>OX244261.1:14496266-15941899 GCA_945867215.1 Epinotia demarniana
TAGTCCAGATGACGATTTACACATAATTGACATTTTGCAAGTGGATGTAAAAGACTGGATATCGACAGTTCAAAGTAATGATGATGAAATAATTAAGATCAGAGAGATACTACAGGATAAAAATACAAAACTTGCTGCTGATGTGCACAAAAACTATCAGTTGAAGGGCAGTTACGTGTATAAGATTGTTGAAGACGGAATACGTTGGGTAGTTCCAAAATCGGTACGGTGGCAGGTCCTGCGCATGAATCACGACGATGTGGGGCATTTTGGATATGACAAAACGTTGAGTAGGATCCGAGGCCTATTTTGGTTTCCCAAAATGCGACGTTTTGTTAAAAAGTACGTAGAGGCATGTCTTCAATGTGCACATCATAAGAGACCCGGTGGATGTAAAGAAGGTATGCTTCATCCGATACCAAAGTTGGAGATACCGTTCCACACGCTACACGCAGACCACCTAGGACCATTCATTCGTTCTAGGAGAGGCAACACTTACATTTTAGTAATAATAGACGCTTTCACAAAATTTGTTAGTATCAAAGCTGTTAGAGATACAAAAACCGCTACAGCTATTCGAGCCTTTAAAGAACATTTTAGTTATTTTGGCGCGCCTACACGACTGATCACTGATCGAGGATCATGTTCCACGAGTGCGAAATTTAAATCTTTTGTTGAAAACTTAGGTATCAAGCATATACTAAATGCGGTTGCAACACCTAGAGCGAACGGACAGGTGGAACGTTATAACCGAACTATCACAGAGGCATTGAGTACAAAATGCCATGGCCAAAGTGATAGCTCTTGGGACGAACATGTCGGTAGCGTACAACTGGGCATGAATACCACTTTGAACAAAGCAACTGGTAAAAGCCCTTCAGAACTATTGTTTGGGTTAAAATGTGTTACCTTAACGGAAAATATATTGGGAGACGTAATTAACGAAACAATTGAACCACTGACTGACGATCAACTGAAGACCTTGAGATCGGCAGCCAGTGATTCAATGCAAAGACAGCAAAATGCGTCAAAAATAACGTTCGATAAGCACAGGAAACCTGGGACTAAATATAACGTAGGCGATCTAGTAAGAATTGAAAGAAATATATTTGATAAAGATCTTGTAGGAAAATCTAAAAAGTTGACTCCTAAATTTCACGGACCCTACCGTATAATGAAAATCCTTCCTAACGACAGGTTTGTTGTCGAGGACACTCCTCTAGTAAGAAAGGGTAACAAGCGATATGAGAATATCGTAGCTTTGGACAAGATCCATCCTTGGCTAAATTTTAAAGATTTAGATAGTGAGGGTAGCGAAAACGACATTTGTAGTAATGGTGCAGTATTATCAGATGACGATAAGGATGAGTAGATACAATTATTGGATAATATCTAATAGTTAAGCTGTATTATTAAAATATATATTAATATTTGACAGACCTATGCAGAGATGTTAACTGTTATGTTAAAATGAGTACCTTTGCGTTGTGATGATTAAAACAAAGTGCCTCATCGAACTGTGACATCGTAAGAGATGAGTGTAGGCCGTGAGCGATCAGTGTAGCGTGCGCTTCACAGATGAGCGCAGATCATAGCAGACTGCATAGCGTAGGCTATGAGCGTTCAGTGTAGCGTACGCCACATAGATGGTTGCAGATTGTGGCAGACTACACTGTGATAGTAGACAAGTAAGTGATAATGAATGTAGGCTATGAGTGATCAATGTGGCGTGCTCTGCATAGATGACCGCAGATCATAGCAGACTGCATAGTGCAGGCTATGAGCGATCAGTGAAGTGTGCGCCGCATAGATGGTCGCTGATCATAGCGGACTGCTTCGTAACAATAGAATAGGTGAAAATGACTGATTAGTAATGTTATGAGTGATCAGTGTGGTGGGTTATCACGCAGATGGTTACAGATCATACCAGATTTATTAGATTAAGTTTCATTACAATTCAAGCAATCATTGTGACATGATGTGCCGCAAAGATGATCGCAGATTGAGATTATATTTGAAAAATTGTATCAGAAATAAGAAAATTTACTGGTCTCAATGTTATTAGTTAGTTTATGGCATGGTAAGTTATGAGTAATTTACATGCACAAGTCATTGTTGTAATACTACATCATTATGTAGTCATAGAAGATTGTATGATTAATAAGTACGTGGCCAAAGACTGAAGCTTAGATATAGTTTACTTAATTGTTAAGTTCTTTAAATTTTGTCGTTTATAATCCTTAAGAGTTTCTACTTACTAATAAAAGTGTAATGTGAGTACTCAAAGTGAGAGGACTCACTTAAAGAAAAGGATGGCCGAGTTGTAAGCCTTATGATAATGTATATTTCATATGTGTACACCTCCCTTTAGGCTAGTTCCAAGTGATGTGTACCCGGCCGTATATTGTCAGTCTTAAAGTATCTATGGCGGTCGGGACGTATTAAAAAGTTAATGAAAAAACCATAGAGGGAGATTGTTATTGTTTTGGCAAAGATTATTGAAGTTGTGTTAATTGTTTTGGAGAATAATAAACCAAGTTATAAATCGAGAAGTCTTTAATTCGACAAATAGTTGAGGCTGACTCAACATTGGAGATATTAAACTGCGGTATCATAATATTTTGAAGAATTTATGTAGCGATAAGGCATCTGAATTACCTTTTAATAACAGCGTATTAAGAATAGTTGTCATTAAATTTCGAATGCATTGCTGTACCCGCTCGATCGCGTCATCATACACGACGCCGACATTGCGAACATTAATAACATTGTATGAGTTGTCGATATCGATGCAGCGTGTGTCCCCGCGCGAACAGCGTCCCCTTATAGGGAAAGGCGCGTTATTAAATCCGACCATATCGGTGGGCCCGTTACTTCGGCTTTTTGCTGGCCATCATGAGAAACCTGCCAACTGGCGCGCACCTACGGTGCTAGCTCGTTCCTTGTAAACCAACGCTCAAGAATAATCAACATTTCCTCAGTCGCACAAAACAAACGCACTGCCCTGTCTAAGCACTAAGTGTACCGAAATGAATAATCATCTACCTATAAGTACATACCACAGCTTAACGTACTATAGACATAAGAAGTACCATCAATACATACTCTGCTTTATATTCTTCAAATATAGCCTGTGTAGTGACGCTGCCTACGAAACTGAAGGTCCTGGGTTCGAATCCCGGTAATAGCAAATATTTGTGTGATGGGCATGAATATTAGTTTCTAATTCATGGTAGTTTTCTATGTATTTAGGTATTCATATCTCTTTTATGTATCGCCGTCTAGTACCCATAACACAAGCCTAACAGAGCTTCCTGTGGGACTAGATCGATTTGTGTAAGATTGTCCCCTAATATTTATTTATTAGATATACGCAAGTTTCAACTGTCTACGGTAGGTACATGGATTTAGATTATCCTCATGCTATTCTATAGCCATCGCCTAGACTGTTTATACGATATTCTTGTTTTCATAAAACATATCAGCAGACGGTATGCGGTTTATCATTCGCGAGTGCAAACATCGGTAAAAGCTCGCGAATGTGTTTCAAACATTAAACACTTTCGGTAACCTAACGTGTATAGCTACATATTCATTCCCCGGTGCACTAAGGAAACGCACAGTTACGATTACGGCCGCCACACAAATCCACATTATATCTTCCTGCACCTCTATCTATAGTATATTCAGGAAGTATGTTAGTGTTGGTCCTTATAAAACTAGTCTGTGTCACAATCATATGAAGTCTCATATTTTCGGCTGACAGTGAGATACGATACGACACATCCGCTAATTAGAAAATGTGTTCGCGTAATAAATGTTGCGGTTATTCAGAATGTTGCACAGAGATTTTGGACAAACGCAAAATGTGGGCGACCGTTTTTTACCTTGTTACTAAGTAATATTTTCTGTATGTAACGCATTTATTACAGCTCATTTCTTTTGTATTAAGCCATAACTTTCGCAGTAAATGCGAGCGTGGGATGCTCCGTTATGGCTCGGTTTTGTCAATGTTACAAACAATTTATACTTATTTTTTGACACACTTGGATCCTTTATGTGTCAATGCTATTACTTATTATTAATATAATCTTTCGTAATATGAACATTAGTTGTCCCTGGCTTCACTCGCGCTTTAAAAAGCCCTATAATTTTTAAAATTGGATAACTTTTGGAGATTTCCCCCGTCATACACACTTACAAAGTAACGAACTCAACCCGTTTACAATGTACGATTAGATAAAACATAAATAAATTAAATAATCAGACAAAATCAGTTCAATTCAATTAAATTACACGTGAACATTCACAATCTATATAGTAATGATGCAGCACAAAGCCTCACGAAGAATGTAATTCATTGAACTCTGTGCCACAATTCCATTGTACCCTCATTCCTTTTTGGATACTAAAAATAAAATTTGTGCCACTTTATGGTCAAGTTGTATTTTTATACAGTGTGTATATTTAATATTACGTCAAATTGTAACCAGAGGTATACGTGTTAAGGCTAAGAACCGATATTGCAAGAAAAAAATAAGTTAGTCTTAACTACCAAAGCGTAATAAATTTTTGAAAATTTATCGAGCGGCAATGTACCTATTGCGTACACTGTGACATGATGACACATGGAAGAATCGGGTGACATATGACAATTATTGTGACGTCACGTCAGTAAGACAAAGTAGTGATCCATTGCGTGCTGAATTATTTTGTATGGAATAAATAAAGATAATGTTAAGAAAAAAAAATGCAATATCGGTTCTTAGCCTTAACACCAACCTATGGTTACAATTTGAGGTAATATTAAATATACACACTGTATACTTAGGTACCTTATCTTTTTTAACACGTACTCACTAGACGTATGGCAGGAACGAAGGGAGGCCTTCACCCACCACTAGGAGAATACAGGCAAGGAAAACCACCTACTATAAGGTGGCACGAAAAAGACAGTTTTCAGTGCAATTATATCGAATTTCATCATCATTGATTAATTACCCATGTTGTGAATTAAGTTCGAAACTAGAATAAAATTAGTATAAGCTTTAACACTTTCGCAACCGGACTAAAAATGGAACAATTCACCAAGAATCGACAGAATAATAATGTAATAATAATATGTAATGTAATAATTCAGACACAATGTATATTGTTATATGAATGAAATAAATGAAATGAATGAAATGAAATTTGCTAGGCGTTTATGTTCATACTACTGCCCGCCTAACGGGCTCAGCCGGCATCTGAGCAAACATTACGAGTGCCCGCTAGGAGGGTTCTCAGTTGCGAACGTGTTAAAAACAAGGATCCTATTCAGTAGAATGTATCACCTACATTTACGGTGATAAGTGCAATTGGCCCGGCAATGAGGTCGATCGGATTGGTCATGGTCCGCAGCGTGGTCACGGGTCACGGCGGCGCTGCTCTCGTTGGCTCCCTGTTTCGTGTTTTGTACCTATCTTGTCTTTCAACGGAACTTACTTTGGTGTTCTTATTGGAAAAGATGTTTGATGAAAGCTTTACAATCATTAGACAGTAATCTGAAAATACCATCTGAAAACAACAATAACAACTTATTTGCAAATATTTAATTTTGGATATGATGCCATGATGCTGATAGATGATTTTTTAGTAAAATAGCCAATTACGTATAGAAATAGATAAATACGTAGTTGTCTAATATCTCCAAACATTAATATAATAATATATCTACGAGTTTTTGTAGAGGTCTAAACGTAAGCAGGTACCTATAGGCGTTTTTGTATGAATTTGGACGCATCTCATCATATTTTTATGCAAAAAGTGTGTAAGGGTAAAACAAGCTCTAAAGCAAATATGCATGACTTTTGATAGGTAACTTATAATTACCTCGTAAATGTAAATTTTAAAAGAAGGAAGCACTTCGCCTTCTTATTTTGCAAAAACAATTTTCCTGATACTAATTATACTTCCATTTAATCGGCTTCGTGGTGGCCTTAACGACTGATAATTTATTAACAATTTGTTCGAATTACTATTGATGTATCCCGTATTACTTATTTAACTTAGTACCTTTTGCGATGACGCTGCTCAATAAGGCCATACATACACAGATTCAAGCCTTTATACCCAAAAGGGGTACGCAGAGCACATGAAACTTATGTTGCATGTGCCACTTTTAGCATTAATGACACGATCGACAAAATGTGATATCGCAGTGATAACAATCCAATATTACATTTACTCGGTAAATTATTTGACATAACTTTAGCGTTACGATCTAACGGATCGTTATAAAACCGGGCCTAATTACCCATGGCATTATAATAGACAATATAGACAGGTAGGTATTATTATTATTAATATGTCAAAATAACAAGGGATCGTGACTAATTCTCAGGCGCAGCTTGTTAAGTCATTAGTAAAAATGATTTACTGCTATAAAATAATGCATAATAAACTGCAAGTTACCGTTTACATTGTTAACTTGGCGCCTATTATGGTGAGCCCGATTCGATCTTATTGCTTGTTTGTTTTCGCTATAAATTGTCTTTTGTTTCGGCTGTAGGTACAAGGAACTAATTTTAAACAAGCCGCTGGCATTTGATAATTTGCTGTAGTCAAAAGTATTTTTAAACGTCATTCTCGTCGACTTCATAAATTAATAAGAATTGGTAAATGCTCTAGTTTGCGCGGGAGACTTCCCCAACAAGAGATGCAGATAAATCTTATTGGAATTAGGTTTTTCGCGCGAGTGGGATACGTGTATTTGACAGTTAGAAAATCTCTAGCCACTTGAAAGGTTAAACTCGGCTTAACGATGCCCTCATAGACAACAACCGAAATCGACAGATTTAATGTGCCCACCAAAGCACGAAAGTTTATTATTGCGATTTATTAAACAGTAATGCCCTTAGACGCAAATAAATAATCTGACGAGTGCGAGTAAAACATCGATGACGAGTATTTAGGTATTAATAAACATAGTTAAATTATGCCTAAGCTGCTGCTACATGAAAAATGCGGGTCATGCGGGGCGCATGTCTGGCGCGGCGCGGGTCGGTATATCTCCCACTATCTCTATCACACAGTTGCGCGGGCCCGCGCTACTGTGGGATAGAGACGCCGCGCTACTGTGCGAAAGAGTTAGAAATGCCGCCCGACCCGCGTTCGGTGTGTGGAGGCCTTTAGGACCAGGCAGCAATCGAAACCCTTGATCAAGGAAGCGTCGTGCATTCTGAAACAGTCATACCGCCGGAGGCAGCGACGATATCTTGTCGTGACCAATCGCTGTACGACAATTATGTAGGTATTAACCCATCACTCACAATGTGGGATTGGCAACTATCTGGTATTAATGACTTGTGATTGCCAGCCTAGGTCAATAGTGCATCTGTTAGTTGTATTTATTAAGTAACGGCCACGATGTAATAAGGGAGCAGTATTAGCCTTAATACCTACCTGTTTGTAGAATTTAATAACGAAGTACAACAAGATCGTGCGAATAAGATACGAATTAAACAGTAACGACAGGTATCTATGGATTTGAAGTTCGCTCAGAACGCTTCAATGATACCGATGTACCTACAACCACCATAATTGCAGTGTCTTTGGCAACTAAAAGCAAATTAGATGTCACAATTCTTTAAAACCTTTTAAAATAATGCATACCTTCTTGCAAAGCGTCGACATGCGTGCAAAACTAGTTAATCTATGTGTTTGCGTTCCGCACATGGTCGGTACCACATCATTTTCATGTCGCCATACAATGCACCGGTTAAAACAGAAACATTAATGTAATATGCATTCACACAACACGAGCAAATCGAGACATTGCCCTCTAATGCGACCGCGATTCTGGGCTTTAGAAACTAAAGGTTGGATGTGCAATTCAAATCTCAGAGGATGTACGACTCCCCGTACCACGAGTCTGCTGTTCTGTTTCCAACCTTGATAGGTGGTGGTTGTAATGATAATGAATACGCTGGTTGGTTTCACGCCACGCGCCTGTGGCGATGATGACAATAAAATTTGTAGCAATTGAGTAATGATTACCGGTAATGACATGACAAAGACCGGCTCAACATACAATTACATTTAAAATCCTATTCGGTTCCAGATTCTCCTAGGACACCTGTAAGCACAAACGTTTTGGTTAACGTGTGTCAGATTAGTATGCAATGTAACTAACTATTATACTATATATAACTATATTTGAGCGACTATATAGATAGGTAAGGCAATGGCACGTTCTTAATTGTTTTAAGGAAAAAGTCAGTCACACAGGAGATCATTATCATAACTTAGGTAATGATTATTCATGAGAAATGTTCTAAAAGGTAAAAGGCGCTCGAAAGCCACTCCCACTCGGAAGTTGCAATTTCTCTTAAAGCACTGACTGCACTTCGTCCGCGCGATGCAATTTCTATCCAAACCACTGACTATCATAGCAACTCGTTACCGTTTTGTATCGTTAACCCAGATGTAGTGACAGTATCAAATTGATATGACAATACAATTGCCTGGTAAAAATAGATTGCTATTTAGTGTGTTCAATTATGTCCACTGCTTTATTTTGTCTTTCGTTTCTGACACTATATTTTGTGTCGAAAAATCCCACTGAATCTATTTTAAATTTATTCATCGTCAAATCCACATTGAGGATCGCTCATTTCATCGGGGACATTTATTTCTTTATAAATGCGCTTAAATACAATTGGTGGAATTAAAGCCTTTAGGCATTCTCCACCAACTGTGCTGTGAGGTATTAGGGGTACGTGTAATTTTATGATTAATAGCGTTTTTGTTTCCACTTTTTGGCGAACGTGTCGTCATCTGTCTTTAGCTTTAATTTAATTCTCCCCAAAAACCAGGGTCTTGGCTGACCGTGGCATTAAACTGAGATCCTTTTTTATTTCGTTTTTATATCCTTCTAATTTAATATCTAATTGTACGGTAAATTACGCGGGAGTCCGCTGGGTATGAGTGGAGCAGGGCCGATCACTTTGGGCACTCTTTGGGGGAGGCATATGACCAGCAGTGGACGTCTTTCGGGTGATATGATGATGATGATGATTGCTGGCAGTACGAAGACCGGACAGAAGCAATCCCATGCGCCTTGTATTGGCAGGTTGAGACTAAACGATATCGCACTTACGGTTGATGTCGCGAAGAGAAATAAGAGATTTAGTTTGCTTCTAAAACTAGCTATTAGACATGATACTCCGCGAACAACCCCTTCGTGCCCGGGCTTCGTTAGTAATGTTTTCTTTCATTCTAATCTGAAAATTAAATTTAATGAAATGTTGTGCTCACATGGATGTTATCTAAGTACATGTTTTCATGCGATAAATTATGCCAGATGCCCGTAGGCCTCAAGATAGATACGAGCTTGCATCCCATACTTAATTGCTTTCTCTATATTAAGCTTCATAACTTCAAAGATGCAACTATTTATAATTTTAAACTGCCTGCGATTCTTATTTCATGCGTGCATGCGCATAAAAAGTCGGTTTAAGAACATGTATTCGCTTTCGAAGAAAGGTATTTGAAGATGAATCCGTTATTTTTCTTGCGAGGGCGCCCCCGCTAATCGACGCCGTAGAGCCGTCGTCACCCGCGTTTTCGGGTTTCCTAATTCCGTCACGACCACTATTTCCTCTAATTCCAGATAAAATATTGCCCCAGACATCGCGGCTTTCGATGATTTATACTTATGTAGGACATTTGAAACATTTGAGATGTTTACCGGAATACCAGTACAGATTTAGCCGGCAGTTAAATGTCGTCGTGAGGTTTTTATTGTTGAATTCAATAAATAGTCAAAACTATTCTGATTTCTTATAGGTATACATTGTGTACTGTTATATAACAATAGCCGCCGACAGAGAGCTATGGTTAGAAGGCGTTCACCCTGTAAATGTCGCATACAAACGGCACAAAGAGCCGTATTTCCAGACTAATTTAAGTAATAAATAATTACAATTGTTATAATATATTTCTTTTGGTTAGTTGGTTTTTATATCCAAATTACCTTTTATTAATTTGTTTTATCTTTTTTATTTCATTTTATTGTATTTATAGATTTTGTACGCGTCTTCAACCATTTCTAAAGTAATTGTTGGTCACATTCGATTGAGAAACAGTGTGTCTTGCAAACCGCGATGTAACCAGATTTCCAGCGAAAAAAACAACATGACGAAGCTTGTACGTAACATGATTTTCTTGAAGGAAGGGATATGCATGCGCGGGCGCATAGCCAACTAGCGCGCCGGTTTCAAAACTGCGTGACATGTCCGGTGGGACTTGCACCGGATTGTGAAACGCATTGTGTGATGGAACTTTAAGTTAATGGTGTGGAGATGGCAACCAATTAGTATCACGCGTGCGTTATTAACAACCGCGTGCTTATTTCGCGCGGTCCTTCTGGAAGCAGATTTTGGTTTAGGTTTAACTAGCGACCCGCTCCGGCGCACGGGTACAGATGCCGTCAAACTTCTTGAACATTTGACCTTGCCTGCGCAAAGGCGAATTGTACCTGCGAGCTGCCCCCCCACTTCGTCCCGCATGTTCAAGAAGTTTGACGGCATCTGTATGATATTATACATATAAACTCCTCAATCACCCTATCTATTTAAAAAACCGCATCAACATCCATTGCGTAGTTTTAAGCATACCTACATAGGGACAGCCAGCGGGAAGTGACTTTGTTTTATACTATGTATAGTGGTGCAAAATTTTGGTATCCGCATCTTTACGAAATTACAGGTACCTACAAAGCCAACTGCAATTCATAATACTGATAGTTTTTTGCTGAATTAAAATGTGACAGATATTAATTACGACACATAATCAGCATCTCGCTTATACCGGTAATACAATTTTATTATTCTGTTGCCTGGAAAAACATGAGTAAAACTAAATATAGTTACATTGTAGAGGTTCTGTTGGCACAATTTAATAGAGCTTTTAGTGCTCATCATTATTTATAAGGGGGTATAATAATAGTTGACATGCAAGGAGGAAGACTTCTCCCGCGGGCCGTTTTGCGGTGTACCGCTAAGCAGTCTCTAGCCCTTCGCTTTAATATAACTATAACGATTACAGCTAGGATTTTATGCGCTAGAAACCGCGGTCGTATAAACTGGCTTTTTACAAAATAGATCGCTATTCATTTGTATGCTTTCTACACCACATAACATGTAATGTTCTCACTTGGCGTTCCGTGTTCCTGTTGCGTGGTTGTCTTTCATTTGCTGTAGGAAGGAAAAAGATGCAATACGAATATTTGGGTAAAAAAGTGACAATGTTTCTTTCTGAAATTGTACCTACCAGCGTTTGAGACTTTGCAATAAGGTTCTTTTGCTTAAGGTTGTTTTTCCACTAGAGATAAGCTAGACTATATTTGCACATAATTTGGACAAACAAAGCTGCCTAGCTATATGTTACCTACTTGTGTGGAAACGTAGCTTAGCTAATAGCTGATAGAAAATAAGTCTTATGCCGGCAGAAGTATCTAAAGGTGAAAAATTATTGATTCAAAAATGCTTTGAACACATCAACTTTGAACTAATTTGATTATATCTATCTCTAAGTAACTAGTAAAAATTATTCGTCTTAAAATGTTGACTGTATGTTGCCAAAAATACATAGGTTAGCTACTACTATATTATACTAGTAGCGTTTCCATCGGGAACTCCAAAACGTCGTAGATGTTAATTTATGATAAACTGCGGTCGGATAAGATTCATTAGATGCAAATCAATATGCCAAACTTCGGTTCGTTTGTTTTCCCATTGATTTACGTTCGACGGGCCGTTGTCGTCACGGTCGCCCGTCCGCGACGGATACCGAGTGTCCCAGGCCTGTTTCCGTGTCTCATATTTCATCAATTGCATTGACACAATAGCTAATCAACCTAATATCGATAAGATTTACAACACAGGCGCCACGTAGGTATCAGATCTCCGACACAAAAGACCTTGCCGACCTTCAGGAGGATTCAAGTTTCAAAATACGGCATCACGGAACATCCATTAGTAATTTATACGCTGTCACGCAAAATGCTTTAGTTTGACAACTGTAAAATTTTCAGCTTCACATTTAATTTACCATTTAATAATTAACATAGAGAAACCCTCGTCAAAAAAAATTGCGAAATGTGTGTGTTCTGGCGTCGCGCCAAGCGGTCCATTTTCTTAGCGCAAACGGACGGCACAGTGATACTGGTTCACAGTTCATATACCTTACTGGCCGACGCTTTGAAGCTACGGAATTGAGGTTAAATTAGTGTATATGTGAGCGTGCGCAGGCACGCAGGAAACGATGTGTGTGTGTGGCGAGCCGAGTAATTAGTCTTACGGCTAATGGCATTACTTGTATTAGGGCGTTTCAGAACTATACTTATGACTAGTTGAAGGACTAAATACCTACCTAGCATTCGTCATATTCAACTCAATGAAGTCACGACTTCATAATTCAATCAATGACAGCCTAGTGAGTCGTAGATGTGTTAAGGTACAACCAAAATTATTGTCAGGTCAATAATCCTTGGCTTCTCTCTTTACGTACCTGCATTTTAGGGATCCGTTAAGACAAGTTGGAATATAATATTCATAATTTTTTGTTTGATACAGTTCAACTTCGTGGGAAGAATTCTGGGACCCAGGGGTATGACAGCGAAGCAGCTTGAACAGGAGACGGGCTGCAAGATCATGGTCAGAGGCAAGGGGTCCATGAGAGACAAGAAGAAGGTGAGCATTACTGTAAGCTAATCATTTGATCTCTTTTCACACACTCAAATACAACTGCTCTTCTGCATACCATCACCACTATTCCCCAGCATTCAGTTTGTCACGGGTGCAATTCCAAAGAGAAAGTCAGAATATTTTTAATTTCCAGATTTTCATAATTCCGCAAACGATGTTCCGCTGCAGGAATTTTGCGTGTTTTCTGGATATAATACTAACCTAAGTTAGGTTTTTTGTATCCTGAACTTAAGTAGGAGGATATCATATTATTTTAATTAATCTACTTCCAAAGTTTTGTGTACAGGGAAATTGCGTTAAAAATTTAGAATTAGTGGATTTGTGAATGCGCCTTTGGAACTTTGGTGTGTTCCAGTTTGTCACGTCTTATGAGGAGGTCAGATGTTCAGGTACTCTGCTTCCATTTTGTTCTAAACTTGACATCATCTTCATCTACCTTAGTAAAATAATAAATATCTGAGCAAAGGCAAACTACAAGGCTGTCTTTCGTCAAAGAAGGATGTCTTCCACGTATTCTTTGTAACACATTCATGAAATCATAGCAAGTAACTACTTATATGACTTTTATTTTTCACGCAGCACTAAATGGATGATCAGGTTTCGATTTATTTATTTAGTTCCTTTGAATTACGGAGTTTGTAATGGATAGTATGTACATAGTAATAGAATTCCAAGCTAACCTTGTAGATTAAACAGTTTCTAGGTTTTATCAAAGTTAATGATAACCAAAGTGCAATTAAGTAGTTTTAATAAGTAATCCGAGTTTACAGAATTGTATGTAAAACCCAAGAAACTCAAGAAAAGAGTAGACTTAACAAAATTGAAGCTTTTAAAATGAGATTATATTTTGGCGGTCTATTGTGACGTTATTATATTAATTTCGTAATAGAAATTATTATATATAATATATATTATGTCGTAAGTGTAACTCACTGTTGACTCACTCTACACCCTTCTTTACTCTCCGTTTTTGCTATAGGCCGTTTTTGCGTCCAAATAAAACTTCATGTGATTTAGTAGTATCGATTAAAGTCTCATGATCATATCAGCCACGTGAGGTAGGCCACAACGAAATGTAATCCCTCTCGAATTTGGAGCAGCCCAACTGGGGAAGTACCTTCGCCTTCCAGAAGACCACAGCCATAATAACACTACTACTTGCTCTGTAGTAGTGTTGTGTTCCTGGAGGTGAACAAGGTCGCAAGAGCTCCCGAGGATGCGTTGTGTTGAGAGCGAGGCAATTTGTTCCTTCAGCTGTCAACACGGCGAATCCTCAAACATATCAAAGGTCGGCAACACCCATGTTCCTCCCTTGGAGTTGCATGCGTCTATAGGCCACCGTCGCATAAAAAAAAGGAATGCAGCCAGTCAATTCTCATTGCTGTAAATTTCAGGAAGACGCGAACAGGGGCAAGCCCAACTGGGAGCACCTGGCAGACGACCTGCACGTGCTGCTCACAGTGGAAGACACCGAGAACAGGGCCAAGCTGAAACTGTCCAGGGCCGTCGATGAGGTCAAGCGTCTGCTTATTCCAGTAAGTTGGTTATTTTTTTAAATTTCTACTATTTCTTCTATTTTCCCGTGTGGTGTCGGGTTAGAATTTCACCACCCCCTTTCTTCCCGTGGGTGTCGTAAAAGTCAACTAAGGGACCAGGGTTGAAGTGTGTTGTGGGCGATGGGCTAGCAACCTATCACTGCAATATCACATTTTGTCGATATTTTATACCCACATTTATGCTAAAAGTGGCGCTGGAACATAAGTTTCATGTGCTCTGCCTACCCCTTTTGGGAATAAAGGCGTGAATGTATGCAAGTATGTATGTCTACTATTTCCGCTACCCATAGAACTCAATCGGCGCCGGCTCGGCTTGCTGTCCCACTGCTGGGCACAGGCCTTCTCTCATGCATGAGCGGGAACAGGCAGTAGTCCCCACGCTGGCCCAGTGCGGGTTGGGGACTTCACATACGCCTTTGAATTTCTTCGTGGATGTATGCAGGTTTGCTCACGATGTTTTTCCTTCACCGAAAAGCTAACGCTAAATATCAAATGATATTCCGTACATAAGTTCCGAAAAATTCATTGGTACGAGCCGGGACTCGAACCCACGCCCACGACCGCCGTTATTTTGTAAATTTGAGGATCTAGGATAGACTCAAAGTTTATTTAGCAACTAGCCGGTGAAATCCCGCCTTTATTCATCTATGGGTACTAATGACGAATAAGTTTAGATACGGGGAGGTATTTAATCCGTTTTTTTTTAAACTTGTTTGTCCTATTTTTCAGCAAGCGGACGGCGAAGACGAGCTGAAGAAACGCCAGTTAATGGAACTGGCTATCATCAACGGCACTTACCGCGACTCGAGCGCTAAAGCCGTTGTGCCGGTCAACGGTCAGTGTCTCATAAGTATGGTCTCATTTATGTTTTGTCACTAACTAAAAACGGAAGACTCTGTTACCAAGCGGCATCGGCAGCAAATTGCTGAAATAATCTCATACTGCTCCCCCGAGTCAATGAATGCTCGTAAAATTTAGTGCCATTGTAGTTTCTTTGACGCTTCTTAACAGAATCCGCCAAAGTTCATTACTAATACATTTCTGGTTTGAGAACACTCGAATCTTGGGACTATAGTTTCTCCTATATCTGCGCCGAGCCACCTGAAGTTGAGAATATGATGTTTCTTATGTTTGCTTTCGTAAGATTGTGATTTACAACATGGGATCTAACTGTGTTTTGTTGTGGAATTCATTGCAGATGACGATTAAATTCTCTGTTTTATGTGCTTGGGGATTTTCTGTTTGTGTCATGGTAATAATATTATTTCATGCTATTTATGACCCTTCGATGGGTACGCCTGTATTATTTGTTAAACAAATGAACATAAATTGTTTTAGTTTATGAATCGTTAAATACCCTGGCAACATGACTAAGTTAAGTGATTTATAGCATGTTTTGATTGTTCCATTAACTTGGGTTATTTCGATTCTAAGGTCACTTTAATGATACTCTGGGAATCATATATGAATACCGTGTTTCGGTTTGTACATAAATTGGTTGCTTAACGACTGTTCGTATTTTAGAGTCAATAAAAAACCAATCTACCGAAGAACTCATTAGAGATGTTTCGTCACCGTCGGGCAAATTTGACTAACCGGTGTAAAGTAACTAACACGATGTATGAGATGTATCTTACCATTGATACAATGAAGGGGAATCCACAGCGGACGAGGAGTGGCGCCGCGTCGCCGCCGCCGCGGCTGAGACGCAGCGACTGCTGGCGCCGGGCGGAGGCGTGACCCTGCGCTCGCAGGCGCCCCTCGGGGCCCCGCTGATCCTGTCCCCCAGGATGTCGGCGGGTCCGGGCGGCCAGGGCGGGCTCCTGAACGGCACCGGGGGCGCCGCCGCCGGCCTGCTGTCCCCGGGCGAGCCGTCCCACCAGCTCATCTACGCGTCCCCCTACGCCGACTACGCCAACTACGCTGCACTCTCCGCCGCCGCCGGCAACCCGCTGCTTGCTGCGGAGTACGCCACTACTGACCATACGGGTGGGTTGTTCGCCCGTTGATCTCTTTATTCGAACACCGGGGTTTCGTGACATTTGACGTGGATATAATCAATTTAAATGTCATAAAACACTGGCCTTACTAACGCTAAACACGGGACATGCGGTACTGGGTTCGTGACGCCCAGTAAAATCAATGTAGACGATAGTAATAGTATTTTTACAATTCGCGTAACGTAAAAAGCTAGATGTTAGATCGATTTCAATGAATTAATACAACGAAACTTCAAAGTTAGTCAATTGTTACGCATTTTGCCATCCTGTTTGAAATAACCGCATGCCTATATAAAATACGCCAGAGGTGCAACCATGCTAGTAGGTAGACCTATTTAATGAAAGCGTGAGCGTATTCGGTTCTTTCGCACTGATTTCTCTCTCCTGTAACAGGGACGAGTTTGTATGGTGGTGAATTGGTAAATACATACTAACATGCGGCGCCTCATTCAAAGTAGGTATATCAAGATTTGTTCTCCTATAAGTAGTATTTATTTACGTGTCGCGCATGTTTTCGTCAACATAATCTATATTACCTCGCGCTCTTATAATATGAGTCTTCTTAAACAAACTAATAAATTAGGTTTGATACACGCGGTTAATATATCGACGAAACAACTAATATCGAAGGCAGCGAACTGGCAACATTTATTAACAAATATTGAGGGCTCGTGAATACACAGCACTAACTGACTAATATGATACGTAACACAGTATTGAGCTTACGATGAACTGTGTGTGATATATTTTAATGGGGTTTGCAGCGTCGAGATACCTCCTTGCTGGCTTTTGACATTGGCCGCAAACGCATCATCAGTCCGCCATAAGATACGACCGACACACCGCGACGTATCGACCTCCGCACCATTATTGACGTCCTTTATAAACAAACACAGTCGCTCCCAGGACGCACTTTACAGTCATTTCAAAGCCATGATCAATCTAGATTAAGCTATCTGTTAAGTAAAACTACAACACAATCAATTTGTACCTACGATGATGTTATAATGTCAACTTTTAAAGGCTTGTTTCTTCAACGGTTGTTTATTACCAGTTTTATAAAAGGTATATTTCGTTTTCGAACAAGCAGAGATATATTTATTTAATATACATTATAAAGATTTTTTTAAATATTTACAAATTAATATATTACAATAATTTATTATTTAATGATTACGTTCTTTACATACTCGTCTTGTTAGATTAGGTGTATTGCAGATGACGTAACAGTTTTAAAAGTAGACAACTGAATTTTATGAATAAGTTGAACTGCCAACAAAACTCTTATTAGTTACCGAAGTATTTTAACAAAGAAGTAGTTTTTTATATATATTTGTTTATTTCGTTATTGATATATTTGAAGTTGATAGCCAAGCCCGTAATTTTATCATTTTGTGATAATCCTTGCTTGTAACACCACTAATTATATTAATATACTCTAATATTAATACGTATCCAATTTCCATTGAGTTTTAGACTACTAATACATGTTCTACTTTCAAGAGTTTAGTCATGCTCCAGTCATGCATGCTGTTTTTCCTTTCTACACTTTCTCGAATCATTATCGTTGTCAATCAATATCTCTGGAAATTAAGATGAGTTATAAATAATCGTCAGCTAATTACAAGCAAACGGGACCAAATGTTATTTGATTTTATTTACAAAACAATATTTTTATTTTAACTTCTATAACAACACTTACAATTTAATTTTGCGAACATACACATTTCGATCAAAACTGAACAACATTCTAGGCGGTTCTAAATGTTATAAATGATTTCGTAATTTATTAGCCATACTATTATATTTATAAACATACCATAGGTTAAGTATTATTATCTTTTAAAGATTTAGATAGGATAGAAAAGAGTGAGCTTTACGAAAATATTATACCCGTATTTTGTGTAGGTATATAATATATGTACTACCTACAGTCGAGAGTTGCGAGTAGAGTCAATGTATTTAAAATGAAATTACGAAGCCAGCCATTACCTGTACCTTGACCGGGATGCTTTTGCCCGTGATTATATTATTTTATTTCCAAAGCACTAAAATAATAGGTAATTTGTAGGCCTAGGCATAATATTATAAATAATTAGGGTTACTGCCAAAACAAAAGTTTTGATAAAAATAGTATTACTGAGTTGACAATGACGAGTATTTGGCAGTGATAGTTAACTATCGGAAAAGTTTAGCATAGGAATATTAGAATCTTTAGAATAATGAGATTTTTTTCCAGCATTTAAAACGCAGAGCTTGATACACCATGTATCTGTATGTGTTTTTTAGTAATATGTGTTACATTCGAACATTATTCAATGTGGTGACTTAGAAAAAGTGTTTCAAGCTCTGTTGTAACGATGACACAGATGATTTATGTGCGTGTGCCGCTAGGTGTCATGCGGCGGGCGGGTCGGTTCGCGCAAGTGAGGGAGCACCCTTACCAACGCACAGCCTTACCGGCGCCCTAATTCCCGCCAAAACACTCTCACGCCGCCATTTTGTTCACAAGGTGAGAAGCGCGCCCACGCATGCCGTACCATGAATATGCTTGCTATTTGAACCGCCACCATACTCAGATGGGTAAATCAGAACGAGGCAAAACACTTTGTATTTCCTATACTTGTCATAATTGTTACCAAGCAATAATATTCTTAGTAACGTTTGCGTGAGTGTATTTGCTTTGTTGTCTCTCTCTGTGTCTTTTATAATATTTGTTGTGTACTTATTAGGTACGTTCTTATTATTGCTTCGTTAAGGTCTTTTATCCGTCATACCGGCTTCACTCCGGGTTTTAAGTGATCCCGCATAATTTGGAAACTGTGATTTTTATATTTCTTTTTATAGATTTTTAGATCTGTTACATGTTGTGTTGTACGACATTATTATGGATATGCGAAAGGCATTATAATAATGTATTTTTCTTTTATTTTTTAATCTGTGTTGTAAACAACAGTATTACCAAATTTATTATACTCTTGTTGTTGTTGATGAATGCTGTTGTTGCAACAAATTACCACAACATGTGCTTCTGAAAAGCCATATGGTTGTCTGCCTTTCAGTTAGGTAATTACAGGAAAGGAGGATTGGATTTTAACTCATGCAGACCGAATAATGAGTATCTAATTCAGCTATCTTTGTAATATCTGAGTAGTTGGTCATGTACCGTATTTATTAGCGGTTCAGGAGGTGCTATGTCGGGTTGTGAAATCCTTCTTTCCTGAGTCTCGCCCAGTATTAGTCAAAGGAGTGGGTATTTTCAGAATCGTGCCATCAGTCCAGTATTAAACAAGTGCCCCTTCTTTGACTTGACAGATTCTTAATCATCACAACTTTCTTAGTCAATTTAAGATTTTTATATGAAATTTTTAAGCTAGTTGTTTCTATTTTGCCTTAGGTACTTTAGGATATATTTTATTTACTTTCTTATTTGAAAGTGGTTATTATTGCACTTGTGTCCTTGTGGATCTATGAGGCAAACAAATGCCGTTAATACGTATATTCAAGCTTCCTTATAATAAAATGAATTTTAGATCAGCATATTTCTGAATTAAAGTGTAATATTTCTTTGTAAAATATTGTTTCAGTTGTTGATTGTAAATACATGCATTTTCAGAAGAAATACATGCAATAAATTGTCTAAAATTTCAAATGAGCGTTTTCTTTTTATTAGTTTAATTAGGTCCGCGTTTAAATTATCCAAAATGTTTTTTTTGTGATGATAAGTCAATAAAGTTGATGACGTGCAATCATTTTGGTCAGGTGTAGCCTCACACGACTAACACGCAACTCCACAAGGCCAAGTTCCCGTTTGTGAAATAATAAAGCGCACTTTCATAACTGCTACTGCCACTACTTGCAGATATTTGTAACTATCTATTTATATTATATGAGTAACTAACATGCAAATATGTAACGAGACTGATATATGATATGTTATCGCAAATTATTAACATTATGAGAATGCTACTATATACGATATATTGAGATGTTACAGTGATGTTTTGAATAATACATACTTGCAGTTGGGTGCTATGGTTATATACCTAAGTGGTAAAATTTATTATGCTTGTTTGTTGGAGTGATGTTTGATGCAGCGA
Organism: Epinotia demarniana; assembly: GCA_945867215.1. Classification (NCBI taxonomy): domain Eukaryota; kingdom Metazoa; phylum Arthropoda; class Insecta; order Lepidoptera; family Tortricidae; genus Epinotia; species Epinotia demarniana. The sequence continues at coordinate 14,516,672 of OX244261.1, forward strand.
TTGAATTAATACCCGACTTCTGTATCAAACATTACTCTCTTGGGAACTATTGGGCATTTAATCCTATATTGTAGAATTTACTCGTATCATTATCATACTAAATTAATTTAACATTTCAACCATTAACTGCGTAAACTAATAGTACCTATCCGATGTAATTAATTTTTATTAACTGGGCATAAATCGGAACTGAATGTCGCGGCGCGAATGCCTGATAGACTCCCTTTGACATTTTATCAGATTACCTACAGTTTTATAAAAAAAAACCGTACCTACACAAGTCATTATCAATCCGAGTTAACGGTTTACCGCTTTTGTTGCATAGCCGCATGTCGAGGCGATCCCTTAAGCTTGTTCCATGTAAGATAATTGTTTGTCGAATCGAGTTCACCTAACATCGCCCCATTCGGTTTGCGCAGCGCAACGAGAGCGGCCGTTGGACTCGGGATTGGGGCTACTCTAGTAGTCGGACCATGACATTTCGATCGATACTAACATTCTGTTTTTCTTTCTTCTCGTTAACTCGGCTAGGAGAGTGCTAACGGCGCAGAGGAACTAACCGGAGCCGCGGCCGGTGGCAGCCGCCCTCGCCGCGTAACATTATCATCGGAACATCGACCACCATGTAGCTATAGCTGTTGGGCCTTTCACGTTAACATATACTATGTATTATAATAGTCTAACTATTAACATTTATCTGCCTGTTATGTTTATAACATGATGAACTTTATTAACATTTTTTAAATGGCACACGCCGTCGACTATATTTACTATTCTGTATCTTAATTGTATTTTTGTTGTCGCTTGGTTGTATTGTTGTTTAAGCACGATGTGTTTTAGGCTGCCCAATCCTCGCGGTGCTAAATTTGTTGACCCTCAAACCGGAGACGCCTCAGGTATTGTGTAACTAATTGACTTTTTTCAATGCATTTTACTCTACTCTAAACTTTTTTGAAGACTTCGCGTATTTTGTATTTTGAAACTAATTTAGCACCGTATATATTTTACTATTGGAATTAAGCCATGACTCAAAATCATGAGGGTAGGTACTTCTACCTGCCTGGACACTTGGAAACTGGAATTGTAGTAGACCTATGGAAAAACAAGAATATTCATCAAAGAAGTCGAATATATAAATTAAGATTCCGCCTGGCCTGGCCCACATCCAAACACATACTCTGTATTGGTTACTGCAAAAAGTTCATGTAAGTACCGTTCCTATAAAGAGTATCGCACGATACTCATGGAGTGACTAGATGGCGGGATGAAGTCAGATTTTACATCAAAACTCTAAAGGTAAATGATGCTCTTGCAAGCATTTCTTTTAAAACGTTTCATTGTTTTGCATAAAAAATATTATATTTAAAATGTTGGACTGATATTTGATTTAAAGTCTAATAATAATCTAGGATTTTCTCATACTTATTGACCCACACATTTTTGGCAATCGCACTATGTCTATCTTTAAAACCAAAGACTAATATTATACTTGTAGCGTTTTGACAAATATTTTAAAAAAGTTATAGAAAAAGTCTTCCTTGTTATTGTAAACCTTTTGGTCAATAAGTATATGAATCATAGTATGACATTTATCTTTAGAGATATGCATAGGATTGTATTTTATATAATATTAGTGTTTAAATATTTATAGATAACACGTTATAACTGCGCATCCCAAGTGCCTTAGTTAAATGTATAATGGCGTCATTTTTGGGGTTCTATATAAAAATGTTATTCTAATAACTTAAATTAGTTACGTTAGAGGAGATTAAATTATTGTTAACTTTGCTATGTTTATCGTTAATCTGCAGTTTTGGATCTAGATTTTATATAAATATAGTCGAGCGTCGTACGTAATGTAAGAAAGCATATAACTTATCGTTAGTGCTTTTCTAATTATCTCCGGTAAGAATCTCTTTATTTACCCGTTGAAGGATTTAATCTCCATATCTGTTTATACGAGTAACTTACAACTCTTGCAAATACACTATTTAAAAAATCTTAGCAATTGCCGTGGCAATATTTTTCAGGAAATAGTGCAATAGAAATGTTATTTCTTCTTGATATTTTATTAATAAAATCTCAATTATAAATATATTGAGTAGATATTATTGTAAAGAGAATTGAAAGAGATCTGATGCTGAGATTATTACGAATAATGGAATCGTGTGAGATAAGTTTTCTTTGATATTTTACAAACCAAACTCATACGTAAAAACCGCTAATTCGTTTCAAAATATAACCATGTTTAAAATGTATAAAAAAAATACACTGAACCTCTATTTTACTATAACCTACATTTGAAGTTGTTAACACTCCGTCCAACATACATTATTTTAAGTACTTAATTCGTTGGTCTCGTGAATAGTTAAGAGCGAATCCGTAAGTGCGCTTCGAGATCATACAATATTGTGTTAACACTTATCATTATTAATAGTCATACATAATTTAGATTATTTGTTTTTCTATGAATCTGCTTAATTTTAAAAGAAGAATCTACCCAGAAAATTAATCTTACGACATAATTATCGGATTAGTTCTTATTTCCTCCCTTCGACAAAAAATTAAGAAAAATTCAGTTTTTATATTACATACCTCTATACAAGTATACATTTTCTTGTTGATAATCTTTTGATAGAGTTTATTGTACCCAAGTGCCTTAAAATGTGTACAAAATACCACAGTTTATACAAACGAAGCATTTACCGTGAAAATCATAGAATGCAATGCCATAGCCCGTATGGAACATGGAATGGGAATCGTAGCTAAATCAAGTAGAATTGTTGATCAAGTAAGTAGGTAATATCGTACAAAGTATAATTAATCGTTCTGCTTATATCTAGTAATAGGTTATTTATTGTGTTTCATTGCGATAACAATATAATTTGTTTCTTGAAACATATCTAGTGCCATCATCAGACGTCGGCGAAGGGCTTCTACATGTTATTATTTTTGTTTAAATTTGTACTTATTTTACCTACATTAACGGCAATTCACAAATCAAGTGCCTTAAATGAACTTTGTACATATTTATATTATAATTATTTTTCAATAAAGTATTATAACGAAAAATAATAATTATCTAATATACATTGTGTAGTTGTTTTTCAAAAACAAAATAGAATTACTTCTAGTTAAGTGAGATTGTGCATATGTCTGTTTTGATGTGTGTATTATTGATTTGGCATTAGTAAATATTTGGATAATGCAACTTGATTTTTTTATACCGCACCCTATCCTAGTTACGCTGGTTACGCGACCACCGACGAGAAGGTTTTTTCTATCGAAGACAAAATGAATTCTACAGACCCTATTGAGACAATTAGTTGTACATGGATTTATTTGTTGTTTTAGTAAACAATCCACAAAAAACCGAGAAAATATCCTTTTAGTTCACCAACTCAGCTAAGTGGTCGCCAACCGGCACATAAAATTAGGTGGTCGCTAACCGGCGAAATGGCCCTACCTCTCTTAGTAATGTATAATTTATACAACAGTTTGAAAAAAACTCTGAATGGTTTCTTGTTCCGCCGTGAAAGAATTATTAACACAAATAATTTGCCTCGATAGCACAAAACATGCGAAAAAATATCAATATATTTGGAGTTTTTTTTAAATAGCCATAACTTCAAAGTGCTACAAAATCTTCGAAATTGCCCTTTCAACTATTATCTGACGGCGGCTGTTTTCAATCATGCTACCACTAAAATCACGGAGAAAAGCCCACTAAAGATACTGAAATTCTGTAATAAAAGTAAGTTTTCGACTAACGTGCCATCTCGTGGAAGAACTGCAAACTGTTTAAAGCGCCATCTATTAGTGGTCGACCCAAGCTCTCTTTTCTTCTCTTAACGAATTGACCAACTCCATGAACTGTTATTATAATAATCTTCAGTTTTATTAACCGTTTAGGTATTATACAATCGCCTTATCTGCAAAATAGATTGTAAAAAAAATGGTTATAGTATTATCTAGTCAACGAAGTGCTTATTAGTAAAAGCGCCATCTGTCAGAGATTTGTCATATTTCGTAACTACATTGGAGCGTCCGATAAGTACAGCTTGCTTCGTATTAACTATGGAAATGTCTACTAGATGACGCTATTTTCATTTTAAGGAATTAAAGATGATGTTTGTTTTATTCGCGTATTATTTTATTTTTTACAATGACCTAATTAAGTTTAAATATATTACAAATGTTTACACAAACATATCTTTTAATAAATTGTTTGTGAAAAATGAGCCGTTCAAAGGTCGCCCTTATACTCTCTGAACAAAAAGGTCGAGGTTGTAACAACAACAACAGTGGACCTCCTATTCTTTGGAAATTGTGGAAGTTTTCCTGAATGTATAAGTCAAAGTGCAACTAATGATACAACAGTGCCGTGAAAATAACTGTTTAGGTTGGTCGGTGTGTAATATGTGCAGGTAATTTCAAAAGTCAAATGCAAAAATATGATTGCATACACCTTACTCAAAAATATGTTCCATTGCTTTTATGTCGGCAAATTAATGTTTCGGTTAAGTACCCACCTTCAATTCAAGGAGTAGGGTCATGTGGTATACAGTGGCTCACTTTTTTTCCGAGAGCCATAGCTCCGAAATAAATAATCGTAGAATGTTGTTTAAAAGCAATATTAGTAGCAAATTTAATCTATTTTACGTATGTATAATTATTTTTTTGCAGAATGGTATAGTGGATATGATATACGTGTCTTTTTAAAAAGGCAGAAATGAGCCACTGTGTACGGTGGGGTCGAAACAGTGGTTCGGCCCCATTTTCACAGTGGTTCGGCATGGTACACAGTGGATAATTTTAGTTTAATAAAGAGAAATAAAACAATTTAAGTCGTAAATCAACATTTATTTATTTTTATTATAGTATAAATATCAAAAACTTAACGGTTTACCTAGTCAGTCACTTTGATATTGGTAAAATACGAGATTACTGAATATCAATCTTATAATAATAGGTAGCTTCTTATGTAAACACACAAAAATTCAACAAAGACAAATCTACTAGTTCGAGTTTTGAGCAAAATAAAGGTCATTAACAATCACATATCTTTTGTGAGAACGAAAATAATATAAACTAAGAGATCAAAATTGTTTAGCACATCTTTCAATTGCAATTAGTCAGTCATGTCTCATCATTCATTAGTGGCTCATGATCCCCTGTGTACCTTCGCAAACTGCACCACTGTAGAATACCACCGCCATTTTGAAAACATTCATAAGCCACGAGAAATTTACTATCTATTTCCTATTGAACTTCACACCTCTGCCTCCCCAATTAACCACATATTGCAAAAAAAAATACAATGTGCTTAAATGGCGTAAGCTATGGTAAGTAGAACACAAAGGAAACTTACCTTAAATACACAATTTGCACCACCGAAACACAAAATACCTCCTTACACGACAACTATGCGGCGCAGACGCCAGGCGACTAGTTCGTTCCTGCCCGGGTGCCTCGAGCGTCCGCGAAGTGCCGAAACAAACAGAATATAGCTATCCCTTTCTCAGATATAGTACCTGCGCCACTGTTTCTGCCTGAGCCACTGTCTAACAAGTGACCCTACCTAAGTACTAGTAACTCGTCAGCACTAGTAACTCAGCTCAGCAGCAAGCCGCGCGGCGGAAAAACAGCAATCAGTCAATCAAGAATATTTCTTGCAAGGACATAGAAAACTAATCTTATACAACCGAAGATCATTGAAGACTCTACGGTTGGTAAAAGGATTTTTACAGCAAAAAAACCCATCTCAATATGTACCTATACTATCAGTTGGACTTAGGTAGGCATTTACCTAGCTATCTACTGCCGGCAATTTGAACTTTTCGCAATGCTCCAAAATGGAATTTTAAATTCGCAATCGTAGTCCGAGGCACGTGGGAATAAACAGCCGCATTTTGTGTCCCAGCGATTGCGTTGTGTGTGAGTTTGTGTGACAAATATTTCATGTCCCACTTCAATTTACATCTTGCTAGTTTGCTGTCAACAGGTTCTGTCTGTGAAATCAGTCAAGACATTATTTTACCACATTTTGTAGCCGGTAGGTACAGTATACCTACCTAAGTCACATTCACTATTTATTTAATCGTATGGCATACATTATTTTGGCCTTGAAAGTTTGTCACTCTTTAGTACCACCCAGGGGACACGTGCAGGGTTGTGGTAGGTAGCTCCTGCGGACGCGAGTAACAGTTGTCCCCCCTTTGTCAAGTGAGTGGGCAACTCGACTGTTAGAAGTTCTTAAACCGCCCGAAGGCCTCTAACTCGGCTTAACGACTACTGTCATAGACAGCAACCGGGATCAACTGCTTAGCGTGCCTTCCAAAGCACGGAAGCGCTCATTTATATTAACCACTCAAACATCAGGCGGTCACCATCCAAAGACTGACCGCTGCCGTCTTCGTTTACGACTCGCAGGCGCCGCTGGGATATGAGCGCTTCACATTCACTTGCAATCTGCAAACCTACATAATGCGAAACGACAAAGTGCTTTTGATACACATACTTAGATAATTATCTGACATGTATTTTAAAGGCTCTGTAAGGCTTGTGTCAGATGCAAGCAAAATTAAAATGGTGGCCGTTGGTTTAAATTCTGACAGCTTTTCGGTAAAGGAAAGTAAGAAGACACGTACACTCCTGCAAAAAAAACAAAGGAGTACCTACCTGTCTCGTTCTTAAGGTCACAACTCTATAGAGCCACCCGGCGCCCGATCCGCACCGCCTCGCCTCGTAAATCTAGGTATAAACTACGGAGTTCATGCAGTGAGCGCATTCCCGTACAAATCCATATAAAGAATAGTAACCGCTCGAGGCGAGGTGGTGCGCATCGGGCGCCAGGTGGCTCTAATGAGCTGTGACCTTCAATCCGCATTGGCTCGGCGTGGAGGCTAAATATTGGAGGGTATCAGGCTGCGGGTGCTCAGTATACATGTGAATAAGCCGTACTTACCTTTCTAGATCTCCACTGTATGCTGCAATTAGTGACCTACTGTTCCCAGGGATACCTAATCACGATGTGTTCGTTCCTAGCTTAGAAATATTCTATAAGTATACAAATTCAGGAATAATACTCTACTATTACTTATTCTGTGATATTACTGTCAACGGCACATCTCCAGCTGCGATGGTATCTGGACCATTTTCACCATCGACACGCGCATCACTTGTTTTCAGCATGATTAGTTGGTTGAACATATGAACAACAAATAACACTCGTATACTGGGAATAACGAATCAGTAAGTAAATAAATAAAAACCCGTTTTAAATTGTGTTTATAGCAGACACAATTTACAAAAATCTGACAAGATTAAATCAACGAAAAGACTGCTGACAGCCGAACGCCATCGCCAGCCAGCCAGTCATCCAAAATGACACAATGGAGTTGAGAACTATGCTATTCACCTCATGGTGAGTCCAAGACGATGCGCCTTGTCTCGCGCGTGCTCTTGTACAGTCGAGTTCTCCAATATCTACACAGACAACCTTTCAAAAATATCTATACAGAGACTTTATTGTTACTGACATAAGACACATGTGTAGATATTTTTGAAAGGTTCTCTGTATAGATATTGGAGAACTCGACTGTACCTAACTATCAGGCCGTCTCATGATAGACGTGCTGGGCCTAATCTCGTACTAGCCGTAGGTACAGATATGAAAGGGTAAAGAGTTATAGCTGATAGAAGAGTTATAACGCCTACCAATGTCAACAGATTCACTAGATGACGCTGTATAAGAGTGATCGCTTACACAATCTATTCCTATTGCCTACCTAATGTAAGTTTTGACATTAGCAGAAGATATTTGTATGTTAACCGAATATTGAAATAAAATAAACATTTATATCTAAGTACATAGTACATAACACATAACTACCTCCCGATCCACTACTGTTTGCTAGTGGATCGGGAGGTAGTTCTGTAATGTAGGTAGGTAGGTACCTAAACTAGCAAATCTTCAAATAGATAAAGAGTCGGCAACGCGCTTGGTACACCTCTGAGGTCGCAAGCACCCTAGCTAGCCGCTATGACATCTCAAAAATGCCAACAAAATTCCTGTCTGTGCTGCTTACCATCAGGTAGGCCGTTTTGCCATTGTCGAGGTTTTAATAGAACGTTAGCGTTTTAATAGAGCTTTAATAGAGCGTTAGCGTTGTGATACCACCAGTGCCGCCCATACATTAAATATGTCACTGTGACAATATTCAAGATACTACAGTGAAAATGCCCTTACATCCAATATTTGACAACCTGTCATCCCTGTACAATTTAATGTCATTATTGACGTTTATATTGTAACGGGATGACGGCTGTCAAATATCGGCTGCTAAACAAATTAATTCTATAGTTTTCTCTGTGTTATGTAGGCTTCACTTAACTGAAGTCAACCTCACACAGGCACCCCGGACTTAGTCTAGGCGTAGAACATAGGTACATCTCTAGGCTAGTGCATGCACGCAGACGCCACGTGTATAGTCCGTCGGCGCCGCGGTCTGTTATTAGGACATGCATTATTACATTGATTTATATGCATGGGTTCTTATAAATGGTACATAATTGGGCCCCTTTTTGTTTTACCGTTTAAGTTGGTAATAAATCATCGTCACGTGAGCGATAACCGTTCCTGCATGATGATAAATGGGACTTGGTTTATCGAGATTACTTGTAGATAATTATGGTCATGTAGGATTTAGGGGTAGATTTTGAATGAGACGTGATTGAAAAGGAATGGAGAACGTGGTTTTGAATTTAACCCGCGCATTTAGCAATACAAAAAGGGGTTTACCGAGACAGATCTGTATCCGACCAATTTTGTTTGGAAGTTATATTGTTGGTAGGTGTGTCTATAAAAGGATGTATCAATAACATTTAAGCTTCGTTGATTTGTTGTGGTTTTTTTTTGACGAAAGAATAGAGTTCACTGCAGCAGAAACAAGCAAACTTTAGAAAACATGGAGGTACTTAACATTGTTTAATGTGCCTAAATAAACCCCACTAGCTACGCTACTGGAGTTGTATTAAAAAAAGTGCATAATAAATGTGAATCCAAACAGCTTAAAAATAACTTTACTATTGTAGATAATTGATTATACTTACCATATTATATTTAATGTGATAGATAACATATTTGACAGATTCAGGGACCGGGTTTCCGGGTACGATAGATCACGAGTAAGTATACTACATCCCACGGCGCCGCCTGCGTTCTATCCATGTTTATTTACGGGAACACGGTTAGTTTTCCGTGTTCCCGTAGGAATAAAGCATTTTCCCGCGGTGCAAAGGAGCCTATGTTCATCAGGGCCAATGTCGGCTTCTAATGGTAAAATAATTTTTCACCTCAGCAGCTCGAACAAGCATGTTTTGCTGCGTGAAAACAGTGTGCAAAATGCGATTTTGCTCACTCCGTGAGACAAAGTAACTTTTTAATTTTGGTGCAGAGCACTGACATTTCGCCGTATGGGGTCTATTACAAGTTCAGAATATTTGAACTTTATTAGCACTGTCCCTTTCATTCCTTTACGAAAAAAGAAAATGGCAGACATAGGTCGATGCATAGTTCGACCATCGCATTTCAAAGTAGACCCCCAAAAAAGCGCTGTTGTTTATTTGTTTGAGATTTTATTATGTAGAATTTATTCGTCATTCTTGCGTTATTGATATTGGTTTTAAATATAAAAACTACTAGGATAAATCAATTCTCTATCTAACTAGGAAATATAGTGAAGTCAGTGACGTGACTTAGGCAGTATTTTAACAACAGTATGGCTAGTTTTTGGTGTGCACGCGAGATACACGTAATATGCTAATGTGTGCCCTTTGTGATAGTGATAAATATTTCAAAAATATCTCGAAAATATTAGTAAAATATGTGAATTTTAACAATAACACGGTTAGTTTTTAGTGATGTGTTCGTGTCACACGACACTCGTACTATACTTAGATACTGAAATATCCTTTGGTTTCTCGCGCCTTGTCTCGCCTTTCTAGTATTGAATAACGGCGCGGCCGGCGCTGAGGAGTTAAAACAAGCAGTAACTAACGCCTTATTAAGTTTTCTTCCTGAATAATCTTGACACGAACAGGTACGTGATACAACGATATATTTTTTATGTGAATCTGTTCTCACTGCTGAGGTGAAAAGTTGTATGTGTTACTCGAGAGCAAAGTATTTGCATCTCGTGCTTTTGAGTCCTTCGCTGCGCTCAAGATTCAAGCTTTGGATCACTCGCTACGCTCGTGATTCAATTTTAGAATCTTTCGCTTCCTCAGGACTCAAAATTAGCACTCACAGCAAAAACAAACTGCTCTCTTGTTGCACAAATAACTATTTCAAATCGGTCCAGTAGTTTCGGGAGCCTATTCAATACAAACAAACAAACAAACAAACAATCACATCTTTCCTCTTTATTATACTAGTGTAGAAGTGTAGGTAGATGATTATTAGGCTTGATAGTTTAAAGAACTACGTAAGTTTAAATAAAGGATATGAATATTCACATTCGTTTGTCCAAAACCTAAAATAAAACATTCACACACAATGCAATTTCACTGTATTTGTTTGTATGCGAAAGCTAGGGCTGCACGGCAGGGGCAGGCTAGGGCGGCCGGTCGTAAAATTGCAGCCAACCTTGGGGGAGACGTCTCAAGACGGCCGTGCATTCTTACATTTGTAGGCAACCCTAAGTTTGCAGATGCGTCTTCAAATTAAGCGCAAACGTAACAAGGTTCTTTCTGTCAAACAAAATAATTTAGAGACAAACTTTTATTGTCAACCGTAGGTACTTTTAAGGGTTCCGTACCCAAGGGGTAAAAACGGGACCCTATTATTAAGACTCCGCTGTCTGTCTGTCTGTCCGTCTGTCACCATGCTGTAAGTTAACATTTTCACAGATGATGTAAATCTGTTGCCGCTATAACAACAAACTGAAAAACTGGCCAAGTGCGTGTCAGAGTGAGGCTCCTTATAATAGACATGATTTTTTGCCGTTTTTATAGATACTTTGCCGGTTTTTTGCACAGTCGTCGACTACCTACTAGGTACTTGTACCTACATTATGCAGCCATATATGTATATATAAACTGCTCATAACAAAATAAGGGCTAAATACTCACATTTTTTTATTTTAATGGTAAGAGCGTTGAGAGGTTTAAGCATAGTAAGCTCGGCCGAATCTCACCTTCCCATACAAACATAGTTCTCTCTCTCTGATTCTCGCTCTCGCTCTAATTTTAAAACTACGTGTTGGATTGTGACGAAACTTTGCATATACAATGACATGAGGTATTTATATAAATAGCTCATGTCACCAAACACGGATTACATAAATACCCCACCTAATATGTGAGGTGCACGTTCCAATCACACCTTCTTCCTAATAGTTGAGATCGAGACCTATTGTTGAATTTAGATCGAAGTCTACTATTCGGTCAGTGTCGAACACAGGAACGTGAACCTTAGTATTATTAATTGACTAAGCATGTGAATCGTTGCCGAGTACTGTGCCATCAAGGAATCAGTCCAGACTAACAGTCAGGGGCTCAGGGCGGGGTCATAAAACTACTTCCCCTATGCGAGGAGTGCGACACCTACCCGCTTTCTTACGCGTTACTTTTATCACTGAATAAAGAAATGCAGCCGGTATAAAGCTTTATGAGACAGCACTGGCTTCGTCTAAACCTGGCTTTAGGCTTGAATGGTATGTACCTATTGTACTTTCACAATAACAGGTTAAATAGTATACAAAGCCGAACTTATCCCTGTAAGGGAGCTCTTCCAGCTAACCTCAACACCCTCTGAACGGTAGTGATTTTCCACCGAGGCGATGTTGGGCAAGAAACTTCATGCTTGGCAATAAGTAGTCATTTGTATCGTATAAAAAAACTCGTTCCGCACCACTTCGCCTCACCGATGGAAAATCAACGTTAAACCTAATAAAAGCGAATATGCTTGATCAATTTTCTCGCTAACTTTGGTGATGAATTTAAATTATTATTTTTAACGGCTCTACAGCTGCAAAAGCACAGAGAGCGGTGGCGATTCGGAGGCGGTACCGGTTGTAATGTTCGAGCTAGTATGGAAGGGTCCGCACAGAAAATCGCACAGCGCCCCGCCGCTCAGTGGGGATCGTTTCATATTAGCTCGAACATTACAACCGGTACCGCCTCCGCGCCGCACCGCGCCGCTCCGCCACCGCTGTCAGTGCGTTTTGGCCTTAACGCGATATTTATTCACTTTTATTTCTGAAGTTTCGACACGGGTTGCACTATCCGTCCGTCTCTCTCATTAGAACACTTAGAACAAGAGTTACTATTAGTGCGAGAAAAATCGAGAGTATGTCGCGACCGTCTCATGAGTCATGATAGACGTGCAGGTTGCACAATGCACGGGTCGCAGACGACTTTGGTGACGTGTTCAAAAGCAGCCGATGACCATGGGAATGACATGGCAATTTATTCCAATATAAAGGATTCGAAGGAGATCTCCATTCTACGAGCGCAGTCAGGAAGAGCAAGCTTCCTGATATCTTCACCATGCGGCTCACCCCACCCGTCACGCCTAGCGAAACTAGACCTCTACCTAGGCTTAGTTAGTACGAATCGCGGCGTCAAGATATATTTGTGATTGAGCGTTGAGCCTCGAGGTGAGCTTAAAATGAAATGAATTGAAATTGTATTTTCATATCTCATGCTCTGAAAGTGGGTCGTTGTTGTTTCAAAAAGTGTGCTGAAAGTGATACGTTTCTGCTCTAGTGCAGAAAAGTAATGTATTCCAGTGTTAGTACTCGCCTTGTAAACATTATCCGGGAACTAATTCTAATAAATATCAATACAGACCCTGCCATTGACAACGGGAAATACTTACTATTCTTACTAGTTCATAGAATTAATTTAATTTAATATAAAATAAGTTTATGTTGTAAATTCATTACTTTTATTTTAGCCAAAATATTCACTAGAGTATGAGGTGGTGACAAATGGAATACACCGACAATGCTTTTTTAACTAAAAGTTGTGCATGTGAGCTAACGCAGAAACGCATACAGCCATTCTTCAACTAATACTAATAACAAGTACAAATAGTATGAAAATATTTGAAAGGCTATTTTCGTCTATCACAATTAATTAATGAAAGTATGTTATTCATATAGTTTTGACTTTAGGGAATACGAATATAATACTATTTGGTTATAAAAACGTGAGCAATATTTTTTAATTTCAAATTTAATACCGTAGTTGTATTATCTGTATGTCACGTGACCGAATTACACCATATAGCCATAAGCGCGAGCGAGACTGATATTTGCCTCTTTCTTTAGGACAGGTGAGATGGGACTATTCTTTCGGCTCGGATGACGTCACGATAATGGCGGCTGCTGTTTTTGAATTGTATACTTTGAATAAACATATTTTTTAGTTTTCCGTCTGTGTTTTTTTCACTTTCCTCGTACTCGATATGAAAAGTAGAGTGTTTAACTCGGGTGAAAGTCACCCATTTCTGACTCGAAAATATCTCGTCAGAAATGGGTGCCTTTCAGCCCTTGGTTAACAATCTACTATTATTTGATTACAATAAAAAGTTACAGAATAGCGGGGCTGGCGTAGTAGGATGATACATTTTATGGTTGTTTTACCTGACGTTTCAGTACAATTAGGCCGTAAATGTGACCATAAAACCTATCGTGCTTGCCGGGCTGCTCTGGGCCTTTAGGACTTAGCTGGTGATATTCAACTTAGCTGACTAGCTGAATAGAAAATAAGTCTGGTGAGATGACTACGGCAGTTCTCTTTAATATTTAGCACATTAGTTGATCGAACTAACGAAGCGAACAAAATTCTTATGCTTCAGCTTGGGCCGAAATACGTTTGTATGTCCGGATGTCCCACTCTCTTGATGTTTTTCTCTACAGATCACAGTTCTCAACCGATTTTCGAGATATTTTGTGAGCAGATTCGTTTTCAGTTTACTAGTATATTAAAAAAAACGAATATCCCATCCTTACGATTTATACAGCTCACAGAGTAACGAGTTAATAATAGTCCCGAGTATCAGCGAAAGGTACAACATTAAAAAACACATCACAGCAGTTGCGGTTATACAAAAGTTAAATTGAATTTTATTAGATATTAATTAATAAATGATTAATTTAATTTAAATATTAAATTATTACATCACGGTAACGGAATAAAACTCTTCAATTCTGCTTCAGTATTGCAAGTATCGCGTCAAATAACCTACAGTGACTGTGAAAGGTGACATTCGCGTAGATGCTTCTGAAACTCATTTCAAAAATAGAAACTACGTTCATTAATTTTGAATAAGGCAGACTTTGCAGACATACTTTACCAACCTTAAAAAGGCTGATTACGAAAATGTCCGTCCCCAAAACGAAACAAGGGTAAGAAACTCCTCTCATTATACTTTTTGCCTTGTCTGGTTGATTAATACACCTAGTCGAGTTTTTCCGCTCCAATTTAAATGAAAAATTTCCCCTGAGACCGTAGTTGTGATTTAGTAGAAGTAAAATTTAATTATTTTCATGCTTTCGGAACCAAATTAGTATGATTTTTTTTTACTGATAGAAGTACCTAACTGCGCATTGGGGCGATTTTTGACTTTCGAGCGCTCGACTCATTCACTCGAAAACTGTCGAAAACGACAAAATGTTATTTTGAATTAGCGATAGATAATTTGATAACGAGTGGTACTGACCACTCGTGTGCCATTTTATTGGTAGAAAGTAAGTGCTTACAACTTTGACACTACATAGTCAAGTCATCTTCTGTGGCTCGACATTGTGCTGAGTGGACTCCTTTTTCACATTTCGCATTACACGAAATAGTATTAAGATACCTACTCGTATTTAATTTTCGAGCGCTCGATAGTCAAAAAGCGGGCCCCAGTTCTTGAAATGTTTATTTAGGAACCCATGGATGATAGTTATTATTATTACGATATAAGTATAAGAGTAAGAATCTCAGTTGTAGTATAATATATACAAAACAAAGTTTTAACCGACTTCAATTTAGTAATCTGCCAAGCCGCGTGAATGCATTGATTATTATAGAGAAAAATACCAAGTCGCTGTATGTGGGTTGGCCGATACTATTTTGAGGACTTTCGTGGTTTCCTCAAGGATCTGAGAATCACCTTTGGCCATTTATTAGTTGCTATTTCAACGGAATTATGTAAGAACCTGTGACGTACCTACCTACTTTAATAATTTTACACGAGTTATAACTAATAGATAATACCGAAATAACTACACGCGTCCCTAATATATTTCAGGAGTTCCCTCAATTCCTCATGGTTCCCATCATCCAACTAGAGTCTTGATAACGATATGGCCAACCTGGGAGGAAAAAAATACAATCGAACTGAACCTCCTGCTTTTTTTTTAAGTCGGTTTAAAAGGGCTGGAATTGCGTGTAACTAAAAGGAACACCTTTGTGCATCAATGTGATTTTACTACCTACCAAGCCAGACATACATCTTACAATTTTTCTACACTAAGATATTATAAAAAGGAAAAGTCTGTGGGGTTGCAGCTTTCTACTCGTAAGTTTGTATGTTACGGGTAATCTCTGTAATTACTAAACTGATAGCAAAAATTCTATCACCACTAAATAAAATAGAAATTCGGGATGGACATTCTTTCAGTCTCTGTACTACGCGGGCTCAGCCGCGCCAGTAGCTAGTCTGAAAAAAAACGAGCTAGACAGAATACTTAACATTTTCTCTTCTAATGAAACACATCCCATCAAAAACATAAATGTGAAAGGCTGCCAAGTTCGATGGGAATGCTTCGCCTATAAAAGAAGTGAGATCTGAATAAGTACCAAGTTCCATAAAAATACCTCAAATCATAAATAGTTATAGGAATGCACACTTGACAGTACTTTTTAATGATGTTACTTGGCAAGTTTTCACACACCACACACTTTTTCAATGCAATGAACCGACACACCTTTGGACTGCAATGTGTCAAGTATATAATTTTCTATTAAAACTTGCCAAGTTACATCATTAAAAAGTACTGTCAAGTGTGCATTCCTATAACTATTTATGATTTGAGGTATTTTTATGGAACTTGGTACTTATTCAGATCTCACTTCTTTTATAGGCGAAGCATTCCCATAGTATCGAACTTGGCAGCCTTTCACATTTATGTTTTTGATGGGATTTCATTTATTTTTGTTAGGTGTAGGTTCTTTATTATTTTTTTATCACTTTTGCTTTAGCAAATGTCTCATTCCACTTAGGTATGTACTTTATACTATACCCTCTATACTAAGCGTCTAATTCTTTTTCTACGCTTGCGTGGCACTGTCTGGATCCCATTATTGGAAATGGAACAGTTTTATTGTTCTTGTCTTTAAGACAAACATGTATTTTCTAAAATTGGTATGTATCTAAATTTAAATAAGTATTATCTCATTTCCACTCCATACCTACTTATAGTAGAACAAAATTACACATTCGTTGTTTTCGAAACTGACTCACACTTGACCGTTTTCAGATTTTTACTTTATTTCGACCTAAAGACAAACCTTCGAGCCAAATTTCTGGTCGGTACGACCATTGGAAGATAGACCCATTTAGTTCATTATGACTTCAAAGTAGAACAAAGTTACACCTTCGCTAATTTTAAAACTGACTCACACTTGGCCGTTTTCAGATTTTTCCCTTTACTTTGACCTTAAGACCTATCTCCATGCCAAATTTCAATTCAGTACGACCATTGGAAGTGGTCTAGGTTTTTGATGAGTGAGTCAGTGAGTCAGTGAGTCAGTGAGTGTATAGTAAAAATAGCGATTTTCTGACGTCAATATCTCAAGAACTGCTATAGGTAGAATAATGAAATTTTGTATTCTAGACAATTAAGGGGATGTCAACAGACACTCGAAATTTCATATGCGTAGATAAAATATGTTTTGAGTTATAGGGTGGTCGAAATTGGCCCGAAATGGTTCGTGTAATATAACCCACGGCCGGTGTGTCGCTTTTTTTTGCTTGAACTTGGCGGACACACTGCCGTGTGTCTAGATCTGAATACTACTATTAACTTCGATGGAGTAATAATTCCGTTTTATGTTATGGTAGAAAACTGACTACCTTCCTAATACTCACTTTCATTTTGATTGCCCTTTGACCGAGACCATTATGATTTGATTGAATTATTACATGATTCATTAAGTATAAGATACTTATTAGATGCTAATGAAGTGGAATGGCTACCTTTGACTCAGGCTGCCGTCGGGAAGCAAAATGTATCATCTAATTAGTGACTTGCCTCAAAGATGCTTCATTTTAGATTTTATGGTCGATTACAAAAACCTAATATATAAATTGTAGATAAAGTATTTAAATTGTTTTCTCACCATGAATATCTTATGACTATTAGCTTCAAACTTTCTATTTGGGTAGGTACTTAGGTCTTTTTTAATGACAACGACCTCTCACTTCAATATTAGAACTCATTTGAGAATTAGTTAGTTTATAATGAAGTGGTAGCCTCAGGGGACTTTGCCAAAGACAGTTTTGACGTTTAATTTGACGTTTAACATATTAAAGAAAAAAAAATCGGGAAAACTGAAGCAAGTCAGTTTTATACACATTTGAGAATTTAAGAATTTGTTATGATATTACGCTTTATAGTGTAGGTACCTACTCGTACACTTGGTACGGACCGGAACGTACATTTTACATTTTTGCCCGACTAAAGGAAGGGATATGTTTTTAGCAGTCTTTGTTTGTATTTACGTATGTTCCACCGTAGCCTTAAAGATACTGAACCGATTTTGATAAACGAGGTGTCAATCAATTTGAATCTATGCTCCGGGTGACATACCTTTGGAATGAAAAAAAAAAAAAATATGCAGTTACTTAGATAAATTTTCCGTAGTCGGTTTACTTACCTACAGTTTTTTTGAAATGTTTATGCTGGTTATTTACCTATCGTAGGTTCAAGGTATATGATTAATTTTTTTCTAAATTCCTTTTCATACTGATTAAAGTGCCTATTGCAGCCGTTAGAGCTAGAGCTTTTCGAACATCTTAAAAACTGGACGTAGCCAGTTGTTTCTAGTAAAAACGAAGAACGTCCTGAGTAATGCAAATATCGAAGGTGAAGCGAAGAATATGCGAATACAGGGTGACATTTTAATCAGTGTCCAAATATTTTGTAGGCATTTGGTATCACTAATAGACTCAATTTTTGAAAAAATACTGGTAGGTATTTTTAAAATTATAATTTGTGTATCCCAAAAGAATTATCCGTACTGCGTGGTTACTGGGCATTCAGTACCGCGCGGAGCGGGGCGGGGCCGAGGAAGGGGAGGCGTGTGCCGTGCGCAAACCTTAGTACCCGCTGCGGTGCCCGCGCGGTAAGGTTTTTTTTGGGATAACTTTAAGCAGTAATTACTATTTTTTTGTACTTAATAATATGAAATAAAAAAAACGTATTTTACAATTTTGCTAAGCAATCTTATACTTGAATTTGGACACTAATTAAAATGTTACCCTGTATAGCTACTCGGTACTATATTACATGCACATGTAAAAGCAATATAATACCCGTTTCTACCATTCACACTATTCGAGTCTCATCAAAATTCAACAAAGACGTCGCACAGACCTATTCCGAATCGTAAACGTAAATTAAAACATTCTGACATTAGTAGCCCTCAGCTCCGTGTTCACGTTCGCCTTTATTATTTTTCCTGGATTACGGCCGACGTCTACAAACATTAAATATATTTAATAGCTTCTAATGTTCTCACCTCTCGTCGAATGGCTCTCAGAATAGTATTCCTTTCCAACATGTAATTACGAAGTGTCAAATATAATTTAAATTGTTTTAGCTTGCGGTCGGCGAGAGACAGCCGAGCCGTTTTTTGATTTTATAAATAGACTATTAGGGAAATTCCTTTGAAGAGCCCATCATATGAGCCCTGTCTAATGGTTGTCGACAAAATGACGTTCATAAACCTAACTCATTCTTAATGTGTGACACATTTGTAGGCAGCGAGAGGGAAGAATGGAAAATGCTTCCGGAAAAGTTTCTGCTCGTTACATAAATGTACGACTGTGAAATACGGTTTGAAGGATTAGGGTACTTAGTTTCGGGTAATAATTGTTAGATGTAAGTAGTTGAATTATGACAAAGCATTACAAAATAAAGCTGTCAAATGTTAGAGAGATCCACAATATACAGTCGTAGAGTCGTTCTGTGTTATTTTGACTTTGGCGACGCCATGTGTGTCCCTGTAAACGAGCTACAACCGCTTTGTTCAAATTGGCTTAAAATATTTTATCTGGTTACAACTCTCAAGTGACACTTTTCATTCTGACACTTTTTCGCAATTTCTACTTACCAGGGTACTAGATTACGTACTAAAATGGTCTCGCCCCGGGGACACTTTTCAGTTCAGCAGCGCAATAATTCTCGGTATCATTTGCAGTCGTTTGTATGTGGCGGACATATTGCGTTTCTAGGAAACTTTCCCCTAGCTAACCCTCGACAGTTCTGAAGATTGTTTCGTGATTGTTTTACAAGATGAGGAAGGAGGTGAATAACTTGTGTAAGTGTTGACGGGAACCAGTTGTGAAATTATGATTAATTAGGTAATTGAAATAGGTAGTAGTCTTCAGGTTTGGCTTTCGTAGTGAAAGGATATACCTAATGTTTAAGTAACGTAAAACGAAAGATAAGGTAGCGTAGGTATAATATTCAGATATTTTGACACCTTAATTCCAATAGATTCCCTGCGTGTAACTTTATTGCTACGACAAAAGTATGATGGTGTCAACTATTGGGACTGTACCGTATCGGGCACTGGGACAGTTTCCTTAACTAATCTGACAGAACTTGGCAAGACAGCCACGAACGTACCTGACTTATAGTCTTTCGAAGCGGATGAAAACTTAAAAAAGTATCAATTCGGTATTTCAACAAATGTAAGTTGGCTGCGTGGGTATCTGAAATTCTAATCAATCCTAAGCCACTCGCCGCTTTTACGATGTCTCCGTCGCCGTGTAGTATTTCAACGTAAAACATGCTGTCCTACAGCAGGCCCGACATGTGTCTGTAAAACAACTGCCAGTGGCAACTACTTATATAATGTGTTTTTTTAAACGTCTTAGAGCCCAAGCCCACTTAAAGTATCCAAAACGTACTAATAAAACATGAAAAAACTATATTAGTTAAGCTTTTAGTAATAAAGTATTTAAGTTTGAAGAATCCTGTATGGCGCGCGGTGCGAAGTTCATTCACCCGGTTAGAGTTCGTACCTATTATCTACAAAAGATGGTGGCTAGCGGTCACGGTCCGGTCACTCGGCTGGATGATTAAAATTAATATTAATAAAAGAAAACGATATCAATACATGAAAAAAAAACCCTTTTCTAAGTTCTTTGTAATGTATATGTCGCAGTAAAATGGCCAAAACAGAGATTTGATCAAATCCCTAAGGATGTTAAAATGGCGAATACATTTTATCATTTACCTAATACAAATCAGTCATTTGATCAAATCTCTGAATCTGTTTAGTGAAATGACGAAATCGGACAAAAAAGGCAACTCGTTGTTTCATTTCACTAGATTTGTTTAGTGATTTGATAAATCCCTGAAACGCGTCAGTGAATTGACGAAACTAAATCGCAGATATTGGCTCCTAAATCATTAGTCATTTAAACGGTTCTGGGACTTAGACTCGGATGGGTTAGAAGATGGGAGCAGGCGGGCAGAGCTCCCGCCACCGTCTTCGTGGTTATTTTTTTTATAAAAGAGCGGAAAAATCTTTATCGCGTTAGTTTCGTCAACTCACTGACGCGTTTCAGGGATTTTATCAAATCACTAAACAAGTCTAGTGAAATGAAAAAACGAGTTGCCTTTTTGTCCGATTTCGTCATTTCACTAAACAGATTCAGAGATTTGATCAAATTACTGATTTGTATTAGGTAAATGATAAAATGGATTGACCATTTTAACATCCTGCGTGATTTGATCATATCCCTTAGAGACTTGATCAAATCTCTGTTTTGACCATTTCCCTGCAACATATACATTAACTGGGCTTCGGCTCTACAACGGTTAAAAAAACACCCTTTATAAGCTCGTGGCTCTGTGAGCTGTAGTGACTCACAACCCTGTCTTTTTTTAATTCGAAAAACTGAGTCGACGTATAGATTCTGTATAATTATTGAAACTGCTCACAATATAGACATAGACATAGACATAATTTATTGGTAATTAGGTATTACAGGTCATTGTTTACATTTGTACATTTATTTCTAGATTACTTTATTAATACTGTGATATTCCATTACAGTTGGTATATATTATTATTACATTTTTTATATTCTAAAAAATCCTTAATACTATAAAAACAATGCTCAATTAGCCATTTTTTAATTTGGCTTTAAAAGACGGAATACTGTTTGCTTCAGTGATGCTGTCTGGTATGTGGTTGTAAAAGATAGGACCCGCGACATGGATTGTCTTCCCTGTCTTAGTGAGCTTATGGGGAATTGTTATTAAGTAGTTTGTGCGCGTTTCGAGTGACCTACGCGGATCTGTCGCCTCGCCTTTCATATAGTGCCATATTCTCCCTTGTATACACGGCTACTTGGAGTATTAGTAGTGACGGCAGTGTCAGGATACCGAGTGCGACAAAATGCGGCCTGGCACTATCGTCATGCCTGGCGCGGGCAAGCGTGCGCACGGCTCGCTTTTGTAAGCGGAAAACTCGTTTCCATTCGGCAGCTTGGCCCCAGAGCTCCAGACCGTATTGCATAATTGCCTGTATGCTTGCAAAGTAACATGAGCGCACTGCCTGCCTGGTTTGGTTTAGCCTTGAAATGGCAAAACATGCCTTGCTGAGTTTCCCGCATACTGCACTAATTTGCACCTCCCATGTAAGGCTTTGGTCAAGCCGAAAGCCCAGGAATGTGGTAGTCGCCACTTGACTGATTGTGGTACCTTGATGGTGTACATTCAGTAGACGGCGGCTTCTACCCGATAAGTCAAACTGGATAAATTGAGTTTTTGACAGGTTTAGTAGCAGTCCGTTAAATTGACACCAATTAAGTATTTGTCGCGCTGTCGTGTTTAATTGGGCTTCCAGCTTATCCAGGTCCTCAGCGGTAACAACGGCTGCCACATCGTCCGCATACATGTCTGTACATCGGCAACATCTACAACACTCGGGAGGTCGTTAAGCAGAAAGGAGAACGCCAGATTGGATAAGGACGAACCTTGAGGCACGCCTATTTCTGTGGACAGACCATCGGATTTCAGGCTACCCTGCTGCCCGATCACGTATGGGAGTCTGTCTCGTAGAAAGTCTGCCATAAAGTTTAGGGCCGGTCCTCGTATGCCGTAGTGGTGCAGTTTTTGAGATAGTACTGCGTGGTCAACCACGTCGAAGGCTTTCGAGAGATCGCAGAAAAGCACAGCAGCCTCTCTTTTTCCCTCGCGCGCGGTGAGAATACGACGCACTACGTCACGAGCCATCATAGTGGTAGACTTCCCAGCACGGTACGCGTACTGCCTTTCGGATAGTTCACCGGATTTGTTCAAGAAGGACGTCATGCGAGATGTTACTCCGTTCTCAAAGATCTTCGCAACTGCCGGTATAATGGAGATGGGCCTGTAGAAATTAGGATCGCTAGATTTACCCTTTCCCTTGTAAATCGGACAGACTTTAATTTGTTTTAACGTTCGCGGGTACTTTCCATCACGCAGAAGTTCGTTAAATATTACTGCCAGTGGGACAGACAGGTTTGTCACGACCAGGCTTAGTAGGTCCGTCGATATGCCGTATACGTCTTGAGTGTTTTTTAATGCAATATTTTTAAGGATTATTTTATATATTTCACCCGGAGAAAAACGTTATCACAACATTTCAAGATGAGAAAAAAGTTTGAGAAATGCGCCTGTACAGGAGAACTGCCGGACAGCTGGACATACGATAAAATAATTTTGGCCCAAGCTTAGGCACTTGGGTTTTCGCGCGAGTAAAAGCGAGTAAGAGTTACTATGAGAGTACTCGCTACTCGCCGGCGGTGGGATAAGTGCCTTAAACGGAGGACGTCGGTCCTTCGCTCGCGCATTCAATAAGCTTCAACCGTCTGTGTATTAAAAATTAAACTCACTGTCTACGCAGTAGTTAGGTGACTGACTTGGTGGCTAAGTTAACAAGCACACCATGAGTTAACTTCAAGGTGGACATTATGAACATTCTCTTGCACTTATATACTATTTTATCATTCACAGCGATAAGTGATATAATTTACTTTAAAAACAAAGTTTTAACCGACTTCAATTTAGTACTCCGCCAAGCCACGAGCACATTTCCTATTTTTTACAATTTACCACATGAACTGATTTCCGATAGCAAATGCGTTGATTACTATAGAAAAAAACCGAATCGCTGTATGTGGGCCGATAATATTTGAGGACTTCCATCGATTCCCCAAGATCATCACCAATGGCACTTCATTAGTTCCTATTTCAACGGAATCTTATCAGAACCTGTGACGTACTTTTGCACTTTTAAGTACATAATTGAGGAATTCGATAAGTCATCTGTGGTCTTCATCATCAATTCCTCGCCACCAAATTTATGATTCCGGATGTAAATACACGAGTTATAAGAGAAAATACCAAAATCACTACACGCGTGCCTTATAAAATTGAGGAGTCCCCTCAATTCCTCATGGATCCCATCATCTAACTGAATTTTGAAAAAAATGGGACCCACCTGGAAGTATATACATACGAACAAAAAAAAAAATTCCGAATCGGTACATCAATGACGGAGTTCTGAGGTAACAAACATTGAAAAAAAAACAAAAAAAAAAAAAAAAAAAAAAAAAAAACAACCGAATTGAGAACCTCCTCCTTTTTTTTGAAGTCGGTTAAAAATAGCCACCGCCATACGCTCCCCCATGCTGAAACTGATAGCAACCTGCTGCTCACACAGAATCATGCAACTCGGTAACTATAGCTACCCGTACGGTAAGTAACCTACATTAGTTCGTTTTTGAGCCTTGACGCGTCATTGACACTGAACTCAATAAATTACATTTATAGTATAAAATCCATCGACACACTCTACGTCACACTGTGTTTCCCTTTAAAGCGTTGTGCTACGGCGGATGTCACACTGCGCCGCATCTCCGGACGGAGGTGCGGAGCAGCCTACAAATTTCGCCGGACGGTGGTGCGGTGCAGTGTATCGTATCATACGGAATTTTTATACAAACTGAGGTAAGTACTTGCATACAACGAGCTCCGTCCGCACCTCCGTCCGGAGATGCGGCGCAGTGTGACATCCGCCTAACAACTGAAATCGTAGCGCGATAATCTAGCCTCCTCTTTTACATGCGAGACCGGAGACGCTTAGTCGCGCGCGACGCGACTTGGCATCAAGTTTTATTTATCTATCTGCTGGATTCAAGCGAACCTTCTGGATTTCCTTTTTGTGCTAAAAGGGAGCGATCCTACATTTTATATTCCCACACGCAGAGAAATCGGTGACAAACAGAAGTACTGAATTAAATAGTTAAATTAGGTTACAACATTTCTAGTTTGAAATACTCGATCCTTGTTATCTCTACAACTAATTATTCATTCCTACTATTCGTATGTTACATTACACTATTTGATTAATGTAGCCCACAAAAAAATATTATAGAACTAAAACACCAATAATTATTGCATCATAAACAATAATTATGTTAATATGTATATAATGTATTGTATTTAATAAGAAACAGATATTCGCAGTTACTAAATGATCTAGTTCTGGTTAATGATTTACAATGTAACTGGTTCACTACGAGTGTGTCTGTAATCAAAACAATAATCTTGTTACTACAACTACGTTATAGTTTGCAGTACATATCGTTCTAAGTTTCATGTAATATTCGTTAAGTTTGGTTTACTTTTTATATAGTGTAATGGCTTAACGAGAATATTATAGTAATAACCACTCCGGAAACAGTAAACGGTACAATGTATGTATTACTCCGTGCTATTCTGTTAGCGTATTTTAAAATATTGAAAATAATAATGTTACAGTAACAATCGAGGTGGTATTCATAGCAAAGTATCTTGTTCTGTTTATTTAAAACAGTGTTTTTGTAAACAAACTCCCGCGCTCTCTTCCGCGGCGGGGGCGGGGCGGGACGCGGGGCGAGGCGACGCGTCGCCGGCGTCGGCCATTGTGAGTTTTGGACTTAGCGCTGTACGCAAGCTCTATAATAATTAGTTCATCAAATAATTGTTTTTCTGTAAGTTTCGTGTTTCGTGTAAGTGTTTGACATGTCTTGTGACGACGATGAAGATATCGCAAAGTTATTGGAGCAGTGGGGTTTACCCCAATATATTAATACTTTTAAAGGTAAGTTGGTACCTACCATTATGTTAGTATAATTCCAATAAGCGATTTGATTGATGTTGTTTATCCCGGCTGTTTTCGGCCACGGCAAGTGTTTTGTCTCCGGGTCTGTTGGCGTTTTCTTGTAGGGACTCGCATGTGGCTGATGCAATCTTCTTGTTGGTATTCATAGCTATTATTCAATTTAAATAAGTAAGTGGATAGGTTACCTACCTACATGATGACTTTATAAGTTTACAGTAAAAAGTCTTGAAGTTATTTATTAGAATTTCATTATCTATAGAAAGAAACGCGATGAATTGGTTGATAGGTACTTACTTTCACACAGTTATCTCATCATAATCGGTTTGGCACACAGTTCACCGAATGTGTCAGCTCAGCTTCAAAACAGGTGAAATGGATAACTAGTCAATAGGCTTGTTTTAAAAAACCTAGGTTACCAAGCCAAGTATTAGATTACCCCTAGTTTAGTTAAATTATGCTTTTTGCGTTGGAACTTTCTTGTATGAGTGATGTTATATATTTTTTATGATTTTCAGAAAATGGTATAACTATATTGATACTGTCGATGCTAGACAGGAGTCTAGTTAAAGAACTAATCCCTTCAATTGGAGATCGAGCCAAATTTTTAAAAAACTTGGACAATTGGAACAAATTAACTAACCCAGAAGAATGCCTAGAAATACCATCTACCAGCAGCAGCTGCAGCCCTGTAAGTGTCTCCTATTTTAAATGCTTTTATTGGCTTCACCTGTAACTATGTATGTAAGTAATGTAAATAAATCTTAGAAGTTGAATTTAGCCAAGTTATATTGTCCCATCGATTTGAAAATTTGCAAATGTATGTCATACTGTTAACAATACAAGAATTTGTTTCTATCGAGCTGGGCCCTATTTCTCGAAACTCATTATACTAATAATACTAGTCCATGGACTAATATTTTTTACAAGTTTACTAGTCTGCGTTTCTCGAAGCTACAATAGTAAAATATTAGTTATTAGTTACCAACTAATAAATATTACCTAATATTATTAGAGTCCATTGGGTTTAGGTTTCATGAATAAATATTAAAAAAAAACACTAGTAAAAAAAGTTAATAAAGCTACTAGTCTAAGAAGGTTTGTAAAAAATATTAGTCGAAACTATTAGCGTCACATTTTACTAAACTTTATAAAATGTGGACTGATTGGAATGCTTCCGACGGTGAAGAAGGTTTAATAATAATTAGTCGTCATTGTTTGAATCCACGTTCCAGTTTAATGAAAGATTTGTCCACTTGTCTTGGTTTGTTAATACGTCAGAAAAGCCTAGAAATATAGTATAGAAATATAATATATAATAGATGTCGCGTAGAAAAGGATGCACTATGCCGTACAAAGTGAATGAGTGAAACAATGATACAACTGGCTGGGCAATATTGCATTTAAAATCGAGAGCTTAGCGATCGTCCGGCAACCCCTCGGGACAATATCGGCCATACACGGCAACACCAAACATGTTTGGCTATATGTCCGGGACATATCTACATTATTGCATAGTCTGGCTGGCATTCCTTGCAATGTTGCCGGGCCACTGTGTTGCAGCCACATATTGCACGAAAACATGGCCCGTGTAGGAGCCTCTTATTCACAATTTTATTTTGCAGGCCCCTGTTTTTGTAGATGTGCTTAATCCCAAACACAGACAAATAAAGAGTGTGAGCGAATTTTTAATCCCTCTAAACAATATTAATACCTCAACCCCACTAAATGATTCCGACATCAGTATACTGCCTTTCATTGGTGAGGATCAGGGTGCCACTGGTGAGGATCAGGGTGCCACTAGTGAGGATCAGGGTGCCACTAGTGAGGATTTGGTTATGACAATCTGTAATGAAGATGTATGCCCGGTAAGATGAATACTTATAAAGTAACTATTTGACCTAAAAATAAAACAAATACAAATGTTAGAACTAAATTAAATATGTATATGTCTTTAAACAAAACTTTATCATAATTATCATCATAATTACCTACCTAATTATTAATTTTTTTTTGTATATTTTTTAGCCATTGAAGAATTTACTCTTAAAATCGAACGAAGGACAAGGCCTGCTAAATTTATATTCAGAACAAGGCAAATTATCTAATAATGGGCGAAGGAAAGTGTGCAATATAATAATAAAAGACCTGATGGAATCAGACCCAAATAAAAGAATAGACAGTTCTCTACTACTTACAAAAGCACAAGAAATAACCGAAGTATTCAAAAAGGAAAATTTAAGTACATATTTCATTCCATACATTAATGATACTAAACTTAAAATAAAAAGATGTGCAAAGGGCAAATTATATGATTGTCTACAAAATAGGCGCCGCGAACTTAGGGAGGCTAAGGTTATCAAAAAGAAAAATTGCAGCAACATCGACAATAACAGCAACGAGTCACTAGAAGTCGATGAAGAAGGCAAGTTTTAAGTTACCTACCTAGGTTTTTTTTAATAGCTCAAAGTGATGCCACTGGTAGCTGGTAGGCAGACATGTTATCAATCAGCCCATGCAGTATGTAGGTACAGTCAAGGACAAAAATATGTATACACTTTTTCACCTTTTTGCGATGGTATAAGGTAAAAAGGGTATACATATTTTTTTCCTTGACTGTACTCTGGTAATGGGTATAATCTATATTAATAAAAGAAATTTGTGTTAGTTTCTTTGCTTATAACTCGAGAACGGCTTAACCGATTTTGATGAAATTTTAGTTGGTGGTAGCTGGCACCTTGAATCAACACAAAATGTACTTATAACCTGACTGTCCAAAAACGGCAGATAGGTAATGTTTTTGTGTTTCTTTTCTGATAAACCGCAGGTAACACCGCGGGGCGCAGCTAGTTTCAAATATTTAAAGATAGCATTTTCGCCCACATCTTTATTTTTTTTTTATTCATGTATCTTTCCAGAAGGTGGTACAGACGAAGATACCCGGTGGCTCCAAAACTGTACGGAACCCTGGCATTCAGTGGTAGAGAAGTGGCATAAAACGGCCAAAAATAGATTGAAGGAAATTGAAACTTCAGAAATGACCATCGATACATACATAAATAAATACCCAGTGTTAAGAACGCCACGTGGACATGAGCTTCTTACTGCTGATTTTCAGTTTTTATACCCATCCTCAGGACAGAAAATATTTGAAATATTCCCAACAATAAAAACAAAAATTTTCAATTTGGCTCTATCTAAAAGCCAAGTTCCTGAAGTAAAAGACATACTGGAACAGCTTCAGCTTCTAAACAAAGGTAAGTAAACCTACTGGGTTTAATAATTAGTGTGTTACATACAAAAATGTAAATTACTTGCAATTTGTCTTCTTGTTTCTAATATATAATTTAAAGAGGAAAGATTTGATTGGTTGTTTGTTTGCATTAAATAGCTCCAAAACTACTTAACTGATTTGGATTAAATTTGATATGGTTTGGTTGGATGTGGTCCAAAATTGATAGTCTGAGATCTTGGGAAGAACATAGGGTAGTTATCGTTCCAAAAAAATGCGAGCGAAGCCGCAGTCGAATGCTAGTAGGTATTACTTATGTAACGTCTTTTATTTGTTTTAGATGATGAAAATTACGAAGAAATCCAGTCAATACTAGCATTTATGCTTTTGCCGCTGCTCCTGGGCAACCCCACTCACAGAACAAAAAAACAAGCGTGGCGGCCATCCAAAGCCGAGGTCAAGGATGGCTTTATTACACACGTGCTGAGACCAATGGACGTGCAGGTTGCAATAGCCCAACGGCGTGAGAAATATTTAAAACACAACTTAACGCTCCAACCGGTAATTGTGATTGTTGGTTCTTCTTACACGGACATACAAAAATACTATGTCGTAGTTAACGATTTATTTTTCGAAACGAATTCAATTTTAAAAACAGTGGATACCTGTTTTAAAATTTTCTACTCTCTGCACTGTCAATATCCGACAGAGAGTGTGTGCGTGTGGAACTTCATACAGCTAGGACTATACCAGTTAAAAACAAAATGGGACAAAACCTATAGCACTGTTAATGCTTTCATAACTGATCTGGACATTGAGCTTTAACTATTAAAAAAAAACCCATTATAAAAAAAAACCACTTATAATGCCTAAATGTTTTGTATGTTCCGTATGTTTGTCAACTTTCAAACAATTGTGTACTCACATAACATTATTTCACCAGAAACGGGGCTTACATTTAAATAATTTCATTTGTCTGGAAAAAGATTGTAATAGGAAATTTTTTCTCTTTAATTCTTTTAAAAAGCATTTAAAGAGTCATGAAAACGAATCAAATTCCTTAGATACTCATACCAATGACATGATATCGACAAGTAATTCGTTAAGTACAGTCCCTACAGTGACAAATACAACTACTTCTGATATATATTCTATGGAAACTGAGTCTTTAACTAACAGCTCGTGTAGTTTAAATATTGAACCTATGAAAAACATTGAATCAGTTACCAACCCTATAGCTAAGTTTGCTTCATTGTTATATGCCAATTCAGTTATACCACGTAATGTGGTTCAAGAAATAATGGACAACTTAAGTAACAATATTATTAAACCTTTACTTGATCCTTCTTCAATGCATGGTACCTTAAAAGAGAACTGTTACCAAACGACATATAACAGAATTGCATCTTTAAATGAGTCAATGAAAGATTTTGAATCAGAACATAAGAGGCTGGCTTACTTTAAACGTCTTGGTACATATATTGAGCCCCAGGAATATACTGTTGGACAACGACTAGAGACAAAATATGACAGTAATAATCATTGCAATGTTACTACAGTGAAAGCAACAGCAATGCATATTCCTCTAAACTTAGTACTTAAAAATTTTTTTGAAATGGATGGTGTATTGGAGGAAACTATGCAGTTTTTTACAAAAATTCTAAACAGTAATGGTAATTTAGTCCAAAATATAATAAAAGGGTCTGAATGGCAAAAAAAGCTTGCTTTACATGAAGAAAAAATTGTATTTCCTTTGTGTCTTTTTTTTGATGATTACGAAGTTGGTAACGCTTTAGGCAGTCATTCAGGCATACACAAACTTGGGGCTGTTTATATTAGTGTTATGTGTATTCCTCCCCATAAAATATCACATCTAGGTAATATATTTTTATCACTGTTGTTCCATTCTTCCGATCGTCAAAAATTCGGGAATAATGTTACATTTGCCCCAGTTATATCAGATTTAAATAATTTACTAGTAAATGGAATCGAGGTTAATAATTCTGGAAGGAAAACTAAACTTTATTTTGAATTAGCTGTTATTATTGGAGATAACTTAGGAATACATACAATCACAGGATTCGCGGAATCGTTTTCATCCAACTATCCTTGCCGTGTATGTAAGATTACTAAAGAAACTATGAGAAAGGCTTATGAATGTGATGAATCATTGCTACGTACAATGCCCCAGTATATGGCGGATGTAGAATTGCAAAATGTTTCTGCTACAGGCATCAAAAATAAATGTGTTTGGCATGAAGTAAAAGGGTTTTCAGTTATAGATCATGTTGGAGTTGACATAATGCATGATCTCTTAGAAGGGGTCTGTAAATACGATATGAGTTTCATTGTTTTAAGTTACATTACCGACCTTAAATATTTTTCTCTACAGACTTTAAATAATAGAATAATTTTTTTTAATTACGGACCTGATAGAAGGAATACACCCCCAATTATAACATTAGATCATTTGAAACGCAATACTCTGAAAATGTCAGCAGCAGAAACACTTTGTTTTGTAAGATACTTTGGATTGCTAGTCGGTGACCTGATACCCGGCCATGATGCAATTTGGAATATTTATATATGTTTGAGAAAGATAATGGACATTGTCATGTCAACTGTCATTAATAAACCAGATTCAGATTTATTGAAAAGTCTTATTTCCGAACATAACTTCTTATACTTGAAATATAGTAAAAAATTCTTAACTCCTAAATTTCATTATCTTACTCATTATCCAAAGATGTTAATTAAATTCGGTCCCTTAGTAAATATCTGGTCGATGAGATATGAAGCTAAACATCGCATATCTAAGTTATATGCAAACGTGACCAATAATAGAATTAATATTTGTAAATCACTTAGTATTAAACATCAACTTCAGTTAAATAATAAGTTTATCAGTAGTACCTTCATGAAACAGTTTGACTGTGGAAGAAAAATAAGTGTAAGCGATCTGAGAATTGCTGAAAATATTGCACGTCAATTACAGTTAGAGTTGACAAATATATATAAATGTAATTGGGTCCAAGTTAACGGAATTAAGTACACTGCTAATATGACGTTAACGTTAGATTTTTATGAAGACAAATTGTTACCAAAGTTTGGCTTGATCGAAAATATTTTTATAGTCGATGATTATGTTGTTATTTTTGAGTTTTCTTTGTTTGATACGTTATGTTTTAATGAACATTTATACTGTTTTGATGTAGAATTATTATGTGATAAAAATACTAATTTCTTTTCCTTAGGAAACATTGCTAGTTACATGCCAAATAATTTGACACTTAGTGTTGATGGTAAACATTATTATGTTACGCCACGATCTTCAATTTAGATTAAGTATTTAATTGATCTCAATTTAAGAATGATTCCGCTTTGCCCCACCGGCCGCCTGTTTGGTGGGGTATATTCCGCGCAAAATATAAGGTGGTGGAATGTGCCCCACCAGTTTGGCAGGCGGTGGGGCGTAGTGGAATAATTCTAATTTAAGATATAATTCAAGTTTTGACTGTTTTAAGAAAAAAACAATACTTCTAATTTACAACTAGTTTATTTCAATGAAAAAAAGTACAAATTATGTTAATCTGATGTTTGGGTCGTTCTTCTTTTTAACCGACAATGAATCGTCTTTTTTCTGTTTTTTGCATTTTTCAACTATTGATAATTACGGTTTTAATGTTTGATTTTAATAAACGTTGGATGTATTTTTTGTTAGGACTAATTAATTATTATTTCCGTGGGGATAATGTTTTTTCTTTATGGTGGTTTTTCCATACAATCGCGTGACAGAGTGGTTATCCAAAATGTGGTCCCCGCAGAAAACGACTACTCTGTCACAGTTTTTCCGAAAAAGTACCATAAAGAAAAAAACATTATCGCCACGGAAAGAATCATTAATTAGTCCTAATAAAAAATACATGCAACGTTTATTAAAATCAAACATTAAAACCGTAATTATCAATAGTTGAAAAATGCAAAAAACAGAAAAAAGACGATTCATTGTCGGTTAAAAAGAAGAACGACCCGTTTAACCTTTTCACCGCCAGCTGTATAAGTGACTCGCCGTGCCACGGACGCCACCGACGTCATTAGACGACCGTCCAAAAACCAATAGAAACCACTCTAGAACTCTTTTATAATGTTTGGTATTATTATCTTTATTTTATGGCCACCGACGTCAAATGACGACCGTCCAAAAACCAATAGAAACCACTTCTAGATCCTTTATAATGTTTGGTATGTTTACGGCTCTGGCGTCAGAGGTACGAATGGCACGATTTTTCGATGACGTGAATGGCCGTCTTTGGCGGTGAAAAGGTTAAAACATTGTTATCTATAAGTAGTATTGGTGAAAACGCTCATTAGAATAATTCTAAGATGTGTAGTAATGATAAGTATAGATTGACGATTGTCTAATGATTGTGATGATTATAATATAATAAATGTCATTTTCTATGTACTTCATATTTTTTATTTTTTATTCCAGGAAACCCAAACCAGCCTATGGAGCCGTAGTGCGTGCGATGTCTTAACAAAAATGCCAATAGTCTCAATTTCCATGATTCTAATCTAACACCTGTTGAACTTAGTATTAACTTTATTAACTCTGTTTTCGACTTATTTGTATTATTATGATACTAGATAGTCGGAGACGTTTGATATTGTAATGAAAAAGTCATTTATTTTTTATTTTTAAAGACGTCACACTTACTGCTGGCTCTATGGACTGCATTTAGATGGAGCGCCTGACAATCCAGTGGACTGACAGCACCACAACGGATCCCTTTTAAGCTTTTATTAGTGAAAATACAGTTTTATTTACAAAAAGACAAATCAAATTGTATTTTTGTCTACTAAAAGCCTGAGAGGCCCCGTTAGTACTGTAAGTGCACTAGATTGCGCTTCACCTAAACCAGTAGGTACTGCATACGAAATAGGAGCTATAACAATACCTAAGATGCTAGCATTACTATGTGTATTGTACTGGTTACAAGAAACAAAGCTAGCGAATAGTTATCATTACAGTTCACGTCGTTATGTTAGACAAATTCATTAGTAGATATAGCAAAGTATTTAGTAAACCCAAAAAAAAAAGTGTTTATGTTTACCAGATTGCATAGTAGTCCTTACAATTCACGTCGTTATTTTACACAAATTCATTAGTAGATACAGCCAAGTATTTAGTAAACCCAAAAAAAAAAGTGTTTATGTTTACCAGATTGCATAGTAGTCCTTACAATTCACGTCGTTATTTTACACAAATTCATTAGTAGATACAGCAAAGAATTTTGTAAACCCAAAAAAAAAGTGTTTATGTTTACTAGATTGCATAGTAGTCCTTAGAATCGGTCTAGTAACGTCTACTTGACGTATGGTTACAATTATTTATTTACCTTGTAGTGAGTATTATGTTGTTTGGTCAGTTACACACAACATCTAGTTGTCATTAATAAAAGATTGTTAAAAATAATAACAGATTGGTTTTTGTAAAGTCAACTCGCTAGTCTTGCTGTCACGACTGCAAACAGAATTTCTAGTTACAGTAGCGTTTTTTCTCGTATAGGTAGCCAGATATTTCTCTGCGTGCATGCCTTGATCCCGGTGGAACTACTTTACGACCACAAATCCCTTATTCAGAGCTTTGAGACCTTTTACTTATTAAAGTCTGTGGTTCCGGATTCATTGTTTATTTTAATGTGTGGCAACTGCCTTAGCTTTGGTTTTTTCGAGTGCGTAAGTAAAAGAGTTTCGATATCCTTTTTCCGGCTCACTAAAGTACTTAACACTTTCGCTGCCGAGAATCGCTACGCGATACGCTTGTAGCCAATCCTGTAGTTTTCCTCATATGTAGCGGAAAAGAACTATGGCATAGGCGCCCGCTAGGCGGGTTCCTGGCAGCGAAAGTGTTTAAAGTAATAAGTTGTGACCCAAAACCTGTTAGTCTTTTCTAAAAGTTTACAAGCTTTCAATGACTTTTATTGTAATTTTATTTTTTTCAGATCAACGTATTTATTAAAAATTACATAATTACTATTCTGTCACACGCAATAAGTAAATATATATTTTTTTCCCATGGTTGACATTGTCATTATTCCGAAACTTCATAGTTGCGCAATGTGTCAGGATTGACTTCATAGCCGCGGGGGACAACCTTCGATCAGTTCATTGGAAACGCGACGTTATTCCATAACTATCTAAATAGCTTCTAAATCAAAGACTATACAAATCACCTCTAAGTTTCAGAGCCGGTGCCCAACACAGAGAGCCATACAATGTATGATACCCGTCAACGTAGCAAGCCTTAATAGCGAAACAAACGGGCAAATTAGCCTCTGCGCTCCCCGACGGATCCTGATTGATGGATGGGCCAAACCCGCAGCGCAACCAAGACTTGCGCAATTAGCTTCTCAACAAAACCCCTTAGATATACGACGTCTGCTAAATTAAAATGTATAGGGAATCGGAGTTTAATTTAGGCCGCGTGGACGGAAGTGTCTGGTGGTTGAATACTTTCATCTATCACTAGCTTCCCGGCCCGGCTTCGCACGGTTAGTTTTCCGTTATCCCGTAGCAATGAAGCATTTTATCGCGGTAAAAAGTAGCCTATGTTCATCAGGGATAATGCCGGCTTCTAATGGTAAAATAATTTTTCAAATCGGTCCAGTAGTTTCGGAGCCTATTCAATACAACAAACAAACAATCAAATCTTTCCTCTTTATAATATTGGTGTACTTAGAAGTGTAGATTGTAGGCGAACTTCGCAGTCATATACATGTTTTATTATCAATTAAATACACGTACAAAATCTATTAAGTATATTACGAAACAGCATCAAATTATAGGGATGACTTTTCTGAAGCAACAGTAAACAGTATGTCTAAGTTTCTTCTTATCGCATTTACGAGCTTCTTTCAACCATTTAACTCTATAAATACCAACTCGCAGATATAGCTCAATTAACATCAAAGCTTCTTTGTTGTTACGACACATTCTTTTGTGCATACGTACCTACATCAAAGTTCAGTGACTCCCGATAGCAAACTGACAAAGCTATGATTCAGCTAAAATGGATGTAGAAATAGGTTAATGACTCCCCTTTCCATACAATGAACCCTTCGTAAAGTGTCTTTATTCAAGCAGTGATTTGATTCGAGCCGTACATTTCCACATATGAAGGTGGTATTAGGTATTCAAAGAAGTACTAAATATCAATGAATAAGTAATGTCTAGTCTTTCCCTAGTATGCACTTGAATTTAAACTCATATATTGACTCATATATAACACATATATTGTATGTAGTACTTATTCTTAGCTCAACCAATACTACTTACTTAAACGATATATGGACAGGAAAACTGCATTATTAATGTCTCCTTAGCAGACCCAAACCATCCGGTTCGAATCTTACCTAAGTATAACTACTTTTAACTAAATTCGTCAGGATATGAATTAGAAAGTGTCTATGTAAGTAATTCCAAAATCTACAATCTAAGATCGACGACTAAACTAGCAACAACTAACAGAACAAACAAAACAACAATTCGTTTACGTTACTCGGGATCAGCTATGTTACTTCCAAGTTTTTCGTCCTTCCCATGCGGATTGCGAAGCACGAGGAAATGCCACCGGTCCATTATTAGAATGTGTGTCCTGCAGATCGGATAGTGGAAAATGTGACATTACGAAAATAGGACACTTAAAGGTTAGTCAATCATTTGTGAAAGAACCGTATCACGTTTGCTGCATTTCACAAGTCTATACTAAAACCTTACGCGTCCAAAACAAAACGCGAGTTTGTTTTGCCTACTCGCGCAATTGTGTTAAATTATCGTCAATAGAAATCGTTCGGGATAGGTAGGTAAATGAAATATTTGCACGATTTTCAATTCTATTACGAAAATAACCAGTTTAAACATCGAGATGCTACCTGAAGGTCTGTAGCTTTGGAAACTGAAAACTCTTTCAAATTTACCTTTAAGTAGCGTAAAAGTGTCTAAACAACTTTACTTTTGCAGGAAATAAATGGAAAAGTCATTCAAACTTGATACTTGACTCGTAAGGAATACTGACGTGTAGTATCTCGTTGTGTCTATATAGTTAAGTCGGTGTAAGTGCATTATTGGAAATTCCTGAACGTTGGAAACGTCCGCGATATCGAACGGACTGAGTACGGAGCTCGGCAATAGTTTGAGCTGCGATTGGAGCGAAGTCCCGCCTCGGACGTGCAAGATTTTCCGCTAGCGAGCGGGGTTTTGGCCCCTAAAATACATGACTAAAGAGCAACGACTGTAGCATTTTCCGATTTCGGCGAATCTCTATAAACTGTAGCAACTAATGGTTGAAGTCAAGCAGTTTTTAACAGATATCGGGTACTTGAGACTGTTTTTAGTCGATTGCCGGCATTTATGGCTTTGACACGAAACAAGTTTTCTTTGCATGTTTACTCTGCCTTGTATATACTTACTATCAGTGGTTTCTCTATCAACCCTCAGGTTTAGGAAACTTTCAGGAAAAAGCGTTTGTTCTCGCGAAGAGGGGAACGAGTATCATCATTGGCCTTTAGCATCTATAAAAGATGATTTAAGCAGCTTCCAATTTTGTAACTGTTTTTCTTATTTGCAGGTGAGATTACTAACGACACCGACTTTCTAGCAATGCTAGTGTCCCTACCACCCATTAGGAACAAGTCAGCACCGAGACGGACAAGTACCTAACTGACCGGGGGCTGCCCGGCTTAGAGCGGGCGATAAAACTTGTCAATGAGCCTACAATGGACCCTCCCACTGTCGAGAGTGACCCCTGGCGTCCGCACTAACGCCTATCTGTTTGGACTTAGCACCGGTAACTGCCACTCTCCGTGTTGTTTTCCACTCAGCAGGCTGAAGTGGATGAAGTGACCTCTCCACGGACGCTTTATCGCCTGGGACGCAAATAATATGACGCGCGCATGCCCAAAACCCGCATCACACTCTCGACCTTAGGTACCGACTGGGCCCGCAGGAATGACAAAGTCAATATGTGTGGATTCGGTTCGGTTGCAGGTGCATAACGGCTGGCACCGAGCCGGCTTTGTTTCAAGTTTTCCTTCTCTCATACCCATCTCTTCCGTTGAACAGCAGGAGGACCACGTGCAGGCGAGACAAGCCGGGGCACTAAGATCTTATTTGTGCCCCACCCCTCCTACGAGTATATATAACTTCTAAAAGCCTAAACTTGTGGCAACGACTAAAATATATTCTTTATTCTTTATTATATTGTAGTCATGTTCATAGTACATTGAGGTGTTACAGCTTAGATGGTAGGTATAGGGTGTCATGCCCTGTAAAGGGCACTCAATATTTATTGATCTTAAATCTAGATTCAATTCATATAACTACCTACTATATACTTAACTGCTTAAAGCAAAGTCCGCAATATCAAGGCTATAACCGTGAAAAATGTTTCTTAACCCGATCATTCGTATTCGAAAATACAAATTCGAGAAACATATTTTCGGCATCAGCACGTTATCGCCGGCCAGCACGAACCAACTAGCAAAGTAGGAACTCTCATAAAACAAAGTGTCAGTTATTACATTAATAACGGAGGGCCCGCAAAAACCCTACCCTTTTTGTTTATCCCTCGGGTCTGCAACTTCCGCCTCTATGATGGAAGCGTAGATGTACTTTTCCAGGAAATTTATGAATAGAGAATGTGTTTCGCTTTGGTTATAAATATAACACGCCTCGTGAAAGTGTTATGCTGTGTTGATGTTGAAAAAGCAAGGCACGAATGTGTTTTTTTTATTAGTATTCTGTTTTATTTGGAGATAAGTCAAACCCGCGGCGGCGTACGGAATGCCCCGAGTCAGTGAATTAGAACAATGTGTGCGGCTGACATTTGTGCAGTTTGCTGCTCCTACGCAGTGAGACGTGAATTTGTGGTTAGATTTTGGAATCATTTCAGTAGATAAATTATTCGTACTAAATAGGTAATGTTACCTACCTACTTTTATGCTTTGTTATGAAAGATGCCTAAGATTCTTGTAACTATGATCAGCTTGAAAGCGTCATTATCATCAGATTAATTAGAGTCCATTGTTCCCTTGAAACCAGGATCATTAATATAAAGTTACCAACACTGATATGTTGTTGAATACATTAATTACCTAACTGAAAATTGCAGGAAGCGCGAGGAACGTATATATGATCTGATATTTTTACCCCCGACGTCAACGAGGGGTGCTATAAGTTCAACATTAGTATCTATATATTTGTGTCTGTCTCTGGCATCGCAGCGCCCAAACGGATGAACCGATTTTAGTGTCGTTTTTTTTAATTTAAAGGTTTGTGTGCCGGAATTTCAGCCATGTTTTTTTGTGTTCAAAACACCCCCGTTTTAAATTTGTAACGTTTGTACTTATTTAATGTGAAAATGGCAGTTGATATATTCTGACATTCGTTCGGAAAGTTACACAATTTCTTGCTGAAGTCCGACTTTTCACGCAATACCTGTCAAAATTGGCAAAAGGGTTGACGCATCCAGCCCCCGCAGATAACATCGGCCCCTGGCCCCTCCTGATTTATTGCCGGCCTGTCCACAAAAACCAGACCGTAAGCTGTTTCCGTAGCTCGTGTCCAAATATTTTCTGCTCTTCTTTAATCTGACAAAGGTTTTTTGTTCTATTGATTTATGTAACACGTGATCCTTGCCGTAAGTTCGGGTCAAAGTTTTTGTTTTATTGGAATTGATGGAAGGTTACGTTTTGGTGGTCAGCAAAATGTTACAAGGAAAAAACTAAGCAAAAATTTACTCTAAAAACAAAGTTTTAACCGAGTTCAGGTTCCGAGTTCAATACCCCGCCAAGCCACGTGAACATCCACATTTCCTTCAACTTTACAAGAACATTGATTATTACAGAAAAAAAAAATCGCTGCATGTCGCCGATAATCTTTGAGGAGTTCCGTCGATTCATCAACAAAGGTGATTCTGAGTTGCTATTTCAACAGAATCTGTGACGTACTTTTACAGTTTTCAAGAACATGATTGGGAAGGTGCAGGAGACATCTGTGGTCTTCATCATCAGTTCCACTTCACCACATTTGTGATTTCCGGGTAAATACACGAGTTACCAGAGAGTTTTAAACAGAAAATACCAAAATTACTACATACGTGCCCAATATATTTGAGGAGGGCCCTCAATTCCTCATAGATCCCATCATCCAGCTGGATTTTTGACAAGAATGGGACCAAACCGGGAAATACACACCAAACAATAAAAAAAGTACGAGTCGGCTCACAAATTTAATTTATTTATTTGTTTTTGGTATTGCCAAATGCCAATCTTTTTAGGAATAACGTCCAAATTCGAACTATTCGAATTTGCTCCATAGAAAAACGGTAAAGGACGCGTGAACATAATTACAAATTTATTTTCAGAATATGCAATCGCAAAAAGTGTTTATGGGCTTTATGTTCTTACGAATAGTGTTCAGTTTTGAATGAAGTCGAATCGGCTAACAGCAAAATATAAAAGTTTGACAGAACAAAATGGAATTTGCATTTACGGAAACTATGTGCCCCTAGTCAAACCCCCGTTTTCCCCACGTTTTCCCCCCGCCCCCAAGCCTCGTCCAGAATCTCTCACACAAAATCTGTCGCGAGTTTAACAATTTTTACCCTTCCAAAAAAGTGCTCAGCGCCGCTAAAGAAGTTTTTACTTCAAAAAATGGTATAAATTAATATATACCAACTATATACCTATTTGCTCGCGGAAGTCCACTGGAAGCGGGTGGCGCAGAACCGGTCACTTTGGCACTCTTTTGAGGAGGCCTACGTTCAGCTCAGCAGCTGACATCTTTCGGCTGATATGATGATATTTGCAAGACTGTTCATGCGTGATTCATTCATTTGAAATAATTCAATATCTAAGGTTACCAGTTGCGTACAAGTTGAAACACTTGACACCTATTTAATAACCCTAATGCTTATGCCCCAATACTTGACACCTAATGCTACCGCGAATCTTATGTGGTTCACAACTTCACATATCCGTTTACGGGTATAATACATATATATATATAAATTCGGAGAGTATATCATTATTTAGTAGTCAAGGTGACTCGTATATTGCCTATATGCCGGTACATGCTTACTAGCGAGTAAACAACTCTTAAAGTTACTATAGTGCCTGTTAAATAATCGATGATATCAATTTCTTGATACAAACGATACGTCGAATAGTGTTCGTACTTGCCTCTACATAACATAGTCCTACACGTCCTATTCATAAGTCTATCTTCACATTCTCAGCCGGCGTCGCTGCATGGGATTGACGGCCGTGAAATAGACTCTCAGGAAAACGCTTAGTTGGTACCCCTATATTTTTGCACACAAACATGTTTTTTGCAAATATAAAACGATTTTTAGGCTATGCCTCGATTCTTTTTAACCACGCTCCGTGTAAAAGACACGTACATGTATTACGCGCACGAGAGAGAGAGAGAACAACACTGTTTGAGAATGGCTTTTTTGGATATAAATGTAGATAAATAACTTATGTGTAAAGTTTTTTTGAACGAGCGAGTCAAGCGAACGAAGTTCTTTGTTTCAGCTTGGGCGAAAATTCATTTGTATGTATCCGGCTGTTTTCGTCTACAGGTCGCTCATTTCGCGAGCTTGCTTCTTAAAAAAAAAGACCGGGTTGCACTCTGGGAGTACCGGCAGAAATGAAAACTCAATGACATTGTAACAGTTTTCCGATCAGGTCACGTGTCCGTCTTACGAATTTTCAATCTGTCGAATCTTACGGTCACGTGACATCCTACGGTCACATGACCTGTTGCGAGTTTAAAAAAAATTCCCCATCCCAAAAGTGCACAGCGCCGCTAAGAAAGTTTTCACTTCAATCATCACGTAACGCATATATTGTACGCACGTTAGGTAGATCTAAATGTCAAATTTTATTTGGAAAAAAGACAGTTGGACTGTCCTAACGCGCGTTCGGAACGTTACGTGATTACCCCTCAGGCTAACCGGTCGTCGGTGTTACCCCGGGCACCATCCCGCATTCACCTTCCCTTATCGTACGTATCTAATCAGCTTCGGCCGCCTACGAAACCAACGCCAAGTAACCAGTTACGTGTGAAGAATTATTTATCTTACTATGAAACTAGTTACGTACAAAGAATTCTTCTTCCTTGTTGGACCTGTTACGATCGCAAAACACTTGGTGGGTTAGCCTCGTTTCGTTAGGTAGCTTCAGATGCCCGAAGGGCAAACAGACCAGAAATAAGAGGAGGAGCGGGCATCCGTCGAAACTGGCCAAATACGAAAAAAAATGTCGTAACTAGTTTCGTAGGAAGAAAAAAACCTCTTTGTGCGTAACTAGTTTCGTAGCAAAAAAAAAAATCCTCCACACGTAACCGGTTACGTAGCATGGTTTCGTCGGCGGCCGAAGGGATCACTAAGAATTGGCTTAAGAACATTTAGGTACTTATCTCAGGTATTATTAAAAAAGCAAGTTTTATACAAATAATTTATCATGAATGTTTAATTATTTACATCCAGGAATACAATACCTTATTGTAATATTGAACAGCGTTTGCTTTACCTTAACAATGAGATTCATACAAGGCGAACATGAACAATAATAATAGATCCATATACCTCAAGTTTTAAAGCATATTTGAATTACAATTTACGTCATTCACAGTTTGAGTTCCATGTTTAAAGACTGAGCTAAATAAAGGCATTAGGTAGTATGAAGTTGTTCTAGCACATTCAACACAATTGTGAACATAAGTATGTACTTTAAAGGCACAGTTTGATTACCTATTTGAAGTTAAAGTAAATTGTATTTATATCTGACCTCCGGCCAGGTCAAGGAGATAAGTCCGACGATAACAAATTATTAGAAAATTGACCATTACAATATACATATTTGCATACTTAACAATAGTTTGAGATATCATGTTTAATACAGCAAATGCCTTTTTATCTACAAATACGAATTGCTTAAATAAATGTTTAATTACAACTTAATACAAATATTTTTACTCATAAGCATAACTATTTGAAACCGGCGTGATCAAGCGATTTTATAAATATGAAATACGTACATTTAATGTTTAGCAAGCGTTTAATGTACAATAATTTACATCAAATACTTAAGACCAATTAATTGATATTCGATGGTCACAACTGACTCGACGTCAAGGCGTTCAAACAATTAATTCAACTACAATCGCTTGGCACGCTCCTCGGCTATTGTACCGTATTCAGAAGAGACATTGAAACGCTTCCGAATATTACATTATTGCGAAAACTAGGCTTAGTGGGGTAGATACAGGTACATCCAAATTATAACCATTTTATTTTGTTTCAGCTCAGCTGATTTATTTAACACTAGCCGCTCCTGAGGCCTGCATTTAAAAAACGTTTTGAACCACGGGCTAAAATATATCCTTCTCCATCCGTAAGGTATATTCTTTGTACATACTGGCGTAAGTTGAAAACATTGCAAGAGTAGTTTCCGAGAATACAAACAAACATACAAAACCATTCTCGTACTAACTACAGTCAAAGATTAGCGAAGGAAGAGATCCCTTAAAGGGATAAGTTCGGCTTTGTACCTACTTGAACCTTTTATCAAGTTTATATTTTATCCTGTGTTGTGTACAACAAGTGTTTACATGTTACATGCTTACAAACGTACAAAGCTACAAAATTATCTTTTTATTATTTGT
Source organism: Epinotia demarniana (assembly GCA_945867215.1). Taxonomy (NCBI): domain Eukaryota; kingdom Metazoa; phylum Arthropoda; class Insecta; order Lepidoptera; family Tortricidae; genus Epinotia; species Epinotia demarniana. Next base: position 14,560,083 of record OX244261.1, read on the forward strand.
ATAGATTAACTACCCCTCCCAGGGGGCAACTTAGCTATCAGTAGTACTCGAAACGTTCGTCTGCATTCAACCCCGCTGCCGTAGATAACACAACCTTACAATTTAATATCAACTATCAATAACGAATACATAACATAGTCTTTCCAACGTTACATCAGCAAACCATTTTTGGTCAACAATCAACATGTCAAAAGAATGTGTTACTGTGTAACTTTACAATGAATCCAAGCACTTACCTATACATTACATTAAAAAAGTATGTTTAAATATATATCCAAACATGGTGATTTTCCTCAATAGCATCATCCCCATTCACGTCATATACGCCCAATTAGCTCACTAGCGTCAAAATAACCTGTATATCATTCTTATATCGGTTCCATCTAAGTATTAAAATGTTAAGAATTCCTGTAAACAAGGTGTTAGAGCATGCTCTAACATCCTTATAACCGAACGAGGCCCACGATTTTACAAGTAAAGGTTTTAGTAAGCCTGTAGAGAGCAGAGTTATTCTTTTCTTAACTCCTCTATATATAGCGATATTTAAGAATTAGATTATAAATAATGTCTGTTCGTTCACTTCCTCCTAAGAGTCAAGGAACATTCAACAAACGAAGATAAATGTCCCCGGGAAATCAATAAATATATCCTTTAACAAATGCCCGAGTATGAATGGTACCATTAATGTTTCCTAATTATATTTCTATCATATTTTTGTTTCATTTTTGAAAAAAGAACTATACTTGCTTTACCGTTATAGGCATCCTGGCCTTGTATTGTAGCCGTACCTCGCCTGCGGCCCGGTCCGTCTAATTCATACTCGGCCAGTATGGCTTCAGGAACTGGTCTCTGCCGTAATATATTATTACATGTTTGGGACCAGTTCTATCACACATTACGGTACACAAGTTACATAATAGTTGATTATTTACATTACATCTATACCTATATGACATGACATATTACAATATTAAAAACTAAACATATATTTCTACTTCGAAATTGAGTGGATGGTGCCTCTGACTCTTCATTCTCACTGTGACAAAGTGTTGTCCCACACCACCTTCCGTTATGTTGGCACTGGCATGGGAAAAATCATTGTCTATGGCAGCTACACCCTAGAAAGAAAAAGGAAAACCTAGTTAAATTGCAATAAATATTCCTGACTATTAAATATCAGGCCTCGCTTACACAAAAAAACTATTACTATCATAGTTCAAGTAAATACGGTGAAGCTGCTTGTTATGTTTCGTTCGTTAATGTGTGACAGTTTTTTTTCCAATTTCGTGAATCTATAAGTACATAATGGAGATATAGTGAAACATAAAAAGTCAGGGAATGAGTATAGATGGGTTACAAAAAAAGGATTTTCCTCAATAGTTGCTATTATTTCCGTTTCGCGTTAATCCCCATTTTATTAAATTATCAATGGTTACGTTACGTCCCACTAGTTGACGAAATTCTGGTAATGATGGGTCGCGTTTTTAAACAAACAGTATTTTAAATTAACCATTGGATGGCTTCCTACATTAGTACTTTTCGCACAAATACATGCAATAAGGTGCCTATGGTAAATGTCCGAGTGCTCGACGCTATACTAGTTTATGTCATATGCCAAAGTGACATAATGGCTTAAATTCGAAAGAAGAAACATCTTCTCAGTTCGAATCTAACCCATATTGCTTTGACATAGAGTGCCCATGCCATATAATATACTAGTACACTCCGAGTGCTTTCATGATTTTTTTTTGTATATTCAGCAATAGTAATTTTTAAATACTGATTAATGTCCTCCTGCAGCGTTAGTAATAATGACTTTACGGCCTTAATTGGTATTTTTTCTTGCGAACAAGCAGTTTTTACTGCTTAGTCATAAAAGGTAAAGAAATGTTAATTTGCAATTAACAAGCTGTTTACAGACGTCAATCACGGGAAGTTAAAGGTAAAACCCGCGTTTGCTTGGAACTCCTTTCTTTAGTAAATAGTTTAATGCAAAAAACGAACTCCTGTTTAGAGTAGGTAAACATCTCAGATCTCAGCTACGCGGTAAATTGTGTGGACAGTGTCATTAGCTTGCTGGACTAAAAGAAATCTCAATCAAGTCCATCGTATTGGTTCAAGGTTATTAATAAAATGCATTGTAAAAATTTGTTAAGTAAAATCAACATAAAACGTAAATTAGGCACTAATGATGCGGTCACCAAAATTACAAGAGATAACATTAATATGTTCTCATTTTTACCAACTACCTTCTAACTTAATATTTACACCGATTGCGCCAGTGGTTATTTTAATTATGTTATTATTCTTAAACTTTCATAATGCATCTTTAATAATATATGTAATTGAACATATTTAAGTACTTATATGGATAGTGTAAAGAGAGATTATTTCTTATTTGAAAAGGTATTACGGTGACTTGTTTTTTTTATTAGTCAATAAAATAATGTTATGAGTATACGTACTTTGATAATCCTTTTGTCAGGGTCCGTATATGTCAAAGTTTTTATCCTCTTCTTGAAGGGTATCGCAAAATCCTTCACTCGCTGATGGAAAACCATCTTGCGGTGCACAGTATCCCCAATAATCATGTCGTACGTCACGCACAGTCCAAACAAACTGATTAAAATCACTAACGATACACGCATTTCTAGCTCATTTCACATGGTTGCACAAAAACAGGCTCGAGTGATGCGCGCGCGCTGCCAGCGTTGAATGACTAATGAATAACCGATAACCTTTAGTTGTGATAATACTGTCATTCGGAACGTCGGAAACAAAAATAAACGCTGCCGGCAGCAAATGCTTATTGTTTTATACCAATATTTGTCTTTTCTGTTCCGTACATCATTCATTGAGATAGTGTAGTTTTATATCGTTGAATTTTTAGTTGTAATAGGTTCTTTGACGAAAGACTTTTTGCGAACAATTACAACTGCCACTGTATCTTTTCAATGAAGGTCCCTGTGCTCGACACTGACCCTTATTTAACACCTTCATTATTAATACATAGCAATGAAGCATATTATTAATATATAGTATTTGTATTTTGTATTTGTAAAGGAGGAGAGGGGTATCTAAATGCAAGCGTTTCAGAAGAGGGAATGGAATTTGTATGTTGTAAGTATGATACTCAATGATATAAATCAATTATATAGTTTTTAGCACTGCAAATCTCATTAAAAACTTTACCTATTAGTCGTGAATCCTCGATAAAAGCTGAGCGAGGATACCTCCAAAAACTTTTTATCGTTTCTTTTTCCTCTGACAGAATGATTAATCTCCCTTCACTCAAGCACTGACAGGAAAATTTCCGAAACTCCTCGAAACAATCCGACTTGGGAGATATTTTTAAACTCTAACGCCTTTAACAGTAGCAGAGTTGTTAAAAGTTCCTTGTTGTAATTGCATGCGGTTGATAGCGTATCATCACTACTGCGGCGTTGTTATGCCGCTTAAAATTGCAGGGTGAAGTGCTATAATTACTACGTTTTAAGTATTTGTATGAAATACCTGTTCTTGAGTATTGGTTTTGTCAATATAATCACACCACTTTATTTTAAAAACGCGACGACTTTTACTTTATTATAATAATATGCAATTCGAGTGAAAAGCGATATTCTTAGTCATGATCTGAATTTATTAGATAATTTGCTACCGTAATAACGTCATTTACTACTCAAAAAGAAAGATTTAATGACGTTATGGCATGGCTGCTTGTTACGTAAGTCATTGTGGTCATTACTAAGCACCGGGAGGTCCCCTTGGTTTCCTTGATGAGTAACTTCCCCGACCCATTACTACTTAATGCAATCAAATATAAATTTCTTACCGTAGCCATCACAAGCATAAATATTTAAAAAAAACTACGGAAAAGTAACAGAAAAAAGTGTTTTTCATAGAAAAGGTAGCCTATGTCACAGGGAGCATAATTTCGAATCGATTAATACCTCATTTATCAAAATTCGTTCAGTATCTTAAACGCGACGATGGAACACAAGTAAATACAAACATGGACTCCGAAAAACATACCCCTTCCTTTTAGCTGTGCCGTGGACGGGCAAAAATTAAAGCTGCCTAGGTACAGCTTTAATTTTTGCCCGTCTATTGTTGTGTGTCTACTGGACTGTTATCCAATATACTCACTGGTAAAGCTCAAATATAAAATTGTACTGTCCCCTGGGCAGCGTATCCGAAGGCAACTAAAGTGTGGTGCCAAGCCCATCTATTGTTCACGTAAGAATCGGTAAAGTGAATGTAAAGAGCAAACGCCGAAGAATACCTAAAGCTATCTGTCTGTTGGAGCCAAGACCATTTCCTAAGTAGGGATTTATCCGGCTCGCTTTTCTCTACAACTGAATCTGCTGGGGTATCTCGCCAATATACTCTGTAGTTGTGACTGATTTGTTTTGGACCAAGCATGTCTTGCTTTTCAATTTGTATTGAGTAATTGTTTTGACCAATGACTTACGAACAGGATAGTTTGATCGGAACAGAAATGAAATAAAGGTTCATTCATTAACGTTGGTTATGGTTGTCGATGGATAGGGGCCCGTTACTCTGGCCTATGGCACCACCTGGGATAGACAACCGGGTGTTACTTATTGGAATTATGGAGTCAAAGATTGGGAGCTTAATTATTTTTATATATTTTCTGATATTCGTTTTCATCTGATCTGATTATATACTTATGACATATATAATGTTGATTATGTCTAATGTATGTTCATATATCAATATATCTTAATCTATTTCTTAATGTAAAAACACTTTAATTTGTGCAAGGAAATCAATAAATGTCAAAGATAATTTCATCAAAAAAGGAAGAATCTCAAAATCCAATTCCAAATTGCCAATTTATGCTAATTCTAACGTGTGTAATCCTAAATCAGTGGCTCATTAAAATTCAGACATTGGTGTTCCGATTTGAATATTGCACTACCTACATTTGGTTGCCACACAATATTGCGTAGAAAACGTAAGTCAAATAGCAACGTGATCAAAACAATAATATAAACACATAAAAACAATTATGCATAAAATATTCAACGCTAAGTGGACTTTGTATTCACAGTAATAATAACAAAAAGGAGTACAAAGTCTACCGGTTCATGTGTGTCGATGCAATAATTTTTAACTATTGCAATATATTTAATGAGAATTCGTGATACATCGCAACATCAACTTGCCACAGGAATGCGCCTTGGTAAAAAAAAACAAATGAACCCAGTTATTGGTAGAAGGAGTGCTTGCTGGTTGCGTTTGAAATGTGTCCGTCCGTATGTAAGTAAGTACGAAGGTATTGCAAGGAGGTCCTTGCAATACCTTCGTACTTACTGCCGACTTGAAACAAAACACACTCAAATATTGCGCACGCAATTGTATCTTACCTGTTCTTATCGAACACATTTCGAAACACAATGCTGAAATGATTTATCTGTATCCCACTAGCAGCTTAAACGTCGAAACAACAAACAGTCGAAACTTTAAAGAGCCATATGTACACTAAAACGTTGTACGATAAACGTGCAAATAGGTAATTCGCAACTCGTGCGGATTTAAAACACTCCCTTCGGTGTGACGTAAATAACTATTACGTCACACCTGGCCATAGTGCGAGTTTTACTGCACGCTGCGCGTACGGGAAAACTCGCATTGTGGCCAGGTGAAGACGTAAAATTTTGTACTCAACACGGGCGCTAATTCGTAACGCCCCACAGCGCATATTTATGGCCCTCACCTTCGGTTCGGGCCACAAACACCTGCGATCTGGGGCATTCACGAATTCACCGCCCTAGTTACGTAATGTACTAATAACTAACACGAAGTTTGTCTACACTACATTGTTGACACATACTATAGCAGAAAGAGTAACTTTTGCTTTAGGTACCAACTTTACTGGATTCGCGATACAATATTAGTTTTTGCTGTTATTTTACAATTATTATCGTACCATTTCGAATGAAACTACTTAGACTTTTAGTGATTTTTCAATAATATCAAGACCCTATACCATACCTACAAGGAAATTATATTCGTTTGCCGTCGTATAAGTAAACAATATACAGCAGGAACTCGAAATCCTAGTGTTGGAAAATCCGAAGTAAATTCAGAAAATCCTCTCTGTAAATAAAGGGGGGAATAAACGTAGCGACGTTGGCCTGGGATGGATTCCTTTTTCATTGCCACGTCGAGTAATATATTATCCTCTGCGACTATTGCCTTTTTTTTAAATTGAGTATGCAAGCAACTTGATTGGGGAGTTGGGGACTTGTTTATAAAAGTTTTCTGACGTTTTTTATGAAAATGAAAAAGTAGCAAAAATATACACTTACATAAAATTCTACTGAACAAGGCCTGTTACCTTACCTTACCTTAGTATAAATATTCAATTAAAGAAGCCGAAACTAAATTTGAACCACGGGTATCATAAGTGCGTCATATTATACGTTTACCGGCACGTAAAGTGTAGTTGACGCAACCCGCCCTTAAACGTAAAACTCGTAGACACTTTTACTTTGACGTCGTAACTAAGAACTATAAGCTTATCTATTGCGCTTTGTCTTCATTTTATGGTAATCCGGGTATATATTTTTCATTGCCCTTTTTATACTAAATATCAACTTTATATTGTCACTGCGTGTATTACATATATAGAACCTACTATTAATACTAGTCTCAGAATGTTCCAAATACGTAATTATGTACTGACCCTAGTAACATTTGTGACACAATTCAATGCACGTCATAATAAATAATAAATAAATAAATATAAGGGGACAATCTTACAAATCGAGCTAGTCCCATAGTAAGCTCAATAAGGCTTGTGTTATGGGTACCTACTAGACGACGATATTATATAATAGATATAAATACTTAAATACATAGAAAACATCCATGACTCAGAAACAAATATTCATGCTCATCACACAAATATTTGCCCTTACCGGGATTCGAACCCAGGACCTTCAGCTTCGTAGGCAGCGTCTCTACCCACTAGGCTAACCGGTCGTCCAAACGTCCGACGTCATCTCATTCAACTCACTCGTGTTTTTCTCATACCGACTCTTTTTATGTTATTGTGGGTTATTGTTATGTTATGGGTTAAGTTGCAATGTATTCTTACGTCATTTTACTAAGACAATTTCAGAAGGTAAATACATCTATCCCAATAGTCGATTTGAACAGTCTCCGAACAAAGTCACTGCTCAAAAGACATTTTCCGCTTAGTCGCACACTTACAGAGTAGCTTGGATCTTCGTCTTCGCTAATGGCACCGACAAAATGGTAAGCAAACGCTATCATTGGATCAGCTAATGATATTCACCTCCTCGGAAAACCGTTTCCTTTATCCATACACGTCGTGCGTTTGCCGAAATTTAGCGAGAAATCCGCGTTGAGGGAGGGCGTTGCCATGGCAACGAGACGGAGGCTCATGTGGGCTCCAAAACTTTAAATTGTATTACCAGTGCCTTCGAACGCAAATATGTCCCGTGTTGGCTCTATCAATCTTTCATAGAATCAGAGACAACATCAATTCGATTTGTCGAGAAAGTGGAGTAGAGGAGTCACAAGGAAGTCGCTGGTTTGCGACGACCTTAACGTTTTTGGAGTATTATGAAGATTTAATTTAATTTAGATTTTTTTGGCACTGCGCTATATACCTAAAGTAGCGAAATACTTTTTGTTAAACAGTTTATAATATAACTAGAAGTCTTGGAAAAAATGTGGCTTTTATTTGGATGTCCGTTTCAAATTTTACTGAGGGTAGTAAAAAATATTTCAGCAGTTGGAAAATGCAGGCTATAAAGTAATAATACCTAATATTGATTAGTCGTATTTCAAATGGGTTTAAAAAATAATTGTGCACTTTTTTATCACATTTATGATTGTTTACAGTCACCAGCAATAAGATCTGCCACAACATAGCACGCATAAATATCTGACACGACTCTATGTCTAATGCCATAAGGACGTGTCAGATGTTTTCGGCAGATATTGATGCCGGTGACTGTACAGGTAGATTGTATTGATGCTTTAAATTAAACGGATTTTGAACCTCGAACAGAGAACCTCGTAAGCGAAAAGGAAATGCAATCGACTTTGAATCATACGAAGGAGGATAAAAATGATTAGAAAGCAAGCGACTTTTATAAAAAAATACAGCATATAATTGAATCAGTTTGTCAGAAGAGACCCTTTTTAATCTCCGCGAAATGGGATTGCGCCAGTCGCTGCTGAGGGAAAATCCGATAGAGCGACGGATATGAGAGAGGCGAAAATAAGTATATCTCTTAAGGATACGATACCGAGTGGAGAGGCGCTGGGATCTCGTATAAACAGGGCCATTACTATCAAAACTATGGCTCATAGATCGCGTTAACGTGCTCTATGTAGCGTTTTCGGCAAACAAATGTTCGGACGGGAAAACAATCATTTCCATCATGCAACTTGATGTGAGTAAACAAAGGCATTTATTATTTCCGAGTTTTGACTCAAGTAATTTATCAAGGGTATCTAATAATCTTAAACTTTCTTCATTCTCTGGTTTTGTTTACGTTTAATTGCCACGTCCTCATAAAATTTGTTAAGAAATTTTATTTTTACGAACTAGATGAAATAAATATATACGAAATACGACAGTTGACGAAATAGAACTAGACACATACATATATTTTGAGACAATTCATGATTTTTTAAAGGCACATCAAACAACCCTATCAACCCGCTGATTTGCACGGCTAAATAAAATAGTAATCGTTTATCAAAACTCGGTTTTGATGTGCAAATGTTTTTTTAAGTCAGTCTTTTTTTGGTAAGCGATTAAATTTTTCCCATTTTGAAACAGATACTGTATTGTGTCTATCACGTTTATTAAAGGGGATCCAATACCTGTATACCGACAAATCGCATAGGTGGCGTTATTCCGAAACCATTGACTAATCTATATCCATCCAGTGTCACAGTGCATCTCTTTGTCCATCCATTCCCGCATAATATAGGGTGGTAGCGGTAATTGATCCTTGCTCTACGACCGGCCGGGTAACGCGGGGATAATTGCTGCGTGCAAATCGATAGACGGATATCCGGGTAGGCGGCTAATTGCCCGGCTCGCCTGTGTATGTGAACGTACGACTGAATTAGTACGACGGAAAATTCAGCATTCAACGTTTTCGTATTTTAGACCCCATTTGTATGAAATGTGAAAATGATTATTGAAACATACTAATCTGACGGCAGTCGATAATTTTGTGTCGAAGTTGTGTAGGTACATTGTTATTCATTGTATAGAATAGCATGGTGATATCAATGTGTGAATTTAATGATGTATCAACGTAAGATATAATAAAATTGTATAATATTATAAAATAAAAATACAGTATCTCATTAACTATTATTATTACGTACTGATTAATTGGCAGGGATTGACGGCTGTCGGTACATAGACTAATTACACATGACTTATCATCATCATCATCGAAGCTACCTCGAAGCTACCTAAAATAAACGTATTTTTATTTCAAAATGTATAATTCAAAGTTATTGTCACTCTAACAGTAGTTTGCGAAAATTTGACGTATGTGTGTTCGACGTATCTACTTAACTTAAAGAAATTTCAATGGATATTAGTGGTAATATTATCATTAAATTTAATTAACTGAACAGTGATTTAATTACATTAGACCTCATCGATTGAAATCCGTTTTGGCTGTTTATCAATATTTTTCAACTCCTGATCACGGATTAAAAATCATCGTGTATTAGTCGGAGTGATGGCGTTGTCGACTGTTGAATTCAACCATTAAACATTGGGTCGGGGGTAGAGGTGAGCCTTTCACCAGCTTGAAAGCTTAGTCATATAGCAACACTTTTGCATCCAATTTGAACCAAAAAATCCGCCGTAAAATGGAACTAACCCACTAATTGCTGTGCATGAATCCAACGTGATATATTGTATGTGCCGCCGAGTTAATAAGAAAAAGTGAATTACCTACATATTTATATACGTCTTGTTCTAAGTGTTCTAATAAGAAAGAGACGGGTAGTGCGAGAAAAATCGAGAGAGCTCGCGCGCCGTCGCGTGATAGCCGTGCAGGTTGTATCCATTTATATAACTTAATCATATATAGGTAGTCTTAGAATTTTAATTTGCGGTTGGTATTGTTTATGACATGACAACAAGGATATTTGAGTAAACTTAAAATAACTAGGGTACTTCTTCGTAAACCGATTTAAAAGCTAAAAATCTATGGATAGTGGCAACTGGTCTTCTTATGATACGCTAGCTTTTGCCCCCGACTTCGTCCTTCCCCTGTGGGTGGGGCGTAGCATGCTTCATCTTTAGTGACGGATGTCTTATCCACAACGATAAGTGATAAAATTGCAACCATGCTTACGCTCGCTGGATGTTTGCATCTCCATACCAAATTTTCGTCGCAATCGGTAGAACGGTTTAAGCGTGAAAAGGCAACAGACAGACACAGTTACTTTCGCATTTATAATATTAGTATGGGAAGTATAGATTAAGCGCCTAAATATCTTCAACGGCAATGAATATCAGGCATACTAAAATCTCCGGTATAGGTTTCAAAACATTTAAACACTCGCGAAATTATGCAGAACGCAATCAAACTGCGTAACCCTATGCTTGCCGAGTTTGGCCTACTATTAGGCAAGCCCCGTGCATGGAAGTTGTTAACAAACTTAAACGATATATACCCGTACCCGGCTTATTGGCATAGCGATTTACTGGGCTCCTCTATGCTTTACAAGCCAAACAGTAGTTAACGCTAAACCTACGCTGTGCAGACATAATTTACTGCAGTTTCTATTAGTAGATGTAGGTACTGTATGTTTTTGAACCTCAAAGATCAATGGTTAAAGTGGTTCCTAGACTTTTGATCATAAATTATTTAAATATGTCATTAAACGGTAAGGCAGGCTCTTCCAGTATAATACATACTGGAAGTGTCTCCCTTAACTTTTAATGTCGGCTAGCTGATGGATAGGTACGTAAAAATTTAATCTGATATAGGCAACGCTTGTCTTTTTTACACACCAGATGATTCGCTTCAGAATTTGCAAGATTTTCGTTTTGCTTGAGTAGAAATATCCCTGGCGCAAATGTTTTCTAAGTAAACGCATCAGTGCAATTTTTCCCCTCCTGTTTTGAGCCCGTCAGACCCACCCGGCTCTCAGGAACGATATTAGTAGGTATTTTTTAAAGAGATTATATTTTGTATAAAATAAAGTTTGTACTTTGTTGTGTTGAAAAGTTGAGGTTTTAATTTCTTGGACATGGGAAATTAGAGAAAATAATTATTTATTTTATGGCATGTATGTGTTTACACTCACCACTATACGCACAAGTGTCTCCTCTCACTTGTGCTAGTGGTAAGTGTGTATTCTAAGCGAGAATTTACTGAATAATTTGAAAGGGTTGCTGGTTGAATTATAGATATTGATAGATAAATTTACAATCGTGCAATAGGATTATTTTTCAAACTAAGAGTTTGTTTTTCAACTACATATTTCAACGGAAGTTGGTTTGGGAAAGGGTAATTCTACGTACCTATATGGTTACTTGGTCTGAGGGGCAATCTATACCGGGTGGAAAGGCACGACGATCCTTCCCGCAAAGGGGGGTTAGAAGTGATGGAAAATCGATTCGTAATGTTTAGATTTTTTTTTACGATCAATTATTAAAAATAATAAAATTAATTAATGTTCTTCTGTGACAACCCTACTATTACTATACGTACTAATTATCGTTTATACGTATTGATAAAGGTCACTGACTCTTGTGTAATTGTTAAAATGTTACTGACCCTAATGAGGGTGGTCACTTGCAGTATTTTGCATTAAAAGTTAACTGCCTATAACTTCAAAACGGTTATGAATATGAGCCTAGTTTCTTTAGAGGAAATACTGTACTCAGTCTAAACAATCCCCCTTTTGCGGAAGGGATCGTCGTGCCTTTCCACCCGGTATATCCAACAATATATATCCAACTGTCACTTTTCGATATAAAATCGATATTCAGATCTACCTTACGTACGTACAATGCATTACGTGATCGACCTGCTGGCTACGTAGTCGCTAGTCATACGCTTACAACGCGCCACATAACTTTGCGTCTGCGATGTTAGTTACTATAGTAGCTTCTCAGAGGTGTCAGAGTGCGATAGGTGTCCGGGAGGTGACTTGAGGCAGAGACTCAAACTTATGTGGCGCATATTGTGGAACTCTAACCGGGGAATGAACTACGCTCGCCATACTGGATTTCCAAACTTAATTACCTTTTATTAATAAAACCTTAACAATTTTTTTTCAGTAATGATTAGTACGTTTTGGATACTTTAAGTGGGCTTCGGCTCTACGACGGATTAAAAAAACACGTTGTACTCGTATATGCTACTGTACCTACCAAAATAAAACGTTCTTGGACCACACCATAACTTTAATCCCATCGCACTAGTCGACGAGCCCCGCTAAAAGCGTGTTGTCGTCTCCAATTCTGTTTCCATCGTCATACTTCTCAGTGGTGATACAATTTGCCCTTTCTATGAAATATTAGAACGACGCGCGAGTGAAGATTTAAGTTACACGTGCTGGGTAAAGTGGTTCTCTTTTGGATTTATCATGTTTGCGGTCTTGAATTTTGATGTTCGCTTCAGCAAAGGCCATAGATTTAGGATAAATACGCTAGGATTTTTTTAAACGAATATATTATTGCTAAGTGTAGTTAACACTTAAGTTATAATTTGGTAATGGATTATTGTGTAGAATTAAATTGCAATTTCTAACAAAGCTGTCATCTGCAAAGAAAATTTAAAATAATTGACACTGGTCGGAAGTTTAGGCAGTTAACATTTAATTCACGATATAATACTATTGTTCTATAGATTTTGATAATCTTGGTAAAATTGGATAATACACATTAATAGGTAATCTTTAAGTATAAAGTTCTATATCGTAGTCTAGCCCCTGGCCCCGTTCGCTCTTGAGTTGTAAGTTCACGTAGGTGTAGTTGAGGCCACCAGCCGACACGGTGGCCTCGGCTTTTGAGTTCAGATTATCGTATACACGGATCCTCTGAAATTAAAAAAAAAACCGTGTTGAATACCTTTAAACCTCTCCTTTGCAAATAGTGATAATTATAATTATTTTTAGTAATTATAATATGATTACATGATAAGGTAAAAAAAGAAAGAACTAATAAAACTAAAACTAGGTAAAAAATTGCCCCCGGTCGCTGCCAGGCGGTAGTGTGCCCAGAAGGCTGGCAGCATTGCCACGTTGAATGGCAATGCTGATCCTCTGGGCGAGGTAAGGTAAGGTATACACTATTTGAATTTGTATACGGGACGGGGGTAGGTACTTCACAGGTAAAGTTTTAAGTTGTCATCATCATCATCATCAGGGCTCAGGTCTCCTCTCATTGACATACATTTTATACAGACGAATATTATATTTCATTGCAGTAAACCAATGTTCTGAGGAAAAAATAGGTACCTAGGATAACTATAGTATCAAAGGTATGTTTATCCTATAAAGAAAATAAATTGTGTTAATTTACATTATATTGGATGTCACGCGTTGTGATATTATTGTAATATTCGACTAAACGTGTAGATGCATTTAGTGGGTAAGCAGATTTGGCCGTCTGAAAACGAATTCCAAACGGAATGTAATTGTGTCATCTAAAGCAGAATCAATGGGTTACCTACGCGGCTGGGTAAGATCGATCATGTTAAAGGACAGTTGAATAACAAGTAGAATAGGGATTATTGCTCAGTATATTACACTCTTATTTATGATTATTGCGATCGCAAACTTTTGTACATATTGGTGATACAGCGAGGGGTAAATTTAAATCTTTTAATTTACTTTTCAGCAAGAGGTAAAACCGTTTAAACATTTTGAGAGTATAATCTTAATTCATAACAATAAAAGTGAACGATGCGTGTCAACTATTTGAAATTAAGGGTCAAATATTAGGACTTAACATTTAATACTTCCTTACATACATATATTACGCATGTATATACATATATATATACCAATAATAAGTAACTGCAGACACCCTCCTAAAGTAGATACAATTACATAGTTTAAACTCTGTTTATTTATCGAATGGAGTAAAATGTCATTATTTAATGTGTACCCAGTCAGTTTTTTGTATATTAAAAATAGTAATGAGCTACAGGTGCTACAACAAAGTTTTTGGGGTATCTAGCAAGCATACAAGTCTTGAGAAAGTTTTAGGAGGATACGGATTAACGTATTTATTCAATTCGATGCTTATATATAAATATAAAAATCGCATAGAAAAAAAAACAACCAACTTGTTGGCATTGCTTGGCATTTGTATCACTTTTTGAATGGTTTTATTACAGAATTTTGAGAATAAAACCTGAAACCGTAATATAATAGCACCGCACGGTTTGTACTAAGCTGGTAACATGATTTGTTCCGTTTGAAATTTATATCTGTTTAATAAACAGACCTCAGTTAAAGTATTTAAATACCTAATATAATACATACTGTAAATTAAAATCTACACAAATCTAGTTGGCACAACTAGTTAATCCGTATTTCGAATATTGGTTATTCAAAACTACCTGTACGTGATTGTCGTGTTTGAATTTATTGGACGTGAAATCAATTTTCATTGCGGCATTGCATTGCCATAAATTGTGGCACAGGATTCCGAGCGTGCGAATTAGTTTATGTTGGATTAGATTACTTGACTTGTCTATATTCGTGTATCGATTAAAATTATTAAACATTATTCAAAATTTTAAAGTCACTAAGTACACCACAACAATATGCATTGTACATTCGACTACAAAGATACCTACTACGGTATAAATAGATGAGAGGTCTTATTTTCATGTTGAAACATATTTTATAGATGAGGGAATTACTACTAGATTAAACAAGCGAAGAATATCACATATGAAAATAATATTTCTGACAATTTACAATAAACCGATACCCGTTTTCTCTGTCACTGCTTTATTATCTATGATAAATATTTACTATACATAAGGGCCTATGAAGACTCCATTTTTTAAGCGCTACGTATATTCATAAAGACAAATGAGTAGGTTTGCAATAAATACTTGAAGAGTCGATTTCAAGTATTTATTGCGAACGTACTCATTTGCCTTTCGCCTATTGCGTCGACAAGTTATTTATTTAGGAGAGAGTTCTTACTATTTTTGACACTCTTTTTAAATATTCATAAAAAACGTACATTAATGACGGCTTGATCCTCACTTGAGAAGAAAACTTCTTTAATCCTCTTAGTAAATGGCATTAATTGGTATTTAGCAATCGTGTGGTAGATCAAGCGACTGCTGTTAGAATCGCCTATAATTAGGTGTTCACATTTCACTACTAACAAATAAGAGAGCACCAGTAAAATGATTTTCGATTGCATCTTTTTATTTATGGTTAATAACTTGGAAATATATTGCACCACGTTACACTATAAAGCGTGAAGACTTGTAACTGACAATGTCGACTGACTAAAGAGTGCCGCTGATTGAATAATCTGTTATTGTGTCGCGTAGTCGAACCAGTAGGGAGGTACCAGAATGTTCCGTGAATCAAATCAATAATTGACACCGGGGCCCAATTTGGAAGGAACATTCTGACACGTTAGCTCGGCGTGCATGTAAGTGAGCTCGTAAGTCGAGTAGCTCTCAACGATGTGACGTGTTTACAATGAGAGGTCTACTTTTATCTCTAACTGCCAACACAATTAATACTCAAATCAACAAAGGGTAGGCAACATGGGCGTCAATAGGCTACAGTCTCTTCTTACCATCCTGCCTAATTCCGCATCCTTATTTGGCACAAAAATACATTCAGATCAAATTGGATACGGTTGTTTCAGATTGGCTGCAGTTTACCCCGCATAAGCAGAGTTTAAATTGAGAAAATGTAAGTACAACTTCAGGAGAGAAGTTTAAAAATGTTACAGCTGTGGGTTATTCTTTTTTCGCGCTTGCGCAATATTCCAATCAATTTTATTATTTTTTTTATATTCCTACTCGTACTGCCATAGTTAATTTATGAATTTCACGATTTTGAGTGATTGTATCAGTTTTGCCGTTGACTTTACAGAACGAATAACGTGTCGACTACAAAATTTATAAAAAAAATTGACCACCTACTTACATATCTGTGAATATTTCCCAAATACCTGCTTTTTCGCGAAATGATAACGGCTTATTGATAAGTGGTGATATTTGATCTACCGAAAACAAAACCTCTAATAAATTTTCAGTAAACAAACCTTTCCCAGGCTACAATAAACAGACAATCTAAAGAGCAAACGCGAAGCGGAATTAGAAACCTTTGTCGAATGAAATTTCTGTATTACTCGGAAGGGTTGCATGCACCGAGGCAGACAATGGGATACCTTCGGAAATAGCCAGCCGTTTTCTATTTTATGCGGGGTTCGAAGGGTCCGTTAGTCTGAATCCATTCCGAGTGTTCCGGAAGAATGTTCCGAACAATCCAGCCCCTTTATAGTTCGTCGTCAGGGATTAGGAGAGTGCAGTAAGCAGAATTTTGATTAAACCTAATTATATTACTTGGCTAACTCATTCCATCACTATCAATCACTTCACTACTTCTTTCACTTGGTGTGCTCGGAGTTCTCACGTAAACAAAAAATCGTCGACTGAGCTGGACAGCCTTTAGATTAATAAGTGAAGCCATTCTGCCCCGGACAGACTATAAGGAAAACTGGTTTTAAATACTTCTAGGTAGGAAAAAAATACTTGATTTTTGTTCAGTCAGAGCATAGTTGTTAATAAATAATAATACTAGGCCATCCATCATTATTTCTACATTCTGTTCATTTGATTATCAGAGACAGGCGTAAGTCATCAAGTTACTATTATCACTGTTCATAAATAAAATAAATATTGCTGATATACTTATTTATGTAATCAATTTATCTAAGTAATTTACACAACTATTTACAGTACTTTTAGTATTTAATACTTATGTTCCAATTAACCTCAATAAAGATTCTATTTTCAATGGATTTTTTTCCGTTTCTTGTATAGTCATATAAAATTGTTTTGAATTGGAATAAGTTACATTAAACTGGCATGAGGTGATTTTATTTGGATATTAACGATTTTTAATTCCTATCGCGAATATTTTTATCAAATGAAACTTAGGATAAAATCAAGGCCGTATCTAAATTATCATCTGGAAAGCCGGCTCAAGTTCGACGAATATGCAAATAATAATGGCTCCATCAAACTTTGCAAGGCAATGTGTAAAAGCCGTTGAAGTATCATAGCTGGTTTGATAAAGGACCCTCCTCGTTGTAACGAGCACACTCGACGGTGAACATATTCGGAAGCCCCGGCCTAATGCGCTCATTTATTTGACGGAACCTCATAAAAGTTTGCGTCCTACAATAGAGGAATTGATGGGATGTTCTCACCTGGTTACTTTGCGTTTGTAATTATTATTTTAAGTAGAAACGTAAGTATCGTATTGGTTGGACGCGTGTTTTATATCCAGGCAGGATTGCTGAGTGGGTTGAGGACAGCGAAGGAAACCACTATACCTGAATGTTTCTAGTCGAGGTATTGAAATTATGCAGTCCCTGTTTTTTCTTTATTATTATTGAGAAACAAACAGTCTTAAAAAAAAAGAGCACATCAGTAACCATGGCTATGTGAGTAATACAGTTGTAGACATATAGTTTCATACATTTTTATAAAGGTACAGGGAAAAAGAATTTAAAATTTGTTTTAAAAATGTGACCCAAACTATCAATGAGCTATAAAAAAGATATATATATTTCATATATATTATTAAATTGTAGAAGAAATGATCTAAAACCATATACATTTTACTAGATAAGATAAGATACATTTATTGTCGAAACTGTGTACATTGTGATAACATGTTATAATATAATGAATATCAACAGCTTGCCCATTTCGGACGTACAAAATAATAATACGATAAAATTTTAATTAATTAAAAACGGCAATAATAATAGGCATTAAATATTAATAATCACATAAAATATTCGTTTAAGTCATAGAAACATTTGCATAGCAGCCAGTCCTTCAGTTTCCTTTTAAATTGTGCCCCTTCTAACGACTTAAGGCTTTACGGTAAATTGTTATAGATTTTAATCCCAGTGACGTATGTGCTGTTATTGAGTATATAGCTAGAAGAACGGACTGTACATAAGTCATACCTATATTGGGATCTTAAATTTACCTTAAGGTTACATTTTTTGATAAAAATATCTTTGTGCTCTTTTACAAATATACAAATTTCTTGTATAAATATACACGTCAGGGTTAGTATTTTGTGGTGTTTAAACACAGGTCTAAAGGTCTCTCCATGCTTGACATTAAATATAATCCGCAAACATTTTTTTTGAAGGATAAAGGTGGACTGGACATTTACGGAGTTACCCCAGAATATAATACCATAAGACAGTAGAGGATAGACATTTCCATAATATGCCTGTCTAGCAACCTCCTTTGATGCTATGTTGGTTAGTATAGAAACTGCATAGCAACTTTTGGCAATTTTTGTGTTCAATTTGTCAATATGTAATTTCCAGTGTAGATTGCTATCTAGAATGACCCCCAAAAAGTTTGTACTTTGAACTTGTTCGATTATTTTGTTATCGATAACAATATTGAAGATTTGTGGGACCTGTTTATAATTAACAAATTGTAATATTTTAGTTTTATCTAAGTTTACCCTTAAATTTAAAGATGACAACCACTTTATAATTGTTCTTAGTGTTTTATATAATTCATTCCTAGTATCAGAGCTGTTTAACTTGTCATCAGATATAAATACGGTAGCATCATCTGCGAACATAACACATAAGTGATCAATTATTAAAGGAAACTCATTTACATATAACAGAAATAATAATGGGCCCAGGACGCTGCCTTGCAGGATATGTTCATAATTTGACTGTAACCTAATATTGTTTTCGTCGTTCTGTCGTAAGTGTCTAATACTACAGATTGAGTTCTGTCTGCAAGGTAGATCTGGATTAATTTTAATGCCGGCCGCCCCCGAATTCCAACATGTTCGAGCTGCCGTAACAAGATTTTGTGAGAACATACATATATATATATATATATATATATATATATACATATATATCTTACCTTTATAACGAAAGAAATTATTTATTTTCTCTCTGTATCATATCGTTTACATATATATCTGGTATAAATCTGCATCAGTACCTATGCCATATCAAAGAGCATGCGCTATCACACCAGTTTTAGCTGCCATTCACGCCAGCCGCGAAAAAGGTAAACGACAATTTTGAACACGGCTGCAACATTTGCAAAAAAGTGTTTGTCAAGATAACGCTCAGGACAAAATGTTGGGGCGAGGACGCCCTTATCTCACGAGGGATCGACGAGGGTATTACTGCTTTACAGTCTTGGTTACAAATATTCCGAACCGGGAGTTTTCAACCAGCGATCGAGATAAAAATTAACGCAAACATTTACAAAATACTTGGTCATTTCACAACAGCATTGGTTATTGTTGAAATGTTTTAATTACCAAAAAAAATTTGCTGACATTTTTTGGTGGTTAAAACATTTCATTATTTTGCAAAACATTAAAATAAAATATTATGTATAAAGTTCATATATTCGAGTCGTATTTTTGGCCACGGATTGCGGCCGATAGAGACGAGTGGAAATCCAGGGGGAGGTCTTTGCCCAGGATTGTAACACTCCAACAGGCTAACAAAAAAATATTTTTTACTTGAGGTTTTGACATTACCTCGTTAACTGTGAGCTATAAACCTCGATGTATTATAGAACCTGCTCACAAACTTACAGCAAAATCGGTTGAGAAACGCGCTCTGTAGAGGAGAACAGCCGGACACCGGACATACGAAATAATATTGGTCCAAGCTGAAAACCGAGAATCTCGTTCGCCTCGCATGCTCGTTCAATAAAAAAAACGACACGCAAATATTTTCTCTGTAGGTACCCCTGTATCACGTGTAATTTGTTACTCATTGTGCACACTACCGCTTGCGATAACATGCAGCCAAATCTCAGTAAGAACACGATCAATGGCGAACGAGATTGACTGAATAATAACCGAGATTGTTTGGAATATTTACGACGACGACACTTCGAGGAAACTACTGCAATCACCTATTTCAAAAATATTCGTGATATACAATCCAAATATTTTATAATAATTTGAGCAAATTCTACAGTATGGTGTGATAGTTAGTAAAACTAGTTGACGTCATAAATACACCTACTGTTTAAATGAACGCCCCAACTCCTTTGATGACATTGCAATTTATGTACAACTCATTTTTAATTCTGTGGTTTGATAGCTCCATTAATATAAGGATGTGCCGTGCTACTGCAAGATAAAGAAGACGTCACCCCACATATAGTCATAACTGGTTGCGAATTGAAGCTGACATACCATTTTTGAAACAACTAGGCAACATGAATGTAAATTACCTTTAGCAGAAATTAAAAGGAGCGTGGAAAATTGCTAACTAGAACTGGCCACTTACAACGAGAAACTTCCGTAGAAATTTTAACTAGCTGCAATTTATGCTCAATTACCACGTGATTACTCAAAGAATTTCCTTATTACTGCGGAAATATAACTTCAAAAGATAAGTGTGCCGTTCACACATGTCACTTCCTTAACAATTTATCATGAAAATTTGTCGTGTTCAACTAAATCTCCCTTTGGCTTTATCCCAATAGTGTCAACTGGTAACAGACAGCGCACGTGGCGGGGTTTAGCGGGTGCTCCATTTATCCCCGGCCTCCTCGCATCAAGAGATTTTTCACGATTAATTTCTATAGTAAGCACTGTCACTTCCATTTGTTGGCAGACACCCTTTACAAAAATAGGGATTAGTGCCTAAGCCCCCTCGGATATCGGTGTCTAATTTCCTGTTTGTTTGTCGAGGGACTTTGTTTATTTTTCCTGAAGTTGAAAATGCTGGAATATTTGTAACAAAATGGCATAAGTCGGGACTTGATAGTGTTAATTTAGTAGAAGATGTCCGTATCAGCTCTTACTAATGTGCTAGACATGCGGAGTCGAGCTAAATAAAGCGGCATAGATTTGCAAACAGTACGCTATGCCAAGAAATAATCCTGCGTCTAGAGTTATACTCTTGTTACGGCAGATAACGTAAGAAGCATCGTCTGAAGATAACGAAGTGATAATCTTGAAATAACGCGTATATCTCAGTAATGACCATTACCGTGCGTGCTTTTATCTGGCGTCGAATACGAAGCTTCTTTTTCGACTTCTTTTACATTATTAATGCATCCTTTTTATCTGTTTCGTGTCTAATTGATTTGTCGCTCGCAGCCGTCTGTTTCTTGCCTCTCAATTACGTGCGGACTCGTGTCTCGTATCGCGAAATGTCCGCCATTTTATTTATGGTCGGGCAATTGATTGAATTAGTGGCCCCTCAGGCGCTGGCCCGATACTGACTTGTTTCATACAAATGAGAATTTATTCCGCTAGCGCCGATCGTTCATCTCGTTGGCTTTTTATGGAGGCTTAAGAAGTTTCACGGTGCTGTAAAATCTTTGAACGGAGTCTATAAACTTCAAGGATCACCACGGTCTTTGATTAATTTTGTGACTTTGTTTGATTTACCTACGTGCATTTCAAAATACCTAAATAGTTAAGGATAGTTTGCCGATCAAAGCTAAATCTATTATGAAAGACATGTATTTTAATATAAGCTTCGTTTACTGCAACAAATAGCTGTTTTATTACTAACCAATGTATAACCTCTGCACTAATTTAAGTTTACCTCGCCTGATTTGTTTCGTTACTCGTACGTACATACCTATACTAGACAACATAATATAATTAAACGACATAACAGTGGCTATGTCAGTAATTTAAACTACTGCCATCGCAACTCGGGTTGCAAAAGCACCGGCTACAGACGTCTAGGCACGCGTCTGTGATGTGTATCGTCGTTCGCTTCACCTGACACCACGGTCCGAACAGCTATGTACGTGCGCGGCATTCATGACGAAACCAACTAAATAAATCTTGGCTTTGTAAACTAGAACGCGTATTATCATTTACTCAAATGCAATATACTATTATCTATTCTGTGCTACTGCTTTGCCCAATTATTTCCCTTTATGTTTTTTTGCTATGTATTATGTTTTTTTGATATTAAAATGTGTTTGGACCAAATGTGTTGACAAGATAATTATCAGATGCTTCAAGTGTGAATGCAGTGAAGAATCGTTTTTCGTTTGTCCGCTCGCACTGTTTCACATTTGTCTATGCGTGAGGATAAGCAAGAATGCTAGAACAAATACGATTTCAATCATTTAACTACCTAAAAATATAGTCACATGAGTTATTCTATTCCAATCAAAATGAGTCTTCAAAAATGTATGATCAACTCGTTTTGTATTTGCTCAACCGTTAAGTGGGTCAGTTTGTTAACTTCAATCAATAGCCTAGACTATTTTTCATTACTAAGGCAGGTTAAAAACATCTACAGACCTTAGACTGAACTGAAATAAATCTATACAGATTTTAGTATTTTTTTATGTACCGATGATATATAGGTATATATTGTCATATCTGTGGTCGAATGTTCTTATCCATTTCGGAGATCCGAAGCCATTCTTACCTAGAACTTAACATATGTCGGACATAAATTAAACTAGGTTTATTTTATGATATAAATGGCAGTAAGCACAACTTTGTCATTTAACAATTTAATTTAATGATAGTATCGTTATTTCACTCACATCTTTGCATTTCGACTAACGTAATTAAAAATATCAGAAAAAATATAAAAAATAGAGTAATAACAATAGTAAGTTCAGTAAAAAATATTCAACTTACTAAGATGTCAACTTAATGTCTAGCAATCCCGAAATAATCTCGGGTAATGAATACTTTAGGAGAATGGAGTTAATGAAGGAAACTTCCTTTGTCCGGGCCGATAGGTTGATTACGAGCGGACCCGGGGGATACCGCTACATTAGGTGGGGTTGAATGAGGCAGATATGAACGATGAATTTCAGTTTTGACGGACGTGAGATTAATACTGGATTAATATTCAGTCAGGGTGAAGGTTTGTGCGAAAAAATATCAAGTACTAGCGAATAATCCTTCCGCGTGGAACTCGTTTATATCGCAGCTCCATACAAACTTTCACCCCCTATTTCACCCCCTTAGGGAATGATTTCGGGGATAAAAACTATCCTATGTCCTTCCCCGGGACTCAAACTATCTCTATACCAAATTTCACCTAAATCGGTTCAGCGGTTTAAGCGTGAAAATGTAACAGACAGACAGACACACTTTCGCATTTATAATATTCGTATGGATAGGAAGTTTTATAAACCCTCATATTATTTACCTTATGATTTAACGGAGTCAGTGAGTGAAAGAAGTATATAAAGACTACGGTCTTACGGTTAATTAGCGTTATTTCTCTGCCTACCTCAATGGGATACGGGTTTGAAGGTGTATGTAGGTAAAATAGGCGCCAGCGTCACATAAGTTTGTGTCTCGGAAGGTAGGTAGCCTCAAGTCACCGTAGGTGTCCAACACCTCCGACACCTTTGCAACGCTACGTACCCAGCTAACATCACAGACTCAAACTTATGTGGCGCGATTGTATATGTATGTGTAATTGAGTCAATGTCTTACCACTCAACAGTTTTAATACCTACGTGAATATCAGTGCATTAGTATTTTTTTTATCGCCCAGTAAAAGAAGGAACCAACGCCTACTTGCTTAGTTATTTATTACGCATATAAAATTCTTAACACTGCTTTGAAGGCTCACTTTTTATTGATTTATAAGTAATATGTTTAAGAGGGGTCGTCGTATGGAAAAGCAGTCACGCAATGCTCACGTAAATCGTTGCCTACTGCACAGCCAGTGCAGTGCACAACCCATTTAAAGCCTTATTGACACAAATAAGAATAGGTAATCTAGTGGCTCAGTTAGGAGTAAAGCTCGCGCGTGGCTTTAAAAAAATATTTTTTTTTAATCTCGAAAAACTGAATCGACAAAAAAAACAATATAACCATCGAACTTGCACACAAAATTTCAAGACAATTGGTTGAGAAATGTGACCTGTAGAGAAGAACAGCCGGACAGTCTGACATGCGATTTTTTTTCTCTGAAGCTGAAACGAAGTACTTCGTTTGCTACGCTCGATTGTTCAAAAATTGCTGTAACGGACAGTACGCAGAAGCTTAGTGATTCCAAGAGAGTTTCGTGCCGAATCAATCTCCTGAATTCTCAGCCAAAGGAGACATTATTACTTACGTTTATTAATTATTAAATCGTAATATGGTAATGGTGTTTCATGCAAGTTCACTGTTACACAAATTCTGCGCCAAAAATTGCAAATCATCAAAAAAACTGTGCCACCAACTTTAGTTGCAAGCCACAGTTTTGTGAAACGTGAAAATGGAGCACTGTGAACACGTCTCCTTTGTGTCACGGCGCACCCCCAGCTCCCTCATCTAGTCTGTGTAAATATTTCAGTGCTTGTTAGGTAACTAGGCACGTGACTTGCATGTCTATATCCAGTCAATTGACACGTACCGCCAGACACGTGGACGGAATTGTTCTACGATATTAATCTGGAGCTTGCGGTTGGATTGAGACGGCTAACGACTGTGTGGGTAGGCGTACGCGGTTCGCTGAACGGTTTTGGAATAAGTGATTAGTACAGTTTGCCGTGGTCTAAGGCTTGGTAGATTTACATAACTGCAAGTTCGAGTACATGGCCTTAGATTTACAACTACCTGCCGTTATTCCAGAAACTAGACCACAATAAAGGCATCGAGATCACATTTCTTTAGACATTCTCATAAAAAGTGACAAGGATTAAAATTAAAACAAATTATTTAAAATAAAACGTATTCAAAGGCCCTTCCACATGGTATATACCTACCTAAGAGTCTAAATTGCAAAGCGTTTACAAAATACAGTAATTAAGCCAGCAGGCAAGTTTTAATGCACGTCTGATGTTGAGTGACACATTGATCGCTAAATTAATGTAATTACGCTGTCGTCGGTCTACTTCGAACGCGGTATCGCGTTGCCGAAAGCTTTTTCGGGAAACCGTAGCTTAACAATCGCGGAAAAGCTCACGGGTAAGCTACGGAGTCGGCGCGAAATGACAAACTAGAGTGGGGGGCAGTAACCTCCCGGACAGCGCACGGGGAGCCTGTGTCGCTCCTCGACCCAAACACATCGCGATCCCACGCGAAACTATGAGAGACGAATTGAGACTTTTTAAAGTAAAGGTTTGACGAGTGTTTTTTGTAGTGACTCTCCCGCTGTAATTAACTATGTTTAAGTGTCTACGTAAAGTGCGAAGTGACGGTAATCAGTATGGTCTCGGGTGCAATTAAGGCAGATAAACGAACATGCAACCAGTTCGGGATCGTGCTTTTGCATCTTTTACTCGTTTTCCCCTGTGTGACAAAAGGTAAGTTAAAAAATATTCTTTTTTACAAAACAATAATTGTGCCTCATTACTGAACACCGCTTGGATATAATGCAATGTGGTTTTGTTTGGATCTGTGATCTAAATTTAAAATGAATGTGATTGGACGATCGGTTGGGTTGATTTGTTAATTAAATGTCTGTTTGTCATTAATGCGATAAGAATCAGGGTCTATATTAATTAATTAATTAGATGACGCAAATGGACTTTAGAGAGCAGTAATATATTTTAATTAATTTAAGTAAGTAGCTACTGTGTAAATTGCCTATAATAGTGGGGAAATATTTAGGAATAAATTACATTATACTACATATAGTCATCCCAGTTTTATTGCTTTATTACATAACTACTGATGTCATTTTATTTACACATCAAATCAATAAAATGTCGGCAACGCGCTTGTGATTCTTCTGGAATCGCAAGCGTCCATAGGCTACTATTTTTAACACATTCGGCTGTCTGATTACCATCATACACCCGAATGTATTTAAAAAAACACCCGTGTCAGAAGTTGCTAATTTAATTTTGATGTTCATTTTTGTTTCCCAAAAAAAATGTAGCTAAAGTTAGGTTAGATAACATAACGTTAAAAGTTGTGAAATTTTGCATCCACGTTGCTGATTGGGCAATACTGTCCTTTGCATTGAATGAATATTAAAGAAAAAAGCTATATATACCTAGATAATATGACAACAAGATGGCGTCAGTTGCATGATTAGTATTGACTTTCGTAAGCTGGTGTGTCTAGGATCTTTGATTTCTCTACCACAAAACCCCTGTGATAATAACTGATTATAAAAAGTATACTCTACGTAAATTGTTCCTATTGGTACATAAATAAGTTCTAGATAGATCTAATCTTGTTTATGGCTATCTTTATTAGGATTAGGTGTTTATACTTATATTATCTGTCACATATTGTAGTTATAATGAACCTTTGTGTCTTTTCTTAATCAGAAATATGTAATGAGTTGCCATAGCCTGTGAACTTTTGTTTAGTTTTCTATGTTACGATATAGTTACCTTTTTAAAAAAATATATAATATCAGATCAGATGCATCCGTATGCAAACAATATGGATATAATAAATTTAGTTTAGAGTTTGATAGGAAACCCTCTGTGTATAATAATAATAGTAACTAACTAACTAACTTAGCAGGTAGTAAGAAGCGTCAGACGTTTTACTATCAGAAAAATATAGAACGGTAATCTCAAAATATTTGTATAAGTAGTTCTTTCTCATAAAATTTACATGTCCATAGGACTATTATCAAAACCACACTAATTATTCCCAACTCAGAATCCTATTAGCTAATTGCTAGCATAGGGACTAACCCTCGTTACCCGCAGGTCAGAGCCGAGCCCCGCGTATCAAGGAGCACCCGGCGGACACGATTGTGGGGCGCAGCGAGCCAGCGACCCTGCGCTGCGTGGCCGAAGGCAAACCCAAGCCGGCCATACTGTGGTACAAAGATGGGGTACCACTCGCGCCCACGGACCACCCTCATAGGGTGCTGCTTGAAGATGGACTGCTATTTCTTAGGTTGGTCCAAATAAACAGTTTCTTCGGTCAGTCCTATGGTTATTTTAGTTTACATCAGTGATTGTGTGCTGCGTGGCTAAAGGCAAATCTAAGCCAAAGGGTGCTAGTGAAGATGAACTGCTATGTTAGCATAATAGTTATTTTAGTTTAAGTATTCACATCAGAAAATAAGTGAGCTGCGTGGCTGAGGAGAAATTCAAACCGACAATACTACCCGTATGTATAGGGTGCTGCTTAAAGATGGACTGCTATTTCTCAAGTTGGTCTTTCTAAAACTAAGTTAGCTGCTCTGTCTTTTCGACGGCAAACCCAAATCGACAATACCTTGAAATAACGATGCGGTCCCGCGGGAGTTAACGTTAATCTTCATAGGGTTAGCCCTACTTAACTACTTTAACTTAGTTTTTGGAAGGCCAACCTAAGAAATAATAAGAAGTAATATTCCTATGTGAACTAAATTACCATATGTACTAATCATATGGTAATTTAGTTCACATCGGGATATTACATATCATATAATAAAAAAAGAGACTAAGTAATATTTAGGTAGTTGCGTGGCTGAGGGCAAACTGAAATCAACAATACTGTGGTGTATGTATGGGGTGCCGCTTGCGCCTACAAATCACCCTCGTAGGGGGCGCTGCTTGAAGATGGACTATTATATTGCGAGTCTATGGCTATGTCAGAGACTAAATTAGCTGTGAGTGCAAACGCGAGCCACCTATACTATGGTATTAAGGTGTAACATGGGCTATCCTCAAGAAGTAGTCAACACTACCGAAATACCAAATACATTAAGATTAACTTTCTTGTTTTAAGTTTGTTCATAAAGTAATATAACAATAACTTCCTTCTTAAATTGTCTCTAAACAATGGTCATTACATTTTGGTACATTCATTAAAGTAAACGTAATCAGTCATCAGATTCATCATTAAGTATATGCAGATAGTTAACGGTATTAAATTTAATTCCCAGAACATTGTTGCAGCTCAAAAGTAACTTAAGTCTGAACTTCAGGAGCTCTACATGAACGTAAACTGTGTCAAATACATATTCTTTTAGCTTTCAGGAACAAGAGTAACATTCTTTGTTTTTCAATGTCAGTTAACCCCAGATTAGTAAATACATGTTGACGTTTAATCTCAGAATAAGATCTAATTCCAGTTCAGTCACATGCACTCCAAAACATTTTTAATATCTAACGATGCCTTATGCTCCGTACTTTCAAAAGGACTCTCCCTATTATATATTAGTTTACGTTTCGTTTTATTAGAAGTGAGTCTTAATAATCCCGATATGAAATGCTTTAAGTCCAATGTAAATCAATACAAGTTAAGAACTAGTCGCTAATGAAACGCCCCATAATAACATGTTTGTTTGCGTTTAGGGTTATGCGGGGTAAGAAAGAAAACGACGAGGGCGTGTACTGGTGTGTGGCACGGAACTCTGCTGGGGAGGCGGTTAGCAAGAACGCCACACTCACTATAGCTGGTAAGTACTAGACATGACTCATACAGACACAAGTAAGTATTAAGTTATGATATGAAAGCAAAATTACCGGATTATGGAAATATAAGACGATTTTTAGGAGCGTTAGGTAAAAACTCCATCGCTTGAACTTTATATCGTATACTACTCCATCGCTTGAACTTTAAATCGTATACTTCATACAACTTGCGTATTATAAAGCAATCCATATACAATTACATTTATTACTTAAACGTGTCTTAACCTTTCGTATGCCGATGTAAAAAAAATCCATTCAAATCATGACCTTGAAGTTAAAGTGGTAAGTTCGAACCGTTCTGGACGGATCTGGGACACGGCATACGAAAGGTTAAAGAAGAAGTTTAACACTTGATCTATTTTTCATAACATATAATGAAGCGATGATAGTTTTATCTATCATCGCACAGACGAACTATAAGTACGTTATTCTTTTGTACTAAATATAAGGCAAAGAATTTATACATATTATACATCGACTGAATAGTCAGGAAAGCTAGAAACTAACAAATCTAAGAAAAACTAGAAACGGACGAACACTTTCTTATTTAGATACTTAGTTTCGCAGTATCCTATAGTTTCACTTAATAGAAAGTCACTCAAATTGGCAAGGGCAACGCGGAAACCATCTGACTTTTCAACCAGAAGGGAACCTAGACCCTACGTCACGTCATTAGTTACTAGATTAGTGGTCCTTGTTGCAGTTCTACGCGATGACTTCAGAACAGAGCCGCGTGACGTGAAGGTGGCCGGAGGTGAGCCGTTGCTAATGGAATGTCTGCCGCCCAGGGGGACGCCGGAACCCTCCGTGCATTGGACCAAAGATGGCCACGTGGTTGATGTGGACGTTAACGGCAGGTACGTTGGACACGTTGGTACTAATTAATGGAAAAAGACTATTACTGAAACTGAGTGAAAGATAACCATCATAAGTATGTCGATAATGCATCGATGGAATTATCGATGAGATCCTTTTCATCAGTCATATTTATAAAGATCCGTTTACATTATTACTAACCGACAAACTAGTGTCCTTATCAATCCAGGTCTGAGAAATTGCAATCGTCAGTAAACATGTTTTTAGTTTTTAGTATTTTAAAAAGGTAGCTAATCACTGGGGAAAGAATTAATCCTGTTTGTATAAATTAAATAATTCTGAAAAACAGCTTGTAAATAAACCTTCATCACCTGTTCAAGCGACCTTTGGTAAATTGCGGATTTGCCAAGAATTGGTAATGAGATGACAAAAACAACCTTGCAGGAACAACAGTTAAAGGTTGATAATGAATTGTTTTTAAATGTTACACATAATAACGAAGGCAGGAAGGTGGGTTAAAAAAACCACTTTTAAGTATTTAGTTTAGTTTTATTTAGTTAATGGACAATCGAGTAGCTGTTTACAATAATTGCGCCAAACAGGGAATTAAGCAGTTTATTGAGGCTTTTTTAAAGTAATAGCTTTGCCAGAAATTGACCCTTTACGATAATCTATTTTATTTTGTTTCAGAATATCGTTATTAGACGGAGGTAATCTTAAGATCGTCGAAAGTCTTCCATCGGATAGTGGTGTGTACCGCTGTGTGGCGTCGAACGTAGCGGGCGAGAGACAGTCGCGCCCCGCGACGTTGCTCGTGTTACGCCGGCCACATTTTCTAGTGAAACCCAATAACATAACGGCGTTGTTAGGCCAGAATATTGAATTTCATTGTCAAGTAAGTCACATAGGTGTAATGCGTTGCCACTGTTTTGAATCGTAATACGCGAGTTCATGTATCGCATCCTGTATAGCTTATTTTATGACTCAACCACATCGCTGTTCGGTTCCTGAATAGATAAGCAGTTATTAAAGATGTAAATATCCGGACGATGCAAATTAGAATATACTTTCTGGTTGATGCATATTTTATGGATGATCATCTCTTCGATGTTCCAAGTAAGTGATCTTGCCTTCCGTGTAATTTGTATTTGACTTGTGACGTATACCTAGTATCTTCCTTGTAGGCGTCACCGGAGTCCGACGTGTCGGTGACTTGGTCTCGGGACAGCGGTTCCCTATCCCCGTATGCAACAGTGCGCCGAGGATCGCTGCGGATTGACAGGGTCGTGTCATCGGACGGAGGCACCTATACATGCCGAGCGGAGAGCCAAGCTGGTTCAAGCAGCGCTAGTGCCGTACTCACTGTACATTGTGAGGACCATCTTTTATTTTCATAAAACGAGCTTTATATTATGTTGAGATTATATCGACTACACTGCACTTTCACTCACTTTATACGGAATGATTAAATTTTACTTTACGTTTGAAAGTAACACACAAATTGAATTCCACCTTTGAGTGTTCCTTGTGATTACTTTACATGAAACAGGATTCGATTTTGTTGCAGCCTTACCTCATTTCACTCGAGTGCCTTCCGATCAAACTGCGTGGGAAGGGGAAGAGGTTTCGTTTTCGTGTGAGGCGGAGGGTACACCAAAACCTTTAATTTTTTGGACAATGGAAGGATCTCAGGTATTTCAACAATCAAATGGAAATAAAATTGTATCGTGATATATTATTTAAATATTCTACATGTCGTAACTATGTTTTCGCAGGAATTAGTGTTTCCAAAAGCTAGTCATGGCTCGGGCACTTTGTATTTGGATAAAGTATTAATTCGTCATGCCGGGAGACTAACTTGCGTGGCTGTCAGTGAAGCTGGGAGTTCTTTGCACACTGCTACCTTACAGGTAACTACGTATTTGTGTTTACACAAAATAATTGCTTTAACATTTAAATCGTTTATTTATTAACTGATAAGGTAAGTAATTTAATTATTTGTTACGTCATTCCAATTTTTTTTCTAGGTTTTACGAAGAGAAGCAAACTCATTTAATCCGTCGGTAGATTCTTCGACTCCGTATACAGAACTGAGTAAACCGCAAAACCACCCACCGATGACGCAGTACGAGTTAGTTCAAGCACGACGGTACTTACAACAAGACGTTCTAACTTTGAGACGAGTTGAAGGGATATCTGCGCACACATTGAAAATTGTTTGGGAAGTAAGTTAAACTTTATACATAAAATTGCCTGCGCTTCAAGATAGAAAAGTTCAAGAGTTCTTTTCCCCAATAACATAGAGAGGTGTAACGGTGTAATATCTGGTTCTCTTTTAGGTTATGACTGACTACAACGAGTATTTAGAAGGAGTAAAAATATGGTTCAACGGGACATCGTTAAATCAACAACATTGGCTGGAACTACAAAATCTACCTTCAAATACATCAATGGATAATGTCATACAATCGAAATCGAAGTTTGGGAATTTCTCAATGACAACAGTCCATAACAGCGGCTCGTCCAGCCACGTTTTAACTGGCTTAATGCCTTATTCTCATTACGACGTGTTTATAATGCCATTCTACAAACTGTTGCTCGGGAAGCCTTCGAATTTGAAAAGCGGTTTCACCGATGAGGATGGTAAGGTTTATTCATGATTCTTGTTTTCAAGTTGTGTATTCACAGTCGTAATATCATTAAGGTTTCTCCGCTAAGTGGTAAAGTTGCGCGTGTTTCAGTGCCGTCAGCGCCGCCGCAGAGCGTTACTGCAGGAGTGATTAATGCTACGTCCGCCTGGATTCGCTGGGATCCGCCTCCGCCGCATACTTGGAATGGTGAACTGTCGGGGTATCTAGTAAGTAGTTTCTCACTATGTATGTCTGTTGTAAAGCACCGTATAGGGTACGGTTATTTCCGTATTTACTAGAGTCTGATGATTGAATGATTGAATTTTTACAAAACAAACGGCCTGTACGAAATAATACTTGCCAAATGGACAGAAATTAGGCTTTTAGTTTCTTGTATTAATATTTACAAGTTAATAAGTTATACAATTATGGTTAGATACCTATTTCGTTGTGTAAGTTTTACATGTAAACTGGGTAAAAAACTTAGTAAAGTGATTGCGAGAAACAATATAACGCTTATTTCTTATTGTCTAGAAAACAACTCTTGAAAATGGACACACTTTGAGCTAAAATATCAATTTCATTAAGCAATTCGGTATAGGTACATATTACCAGTGCGCCTAAAGAAATAATTTTTTGCATACCTACTTTGTGCCACAGGATGAGTTAGCAAAGGTTGGCTTATAGGTCTTATAACGTGAGTGGAAACGAGAAATTTTGAAGGAAATGTTTCCTCCTAATACTTACATATGATTTCACTTTAAATAAAACATCCTGATATGCTCTTCTATTTGCCAAAGGAGGGAGACTATGTCTAGCTGCCGACGAGAGGCACCTAATCAAGGTTATAGCAACCGGTTCTATAATGTAGGGACTTAAATTTTTTTCGGATTCTTTTTTTTTTGACTAATTTTTTATTTAGATTGAGGTGCGGGTTGGAGGTAGTGCCGGAGGTCGCGTGGTGGGTCAGATGTCGCTGGGCGTGCGCACGCGCGCGGCCGCGGCCAGCTCGCTGCGCGCCGGCGGCCGCTACAGCGCGCGCGCCGCCGCGGTCACGCGCCGCGGACACGGGCCGTTCAGCGCTCCTGCGCATCTCCACATGCTGCCCACGCACACGCAGAGACAATACGTGCAGTAAGTACTGCTTATTTCAAGTATCATTGTGATAAGTTAATATTTGCTACGAAGAAGTTTCCATTGATTCTTGATCCGACCGAAATCAATGCTCATCAATCATCATTTTTTTGGAGATGTGCATTGTAATATTTTTGAATAACAATTTATGATACGTTTAATTTCAATTTCACAATTGTGTGCTGTTTCAGAACGGAACCAGCTAGAGACAAAGCAATATTGTCGATGTTCCAAGAAACTTGGCTACTGGCGCTCTGTTTAACTTTATTAGTGTTACTCCTGGCTACCGCCGGGACTGTTGTTTATATTAGGCACCGACATTCCAAGCAAAGAAAAAGTCAAAACTCCACGGGTTAGTACTATGAACAACAACAAACTTTATGTTGTAATGTTATGGGAAAGGCAGGTTTTTTATTTTGCCTATATAAAAGCCCTTCTTCCAGGTACCGCCATAACTACTGCTCAACAATGTCTTTTAGGTAAAGAAGCTGTATGGCTTCGAGAAAGACCACTATTCGAAGGCTCGAATGAACCAAGAATAGAAATTTTGAACTGCCATCAAAGTTTACTGCACGGTAAGTATCATTTCCTTAACGTAACCTTTTAAAGCATTATTTTCTGTGTGGACTACTTCACTATTGACAATCGTACTTACTTCTAGGTGGCCGTTCGATGGGTACTATGACAATGGAGGCTGAATATACCCTTCCACAACAAGGAAACAATATTAGCATGGTGCCTAACGAGGGACACCGAAGAGTCCCACCAGAGCCGTATGCTTCGAGCGCTATTTATACCGAGCTCAACTACCCAGTAAGTACACAATTTTACGTTTAACTACATTTATTAACATGAATAATAAAGAGTCTAATAGTAATTGTGATTTATTAACACAGGTCCACACCGATGCAGAAGATTCATGTCTCAAATGTGCAGTAAGTCCGGGATCGTATGATAACAGTATGGTCAGGTCATTCGGAGAAAGCAATCAATATTCCAACGAGGAATGCTCGACATGCTGTCGCAGCAGCAGCTCTACGCTGACGAAAGACTACAGCGAGATGACCAAATGTGGTAACGAGGTTGACGAAATGCAAGACATGTCTCTAGATGACTGCCCGTCATGTAAAACACATAATTCAAGATCCTCTAGTCATCATGGTGAAAATAAAGAATGGGCTGTCGCAGAAGTGGAATATGATTATCCTCAATGGCATTGGTTGGGCCGAGAGAACACTTTCAGGAATAATGCCGAAGGTCCGAGGTACGCCACTGAAGCCAGAAACGATCAAAATTGTAGGATAAATCTTTGTGATATCCTTCCACCTCCTCCATATGAAAGGTAATACTTTAATTATTTAGTCTAACTTAACTTCTATGTTGATATTTGTAATTTGTGTTTTTTATTTTATTTTAGTTTTTTTTTATTTAATTATTTGACAATCATAATATAAAGACGTGTAGAATTATATACCTAGAGAAATTTATATTGTATTTTTATATTATAAAATAAATGAAATTAAATATATCTAATACCCATCATGCCTATTGGCACTCATATTGTCAAGGAAGTTTCATGAATATAATTTAAATTCATAGGAGTGTAATTCTCGTGAAAGTTAGAATCGTAGCCATGATTGTTATAAATGGGTGCTTCAGCTCACTACATTGCATACGATAACATAAAACTACATACACCGTTTTCAAATATTTTGGCAATTGGTTGCTTCTTCTGTTACGTTTAAAATCTGCTGTCCAATTCACGTAGTTTGTTAGAAGCATGATTTTATGTAAGGTAGTAAGAGTTGTTCTCGATTTTCAAACGTTCTCTATTTTTGTTGACAGAGAGTCTCCTTATCGGGAAATGCACGCGTTCACCAATCACTCAGGGGCATCAGGTTGTTCAGGACATACTTATCGAAGCTAATTTTAGTTAAGTATTTAAGTATTATACCTTTAACAAAATATCACTAGAAACGTAACTCAAGCAATACTAATTTATAGACAAATGTACATAGTCTCTATATAAAAAATCTGCATATATTGAAATTAAGGAGTGGAATGTATGTCACTGCCTTGTAAGTTCACAATTAGGACATGATTTATTTCAAATAACATTACATTAAGTGTTATATGTAGTCGAAAAGCAGCCAAAGCAATCACGTTTGCAACTTGAATCAAAATTGATATGTCTGAATATTGCACATTAATAGTAGTTTATGCAACTGTTACATTAAGTGTCTTAAAAGTAGATTGTGGTTTTACAAAACAAGTAACAGACGCACAGAGGGGACAGACATATGTACAGTTGCATAAATTACTTTATCTACACACAAACTATAAATCCTATAAAATTACAGAATCTCCATCGTATGATTTGAATTAAGAAGATTACTAACATGCCTATGTCTTATACGAGTATTGATGCTAATTAAAATATCAAGTGAATTGAAACAGAAAAATACTCTTACTATTTTTTTAATTTTACTTAGGAAATTATTTCCAATACGGTGAGCGAGAGAAGAAAAGAATGGAGGCAAATTAAACGTATGTCATTTATTGCCATGCATGCTCACAGTAATAAAAAGGTACAGTGACTCTAAAGCTTTATTAAAACAATACAAAATAACAAAATACATACAATATTAGTAGATATTATAACCACACATAAGAAAATTATTATTTTAAATCAACGGTTTTATGAGTGTCATCGGATCGGTAATCTAACACGTCCACTTCTGGATGCATTTTAGCGGGTTTATGGTGTGTCTGGATATATTATTCTTACATTAAAAAAATAACACCAAAGTATCATAACTGTCTTCATTGACTCGTTTAAATAATGTAGTATTTGTGAAAGTGTTTTCAGAATAGACTGCCATGTAACGTAACGTAGACATAGTTTTTCATCTCTCTCTAGTGACTGTGATATAGTATAATTTTGGACTTTTTTTGTTTTGTACATATTTAAAATGTTTGATATTCTTATACACTTTTAACATTATCTTATTTATCGTGTGTAGTAAAATATTCCAAATGCAAACCATTGTAAAATTAATAAATTTTAAAATTGTCTACAGTTTGAAAAAAGTGACCAAAATTAGATCAATATTTCTTTGCATTTTTATAAACGTTTTGATTTTGTAACAAATTACATCATTAAGCAGCCAATATTTAATAAACATTAAATTGATTGATTTACTTTTATTTGATTAACAGTGAATATTAATAAACATTTATATATAACAACAACAGACAGATCGAGTGGTTGTAAACACTATCACTGCCGAGTAATCCACTATGTACGTTTTTCGTTCGTACTACCGTTTTCGGTACAAAACCTGAAAACACTAGCTATGCGACTAGCGCTTCGAAAATGTGGTGTCTATACATTTAAGATATAAGGACCGTCTATGACCCCACCCCGATGATCATAGCATATAATGCAAAGATATTCAGAGATAAGTCTTCACATCCGAAAACCACGTAACAATTACACCCCAACTCGTAATCAGCTTTTCTCGTAAATAACTAAACACGCATTAATGCAGGCTACATCGCAGGCTGCGTCCGAAGGGGCGTTACCATAGCAACCGATACAACCCCAAGTGCACCCTTGTTATTAATACCCGTAATAATTAAACTTGATTGCATTTCACACCAGGTGTTAGATGACGCCTCTTGTCAGGAAAACATTGAGGGCAAGAGGTTAAGACGGTTTGGATTGATAATTTTATTAATTCATAATAGTACAAGAAGTCATATTTGGAGTTAACCCTAAAAACGAAGGAGAAAGCAGAAATTTGGATGAATGCGTTATGAGTAAATATTAAAAAAGCCATCCCAAATTTAGAAATGTATGACTGTGGACGTTAACTATAATTGTTATAGGGAAAAGTAAACTAAATCGACATGTTTACCATATTAAGATATAATGAAAAAATAGCTTGATACCTATGATCCGAACAGATTCGCGATCCGCAACGCGTGTGCTCATGACTATTAGGAACCGCGAATCGATTCGAAATATGACGAGCGATTTGCGACCATAAATAGTGAGTTACCCCTTTTTCATTATATTTTAATATTTCTAATTCTCACGGGATTTTTTTATAAGAAATGTTTACGATGGTTTAATGAATGTGCCACCTCATTCCTGATTGAAAGTCGCGTGAAATTATATCACACTCGGAGCTGGTTCTCACTATGTCGGATATCGATCCGGATTTTAATCGGTTGTTCCAGTGGCAGAACATTTTATATGAAGCTATTCACACTTGTCATGCACCAATTTGTATGAGGTGCCGACCTCCGACATAGTGATGGGAGCCGGGGGTTACCAAGAAGCAGGAAAAGCAAAATCAATAACGGCAAGTACTTGCATCACATTTGAATATTCCCCATAATCGGTCGGATCAAAAGGGAACGAATAATTTGCCATCATATCAACACTAGAACATGCACTCAGGAAGCCAACGACGCGACTGATGCATATTCCCTATCGCCGAAAATCAGAATTCATTTCGGTACCCCACACAGAACGTGACTCCTTTCAATCATACCGCGTTTTTCCCAGTTTTTTTTTATTTCCTTTATTAATCAACACTCCCCTAGGGCGGTTTTGAGAGAGCCCTCTGGCGGAGTCAAGTGGCGGAGACAGCGGAGAAAAATTGCGTGAAATGTAAGAAACGTCATTATTGTGAAAGTTCTTGTGTGTGGTGACAAGGAACAAATGAATGCCGCTATTTTCGTTTCTTACGTATATTTTTTGTTTGGTATGAGGTTCGTTCAAATAATTGTTTTAAACGGTGTACTTTACTTTCGTTAAATCACAGATGAGCGCCCTCTCCTACCTAAGCATGACTGTTTTTACCCATAAAGTATACGTATGTATTAAGGCATGCTTTTAAATTACCGTTTCCTGTTCTTTTGTCATTTGTAATGTAACATTTTTAGATTTTTCGTTCAAGAATAGTTGAATAGTTCATTTAAAAATACTACTACAATTGGCACAATCAAACACACAAAATTCGTGGATTGAACTAGTTATCTTTGTCTATATATTGTGATGTACATACACAATTCTATACACATATGGATACATTCAAGTGCACCAATATACTGTATCGATTTAGTCCTCTCATAATATGTACCGAAACCTTTATCTGCTGACATAAGAACGATGGGACATAAAATATGTCAAGTATATACTCATATATCAAGTACTTACTCATAAATATGAGTAAGTATATACTTGACTGTACCTTACACACACACAATTATATTTTAATGTTATTTTTCCAAAAACTTAAATATTATTTATTTTTTACGGAGTTTAGTCCATTTTAATAATTCGTAAGTTGAATGCTCAGATTATTGGATAAATTAACGAGTTTCATTAATCTGTAGCTCGTAACCTAAGAGCCGTCTAAGTATAGACCAGTTCATTCGTATTTTACCTCTTTCACGAGAAACCTAAGAAATAAGTCAGGTATTTAAACAATGTTTTGTTTACGGAATAACTTTTAACCGTATCGTACCTCAACTCGCTTTTGCAATCCTCGTGCGTGCAGTGACAAGAAACAAATGAACGTCGCATTGTTTTTGTTTTATTTGCCGCAGTCTCTGGGGGGTTGAAGTGAAAAATTAGGTAGGTAATCCATTTATTAGAATGGTGTTTGCGGCGCCGTTGTCTGCAAACTTAGTTGTTGCAGGTATAATTGTATAACTTGGGCGTGGAATTTGGACTTTAAGTACTCTAAATTTTAGTTGGACTATTAAAACGGGAAACCGGTTTTATGCAATTCCCCAACTTCACCCGGCTAGACAAAGTTTATAAAATTCTAGACTTTAAACGTTTTTAATCTACTCATTGGTTTTGTAGTTAGTAGCTATTTTCACTTATTACGTTATGTAGGTACCTACCTACACATTGTGATCTGTGAGTATATTCTCGTATACACGAAGAGGCTATGCTTTAATAGGGTATATTCATGTCTGACTCATTAAGGCCTGTTAAATTCAAGAAGGGACAATGCGAATCAGGAGTTAAAATGTATATTTATGGATGCTGCCACAACATTGCATACCGATCAATCCATACTAATCCATAGCCCATACAAATATTTTAAATGAGAATCGTCCGGCAACACGCAAGTAACACCCCTGGAATTGCAAGCGTCCATATTAGGCTACGGTGCCCGCTTACCATCAAGTCCTCGCTACAGCAAGGCTACTCGCCAGGCCGTAAGGTTGTTTGCCACCGACGTATTATAAAAAAATGCAAAAGTAACTCTGTCTGTCTGTCTATCTGGTCTATCTTTTAACTTTTCACATTTAAACAGCCGAATCGATGTAGATAGGTATGGAGATAGTTCAGACCCTAAGAAGAACGTAGGATAGTTTTCGCATCCCATAAGCGGTTGAAATGGGGGGAGGATGTTTGTATGGAAGTACGATATTAAGGAGTTCCTTGCGGACGAAGTCGCGGGAAAAAGCTAGTGTAACATAAAATTTGACCGGATGAGAAAACTCTGGAGCCGAATTTATGACACTTGATAAATGTAACAATTATACCATCTTTTGAGTTTTGACACAATAACCTCGACCTAAATTACTGCTCTGTTGAGAGAAGTGTCACGATTGTTACTGTGCTAAGTATGATTAATGAACTGATAACATATATACAGGGTGACATTTTAATCAGTGTCCATTTTTTTTGTAGGCATTTGGTAAGGTTTTTTTGGGATAAGCAGCAATTACTATTTTTTTTTGTACTGAATGATATGAAACAAAAAAAAACCTATTTTATAATTTTGCTGAAGAAACTTATACTTGTATTTGGACACTGATTAAAAATTTACCCTGTATAAAAGATCTGAATTAGTTTTTTTTGTCAACGTACAACGGTCGTCACATTTTTGCCTGCGTGCCGTGCTTGTTTTTATACCGTTACTCTTATCTTACTGAAAAGGCCTTAATGATTCCCTAGTAATCCGCTTAGCATATTTTGAGGGCAGCGGCTGCTTATGGACCAAGTCTCCATTTTCCGATTTAAAATCTTTTTATTACTATAGTCCGTTTTTTTAGGAATAGAAATACGGTAAACAAAGAAGCAGTCCTCGTCAACCTTTTCTGCTTGGGACAAATATAAGATGTTACGCGGACAAATATTAGGTCTAATTCATCCTTGCTGCAAACACACACCAACTTGTAAATGTTCACCACTATAATATGTTTCTCATTTGTTGTTAATGGACTCGTTTCTGTATCTTTGCTTGTGGTGAAGGCAAAACGTTCAGGGGAGAACGAGTCGATCTTTTTTGCAAGCCACTTGGACCTGCCTCTGGTTGGTCCATCACAGTCCGCACTCCACCACAAACAGCGAAAAATAAAATCTTAATATTAATTAACAAATAGATACTCGTATAATAATCTCGTAATCTTCAACAATTTGTTGTTTACCAAGAAAACAAGAAAAATAACGTAAGATACGATAGACAATTTTGACAATGTCGACAGCGAAAAAAAACTAACCGATCGTTTCAAACCTCTTCTTCTTTAGGTTTTTTATTGTGCAACCTTTCCAGAACTGAATAAAGAAATTCAAAATAACAGTGTCAAAAAATAAATACATATAAAATAGGTAAATATATTGTTGTAAGTATTATTTAGATATAAATAATGAAAACACTTCTATCATTTTAGGGTAGACAACAATAACGTAAGTCTTTTTTGGTGGCTGTTTGACATACTTTGACAGTTGTGTGGCATAAAGTGTCTTATATAAAAGACCTCGTGTTTCGTGC
The DNA here is from genome assembly GCA_945867215.1 of Epinotia demarniana. Lineage (NCBI taxonomy): Eukaryota > Metazoa > Arthropoda > Insecta > Lepidoptera > Tortricidae > Epinotia > Epinotia demarniana. The sequence goes on from OX244261.1 coordinate 14,601,078, forward strand.
CTTAGCCTTCTTTCTAATGCTAAAAAACGCACTATAGCTTTCGCCCGCGACTTCGTCTGCCCGGGATAAAAACTAATTTATATTTTAATACAGACTATAAACTGTCTTCTTGCAAAATTACGACCAAATCGGTTCAGCCGTTTAAGCGTGATTGAGTAACAAACATCCAAACATCAAAATCGCATTAACAATATTAGTAAGATTATTTGTTCTAAATATTAGAGCGCTTGTTCTCAGATAAATTTCCATTTGATTGGTTCATTAATACATATATAAATTCATGCCTTTGCTGGATAACAGTATTGTTCTTCCAGGAAAAACCAATAGACTTTCAAAGACATAGGTATTTTGACGTAGCCAAATCGCACAATCGCTTATCGTAACGTGTCTTTATAAATTTTTTGGTATAATTGCATAGTACTATTATTTAGTCTTGGGTAAGACAATTATATGTTTAGCAGGTCTTACAATTAGCCATTGAATTTTCTGTTGACACCATCACAACAACTTGGTGTGGTAGTGCAACGACCATCTCGATCCACCGACAACCGAACAACCGACCAATTGACAATTCAGGGGTTTTTAAAGTGTGGTCCATGGCACCCTTAGGGGTCCGTGAAATGATTCCTAGGGGTTCACGGCCACTATGTTCATCTTAACGTTTTGTTTAGAAAGATACAGAACTTCGCGCATAATTTGTTATTTTGCTTACTTTGACACGTTTTTTTTTAAACCTTTTTTTGTGTCAACAAGGGGTCCGTGGTGTCTCTGAAATTCTGAAAGTGGACCATGCCTAACAAAAGTCGCAAGAACCACTGATCTAATAGATAGGAGCAACCAAGGTAGCCGAATATCTTTCATCATCATCATCAGCCTATATACGTCCCACTGCTGGGCACAGGCCTCCTCTCATGTATCAGAGGGAATGGACAGTAGTCCCCACGCCGGCCCAGTGCGGATTGGGGACTTCACATACACCTTTGAATTTCTTCCCAGATGTATGCAGGTTTCCTCATGATGTTTTTCCTTCACCGAAAAGCTAACGGTAAATATGAAATCATATTCCGTACGTAAGTTCCGAAAAACTCATTGGTACGAGCCGGGATTCGAACCCACGACCGCCGTTTGACAGCCGCATGCCTGAACCACTGGGCTACCGTAGCTAATTAAATATCTTTATTTCTATTGAATGTAACAAATTATTGTATTGTCATATATTTAAATACATGTACGATTTCTAATGGATTATCCAAAGGAAGTGTTTGAAATCGACCTGAATCGACTTACATTGATACATACTAATAGTATATACTAAGTTACTGGTGAAGGTAATATAAAAAAGCTTGTCAAAAAGGCTTGTGAAAAAGGTTTTAAAGGCCATCATACTTCCATAATGCGAGCAAATACTAAGTACCACATTGACTATGAAATATGAATATTTAACTCACTCGAAATCTTTGTAGTGAAACATGAATGTAAAACGCCAGAGTGTTCACAATATTAAATATCAACGCGTAAAAACTGTGTTCGTGTATAAACATTTGAAACCATTGATTAAAATAATTTTAGACATAAGGAATATACTTTAAAATTAGAGGCGAGGGAGGGTGCATGAATTATCCATTATACCGCATATACCTTCGGCCATAATTCCTGCTCCTTCGTTCCGGGGTTCCGTGTATTTATAGCTCTAGATAAGGCCTACAGATGGCGGCTACGGAGTTTTCCTTCCCCTAATACTTGTTGAGTTACGGTTTCCAATTTCCAGTTCTGCACTTCAGGTGCGGTCCCTGTAGAATTGTTGGCGATCGACGGATTTAGAGTATTTATAGTGTCTGGAAGATGTTTAGTTTACGTAAAATATTTTCTACATTTACGTACAGACAAACGTCTGCTAAGATTGTCCCCTTATATTTATTTATTTATTTATTTATTTATTTATTTATAGCTGTTGAAAAAAAAGTACCTACAAGCACTGTACCCACATAATCCATATTTTTACCAGAACCTGCTCCACTTTTACTATGTATTTAAAGACTACGGTAATCTCATGCGTCGGTTATGTCGCTGTTTTAATTGCTCATGACATTAGGTTTTCAAATACCATGATATGAGCCTTATTGATAGGAGAATTCGTTGTATCGACAGCTACCCGCAAAGGTTCTTGACTGCAAACAGCGCGTCGTCTGTAGACCTTAATCACTACCATAATAATATACCCACAGAGGAAGTGGTCGTGTCATTAAGACAACAGTCTTCTGTTTCCAAATATCAGATTATTTTCTGCATAATGCACCGAAAATACCGAAAAATAACAATAACTATTGATTGCAACATGTCTTCGACTTACCTTTCCAAAAATCCGTAGATTGACGATCTAAACAATAACTCAAAAGCAATTATTCTAAGTTTTGTAAGCATTAGTCACGGCTGAGCGGAATCGACACAGAATTATGACGTCGGTGTTGGTAACGTGACGGGGCGGTCACGCGATAGGCGCCTGTTTTTTGGTGATTTATAAGACCAAATAAACCATGACTAATAGGATCGTAATCACGAAACTATTACTATTCCATAGAACAATTTCGTTATCCTTAATTTTGTTTTGTCTCCTATTTATTAGTCGAATAATAAAGATGCACCTTGTTAGTGCAGGACAGGTGTACGCACTGTGCGCATAGTATACTTATACGATGCGTACAGTGCGACCGAACATTTAAAACTAAGTTCGGTTTTGCGAGCCACATACTTACGTGGTCATCACAGGTATTGTAAGGGTCACTGTCGTCGGATACAACAGGGAGGAAGGACTATATCATCGTAATGCCCAATCTGGGAAACTAAAAATTTAGGGCATTACCGGAAGACTCTGGTAATGCACAGACGTGGACGCTTGCGACCCGTTTATTGGTTTGTTGGATTCGCTGTACATATTTGAATAAATAAAGACAAATTAAACCATTTTAACTTCGTTAAGTTTCAAATGATCGTATAACTTAGACTATGCTAAAAATTAAAAACCCAAATTGAATCTTCTACCCTTTATTACCTTAAAATAGTACCTCCGTTTTCAGAAGTTTCTACAATAGCCGACGGTTGCACTACGTAACTATGTACCGAATTACATACGTACGTAAGTTAATAAATGGCCCAGGTATAATAATGTGTGTTCCTACAATTAGGTATTACGAGTAATCCCGCAGCAGATATCATTCGTTACTAAATCAATATTCATTGAAAGTTGTATTAGTCTAATTTGAGTAAATATACCTGTCAGATCTGTGGAGATCAGATTTAATCATTAAACATGAACATGCCGCAATACTAGATATCATATCTCATATTTGAACTAATCTATCTGTCAAACGAACTACAAATGTAAATTACGATCTATTGGCAAAGCTCCGTATTTATGTAGCATGAAATGTGGCAGTTTTAGTTACGAGGCTTTCAAAATTAATCCCTATAGTAATATGGGTGAGACCCAAAAGTTTTACTTATTTTGGAAATTCATTGGAGTTCGGAAAACCCGTTAACAGATCCCTTGGGGATTGATAAATGGAGCTTCTAGTTCTAATAGCCTCTTAATTTACGTTAATCTGGTAATTTCGAAGAACATTTCCGTACTGGAATTGGTAAGGATATTGTTCAGTTCTTACTTTGCTGGCTAGTTTGTTCTTAGTTAATCTGTTGTTATGAAAACTAAACCACGAAGTTTCTATAATTACTTATCAGAACACATGCTTCGACAAAAACCGGACAAGTTCGAGTCGGACTCTACCATCGAGGCTTCCGTAACAAATTACAAATGTACCTATAGTTTTCTGATTTTTCTCTGTATTGGTAGTATAAGATAATATTACTTGCCAAGTTTCATAGTTCTAGGTCAACAGAAAGTAACCTATAAAATGTGATTTGAGAGTGTCGAAATATACGTTTTTTGACCCTTTTTTTTTACGTAAACTTGGAAGTTTGTTTTTTTGCTGTGAACCTGAGTATATGGTTTTATTTTTAACTCGATACCTCCAGGTGTTCCCAAGATAAAGGGTCTTGATAGACAGACAAACAAAATGATCCTATAAGGGTAGGTACGGAACCCTAAAAAAACAATAAGCTTGTAGTATTCATAAAAAATAAGGTTAACTGGAACTAGAATAAGTTTTGTATTTATTATGCTTAATAAGCAATATACTTAATTATGATGATGATGATATTCCTAACACCTACTTAGTCAAACCAACTTTTACGTTTTTTTTAGCTAAAATAGATTCCATGAACGTTCATGAATAAAGGCACTAGTAACTCTTATTTTGATATACACGGTGGACTTTAATCGGTGAACAGGAACCCATTTTTCTAATTCAGTAATCGACGGCGGTCACGTTTATGTAGTACTTAAGTGGAACCAAGTTTTTTTTTATCGTAACTAATTTTTAAGTTGAAATTAAATTTTAATTAAAATTTATTGTCACCCTACTAATGGTTTAGTCTGAAATGTTTAATACCTATTTTCAAACTATCAGCCATAGAAACTTAATACATAAATGAGCAATAAGCTGTCAATTTGTCATTGTCAAATTCATAACAATTGACGTCTGATCTGTCTAGTTTCCCGCCAAAGCCAGCAAGCACTTGACGTATTACACTTACGAGTAACTTCCCTTCAATAAAAGTAGGGTGTCCATTTAATCAGTCAGTGTACATTTTACCGATGTTAATTAAGTGTGATTAATTAGATTTTGAGCTATATTGTACGAGGTCTCACGTATTGGTTTCTGTGTAGATTGATAATTAAGATTTTTGGATTCCTGATCACCGATTAAATTCCACCGTGTATTCCCTAAAGTTAAACCTAAATAGTGACGTCTACTAGCATAGCATGCGCACAGACTCTCGTATATCCAAATTATGAGTTTCAGGTATCCTACATAAATTGAAATGGAGTACCAATTTTAGAGCGCGCAATATATCATCCCGGCGCCTTCCTGCAAAATAAAACCCTAATGAATGGTGTTATGCAGCGAGGCGACTAAAGTATTAATTCATGCAACACAATGAAATTTAATGCAGGTAACTTTATGCGCTGGTATTAACTTAAGGGTAACAGCTAACGGTACTTCTGTCGAAGTGAAAAGTTAATGTTGCCTTGACTCTAACTTAACTTAACTATAACTTGTTTTATCATCACATCTTCTGGTTGTATTCTGACATTGACATAGGCACTATTTTCTGTGGAAGCGACTGCCATCTGACCTTCAATGGGGAAACTAGATCATATTGATTATTCATGTGTCCCTTATATCAGTGCTTAATATCGTAGCTTATCATAACAAATGACTGAACTAGTTGGCACAAAGTGCGCAAACTGCACTTATCTGGTGGATATTTTTAAGTAAAATACAAATAGGCCGGCGGCGTCAGTGCCATCCCTTGCCGTGCGTGTTATCGCCGAGGGGATCGCGAATCGAAGACTGTACCGTACCTACTACGAGCCCCTACAATTTGTTGGAATGGAACCACAGAGTAAAAGTGGAACGCAAAGTATTTATTGGCGCAGAATCTAATTGTTATAACACTTCATCTGTTACTTAAAGATGTTTTTAAAATACATTCTAGATTCTAATAACATGTAAATACCTATATGGATTTTTATGGTTTGTTTACGCGTTTGGCCTATTCTATTGACCACGAGTAAATATAGGTACACATATAGTGCAGCTGTTATTGCAATGAGGCAATGTTACAAAGGCTCTTTGAACCATATAAATTACAAATTTCTATTCCACATAGTGGAAAATTGAAAAATTATTCGCTTATTTTTTTCTTATTGGGATTGAAAGATTCGTCGTAATTAGCGGACCCACGGTAGCTCAATTGGCAGACCGTTGGACGAATGACAGACGTGGGTTCAAATCAAATCCCGCTCGTGGCGAATAATTTTTCAATTTTCCACTATGATCGAAATTTGGAATTTCGTTATGGGACGTTTATTTATTTATTTATTTATTAATTTATTTCAACTTTATTGCACAAAAGAAAACTTAACGTACAAAAGGCGGACTTAATGCCATATGGCATTAAGACGTTTCTGCTTAATAAACATTTACATATAAATTACTCGAATCCAAATAACGGTACAAGACGTTTTCTTAAAGACTACCTCGTCTATTACGTTATTTTTTTATTATTAAAACGAAACGTTTGTATCTACCTCACCATCCTCCTAGCGTTATTCCCCGATATGCCCTAAAGAAGCTCGGGGTCCGCTTCGACACACATGACACCTATTGTATATTTATTTAATCTTATTTTCACAAAACAAATCCGTTCAAATGGTGACCTTCATGCCTTAAGGCACTATCTCCCAGTCAACCACTTTCTAAACTTACTTTGCTTTTGAATATGAGGTAATCGTGATTAATGCATTATAAAACTTGACTACTTTATCGTAACACTTCCAATCATTGCTGACATAGATTTACAATATGGCATGCAACTTTATAACCTTCTCCATTATAATAAAATATTAACTACTAGCAATCAAAGCAGAATCTAGACTTGTAGTGACACTACAATCAGAGTTAATCTGTAGTCTAACAGGCTGGGAGTCATAACGCTGAGTTTAACTGCGTGTTACGGCCTGTGTCCTGCTGTTACTGCCGGCTATTCTGTAGCTTGTGTTAAGCTCACCTCTACGCTCACCCACAAATATATATTGACACCGCGATGCGTAGTAAATAAGCGTAGGTAGAGGTCTAGTTTCGTGACGGGTGACCGGCGGGGTGAGCCGCTTTAGCGCGTAGCGAATAACAGCTCTGGGCTGAAACTAGACCTACATACGCTTGGTTACTGCGCATCGCGGTGTCAAGATATATTTGTGGGTCAGCGTTAAGGTGAGCTTATAACAAGTTACAGAATAGGGGGGCTGGTGTGGTTTCTTTGTTGTCGTTGTCAAATCGCCCGTACTTTGAAAAGACAATTGTACCTAAGGATAAACTTTGTTTTGATATGCTTCGAGCTTTAGGAAATCAAATTACGATCGAACGTTTATTTATAATTTCTTCAATAAACGCTCCTGTTTTAGAATCGGCGAATGTCTAGAAAACTTGTTATAGTACGATGGAAACGACATTTTCTTTTGGTATTACCTAATGTTCCTAGGAACGTTAGTTGATATTTTATCCGTATAACTAAATATTCTGATGCGGTCACGCTGCGTGACCGCATCAGAAATGAGGCTATCGGCAGCAGAACCAAGGTAACCGATATAGCCCTCCGGATCGCTAAACTTAAGTGGCAGTGGGCGGGGCACATAGCACGTAGAACCGATGGCCGTTGGGGCAGAAAGGTTCTTGAGTGGCGACCACGCACCGGAAGGCGCAGCGTGGGTAGGCCCCCGACAAGGTGGACTGATGACCTGGTAAAGGTTGCGGGAGTCCGCTGGATGCGGGTGGCGCGGGATCGGTCACTTTGGCACTCTTTGGGGGAGGCCTATGTCCAGCAGTGGACGTCTTTCGGCTGATATGATGATGATGATGATGATGATGATGATGATGATGAACTAAATATTATCATAGTTGGCTTCATGTGTGGTTTAAAGACCCTAAAAACCGTAAATGAAATTAATGTTTGACTGATGCGTCATACAAGAACCACTTTGTTGAACATTCCATTAGCGAATCTGTTTATAGAAGTAGGTACTAGATTCCGCCCGCGACTTTGTCTGCGTGGACTCGGAATAAATTATTTTTTCCGTGAAAAATTTCATCAAAATCAGTTGAGCAGTTTAAGCGTGATTGAGTAATAGACATTCAAACTTTTGCATTTATAATATTAATAGGATGTATTCCAAATTCTAGACAGAAAGTTGATCACTAAAATATTATTGAACATATTAGACTACGACAATACTCTAGTTAAAAAAAAACTATTCCAGCTTTCCTTATCTGTGACCAGCGGCACCGTACGTACTCTTAGTGTGTACACGAAGCAGTCGGAAACGAATTTTTTCGTCTAGTTTCCCCGTCGTCGGCGCCAAGGCCCCAACAATGATAAGGTCGTTAGCGACGCTTTATGTGAATTCTGAAGCGATAGTTAGATTTAAGTGTTATGTTTATGTTGCGATCCGATCACATAAAATACTAATTTTATTTTTACAAAAACAACGCTGACATTGTACTTACTACTGCTGCTTATTGCAGTTGACGTTTAGTTTTATACCAAACGCCTAACTGCTCATTGCACATTCGTTTGCGTTATTTTCCAATGCGAAGGTAGTAGTTAGGGAGGCGAATAGGGGAATTTTCGGTAATACTCGAGCGTGGCAGTTTAAGATATGAGAGATACCTTAGACCTAATAGAACAACCTTGTAAAGTATTTAGCTCTATATGTAGTGACGCGCGCCTAGGATAGACGATCAGATTAGTAAAAAAAAATCGATAGTCTGAAATACTCGAGCGCGTCAGATGAAGATATTGGGGGTTGATTTTAGTGTTTTAAGACTAAATTTAACTATTCTGACGATAAGTCCTTGACGCCGCCGAGTTATAGGGTCGCGAACTTGTAAAAAAAAAACGTTAATCCGGCATTCTCGAGCGCGATTTTTTTTAATTTTTTTTTGAAGAATATAATCTAAAACTTACTAAAAATACAAAATCTGCCGGTTTCCGCATGACCGGAAGTGTGGAGGAGCCATTTCGTCTTCCCAAAAACGCGTTGCGGCATATAAGTCGCGAACGATACATTTTACAAAAAAAAAGTTTAAATAACCTCCTGCCGCCCAATGACCTATCAGAAGGTCTCCGCATGAGTAGTGGTTCCGGCCCAAGCGTAATGACAATTTTAACTTTTTAACGCCCGCATACCTTTTAAAAGGACTTCAAATTCATCTTGTCACAAAACTTAAAATTTACCGCGTATTGAATTCGAATGATTTATGAACGAATACGTCACATTTGACGTTGACACTAGATGTCAAAATGTGAAACTTCATCTGTCAGTTTTATTCATGTATGTATATTATTCAATAGAATTCAAGAAACCAAAAACCTTTTTCGGTCAGATTAAGAGAACCCACCAACATTTTTGTCAGATTAAGAAAATATGCTTTCAGGATACCGAGATAAACCTCCCCTATGAAAATCTGACGCGCTCGAGTATTTCAAAAAACTTTATTTTTTTGCATTTTCAAAAATTCATCGTAACTTATCGTCACGCCAAAATCGTCAGTTTTTTTAAAGGGAGCTTCCTTGGGGCCTACTTAACACCCCTTCCGAAAATCTGACGCGCTCGAGTAAATTTTTTTTTTTTGCATTTTTGACTACTTTATATGCCTTCCCCCTCCACGCAAACCGGCAGATTAGTATACCGTTGTTATCAGAGGCACTTGGAGCATACGTAGTATGAATATCTGTCGCGCTCGAGAATGCCCAAGTAACTGTTTTTTTTAACATTTTTGAAAAACCGTACACGCCAAACCCACCGCTAAAACGGCTTTTACCATACGAGCTTTTCTTTTCGAAATTATTTTATCTTTCGATTTTGATAGGTCTCGACGGCGCCGTTGAATTACGCCATTTAGCTACCTCGCCTCCCTAACCATAGGTTTATTATGGAGGTTTGAACTGGCTAAAACCACCTTTATGTAGAGTAAGTGTATAGTCAGCCTATTTATGATAATTTTGTATCGAAGTAAAAAATAAACACATTTCACGGAATGCTTTCGTCGGGGGTCAAATCCCACTCGTGACGAATAATTTTAAAATTATTTACTTTAAATTAGAATTTTGTTGGCAGGCTCTTCTGTTTAGTAAAACTTATAGCTAACATTCGTTTATTTAACATTTATATAGGGTGTTTTATAACCGTCTTAGAGCCGAGGCCCAGTTACTGTATACATTACAAAGAATTTAAAAAAGTTTTTTTGTAAAAAAAATTATGTATGTATGTACGAACTCTAACCGGGTGAATAAAACTTCGCAACGCGCGCCATACAGGATTTTTCACACTTATTTACCTTGTATTACTAAAAGCTTAACTAACACATTTTTTTCGGGATGATTAGTAAGTTTCCAATACTTTAAGTGGGCTTCGGCTAAAACACGTTGTAAAGGTAACTAGTATTCGCTCACTATCCATCTGATTTGTCTAAAAATCTATTTATTTATGCCGTACGAAACGGAGCTACTTATTAATCAAAGTAAATGTTCCCTACTGAAAGAGAATATTAAGTGGAAAACAGCGCAAAACATAGGAAGACGCTTTGTCTTTTTTTGTTGAATTGTTAACCGCCACCGCGAGCACAGAAATAAAAATCAAATGCGACCGCTTTCCTCAATTGCGAGTCTGTTTGCTTTGTTATGTTTGTTTGAGGCAAGCCAACTGTTAGCACAAAGATCTACCGAATGTGTGCTCTCTTATACAGCGAACGGGTGGTCTCTATCATACCTAAAGCAAACACTGCATAATATTTTATTATATAGAAAAACAACATTAATTTTGACGTTCGCTTTATGCACTTAACTTTGTTTTGATTGAACATCGTCGACTGAGAATTAATTGGTTAATTCAAAATGAAGTCTAAATGTGGGTAATACCTGCACTAAATGAGCTGACTCTTTATTATTATTATTGTTCACGCATTGAACGCCACCTACCGACCACCTACCGAAGCGGAGGAGCCTCCAACATGAGCCGCGCGGGGGCGCGGCGATGACTCGCTCACTTTACCATCCACGGGCGCAAAAGGCACACACGCTACATACGCGATTTGCCTACATTTTTATATAAATTCACCACGCATCCAACTTTCTTGTAATTCATACAAATATTTTAAAGTTAAATACAATCAAATTGTAAAATCATAAAGAGGAAGTCAATCATTGAAGAGACCCGTCTGCTGTTCCTGAATTATTCACGCCAACCCTCAAACATTAAAAAAAAAACATAATAGTTTAATTCACAGTCTGAGCAGTGACAGCGACGGTGCATCGACTTTGGCTGTTAACGCAAACAATAAGTCACCGGCGAGCGCCGTCCCCGCCACCTCGACTAACTATCACACACTCACGAGTCTTAATTCGCACACAAGCTCATCTTCATTGCAATCGGTCTTGTTATCTACAGCGCTAGTAGACATTTCCGATAGCAACAACACATTCCATAGGGCTAGGCTGATTCTTGATGGTGGGAGTCAGCATAGTTACGTCACACAATCATTCGTAAACAAATTAAACGCACCTATGATACAGTCCACATACAAAATCACAGGCGTAGGTCAATCAATCACGCAAAGCACACACTCGTGTAATCTTAACCTACAGTCTATCACAGGTAACTACCACACACGCATCAATTGTATGGTACTCCCTTGCATAACGGATCAGCTGCCGTCAGCAGCAATAAACACGCATTCCATAAACATTCCAGAATATATTCAACTCGCAGACCCTAATTACTTTAAACCGTCACAAATCGATTTATTGTTAGGCGCGGATATTTTCTGGGATTTGTTAAATGAAGGTCGCATTCGACTCGCAGAAGGGCCTTATTTGCAAAACACAAAGCTTGGATGGGTTATTTCAGGCCCTATTCATGGCAAGTACATACCATTAAATAAAACAAGTTGTCATTTCACGCAGACATTAGACACACAACTTAAACGTTTCTGGGAGCTCGAGGAGGTTTCTAAGATAGGAGACGGACTGACAGACGAAGAACGCGCCTGTGAACAGCTGTTCACGGCGACTACGACACGCAGTGAGGATGGTCGGTTTTCCGTGCGCCTACCTTTGAAGGAATCAGCTGATTCGCTCGGCGATACATATGAGTTAGCTAAAAGTAGGTTCTTATCACTAGAACGCAAACTCGAGCGGCTCCCGGAATATAAACAAATATACTGCGAGTTTATGCGCGAGTACCTCGAGTTAGGACATATGTCACCGATACACACATGCACAAAGCCTTATTGCTTTTTAGCGCATTTTGGCATATATCGAGAACACAGCCTTACAACACGCCTTAGAGTGGTTTTTGACTGTAGTATGCGCACAAGTACAGGCAAATCACTTAATTGCTTGCAATCACTCGGACCGACATTACAAAACGAAGTGTTTTCGATATTATTACGTTTTCGCGAAAACAAATACGTCGCATGCGCCGATGTGGCCAAGATGTATAGGCAAGTTCTTATACAGCCAGATAACCTTCAACTCATCTTGTGGCGGGAGAACCCTTCCGATCCACTAAATGTTTACCAGCTCAATACCGTTACATTCGGAACCGCGTCCGGACCTTTTCTGGCCATTCGTTGCCTAAATCAGCTGGCCAAAGAATGTCGGGACGAAGAGGTATCTCGCACTATTTTAGAAGACTGTTACGTGGATGACCTGACCATAAACGCTCGGTTTAGGATGGACAAATAGCACAGATGAGTTTCATTACACCGCTAATATAGAACATGACACGACCCGTATTACAAAGCGCAAAATACTGTCTGTAATATCACAAATGTACGACCCACTCGGGCTACTTCAGCCAGCCATAATTATTGTCAAAATCTTACTTCAAAAACTATGGCTAAACCGATTAGATTGGGACTCGGAGGTACCTGATGACGTCGCATCAGCCTGGCGTCGATACATAAACACGCATATACAACACATACATAGTCTTCGCATTCCTCGTTATGTAATGGGTGCGTATGCGCAATGCACACAGTTGCACCTTTTTCGTTCTGATGCCAGCCAGGCTGCTTATGGGGCCTGCGCATACGTACGCACACATTCGGGAGATAACCAATCAATTACAGTACAGTTGTTATGCGCGAAGAGTAAGGTCGCGCCGTTGGGAGTATGATGGAGCTAAGTTGGGAGTAGACATAAGGAGAGGGCACAAAAGATCCCACTGGGTCGAAGTGCATCCGAAGGGGCCCTCATCTAGATAAGATAAGATAAGATAAGGTCGCGCCGCTTAAATCGGTTACTATTGCCACAGATTATATAATAGTTCTACGAACAGATACTCAAGTCTGAATAAAAATGCCAATACCTACAGCTTTAAGTGCCTACGAAATTTAACAATGGAGCGACCTTGAACGCGCGGGTCGTTGCCCGAATGCGCCGGCTAATCGACGCTAGGGTTGACACCGCTTAGAAATGATTTTGTAATTAATAGTTGAGTGAAATAAAAAACAGTTTAGTTTTTAAATTATTTTACAAAACAAATTTCTATTATAATGTGTAAGTACACTATGGTGAAGCAATTGTCCCATTTTTACCCTTTGGGTACGGAACCCTAAATAGTAAATAGGTATATATAAATATCCGGGTTTGCTCGTGATACTGCCAGTATCTGAACTGCATAGTCACTTACATACATACATACAAGCATATCAACGCAGCATGTTAAATACAATCGAAGCCATGTTACCTATTATCGCTCACCCTGTCTATGGTTACGACATACGACAGTTTGAATGTAGGTACCACCACATATTACAAAACGAAACCTTTTGTGTAGGTAAGTAACTTAATTTAAATATATCCGGACGACAGTACGAAATAAAGATTCTTAGGTACCTAACCTTCTATCTTCGTTATTTATAGCGTAAGTATATGAATAACGTAATAGTTTAAAAGTAGCATTACAAACATGAAAGTAGACACTATGCATAATTAGTTTTAATGTATTGTGTTAAAATATTCTGATTACGTGTTTCATCCTCGCGAGTGAATTCCAGCCCTTCCAAAAAGTCATAAGTCCCTATAGCAACGACGATGTATACGCCCTTTCTTAAGCTGCAGAGCGAATCTTACTAAGTAAACTATTATACCAATTGCTGTTATACAGGGATACACATAAACATTAAATCTACGAAAACAAGTAAATAATTTGGACATCATGGCAGTGGCGGAGTAAACTTGTCTACAAATTAATTACGTATTTGAAATAGGTATTAAAGATTCAATGTTCCGTACTTAATTAGTACTTAAGTAACTATATAAAGTAAATAGGTAGGTAAGTTACTAATCTGTCATCGTCAGTCGGCAGAGAAAAAAGGATAAATGTCTATGTGAACCGAATTTATTCGCAACGAAATCATTTTCAATGCCTAACTGTGCGCATAAGCAGCGTCCGGCCGTGAGCGCGTGTGCCAACCAACTGGCTGAATGAACCGACCTCGGTTTCCAAAGTGTAGGTATATATCTTAGTTCCCACGGTGCAGTTCGGTAGCACTGCTATTGCGAAACTCGAGTTATTAGGATCTTTGTTAGCTGTTAGGTTGTACTCAAAGGTTATTCAATCGCTTAAGGTGAAGTTTGATACTGTGACATTCTGGACGGACTCCACTATTGTTTTGGGCTGGTTACGAATGGCACCTCACACACTTAAAACATTCGTCCAAAACAGAGTGGCGGAGATAAATGAATTGACCGGGAGCGCGCGGTGGCTACATGTGAGTAGTAAACAAAATCCTGCCGATCTCGTCAGTCGCGGCCTTGAACTTGACGCGCTTATCAACAGCAGACTATGGTTTAATGGGCCGTCATTTTTACATGAACCAGAGTCGAACTGGTTGCCTAGTACTACATCACGCACTTCAAAAATGATACATGCTGATTTACCTGAAATAAAAACACACACAATTAATATGACATGCCAAGTCGACACCGACTTATTCCCATTCAATAGGTTTTCATCTTTTAACCGCTTACGGCGCGCGGGTGCTTATGTTTTAAGATTTATATACAACACACGCATTATAAATAAAATGAATCGTAAAATAGGCCCGCTGACTGTTGACGAATTGGATGCTTCGGTGCAGCACTTGGCACGTCTTTCGCAAATAAAATCATTTCCTAATGAATATGAAAACTTATCTAAAAACTTACCAAATAAATACACACGTGGGATAGCTAAACTTAACATATTTTTAGACACACATTAACTAATAAGGGTTGGAGGTCGTATTAGCAACTCACCTGGTTTCTCATACGACAAAAAACATCCGATCTTGCTTTGTTCGAAACACCGTTTCACACACCTTTTGTTTCAGAGTGAGCATAGACGGTTACTGCATGCTCCGCCCCAGCTTCTGCTTTCTTCTATTAAAGATTGCTGGTGGCCTCTCGGTGGTACGAACTTAGCAAAACGGGTCGTGCGCAGCTGTGTAACCTGCATCCGCATGAAGGGGAAAACGTTCACGTAGTGATGTGCCGTTCCCAGGAATATTCCCCAGGCGGGAATATTCCCGGGAACATTCCCGGGAATATTCCCATACAAGGGAATATACGGGAATATTGAAATTGTGTTTGTTTATACATCTTGCTATCAGGAATTCTATGATAACTTGGGCCATTGATTTTTTTACCAATACATTAACCAGTGTAATTTGTCCGCAAAAGGAAATTCCCAATGTTCCTGGGAATATTCCCCGGAACAATGGGAATATTCCCGGGAACAATGGGAATATTCCCAGGTATTGGGAATATTCCCCGAGCCGAAAAAAACAAATTTTACAAAAGTACTTCTGCAAGTAACAAAAACACAACAAAGTTAACGAAAAAAATTACAATAAAATGTGTAAGAATAGAAAATATGAGAATATTCACATATTTAATGGTAATTGAGATAAAAAAGACAGAATTAGGAAAATAATGAAGTTTTTGGCGCATGGCACTTCATTTGTCGGGGCACTGTTCATTTTAATTACTTTTATTAAAACTTAAATTTTCCTAATTTGTATATCAATATTCCCCTGTTTGGGGAATATTCCCGGGAACAAGGGAATATTCCCGGGAAATTCCCATACGGGAATATTCCCGTTCCCGGGAATATTCCCCGGCACATTCACGCCTATTATGGGTAACTTACCTTCACAGCGTCTGGAACCCGGGGTTGTGTTTGCTCGCTGCGGGGTTGACTACGCGGGCCCGATGTACGTAGGGCAGAAGTGGCATGAAAGAGCCAGTTTTCTTTACGGAGGAAAAAATACTACATGTAATGAAAAAGAAGTAATTTTTTATTTTAAAAATTATTCTTTATTTATTTGAGTACGTAATTTCGTACAAAAAAATCTTAAATAATATATAAAAATCAACGAAACATGCATTTCAAAAAAATGTGTCATTCGGCTCTTAGATCACAGCTCGGTATTGAAAGAGCTGCCATAAGTTTTGAAAGAGCCGGTTAGTATAACAACGCGTAATTATGAAAATTATCAAAAAAAAAAAACTGCGACGTAAAAAAAACTTAAATACAATTCTAGCAATATTTTTTAAGTAATTGCCAACATTTCTTAACAAAAAAAAACAATTCTATCAGTCATTTTAAGTACTCGTTTTTAACGCTTTCTTAATCTTAACATATTAATCAGTCAGAGGTACATATACGTTCTACAGAACTTAACATATTAAAGGCGGTTTTTTTATTAATAAGTCTCTAAATAAAAACAAATCTTCTATCAAAACCAACATCATTAAATCTAAAAGAACTTCAAAAATAATATTGCTATATTTGAGCCTAAATATCTATCTATTCATTAAATATAATTATCAGACTGTTAGGAACATCAAATGTATGTTTTTTTAAGCTTAAAAACATTTCTTACAAACAAAATTCAATTGCCCCTTAATCCCACAAGACTCATGAGCCCAACCAAAACAAATTTTGCATTGATACCAATCTTGATAACTGTTTCCATATGGCTTGCTACAAACTGTGCAATCATCACTGTTTGTGTTTGTTTTGGAGTTTTTTTTTGCTTGGATCAACCCTTTTTTTTACTTAAGCTAATACGATAGAATCGGACGAATCAGATACCTTCATCACTCAGATCACTTTGAATAGAAGAATTTTCCGGATTTTTTCTTGAATTTATATTAAGAGTTTTTATAGATTTTTTTGTAGTCATTTTCTTAACATTTTTTTTTTTGTTTTTTTTGCATTACCTTCTTTCTCTTCTAATTTATTTTTTTCCGGTGTATCAGTTACTATGGCAGATGCCATTTTTCTACTCTTTCGTGTAGTGTTTAGTCTTGGGCCCGCTTTGGCGAATGGTCTTATTGTTACCGGTGATATTATCTGTTGGCCAGAAGAACTCGGAATAGCATCAACTATAGGAGTAGATGCTACACTGGAAGATGGTATGATATTCTGGTCAGGTATATCATTTTCTTTGCCAGCTATATGCCATCAACCAGCGCCAGGATCAGCACACAACGGTCAGGTCACCCATCCTTCATATTCTTCCCGCAAATCGCATTGTGCTAATACCGTGTCCGTTATATAACCTTCCAGTGTCGTGCACGTGTCGCGCGGTGCAGTGCAGCCGCCATTACGTGCCTACAACGAGTTTCGGGATAAAACTGTAAGTGCTCTACACTCTCTCACACACATTATGGTTTCTCCAAAACCACAATTGTCCCCAAATTATTTAACCATCGACTTAAATGACATACGCAACTTGACCAAAAGACGAGGCACAATCAAGAGTAAACTCACGTTGTTCGCTAAATATGTTGATACGCTTAATGATAATTTAACGAATATCCAAAAAGTTGAGTTACAATTACGTATAGCAAATGCCACGTGTCTTTACAAAGACTTCGATGGGGTTCAGACTCGCATCGAAGAATTAGTCGAGGAAAGTGAGATGCTAAAGCATGTTGAGTACCGCGAAGAGTTCGAAACGCAATATTATCAAACTGTGGCGTTGGCTTCTAGGTTCGCTGATGATAGCAGCAGTACCCCTACCGCTGCCAGCAGCGATCCTGTGAGTTCTTGTCCAGTAAAGTTGCCTATATTTTTGAAAAATTGGGATTAAGTTAGCTATATCATGAAACATTTACCAGTTCACAATTTTAACCCCAAGTTTCATTCGGTTTTATTCTATTTGGGCCACTCGGCCAGTAGTTTTCATTTAGATGGATCGGTTGTAGTGAGCTGAGACCGGATTCAAATGACTCAATTTCTTCAGTCTCCATTTCATTTTTCAATAGCTATCTTAGTTCCTCTCTTCCTAAAATACTCGATATTGAATATAGAATATACCAATACCAGCGCAGAAGAAATCAACTAACCAATTTTGTTTTGTATTTATTAAGGAATAAAATTAGAATTTAATTGTAAAATATTCAAATTGAAATACAGACATCGATAGACCTAATGATTCGTTAGTAGTGACAGTGACATTAGCTACTAATGTCAACGTCAAGTTCGATTCATTCGGGCACATCAGATTAGCTACTGTGAGGAGTAATACTTATGCATATGTGTAATTAGTGTAGTAATAAATAGGTAATATTACCTATTTATTACTTCACTAATTACACATATGCATAAGTATTACTCCTCACACTACTAATGTCAAAATTAGTCGACTCGGGCGGGCGACCGGATCGAGAAGTATTACTAATAATCGAATGATTTTCGAATTAGTTGATTTAGTTGAATGATTATAATAATTGACTAATCGAATTAGTATCATTTAAAGTCGCGCATCATTATTCAATATCCGGTACAGTCAGCCAAGAAAGTGGTCTACTATTTTTGAACCTTTATATACACAATGATAAAGTCGTAAAGTAATAAACCTGACTGTACGTATAGTCCATCTGACACAGACTTAATTTGAATGGATTTGGTACATTCCACTTATTTAATTTATCTAATTTCTTGAGAAGTCATTGTATAACAAATTCAACACCAATTGATCAAAAAGAAAAGAACTAAAGAGTTTAACATTTCCAACCCACGGAAGGCAAGATTCATAAGTTAAACTTGTTATAGTTACTAGTTATATTATATTTTAAATTGCCATCTTTCTCAATATCAAATATTATGTAACAGAAGTTAGATAACACAGATATATTACCCGTTAGTTTTGTGCAAAAAAATATTGAGTACAAACACATCTGTTCACACATGTTTGAGAAACATCTCAAACAGTAGTCTTTGAAATCTCGAGTGTTACTAAAACACGGACACGTGGCGTAAAATCGAAATCCCAACGAGTTCCATTTAGCTATACGAGTATACGAATATTTGGTAGTTTTACAAACACTTAACGGGTAATGGTCCATGAACAATTTTTGACGTTAAAGTAGCTACGATTTTAAACGGGGAAGTTCATCTTTGTTTACATAATTTTTAAGTCCTTTTAGTGGAACTCTGATATTTTTAATAAAATTTTACAACATAATAATCATTATTCATAATAGTTCTTCTTCATAACAATCGTAACTCATAACCATTCGAATTCATAACGACAATAATCATTCTCATATACTAATATTTAATTTTATTTTATTTTTCATCATAACGCTCACTTGTCCGTTTTACTTAAATTCATAATTACACAAGTCATATTTTTTTTAAAACTAAAATTGTTTTTTCATATTACGGTTTCCTGACGGGCATCGTCACTCGTTGGGAATTACCTACTTTCCGCACTTGTATCATAAATAACCATGAGACCATGACAATGCAAGTTGCTCTGAAAGTGCGCCTTTATATGGGTCAACATGAACACGGGATAAAGATAAAGATAAAGATAAAATCATTTATTTGTCCAACATAGGTTACAGGATGTTACAGAATGTGGTCAGTTTCACTATGTGGCGCCTTACGGCTTACAAATTGTTGAGCATGCATGTCAAAGTCACTATCATTTATATATTCATTTATGGTATAATAACTTCTATGAGCTAGAATATTTTTTAAGGCTTTTTTAAATATATGTAGTTGGTCTATTGAAATTAAACACTTTGGTAATTTATTAAATATCTTCGGAGCCATTGCAACTACATTTTTTTGGAATAACTTTGTTTTGGGTATCATTGCGTATTTTATTTTATGTTTTAAACGAGTGCTCTTAAGGTTTAGGTAAAGATGGGAGTTACATTTCACGAAAACACACATTTCATATATATATAAACTAGGAAGAGTTAGGATCTTAAGTCTTTGAAAGTGGGGCTTACAAGATTCCAAAGAGTTGATACCACATAAAGATCTTAGACACCTTTTCTGCGCTCGAAATGCAATTTCTCGATCTGTCGAGTTCCCCCAGAATATTATACCGTATCTTAAAGTTGATGTCACAAATGCATGGTATGCAGTAAGCACTGCAGCTAGATTAACTTTTTTTCTTAAATTATATAATGCATAGGAGAATCGATTTAATTTCTTACATATAGAGTCAATTTGATATTTCCATGTCAACTTATCATCTACATTTAATCCTAAAAACTTTGTTATGTCAGTGTCTTCAATTTTTTGTCCTTTATAAGCTATTGTAAGATTAGGCACGTAATTCGTTCTCTGCTGAAATGTCATGAGTTTTGTTTTACTTAAGTTAATGTTCAAATTATTTTTTGTTAACCATTCTATAATTGTATTTAATGTCTTGTTGATATCAGCTTCATAAGATTTCAAATTTTTCCCAGAGAAGATTACAGTACTATCGTCGGCAAAGAGAATGGGGTGGTATCTCTCCATGCCCGCATGGCAGGGCAGTCCGTGCGGGAATGCATTTCGGGGCAATATTTCCACATACGTGCGAGAATGAGATTTTATGACAAGTCAAATTTCACTTTTTATGTATAATATTTAATTTCCTCGCATGATGCATTGTAATATGTTGTACGATACTCGTTCGAATAGGTAATTTCCAACTCGTGTGTTTTTGGTCACTTGTTGCGAATTACCTACTTTCCGCACTGTCATAAATTATTTTACTTACAGTACATATGGTGCTACTTTCCCGCACTAGTGCGGAAAAGAGCACTTTTCGTGCATATGTCGAAACTTTAAAGAGCCATATGTACAGTAAAACGTTGTACGATACACGTGCGAATAGGTAATTCGCAACTCGTGTCGATTTAAAACACTCCCTTCGGTCGTGTTTTAATTTATCACCACTCGTTGCGAAATTCCTATTTTCGGCACTTGTATCGTAAATAACTATTATTTATTTGTGTTGTATTGCAATACAACAAGGTCCTTAAAAGGTCGTAGTGAAATCGCATCCCAAATGTATGAAATAACGACCCTGCTTAACAGCGTCTTCTAGTGAATCTGTAAATTGGTAGGCTTTGTTGAACGAGTGAGCGAATCGAACGAAGTTCTCCGTTTCAGCTTGGGCAAAAATTTCGTGTGTTCAGACGTCCGGATGTCCGTCCGTCCGGCTGTTCTCCTCTACAGATCGTATTTCTCAACTGATTCTCGTGTGTTTTGTAATGTATCTACTTAGCTTATTTGTAGGATACATTTACTTTAATTTTTTTACTAAAAAGTGATGTAATTGCATGAGACCTCATCCAATGAAATCTGTTTTTGCTGGTTATTAATATTTTTCGACTCCTGAGGGGTAACCACTTAACGTTTTGAACGCGCGTTAGGTAGATCCAACTGTAATTTTTCCATATTAATATTGACATTTAGATCTACGTAACGTGATCGACCCGCTAATCACGTATTATAAAAATCACCTTGTAAAGACTGTGTACTAATTATATTTTTAGGGTTCCGTACCTCAAAAGGAAAAAGCCGGCCAAGAGCGTGTCGGGCCACGCTCAGTAGGGTTCCGTAGTTTTCCGTCCGTCACAGTAAGTGTCCCCACTTAAGCGTTAAAAAATCTTAACACCGCCATGTACGATATGAGCGTTCCGCGTACAGCGACATCTATCGGCAAATTAAGTAAACTATTTCGGGCGAGCTTAAAGTATGGAAGGTGATTTTTATGGGATAATTCTTTATTGCGTGAACCGATTTTCACCGTTTTTACTTTATTCAAAAGCACGTCATTTCATTGTGATTTTGTAGAAATTACAAGTACAATGGACACCTGCTTGTACCGTTAAATTACAAACTTAGTTCAGATATTATTTTGTAATTTTTTTCTAAAACCTATCAAGTTCAAAATAATTTTCCCGGAAAGTTTTTATAAAGTTCTAGTTTTGAGATTTATTTTCATATTTTTAAAACTTATGGTTCAAAAGTTAGAGGGGGGGGGGGGGGGGGGGGGCACATTTTTATAAATTTCTGGAGGGATTATCTCCGAAAATATTTACATTATCAAAAAAATATTGTACTAAGCCCCTACTCATTTTCAAATACCTATCCAACAATATATCACACGTTAAGGTTGAAATGAAAAAAAAAATCACTCCCCACTTTACGTATAGGGGAGGTACCCTAATAAAACATTTTTTTCCACTTTTTATTTTACCACTTTGTCGGCGTGATTGATATACATATTAGTACCAAATTTCAGCTTTCTAGTGCTAACGGTTACTGATATTATCCGCGGACGGACGGACAGACATGGCGAAACTATAAGGGATCCTAGTCGACTACGGAACCCTAAAAACGGAACCCTTATAGGATCACTTTGTTGTCCGTCCGTCCGTCTGTCAAAACCCTTTATCCAGGAACGCGTGGAGATATCAAGCTAAAATTTATACCAAATACTCAGGTCTACTGTCCCTTGTAGCTGTGAAAAAAATCAAACTTCTAAGCCAACGCAATCAAAAGATACAGCCCTTTATTTTTTAAATTTACGAAACTCGCAAGGGTATCAATATTTACAGGGTAGGTACTTCCCGTGAACTCAGGATCTTGAAATTTGGTACGAAGAAACCACGTCTTATAGCACAGATAAAGGAATAATTGCGAAAAACGTAAATCTTTTAGTTACATCATATATAATAAAAATATTTTCAATAAGTTACTACCCCTTTCCTCATGGACGCGTAGTTATTAAATTGAAATTCATATCAAATACAAATTTACATAATAATAATACCTTTAATACCTACAGGTTTGTACGGTACCCTCTGTGCGCGAGACTGACTCGCACTTTGCCGGTTTTTGGTTTGTAATATTTCAAAATATTTTACTAAATGCGCATTTTTTTTAAACTTATGTAGGTACATAAAAAATTACAAGAGCATAAAAAGTAAAAGAGATAACAAAAACAAAGTTCTTCGCAAATGTCACATAAGTAAGTACTTCGCAAATGTCACATGCTTGCACATTCCCTTTCCTTTCCACTTCACCAACTAAAATACTTTTCAATATCTGCACGTTATCCACGTTAATGACATGACCCCGATCACCCAGGGGAATTAACGGCAATTATTTTATATTCAACTAGGAAAAAATGATAATGTAGCACGTTATCCACGTTAATCACATGACCCTTGATCACCCAGGGGAATTAAAGGCAATTATTTTATATTCAACTAGTAAAAAAATATTATATTCGGTTATGGCGCTTCGACGGACGCTACCGCGTCATGCTCGCTTCGCTCGCTCGGCTAGCGCACTGCAGTAGGGTCGCAGTTCACCTAACAACCTAACCCTTTTTCACCTAGGGGATCAGGCTAGGGGATTAACTTGGACAACAGCTAGATAAGTAGCATCAAAATCTATGAAATCTACTTCTTATTGTCGAATAGTTCCATAAGCTATCTGTCGTCATCATCAGCAGTTACCCTTCAAATAAGGTTTTCGTATTCAAATGCGTTAATTAATCTGAGACAAATCGCTATAATATATAATATCATTAGATTTTAACAAATTGATCAGCATGCTTTCAAGCAATAAGTATCAAAAAAGCACAAGCTCATACTGGATTATCGCATATACGGAAGCAGTAAAAACTGTAACTGATATATCGCTACATTAATTACGTAGCGCTTACTCTTGGTCATCATTAAGGTAGTGGTAGTCGTGTGTCGTCGTGGTTCTCCTACGACGACGACGGCGGGTGGTCGTTATCGGTTTTGGCGGAACTGTTGTCGATACGCTTGTTGCTGGAGTTATTCTAGTTGTTGTTGTTTTGGTTTTCCGTTTAGTTGTTGTTGTTTTGGTTTTCCGTTTAGTTGTTGTTGTTTTGGGTTTCCTTTTACTTGCTGTTGTTTTGATTTTCCGTTTAGTTGTTGTTGTTTTGGTTTTCCGTCTAGTTGTTGTTGTTTTGGTTTTCCGTTTAGTTGTTGTTGTTTTGGTTTTCCGTTTAGTTGTTGTTGTTTTGGTTTTCCGTTTAGTTGTAGTTGTGGTTGCTGACGGTTTTTTTGTGGTTGATAGTTTGGTTGTAGTTGTCGGTTTTATTGTAGTTGTTATGGTTCTCGGTTTCGCTGTAGTAGTGGTTGTGGTCGGTTTTTTCGTAGTTGTTGTGATTGTCGGTTTAGTTGTAATAGTGGTTGTGGTCGGTTTTTTTGTTGTTGATATGGTGGTCGGTTTAGTTGTAATAGTGGTTGTGGTCGGTTTTTTTGTTGTTGATATGGTGGTCGGTTTAGTTGTAATAGTGATTGTGGTCGGTTTTATTGTAGTTGTTGTGGTTGTTCGTTTAGTTGTAGTAGTGGTTGTTGGCGGTTTAGTTGTAATGATTGTTGGTTTGGTTGTAGTAGTGGTTGTTGTCGGTTTAGTTGTAGTTATTTTGGTTGTTGGTTTAGGTGTAGTAGGGGTTGTTGTCGGTTGAGCTGTCGTGGTTGTTGGTTTGGTTGTAGTAGTGGTGGTAGTAGTGGTGGTAGTAGTGGTTGTTGTCGGTTTAGTTGTAGTTGTTGTGGTTGTTGGTTTAGTTGTAGTAGTGGTTATCGTCGGTATAGTTGTAGTTGTTGTGGTTGTTGTTCTTCGTTTTTTCCTTAAGCATTTATCTAACAACCGTTCGAGTCTTTTTATCCTAGGAATATATGCCTTCAATAAATTAACTTTCATTTTAAGTATCGCGAGTTTAGACATTGCGTTACGTAGTGTTCTTGCCATTTCTGGAAAGAAAAAACATTGTATGAATAATAAGGAATAAGATTTCTATAAAACATTCTTAATAAATAGAGGGATGAAAGTCGAAGATAGTTCTAGTTTTGTAATTCCATAATACACAGCATGAAGAATAATAAATAATTGACCCTTTCTTTTATTGCTTACCCGCTTTTGTGTATGAACGTCGTAGTGGAAGTTTTTGAAATCTATGATTAGGAACGCCACTGATACCCATGCTTCGGTTCATTGTAGTAATGTACATCCACGAATCTAAAAAATGAAGACATTGCATAGCTATATATATATTGATAACTTTGTGTAAGAGAACTGCACAGTTTCTACAGGAACAATCCCGCAAGTAATAAACTTGGATTGGAAGTAGTGAATAAAATCATGAAAACACGTGTTCACGAAGATATTGCAATACTATTAGGGAACTTGCATTATTTCATTCAATTAGTGTATCTGAAAGATAAAGGGTTAGATAAAGATATCACAACAAGAGCATGAAGTCATCAGTTTAAGTGAATTTGGTGACTTATGGAGTGACGTCAATTGGACGCTGATGGTTGGTGTTTTAAATTGTTTCAATTTGCGTAACTTATAACTAAAATATATGCCGAAAAAAACATAATTTTAGTATAAATCATCCAGTAACACACTTTTAACGGCTATCATTATTAGATAACTCTCATTATACTCTTAATGGAAGTTCCCTATTCAAAATGTCACCGACTTTTTCCAGTGGTTAAAAAATGTATATGAATTAGCACTAAGCCTGCATTGTTTTCCGTTATTTTTACGAAACACATTTTAATAATACAGATAATAAATAAATAAATTACCGGGGTACCAAGCAATAACGCAGTTATTGATTATAATAAGGAACAAACTAAGTAATGTGTACACATTCATAGTCGTTTACGGTACGTACGGTAATGTGGTTAAAAGAAAAATTATGATTAGGTAAGCACCATATAATTGATTTTTTTGGCTATGGTCACGCCTGATTTTGCATCTAACCGAAGAGCAATTAGCGAAGAATGATGGAGTAGTGCCGAATCAACATTTTTTTTTACCGTCGTTAATCATAAGTCAGTAGGTACTGTTATAAATGTGTTTGTTGTGTGTGTGTGTGTGTTTGACGACCGCTTTAGCCTAGTTGGTAGTGACCCTGCCTACGAAGCAAGAGGTCCTGGGTTCGAATCCCGGTAAGGGCAAACATTTATGTGATGAGCATGAATATTTGTTTCTGAGTCATGGATATTTTCTATGTATTTAAGTATTTATATCTATTATATATATCGTCGTCTAGTACCCATAACACAAGCCTTACTGAGCTTACTATGGGACTAGGTCGATTTGTGTAAGATTGTCTCCTTATATTTATTATTATTTTATTATTATTAAATGTACCTACTTGCCAGCATTTCAGTGGTTATGTATACATTTTTATTTTATTTATTTATTTAAACTTTATGGCACAAATATGAAAATAAAAGTACAATTGGCGGACTTAATGCCTTAAGGCATTCTCTACCAGTCAACCATTGGGCTAAACAGAAACTTTAGTGGTGCAGGAACCTAAATAATGAGATACCATACAATCCTTACTGATACATAGTTAAATCCATACGTTAAATTGAATTCTGTTCGTAGGGGAACATAGTTTATTTTTATTTTAAGGCCAGGTTATTGGCGATTTACCCTAGTATCTAATATATTACATAATAAACTTGAATGTTTGGGAATATGTTTGTTCTAGATGATGATGATATTTTAGCATCCATTTTTTTTAAACTAGATTATCTATAGGTCGACTCTTACGGCCGTATTCATAAACGTCCTACAAGCCCGTTTTATCTAAAATTGCGTTAAAATTCATTCGTCCTTATCTGTCACTTAGACATTTGAGCACATTTTATTTAGCAGAGGCATTTTAAGTTTTATGAATAAGGGGGTTAGTTAAACACCACTGTTTTACGAAATTTCTGCGTTATTGAAAAGCAATCCCATAAGGTTTTCGAAGAGGCTTTAGTACCGTAGACTACATCCATACGCTATACTAGAGAGTGAGGAGTATCCTCTCTGCTCAGCGCGGACTAAGAGAAAGCCTCTGATTCAATCAGAACCTGAGCTGTATTACAGTCTCTCCAGCGGTACCAAGTACCGCTATATCGAAGTACTGAAGTGTATGTACGAGATCGACACTATCTCAGTCCTATTCTAGGACCGCGTCCGCTGCCGCTGCTATTGTTGTCGTTACGTGCTCGACGAGCCCGGCCCACAATAAGGATTCACACTCGCTAAAGGCAAAATACTAATAAGCTCATACTAAGGAGAACTCAATCCCAGCGAACTTCCACACTTTGAACGCTTTCCTGACAGTAAAATAAAGATCAAGTGTGGGAAGGCTTCTTTGTTTGTCAGGTCTCAGACCACCAAGAAACAAGCAGCAATGCATTTAACAACGCTGAGCTCTGTTTATACATTTTTCTACTCCTGTACCGTTATCTGTCATTTATATAGGTTTAAGCTCAAATACAATGACACCGATAATAAGTCGTCGAAAAACTCTATGCTCTATGGCCCATAAACGCACTCTTTAGTGTACTTTTATGGTTCATACATTTTCCATAAAAGCACTGTTAACCACCATATCGCACCATATTGCAGTGGTACCAACTTCATAAGCACATTTTTCGAAATAAAAAGTTTTTATTTACTATCAAATATTTGTAACATAAAAATAAAATATTTTACCAATTTTTGGTATTATTTATAAATATAAACCGATCCGATTCGGTTCGGATCCGGATGCAGCTTGGTTCGGATGGCAAGTGCAAGGAAATTAAAAACAAAATAGACCATAGACAAGAAGTGTCAACGTGTCATATTGCTGATTTCCCACCAAAGTTCCAGTTCAAAATTAAGAGACGAAATATGATAACTATGCGTTATTAATAACTTCTTAAGATTTGATTCGTGTTTGTGAAGTGAAGAAAAATGTGTACGTTCCTTTTAAGATGGACGAAGAAGAAAATAACTGCACCGCAGAAGAAATTGCGTGAGTAGAAATAGAACTAACGGAAAAGTTACTGCCTGAAAAGTCAAATGCTATTTATTTAAATTAAGTCGTAGAAAAAGTATTGTATGCAACGATGTATAACTTGGTCTTAAAAAAACTGTTCACCGCTGCACGGGAAGATGTTTTCAACTTGGACCGGAGAATGCTATACCAACGGCGAGCGGCATAATCACCTTCGGCTAAGATTGTTTGAAATTAGTATAAACTAAAGTGAAACGTTTCAGTAGCTGTTATTTTACGTTTTTTCAACGCTTTGGTCACAAAATATTTTTTTGATATTTTTTTTTATACTATTATAATTTTTTTGATACATTTTTTTCCTGTGTCGTCCATAAGAAAGCTTTCCGCAAGAGTGAGGTAGCACCTTGATGAAATAAAAACCTTTTTAAAGTTACAAATACATTTTAATTGCAAAGCGGTAAAATTTTCATTGTCTAATGAACTTTCAACATGGAATTTAATTTTAATATACCCTCCTTCTTTGTAAGAGGTGTTTCTTGATAAATTAAAAAGTAAGTTGACTAAATTTTTTTTAATAATTATAAGCGCCCCTGTCCCGTCCCGCACATAACGTTTAGTCTTGTGTTAATTCTACGGGTTATTCTTATGGGCGATAATCACTTTTTCCTCAACATAATAATTATCATTATAATCATCATAGTAAGCAGCATCTTTCACTTGTTCCTGTGGTCGTATGGTCACCCCTCCTTGTCGGGCTATGCAATCATCTAACATCCGATTAAATATCTCTATTGCTGGTATGTACTCCTTCAACTTGGTCACATCTATTTTTAG
Source organism: Epinotia demarniana (assembly GCA_945867215.1). NCBI lineage: Eukaryota > Metazoa > Arthropoda > Insecta > Lepidoptera > Tortricidae > Epinotia > Epinotia demarniana. The sequence continues at coordinate 14,629,724 of OX244261.1, forward strand.
TCTTGCTAGGGTAGCCAAACCATCTGTCAAAGTTTCTCTCATGTCTGTAAAAAAATGTATCACTGTCAAAGATAGATACTATCTCGCAAATAAAAAACGCTTCTGTATATTTTTTACATGTTACAAAATGTTGTTGTTGTTTACATGTTTAAGTACTGCGACTTCGACCTGGTCGTGATTTCAGTAGCCTAAGAGGCGGAAGACGAAATTGTCATTGACATTTATTAAGCCGCAGACATGAAAGTGGGGATATCTATATGTTATGCATCATATCAGCCGAAAGACGTCCACTGCTGGACATAGGCCTCCGCCAAAGAATGCCAAAGTGACCGGTCCTGCGCCACCCGCATCCGAAGGTTGCTGGAGTCCGCTGACTCCAGCAACCTTTACCAGGTCATCAGTCCACCTTGCGGGGGGCCTACCCACGTCGCGCCTTCCGGTAAGTGGTCGCCACTCGAGAACCTTTCCGCCCCAACGGCCCTCGGTTCTACGTGCTATGTGCCCCGCCCACTGCCACTTAAGTTTAGTGATCCGGAGGGCTATATCGGTTACCTTGGTTCTGCTGTGGATAGCCTCATTTCTGATGCGATCACGCCGAGAAACTCCCAAGATAGCCCTCTCCATAGCCCTTTGGGTGACTTTGAGCTTTTTTATGAGGCCCATAGTAAGCGACCACGTTTCAGTGCCATATGTCATCACTGGCAACACACACTTCGCACCACGCGCGCGCCATACAGGAATTTTCATACTGAATTACCTATTATTACTAAAAGCTTAACTAATTTTTTTTTCAGGAATGATTAGTACGTTTCGGATACTTTAAGTGGGCTTCGGCTTTAAGACGCTAAAAAAAACACGTTGTAAGACTGTATCGTTAAGTATAAATACAGATAAAACCTGGTTTAACTGTTGATATGTATATTAATTTCTATTACTATGTTCTAGGGGTTTGATCTGAGGGTATTTTTAAGCCATATGTGATATAAGGTTTTATTTTTTAATTTGTATTTTAGCGACTTTACGATGCTTTCAATATCGTCTAGCAAATTCATTTCGGACAAGCCTATGGTGCTTAATTTGAGACTCTTTCACTGACTCCTTGGTACGATTTAAAGAAACAAAAGGTTAGTAAGCTGCCTAAACATGTTATCTAAGTGTCCTCTTCATGATTGCTCGATTGAGCAGCTGCGGAATAACTGCGGTGAATTTTATTTTTACATAAATACGATTTTTCACTCCACGTTTTGGATTCCCTTCAATTTATGATGCAAGCAAAATGAGGGAGACAGCTAAAAGAATCAGCTAAAAACCAAAGCCTAACGGACATTCATGGCGTTGAACCATCACTAGAGCAGGTCGATATAAACGCTCCATGATAGTTATATTGGATGTCAAAGTCGGAGTTGTCGTAAGTAACATACCAAATTCTCTTAAAGGCCACCATGCACAAATCCAAACCTTTTTTTTTAACTTAAAGAAATGATTACGCTATGCCCAGATGTTTCGCTTTCGGGATCATGTGTAATTGCGGCTCGCATAGTATGTTTTTTTTTTGTTGGTATAATATCGTTTTGTTCGCACATCGTACATTTTCTTGTAATATTTGTCCGAAATCGTTATTGTTACTCGAGAGAATTGAGTAAATTTTTTGTAAGCCGTATGCTTTACGTCGAGCTCCCAGGACGAAATGTGTACCTTATTAAAGCACTAATTAAACACATGTGTAATTTTTTAATAAAAATCTGGTACCAAGAAAAATCGGCTAAGTTGTATCTATACTAAACGATACAGTCATGTATTCGTAGCTTTAATATAAATAGTTTGAAAGTAAATTCAGTGCTGTTATTCCGAACTCGCGAATGCGCCTCACCTCACCTAGAAACGAAACTAGACCTCTACCTACGTTTAGTTTTTTTTTTTGTCACTTTGATTTTACCAGAAACAGTCCCCGCGAAGGATGCGGGCAACTGAATCCGCGATTACTGTATGGTAAATAAGTGATTACTGAATAAATAATTGATTCTGATGATGGGTGAAATGAAGAATGAACTATGTGCCATTGAACTTTTCCAAGTTATTAACTATGGAGGTGGCGAATTTGCAAAACGCGGCTATTGTACTTTCTTTACGAATGAGTTCCTGCAGGTTATATGGTTCTATATTGAGATTTTGACAGGTGATTTCGTGGTTAAATCTCGGGTTTGTGAATTTCAGGCAGTCTCTTAAAAGGTGGTCGACGGATTGTGAGGTGCTTCCATTGCACGGGCAAAGGTTATCGGTGGTTATCTTGAAGCGGTATAGGTAGGATTTGTGGTAGCCGTGTCCTGTGAGAATTTGGGTAAGATGGAATGAGATAATGGTCTTGTTTGGTAGATCTTGAATATGCTGCAAAATCGGTAGCCAGTTTTTCAGGTGTGATCCAGTAGTAGATGTTTATGTTGTACGTTTAGTTACTACTTACGAATCGCGGCGTCAGAATATATGAAATTGTGGGTGAGTGTTGAGGTGAGCCTAAAACAAGATACTCAATAGCGGGGCCGATTATGCTTAGTTGAGTGAGGTGAGGTTATAACAAGTTACAAATAGCGCGGCAGGAGTTACGTTTATTGGATTCTGATTATTTTGTTTTTTTGTTACCTCCCCATGATCCGCATCTGCTGATAGGCTTTTCCTTGCTCCCGTGTATAATGCTAGAAATTGGCATCAATACATCTGCGAAATAAAGAAATGGTATATATGTTGCAGGGAAATGGTCAAAACAGAGATTTGATCAAATCTCTAAGGGATATGATCAAATCACGCAGGATGTTAAAATGGCCAATCCATTTTATCATTTACCTAATACAAATCAGTAATTTGATCAAATCTCTGAATCTGTTTAGTGAAATGACGAAAGCGGACAAAAACGCCAACTCGTTTTTTCATTTCACTAGATTTGGTTAGTGATTTGATAAAATCCCTGAAACGCGTTAGTGAGTTGACGAAACTAAAGCGATAAAGATTTTTCCGCTCTTTTATAAAAAAAATGACCACGAAGACGGTGGCGGGAGCAGAGCTCCCGCCACGATCTTCTAACCTATCCGCCATCCGAGTCTAAGTCCCAGAACCGTTTAAATGACTAATGATCTGCGAGTTAGTTTCGTCAATTCACTGACGCGTTTCAGGGATTTATCAAATCACTAAACAAATCTAGTGAAATGAAAAAACGAGTTGCCTTTTTTGTCCGATTTCGTCATTTCACTAAACAGATTCAGAGATTTGATCAAATGACTGATTTGTATTAGGTAAATGATAAAATGGATTCGCCATTTTAACATCCTGCGTGATTTGATCATATCCCTTAGGGATTTGTTCAAATCTCTGTTTTGGCCATTTCACTGCGACATATATATAATCTAGCCATAATGAAAACTACTAATTACAATTATATATTTTAGTATTTAGTACGTATTTATTATTATTCTAGTAGTGGCTTCCGGCCGATTATGCTTAGTTGAGTGAGGTGAGGTTATAACAAGTTACAAATAGCGCGGCAGGAGTTACGTTTATTGGATTCTGATTATTTTGTTTTTTTGTTACCTCCCCATGATCCGCATCTGCTGATAGGCTTTTCCTTGCTCCCGTGTATAATGCTAGAAATTGGCATCAATACATCTGCGAAATAAAGAAATGGTGTAAATATAATTTAACCATAATGAAAACCACTGATATACTTACCTATAACTAATTACAATTCTATAATTTAGTGTTTAGTACCTATTTATTATTATTTTAGTAGTGGCTTCCGGACTGTGAGAGTCCTTGTATCACTGCGACCAAAGCTGATCTATTGTGATCGCCACAGTGCCTAGTATTTACTAAGTAATCTATGCTTTAAAAATTGAATGGATTTTCAGTGGAATTGGTTCAGTATATTAGTTTTTGAAACAGGATACTTTTGAAGATTGCCATAAAAAAATCGTCACCTAACCTAATGGGCTCTACACAATCCGCTCCTGTCCCGTTGACCCATATGTGGGTCAGCATTTAGTATGAACTTGCGAACAAAAAAAATTTTTAATGACAATGCATAACAATTAGAAGCATTTGTCGAAGAAATATGCGGTGTCCGTAATAATAAGAATAACATGGTCAATTGAGTCAACCACCTACAAAAAATGCAAGGTCCTAATGCGCATCCGAAAATCTACAAAAATACCCTGTACCGCGGTAGCTCACTTGCCAATGCGTCTACGCAAGAGAAAGCGCATGAATCAAAATTTTCATACTAATGTTTACGTTAAAAGTCTGTCCCGGAATTGAGACCCTTTATTTATGTACATGAATGCATTTTTGGAAAATGTATTATACATAGTATAACTTTTCTCAAACATGCTCGGATACTACCTTAGACCTTAAGCTCGCGAAAATAGACAGTGTTTTGCATACAAACATACATACGTCGGCCGGAACTAGGGATTGCCTGCCTCGTTCCGGCCGACTCTGCAGGTGTAATCTCTTCCTTCCGGTCCTTTATAGTAATATACTAGTATTGTATTTCATTGCCATCTTGCAACCAGAATGTGTGAAAGGAAAAACTTAATGATTAAGCGCTAATCAATTTTTTGCATGAATATTCTGGCTAATTGAGTTATAAGACCTCTTTACCAATACATGCAACAGGTTATTGAATTTTCATAATTAGTTTTTACTACTTAGGCCCTGTTCATGGACCCGTCGCGTTCAAGGCGATCTCCGAAGGCGAAGGAACACTCCGCCTGATTTACATTCAGCTGAAGTGAGCAGGTAAGTGGGCAGGACGGGCGTAATACCGCATTTTACGCCCGCCCTGCCCACTTCCTTGCCCTGCTGAGTTCGTCTGAATGTAAATGAGCCATTAGGCGCATCACACACTGCTGCTGCATGCCGCTGCATGCCGCTACGGCGTGCGGAGCGACGGTTCGCAACGTCATGCCAGTACCTCACTTGGTATATATATGAATTCCGCACTGTTGGTACCTCCATCCAGCGAAATTTGTAGCAGTATGTAATGCGCTTTAGACGAGTATGGAAACGCCAACGCCTTTAGGTATATAAACACTCTTGGGCAGCCATAATGTATGTTTGTGTGAATCCTGCATAAAGTAGCAGAAACGCATTATAAACTTATTTTTTTAGAATTTAAATGATTTTGAGTGATGTTATGTGTTACTATGAACATAACTTCACTTATTTTGTTCATGAATACGCTCAGTCAAATCCTCGACGTTTGAGTGCTGTCTAATCTATTTAATTCGTCTGATATATACATGAATAGATGAAAATAAGTCCTCTTGTGCACATGATATTATGTTCGGCGTCGCCTTTGAACACTCATATGGGGTTAAGTGACCATGGAAGATACGTATTTACTTGTGAATGAATTATGTAGGTGGTTGCGAAGCTGCTCAAAATTTAGTTTACAGAATAACACTTCAAATATTGAAGTAAAAAAGTTATTAAAGGCGCGAGTTCGTAGAAAAACGATATTGCCTTCATAATTAACGAGTGCAATTAACTCGTGCGTGTTCTATTTTTAAACACATATGGAATTTGATATTGCTTTATTTTATAAGGTGCGTACTTATTACAGGCGTACTTATATTGCTATCGCCATAATAATTTATTTTTCTCAAAAATGGCCCGCAAAGTGAACATAACTCGCTACATATTGGAAGGTAAAGTGTATAGTTTAAGGTCAGATCTAAATAAAAAAATAAAAAAACATTGCAGGCCGCCTGGAATGTTATATATAAATTCCTTTATCTACGCACATATCATTAGTGTTCTAAAATGCGTTCAGAAACCGTAGGAAATGACCAGCATTACTACAACCGATTTTACTATGAGCACTTTCTTGTCTGTGGTAGTAGGTAAAATCTGTACTGTAATGTCATTACAGTACAGATTTTTGATAAATTTGTATCGTTATGAGTTTAAATTTGGAACAGCTGTCAAAACTCAAGTAGGTCTCTATTCTAGTATCCATAGATATTAAAACAGTTATCGATACGAAACGTCAATTCAGTACGTTTTTTAATACAAACCGTACGACATTTGATCTCGAGTGATATGAGTATAGGGACTTCATTCGTTTGTCTATGATTAAAAAAAAAAACCATTCGTCATGACGGATGATCGAATTGCCGCCATTGCTGTTGTCATTTCATTGTTGGTTTTTTGCTGTTACTTACTACTACTTATGATATGTGTGTAGATAAAGTAGTGTATGCAACTGTACATAATTAGGCCTTAAAACACTCGTGTGATGCTATTATGAAACTCGCTGACGCTCGTTTCATAAAACCACACTCCTATTTTAAGGCCTCTCATTATAGTCATTATGAATCAGTCGCATAAACTACTATTACTTGTCGAGTACCAATTTTTTTAAAGAGTAGAAACTGGCATAGAAAAGACGGCACTGCTCGTATTCAGCCAATTCAACTCGTATTTTTCTGTTGCAAACACGACATTTTTGTATGTGTCTCAAATAGTTTGGGTTTTTTTGGTGGAAAGATACACTTGCGATTCTGTTTAAAAAAAATAACGGCGGGAAATCGTAAACATTTTCACGTTGAGCATCGATATTTAAAGTTTATGTAAATTTAGTATTTTTAACAAGCTTTTATTTAACTTGCCCAGTTAATAGGTATGTATGTTAGTATGGGACAAATCTTGCGAGTTAAATTTGACCCACTTCCTGGTGACCGATTGAGCTGAAATTTCGGGTATAAGTATAGTTTGGATGAAAATTCAATGTTATGGTACCATCGAGGTGATCTGATGATGGAGACAGAAGGTGGCTGTGGGAATTCAGTACATAACCGACGTAATCCCGTTGAGTTTGGGCTCGTTAAAATCGTCTCAATGAGAAGTTGATGATCGTATACAGAAAACTACAGTCGGCAATAAAAGCTTGTACCAAAAATGAAATTTTTGTCAGAAGCTTATTTATCCCCCATTTTTGAGAAAAGCACTGTATTAGCCTCAGCCGGAATGGCAATTGCAGGCTTCGTATTATAATTAAACGGACTCGCAAGCTCGTCCGTTTAAACAAATACTCAGCCTGCAATTGCCTCCTTCCCGGTCACGGCAATAATGTACTATTAAATGCGTTACGATTACTGGATTTAATAGTATCGTATTGACTTTCAAACCAGATCAACTTATTTTTAACTTATAAATTACGTGCAAACGTGTTGGAAGTCAACAATTCGACTTGTCCAAAACAACAACTCCCTAGGGAGTTATGAGCTTGTGTGTGATCTGATTGGTTTAAGGTTTAAGCAAATCTAGTTGGCCGCGCGCCACTAGAATTCTGCTCTGTGATCGGTTGAAAAAATTCTAGTTGGGCACGCACTGCAAGAATACTACTGTACTGCTCTGTGATTAGTTGAAATATTGAAGCTCGCGCTCCACTCGCACTAATATGTAAATGTCAATGGAAGTGAAGTTGTCAATTGCGTCAATTTCTGATTGGTGCGGTTGTATGAATATATTTTTTTCTGTTTTGTTGTTATTATCTCCTTGCAAATGTAATGAAAAACATTGTGTATAACAACGGGCGTAAGAATATTGCAAGCTCATATCATCAAAAACCCTCCACCTTCGGCGTTGGGCTTCAGATAGACTTCTGTTAGCAATATTCCACTTACGCACCTCGTTAAACAGTGTACTGTTACCTAAAATACGTAGGCAAAGTAACACAATCGGCCAGCCAGTTGGTGTGATTGGACGGAACAGCCAAGCGTTATGAAAAACAATTTTAGGGAAGTTGAAATTCAGTAAGTATTAGTTATCCTAATGAAACTAAAGACTATTTTGAACGACACTGAATCGGTACACAGTTTCATCTGGTCGATTGGTACTTTAAACCCTTCGGCACCCTGCTGGGACTTTAAGCGAAAAACCTGCAAGTATAACTATTTAAATACTCGCTATTAGTCGATGATGCATCGACATATTAACGTATTAAAATTCAAACCAGTTTAAAAGGTTAAAGGCTTCATAATAGCACTTTCGTTGCCTGCTGAGACGTCGAGATGAAGGGATAAATGACGCATGCGCATGAACACAAGGGAATTATGCTAATAGAACCACTAAAGCTTAAAATAGTGTTTATAAATATGAATGAGGTAAGGTAATTGCTGTTTGAGGTGACCTCGCCGTGCCACTCTTGACGGGTAAAATTAGGTTTTTGGAACTTATGCACATATTTTGTCGTCATTTGAGAGGACATACGTCATATACGAAAACAATGGTGCTTTGTTGTCGCAGTTAAAAATAAGACTTCTATTGACTCGAGTTTCGAGACTTGTAGTTGACACGCCCGTAGACTATTTATTTGCGGATGGCTAGTCATTATGTTGCAATAAATAACAGCATTGTGTTATTTGTGTTGATAAATGTGCTTATAATTAACCATTCCTAGTTTGAGTTTGTTATGCACTTAGAAGGAAACATGGGAGGAGAAGTCTTTTATCACGTCCAATACGGTACTGAATGTAGATATGTCGGCTCGCATGTATACAGACCTGCCGCTACTGTCTCTCAAGCAATATTATCATTTCTACGCGTCACAAATAAGAAAAGGGTATCGTTCGCTATTTCATAACAAGAATGGAAATTACATTCTGCACGGATGACATAAGGTCCTATTTTATCACCAAAGGGTCTCGTGAGATATAGTGTCTAGTCTACACAAAGAGTTATCCGCGTAGAGTGTAAACGCGTCAAGTATGTCGCCGGCGGCGGCAGAAGCCCGGCTCAGCGATAAACAAGGAGTAAAACACGGTATAAATAACACCTTAAGCAAAGAATGGATTATTTTATACCTACACAGTTTATGGCGGGAGTCAAAATTGCGGCTTCCTTATTAGGATGCGGGCAAAGTGGGTCATTGGTAGTCGTTTTCAGGGTGTTTTAGGGAAGAAAATAAACTCAGGCAGACTGGTTAGGAGCTGAGGTACTAAACTTTTTCCTTTATAAAAAAACAAAAGGTTCTTATATACTCAAATTATGACCTAATGTATAATATGGGTATACAGCCAGTCATATGGGCTTATATTTTACCAGCCATAGTTATTGACCGTACAATTAACATGAGAAAGCAATATGGTTTTATAGCTTAATTAATAAAGAGTATATATATTTTTAAGAACAACCGAGTAGCAATTGATTACGTCCAAACTGATTTGACTTAACAAACGTTTGGGCTTTCATGGGTGTCGTAAACAAGTAGAGGAATTGCCTGGTCAAGTGCATGTTTGCGGTGTATGCTCCGACCCCTGCCCTAATTGAGCCCCCATCGAATAAACTGTCTACCTACGACGATGATAACGATGATGATGATGATGATAACGGTGATGATGACGATGATGATGATAATAATTTAGATTAAAACGATGATTAGGATTTTTTCTTACTACACGCTTACTTAGAAAATAAGTTTTTTTCTGTGTCCATCTTCTTTTCTCCGTATCTTAAATATTGATGTCAGCGAAACAGTATGTATACGTACTTAAAATCTGTTTTGGAGAGAATTATCTGCAGACTAATAAAAACATTATGTATGGCCGGTGGGTTTACGAGTTATTTAAAAAAAACTAAAAAGGGTCCTTCCAAAGCCAAAATACGTTACGTTCAAATGAACTGTTCTAATTTTAATCAGGTGCATATTTATGCACCTGATTAAAATAAGAAACACAATCATTTTCGGTAAAAACTCTACTTAGCAACAACAAACAAAAGAATTAAAGTAATAAAGTCACAGTAAGCACCGGTGCTAAACCAATTCTCAAGTTCTCAATGAATTATGGGGTGACCAAAATCATGTGAAATACAACTCAAACTCAAAATAATCTTTATTAAAGTACCTACGCCTAGTAACAAAATCATTTTCAAGTCGTCAGTTAGAAACATAATTTACTTAGAGTGCCTGCTGTAATATGAATATAGAATAGACAATACAAATACACAATACAGTTAGTTATGCTTACTTGCTTTCTTAATTCAAAATGTTCGACAAACTCATGGCTGGCGTTTTAGCAATAATTTAGTTCGAAACTAAAAAAGCACTCGCCTCGGAGTTAATTAAAACGTCCCGGAAAGGACGGCCATTACCGGGGATGAAAAAGCGATTTCCCCAAGACTGAGTTTTAAAGGAATCGACGAGGTCTCAAGCCCATTTTAGTGAATAGAAAGGGGCCCTCGTCGTCTGTGGCTTATAGACTTTGAGCGGTTTGCTTTTATGGATTGCTACAAAGATTTTTATTGTCGTATCTTATCAAGTAAATAGTCTGAGACGTTAAACTGCTGGGTGTTCGTTTTTGCGGAAGGAATTGCTATATTTTCAAAATCGAATAACGTGATAAATCACGTGAAAGTTTATGGGGATTTTTTCAGATTGTGTGCTAGATACTCAACGAATTTGGTTGGGAGATACACTTTAGTGTACACTACGATAAGAATGACAAGCTGGATTAGGCTAGCTCTTCAACTCGATTGTATCGAAAACTTCGTAATAAAATTAAACTTTACTCCCACGTGCGCGCCGAACTGTCGAGCTAACGTGTCAAAAATATGAGGCATGAAACACATTGAAGTTCACCACTCTCTGACCAACTCTATCCGTATCATCGCTCAACACAACGTGTCGTGACACGTCTGGGCTAATTACTACAAATCCGGGCCAATTTTTCTAATTAACGGCTATAACCGAAGTTTCCTTATCAGCAGGAATTACTAGGCGGAAGCTTGGAACATTAATGCAAAATAATGAGCGGGTCGGCCCCGGGAGTTCGGGATTAGGGAAATACGGATCGGACGTATCCGAACACTAATGGCACTTGTAGTCAATTTGTAGAGTCTCGCCTTCTCTAGTGTTTTACAAGTTAGGTATACAATGTGTAAAAAAAAAAACGCGAATCCGTTAAAGGGCATAACAGTTACCATGATAGGTATTCTGATAAGAACAAACCAAGAAAAAAAGGACTCATTTTTTTCATTTGTATGGAGTTGCATAAAAAAAATCAAGTAAGTTTATTTTCTCTCAGTTTTTTCTTATCAGAACATGATCTCAGAATTTGTCTGTAAACAATCATTTTATACAATAAACTAAGCTATCAGCAAGTCCAACCAATAAAACAAGAAAACCGCCAATCTAACATTTTCAAAGCCTTGTTTCCGCCGGATGTACGCTTTGCTCGTAAAGCTCTGGTTTCCAAGGATAGCGGTGCCGTCATATGGCGGTGAGATAGACTATCCGTCTCTTTCTAAGTGGTCTAATTAGAAAGAGACTGATAGTATATCTCGCACTCTTTGGCACTGAATGTATGCTAAAGATGACACTAGTCTATACTTCTATAACTAATATTATAAAGGGAAAACTCTGCGAGATTGTAGCTTTGTAAGTTTTTATGTAATAGGTTATCTCCGTAACTAACATCCGATTTCAAAAATGATTTCACTTGCGTGTAGAATGGACGTTCCGGATGGACATAGCGTATGTTTTATCCCAGGGGTTGGCCTGCTAGTATTCTATCTATACTAATATTATAACGAGGAAAAGACCGTGAGATTTTAGTTATGAAAGTTTATATGTTTGTATGTAATGTGTAATCTCCGGAACCGCTTATCCGATTTTTTTTTACCAGCGTGTATTGTTATAATAGACTTTCTGGATGCTTACATGCTATATCTTACCCCGGGGGTTTGCCTGCGGGCTTTGCAATAGATAGAATCCGATAGAAACATCGGTTTGCTCCCTTTCGGTGTATGAATCATGATTCAGAATAGTCAGAGGAACAAAAAGCGCGATGTAAAGAACGCTTTCATTGTATTCATCCGGTGCACGGTGGCCGCGTGGAGTCAAGTGTCACTGTCTATAAATAAAGTAATTATGTCATGTCATTTATTTAGTTATCTCTCTGTATGGTAACATTGTAGAGTGATATATTCCTCTTAAGTTCGTAAATATGTCAGTTTTAAAGTATTACAACGATAAGTTCCGTTTAATGGGAAACTACTCGTATATTAAATGATCCTTCGGTTCGGTGAAAATATTGAAATACTCTATGCTCGTATTAATTATTCTGTGTTTTATGCGTACGAGCACGCTAGGGTCGTTAAATGTCAGTTAAAACCACTCAGTTACTTTGTCTCTGAGCAACATTTGAAACCGCAAAAATATAATTTACATACCTATGTTAATGCTGTAAGTTCATACGTTCGTGGAGGATCGAGTTTTACTCGGAGTTTTTCGTCATTTTGAAAAAAAAACATGTTTATTTTGTGTTGATTTTCGCCTTCGAAAACCTACATACAACCATACACTTACAAACTTCTATGTAGTAAGTAAATCTAAAAAAATAAATGTGTTGCTCGTTTACAAGCTTGACACCTTTATTTTATTTTTGATAAAAAGTAATGCTTCTAAATTTGTGCCCATATTTTAAAATAATGCAGATTATTAGAAGTATTCTCAAGATTTTTGAAAAAAAAAAAAACATATTTTCCCAGAAAACAACTTCGCTAGATCGATTGTCGCCTTCGAAAACCTACATACATCCATACACTTACAATGTCTTGCAAAACTTCTATTTAGTAAATCAAAAAAAAAAAAAATGTTGCTAGTTTAAAAGCATGACACCTTTATTTTACTTTTGATAAAAAGTAATGCTTGTTTGTGTCCATATTTTAAAAGAATGCAGATTATTAGAAACATTCTCAAGATCATCATAATAATGACAAATTATTGCGATGATGTGTAAATGGTATCAAAACGACAGTCGTTATTTTTAAACACATCAATTGGGAATTTAATAGGTGTACTTACCTCTGAATTTCTAATCCCAAGTGCAAATTTCTAGAAGGTGGATAAGTTAGAACCGTACTTGTTTTACTAGAGGGTTCTGTTGGATAATCGCGTTATAATTCCGAAGAACTTTATTTTATTTTGGATGACGTTTAAAAACGCGTAAACGTCAAAGCAACCAATATCACTAATAAGGTTTCACAATAAAATTGACCTTCACTAACCCGAAAATAAAAGACATAAACGACATTGTCAGCTACTAGTACGAGTAAAGTGGAGTCGAACTTCAGATTATCTATAGATTTAGATTTAGATTTAGATTTATTTATTTCATAATATACAATTTACAATATAAATTAAAGCTAGCTTAATCTATATGAATTTATATTATGATCGTCAAAGAGAATTAAGTATTGTAATAAAATGTCAATAAAATTCAAATTATAGTCACAGTAAATAAATTACGAAGATATCACATAAGGATCGTCAGATAACAGAATATACATTAATAAACGAAAAATAAAAATACAAATAACGATATAATTTACGATGTCAAAAACAGTGATAATATTAATGTTTAATGTCCATAAATATAATGATCGACTTTGCATATATTCATAAAGCTATTGGAGGGGATTTCAGCTATGGATTTGACAACTTTGAGGTCATTCGAACACTCACATTTCGCATTCCAATTCGACACCAATGTGTTTCTTGTTCAAATAATATGTATAGCTCTCCATGCGTGGAAGTGCGAAATGACAAATATTTGTGTCAGAATTTACTCCCTCGTGACACAACGGACCGACTTATTTTATTTTATTTTATTTATTTTTGAAACAAACAGTCTTACAAAGATATTACTACGTGATAACTTAATACTATATACACCTATAGTTTCCAAATTGATTTTAACATATTAAACAATGTTGCGTACTTAAGTAAAAATATCAAACTTATTTGGTTTTAGTTATAGTTACTAACAATTGCCATTACGAAGACGTAATTATAAAAATATGTATGTTACACCTAGAAGTATGAGCGAGTAATATTTTTACACAGACCAGATTAATTTCAATCTTATGCCTAAAACCGGTTATCCACATGGAAAAATTGTTTTACTTATTATATATGTATAATTAAGTAGGTATTACTACTTTCTAAATACACTTTTTAATGACTCTATTGTGCAGTTAAATATATCTATATCAATCAATTTATCATTATTGTTATAAAGTGCACAAGCACGCTTAACAAACATATTTTTTGAATGAGCTGTTTTGCTAAAAGAGATGGAAAACAAATGCCCGGAACGACACTGGCGTTGCCTATTACGTGGAACTCTGATACGGATGTCATGTAGAAGGTTAGGGGCATCAATATGGTTATTTATGATTTTATGTAATAAAACAGAGTCAATGCAATCTCTTCGACATTCAAGGGATTGAAAGTTTTGGCGATTTAAAGATTCTTTATAATCTTTGTAATCATTACCAGTTTTAAATTCAAGGGACTTCAAAAACTTTTTTTGTAGTCTTTCAATCCTATTTATATGCACATTATAATAAGGTTTCCATACCGCACTCGCAAACTCAAGCCGACTACGAACGTAACTGTTATACAATATCTTAAGTGTTGACGTGTTTCTAAAGGGTTTACTAATTCTCAATATCATTCCTAATTGTTTAAAAGATTTGTTCAAAATATGATCAATGTGCGGTACAAATGTCAGTTTATCGTCCATAATGACGCCAAGATCACGAATCTCCTTTACTCTTTGCAAATCTTGGTTACACAACTTATAGTTAAATACCGACAGCTTCTTTTTTCTTGAAAAACTTATTATGTTACATTTATCTGAATTTAGAAATAGATTGTTTTCTCTACAAAATGTTTCAAAATTATAAAGATCACTTTGTAAAAGTTCACAATCTGCATAAGAGCGAATAACTCGATAGATCTTCGCGTCATCAGCATAAAGAAGGACATTAGAGTGGGAAAATGTTTTAACAATATCATTAATATATAGAGTAAATAACAAAGGCCCAAATGAGACCCTTGAGGGACGCCTGAACTTATATTTTTACTGTCCGATGTAAACCCTGAGATACTGACTGTGTCCGATTTTCAACATAGGATTTAACCCAGCGAAGCAAATCACCGTGCATACCGAGTTCCCAAAGCTTATTTAGTAAGGTATGATGACAAATTTTATCGAAGGCTTTGGCAAAATCGGTATACACGGCGTCTACCGAAAATCCATCATCCATAGCCTTCAGTATAACGTTGGTAAATGTCAACAAATTCGTATCAACTGATCGACCTTTGTAGAAGCCATGCTGGTTGGGTACAATGTGATGTCTTACAACACTAGACAATTGATCTGTTACTATTTTTTCTAGCAGTTTACCAAATTGACATAATTTTGATATAGGACGATATTTCTCAATATTACGAGAGATAGGGCCTTTAGGGACAGGAGTAATCCATGCATGTTTCCAAATAGTAGGAACACAACTTTCAGTAATAGATTTTTTAAAAATAACTGTAATTGGGAGTGTTAACGAGGAAGAACATCTCTTAATAAACAAGGGATGCATTCCATCGAGCCCTGCGCCTTTGTGAATATTAACAGAATTAAGATATTTTTTAATGATTTTTTCATTAATTTCAAGTGAGTGGATATCTATTGAGGGATTTATTGGTGAAGCTAAATTGTCGACATCACAAGAACTAGTATTGTATACTTCAAAAACAGAGTGAAAATGTTCATTAAATATTTATTTACTTATTTCATTGTATATACTTAATGTAAATTCATAAACGTTCATCAAAGGAATTTTAGCTCAAATGCCGTTAACATGGCTGACTGTCACTTTGACATTTAATGTCTGAAAGAAAGGGACAAAACACATTTTATTTTACAGAGGTGTGTCAAGTTTTATGAATAAAGGTGTTCGTACCTGTCACTATAGCCGTAGAATCTTAACTTTTTGTTTTTGAAATATTTCGTTATTTACACATCTTTGCTAAATATTTAAAAGGAACCCCAAAAGCCCTGAGCGTTTCAGTGGTTTTCCTTGCAGTGAAAAATCGTGTCATTATGGCAAAGGGAAGGCGGTTTTCCGCCGGTCATATTTCAAAACAACACATTATTGTTTTCTTCTCGTTTTCCTTTCGTTCCTAAATCCGTTATAAATTTAGGAGCAACGACTTTACAATTCGTGTTTTCCTTTTAGGAAATATTCGGTGTTTCCCTCGCTGACCACAAGCCTGGAAAATTAATGGTCCCTCCACGATATCGAGCGGTGAAAATATTTTTGCATTTCTTCCTTGATTAGTCAGGCAGCGCCAAAGTAAATCAACTTATGTGCGGTAATTTATTACTTTATTGTCTTGACATTGTTCATACTTTTACAAAAAATCTGTGAATGCTTAAGTAAACAACGCTGTCCGTCCGTGTATGCCTATATTGCCTATATTACCGCGGTTGAGTCTAAAAATAATAAAATGGCAATATTTATTGCTTAAATGTATAATGACTAGAATATTAGCTATATTTCACGTAACTAACGGTAAGTGGATCGATTTTACTTAGTACAATTCTATCAGCCAATCGTAAGTATATTATATACTTAAGAGCAATGAAAACGCGTTATTTTTTTGTTCAACCTGTTACATGCTTTCCATCTTAATAGTAAATAAATGATGATGACTATAATAATGACTAAATATATATTGCGAAAGTTAATTATAATCTAACATTAATATGCGGAGAAAAATTCAATTTGAAGCATAATAACCAGGAAAATGGAGCCCCCGAGGGAAATTAGCCATAAATGTTTACGTTCTTTCCTATTCTTAACGTAGTGTACACAAAAGATTTTTTACGGACTCAAGTAGGTACCTTTTCACTTAGCTTCAGCTTCCTTTTTTAAATAAAATGGTGGAGATATATAGGTTTGGATAATAAGTTACAGAAATATTTACGTCTGTGTCTTTTATGAATAAAGTAACTCGTGCAAATAATGACGATTTATGTGCGTAAGTAAAAGGTACTTATTTACAAAACCATCTTTATGTATTGGGGTAGCATTTAGTTAATTATATAAATTGTTTCATTTAATATACCTACGATTTTTCTTAGGCGTATACAATACGATAGCTGTTGACTTTATTTTCATAATGTTATTCATTATAATATCTAGTTTTTTAATGAAGCATTTTAACAAAATACGGTTTACACAACAAGATCCAACACTTAATTAAAATACTACAAGAGCGTGGTTTATAAATACAATTTATATAATCAGCCTAGTCACTATTGAAGATATAAAATAAAATAAATAAGTTCCCTACAAATGAGCCGAGTTCAATTATTTTTACGATTCGCTCTCTTAATAATTAGGGCTAGCTACGAACGTGAACTGTCAGTGTTATTTAAATTTACTGTACCAATTAGACGCGCCATCATCGCTGTGATGAAACGGAGCCGTGTGTAGTGGGCCTTATTAAGTTCTATAATTAAAGACGCAGTCCGAAGCGGCTAAAGAAGGGACAAAACGTCTTCATTAATGCACCAATAAGGCGTCCAAGTTTCACTCAATAAAATATGCTCATAAATTTAAGTGGAAACTACTGTTCCATGTAGCGACATGGACTAAATTACACTGTAGAGCTTAGTATAAGAAATATCTGGCCTTATCACCACATATATTTATATGGGCGTTTATATTATTCGATCGATTATTTCTGTTACGCAAACTGATTAACAAATAGAGCCGCGATGGCTTGAGGTGTAAATTATGAAAGAATTAGGGTTATTTCTACGCCAAAAAACATTATATGTAGTCCTCTAGTACATCGTTTTTTCTAACGGCGACCCAAACCACTACGGATTATTTGTTCTATGAACTCTGACATGGCGCACCAGGCCAAATTTCTATGACTATGTAAACACAAAGCAAAATTGCTACTTCTTTTCAAGACATATTGCTGGAATTCTTAAGGAAGTACGAATATTTTTCTTGCTTGGCTTCTTTTTGTTAACAGTGACAACAAAAAGCAACAAAGTGACTATACTTCAAGCTCATAGCAGATATGGTGTACAAAAGCATCGCTAAAACAAACAAATATCTCATAAACTTGAACGGGGTAAAACATTTCTATGGCATCTACAATGTAGCAAATTTTGGCATTCAAGGCGAGAACAATCTGGTTAATAGAATAAACTCGTTTCTTTGTGATAAACTTCGTTGCCTTGGAATGGTCGGAAATAAAGAGTCATATTACGGAATGTTTGGCAGCTAATAATAGTCTCAGCGCACATTTATTCACAACTACGTAAGTGAATTTCAACAAAACTTCTCTAGAATTTCAATAAAACTTGAGGGAAATTATTTAGTTTGTTTTAAAATCGCGTCAAACGAAACATAATACTCTGTTCCAATTTCAAACGTTAAAGTTTATACAGAAACTCCTATTAATTGGAGGATGTACCAGAAGAAATTTTAATATAATCAAATGGAGTGGAGCAAATGATAAAGTGCATTTATGGCATGCAGATACTAGGTACCTATTGCAATGGCATAAGTGCCATGTTTGCATATCAAAGTTCATTCAACTCGTAAATCGTCAGAACAGAGCGTTGTTATGACAAAAGTTTGGAAGTTCACGAGTTGACGATGTCATTGCTGACGTTGGAATTACGCCAAATGTGTAAAGACGCATTGCGGGTAACATACTAACTTTTATTATTACACCACTTATTAGAATTACAATCGCGTTGATTGAGGGTGGCTCTCACATCATGAATATCTTGTAAATTAGGTGTCATGTCGTCGGTAAATTATTGCCTAAAGAGAGACAAGTTGACGTTCGAGAAAGGTTCGGTAACAGTTCCGTTTTCACGTTAGCGTCGATAGCGTCAGGGCTAAGAATTACTTTCATTTTCTAGATATGTACCATAGAAATCCTTCACTTTGTACGTTTCACACTCATCACCTCTTCGATTAAAAACCTAACATTTTGTCAGAGGAGAATTCAATGACAACAGTGAAACATTTGTTTCACCCAGCTCATTATGGACACCCAAAATCAAAGCGCTACATTAATGTTGGTCGATCATCAATTACTTATCTCTGTATTTGAACCGAATGGTCATTAATCAAGAATTTATTGACAATCGCAGATGACGCTCTGAGTAGGCATAACCCATTTCCAATCTAACTTTGTCTACCGACAAAACCCATTCTCATTCGTTAGGGTAGATTTAGTACCCAACGATGACTGACGGACGTGTTTTTTGCCTACACATACAGTGAAGTGTAAAAATGTTGGTGCATACAACTTACTGATAAATATGTCCCATCGCTCTTATGTCAGTGGATTAAGGTTTCGGAACATATTTATGAGAGGATTAAATCGATACCTATTTTTGCACTAGACAGTACGCGTTGAATTGTCAGCATGCAGTGGTGTGAAGGCACCCATGCTTTCTACAGCAAAAGTTTTGAAGCACCGTACCTTAAGATCGAGCATTAATACTATGCCTTTTCAAGTCTCATTAATCACACAATCAGGGGATGCATAGCTGATTGTGCAAGTCGCAAAATGTGCACTAATGCAAATCGCAGAAGGCGCAGATCGTAAAACGAGCAGGTCGCAAAATGTGCAATTCGTAAAATGTGCCGATCGCAAAATGTGCAAATCGTAAAATGTGCACGTCGCAAAATGTGCAAATCACACTATACTCGAACACGCGGGTCCGATCCGCCGTCGACATGTACTGGCAATCCGATGGATTGTCTTTAAGAGCTAAACCTCCTAAATCTGAGTACGACAGATTCTATGTAATCTAGGTAAGTACAAAGTCCAGGTGATTATCTAATATGAGGAAGGGAAGGTTTCGGTTCTGGCGCTTCGCCGGCCGCTGCCGCGGCATACTCGCTACGCTCGCTCGGCTCGCGCGCTGTAGGGTCGCAGTTCACCTAACACTCCTCCTCGCTTCGCTCGTCGTCGTACCTACCCCGACCTGCCTTAGAGTCTCTCTGAAACTGCTATGAACTAGTATAAATATAGATCTGCTTGCACATTTTGCGATCTGCCCATTGTGAGATCTGCACATTTTGCAATCTGCCCATTATGAGATCTGCACATTTTGCGGTCTGGTCATTGTGAGATCTGCACATTTTGCGATTTGCTCATTTTACGTAGCCTGCACATTTTGCGACTTGCACAATCAGCTATGCATGCCTATTAGGTACAGCTACGTAAGTGACAGCATCTATTGATAATAAGATCTGGAAAATAAACGATCAACCTTGGGATGATAAGGTTCAGCGGGCTTTATTCTTTTATTCTTAACATGTTTATAATTACATTATTGAATTTATGCATGAGCACTTCATATCTTTTTTGCATTTAATAAAGGTATCGTGGTAAACTTTTGATAATGTACACCTGTTTAATAATAATTTATACCAATTTAATATAAATGTCAAATATTCTAACAACCAACTTAATTAATTTGATCCTACCGATAAGGCACCATTAATTAACTTTATTGACATACTGACCTAAAACACCGCAGGCAGTAAAACAACAATATTTACGTTCATGGTTGTCTTCCCTCAGGGCCTGTCAGAGGAACAAACGCAGTATGAGTTGTCGTGAACGAGAGGTGTAAATTCAGCATCTGATTATTCCTGCTAGTGTAGTCGTGTTACGTGAGGTAAATCATATAACTGTTAATTGGATAAACTAATCATAAATAACGTTTATGTTGGTATAAACTATTGGACGTTAAGCTGTTTAAGTTTGATACTCTCATGAGGCTAATGCTATTTATTACCTAGACTAAAATAATATATTCAAGAATCGTACCTACGATTCTAGAATATATTCATCATCTTATCAGCCGAAAGACGTCCACTGCTGGACATGGGCCTCCTCCAAAGTGTGCCAAAGTGTCCGATCCTGCGCCACCCGCATCCAGCGAACTCCAGCAACCTTTACCAGGTCATCAGTCCACCTCGTAGGGGTCTACCCACGCCGCGCCTTCCGGTACGTGACTCCGCTGCACTCGAGAACCTTTCCGCCCCAACGGCCATGGGTTCTACGTGCTATGTGCCGCGCCCATTGCCACTTAAGTTAATAATAAAATAAGTTAATAAGAACATATTATAATATGAAAAAGTCCTCGTAGTCCTTAAAACATTACCCTGTAGGAAGTAAGCCACATGAACGAATAAACTCAACAAACAAATGTTTACACAGTGAAAGAACCTCAAGAGCCCGAGCGAAAACAGTTTTGAATACGACTCCAACCCCGCCAAAAGTCCTTATCCGGTAGAAGCACCCGGCAGACAAAGCGGATCTTTGTTCCATTTTCTCGGGTATCTCATATTTCCATGTTTTTCTTTGTCGAATGTAGACACAATAAAAGCAGCTGGCTCGTTAATCGCACAGAGTAGCCCGGGCGCGTAATTAACTTTGCAGCCAGAGAGAGCAGAGATTTACGTGAACTCCGGGCACAATTAAATTTGCATAGGAAATTGCACAGAATGAGCTAAGAATAACTTGAGCTAAGAAGACCTATGAAAGTTGGATTCTAGGCCAACAAGGACATCTGAATTTGACAAATCTATAGTTCTGCAAAAGCACGGACGGGGAAGACAAGGCCCGTATGCTTGACTATCACATATGTTACGGGTTGCAGGTCCAATCGTATGCTAATAAATATACAATGTAAGTATGTGTAGTCAACAGCAGTAACAAGTTAACGGTTTACGAGTATAACTTCATCACAATGGAATACAATGCTATGACTCAACTTACATGCATATTTTGACGTTAACTGATATCTCTAAATACATAGGTTCGCGTGTTGCGGCAAAAATATTATATGATGCATATTATTTTCAATTTTTAAAACCAAATTTTACGCGTATCAGATAATCACTCATTATTAAAATAAATTCTCACGATTAAACCAAGTAGGTGTACCATTTATTATTAAGACTAGTTGCGTAAGTTATCATAACCATAAACGTTATAATCCGTGTCTGTTAATCACAAAAAATAATGAACGGATTTTGAAAAACCAGTAATCTGGCTTAGACATTAGAATATGACGTATACGTACGTCGTTAGTGGCGGGCAGCAGCTAGTAGATAATATACTAACTATACATATAGTTATTAGTTAGTGCATGCGTCTGTATTCGAGTTGTATATTTGTTATGTGTGAAGAATGCCTAGGCAATTGGTAGAGTAGGTACAAAATGAGTCACACTAAGAACTGGCACTACGGTGGAATTTACTGGAATAAAAGGATTATTTTTTGAATATACCCATAGATTCATTAAGTAGGTCACTGTGAATAATGGCGGTTTCTTTGTTCGGACCAGCCATCAATCAACACTACCCGCCAGCGAAGATAGAACTGTATAATTAAAATTACAACAACGTTACTTTTGTTACGAGAAACAATTATTTACAAGTTTCAATGTTTGTATTGTGGTAACGTGCTGTTGATTACTTTTATGATTAATTGCAATGTTTCAAAGTATTGTTAAAGTTTTTGAAGCCACAAAGTTTCCAACATCGACAAAAATTGCAGCAACCTTTACTATTTAATATTAGTTTTGCAACTTAAGACAAATCTGCGGTCTAATAATTTGTGAAACGACTTATTGTTGGTATATATATTTTCGTCTCTCTCTCTCTCTCTCTCTCTCTCTCTCTCTCTCACCCAGCCCGTCCGTCCCCGCTCCGTCCCCCCCGACCGTCTCCGCTGGCTGGGTCATGTTGAAAGGATGGAGGAAGATCGGGGTGCCAAACGGGCATATTTGGGACATCCAGTAGGGCGACGACCTGTCGGACGTCCCAGGTATCGCTGGAACGACGTCGTCGAATCAGACCTGCGCGACCTTAAAGCCATGAATTGGAAGAAGATGGCGCAGGATCGGGTCAAGTGGCGACAACTTGTGTCGGAGGCCAAGACCCACTTTGGGTCGGTGAGCCATTGATATATATTTTCGTACTATTTTAAAATAGTTTTTGGTTTACTAGCCCTAATAATAAAGTGTAAAAATTATTTGTTAGCGTCCCATCAAGCTTTTTGACATCCATTTTGAAAATATTATGAATTATGTACATAACAGAATAAATCGAATACCCTATTAATTTTACTTCACGGACACCAGAAGATGTATGGTAAATATCAATGATGACCTAAGGACCATTGACTTTTCCTCGAAATCGTACCGGTCATGATCTTAACCCCATAAATATATGTGCGGCCCAAAGATTACGACCCCGGCATAAGACAAGTCTCGTATCACCTGGTATGATTCTCTAGTAAACACTTCGGTTCATTGTGCATCGTGCTGCCTTTCAAGTACAATTTGTCTCTGTGTGAGTTTTATTACTGCATTCGCGAACGTCTGGATATTTTTCATATTTTACGACACTTTGAATTTACGCGACGCGCAGAAAAGTTGACGTTCCGCCACTGCTGTCGCATCGCCGCGTTTCATGTCGTTTGAAACTGACTGTTAAAATGATAGTAACCTCTGTTTACTTTGCAACTAGGAATTCAATGTTGAATACCGTTTGGCTGGTGGCTAAACAATGCGTGTCGGATGCTTAGAAGCAGGCGTGAGAGTAATAAAATAGTTGAATAGGTTTGTAGGAAATTATGATTCTATTACTACAAACGAACGTCAGATTTTATGATGTGGTTAACGTGTTGTGGCTTTACTAACTTCACCTCAACGATTCTTTAGTGAATACCAAAATTCAGGTTACGTTATAAAATGTTTAACCACAGGTACCAGCCCCCGCTGGTCAAAAAGTTTTTAGCTGCTTCTACTTATTTGTTTCTGGCTTTTAACGGCTGCGTATGTGCTCAGTAAAGTGAGTTAGGGGGAATAATAATTTATGTTTTATTTTTAGTTGAAAACTTAATTTAGAGCTTTTGCTTGATTAAGTGCATTTAAATGAAGTTTTATCCTGTTAAGCGTATAAACCTGGGTGAGGACCAAATTCTTGGCCAGTAGTTAGCATGGTTAATTGATAGTAGTTAAAAAGTTCCGTTGTGACACGAAAATTAACCATAGAAATGTATGGCTAATTTTCGTGTCACAACGAAACTTTTTAACTACTATCAATTGATTAGGCTAGGCTACTGGCCAAGAATTTGGTCCTCACCCACCTACTTTAAATGTTCTATTTTATTTTTAAATTTCAATAAAATTAAAACAATAGGTGTCAACTGCAAAGTCCTCACCCACCTACTTTAAATGTTCTATTTTATTTTTAAATTTCAATAAAATTAAAACAATAGGTGTCAACTGCAAAGATCTGACACGATATTTGACTTTAAATTATTCCTTGCAATCTTTGCCAGCGGTCGTTTAAATTTGTGATCGCTAGCACAAAGAGCATAACAATTTAATTAAAAATATCGATTGCCCTATTTAATGGTAAGATAAACACTATCCTTTTTATGTGATCTTTGAGTTGAATATTACTCACTGCTAGTAAATCTCTAACTTACCTTCCTAGTATAAAAGAGTAAACCCCTATGTTAATTTTAAAAACAGCGGTCTTTATGAAGTATTGTAAATCAGGCTCTATTTTAAGACCCGCCTTATCAGGGCAGTTAGGCAAACACGAGCCTTTGTTACAATTAACTTCTAATTTACTGCCTGTGCCTTATCGCGGATTCTAACAATTCTCCATTATTTCCAGGAAGTCGCCGCTGAAAACAAATGTTCCAGATTTTCCTAAATAAGGTTAAACATTAACCACGGCAAACACAGTTAGGTATTAGTTATAGAAGTATAAAATCAAATTAAAGAAATTGTGTTTTCTTTCGGTAAAAGGTTTTGATATGATATTAATAATCGTCCGACAACCAACGAATAATATTTTTCCTACAATTTACAAACCACGCCTATGTTGCACGCCGTTCTATCATGCCCGGTTGACAGATACTGTCGAATTTTTGCTGAATTCATAATTAAATATATAAAAATACTGCTATACTACTTTTTTCAATTTTGAAGTGAATTTTGTGTTATACGTATTTTCCGATTCCTAAAATTCTTGATCAAAACTTCGTCTTCTTAACAAGTACTTAGGTAAAAGCTGTAAAAGAAGATCTAAAATTGGGCAAGCCGGTTGGGATTGAGTTATAAAGACGCAACGCCAGTGATATGTAGGTCATGCTCAACCCTTTGTTTGCACATTTAAGCGAATTCTCAACAAAAAAAACCGGCCAAGTGCGAGTCGGACTCGCGCATCGAGGGTTCGGTACTAAAAAATTACGGTTTTTCGCAATTTTTCCTTTTTCTGTGCCATAAGACGTTGCTTCGTACCAAATTTCAAGATTCTGACGTTGACGGGAAGTACCCTGTAGCTTTTGATTCCCTTGCGTGTAATGTGATAAACCGTTTCTGATGATGTTGTAGGACGGCTATCGTTTTACCTTGGTGTGAAGGATACTTGTCGCGCTCGGAGAGGCGTCCACACTTGATTACTTGCACCGGGCTAGTCAGACAGGTAGATAATTTCACAGAGGTGGGTGTGCTTTGGGCATACGGCCATGAATGTGTGCTGATATTAGAAGGGCGCCATGCATTTACAATTTATTCTCCTAAATGCAAAAGAGATTAGACAGGATACCTATTTTACAATGGTCAGAAATATGAACGAAGAAAGATTATTTGACAAGTAGATTTATTGCCATTAGAACACGTATACACATGTAGAACAAACCACTAAATCTTAACTAAGGCTTAGAGCTAAGGCGTGGCTTCCTCTTAAAGAGATTTAGATTTTAAATTGTCTGACCGAGGACGAAGTCTTGGTATTTAAATTTAATTAATTAGAGAATAGGCATAGTTGTAGTGCTTGGTTTGTATGAGGCTGCGATATTAATACTAAAATTATGACTCTATTTGCAAACACATGGTTTCATACCAAAACGCGGTTCATATGGTATGGAAAGAAATCACCTCGTGGAACGCGTTGTACACGCGTCACAGCGCCGCCGTAGTCCACTGCTTCCACCCAGGACCTCAGAAGAGGTCCTGCTCGTGACGGCTTCCGCAGATGGAGAACCGTCGCCACATGTGACCCGGGTACAGCTTCCGGCGCCAGACAAAATTGCCTATGTGTGAAGCAACCTCCGCGAAGGAGTCCCCACGGAGCGGCCAGCACGCAGTCGCTGGCAATGAGTAAAAGCAAGCCTAGGTGGTTTCCCGCCGACCAGATTTATCTCCTTACGTCATTTAAAGTTATGTCAAAATGTCCATTGTGTCATCGCAGCATTAGGTCGCGAGATGCGTCGAGATTAAAACTGCATTGTTAAAATTGATTCTAAGTTAAACAAACATGGCTTTTTCAGCCGCAGCGATCCCAAAAAAATGTACCCTCCCCCGTTCACGACATGAACTCTCGCAAAGAAAAAGAGGACCTCTGCGATTTTTGACAGCCGGAAAACTTTACCACAGACAATCTAGCTCCGTCCTCCCGTACCATAAAGATCGACTTGCATCAGTTGCACTGAATGCATGAAGACTAAAGATTTATTAACAACTCGCTTCAATGTTTCTAAAAGATCTATTTTACGATTTCTAAATTATCTGTAAAGATATTAATGAAACAATAACATTGATCGGTCTGAACTGTTAGCGATTTTATTTGCAACCTCGGTGCGCTCGCAGTTCCGCCGAACATCAGTAGGTGTCGCCTTCCCTTGAACGTCCGTGAGTCGCAGATATGCTGTAATAGATGGCGCTATGAGTCTTAAAACCCACAACAAACGCCTCATAAAATTAGACCGTAACATTACCGCTCCAGTTAGAGAAAAAAAAAATTTTTTTTCTTCAAAAAACTCAAAAAAATCTAAGTCCAAACAATCCACCAAAGAGAGAGAAAAGAATAAAGCTTTATGAAAATGTTTCTCCGAGAAAGCACCCTGCCTTCCCTTAACCTACCAACAACTTAACCTGCAGCATGACCCTAAGTAAGGTCATCAACCCTTGACCTACATACGAGTTCAACTCCTTAGACTCAAAAAAAAAAAAAGATAAGAGGGGCGATGTGACAGATGTCACAACGTCTCTATGGAAGTCAAAATGTTCCAGCTAGCCTACAAAAGTTCTAAAAGAGATCAGACAATATAACAATGCTGCTGACTGTACGTGAAGCTTCAAACGTTGACCTACGGTCCTGAAATATTTATATTTCAAATAACACGAGAAAACAACACTAGTCATTAACATAAAATTGTAGTAAGTACTGTCTACGATTAAAACCAGCGCTTGCATATGTTGATGAAACATCTGCACATGATAGATACCTATTCACTAATGCACTTAGTAGAAATCGCAACAGACTAAAAAAACAACATCCTTTTCCACACAGGAATCTGCAAGAAGTAGATTTTTAGAATACAAGATAGATAGAGATAAGAAAACCTATTGCCTTTCAGAGTAGGACTGAATTTTTTCAGTAGTAGAGCAGTGTAAAAAAAAAGAAAGGAGATAGAATTTCCCCACAGCTTAACCTAGTGTCGACAGTATAAATACCTACACTAATGCGCATTCCTAACCTACAGCTTATATACTTGCCTAAGTGTTATGTACTATGTGTTATATGCTATGTGTTATATGCTATGTGGGCGTCCCCACTTCGAACGAACAAACTTAACAACGAAACTATAAATGTCATGTACCTATGTATTTATTTACCTACCTATGACTACTACCTATGTATTTATGTAATTATTGTACACAAACGTTTGCCCTACAATAATTTCGTGCACTACAGGCACTGGTCCTTTAACCACGGGTACCATCAGTGGGATCCTCTATTGAGTAACCACCCAATACGCTAGTTGTTACCCCCAACATGCGTGTAAAATCCTAATTCCCTACACAAGCGTTTATCCTACCAAGATTAAGTGCATGGCACTTATCTGTTTAAAAATGTATACTAATCAATACCAGTCGATTATCATTATCGAAGTGCGATGCATGAAAATACACGGGAATAATTGTCTTTCATGGGACACCTAAATTGAAGAAAGGAGCTTGTGTGGCACCAAAATGAATGGACTCGAGGCACCGTCCATATGGAGTCTCAACCCCTCACATGGCTGGTTGGCTGTGGTTATCATTTCGGCCTGATGCGGCCGGCTGAGGGCTGACTCGCCAGGAGTGTATAAAAATTTTGTCCACAAAGGTGTTTGAAGCCCACACGGGTGGAGTGGAAAAAAAAACGTTCGGAAACACTACAAGGAGAGTGTGAACCAAAAGATTACTCATCCACCCAGACTCATGGGACACCTAAATTGAATGAAGGTGGCTCTGCCAACAGGCAGACTGGCTAGCGGGTGTTCCAGGGCCGTAGTCCACTTAGTCGCCTCTTACGACACCCACGGGAGGAAATGGGTTGGTGCGATTCTTACCCGGACACCACACGGGTTAAGCTGGCTAGCGGGTGTTCCAGCGCCGTAGTCCACTTAGTCGCCTCTTACGACACCCACGGGAGGAAATAGGTTGGTGCGATTCTTACCCGGACACCACACGGGTTTAAAAGAAGTAGACCTAATTTCGAAACAATCCATGTGTGGTTTCACACTGTCACAATGTGTCACATATGGTTCGTTTATTACCTAAAACCTACATGGATAATTTCCTTGACTCAAATTAGGACTAACATAACACCAGGGTGTTTTCATCACTTTAATAAAATAAATGTATAAATTCATGTTTGTAAACTTTAAATATTTCATCAGTGCAAGCATATACTCTTAATACAGCCATGGAGCAGTGTCCAAAGTTCACTACTTGAATTATATCAAGTTTATTAATTTCTAGAAGTCTTTATTTTCTAACATGAATTTATATAATATGCAGGTCAAATCCAAGAAACGACAGTTGAATTCTATAATGGTATTTTCCAATGTGAGCAGCTGTTTAAAGATGCCAAGGATAACTATCCCTATATACTACATTGGTAAGTACCACTGAAAATGAGTAGTTTATTCTCCAAAAAAAAATAGAATTCAAGGGCTATAAAAAACATAGTGGAATGATATGAGTTTTTCTCACCGGTAAGTGGAGGTTTTAACTTGGCTGTGACTTTACAATGTCTTTGACATGCCAAATACCTATCTACTTACAAAATTTCACATATAACCTTCAAAGAAAGACATCAGAGTCTTTAGAGAGTACAGCAAAACATCAGTACAGTTCTCTGCAAAAATATACAGACAAAACCAATATTCCAACAGGACTAACATAACCAACCATTCTGAAGGTTGGAGGTCTAAGGTTGAAAGCTCAATGAACTCGTTAGCCTAGGAATGTTCTGCATGACTCAAGTCAAGGCTAGCATGATACTAGGTATCTTCGTCACTTTAATAAATGTACAAATTCATGTTTGTAAAACTTTAAATATTTCATCAGTGCAAGCATATACTTTTGCCATGGAACAGTGTCCAAAATTCACTATTTGAATTATATAAAGTTTATTCAGTTATAAGAAGTCTTTATTTTCCAACATGAATCTATATGTTATGTAGGTCAAATTCAAGAAACAACAGATGAATTCTGTAATGGTTTTTTAATCAATGCCGGCAGCTGTTTAAAGATACCCAGGATAAATCCTTATATAATACATTGGTCAATACCATTTTCAAATGAGTAGTTTATTCTCAAAAAATAGAATTCAAGTGCTACAAATAGACAGATCCCATTAGTTTGACAAACAAGCCTAGTTCTTGTCTACGAAAGAAAACGAACTCAGAGGCACGGACGATTATACACAAGACCCCATTCGAGCACCTGAGAAGTGTGCCTTCGACATACCCCATTATCAAAAACAATTTCTCTGACCTTATAATGAGATGAGACAGTTTCGACAGACACCTCCTTCGACACGACGATGACGCGTGATCAGCCAATAACACTGCATCCAGCTTCTCCTCGCAGACCTGAAATTCATCGTCGATGGACAAGCCTGAGATAAAAGTGTTCGCTTTTGTGTTGTCAGGTAAAGTGCCTTTGGCAGATTTAAACTGTAGTTTAAGGTCATCTACCGTGTTGTTAGGATTTACATCTAAGCCTCTTGCTTGCAATTCAAATAATAGTTCGTCTTTGGTCAGGTTATCAACTTCAATTTGCAACGCCATGTTTGAAAAGTAAGGTAGTGTTTAACACTTTTTTAAGAAAATAAAACAGATAAGTAAAAACAGCTGACTACAATTATTTATACTTATGTTTTCTACTTAGGTTATATAACTAATGTAAGATAGGTTTGATACCTATTTAGTAATATTAATTGTCTTTTACACAAAGCAGGAAAAGTATTCTAAGTTTAGTTTGAAAAAGTTCAAATGTCAAGTTTGACAGTTGTAATAGTTAGAAACTACATATATTGTGTTCAGTTGGAACACCAAGAAAAATATGCCTTCCACTATAGAGTAATGGAAAACAGAAAGTTACACATCCGTTGACTTAAATGCTAAAATATTTTGACACAATGAACAGAAAATATCAATATTTGATACAGATTCTATTATAAGGAAGTAAAGAGTTTTGTTTTACTAACAAACTATCAGTCTCATACAAACCAGCTCAAGCTTCTATCTAATACAGGTAATACCTACTGTCAAGAAAGAAAATTCAGTACACACAGATACCCGTTCACTTGTATAACCCAAAGCACCACGCTGGGCCGACAAAATGTAATGTGATAAACCGTTTCTGATGATGTTGTAGGACGGCTATCGTTTACCTCGGTGCGAAGGATACTTGTCGCGCTCGGAGAGGCGTCCACACTTGATTACTTGCACCGGGCTAGTCAGACAGGTAGATAA
Organism: Epinotia demarniana; assembly: GCA_945867215.1. NCBI lineage: Eukaryota > Metazoa > Arthropoda > Insecta > Lepidoptera > Tortricidae > Epinotia > Epinotia demarniana. The sequence goes on from OX244261.1 coordinate 14,660,457, forward strand.
TTTCACAGAGGTGGGTGCGCTTTGGGCATACGGCCATGAATGTGTGCTGATATTAGAAGGGCGCCATGCATTTACAATTTATTCTCCTAAATGCAAAAGAGATTAGACAGGATACCTATTTTACAATGGTCAGAAATATGAACGAAGAAAGATTATTTGACAAGTAGATTTATTGCCATTAGAACACGTATACACATGTAGAACAAACAACTAAATCTTAACTAAGGCTTAGAGCTAAGGCGTGGCTTCCTCTTAAAGAGATTTAGATTTTAAATTGTCTGACCGAGGACGAAGTCTTGGTATTTAAATTTAATTAATTAGAGAAAAGGCATACTTGTAGTGCTTGGTTTGTATGAGGCTGCGATATTAATACTAAAATTATGACTCTATTTGCAAACACATGGTTTCACACCAAAACGCGGTTCATAAGGTATGGAAAGAAATCACCTCGTGGAACGTGTTGTACACGCGTCACAGCGCCGCCGTAGTCCACTGCTTCCACCCAGGACCTCAGAAGAGGTCCTGCTTGTGACGGCTTCCGCAGATGGAGAACCGTCGCCACATGTGACCCGGGTACAGCTTCCGGCGCCAGACAAAATTGCCTATGTGTGAAGCAACCTCCGCGAAGGAGTCCCCACGGAGCGGCCAGCACGCAGTCGCTGGCAATGAGTAAAAGCAAGCCTAGGTGGTTTCCCGCCGACCAGATTTATCTCCTTACGTCATTTAAAGTTATGTCAAAATGTCCATTGTGTCATCGCAGCATTAGGTCGCGAGATGCGTCGAGATTAAAACTGCATTGTTAAAATTGATTCTAAGTTAAACAAACATGGCTTTTTCAGCCGCAGCGATTCCAAAAAAATGTACCCTCCCCCGTTCACGACATCTTGCAAAGAAAAAGAGGACCTCTGCGATTTTTGACAGCCGGAAAACTTTACCACAGACAATCTAGCTCCGTCCTCCCGTACCATAAAGATCGACTTGCATCAGTTGCACTGAATGCATGAAGACTAAAGATTTATTAACAACTCGCTTCAATGTTTCTAAAAGATCTATTTTACGATTTCTAAATTATCTGTAAAGATATTAATGAAACAATAACATTGATCGGTCTGAACTGTTAGCGATTTTATTTGCAACCTCGGTGCGCTCGCAGTTCCGCCGAACATCAGTAGGTGTCGCCTTCCCTTGAACGTCCGTGAGTCGCAGATATGCTGTAATAGATGGCGCTATGAGTCTTAAAACCCACAACAAACGCCTCATAAAATTAGACCGTAACATGCGAGTTTCAAAATTTGCGGCATAAAAGGCTGTATCTTTTGATTGCGTTGGCTTAGAAGTTTGATTTTTTCAAAGCTCCAAGGCACAGTAGATCTGAGTATTTGGTATAGATTTTAGCTTGATACCTCCACGCGTTCTTGAGAAAAAGGGTCTTGACAGACGGACGGACGGACAACAAAGCGATCCTATAAGGGTTTTGAGGTATGGAACCCTAAAAACGACAATGGTCATTAGGTTTCATGGCCGGTACAAATTGCACCGCCCTCTCGTCCCATTGACGCCTCTGGCCGTTTTATATGCAAATTGAATTACTCTGAATTTGGATTTGGACGGGACGAGTGAAATGACATCTTCACTTCGGACATTGTTGGGCATAATTGCGGTATTGGGGATGTGCGCTTTAGTGGAAGTATTAATAGTCATAAGTCGCTGTTATGGCTTCATAAACCGTTATACCCTGCTGCATGTTTTGATAGGGCTTTTAGCTCATGTTATAATTATTAGCAAATTCTGCGGCGGGTTGTATGTGAATTTGGAACGCTAACACTAAAACATAAGTGTTTTAGTTTAATGGTTATTGAACTTAGAGAATAACAACTTATTAAAAATATATTACAAAGTCTGAATTCACAGTGTCTAATTAATTGATCACAAACATCGTATATTGTGAACCACATGACCGTATAATAGTTGCTATGAGCATACTCTTTGTTATTTAAGCATTGTTAATATAACGACCACCAAATTTAGACCAATGATGTACTAAAAAGCCATACTATAATAATTAAATTATATAATTTATATAATAATAAAAAGTTCCGTTTTACGTTAGTAACAGCATAATTTAATTGATCGCACACCGCTATATGAATTTCAATTTTACAAACATCTTGCTTACATGACGAAAGAAGTAATCCCACTGCAACATCTGAACTTAATCTGTACTCGAATGTTTTTTTTTTTCAAAAATTAAAATTATTCAAGTTTTCTTTAAGCCATTCGCAAGTTTTCACTTCTGCCGGCACTCCCGGAGTGCAAATCGGTCTTTTTTTATTAATCTGAACTTCCCAGCTATTGTATTATTTTATAATCGTATCATATTATTATTTCCAAAAGTTGTAGTTAATTTCGATAGCCAACATAGGAACTACAATAGTTATCAATTGGGATGTTCAGTGATTTGGTACTTTAACAACCCTATCTATATTTGTCTGTTGCAAATAAAATACATCAAAAGTCATCACTGAGGCAGTGAACCTTCTGTACCTTTAGGTACTTTTCATTATTCTGTGGTAACTGGTAACTTACCGATTTTGTACATAACCACAAATAGTGCACATAACACTGTCATGTAGCGAGTCAACTCCAATGAAGCTACGACAAGGATATCTGAATCAAAATGAAAACCCGAATCGCAATCAATAATTTAATCTGTAAATAGGCCACTAGGGTTTTTATATGTCAAACGGTAATTTAGGTACGATATAATAATAATAAAAAAATCTTAAACAATAATGATTTCAAAATTGCATTTAAACGACCGATAAACGGCTAACAAACTAAATGTTACTAAATGAAAAAATATATATGCCATTCGATATAAAGTCAAAAGTAAAGTAATTAACAAGAAGTCTCTGATATTCATTTAGTATCCCAGAGATGTATAAGGGTGAAAATCAAAAAAAATGTACATAGTTAATACCTTAATCTAATCTAACAAATACAATGTATGGGTAATTGTCGTGTACATTTTTTTTGATTTTCACCCATTTAAGGTCTATGAGCGTCGAATGTTAAAAGAATAAATGTATATTCTCAAACATATGAAAAAACTGAAGCACTAACACAACTTTGTCGGTAACACGCAACTTTATGTTTTCCTTCTGTCCAAGTGAACTTCCCCTATGTATTATATCATAACACGTCAATGAACATAAAATATGTTGTTCTGTCTATTTAATACACAGTCGTTAAATCTGTATCACTAAAGCTGAATGGCTTACTAACTGAGGCTCGAGCTATGTAAATATTTATTTCTATTTTATTTCCGTTTTGGTTGCAGTTGTAAAACTTACATTTATTACGATACAGATATGAGTTGCACTAAATTTTTAAGCATGCGGGCTGCTCAAACCACACACGAACTATGACTTGTTTGTGTGTTTATGTTTTTGTAGAGTTTTTTATTCTTTATCTGAGGACGAACTACCATAAAGGTTCAAAAAATAATCCTACACACGTTACACTACAACTTAAACAAAAGAAGATCACCAAAAAATCCTGATCTCATTACCAATAATTTAACGTTGAAAATTACCGTGATTTAAGGTTCCAAAGTGAATCGTTTGAAAATAAGCTTCGAGGTCCTAAGGTAACTCTCAAGACCCGACGTCTACGCTCATAGGAACAAGGAACGATAAATCCAAAGAGGCTTTGCAAAGCAGCCTGGTATTAGCAAGTCTTACCCCGACCCTAAATAATTAGGCAATTACTTTTATTTATCGCTCACTGGAAACATAATAGTACTAATAAGCATTCGTGAGGTGAATTAAGTCATTATATATGAAAATATTTTTCAGTCCTTGCGTTATTTCATGCAGCGAAGCAACGCGTTCAGGTAATTGAATGAAAATACCACCGAGGAAATTGTACGACTTTTAATAATGTATGTGCTAGCTATATTCATTGTGATTGGTTCTATATTTTAATAGCTTCACTTTTTTCATTAATATATGATATAATAATAGCTTGAATATTTGTATATACCATGACGTGACTGTACTAAAATCTACAACAAAATATAATATTTTCACATAGGAGCACCTTAAGCTGCATTGTGAAGAACTTTCCCCTACATCAGACCCAACACCTTAAACTAAAATCCACCAAAGAAAATGTAAATAACCAGGCCGCCGGCGTTTTACTCGTATTCGCAAGTTGAAAATTTATTCTGTGGAGCGAAATCGTGTGGAAAATTTGCAATTTAGAAGTAAAGGGGAACGCCAATAAGCCATCGATTATGCAGATGCATGCCTTTTGTGCAAAACTGCAGTGTTATCTTTGCAGTTAGTCCGCGTTCCGCGAGTTTTTGTCGAGAATTGGACTGTTTACAATAGCAATCTGTACCATTAGGTACCTTAATGTTACTTAAAAACCCGCAAAAAATATGCGTTTAAACATTTGATCACGAACAGTCTGTTGAATTTCCAAGCTGCCACTTTTAGTGTTTTAATAGATATATACCTGTTTTTTTATTGTTAATGCAACGAAGGAAAAATAAATGAAGTAAATACCTACTCAATGCTTGTATTCATTGCACTAATTGTTAGTTAAGATGAGTTCCTGTAGAATGTAGATGAATAATATATATAAAAAAACGATGAACGATATCGACAGTCTTGTACTTTTTAGTATTGATCGAGTGATAGGTAAAAGGTAATAAAAATAATTTAAATCCTACTAACACAATGAAAACGAAACAAAAAACAGACGTACGTGAAAATTAACTATTGAACTTGAAGAGACTAACGTTATGTTACATTCCGATAATGATATATAACTAACCAAAAAAAACAGCAACGCATCAGAGGCTTTCAGAGAAGCGCAGAGATAGCCCTTCCGGTCACCAACTTCCTGTTAGCGTAGACACCGACAAATCCCGTGCCAGTTTTTGTCGGATACCAAGAAAAAGCTGAAACGAAAAAAGTACACTGAAAGAAATGAGATGATTTGGGACTAACTCGAATTTGATTACACTTTTTCTGATGCGTGAATTATGGCTGTCTGGGACCGGAATCGACGCGGGGGGTTTCGGATGATATATACTTAATCAAATGTCTGTTATGTTTGATCAATATGAATGTACAAAAACATTGTCAACGCCTTTGGTTATGGCTTGCCTGTTTAATGGCAGCAGAATAACAAATAAACATCATCGAAATACTTTCTACACGTTACCACATTTCATTTGGATTACTTCTACTTATTTTATAACCTCATAATATTGATTATCAATATTATACCATACAATAGTTTAAATTACGAATATGAACATTGTAAGTAAATCATCGAGTACTGTTATAAAATGGACTAAACCGGAAAAAAATATCTACCGCTTGTTTTGATATCATTAGTAGCTGTACAAACAAAACAGTTCTATTCATGACCTTTTGGCAGCATGTGTGGTAACACGACACTAGACGGCGCTGGCGTCAACACTGTTTGTTCTGAAACCCAATATTGCGCATTAGACCGTTGTTTTGCCACCATTATCTTAGCTTTGATGCTGCCAACTAGATTACGAGATAACCATTTTAGTATGCTTTTCGTAGGTATATTATTATGGATGGATATATTTTACAGCTAAATATTAAGTATAATTTTTTAGACACAATAAACTCGGAAGCACCTGAAGCCATTTTTTAACACATTCATCTACTTGAAGCCACAAAGCCTTACAATTTTTCCTCAAGCCAAAGATTGGCTTTTGTAAACCATTAATCAGGGGCACAATGCATGTCAGTCGACGCACCGCATAAGGGGCGAGTTTCCCGTATAATGGGGTATGAATAGAAAACCTCCTGCGATTGCCGTGTGGATACTTGGCTTTGTGGTAAAATTGGGCTATAATTCGACGTGTACATATATATGTTATGCAGAATTAGAAAGCGAGCGAAATTAATTAGTGTAAAGGTGCTGATGCAAGTATCGAAATCATTCAGACCAGTGTCATCAGAGACTTTAGTTAAAATAACAAACCGTTAGGCCATATTTCAAGCTATCCATAATATTCTTCTATCTAGTAAGTACGCCATATTGTACATGTCCTCGTCATCAATGTTATCATAGATTGTATGACTGATGTATCATAATAAATGCATGAATAAAGTTACTTATTGATAATAATAAAGCAACTACAGTTCTATTGTTATAATATAAATTAGGAAATTAAGCGATCAACTATTAGTGGTTACAAAACGATTATTTTAAGTTAAACAAACCCTAATGTGCCAACCCTAATTGCAGCTAAACAACATAATCAACTTAACCGCATTGCCTAATGACAATGCATTCCCATAGCTTATAACGATAACCCATAATGTCATATCGTGATCATGTTCGTATTAAACAGCGATCGACACTGTCTGTATAATTAGCTCTTGCATTGGCGGAACATGGATAGATTTGATATTGGATGGATAGCTTTTCATTATGCACCCTATTTTCTACGGCATAAATACTTATTTACTTAGATATTTCGTTTGTTTGTCACACGTCATCAAAGTAAATATCAAATTCTATTTCTTAACTGCTTGGCAATAAGTTCTTGATTGCAGAAAATAATTAGTCACTGATATTTTGAACATTGGTAGATACAAATCTTATTTAAAGGACGGCATTATTCCATTAGACGGCAAAGAACTTACCCATGATATAACAACAATATCAATAAAGATTTACGGCATCTATTCAATAGGTCTGGCCCCTATATTTATGTTTGGTGTATAATAAAAGTAAATTAGCAATATACGCCAAAATGCATTCGACGGGGGGAGTACTGCGCGGACAATTACCGACTGGTTTCCAAATTTCCCAATATACGCAGCGTAATTGATATTTACGCTGCATTAACTTCATACGAGTATATTAACTGTATGCAGTCCTTTTATACGTTCGCATTTTCGGGTTCAATCTGCGCAAAACTCATTGACTTTAATTAAAAAACTTACGGTGAATGTCGTCAATAGGTATCTCAAATTATTGCAACAAATTGAACCACCTCAATTTCGAAGTTGTGTCTAGTTGTTGTGTGAATTGTTTGCGAACTATATTGTAATCATTTTCATCTCAGGTAGCCATAGACTAATCTGCGGTGGTTAAACGCTCTGTTTGCAATAGTTTAAGACAAGTTAGACAACGAGCAACATTAGTCAGGGATACTGGGCCCATTTAACAGTGTCGACCGCACATTTGTATTGGGCACAACCTTAAAGAGAATCCTTTACTTCGTGAACGGGAACAGATTGTTTCTCAATTATTCTGACATATGACTAATCTCTGCTTCGGTTACTTGCAACTGGTTCATTCACGGATATAATTTACTGTTTAAATTTAGCTTCACCGACAGAATTAGTCGTCTTGGTTCTGTCTTGCCCATTGAAAAGTTCGATATTAATGATCAGCCTACAGACGAATCCATTTCCTTTTAAATAGACGGCGGCGATTCGAATGCTCTATTTATCAATGATACTTAATCAATGGAATTTAGAATTGAATGTCTAATAGTTGTTTAAATTACTTTCGAGTGAAAGAAGTTTGTGAGGAGGGCGGAAGGGATCGGACTTTCATTGTGAAGGCAGCACGTGTCATCCGGAACACCTGTACAGAACAGAGTGACTAATGACAATCGGTTTACCGCTATGATTACCGATAAACATTTGAATACCTACGGTTAAAATGTAATTTGTATCTTTAGTATCTTTAAGTTTTCCGTTGCTATATTGACTGCATAATGAACCTGATCTTGGTACGAAGTTATTTTAATTATCTTCACAGTTGTTACGTACAGTAAGTCCGGGACCCAAATACTAATGATACCCCAGGTTCAGGTAACTGCTGTAGTTACCTTTAACGACTCACCTCATAAAACCCCTCGTATATTGCGGAGCTAAATACTTTTTCCTAACGTTTTCTCTTAGAGCCTTCTAGATAATGCAACACGGTTAAACTTACTCATTAAGACTTGCAATATTACGAAATGTAATGGATGGTCTTTTCGATGTCGCCTCTTGTTTACTTTCCTTCTAAGTCTTCTGGACGGGACTCCATTAACTAAAGAGGATCTCCGGCCAGCTTAATTAAGAATTCTCTCCGAAATCTCGCCTCGGCCACCCTCGAGCGGAATGGCAGCGATTGATTTTAAATGAGCCGACAACAAAGACCGCCTAAAGTGGCCAAGTTGCCTTTTAAAAACTTAGTGTTCAGACTTGGCCGTCGCTAAAAGAAAAGTAATTTTAATCGTGAATTAGTTCCGGGCTGTTTGAGACGCCAAATGTAACAGAGTTTTTCGTTTCCAAGAAATGTTTCACGTTTCGCGAGACAATTAAATATAACAAAAGCCTGTATAGAATGAACGTCTGATGTCTGCCGAATATTTCCACAGACACTGGGTTATGGCCCGTAGTCTTAACATGGACAACCATTATAAGTTTCCATGTTTCTCTTTACTATTAATGTAAATTGTAAGTTTCAGGTTTATTGGTAGCATTCATAAAAGTAATCATATTTGCTTGACTCTAATATAATATCTGGTTATATGATTTGTCACATCGAAACTCTAATTTTTGTACTTGTTCATCCATATTATAAATGGGAAAGTGTGTGTGTGTTTGTTTGTCCTTCACGGCAAAACGGCAAGATTTTTTAAGTGGAAATAGTTCAAGGGATGGAGAGTGACATAGGATAGTTTTTATACCCGAAATCATCCCCTAAGGGGATGAAATGGGGAGTAAATGATTGTATTGACGGAATCGCGGGCAGAAGCTAGTATAAATATGTTTGAAACTAGTCTTTTTTTTACTTTTACTTTAGACACTCAAAACTCTATTACTCACCGCTCAAACCCTGTTCTGTCAGACGTAACATTCCGCTCCAGACGACATCTGGCACACAAAACTTCCAACATAAACATGGAGACAGAAAATTTCATCCCAAGTGAGGAAATATTACAGCAGCTTAATGTTACGAGGGCGCACCTTACGGAAGGCTGGCTCGTTATGCTGATTTATGAAGCACCCCCGAAAGGTGTTTCAAAGAAAGCTAGTGCAAATTCCTGTGAGGGGTTAGCTGGATAAATTTTAAGGGTTTCACGACAAACATTGTTGTTGATAATCTAGAATTTTCAGCTTGGAAATGCCAATTTACAATAATGGTTATCTTACAAAAAAGAGTCAGAATCTCTGATAGATTTGAAGCTTTTCAGTGGCTATTACGTTACTTGTTTATTACCCTGCATAATACTAATACACTGTTTATTTCTATAACAAAAAAAAACAATTTAATTGAGAACCTCCTCCTTTTTTTGAAGTCGGTTAAAAAGGTAGCATCCATTTATTGCGTTGTTTTATCGTAAAAATGTGTTCTTTTTTTGTAGTCGAATGTGAATACAGTCTTTTTTTTGTTTGTAGTATCGTAGTTTTACTCGACTGAGGCACAGCCGGGGGTTTTTAGCAGTAATTTTATGTTTGTATTTGCGTATGTTCCACCATAGCGTTTTAAATACCTACTGAACCGATTTTGACAAATAAGCGGACAATCGATTCGAGAAAAAATCATTTTTCTGTTAGATACTTTTCCGTACAGTTTTTTCAAAACATTTTTTTGTCACACTTAGCACGCTGCACGAAGACAAAGCCCAGCGCCCACACGCCGCGCACGCCCCGTTATCATCATACCCCTGCACCCGTGCGCTGGCAGGCGAGGACTTAGTTAAGCGGTCCACCTATAGTTGATATATTTGTCACAGGAAAACAAAATGTTGACAGAAGCGGACAACCCTATATACTTATATACAGGTTGTGCGTGCATTGTGTAGTATTTTTTGATTATGATTATGAACGACAGAATCAAGAAAATCTCTATATCTCTATGACACGGCCGGTTATTCAGTCGCTTATTAAATTCCTAAATAAAAGAAAGTTTCACAATCGTAACTCACATTTTAAATCGTATAGCAGTAATATGAAATAGGGTTAAGTGAACTATTTAAAATTGGTTTCATAGTCATTAATTAAGTGTACGAGTACCTTTGTAATACCGATATGGCTACACGCTGGCCCCCTATAGACCGACCGCCTGTGGCGTATGCACCTGGAACGGAACTGAACTGAACGGAATAGAGAATCTGTTTGTAAGTATTATAATTTTGAGTTTGAGTAAAATGCTATTGACGGCCACTTTATAAAACAAATTATTTGATACATGTCACAACGGAATGAATAGTTCTGTATCGCAAGGTTTATTTATTATCTTTATTGCGCTAACGAAGAACTTATCGTACAAAAGACGTACTTAGTGCCATAAGCATTCTCTACCAGTGAACCTTCATCGGAGGTCGGATCAGGAGTCGGGTTTCACTTGATAATAAGCAGAATTGCAGACATCGTAAATTTTGAAGCATTTTCAGTGCATCGTATTGTTGTTAGCGGCATTAGTACACCTAGAAACAATTTCAATCGTAATGCTTAATTAGTGGTAAATAACGATATTTGTTTATACCTACTACTGCCTATGCCAAATTTTGGGATTTGGTGTCAAAGCCGACCCCGGGCTCCTTAAGGCCGCAACTGGGAATAATGCTAGGAGGATGATGATTGTTGATTGATGTGTCTGCCGTCTGCCTATATCAACTCCGTTAGCGCAACCATGCAGCACCAAAAATAACCTTAACCTAATATAAAAAAATAACCTTGTATGAGAAAAAAATTCGTTTTTTTTGCAGCGGCCATGGATGTTTGTGTAAAAATCTTTTAGATGACCTCTTAATACGCATATATATATATATATAAACGCGTTAAACAATATCGGAGCTGAGATGTTTTAGTTTGGTTTATAACTTTTCAATATGACCTGCGGAAATATGTATTGCAAATATCTCGGCTCCGATGCATTTTAGAGTTTTACATTTCATAACAAAATATGTTTGTTTAAAATAGATCTATCATAATATACCAATTTAAGGCGCCGTAGGTTCACGGTCTTTTCTCCCTCTCACTGAGCATACGTGTGAGCGAGATGGAAGTGCGTGCTCAGAAGCGCGGATATCATGTTAATTAATTTAAATTTTTTGTCCGTTTAAATAAATAAAAAAGTAATCACTGAGTTCTCTCAAACATGATGTTGCCGCTTTTTAGAAGCCATTTTAATAGTTTTAGCTTTTGTGCATAATTTGTTACGAATATTTTAAGTGTATTTTAGAACCTTTTAGACCTATGTTCCTATTTTTTTTCTATAGAGCGGAAATTGCTTAATCATGTTTCGAATCACTGATTTCCCTGCAGAAAAGTCTCAAGATTACTATTCGTATTTTTTAAAAACCATATTATTATAAACAGACCTATTATATTGTTTCAAAAACTCTGTTCGCTTCACTTCTCTGAACCTACGGCGCCTTAACGAGTGGCCGCTCATTTTAAAAATATGACAACCCTATCCAAACCCTGTTTTATTTTTTTAAATAACAAAAAAGAACTCAAATTAATGCAATACATATAGTAAATAAATAATATACCCTTCGTATGATACGTAATACTAATGCAAGACCTAACAACTCATCTAAAATTAAATATCCAAAAGCAACATACCTTGCAAAATGTATTTCGACTATTTGATTATATATACACTTACTCAACAATTGTTGTAGGCTGAACATTCTATTTAAGATATTATTATTAGTACTGTATCAAATTACAGTAAATAAATTTGTATGTTGGTGTTTATATACATACATAACTAGAATATTGTTATTCACAAATGCGCTTGTTATCAAAAAAATCTTTATTACGTTTCCTACGTTTTACGGTACACGTTAACTCATTTTCTTTTGAATTCATTTTCCATAATGGTATTTTCAAACGACAGGAAATTGAAACTATAACGGCGTTCGTCCACTACCTACGCGATACGCATTATGAGTGCTTAAAATTGTTTTAGATTGTATGAAACGAGCGAGCGAAGCGAACGAAGTTCTATGCTTTCTGTTTGGGCCAAAATTCGTTTGTCCGGATGCCCCGCTGTCCCGCTGTCTACAGGTCGCACTTCTCATCCGTTTCTACTGAAATTTTGCGCTGTTCACAATATTTTCGATACTGTTTTTTTTTTTCCCTTTCACTTTTTCGTTCTTTTTATGATAGGCGTTCGGCTCACAAAGCCAATAGCATGCACAAGTGTAGGATAGGTACTCAGACCAAGAAAAAAATCTTAACGTTTAATTAAAGGACCAAAGTCTTGGCCAGTTTATCCCACTCAATTAAATTTTCTATATGAAAGTTTTTACCCATCTTTCTTCTTGGTCTGAAGTTAGGTATAGGTTATTATACCGCGACTTACCGAGTAACTTATGCGAGTTGGCCATTACCATTGTAGAATACCTCAGAGCACATTTACTTTAATTAGAGAGCTAGTTTGGTAATAAGTTCTCGATGGAATTCACACGTAACCAGCAAATTCAAATGAGAGCGGGACGCAGCTATCCTAATTTAAATCATTCTTATGCGATTGTATAACAGCTTCTATGTCGTAACAGAAATAGCACTGAAAATACATTTAAAGAGTAGGACATTTAAGTCATGAATTCGTGTTAGTCTCGCGTTCCGTAAACCCGAAAAAAAAAGCTTTTTTCAAACAAAGTCAGGTCGTATTTTTTTCAACATTTTCCTGTATAAATCAAAATTGGCGCACTGTAAAAAAAAGGAAAGAACGGTTTTAGAATGGCACCCCCCCATTCCGTCTTTTTTTTAAATTAAAAATATATCAAGTACTCATTTTTAAGTTTCCATACACGTAGATTAGCTTAGTTTACTACTGATTGCATTAGTAGTTTCTGAGATATTTAACGTTGTGACAGACGGACAGACAGACGGGCGGAGTCGCACCATAAAGGTTCCATTTCGTTTCCACCTTTTTGGTCCGGAACCTCAAAACAATTGCACGAATACATTTCCTAACATCTGTAATTCATTTCCCTACCCATTCAATACGATTTTTATGTGATATGTAGTTATGTACATCCCGTACGAGTATACTACAAAGGATCAACTTTAATTAGCCTCAATTTTATTTAAATTATGAGAAGATAAGTATCATTTTAAAATGATATTGCATTTTTTGAGTAAATGTTCATGTCATCTTGATTTTTTATCGCGTTAAAGCCGAAAGAGATTCCGTCTTTAATAAGCTTCGCAAATCGTAAATCTTATTTTTTATGAGCAATGATGACAAATAAATTACTTACCTGTTCAATGCAATAACATTCAAAGTGTAATGAAATAAATCGTTATCTTTTTAACGTTGCGTCTTCGTTTTGATTGGAATTTCCAATGCCAGAGTTACCTTTATTTTTTTCATGTCTTATATCTCTACCAAGTTTAATTTTCAATATTGCATTGTCAAGAGCTTCCTAATTTTTGTGTCTTTCTTAAAAAGTGTACGAAAGTTGGCCTTTCCAAGTTGATCGACTATTACTCGTTAACTAGTTATGCCTATTTAGCTGCGATAGTTTTCCTTTTAAATTCATTATAACTACTACCGCACGGATTTTTTTCAAGATTTTTGTCTATCGTTTTGTCAGCGCGACTGATTTATATACCCATGTTGAATTACAGCATTCTTGTAGTAAGGGTCAATGAGCTAAGCCGCAGACGGACAGACGGACATGGCGAAACTATGAGGGTTTTTTGTTTACTACGGAACCATAAAAGAGAAGTTTTTATAGATAATCAAATTTTTGACATCGGAAATATGTATATTACGATGTACATAGATTGTGAGTAAAAAGAACAACGGTAGGTATAAAGGTGTTTTTTCATATTACAAATGAAATGCAATATGCCGACTCAATAACTTTTCTAGTTCCAGCCTTGTACACTTTCTTCTCGGTATTTCCCGAAAGAATTCGGACTCAATTCGATATTACGTTTCTGTAACAACTGGAAATGACGTCATACCTTTCACACATGAGCGCCGAATCTGATGATTTTTTCCGATGGCAGCTATTGTTATAACGCAGAACGAAACAATCGGGGATTTTTTACCCCATTTAATCCCATTTGTATTCCCGTCCACTGAAACATGAATTTATTGTGTGCGCTTGATTTAACTGACAATTTGATTTTGCCGCTTGAATGTGTTGGCTTTGTCAACACACTGTTCAATAAGAGCTAAGTAAGCACATGTAGCTCTGGATTCATTATTCGCAATTATTAATTGAGATACGGCGGTTTAGATTTTGAGTACAGTAAGGTATAATCCTAATGCTTGACACTGACCCACTGCTTGGCACTTTCAACCTTAATTAATATATGTGAACAACAAATGACAATAATTAATTTATTTATGAAGCCCTTCAACAATAAGCGTAGGTATGCTTTACATAACATTAATTGTCATCATCATCCTCCTAGCGTTATTCCCGGTTGTGCCCCGAAAGGAGCCTGTGGGGTCTGCATTGGCACCCCCCAAGATTTGGCCTTCCAAACCAGAGGGAAAACTAACATTAACTAACATTAATTCACAAATTAAGATTAAGCACCGGCTCTTTTTCTCTACAAGTCGCATTTCTCAACCGATTCTTTTGAATTTTTCTGAGCATGTTCAATAATTTTATAGTTCTTTTTTGTCTACTCAGTTTTCCAAAATAAAAAAAGATACAGGCTCTCGAGTTTTTTAATCGATCGTTCCAGTGGTAGAACATTTTATATAAAGCTATTCACACTTGCCGGACACCAATTTGTATGAGGCGCCACATCCGATAAAAAATCGTGGCGACACGACAGCCGACAAGTGGGAACCGGGGGAAGTTGAATAAAAAAAAATGCAGCATGGTTATGTAACGAATGTGTGAAGCGTAGTTGGCACATATATTAACATGGATCAATGGTCTGAAATAAATGATTTTAATTTTAATAAATTAAATCGCAAGCAAAACAGAAGACTTATTTTATTCATTCATATAGGCTCGTGTATGAATATATAACACCTTTATGCTCAGGTGCGACTTACTTGTGAAGTTTTTGAAAGAGCGTTAGAAAATCATCTGTCATTTTCCCTGAGAAAAAATCCAATTTAGGCATCTATCTACCTAACGCATACGTACGAAGCGTTACGCAATCGATCAGCATTATTACACTAAATCATAGTATGCCGGGTTGTGCGAACTATGTTGTATAGGCGGAAATTACGGTTGATGTCATTGTTCCTGATAACTATTTGAATGAGAAGATGAGAAAGTTTAATTAATAAATGTCCCTTTAACTCACTAGGCGGCTAGTCTCGTAAATACGAGACACTTAACTTTCTTTATAGCACCACTAATATTTATTTATCTAGTTAGATGTAGCTTTCAGTGGTAACTCCGTGTAATTAAACCAAGTCTATTTACAAACATAACAAATTGCGCAGCGTTTGCAGTAACTTAAAGCTAAATTAACATATGGGGCCTATTAGCGGGTTTACTCTCAGAATTTAGAGTCGAGCAGATGCAATCGACTTGGCCTTAATATACAATTTCCAATGAATTTGTTCTGAAATGTAACAAGTAATAATTTTTCACAATACAATTAAATGATTCAAAGTTGCTACCACTTTTGTGGGACATCGATTGTTAAATGAACACGAGAACAAAATATTCATCGATTGCAGCGTTTGCAGCACATCTTAGTAAAACTTAAATTTGCTGCAATCAATGTATATGTTAACCCGTAGTAAGGTATAACTGTCTAGTAATAATAAAGTTACCAAGTAAGTAATGAATCAACACACGTACTTTGTTGCACGTACTGAAATAAACTCTATAAAAAGTGAATAATTAGTATTCGACAAGTGGACGTGTCGCGACTGCGAACGCGAACGCACGAAGCTCTTGAAATTAAAATTATGTTTAATGAAGATAGCTATGAGGCTGCTATCAGCCAGCATTGAGTCTTTTGTTGTCTCTAGCAGCAGGATTGAATGGGGGAATTCTTAATTAAGTGTTCGCGAGGCCCTCTCGCTTAATGCAATGACTTCACGGCTCGTTTAACTTTCATAAAATTCTCTGAGACTCAGCAATTTTTCCAACTTGCGGAATTATATTTTTACCGGAAAAGTCCTTTTGTTGTAAGTAATTAGATTAAAGGATGCCTTTATATGCATTGAATGCTCGTTTAATGTTGTAAATCGGAACTTGGAGATATGTCACGGTTGACTTGTAAGAGAAAGAATACATGGAATTATCTCTGCATTATGTACATTAAAAACGAAATATTATATAAATGCTTGGTAATAATAAGACCCCGCTATCGGAGGTGCAAATTGGTACCTGTGAAGTGCTTAGAGATGGGTAAAAAATATTTTAAAATACTAGCTATATGTCGATATTTTTCTTTATCATATTGAGAGTAAGATTTTAATTAAACGTGTTTATTTTATAAAACAGGACAATATAATTACAAAATGAATATGTGATAAATAGTTTATATTTTTTAGAATATATTTATAGAAAAAAAAACTGATCGTTCATTAAGAATACGATATCCCTTTCAGTAGTAATAAAATAATGATTGTTTAATTAATTTATAAAGGGGTCGTGCTATGAAGATAACGATAATTTGTTAGTAATGATGGAAGATTAAAGATTTTTCTCTATAAAAATGAATAAATATTCATACATATTCATTTTGTAATAATATAGTCCTGTTTTATAAAATAAACACGTTTAATTAAAGTCTAAGACTCTCATCATGGTAAAGAAAAATTATCGACATATAGCTAGTATTTCAAAATAATTTTACCCATCCCTAATAACTTGACAGTTACCAATTTGCACCACCGATAGCGGGGTCTAGTAATAATAATCTTAAATCAAGAATCGCTTTACATAAAACTAAATAACAATAATTGAACAATTGCAGGACTTGAACCATGTTTTTAAAAGTTATTTCGTCCGCTGTTTTGATAAGCATTTTTGACTGTAATGAATAACACTTCAACACGGAAATATTACAAGTCTAAACTATAATAAAGGTATAATGGCGTCAAAGTGATATAGCATCGTGTAATCTCCTCTCATCATTGTAATGGTTTTCATTAGTGTCTTTATTACAGCTATAAGGGAATAAAGTTGCATGAAAATAAGTTAAAACCGACGTACGAGCTATCAATCAAAATTATGTACCGATTAACGCTCGACCAAGGTTTTATAATAGCCGGAAATTATCGGGGCGCGTGGTGGAGAAATATATAACTCTTATTAAAATAACTATATTAATTGCATACGTTATAAGAATACTATGCCGCAGTTTTGACGCTAAACGGTAGCTATTAGAAACTGGCAGTCGTTGAACGTAATGACTATGCGTTTTAGGGTTCCGTAGACAACAAGGAACCCTTACAGTTTCGCCATGTCTGTCCATCTGTCCGTCTTCGGCTTAGCTCAGTAGCCCTTACAAGTAGAAAACTGTAATTCGGCATGGGGATATAAACCAATCACGCCGATAAAACAGTAGAATTAAATCCTGAAAAAAATTACTACTGGGTATGTGAAAAAATTCGTGGCAGTATTAAATATAATGAATTTAAAAGGAAAACTATGACGGCTAAGTAGGCATAACTAGTTACCGATTAATACTTGACCAACATAAAATGTACTTAGAAAGGCTAGTTTTCGTACAAATGCGAACGACGCAACCGCACCATTTAGTTGGCGCGCGCGGGAAGTAATGAATGTTTTAACTCAAAAATTATGTTTGAAAACGTAGTTATAAATAAATCGAATTAAACATTTTTTTCAGAAACAGTAAACATCTCAGGGTTGTTATAAAAAAAAACATAACGTATCCTATTGGGTACAACACATTTACATTTTAGCTTTACCTAAAAAGTTAACGGTTTCTGAGAAAAAAAAAGTTCGATGAAATGTAAATTCGATGAAACAAAGCAATCGGTGAAACGTTTGTTGGTAAAATGATCCCATAAGAAACGACTGTTTACTAACCTCGTGGCACCATGACCTAATACAACGATGCGCTACTTATTTTAGTATTAAGAATCAATTGTTTTCTACATTATCAATTTTTTACTTAATGTATCAGACGTGACAGTGACGATGACGGTGTCTGTCTGAAAGCTAAACTTGATATTTCAGTAAAAGTGTTTATTTTTTGGTTCAGATTCATATATCTACATTTGGGAAGTCAAAGCGCTTAAGTTTATCGAGGGATAGCTTCACCCAAGACATATTGCACGCAGGGCGGTCCAACCCTAATAAAGATCGATTATTATTATCTCCCTCTATGACTCACGTAATACCATAATTGATATAAAAGCTGTGCTTCTATTATTATGGAGCCCCCTGGTAACGAAGATTTAAAATGAGCAATTGTTGGATTACGATGATTAATCTCGCCTCACAGCAAATAATTTCAGTTGTCTCAGTAAAGACTTTGCAATCTGTAATAATATTTTACTTTACTAAATAAATGTTTACTACCTAACTCTCGTAAAGCCAAATAAAAAAGGTGATTAATGTGAGAATTAAAAGAATTATATGTCCGTTCTTTCCATTCGAAAGGTTGCAAAATATGGTTGGTCTGAGTGAAGAAATAAACCATTGTAAATGTCTACATAATATTATTACAGTGAAAACGTCTAGTTCTTCGAAACAGTTATTTACCTTATTATAAATAAAAAGTGTTCCATGTACTACGAACATGTTCGTTGCCACAGGAATGCCAAGGACGTTACGAATATTTATTCAGTGTACCTACCTACACATTAATGATAATTTACAACTGTGCTTTTACAACCACGCACAAATGTTCTGTAAATTGATACAAGGCAAACATACGGCCGCGTATTTACACCAGGGTCGCCCAGCGTGCTGGGGCGAACTTGGCAGACCTTCGCGTTCGACACGCGAAAATCAGATGCATTCTAAAATGTTCTTAGTACAACTAATCCCAAGATTCAAATTTACTTAGATTAAATGAAGGTGCTTGTGATTTTTTGCGATTGGCGCACTGTCTTCTATTATTCTTCGTTGCGAGGGTGGAGCGGGTCAAATCGGCGCTCTGACTAAAGAGTGGCGCGTGCACGCCGAGTTACGCTCGCGTCGCCTAATGAACGCGGTTGCACTTTACACGTGCAGTTTAATACCCAATTGCCCCAACTATTAGAGGGTATTTGCAGGATTTAATAATGTAACCAATTTGATGTGCGGAATCTGTAACTAGAAAACACGTCATGTAATTGGTTATGTGATAAATAAATATGTCGTTTTTTTTAAGGATACGTTATTGTAATTATTTTATCGATAGCTATTTAGTTTGAAAAAATATATTAACTTGCAATGAACTTCAATATTAATGGTAGCTATAATTTCTTTTAGGTAAATAAAGCCTTATCAATTCCTCAATGTCAACTAATCACTAGTTGTGAACTAAGTAACTAAGACTGTTTAGGTACCCCTATATTCTCATTTACAAGCATCGAAATACAGCCTCGGTAGCTTAGGTAAAAAAATATGAACTTGCAACTACCTTCAATATTAATGATAGGTACCTTTTTCTTCAGATAAATAAACCCTCCTCAATGCCAGCCTCCTCAAAGCTAATCCATTAGGTAAAATAAGAGTAGGTAAATATGATTGTTCAGGTAACATATGTTCTCATTTTCAAGCATCAACGCAGACTTACTCACGCCTCCACATTCTCGTGTTCTCACCAAAATCCGCGTGCGAGGTGCAAACTCGCACACCACCCGTATTAAAATTTATTACTTGTCAAAGCTAAATAGAGATAGCCTGCGCGTGACCCGGCGACTGGCTCGTAAATCAGAGAGGATCTAATTGCTTAGAACGCTTACTTTGCCGACTATGGGGTCCGTTAAGAGTAAATAAGACTATAAATTCGTTGTGTACAAAATGAGTAGGTAAATTACAACAGCTATTTTTTTTAAGAGACAATGTTACGAGTAAACTTTATACTAGTAGTGCTACGCCGTAACTCGTAGAGTCGCTATTCTGATATGTAGCGACTCAACAATATGAGACCTGGTTAAGGGGCTACCCGAGGTTTCAATCGATTTTTGACAAGTTTTGAATCGTATCTCCTACTTTTGCAATACAGATAGAAGTATAAATCAAACGTTTATCGGTTCTTCAATCTTTTATCTCCATTTTGGTCCACCGGATTTTGAAACAAATGAATACTTCATTTTGTAAGATCTTTTTAAACATTTTCTAAAATAACACATATTTTGTATCTCTATTGACGTGAAAGATCTAACACAATACGAAATCTACATATTTGGGTTCGTCTGTGACGTCCCTAAAAACTGGTCCAGGGTTTTCATTGTAAACCAATTAACACAAAAGTTATGGCCAGAAACCGGTTTTATTGGCCTATAATTGTTCAACTTTGATGCCAAATATCTCGAAAACAATGAACTTTGAAGTAAATATGGGATACTATATTGCTTAAACCCGTTGTCGTTAACATAATAAGCTACAAAAAACCTAAGGTACGATCCCATACGCCAATTATGGGAGCCCCTTAATCTGAGAACTAGGTAATATAAAGACCTATATTTCAAAGACATACAACTTCAAATGCCTCTGATAAATAAACGAACACAAACTGACAAATAGACACAAACGAATTTTAACGGCATTTTAGCTGAAGTAAGTTTGCTGAACACTTATGAATACGGTCATTTGAATTTATTATTATTATTATTGTATGTCTTTCCCGCTCACGGGACATTAAAGTCCCGGACCTTTGGGAGGCGTGCGTGGAGCTAGGTACCTACAAAGTACCAACTGAGCATACACGTAAAGGCCCTTTTGACAATTTTATGAAATGCAACGAGTACAACCTTGTATAGCAACATTAATTTTTGTTTTTTATATGGCAACGATATTGTCACAATTTTGTTACTTCTCTTGAGTATTAATTATTAATTCTGATTACAGTTGCATCGTTTGGCGCTCATGGCTTTTAACCTCTTGAACGATTACTGTAAAATTTAGGCAATCGCCCCAACAAATGCAGCTGAAGAAACATTATCATGTTTTGACCCCCCGTCCGACCTTTATTGTCATCGTATCTCCGTTGTCTGTGCTGCATCACATTACGTCGGGATAATTTTATTCCCCCACATTTTGCATCCCCACGATGTTTAGTGTTGTTGCGTAAACGATACATCCCGGTCAATTTGATTCGCTATAAATTGCATTTATTTCACTGTCACCAGCGCAATTCGGAATACACTCTACTTTGTTTTTTTTTTTTGGGATATGTATGTGATCATGTATAATGTGCTTTATTTTATCACTTTGTGTGGCTTGCAAATTTAATACTCATTGTTATTCGCATTAATCAAATATAGTTAATACCATTTGTTTTGTAATCCATGGATATAACTGTTATTGGTTCCCTGTTATCTAACCTTTGCTATCCTGAATATTTATTCAGATATTCATTCTTATTTATCACTTCTTTATTATATTTCTGGATATTGATTTACATAAAAAAATCAATTGGTTCAGTGAACCGATTAGCGAAATAGCCTAATCTACCGTTGGTTGCGCTAGCTTTTAAGAGTCAAACATATTGATCTCTCAAACTTTCAATCCGTCCAAACAAGTTTTTTTTTTATCTAAGGTCAGTTTATACAATCTTTATCCCCGTTTGAAGCTTCAGTATTGATTCAGCCAAATACATAGATTAAAGAATAAAGTTTATTCCAAAAATGGCCAAAACTATTTACTTTATAGAATTTTGACTAGTTCTTCCACTTCTATAATCTCAATCTGATTTTAGTTGACAAAATATTTCAATAAATTTCAAGCTTTAGATAAAGCAACATTGTTGCTTCGAACAAACGCTCGCTTTCTTACTTAATCCTCGTATCTTGATTTTCAAGTAATATCGATAATATGTTTAATTACCAAACTTTTTGCTTAGTCCTAAGTTGAGAACCAAGTCATCATCATCCTCAGCCAAGTATTGAAGTATTTTATTTTACCCGAAATAAAATAAAAATACACATCCTTAGTATTCGGTTGTTTGCTTTCAATATACTACCTATATCTCAAATCGTGTGTTATTCATAATAGGACGACCATAAACAAGCTTAACGAGCTTTAACCTAAACAAGGTGTAACTAACTACGTTTAATATAATATTTATCTTAATAATTAGTAAAAACTCGCCAAGTCGCGGTTCATTTGATAAAGGTGCGTGTAAACGGCCCTTTGCGTGATAAGCTGGGGCATATAAATTAAAACATAATTGTGTTATCGTGACGCCATGCTTTAATGCATTTAGGACGTCGCGACGGAACGTTTAAATGTAACTAGAAAAACCGAAAGAGCTTTCATAGGAAATTCACGTAATCAAAAAATATAAAACGGGTTTTTAATAGCTAATAATTTTTAAACCTTGTTACATATTTTATGTGCTCTGGCAAACCAAAAGAAATTCCTAACAGTTTTACATATATTGGGCTTTTTGCTGAGCCTGCACGTATAAAACAAAAGACATGCTTGACATACCTACAACATTTACCGTGTAAGATAATATATTTATCATTACATTATATAGGTATCATTCATATGTATTTCGGAACCTTAATGTAAAGATCAAGCAAACAAAGATTGATATTGTTAGATTCAGTTTCATAACGGAATTGAAAATTAGTCTCACGTTGAATCCATTTTTTTAATACTACTACGGTGGCAACAAGCATTCCTCTGCGCCCTGGCTAAATCATATAGATAGATATATTTCTTAAATCAATAATTAGAAAATATAAGTAGCTTCGTTGTCTAAACCCACATGCTTTTATAATCATAATCATTTAATTCGGATACTTGTCCATATTTGTTAGGAGCGTACAGAAAAAAATAATTCAGAAAAACTTAATTCTCTTGTTAGTACTAATTACATACAATTCATATTATTCAATTACAATACTTATTCATTTATTAATTAATATTTATTATTGGCTGACGCAGGCTCATGCAGCTTGCTCCATCGCCTCATGAGTGGACAGTCTATTCTGCAAAATAATGCGTTTAGGAGACTGTTATTTAGCACCACTTTGCAATCTGTGCAATAGGGATGCCGCTCTTTTACGTGGCAAATAATTGAATACCAACTAACAGTCAGCAACCTACTGGCCAATGTGTTCACGTTTTCACCCACCTATTGTTAAAGGTAGACCCGTCCCATTACTCACGTGCAAAATCAATATGTAAATAGGCTTAGACTGGCAAGCCACGACTTTCATTCCTAAGATCCAAAGTCAAGTTAAACCTCTTTGGTGATTCAACCCTTTGGATCTAACGTCTCCATTGTTCTGTGCGCTCTTAACAACTTGCATTAACTTGGTCTAGACTTAACTGGATCCAAATTTGGGGCTTTTGCCTGCTATTGAAATTTGCGGACAAAACTTATACGTGCACCGTGGCACTGTGTAGGTATGCTGCTATTAAGTAAGAATAATAAGCATTTTATCATTGTTATCAATTACATTTATAGTTGAAGTTGAAATAAATCATTGGTTTAAAGTAATTTTTTGCTTTAGAGTAGTATCACCAGTATTACAATGTTAAAAGTTTTAAACTAATTTAAGAAGATTGAGCATAAAAAATGTTCCTTAAAAAAGTCATAGTCAAAAGTGGCTCCAAATGGTTCATGTAATACACAACGTTTTATTTTAACCGCCTTAGAGCCGAAGGCCACTTAAAGTATCCAAAACGTACTACAAAAAAAAACAATATTAGTAATTAAAAAAAACATTTTTTTGAGTTATTTGTAATGTATACACATTAACTGGGCTTGGGCTCTAATATGGTTAAAAAAAACAACCTGTAAAACACACGGCTGCTGCGTTGCCAGCTCCATTTGGCTTTGAACTTGGCTGGACACGCTACCGCGTATCTAGTTTTAAGAAGAGCATCATATAATGTTACTCATGTCAAAATTAGTTTTCTTAGGCACCTAATATTAAAGCATGTCCTCGCATGTCTTTTAATTCTGACTTCATAAAAAGAGTCGCAGTCAATATATCGAAAATAACCGAGTTCACAAATGCACGAGGGTCACCGTTTTTAGAAACGTTTTACCCTCGTAATATTTGTCTATTTCGGTTCAATACTTCCCGTAAATATTAAAAACTACTTACAGCGCGGATGTGTCCATTAACACCGGCTCCCCTCGTGTGTAACATCCATTGTTTTTGATTGGTAACATGTTACAGTTTGTGTATGGTTTATTAGAAGATTGTCGGCTATGTATAGTCAAAAGTGCCATCAATAAGTTAGGATTGGGTGTACGTTGTGTGTGGTTATGAATTATTTTTGTATATATAGGCTAACTGGGATTCATGCACGTAAATGTAATTTAGGTAAAAATAAAAGAGCCTAAAACAGAATCCGGTTCAAGACAAAGGTGTGATCTAACGTCTTTGTCCCGCTTTAAAAAGAACCGTTAGACTTTATGTCGGCAATATGTCGACTCGATTAGGTACCAAGTTTTTAACATTTTATCTGAGATTTTGTTGTGTTTTAGGTATCCCGTAAGGTAACTAACCTAATGAAATACTTGGATGCCCAAACATTCATGTAGACACGGAGCTTTTTTTGTTGTGATATTAATACTACACAACTCCTTGGAGTAGATATCGCTGTTACTTATATTTGTACCCTTTTAATTTTCATAATACTTAAAGGAGAAAAGTGTAAGTGTGTGCGTAAGTAATTATATTATATTACAAGTACTAAGATAATAAGAAACGACCAGTTTATACTACCTTCTACTAAAACTATCTCCGTAATTGTCTCAAGGGTATCTTTGGAAGAGTAGGTACATGGAACTGTAACAAAAGTAAATCGACAGAATAAAATGAAATTAAAAGTTACTGCGCTCAAGTTACTTCTAACAAGTTGTCACGCATTTTATTTGGCGTAGCGTCGATGGAGCGGGAGCTAAAAATAGCGGCAAAAACTTTTTAATAGCGTAAGGCGCCCTGTGCCGTCGGCGCCTCCAGTGTCCCGGCGACATTTATGACTTTTAGCACAATTTTCCTCTTCATTTGCACATACTTTTAAACACATGACATTAAAACAGCAATATGTTACCTTGCATTGTGGAATCGATTTAAGAAAGGAATTTAATTTACGAGAATGTCTAAGAATTCTACACGTAGTTTAAAGTCCCGTTCCCTACCAGATGGATGATAAATTAGTTCGCAAGTAATTCCAAACTTGGTTGAGGTTTAGTTAATATCGCAAACCGCAGCCGCAGATGACAAAGAAATAAATAAGAACGTTAAACTTAACCCAGCTTTGGCTGACGCTAACGATAACTTTGCTAGAGCTAACTTAGATAACTTTGGCTCGGTATCGGGTGCTAAGTCAGCCGAACTAACCGTTTTGTGGTACTAACTTTGCCCCCAAGTTAATCCCAAGCTTAGTTATTCCCTTGTTACGATGCGATATCTGCTAACCAAAGTGCTGTCCAAGTTACCTTCCAATTTTTGTGTGATGTTACTGGTGTCGTCGCATAACTCTATAGTGAGAATCCTGTTGATTTAGGGTTCGCGGCATTGGCTGTTTATCAACCGAGGGCTCTTATATAAAAATGGCGACAAGGCGCGTAGATGAATATACTTATTATATATTTTGGACACGCGGCCAAGTAACATGCAAGGGTGTTGAAATTTTCAATGGAAGAAAACACAGTAAAGAGAAGACACTATCATATTTTCTTCAATTTTATTATTTTTCGGGACGATCTTACATGAATCGACTCAGTCCCAAACCAAGCAATGCTTGCACCGTGCGACAATATAAAAAATTGTGTAAATAATTAATTAATTATGTACATTGAAAACATCCATGATTCACAATATTTTGATCATAAAGAAACGTACACATTACTATTATTTCAATTATCATAACGACCACTCGTAGTTTTTAAGAGCACAAACTTTGTCTTTTGCGTCGTAGCTACAATGCGCAAGGGTCGAAAATTCCGTGACGGTTACTCCTCGTCGGTTGGAAGAACTACGGAAAACATAATGCATATTGATGGAGCCATTAGGCTGTTTCAGGTAAGCTCATCTTTCATTAGCTTGAAAGGGTTACGGTGTAAGGGTGGAAAGGGTAATAAAATTGGAAACTTCGATTCATAGGTTTAAGAAAGTTTTGTTGAATCATGAAAATTATAGGAAGTTCTATCGACCGGGAAAAAAATATATAGTACTTACCTAAGTAATTAGTTTTAACGTGCTAGGTATCAAAAAAGTGTAGTCTTAAACATGTATTTTTTAAGTAAGTTTGCCTTTTAATTATATTTGAAATTTCTCAACACAGAGGAAATTAATTCATCATAGGTATTCAACGAATAGACATTGTAAATTTCATTTAAATAAGTAGTTATATTTTCTAGACGAAAACGTTCGACAACAATTATTATTAAAGAGTCTGCTCTTTCAAAAAACCAACAAACATAACTAAATCCCTCTAGAACTGTAAAGGGGTCATCCATAAATAACGTCACACGAATTTCATAATTTTTTGCCCCTCCCCCCGTCCTTGTCACAGCTTCTTAGGTCACATTTGTGAGACTCCCCCCTCCCTAGTGTGACATCACATATTTTTCAAATTTACATTTAGAAATTATTTAATGAAAACAGCGGTTCTGAAATCAGTTTCTTTTCCACTTAAATTGTTTTTTAATAAAATTAACATCAAATCAAGCTACACTGTATGTTTCATATAGTGTACGGCAAAAAAATAGTACCTAGATCACTTTTTTGTTCTGTTCTAACTGGTTTCGTAAGTTAAAAATCACAAAATAGCTGAACCATAATTGTTTCATACGCGAAAGTCAGTGGTCAAATGAAATAGAAACAAAGAAATCACCGCTAGGCGCAATGCGTTTGGCGGCATTTATCAAAGAGCGCCTAGGCGGTCGGCGCCTAACACTTGTAGAGCGAGTGGTAGACAAAACACTGGGTATCTTATATTTACACAGATATAGTTGTATATGTTTTTGAGGTTTTCGTAAAGTTATATATTGGATAACCATGCATGTGAGGCTGAACAATAATTTTAATTTAATGTAAAATTGTAATAAATTGTATTTACTAACCTAGTTCGTAAGCCAATATGTAATTACTAACCAACTATGGATGATGTCCGAAATAAACAATTTCAATAACAAAAAACAATTTCAAATAGTTTAAAGTTCTTGTTTTAACACTTAGATTATAACAGATTTTGAAATGTCATCATCCTCCGGTTGTGCCCTAAACGAGCCCGGGGTCCGCTTTGACACCTAATTCCAAGATTTGGCGTAGGTACTAGTTTTACGCAAGCGACTGCCATCTGACCTTAAAACCCAGAGGGAAAACCAGAACTTATTGAGATTAGACCGGTTTCCTCACGATGTTTTCCTTCACCGAAAAGCTAACGGTAAATAATCCGTACATAAGTTCCGAAAAACTCATTGGTACGAGCCGGGATTCGAACCAACGAACGCCGCTTGACAGCCGCATGCCTGAACCACTAGGCTACCGTAGCTATCGTAATAGATTTTGAAATGTGACGTCACGAAATTTAGGACCCCTCCCACCCCCTTGTCACACAATGTCACACTTCGTCGACCCCCTCCCTCCCCCTTAACGTGTGACGTAATTTATGGATGGCCCCAAAGTTTCAGACTGAGAAAGCGCAAAACCTTTAGATTATACTGTACTTAATACCAGTGTCAAATTATAATCCGTTGTCGCCACACTATTTTACAACAACTGCACGTACTAAGTATTTAAGTCATATGACAAGTTGATAATGCCAGAATGTTGAGATGAAACGAATATAAAGCCGTTTACAATACAACCGTCCCGCTCTCTCTTGGTTAATGTAACATACAAAGCATTAGGCAGAATGTATAGCGCGCTTGCCTTAATTACACCTCCGGCAAGGAAATTACTGACATGTAAGGGCTCCGTTATACTGTGTGTTCAACGAATAATTGGTAGTGACTCGTGATGTTGTCGACATTAATCAACATTGATAGTGGTACAAAATGTTTTTGTCACTATTTATTATTTACTAGCTTCCGCCGGCGACTCCGTCCGCGTGGAACTCGTTTAATATCGCAGCTCCATACAAACTTCCACCCCCCGTTTTAGGGAAGTGGGGGGTTAGAAAGAGACAAAAAGTAGCCTATGTCATTCTCCTTCCCTTCAATTATTTACACTTAAAAAAACACGTCAATTCGTCGTTCCGTTTTGCCGTGAAAGACGGACAAACAAACACACACACTTTACTATTTTTAATATTAGTATGGATTTATTCAAGTGTATAAGTCATGTAATAATTGAAGTTACGGACGTATTTGTATTTATATAATTTTTCAACACAATTGCTCGTAACGTACGTCTTATTGTGTCGCTTTTAGGCTCATAATCCTGGATATTAAAAACGCGTGTTTTATAACATTACAACACTTGTGTGTTATGGTTATATCCCGATTAAGTCACGTTGGCACCTTGCAGCAAGATATATGCATGAACACGGTGCATTCTTAAACTAACCGGGTTGTACAGAATGTACAGCAATTTTTTTAATTTTCGGCAAATGGATTCTTACTCGACTAAACAAATTAAATTCTTTTTGTTAATTAATTGACTATTTATTTTTGTATATGATATGGAAACGTTTAATTTATTAAAACTATTCACTTTTAATAACATTTTACATGAATTAAATACAGATAACATTTTAAAACGAAAATATAATTTTATTTTGTATTGGCTGTTTAGAGATTACTGTGCCCACACTGCACAAACTTCACGAAAAAAAAAACTGTTGGGCGCCCTTATAGGTTATTTATTTCACAAATATTTGTAAAATTTGTTTATGCGTGTTTGGTTATTATCAAAAATGTTGACTCGTAGTGACTAGAAAAGTGATAAATAAAATGGATGCCACTGGAAATTCTTGGCGATGTGCAATTGTGAGCAAAAACCTGTTGTCATCTTAATGATTTGCTTAATGTAAAGTAAATAATTTGGCAGGCCTATAACATTTTCATCTTATGAAAATGATTTTTTCCTCGCAAAATGTGTTGAAAAACGTCGTATGATACGCGTGAGCTTTGATAATTACATCCTCGGCTTCCTTATCACACACACAACAATTTCGCCTCTGATGTAATTATCAACCTACCTCACTTGTATCACAATGTACTATTACAGAGGTTGGTTGATTAAAGGGTACTTAAATTCAACTGCCATTTTTATTCATATCAATATTGACATGAGGTGGACTGATGGATGACCTGGTTAAGGAGGCGGGAGTCCGTTGGATGCGGGTAGCGCAGGCCCGGTCACTTTGGGACTCTTTGGGCGAGGCCTATGTCCAGCAGTGGACAACGTTCGGCTGATATGATTATGATGATGAATATTGACATTTAGATCTACCTAACGTACGTTCAATGTGTTATGTGATCGACCTGCTGGAGTTTATTCGCTTTCGAAGGGTTGGTGAGGCCAAATATTATTAGTCAGGAATACAAAGGTAATACCGTCCATATTGCAAAAAATGCAAGTATCGATGAAAAGTCGCCAGTAGTCAAGTATAAAGTGTAAGTTCGCGCGACTGAATAGATAAATTAACTTGTGGTCTGTTGTTTGGCACACATTTCAAAATAATACAAAAGATACAATATTGGTTCGTGTCAATAGATAAATCTCACGTTACTCAACACCTGTACCCGGCCTATTATAATCCGAAACACTCCTACGCTCGAGACAAAATGCTGACTTTTTTGCATACAAATAGCTTAGCCCGCCGAAAGGAATCCCACGCCACCACTTTCGCTAGACATTAAATCAAATGGCTAGGCCATAATAGTAAACAGCGAGTGAGTAAAACTTATTTTATTCCTCTCGTCAACGTCGTGAGATTCAACAAGTATGATTCTCTATCATTTAGTGTGCAGGTTCCTTTAGAAGCTAAGACGAGAGTTCCGTGCAAACCGTACGCTCGCAGAATAGTAATACCTTAATAATGCCGAAACAGCGGGTTTTATGTTTAATCAACGGCATTGCAAGAAGTCTACAATGTCCTCTTTCGTCCATTCGCAAAAGTAAAATATTCCATTAAATGTTTAGAAAACTCGCAAACGGGAATAGCTGCTCTGCACTGCTGGACAAATAGGATTATATTTTTTTCCAATTTATAATTGTGCTTATAATATTAGAAATGCGAAAGTTTGGATGGTTAGATGTTTGGATGTTTGTTACTCAATCACGCATAAAACGCGATGCGTGCGTTTACCTTATAGAAAGTATTTGCACTATTATATTTCCCTTTGCACTTACAGTTTAGTAATTTGACTACCGGAAGGCGCGGCGTAGGTAGGCCTCTCCCACAAGGTGGACTGATGACCTGGTAAAGGTTGCGGGAGTCCACTGGATGCGGGTGGCGCAGGACCGGTCACTTTCGCACTCTTTGGGGGAGGCCGATGTCCAGCAGTGGACGTCTTTCGGCTGATATGATGATGATAATGATGATGAATTTGACTGTGTTAGAAGACGTTCGACTTAAATTTGCGTTCACTTATTAATTTACTTTACTAAGTTTTTTTTTGTAAAGCCATTGAATGGTTTTGAAATATTTTTTATTAAATTTAGTTTTATTTTTTAGTGTGAGCTACGTTTTACTCTGCTTTAAGAAAAACATATATTTGGTCGTAACACACTGTTTTTATATTTCCAAACTTCTAGAATCAGTTCGAAACAAAAACATCAGTATTTTTTTCATTTAGCACGAATTTCGTTTAATTTAATACAAATAAAAAATAAACTCTAAACATAGAATAACCTAGTACTTAAATACGTTTACGTTGTTATAAAAGTCAAGTAGCGTAGAATAAAGTCGGGAAAACTTGTTACGGGACGTGAAATGCACTCAAAACTTTACCAGCACCTGATGCAACATCGAGTAAAACGACAATATAACCCATAAACTAAAGGTTAAGTCATAAAAACTACAATATGACTTTACCTCATAATGCAACACTCATTTTATGAACCTTACAAAATAAACTCGTTATGATATCGATATTTAACAGTTCAGCAGGTTTATCGGGCAGTGGTATGATTTCGGCCATCAGAATAAGTTGCACTAAATTCATGCCTTGTTCAATGTTTCTTCATATCTTTAACATATAAATCCCGAGAAATGCAGAAAATCATCTTACAAGTACCTAACGAGACGACCCACGTCTCACCCGGCCCAGCCTAGTCTGCAGAGCTATTCTGCAACTTTTAATTTACAGTACTTTTTTGTTTACATACTTTGTCTACAGTAGAACATAGATCTATGCGGTCATCTATAAGTTTAGGCGCTATATTGTAACAGGTGATGTTTGCTATTTTGTAAGTCATATTTGTTGAATTTCTAATTTGTATTAGAAAAATATTTCACCACTATGTCTGGCATGATAGATCTTTTGATTTCGCGGGTGGACGATTTTACAAAACAATCGGGCAGCGAGGACTCAAGTGTGATATTTTTTTGTAGATTTAAGTTTTCTTTCTAAATAAATATTTAATTAATAAATATTAAATAATAAAGAAAAAACACAACCTTTAAATCTTAATGTTGTAGTCTACCACCTCATACCAATAAAAATAATACAAATTACTCTAATAAATAAATATTAGGAGACAATCAATGTATGTTTGTTACATTGGAATATTACTTTGATTTTACCTATTTTAACGATGATTTAGCTGGGCTTGTTATTGTGTTATTGAATAGCTTTTATAAGCGGATCTGTCTGGCGAAGGATTAATTACGCAAATCCGACGTAACTTTTGTGTTCGTTAGGCTAAAAGTGTTAAAAAAAAAATAGACGAGACATTATAAATATAATAATGGTAGTCGATTTTATTAATGAATTACACTTTTTTATTGATTCTTCAGTTAGTTCTCTAAAACATTTAATGCAGACGCAATGTCGAATAGCAATGCGGAAATATCAGTGAAGTTTTAAATACATTTTGAGAAAAGTTTACCTAATAGGATGCTTACGAAGCTTAAGGTCCTGGGTTCGAAGCATCAATGTTTAATTCAGAGGCTTGGATGATATTCTATAGATGTTTAAGTATTAATATTTATTTAATACGTAATATACCGTCGTCTAGTACGTACCTATAACAAGCCTTATTAAACTTACAAGGGGGCTAATAGTTCGATTTGTGTAAGATTGTCCCCTATTCTCAGTAGTAGGTAATTAAAAACATTAGTATAATTATATTAACTCAGTTGTATGCGTTTAAAGTGTTTATGAATAAAGTCGACGCGTGACATGGGATACGAATAATAAGGATAGTTTCTGGTCCTGAACCGACTAGGAAATCATATTCTAAATAACGTCTATGTTGATACACGACGGGCAATTTATTACAGAATCGCCGCAAGCTGGACTAGTGACATCGCCCCGTTCCGCCTACCGTGCCGCGTCGTTGCAAATCAGGCGCGTGGGCTCAAATCCCGTCTGAAACACTTGTATTGTGGACGACTTGCGAAATTTATAAATGATTTTATGTTGATGCGAAGTATATTAATGATGTATACTCCGCGCGCAAACAGGACATTTATCTGCATTGCGACTTTATGATTTCTCAACAATAAGAAGAGTCCGCCCACTAACATTGAGTAAATACCCTTTGATAAATGAAAATGTAATACGTGTTACGAAATCAAGGAAATCAAAAGCAAGTAGATTATACAAATCACAACTATATATAAGAGTTAGGTTCCAGTCGGTGGAGCAATGTCCATGTAAGTAGGTATGTATTTCTTGAGCCTTTACTTTAATAGCCCGATACGATAGGGCGACTTTTACGTTTGCCCTGATAAATTAATGTTCTTCTTGGCGTCCATCTCTTTCGTCTTCCTTCTACAGTCCCATCCACAATGATTTTAATGTCGCCGTGTCATAAAAGGTATCTTAATATCTTTCCTCTAGATTTATTTTATTTTGTAAATAGTTTCCAGCTGGCTTCTCTTTTCTTTGGCCATGTTTCCAATTTCAATCCAGCAAATCTTCTCCATCTCAGACAATATTGCACCAGATGTGGGTGTCAGGGTGTTATAGTGCATGCTCCTGCGATGATGTGACGCTGCAAAATACAAGGAGATCGATCATGGGTAACAGCACTAGATTCCTTAGAACTCAAGACTTCGTTCATAAAGTCCTGGAAACTTGCACGGTCCAAGTCCGGTCCTTTTCTTCAAGTTTAACATTTCATCTCTTAAACTTTATACAAATTATTAGTGACCAGTCAGACGGGTAAAGATGAATACTTAAAATATGAAATGCCAACAGAATATACTGTGGGTTTTTAATAGTGGATTAACCCTTCATAGACTATGCGCGCTTAATTACAGCATTTGATTAGTATTCCAAGTTAAATACTTGTTCATTGAACCGCCGGTCAAACTTAGTTACCTAAATAAACAACGACGGGCCCTAGTCAACAATGCTGAGTTACTGTTTCTTATTATTGCGTACGCATTAGGTGCTGTTACAGGCTTATTAATTTATCATAGTGATCATCCAGGTTTTTATTTTATTTATTTATTTATTTATTTATTTATTAGGCTCACACAACAAATTACAGTCATTCATTCAGTACATTTAAAGCTTAGTGTCTAGATCTGGACTACAATTCTAACAGTTTGTGCACAGAAAGATTAATAACTTAAAGACAAACTATTCACTAGATGGAATAACATATGAGTATTGCCCAGCTTACAAGGACAGGCAAAGTGCATAACATTTAATAATGAACATGACATTTCCCACAATATTGCGTTAAATATCTGCCTAATAATACTTATTCGTCTAACTTTGACTCTAACTTAAGACTTAAAACTTAAATGCCTAATTTGAATGCACCTTTAACTTTATTTTTAAACAAGGGTAGGGTGTGTATAAAGATGTCCAAAGAAGGATGCTCAGCCACTATATAATTATACAAACGACACATTCGGACAACGGGATTATAAAACGATGTGTTATTTTTGTAAATTTCGAGTTGGAATAATCTGTGTGATGGATTACGAGATTTGTACCTGGTAATAAAGTACAAGAGAGAAAGAAGGGAAGGACAATCAATGTGTGAGTGTACAATTTTGTATAATGTGATCAATTCACAACATTTTCTGCGAGATGAAAGAGATGGTATGTTGAAATGTTTCAGCCTGCTGAAGTATGACCTGAGATTGCGTCCTAGCTGAAGCCTGAAGCATAGGATGTTAAGAAACTGCCTTTGGACTTTTTCTATCCTATCAATATGGACTTTGTAAAATGGTGACCAAATAACACAACCATACTCCAAACTACTTCTAATCAATGCATAATATAAATATTTGAAAGTGTTTGTATTCCTGAAGTCTCTTGTGGAGCGAGAAATGAAACCGACCAACTTAGTGCACTTGGATATTAATACGTCATAGTGATTATGAAAGGTTAGTTTTTCGTCAAAATTTATTCCAAGATCGCGAATAACCGACGTACGGTTTAATGTAAAACTGTTAAGAGAATAATTAAAAATAATTTTTTGCTTTGATGTTGTAAAAGAAATAATGTAGCATTTATCAGAATTTAAAAACATGCAGTTTGCAGCACACCAATCAACTATAGCATCAAGGTTATTCTGCAAGATTACACAGTCCACGGGTTTAGTTATACTAGAATATATCTTAAGATCGTCCGCGTATAAAAGACAAGGACATGACAAATGCTGAACCAGGTCGTTGATAAAAACGATAAAGAGGAGAGGCCCTAAGTGCGATCCTTGCGGCACACCAGATGAGATAGTAACTGGTGCAGAAAGATGTCCCTTAATGTTTATAAGTTGACTTCTGTTATTAAGATAAGAACTTATATATTTTATTTCGATAACATTCTTCCCACTTCTTCTTCCATGTAGAACTATCAATAGCACTTTTTATGAAAATGTATGCCTATTTATTTATTTATTATTTAATAAACAGAATATATTAATTTAAAGATTAACAGGGTGTCACAAAACTGTCCATCCATTCCCATCTCATGCTTAAGGACACGATTTAAAAAAAAATCTCTTAAACATACGTCATGAAATCCAACTCTATAATTCTATATTATAAATGCAGAAGTGTGTCTGTCTGTCTGTCTATTACCTCTTCACGCTTGAACCACTTAACCTATTGAGATGAAATTTGATATGGAGGTAGTTATTAGAATCCCGCAAAATTACATAAAATAGTTTGTATCCCACAAATCATCCCCTAATGAGGTAAAATCATAAACTAGTCCTACGCAGACGGAGTCGCGGGCAGAAGCTAGTGAGTAATGAATTTAATAACCAAAAAGTTACAAAATGTTTTCTTTTAAGGTATTACTCTTGACGACCGCTTTAGCCTAGTTGGTAGTGACCCTGCCTACGAAGCAAGAGGTCCTGGGTTCGAATCCCGGTAAGGGCAAACATTTATGTGATGAGCATGAATATTTGTTTCTGAGTCATGGATATTTTCTATGTATTTAAGTATTTATATCTATTATATATATCGTCGTCTAGTACCCATAACACAAGCCTTACTGAGCTTACTATGGGACTAGGTCGATTTGTGTAAGATTGTCTCCTTATATTTATTTATTATTTATTTATTTATTTATTACTATTATTAAGGACATAAGATTGGAGGTGGTTGTCACAGTTTCAACATTCTGAAACTAAATTTTGATTGTTCATTGCAATTAATACGTATTTATAGTGTACCTAATATATCTAATCCCCTATACACACAGTTACTACTGCAACTAAAATTCTCTTTTATAGCTTCTCGACACGTTGACATCTAAAATTTCACTAAGCGCCACGCCGACAGCAACTAGAGTGCTCTTTTCCGAACCAACACGAAGCTGGCAGGCGCGCGCCATCAAATTTTATCAACCCTATTGACAGCGTTTTGGCGCGACGTCAGTTGCCGTCGACGAGTGCCAATAAATGTCTAAAACGAGGCAAATACCGAGGCAGTAATGAAAAAGCAAATACCAAAACATTATTTAATTCTATTGTTGAAACACACTTGCATAAATAAATAAAAACGCTTAATAACATAATTGGCTTTGTAAAGAACGCTTTATTGTATTGATATTGATTTTACATGCATTCTGTCCAAAATGTCGACTAGCCATGTTATAACGACAAACAAGATAGAACTTTAAGTAAGTATTCTAAAAGACACCGATCATAAATTTAAAGAAACAACCCCTTGAGAGTTCTATGCAGCTCCCATTTACAAGTCTAGTGTTCCCAACAACAGTGGCATAAATTATATTGCTTCGAATTAATTGAAATTTGCTGAATCACTTTGGGCCTTACCATTTTCGGAATAAAGTTCATTTTTGGTAGCATTCTCTGTTCTAATTTCGTCTCCTTATCGTAATATTAGCAGCGGCAGGTGAGACCCCTCAACCCCTGGAATACCTGTGTGTACCCAAGTGTGTGGGTGTTTTCAAACTATGTGCATTAGCAAAGTACGACGCTTTGTTGTCATGTCTAACGTGTTTTGTTGAACACACGAGTCTTGCTATATTGTTATATATTTTATAGCTATAACCAAACCTTCCTTGTCGCATGCATAGTTCGGTACAACATTGATCATCATAAAAAAATTAGAATGTCAGTTTCAACATCGACAAGATTTTAATTTCTGGTTTTTAACACATCCAATTGTTCATTACAAGTATAGGTACCTGTTGTAAAAACATAAACTATATTGTCTCTGTGTGCTGTGTATTTTCAAAAAATATTTTTCATCTCTCATGAATGTTAAGCACTGGCTCTAACCTGAAAAAACTTTCATAAAATTGGATTGATTTGGATAAGTAAAATAAAAACAATATTCAATTTGTTATTTGTTACTATTGTAATTCACACATTTTATTAAAACCTTGCAAACGAGAGCACTTCCCTGATTTATTTACCAACATAAGTTTAAAAGGTTTGCTCCAGGTTGGCACTGACTTGTTCATTGTTTACTAATATTAACACTAACAATGAAAATTACCGGCAACATACACTGTTCGCACTAACCCGCGTAATCCCGTGTGAGTAACGGCGGCGGGTGCGTTCCGCTTGGAACTCATTAATTTGCCCCACACACCGCGTCCCGGGATTTGTGGAATTACTATTGTTTATGCCATTGTCGACTTAAATAATGTTTGCTCTACATTTTGCAATTTAAATTCATAAATTTTGATACTTATTAAATTAATTATGATTATAGTATCCCGCTTCACCGACTGATCTTGAATAATTTGCTGATTATATGTGTGTCTTTTACGGTGTTTTTAACAATCGTCAATCAGTTTGTCACGTGACTTATGCCGTCTACGCAATAACGGTCAAGCCTATTAAACTTTTTTTTGTAAACTTGTTGAATAAGGGAGCCTTGAATTGGATTTAGACAACAATGAAATGAGGTTTATTATATAGAAAGCAAGCGAATAAAGCGAAAGTAACAATCCTGCTCAGCCTCACACTTCTGCTTCTTTATTTCTAACTCAAAGAACACTCATCATTCTCCCATTATCACTTCGTCTAGACTTGTAATTGAACAAAAACTACCACTAACTGACCAACAATCCCTTAAATGCCCGTTTTACGGCACTAAACTCTTATTTTAGTTCCAGTACATGTTATCCTTAAGTCTAAATTGCTTTTTAAACTTCTGGGGCATTATCTACACTCGGTGTCGGAGATAATAGTGATAATAGTGCAATTACGACGCACTGCACTAAATAATATAGACTACTTCAGTAATGTCCTAAACTACGGTACGGGTACAGTTTCTATATGTTATACTTAGGAGTAGGCAGTCACAACTTGTCAGTGTAAAATGTTAATTTGGAACACAGTTTCAGATCGTATCTGTAGGAAGAAACTGAGAATAGGTACCTACGTAAGATGTTCTACCTACTTAATAATCTATAAAGGTCGGTTTTTAACATTGTCCATAGAAGCTAAATCTGTACGTACGTAATTTTCCGTAACTTTTACTTTAGAACCAACCATAAGATGAAATCGTCTAGTTCATAAGAGCCAACTGTATATTTTTCGATATAAACTTATTGTTAAACGGTGTACGACGCCGGACCTCTCTTTTTCTTAAAAATACATTGGAAAATTAACATATTACATTTCATTTAATATTGCATTTCACCAAAAAGACATATCAAACAGTACTTTAAAGTACTTACTGGTTCTCTATAATATCCGTTATAAATGATTTTAATCAATTAAGGTAGTTATAATAAAAATATCATGCAGCTTATTTTACTGCAAATTTTTTTTTTTTTTTTAAATGTACATAGGTAGTTAGCTCAGTAGATATCGGCTATAAAGTTTAGTACCTAGATAACAAGTTTATTAATAGCTAAGTACATTTAAATTCATTTTGTTAAGCAAGTCGTTTTAATGGCACTGTTATCATTGACATCGAAAATAATTTCGTACTAATTATGATTGAAGCTTATTACAAAAATATAACGGTGTAGGTACCTACTGCATAAAGTAATTGTACAAAGTAAAATGTGTTTTAATCTATGAACCCTAAAATTGAGAGAGTATCTAAAATTGCACACATTTTTTAGTTATCCTTGTATTTTATTTTCTAAAACGATTTTTTGTCTTTATACAGCACAAACGAGAACGCACGATTTTTGTCTTACTTTGCAAAGTTTAGGGTTAAATCATTATTATCGTACTGTTAAAGAATCACACTTGGTCAGGATTTGTCTCGTTCACTTTGCGCGGATACATTTTGGCATGCAGAAGCATCAGCAATCCCAGTAATTGAATCGTGTTTTTGAACAGCGCCAATATAACGATGTCCGCCCGACAAATATTTGCAAACTTGCGCGTGTATTTTGTGCTACTATTATTATTAGAAATGTAGCATAACGTAGTCGTAGGTTACGTCTGTGAAAATATATTTGTATGGAAAGTTTGACAGTTGTGATTACTGTTAGTCAATAGGCTGATGGTTACCGGCGCCATATTTAATGTTTTCAAACGTGCAGTTGTGTCGGTAATTTCTTGGTACGTATATTTAAAATGAGCGCTACTATTTAAGGCGACCATTAACATACAAGGTAAAGTCCTAGTTGTCGACGTTTCACTACTGTATGACATAGGCACTTTACGTTAAAGCAATATGGGTTGATTTCGAACTAAGAGGATTTTTTCATTTAAAAAGGCATGTCACTTTGACATAAACTACCTATCTCATACAGTGGTGCAACGGTGACTACTACTAGGACGTTTAACATAAATATAAGTTATTTTATTTTGATTAAATCGGGACTCAATCGCGCATAATTAACTTACGTTTTGGATGTGTCACAACCACAACACTTGGTCGCGGACGACTGATGTACATACGATATACTGGATTGTCTAAGTCCCAAACATTAAATCAACAACGTATGTAATTTTGCCTAAAGCCCCGCAATGTGTAGATATTGTCCCGTTTTGCATTCATGGGCTTTCCAGATATTCAAAAGCCTTCAGTTTACACAAAATCGATAAGCCCTACCGCAGTCTAACTCGCGTTCATTTGTTACATCATCTGCCTACCCGCGTCATACATACCCGTAGCTAAAGGTGACATCCACGAATGTCGATACAAGCATCTCCGGGGAAATTACTCCTCACTGGAGGAGGGTTGTAACTGGGTTTGCGCCGGCAACTCAGAAACTGGGTCTGGTACATGAGGTATTAAAAGCAAATTGTGGTCTGGCGGCTATTTAAGTACGGGTGACGTGCAGTTGTTTTTTAAGTTGTTTTTGCAAATGACCCGCTCGTGTTTATTAGGCTCTTGGGGTGTTAAGGTTTATTCGTTGGAATTATATTTTTCTGTAAGTATTGTTGTCCACTGCGCAACCAATTGAGTAACATTTTATAATATCTTGATGGAGTTGTAAAGGTGGAAAAACAGCTAGAACTGTGCAAACCTTATCTCTGTTTTCCTTTCCAATTAATCAGTGGCCTATTTACTGATTATAAATTGTATGTGTATTGTACCGTTCAATGATGTAAATATATAATAATAATAAATAATCATAAATCAGCCTATATACGTCCCACTGCTGGGCACAAGTTTCCTCCCATGGATGAGACGGAACGGGCAGTAGTATAATATATAATGTATGAAAATGATTAGGTCTATTCAGAAATTAAAACTAAACCTTCTTTGAAAACTACTTCAAGACTATGCAACATATTAAAGTAATATACCTTTCTTTTATTCGACCCAATACTTGAATTTAACTCGACATTAAAGACCGTACTGATTCGACCAATTGTCAGACTAAATGAAATTATTTCGAACTCGGATTGAGTCCAGTAAAAAATGCAGCCAGTTACATCCCGGTTTTTCCGAACGCAAATAAATCTGTCAATTTCACTCGGGCTCCCGCTGCCTATTCACTACTCCACTAGTGAAGCTTCGGGACTGGATTCTCGAAATCACTCGCTATTATTACTTCAGTGATAAGTGATTTCATTAGTAACTGTTGGTGATGACATATTGGTGATGATATCGATGACTCCTGCGTATGGCACTGGTCCACATGTAAGTACATAGGAGTCCACAACCACTTGCCACGGATAAATAAAAATAATTCTTCTCTCCTGACGGAGGTTGGTTATCATCCTATTTTATCAATGACTAGCGATCATAATAAATATTTAGTGTTATGAGTACGCGTTTTGTTGTTCCGGTTGTCTGTATAAATACTTAGGTATTATATAAGAATGCATATCTAACCGTTGGCTAGAATCCTAGGTGATTTTTTACATGCCTCATTTAGTCAAGTTAATTGTGGTAGAAAAAAGGGTGGGGAAACATCCTAATACAATACAATACAAATACTCTACGTCACACCGTGGTAGCCCTACGCTTAAAAAACCGCAAATCGATGTACAGTTTAGCCGTTTGGCACACGAGAGATCAAAACAATTTTTTTGACCCGCAGTTCGCAGAAAGGACTTTTCTAGGCGATTCTAAAAATATACCAGATCATTACATTTTAGGCATATTTTTTTTATTAAAACAAAAATAATTTTCGAAACATATCAAGTTTGGGCACCTATGATTTACTGATATACTGATTTTTTTTAAATTCAATATATCACAAATGATACGTGTCCTCATATCTAACCTCAAAAAAGCAATTTTGAAAATAATTGTATTAAGTATTTTTTGTTAATTTTTCAATATTACCAAGTGACACAGTTCTACTTCAATTCCTATTTTACGTGACAGACTACTGAGACTACTGAAAAAATCAGCCATATCGTGTCTGGAGGAGCCCAAACTTGGTATGTTTCGAAAAATATTTTTGTTTCAATTAAAAAAATATGGCTAAAATGTAATGATTTGGTATATTTTTAGAATCGCCTCGAAAAGCCCTTTCATATGATAAAACACGATAGGTTTCTGAAAAAAAAAACTTTTTCTATACAAAAAGAAAAATGTTTCGGCACTCCCCCCCTAAGGGAATTTTTTTAGGAACTGCGGGTCAAAAAAATTTTTTTGACCTCTAGTATGCGTGTGCCAAACGGCTAAACTGTACATCGATTTGCGATTTTCTTATGAAATTGGGCTTGTGGGGCTGGGCTTCCACTATGGCCATAATACGAGTTTTACTGCACGCTGCGCGTACTCGAAAACGGCCAGGTGAAGACGTTAAATTTTGTACTCAACAATAATGTATTATTATTGCACAACTCACACAAACAGAGCAGTTACAAAGAGGAATAATACGAGACAACACAAGTGATTCTAATAATACCCAATCTTAATGTAAAAACTAAAAACTATAGCCTACGTAAGTATCGGTTACACAAATAATGCATTATCCATATATAACACAATCGTCATTTGCTGAATGAGTGAACAATGTAGTTACATACTTAGTCCAGTAAATCTAAAATGAAACACAATACGAAAATTAGAACTCATTTATGAATCCCGACCGAAACGAATAAAACGAGCTCGAAATTTAAGCCAATACAATTCGATTCGGCGTTTCACGAGATTACCCTTTCAGGCTTAAATCATGAATATAAATGTAGAATCAATTTTAAACTTCCAGTTAAATCATTTTCATTCGTACATTTTTGA
The DNA here is from genome assembly GCA_945867215.1 of Epinotia demarniana. Lineage (NCBI taxonomy): Eukaryota > Metazoa > Arthropoda > Insecta > Lepidoptera > Tortricidae > Epinotia > Epinotia demarniana. The sequence continues at coordinate 14,702,758 of OX244261.1, forward strand.
TGAAGATTCACTGAAGCCGCTTCGAATGTCATGCGGCTGTTCGTAAAATTCAAATAACCCACAAAATGCTTACCAATTCACGGATAAAACAAATTTGCGACACGCATCCGTCATAAATGTTTTTATGACGGTTCCCGCCCTGTCATTGACAAATGTTGGTCGATAGAGAATCCCACTCATCAAATCGGGTAAAATAAATGAATACAGCCGTCACGTTTGACCTGAAAAATATAAAATAAAACCCGATAAAGGGGAAAAGCCATTCGCTGATTAAAATTCGCGTTCCTTTTTATGTAATTGTGATATCGATGCTAGAGTTAATCGCTCTTCTCGCTGCACGGTGGGGATACGAATATTGTTTGCGCTGGTAACCTCTCCAATCTCATTTCGATTTTCCCAAACAGGATCTATTTTCCTATTTACGAGACGAGTAAGATCAGGTCCATTGAGTCGTATTGAGTGGCCATGGAGTCAGGCTGGGAAAAGAGCAGACTAAATGAGGACGTATTGTTTATCCACCTCGCTTGTGGATTGCATTTCGTCTGCCACCGGACTATTCGTACGTAATGCGATTACAAATGGATGAATTATGTTACTGATCCAATTAACTGGTACTTCCATTGTTCATCAAAATGCAAGGACCAATTTACCGATAAAGCTTTGATTACTAAATCCAAAGAGTTTTATTGCTTGCAATCTTAATTATCTGGTTGCAGAAAGCAAGTAGGTATCAATCCATATAATTATGTTACTTTATAATCGTCAGGCTGATAATTACTTACCCTATCTTCTAAAGTCAAGTTATGAGTATTTGTATTTTGGCTTACTCAATAACCTTAACGATATTGAAGGTAAATCTGATATGATTTTGGTGGTATTGCTTTCCTATTTCCCTATATTTTATTGCGAGTCATATTTCTTGCGAAAATAACTTCGTACGATCCCTGCATTGAGATCTTGTATCGAGATTGTCGGCCCGTATTGGTTTTTGATTGCCTTTCCGTAGGTGCGTTCGTCTGTAGGCAAATAGAGATGATTTCATTTTTATGTGAGTTTTATGTATGTATGTATGTAAGCACTTTATTGTACACAATAACAGGTTAAGGAATATCTAGACACACGGTAGTGTGTCCGCCAAGTTCGAGCAAAAAAAAGCGACACACCGGCCGTGGGTTATATTACACGAACCATTTCGGGCCAATTTCGACCACCCTATAACTCAAAACATATTTTATCTACGCATATGAAATTTCGAGTGTCTGTTGACATCCCCTTAATTGTCTAGAATACAAAATTTCATTATTCTACCTATAGCAGTTCATGAGATATTGACGTCAGAAAATCGCTATTTTTACTATACACTCACTGACTCACTGACTCACTGACTCACTCATCAAAAACCTAGACCACTTCCAATGGTCGTACTGACTTGAAATTTGGCATGGAGATAGGTCTTAAGGTCAAAGTAAAGGGAAAAATCTGAAAACGGCCAAGTGTGAGTCAGTTTTAAAAATAGCGAAGGTGTAACTTTGTTCTACTATAAGTAGGTATGGAGTGGAAATGAGATAAGACTTATTTAAATTTAGATACATACCAATTTAAGACAATACATGTTTGTCTTAAAGAAAAGAACAATAAAACTGTTCCGTTTCCAATAAAGGGATCCAGACAGTGCCACGCAAGCGTAGAAAAAAGAATTAGACGCTTAGTATAAAGGGTATAGTATAAAGTACATACCTAAGTGGAATGAGACATTTGCTAAAGCAAAAGTGATAAAACAATAATAAAGAACCTACACCTAACAAAAATAAATGAAATCCCATCAAAAACATAAATGTGAAAGGCTGCCAAGTTCGATACTATGGGAATGCTTCGCCTATAAAAGAAGTGAGATCTGAATAAGTACCAAGTTCCATAAAAATAACTCAAATCATAAACAGTTATAGGAGTGCACACTTGATTTCCAACAGTTTTTAAGGTACATTTTGAATAAGTATCACGTTACATAGAAATACCTAAAATTATAATAGTCAGAGAAACGCACACCGGTTTTTTTAGCAGTTTCCTGATAACATTTATTATTTTCAGTACTTTTTAATGATGTAACTTGGCAAGTTTTAATAGAAAATTATATACTTGACACATTGCAGTCCAAAGGTGTCGATTCATTGCATTGAAAAGGTGTGTGGTGTGTGAAAACTTGCCAAGTAACATCATTAAAAAGTACTAAAAATAATAAATGTTATCAGGAAACTGCTAAAAAAACCGGTGTGCGTTTCTCTGACTATTATAATTTTAGGTATTTCTATGTAACGTGATACTTATTCAAAATGTACCTTAAAAACTGTTGGAATTCAAGTGTGCACTCCTATAACTGTTTATGATTTGAGTTATTTTTATGGAACTTGGTACTTATTCAGATCTCACTTCTTTTATAGGCGAAGCATTCCCATAGTATCGAGCTTGGCAGCCTTTCACATTTATGTTTTTGATGGGATACATGTCACACAATAGATTAAAGTACAAAGGCGAACTTATCCCTATAAGGGATCTCTTCTAACCTTTGAGCAATTGAGAGGAAGGTAGGTAGAACGAGATAGGCAAACTTATACCGTGTACAAAAATAGAGAAAATGAAAGCAAATCCTAATAAGTATTAATTCTAGACAAATAAAAACATGCCAATACATATATAAATATACAATATAAAATATAATACACACTAACATATGTAAAATATATATCGCAAATATACAATAAATAAATAAATACTATATTCAACCAATTCACAAGTCATTGGAAAGCCACAACTTCTTCAAATTCATCTTAAGTGACGCAACAGACTGCGACTGAGTTTTATCTTTAGGGTCTGGTTAGATACGTAGCAGTTTTATATGTCTCTTGAAACTGTCATGAAATTTACATACCGATAGCTCCCAATAATAAGTACATTTTAATATTAAGATTTTATGAATTTATTTATTCGTATGGCATACATTATTTTGGCTTTTAAAGTTTGTCTCTCTTTAGTACCACCCAGGGAACACGTGCAGGGTTGTGGTAGGAGCCCCTGAGGACGCGAGAAGAGTGTCCCCCCATTGTCAAGTGAGTGGGCAACTCGACTGTTAGAAGTTCTTCAGCCGCCCAAAGGCCTCTAACTACTGTCGTATACAGCAGCCGGGATGTGCTTAGCGTGCCTTCCGAAGCACGGAAGCGCTCATTCTTCCGCATATTCCGCTCCGCCGCTTCCGCTCATTTATTTTATTTATCGTATGGCAAATCAGTATTTAGAACCGTGAGATCTTGGAAAAGACAGTACGGTACGCTCATTTATACATATTAACCACTCAAACATCAGGCGGTCTCCCATCCAAAGCTAACCACTGCCATCTTTGCTTAACCTGCGTTATCATTTCCGACTCGCCGGTGCCGCTAGGCTATGAGCGCTTATTTTATGAATGAGAATTTTAAATAAAATTGTTAGATAAAAAACTGCGCGAAGAAAAGTTTGACGAGTTCTTTTTTAATAGGTATGATTACAACGCTAACACCATCTATTAAACTAAAAAGTAAAAACTTAACCCATCTATGCCATGGAAATAAAAAAGTTTTCGCTCAGCGAAAAGTTTGTCGTTATCCAAGCAATATTTATTGACTATAAAGCAGTGCAAGTTTAGGGCACGGGGCTGTAATAAAAAGAGGCTCCAAGGGTCAACTCTCACGGCAACTTTATAAACTTTTACTTCCCAACTACCGTTTTCACGACAGTGGTATTGCTAAGGTAAGTTTTATACTCGTACTAGTTTAATAGGGTTTTTGGGTCATTAATCAAAAGTTTTCACTCTATCTTCTTTGCCGTCCGTCCCTTGTTATTATGGATTCTTCAATCACCGTAGACAGCTTTAATTTTCGTTGAGCTATATTAAGAACTCGACTTGGTTTATTCGCCGGATTACGGCTTACTTGGGAGAATCCTTAATGTTATTATCAGATAGTGTTTTAAACTATGCATAAAAATAGTGAGTTGTACGTTGAATAATTAAAGTATCAGCATGTCACTTTAGCTATAAATACCGCTGCAGCAGTTCTCTCTGTCCAGTTATCTTAATGAGTGCTAGTGAAACAAATGACCTTTGGCTACCGATGGTGACCTGATGTAAATCGCGCATGGCCAGCAATAATTACTAGCTTACTGGCGCGCTGTTACAATTTCCAGTTTATTTGGAAATGTCAACAAAGTAAATAGAGTCGGAAGCTTTTAATTCCGAGTATAAGGGTAAATCTACCACCAGTTGCGAGCCACACGGCAGTTGGCGGGGCTCCAAATTATTTAAAAAGAAACCTCGTAACGGACTCATTTCACAGGATCACGGCATAATGCTTGTTAGTGTGTTATTTTTTATTAAACTAGGTACGGGTTTTAACCGCGATTATAATGAAAGCCGTTGTAAGCTTGTCAAAATTGAGGATGATGTTTCAGTTGCGTGCAAGCAGAACACATTATTACTTACTTCCTTGGCTTGTTCACCCAAAGATGATTCTGACCACTTAGTAAGTAAAAAAAAACTACAGATTGTTTCTGAACGCTGAACCATATCACTATGTTATGAATAAACAGATAATGAAAATAAAGTACTTCCCAAAGTCACTACAGGAGTTCGTAATTCACCTGGCCTGTGGTTTTTTTACTATTTCTCTAACCACGGTTGGAAAAGATTCTACCTATAGTTAGATACCGGTAAGAAATAATGCCAATGATGATATCCTCAAGTTGTTAATGCGATTTGTGCGACGCGACGTGCGAGTAAGTGGCATACTTGTTTTTCTCCGTAATTAATTTGACGTGACTCGTAGTAAAAGGTCTTAGTTTCGTTTAGATTGAAATTAAAACCAAGGGAAATTAACCTACAATTTAGAACGACAGGGCAACACGGCACACGACTCTCGTTATCACTCGCATTATGGTAAACATGGTCTGCACGATATACTTAATTATATAGTAATTTGCTGTTATTGTGACGCAAATGAAATTAAAATATTTTTTTTATTTTAGTCTCCCACGCAAGCGAAAACTGAAACGTGACAAATAACAGGCCAGTTCTTTTGGTACTGTTTTCGTTTAGTTTTAACATACACTAAGAATAAAAAAAATAAGAAAAATAAAAAAATATTTCTCATTTCAGCATCCTTTGAAAACGTACTTAACAATTATAGTAATTAATAAACACTCAAAACCTTGGTTTCTGCGTGTGCTGAGACACTTTGAGCATATCACTCCAATATGTTCCTTGCCGCGTTCCTTTTGTCAGTGACCAAATAAGGAAGGTGTGATACGGCGTGAGAGCAAAGTTCTCCAGCTTCAGCTTAGGCAAAAATACTTTCGTATGTCCGGCATTTGCCGAGCTGTTCCCTTCTACAGATCGTATTTTTCAACCGATTCTCGTGAAATTTAATGAGCGGGTTCAAAATTTGAAAAAGGACAGGCCTTCGAGTTCTACAGTTTCCAGAACTAGGTAGTCAGTAGGTACAAATAATTAAAACCAAGCTGTAGCAAATATAATAAATGAATAAATTGAAGTAGGTATGTGCTGAATGTTAATGTGATAAGTTGATAACCTAAGGCAGAGCGGTGTCTCCCAACACAGGCAACATTTTGCTTACCGGGCGGCACCATACCATAGATTATTAACACGTGTTGTATTTCACGAAATATATTTTTTATGTGATAACGTCAATATTGTTTTATAGACAGGTTTGTATGACAATGATGACATTTATTTCGTTTCATTCATCTGCACAACCAAACCACCATTTTCCACCATCCACTTATGCATAAGAATAAGAACTCGACCATAGGTGGGAGCGAGATGTTGCGTTCTGATATCTCGCTCGCACGCATGGCGCCTCGCTGCGGCTACTGTTCGAACTCGTGGCCAAGCCCCTAAGTGTCAAAGTTCCAAGCTAAACATTTGTAATGCACGTCAAAACAAAAGTATGAATAGGTAGGTAGTTAAAAACGATACAATGTATAAAGCTATAGTTTCGCATCGCGTCTCTTGCTAAATGACATGTGCATGAGCTCCTGATTAATGGAGTATCCGTGTTACAAAATGTGACGTCAACTTTGTTTTATTAAATCATAAAGCCTTCGTGCTTCACTCACAATGGGTAACATTCATTTATAAAAGGTGCAAATGTGAGGTAATTTTAAATGAGATCCGTTTGACGCTTTTATTGTGTGGTTGCAATAAGAATAGACTTCATTTTGTTTATCTTGAGTTGCCTAACACAAATAGATTTCTAAATTGTGATCATTTTTAAAGTTTGAACTAATACCTGACATATGCGATTTTGTTAATTGTTATATATCTTAATATTTCAGCATTTATCAAATTGTAATGGCGTGTCAAAAAGTATTCTACTCTAAATAATAATAAGGAGATTTGTTGGCAAACACGATTCGAGTTCGGATAGCAGGCAATCATTGCTCTTTGTGACGAAAAACCAATTTACAAGGGTACCTAAAGCTTTCGCGGAAACTCCTCATAACCATATTAACCATCCCTTGATCTTTTCAGGTAAGGGCGTTATTATTATTCATATTTTACGACGAGCATTCCGTGCGTTAAGGCATTCCACTCACGACTTGAACTTTTTCAATAAAACACCGCCCCTAGATATCGTTCCGAAGTGCGGTCACGCAGCGAGCAAAGCGATTTTATAACTTTATCACAGTTAGGGGAAGCCGATACCTGAGTCGCTAAATTTAGGATCAAAACGCACCACGGAAGGCCCAAAACTTCTGTCATTAAAGCCCCGCATAATATTCTGCGCATAAATAGATGTTCGTGCGATGTGCGTAATTTTGTACTTCAAAGTGTGTTTGTTCGTGAAGGCGAGGCGGTTTCACCTAACGTTTTAATTTCGATATTGTTATTTTATGCTACCTACTGAATCTACAGTGTAGATGAACTGAACTATATCCACTCACTTGCTTGTGGCAACCACAGTTGCCAATTTCGCGGACCCCTAAACTGTGGTTGCCAATCGAAGTATGGGATGTCTTGATAATGAAAAAAAAAACCGGTCAAGTGTGAGTCTGACTCGCGCACCGAGGGTTCCGTACAAACTATCAAGTATCAATTAACTCAAGGTAAAGTAAGTGTCCCAATATTTGTTAAAGTAACCTAACCTAACCTAACCCAACAGAATTCAATTTCAAACAACGAATAACTTTTACACCAAGACCATCGAACAACCAAGACGATTGGGCCACGATTGTTTTTTACCTGCTATTGAAATATACCCGTCCCAACCCCATTAATTTTAGAAAAATCTTAAGAGGCCGCAGTAAGCTCGGCCGAATTTCACCTTCCCATACAAACGTAGTTACGCTCTCATTTTAAAACTACGTGTTGGATTGTGACGAAACTTTGCATATACAATGACATGAGGTATATCTATGTCTGTAATTAGTTTATATGGTTCCAATTTATAAAACAAAGTAAATACAGCAAAAACTAGTTTTGTATGAAAAACTTCAATTCGCTGTATCTTTTTTATTATGGTATCTGAAGCTACGTAAACTAATTTCAGACATAGATATACCTCATTTCATTGAACATGCAAAGTTTCGTTACAATCCAACTCGTAGTTTTAAAATGAGAGCGTAACTACGTTTGTATGGAGAATCGAGCTTACTGCGGACTCTTAACAGCGCGAAGTAGGAATGGGGTCAGCGCCGCCATCTATCGGCCCCCATTTGGTACTACGTAACGTGCTAGGGGAATCAGCTTAGTATGTAAAGTTGGTGTTAGCGATTATTGTTTTGTTGTTCAGGTGAACCGATCACGATTTTTTTTTATTTGAACGGGTACTTCTATTATAGTCTTACAGGAATCTCAAAACAAAAAAATACTAATAAAGTTGTTAAAATTGCAAAGCTAACTAGGAAATGATTTTTGAAATTAAAACAAAAGAATACACTAGATATACAAAAACAAAAAACTTTTTAAGTAATATTTATATTTATTTATATTTATGGCTAAGTATAGCCAACGTTGCCTAAATCGAATAATTATTTTTATGGACCACACAAATAGCAACATAATAGAAAGCAGTCACGATACGTGGAACCAATTCGTACAAGATCTGACCCCGCAACTCAACAAGCTGCTTATATTCCATGTCAACATTAGGTCGCTCATAAGAAATCACATCCAATTAGAACGTGTAATTAGCGAGTGCCCTCTAATCATTCATGTCATCGTAGTCACCGAGGTGAATGTGAGCAACAGTACCAAGAACTTATTTAATATCGAAAATTACTCAATGAACTCAGAACTGCGTGAAAACAGAAGAGGAGGAGGAATCATAGTTTATGCCCATAAAAGTGTGACTTTCTTATGTGAAAAAACGAACACTAAAAGCTTCGAATGCCTTCTAGGCCAAATGATACTGCCTAGTGGATATATGACATATTTATGTGCTATTTACCGTCCACCGCAGCTAAGTATTAATGACTTCATTGGTGAGTTACTGCATCTCTTGACTAAGTATCCATTGAAATGTAACTTCATAACCTGTGGTGACATAAATCTAGACCTAAAAGTTTCAACCAGATTAACAAGCTCCTATCAAAACACCATGGCATCGTTAGGCTTTACATGCTGCATAACGCAATATACTAGAATTGAAACGACTAGGAGAGGTACATCCAGGTCATGCATTGATCATATATTCACGAGAGATATAGTAAAGCAAGTATGTAGAGAACAACCACACTTATCTACAGTAGTGCGAGATTCTCTCGCTGACCATTTTATGACTGGCATTTCTCTCACTGGTGTTGTAGCGAATAATGCCTTAACACATTGCAAATTAGATAACCGCCGTGTAAGACGGGAGCTTGTTAAAATTGACTGGGGCCCAGTGTTTAATCTTCAACATCCTAATGACATATATGACTTCATAGTAGGCAACTTTACCAAAGTATATCACATATGTATGATACGTCAACCAATTGTAAACAGCATTAGAAATAATTGCACCTGGATATCAGAAAAACTCGTTGAGATGTCGAACACTAAAAATAGACTTTTACAAATATACCTAAACGACACTAGCAATAAGCAAAATGAGCTGCTTTATAAGAAGTATAGAAACAAAACAAATAGCCATATGAGTAAAGCTAAAAATAACTTCACAAAAAAATAAATTTGTAACAATTATAGAAACCCCAAAAAATGTGGCAAATAATAAACAATTTAACAGGTAGAGTTATCAAAGCTGTGGATGAAATGCTGCTGAAGTCCTTTAAAATTAAAGCTAGGGACTTATCGGACATTGACAAACTAAGAGCAAGGGACATAAAATTCATATCAAACGAGATGATCCCAGTACTTACACATCTAGTTAATCAGTGTATATCTAGCTCTCTATATCCAGACAAATTAAAAATCGGATTAATCCGACCAATTCACAAAAAAGGAAGCTATATAGACACGAACAACTACAGGCCAATCACTATACTATCCACAATAGACAAAATCATTGAAAAAAACCCAGGTAAAAAAATAAACGACTTTCTGTCAAGCAACGACATAATTCATGACAGACAATTTGGCTTCCAGAAAGGGAAAAATACCTCACAACTTCTAGCTAAGTTCACAGATGAAGTTAACGCCCATCTCAATGACAGAAAACATGAAATAGTAACTATGATAGACTTCAGCAAGGCATTTGACACCCTAAATCATAAAATATTGTATGAAAAGCTTCAGCAAAGTGGAATACAAGGGCCAACGCTAGCGTGGCTTAAAAACTACCACCAGAACAGATACAACACAGTCAGCATAGCAGGAGCGCAAAGCGAGCTGTTGCAAACTACTTATGGCACAGCGCAGGGCTCCATAATTGGCCCAACCGAATACTTGCTATACGTAAATGACATGTGTAACATATTCCACAATGCCTCTGTATACCAATTTGCTGATGACACATGCCTTATAACAGCAGACAGTAATGTACAAATTGCGGAGTGCCAAATGCAGAAAGAATTGATACCTTGTGTAAGTGGGCACATGATGTGGGATTATCTCTAAACTACAAAAAGACCAAAGTAATGTATGTGTACTCTCCATATATAAAAACACACTCTAGGCCCAACATTGTGGCCCATGATCATGCATGCTTGCACACCCAACAAACATATTGTAACTGTGAGTCATTAGAACTGGTTAAACAGCATACCTACCTTGGGCTGAAAATTGATGACAAATTTAACTGGAAACCCCATGTGGAGCATGTATGTAGCAGACTAAGGTCTATACTGAGTAACCTCTGTATACTGAAACACAAAATGCCATATAATACGCTACGTCTACTGTATATGGCAATGGCCGACTCTGTAATCAATTATGGCATATCCAGCTATGGCAGAACCAACAAAACACATTTAAGACAGATCTGCAATATACAAATAAGACTCCTAAAAGCTATAGTCCCACTGAAAATTAAGCATAAATATAGCCACAACTATACAAAATTATTTCAGTACTGCAGAGTCTTCAATGTGTTTGATAAGGTAAAACTGGCTATGATACTAGAATACAAAGATAATATAGAGAGACTAGATAGTTATAATAGACCGTCCAACCTTAGAAATTTACCCAACGAGCCCTATTTTAAAATACCAAAGAACAACAATGAATATGGCAAGCGGGTATGGACCTCTTACTTACCTTATATACTGAACGGCTTCCCCAGACATGTCATAGACGACATGAAAGGGAAACCTGAAAGTATCAAAAATATCACAAAGAAGGCACTCATTAATATGGCACATTAATATAGCTTAAATATAACTATAATAATAAATAGTATAATATCATACAAATGTTGAAAATGTTTAGATCTAGACTAACATAACGTAGATAAGCACTTAATATTATCGCACTCCTTAGTTAAGCAAAATCTTAAAATGTAAAGATTACTTTAACTAAGTCCTGTAAAAACTATTCTTTTTTTTATCTGAAAATAAACAGTTTAATTTATTTTTTTTATTTTTTTTCATCTTAATCACAAGTAATGATTTCAAAATTTTCCCTTGGATGACTTCGGCGATAAGGGGGAGGAATGGTATTTTTTTTACATTTTCCTTCATAGATTGAAATTTTACAAGTGTAGAAAAAAAAACTATTTCGAAAAGTGCAAGTCAAACCCTTTCTAATGATACCCCACTTGACCTAATAGTTCAATGTTTTTTTTTGCCCCCTCATATTCGTAAGTTTTCATAGAAAATTAAAATGTATATTTAAACTTCTCATGTTTCATGGACGTGGATAACGCTCATTTACAACCATTCCAAATTTCAAATTGATAGCTTAAGTAGTTCGTGAGATATTTCACTTTGTGACAGACATACAAACAGACGGACGGAGTCGCACCATAAGGGTTCCTTTTTTACCTTTTTTGGTACGGAATCCTAAAAATTAAGCAATGTAGGCTACCTTTTTTAAAATCCGAAATCAAGTTAGTGGATATACTACGCACGCACTCAGAATGTGTATATATTACGATCTAGCACTAGCGCTCCATATTATTTCAGTAAAAATGAATAATTCGGCAAGTACAAAAGCTGCAACTATTGACGGAGAAAAGAAGGCTTTTGTTTTTTTTAATTCCGTACGATTAATAATAACATAATTATTTACTTTATTTGGTAAAAGTTGAGTCAATTTGACTACACAAGAAAAAAGATAGGAATAAACAAGGAACAAAACTGAATAAATTATAATTCGTAAGTAATGAACAAATCCTGCCTCGATGAAAAAAAGTTATGAGAAGCGTTGATCATCTAACGAGGCTCTTACAATCTCGGTAAACTGTTATCAAACTTTCTTTGTAATGCTTTCATAGCAATAATAAATCTTAATAAAAGCAATTGTACGTCTGAATGTGTAATACAAAATGCTCATTAAGATGAAATTACAATAATCATCCATCACATTGGCTTCCTAGAACTCATCAAAGCATTCCAGCTGTCACCGGTTGACAAGAAAATCATTGCTAAAGACGTCCAAGCCCCGCCCAGGAGATCGTCGGCTAGTCGAGGATTAGCCGTAAATATTTATAAGTGCAATAACGCCTTAATACCTATTCATAAGTGAAAATTATTATGCAAATAGTGGCAACGGGGCGTGCAGTAAATCCAAGCGAGTCTGCCCGAGCCTTAATTGCCGTTCCAAGTCTGATGTACGGCGCTCCGGTGCCACGTAAGTGTTTGAGGCTGATTTGTGTTGAATGGCACACGGATTTACATAACAAGATCCCCTGTCTGTCTACAGCGCATTCAGCGCAATCATTCGTCTACTTCGAATTATTGTTCATCACGCGTTCTCATTTCGTGCATAAATTAGTGGCGTAGACAGAAGGTTACGCGTCCCGTTATAATCACGAGTATATGAATGAAAAACGAAACAGCCATAAGCCAACTGCTGACAGATATCAGCAATTCAGTTATTTGTTCCAAGCGAAATAAGCGTATCCATTTTGTTCCATTATCCTCTTTTTATTGTAATAATAAATCTTCAATCTTCTTCTTATGATTGACCTGTGTATTTTTCAAAACTGTTAAACTGGACGGTCAAGTTGTTTACGTGTCAAGACATTATAATTATTAAAATCGGCAACATCAGGTCGTAATCACAGTCCGCGGATACAAGCGGCGAACTCTAATGCTAACTTTGCGCTATCAAAACAGACTGGCGCCACCGCCCACGGTCGGGTCTCGACTCAACCCGTGCAATTGCAAGGCCTATTACCGCACCGACCACTTGTAAGTTGTATACTTCGACTAGGTACAGACACGGCCTGGGAACAAACCCCGGACCTGTCGCTACACCGCGCGTGGGCCGACACTTAATAGCCTTTTAATTTTCAACACGCGCTTCTCGACGCGCACCGGCCGTATGGGAACCAATGCGCCGTCATATGATCCGCATACAACTCGTAATCGCCTCTGAAATTATATTTACGGCTTTGCCCCACGTCGAGTTCAGGTATTGCCACAAAGTCTGCAATATAAATGCCGTGGGCGGTTAATGCGGACTAAAAGTCTTTACGTACACAGCACGTGAAGTGACACGATGACACGTCACCGTAGTGCGCAGCTACTCTATATAAATAAGATTCATTCAAATTTGATCCTTGTAACCGAATCAATTGGTAATATAATGGAGACTTGGTTCTTCGTACTTTTTTATGTTTTATCAAGGGTCAATGGAGGAAACGCGGTGAAATCACATTGCCTATTGACACATAACTAAGTTAAAGGATCGTCTAAATATAAACGAGGCTCGTATTCTATCTAAATAGTGAACATTAAATAACGGTTGGTCTGCTAAATCACGTTGACGTGAGTGATTAATCTTTGAAGGAGAATGCTTGTCGTTAGTCGAGCAATAAAGAGATAACAAAATAAATCAAAGAGCTATAAATATACCGGGATGAGCGATCAGTCCCAGAACTGTCCGATTCGATAGAAATTTACGGAACTTTTTATAGTCCTAGTATGGAACTAAGAGTATAAATAAATATAAAAACAGCACTCAGTTGTAAATAATGTTTATCGCTTTTAGAGGAACCAGTTAAATGCTGTTACTGTGTGTGCTATCTCGATCGTACCGCCTTTTCAAAAGTTTAAATAGGCTCCGCTACCTACAATTTAACTGAAGTTATATTTTTAGGAGTTGTGTACAATTTTAAAAGAACATATTTCAAACTTCAATACAACACAACAATTAATGCTGTAGAGGTGAACTGACGCACCGGGGCAGTAAAGGTTAATACCGCCTCGTAAAGCTAGACGCCATCGCACAGCCAACTTTAGAACATTAAAACTTGTCGATGCTCATGTTCAATGTAGGTGCTGTCTTCGGTTATTATTACACATAATTCAGGAGTGGGAATGCGGTGCAAAAGTGCAATATCCGCGACCGGGGCTATAACTGTCAACAGAGGAATGAATCAGTGGCGTATAAATCGTGGTGGCGACAGGATCGTGCTCTGGACTCGTGCAATCGCCGCCTGATTTTATTTTATTACTATCACTGTGGGAGAAACGCAGCTGTCGATTTGTTTAGTTAAATGCATTAATGAGTGCCCTTCACGCGATCTATGGCGCACGATTAAATATTATTCCGCCCCGATCGACCTCCGTTGGAGATTAAAATACACAATGAGAGTTTTAAAATCGAAAGTATCGAACCCTTCGATTGTTCGATAAAAAAACATGTCACGTGTGACTCATCAATTTTAACCTAAGCCCTTTTTTGACTAAACAAACAGTTCAGAGTTATACAAACATCGGAGGTCGACACAGGAAGCTGGTCTCGTGCACGCATGACATTGTCGCTGCTTGCACAGTGACAAAAAAGGCTTAGCGAGTGACAAGACACAGGATTTGGCTTTTAGACGCATCATTATTGCTAAAATGGTGAGCTTCACTGGAGCCAGATCTTGTCTACGAAAAAAAAAATCGAGTGACACAATTCGTTGCCTAAATTCGACGACAGCAATGCCGTTCAATAGCGAAAAATTCTCAGAGACTAAGCAAATATATAGTCAATAACAAGGCGCTTAAAATGTTTTATTAAATTTAAAATGTCTACATCATATCAGCCAAAAGACGTCCACTGCTGGAGTCGTACCAAATTTAAAAATGTTGTATCAAGTTACTATAAATGAATACCATCCTTTTTGCATAGGTCTGTCTTCGTTTCGAAGAATTATTATTATCAAAGAAAATTTCACGGTCATCAAACGCAGGAGATGTGCTTATTTCAAGTCACTTGTCTATTCCGGGGGACCACCCACTGCATGCGACTGTTATTTTAGGCCGCACGTAATTGAGTTGTTACGAGCACCGAACGACGACCTGTACACGGGTAATGTGCTGTTTTACATAGGTGCTGATATCACATATGACTTATGGACGTTTAGTTGTGATAAGGCTGTAATTACAATAACGTAGGTATATGCTAGCTATAAAGTTTGGATTAAATAAACTTCATCAAACAGACGGATCGTCTGCGGTGGAAAAAATATGTTTTTGGAATAATAATAGAGATAACAGAAAAACGCGTCGACGTACTTGCAAGCACTTATAGTGCTTCCGCGTCATTGCATGAATTATATTACAGAGTTTTGTGATACTTGATAATATTGAATGTAATAAATATACACGAATCGCTAACTTAAATAATCATGGACACTTAGTCGGTTGTAAGATTTTTGTTACAAAAACATACCTATTTAAAAAACGCGTACAATTTTGATAAAATTAGTCCACTTTTTTGCAAAACACGGTGTACATAATACATAAATTGCCTTTTAATAGATGTTACAATTGATGTTTCAAAAACTATAACTTAATATTATTAACTAACTATGGAACATACTGATGTCTTATGTACAATCATAAAACTTAACACACAGGTAAAACACTATATTCCAAATTTTACTGAACCAACATATAACTGGCGTACCTCATCGTTCTGGAATAAGATAATTGACATTAATGTGTGCGTTAATGCTCGAATTCATCGGGCGAGCGGTCGGCGGCACACCTTTATGTTGTAAATATGTAAATAACACCATGTTTTCATTCTATATGAGTTACAAATATTATTAAAATAGTAAGTAAACCTATTATTATGAAAACATGATTTTGTCACTTGCCGAACACTATTATATGTCAATCGAGAGTTATTCTTGTCTACGCAAAACAAACCAACACACTATTTGTACTTATATTATGGTTATCGTGCAATATTCATTAATTATTAGTTATTCTACTCGAATACAAAAAAGTCAATAACGTGTACGTTAATATCAAAGCAGAAAATAATACATTTCTTTTCCGTCACGAAGTTACCTATGTCGTCAGTGATGTAGGTAGGTAGGTACCTTCTGTAATATTTAACATTTGGGGATAATAGGTGAAGCCTTTATGCCGTCCCCAGCACGGGCATTGTGAAAACATGATTAATAGTCCGCGTAGACACAAAATGATACGTTATTTTTTACTCTATATGGGTTTCACCGTTTGATGAAAATAGGCCGACGTGAACAAGGGAAGTTTTATCGTCGAATAGTTAACATATACACCTACATGCAGATAAAAATTGTGCAACTGCCGAGTTTAATAAATCCTCAATGAGGTTATGGTAGCACTTTTGCTGTAGAACGTTACCATAAATTAATTAATTCCTATGATGTCGTATCAAATATAATGGAAGTTTTCAGTAATTTGATTAACAAACAATACAGCTTATAATACTCGTATGTACCTATACTTACCAACTGCTTCATCAATTTCCCGGTTATGCTACTGCTATGATTACTAGAACAAGCCTGCATGTAGATAATGTGGAATGTGTTAATCCAAACAATTTCATGTGCAGCGTAGTTTCACAGCGAATTCTTATCCGCATATTTAATAAGTAGATTTTAACCAAAATATTAGCATGTTTTATCAACTTTCCTTGTTTGTGAATTTATTGCAATATAATAATGTTGATGCTTTTTTATTTCAAGAAGACCTGAGAGATGAGATGGTGTGCTAAGAGTATTTTGAAATGCATGCCTCTTAGATAAGTATAAGATTAGGAAATCTGCTTCAGTTAAGCTAATAAAATGCATTACGGAAATGTGTAAGATTTATGGAGGCGAAAACTTGTGATTCTTATTTGAATAACTAAACATTGCGAACTCATTGTTTGTATTTGGCCGCTAAGAGAAATTTCGCAGGTATGACTTCACTCCTGAGCCAATACACAATGAAGGATAAATATTTGCTTTTACTCAGTTCCTTTGTTCTCTCGTTTACTCATTTTAAGCAAAGTAAAAAAAACTCAATTTATATTCAATGAAAGCTGCAGGTGCATATTCAGCTTCGATAGTGCGGTAAGCTCCTGAAAAGCTTTTATCGATAGAACAAAGTGTGGTGTTAAGCTCGTTCGATTTTCATTCAAACCTTTTCTTAAATGAAACTGGATACTGCGAGAAAAGTGTTAGCAAAATCTTGCCTCAGGTATTTTCATTTAAAAATAAACTGTTTGGGTTTTATACATTCGTCAAGATAATGATATACATCGAGCGAGTGGTGATCGTGAACTCCAATACATTACCATACATATTCGCCCGCTTTGAGCGCCCTAATTTTATTGATCTAGTGACAACAATGAAATATTATATTACTTTAATTGTATGTTTTACTAGCTGCACACAATCGAAGCCGCGGGTTATTATAAAATAACCTACCTCCACCCCGAAAGTCAATTCCATATACTTACCTCATATAGTTACTGATGTTTTTTTTGTAATCGGATGACTATCATATGGTGACCTACCTAGTTCTTAAGAATAATACCCTACTAGATACATACTTATAAACATACTAACGTCTTGTCTTCTTTTTCCTGGTTATTCTTGCCTATAAATTAGATTATTCTGTAACATTGGAGTCAGTATTGGCATTTATGAAGTATTACTTCATTATTTGTTAAAACAAACATACTTAGTTGTACTATGTACGTTTGCAACTAATTTACTTGCTTAAATACAAGTTGTTCGAAAATGAAATTTACTAGGGACATTATATCTGAACGGCGTATCATTACGAACAAACCGTAACAAAGCACTGCTTCACAAAACAGACAATGTTGTTCAATAATTTTGTTATCAGAATAAGCCACTTTGGCTCCCGGCTCCCGTAGAGCGTGTAGACATAGTCCGGGCGCTCGATAACTTTTATTGGCTCAATTATGGTCAAGTTATGTCATGAGGATACGGCAATGGACCTCCAGACTACGGCGTTAAGATCACGAACGTTCTATACTGGAATCTATTTAGTGATTTAAGAGTAAGACTTACATCGTCTAAGTCTTTGTAGAATTAAAGTTTATAGGTAGGTTTGATTGAATTAATGATAATACAACAAATAAAAATGTTTATTGAATCTGAAAAATTTCGTAAATTAAAAAAATCTGTTTTTTTTTAAAGTAAAATTGTGGATCAGTGTTGCTGATAAGTGTAGGCTTAATGTATTTCGTAAAGCGTTGGGAATATTTATTTTTCGTAGATGTCTTAGTCAAACTAGTAATATATGTACTTATTGTAAAATGTCACTTAGTGAAACGTTGTTCATTAATGTGATGATCTGATGATTGTTTGGATGGATGTTAGCGGCGAATAAAGTTGAATTACTACACAATCAGAATACAGATGTTTCCGTCAATTTAATTGAAGTGACATTGCACTGCTTGATATTTAAACGTATTTATGAATACGTCGGCGTGCGATAAAACAACGCTGCGCGTTTGTTTGTCCGATTTCTGCGAATGAGTGCAATTAATTATGACCGATGTAGTCCGTGCCGGCGACCGCGACGTCTTTTTGCTTTTCGCGTGCCATTTGTAGAACAATGCCGGCGAGTGCGAATTTTATCTCGAAACAAACAAACGACGACGCTTGTTCGCTTTTTGTTCCACCAGCTTGTGTTCTTGCACTTTTTATCTCCGATTTATTAGAACATTTTCAGTAATGTTCCTCGCTTTTAGTCAAGAAACTCAAGCACTCAAAGAAGGTATATTTAACGGCTTTACTATTTGACTTCACGAAGTATTATTGAGCTTTAGTTTTACTGCATCCCCAGCCCCATAAGCTTGTGACTGAGCTATAAGATGTCAGTAACATTGTTACAACAAGTTATACTGGTGCAACAGTAATGATTGACTCATTATTTGTAGTTTTTTATTAGAATTTTATTTATAGACCTGCCTTAATGGAAAGATCAAAAGCGTCGGCAGTTAATTTTAATGTCTCGGTGTAAACGGCATCGGTGCGCGTTAGATATAATTAGAGGTAGATGGTTTGCACCGCCGATGGCGGAGCGTGCCGCAGTATTTTGATCTCGCTGACATTTATTACGTCACCTATTTTCCACGAATTTCTGCGCTGCACTGCAACGAATCAAAGCTCATGATTTGTGACTCATTAAATTGCTAACCTAGTATCCATTTCTGAGAACTGTCTACGTGCTCTTTATGAATAGTTCCTCCTACTAACCTGCTTGAAAGAACTTCAGACTATTTTAAGAAATTGAACATGACATTAATTTTATGATTAAAACTTAGAGCACAAACTAAGGAACTATTTACGATGATAAATTTTATTATCACTCCGTCTTAAATTTTGGAACCTATATAGTTTAGTGAAGGCCTTATTAACTACGCAGGCACTTTATTTTATATCCACAGAAAGCTTCTGCGACGCGCTAGGGCAAGTCCCATCAACCTTAACGATCCATTACCGCTCACACTCGTCTATAGTACTACGGTGTCTTAGGGGGCGGTAGGGGCTATGGAGCCATGGAGGGGTTCCAGTAGCATTCGGAAGTCATGTAACATGTAATTATTTCAGAAGGGAGCCGATAACAACGCCGCAGCACATTTGTATGCTAAGGGTTTGATTCATCAAGCTAAAACACCTCGTAAATACCAGCTCGTGGTAATTACCTTGGCCAATTCGTGCCGTCAACAAGTCACATAAAAAAAACAGAGACTTTGAGACTCAAATTATTTGCACCGACAAAACAAAATCGATGAGAGATTTCGATGTCACCATTATGAATGGGAGTAATGAACGAATTTACACAGCCAACTGTTCAGTGCAGTGAGTTATTATCGGGGTGAAGCACAGACAGAGTAAAATGTTTACTGAAACGGAACGTAACAAGTCCTTCTGGAATAATTCACAGTCGATTCGACATGGACATTCTTGGCTAGCGCCGTGGGCGAGTGCAGGGATGTCTTTAGCGTCGACAGCCAGCTACCTACCCTGCTAACTACAGTAGGTACCTACAGCCGATGCTACCGACTACCGCGGTTATTTCTAAACCGTATCACGTCGCGACCGGATCGCCTGAACACTTTGATGTCGCATTCTCTTTTTGCTAACCACATTTCAGTTGGCTATAACAGCCCGAATGTTTTCGGGAACGATGTCTAACGACTAGTTCTCGCATACCTTATTCGCGTAGTTTGTTTTAATCACTTTCTTCACCTGAGAATAAATAAGTTTCGTGTTGGATTGATTTATTCCTTTTAACTCAACAACAAATAGGTAGGTATTAGGTATTCTAATAGAAAGTTTTCTTTTATTTATTTAGTGTTATTTTTTACCACTTTTCATCAAGTTTGCCAAATGAAAGATATACCTACAGCTGAAAGAAAGGAGTATGGTCAATAACCATGACTGCAAAAAAATGTTGATTGTTGTGAGAATAATTGGTTGCTCTTGGGTTAAATAGCCATTATTTCAAATGTTTATGAGGCATGTTTGATTTACATGTGCACTTTAGTTTTATGCTTACACCATTACCTGTGAACAGGGTTATGCTCAAGGCCAAACTTCTTTAGCTACCCATTGTTCCATCGATTGCATGAGTGCAGCCCACGAATAACTTCATGTCGGCGCCCCCAGACGTCCCAGCGACGCGAGATTATTCGAAATATTTTAAAGTGTCGATAACGTGGGGAACGTAGGGGTTGAAGCAGTTTATTTTCAGCCAAGCCAATGTGGTAACAGATAATAGAACGCCGTAAAACTCGGTCCCGCGTGGGCGCCGCGTAGATAACGGCTCTGCGACCGTATCTCTTAAAGCGGTAATTTGTTACCGTTCTTGCTGAGCGCTCCTGATAACAGAAATAAAAATCTTCAACAAAACCCTGTTAGCAATTGAACCCGTTTTCAGAAGCGACAATTTCCACAGCAATAACAGCAGTCCCGCATGACTGACATTTTTATTTGTCCTTCGTACTCGATTGATTTGCGGAGCTTTATATAATTCACACAAAACGAGTAAAAAATATCGTGAGTAAAAAACCACTAGCGCAGACTGACACATCAACGAGCGAACGACTGACAGCCCAGCGAGCGGCATCACGCCCTATGTTTTATGACGAGGGGAGGCGAATCGAAATAAAAGAAGGAAATTCTACCAACGCACAAAAGTACGAAGAGCGAATGTCTTCGACCAAATTAAAATGCAATGATTTATTGCGAGCGTCTTTAAACTGACGTGCTTCGTCTTCCAGCTTCGAAAATTTCGTTGCGGAGAGTTTCTTCTCGGTCGCATAAATAAATGTGGGTATTTACTTAAGGGGATGCCTTCATTCGAGTCGGCGACGCCCCCTTGACAGAGACACGCTTATGCTTTCCACGCACGAGAAAAAGAGACGCAACACTCTTCGGGAATGGCTTTTTTGGACAAAGGGTCTAGCAGGCTAAGCTAAGGAGAGTGGCCCCCGACGAGGGATTTGGTGATTCTTTCTGGTGGTGTACTGGCAGGTCCTAAGAACACTCCATGCTTAATATCAGTCCTCGATCTTCTTTTGTTTTCGAGTAATTTAGGATAATATAAAAAATACAGGGTGCCATTTAAAGTGTCATATTAGGTAAACTGTTCAAGATAGAGTAACCAAACAAAATCATCATGAATAAAAATAGAATTGGCTACCAAATGCATTTATTCAACCGACATCATGTCCTTAAACTTCCTTAAAAAAAAACTACTTTTATTTTTGTTTTAATTTTTTATGACACTTTTCGCGGAGGTACACCTACAAAAAAAATATCGTAACAAGCCACTCAATGCCCACTACATACACATATAAAAATATCTTCAAAAATCCTCGTGCGTCATGTCAAAAAAAAAACAATCGTCGAACAAGTAGATACTACCATATAATTAAAGTACCAGTGCAGTGTGTAGATAAGTCAGTATGTAGGTATACTGGTATACGGTGTCTTTTAATGAACCTTTTTTCGTAAAAAATATTTATGAAAATAAAAGAATTTAATACTCTTTTCTAATCTTTTACTATTTCAAACAGTGGACCTGTGCATATGCGGCAGTATAAGTCGTCTAAATCAGTTTCAGTTGAATTGCATATGAAGCAGTATTTATGCGTAGAAATAACTCGAGGCATTCTAACATCAAATCGGTCCTCTGAATTACCCACAAAATCATCATCATCGGAAGCATCAGAGCTTGCAGACCAAAACTCAGCTTCGCCATATGCTGAGCTGCTAGAAGTAGTTGGTACTACTTTATGTTTATACACCAAAAGTCGATACTTACCACACAAGACATCATTGATGTTAATTAATTTATTAGTGCATTTGCTATATAACTCAGCTTCATGCCCAGTTTTTATGTGTTTTATCTTCCCACCGATATTTTTTGATGCTTTTTCACAGGACTTACACTTCATGACTTCCATCCCAACTAGCAAAAACTAGACCTACAACAGTCTCAAGACTAAAAATTTTTCGCTCTTACTTTGATCCTATATCATCGTATAAGCCTGGATTTGGGCACCAATTATAAGCGTATTTGTTTTAATATCGTTCTAATATCAGTCTTATTAGATGCTGTTTGCTTTAACAGTAATCTTGCCAAAACAAATTTAAGTGCCTTAGGCTAATATCGCATTTACCTAAGTATCTTGTAAGCCTGCATGAGCTTAAATTAGTCTAACGTTAGAATATTGTGAGCCTAAACAAACTTATTATGATTTTTTGTAGGATCGTTTAAGCCTGCATGGGCTTATATTGATCTAACGTTAGAATACTGAGAGCCTAAACAAGCTTATTATGATTTTTTGTAGGATCGTGTAAGCCTGCATGGGCTTATATTGATCTAACGTTAGAATACTGTGAGCCTAAACAAGCTTATTATGATTTTTTGTAGGATCGTGTAAGCCTGCATGGGCTTATATTGATCTAAACTTAGAATACTGTGAGCCTAAAGAAGCTTATTATGATTTAGTACTTCATTATTGTAGGATCACTCGATATTTGCAACAGTCTGAGAGTCGAGTCAGTCAGTATGTTAAAGTGCAACGTGATAGTAAAAAATAAAAAGGTTTGAGTGACTGTTTATTAAGTGTAATTAATATTTTAATATAATAACGTGTTTGTTTTGCGGTAAGTAATTTGCATGGTAGATTTTGTTTACTGTAAAGTAGACCCTGATTTACGCTTCAAAATTCATGCGCCTAATCAACTATGGTATTTCGTATCCTCTTTTAATTATTTTATTTCTTTATTTGTATTGACAGTGTCGCCATTGATATAGCTGCATTTCACCAGCGCACTGTTAGACTATTGTAAGATCGTTTAAACTCACATTAGCATTCTCGATACTAATGGCATGGCCATGTTGAATTAATTAGGGTTCCTTGATTCAAATCTCAAATCGATTTTGTTCATCTTAATCTGACCACTTGAACTTATAAATACAAATAAACTAAGTTTTTTTTTATTTAAGTGACAACGTTGGTGTGGTGAAATAGTTCTATTAGATGGGTATAGACCGTTACTTAATCAAGAAAGACATCCGTATGAGTATTTTATGCAACTGTTGTATAAGGGCTGTACTACCGGCGTCTTGTGAACGTTCTCATACAAAATCGTGCGTTGCGTCGACGCCGCGTTATTTTCTTCTTCGTCCATTTAGAAGGAACGTACACATTTTTCTTTACTTCACAAACACGAATAAAATATTAACAAGTTATTAATAACTATCATATTTTTTAATAGTTATCATATTTTATCTTTTAATTTTGAACTGGAACTTTGAAATATGACATGGTCTGTCGAGGGAAATAGCTTCAGAAATGGTGGCTGACTGGTAATGTAAAAAGCATTAAATTCAGGTATGTTTTATTGCTATGGAAAAGTTAAAGTGATAGTGAAGTTATTATTACAACGTAAAGTATTGGAATACTAACAATGGAACCGGGACTTGATCTTTATATGAATGGACTAAGGTTCATTGTTCACAGGAAGCGTAGGTACGCTTTGCTTGGCTGCCTTCTAATCACGAAAAGAAAACGTGAAAAAGCGATGTTTTGTGTGTCTGTGTGTTATGTTGATTCTTACTTAATTCCACTTAACATATTTTAACCATTATGCATGGTGTGTTGGTGTGTTTTGTGTCTAAGTTTCAGATAAGTAATACCTATGAAGGAAACTGACTAAACACTGTGTCTGAAATTCATGGATGATGGTGCAGATCTATTAGATGTGTGTTACCATAAGGACTTGCAGTAGCTCTGAAGCAAAAATTTGAAATCTATAGCGGAGACAAGTGAGCCAACAACTGGTGTTGTATGGGTCTATGATATTATATATGAAATGCCTATGTCCACTATGGAGTGACATGGAGACTTGCTTTACCTGGGAGTTAGAGTATGTATGAAACATGACCGTTATTTTCATTATGCCAATTATCTGAGCAGATGGTACACAGCACAGTCTTACCGAGGATTAGGTGAACAAAGGTACTACCATAGTAGCAGTTCATTCAAATGAAATGAAAAAAAAACTATAATGGAGATAAGTACATTTAAATATATTGCTCAGACCAAGAGGTAACTGGAATACATATTTAAACTGATTATGTGTGTTAAGTGTATGCACACCGCTCATGTGCCCGGAGGAGATCAAATTCCTACAATTCTTCGAGTTTGCAGGACTTGACCCAGAATTGTAGTATGTGGCGATCACAATAAATCAGCAATGGTCGCAGTGATATAAGGGCTATCACGGATGGTCCGGAAGCCACTACAAGAAATAATAATAATATGCACACCGCTGGTTTATTTTGTAGGAAAATATAAGGGATCTTTTGGGTGATGTTTATCTAGTTATGTGATATGATTATTATCACAATTGGGCGGGATACTACAATATCAAACAAATGAGTTTTGGTTGGTATGATTGTGTACCAGTTGTGAATGGTGGACTTACTCATTATGGTTTCAGATAAGTACAGTTCAATTCAAAAAGGGAACAGATTTCATTTTGAAATCAGTGGCTGTGTGTTGGAAAAGCAAATGTGTTAGAGTGGTGAGACCGAATAAATAGCTATTTCATGTATTTCTTTGACTATGGTGGAACGTCCAAATAATATTCAACAATCATGATAATAATTAGCTGGTAATATGGTTGAAAACCTTATTTATTTATTTAATATTTGTTGATGAGAATTAATAACTTCAGGATTACCTGACTATGTCTTAGATGGTGAAATGATATGGTCTCTATGGAAAAGGTGAATTATTGGAAAGCTAAATCACCATTATTGTAGTTGTAAATCTTGTCACCAAAATACACAGTCACAGTATAGTTTTTCAGGCAGTATGATACCTGAAACAAATACATAATGTTCCTTTGGTTTGATTGATTCTGATTACCTGTTGACCACAAAATATGATTGGCTATGGTACTATTAAGAAATACTGGTGGTATTAATAAGTATACAGTAGTATGTCATTCTAGTTATTTTGGAATGAAAGATGGTACGAAGTATGTAATGTTGGGTAATTGTACTGTATCATAAATTATACTGTATGTGTGGGTTGTAGTATGGTTACAGGTACAGATCTGATGTGATGTTGATTTATTCTGCGATGAGAAGTCATGCATCATGGGGCGACAATGCTAGGGCATGTCTCACACAAGAGGAAAGGAAACGATGGAATGGGCCTACCTGTTAAGAGGATTGGTCAGTATAACTTGACTAGATGAACACAGAAGTAAGTAGAGGTGAGACACAAAAAATGGAATAAAAGGTTAGTTCATTTGTCGGGTTTGATAAAATGATTACTTAAAATGACTGTGAGTTGGACTAATATATGTCAGTGTCAATCTGGTCTTAACTCTTGGAAGATGGAGATAAAAACCACAGTAAGTACATGTATTGTGAGAGAATACAGACTTGATATTGGCCATGGATATTAGTGGACAACTTGTAGACCCGTAACCGGGGTGTGATTACATTGACTTGGATTGATTTACACTTATGTGTATTGATGGACTAATGTGTATGTGTATCATGGAGTAAGGTAGAAATAATTTCTTGCTTGCACATAGTGCGTGTATGCTGTGTCATAACATGATAGTAGAATTTAAATTGCATTATTACAGATAAGTAGTGGACCTGGCTGCTATTTTGAATACTCCTGGAGTGTCCTATTGGTTTGAGATCCTAAAACAATCGGCTAATTCTAAATGATATGATCATGGGGGCGTAGGGATATTATCCTGTTTGATTGATAGTGTCGTGTTGAGATGAAATAAATGATTGAGTATTGCCGTTGGATTCGGGTGGCGCAGGACCGGTCATGTGGCACTCTTTGGGGAAGGCCTATGTCCAGCAGTGGACGTCTTTCGGCTGATGATGATGATGATGATGATTGAGTATTGGAATATGTACTACCGTTAGTGGTCGGCAATGCGCATGTGGCACCGTTGGCCTTAAAAGCGTCCATTGGTTATGGTGTCCGTTCACATTGCGATGAACCATACAAGTTGTTTGATAGATTACTAATTGGAACAATTTCCATTTCGAAGAGCAGATGTCGAAGTCAGTGAATATGGTATGACAGTTGTGTAACAATATGGTCCTAATACATAATTATAGACATATGCGGGTATGTCGGTGGTTGGCAAGTCATTGCCTGTGAGCAACCCAGTTGACAACACTGCTGCAGCAGCATGTTGACACTGCTGGTATGTTGGAAACAGTGTGGCGAGCAATGTTACAGTTGGCAGTGATAATGACGCATCATGCGTGAAATGGTCGACCATGTTCAAATGAAACTTAATTTATAGCCAACGTAGGAAACTGTAAGTCACTGGGAGTATGAAAACTGCTACTGATGAGCTTAGGTCACGAAGTCATTACTCTTTAGAGGGTGATGAGCTGATGGGTGACATGGGTGATCGTTATACGGGTGAGTTGCTTCGGGACGTTTTTGCATTTGTAGCTGTGACTTCTGTAGCCAGCCTCGCACACACATACGTGTGTCTGTGGTACGTGTGTCCCTCCCAATTAATGCTGCAGGTGCGGGAGCGATGATGATGACATAAACACGACGACATGGGATGGTGTTGTATTTATTTATTAGATCGCGACGTCAATAGACAGTGATCACCAAGACTTCATTGGACGGTGATATTTTATATTTATTTGATCGCGATGTTGAAAGACGTTGATGTATGTTGTTTGATCATGACGCCACAGTGCGGTGATGTTTGTTGTTCGGTCACGACGCCACAGAGCGGTGATGAATGTTGTTTGATCACGACGCCACAGTGCGGTGATGCTTGTTGTATGGTCACGACGCCACAGTGCGGTGATGCTTGCTCTTCGGTCACGACGCCACAGAGCGGTGATGTTTGTTGTTCGGTCACGACGCCACAGAGCGGTGATGAATGTTGTTTGATCACGACGCCACAGTGCGGTGATGCTTGTTGTATGGTCACGACGCCACAGTGCGGTGATGCTTGCTCTTCGGTCACGACGCCACAGAGCGGTGATGTTTGTTGTTCGGTCACTACGCCACAGAGCGGTGATGAATGTTGTTTGATCACGACGCCACAGTGCGGTGATGCTTGTTGTATCGTCACGACGCCACAGTGCGGTGATGCTTGCTCTTCGGTCACGACGCCACAGAGCGGTGATGTATGTTGTTTGATCACGACGCCACAGTGCGGTGATGCTTGCTCTTCGGTCACGACGCCACAGAGCGGTGATGAATGTTGTTTGATCACGACGCCACAGTGCGGTGATGCTTGTTGTATCGTCACGACGCCACAGTGCGGTGATGCTTGCTCTTCGGTCACGACGCCACAGAGCGGTGATGTATGTTGTTTGATCACGACGCCACAGTGCGGTGATGTATGTTGTTTGGTCACGACGCCACAGTGCGGTGATGTATATTGTTTGGTCACGACGCCACAGTGCGGTGATGTTTGGTAACGACGCCACAGTGCGGTGATGCTTGATGTATGTGGTCACGACGTCATGCGACGGTGATGTATTGTATGTGGTCACGACGTCATACGACGGTGATGTATTGTATGTGGTCGCGACGTCATACGACGGTGATGTACTGTATGTGGTCACGACGTCATGCGACGGTGATGTACTGTATGTGGTCACGACGTCATACGACGGTGATGTATTGTATGTGGTCACGACGTCATGCGACGGTGATGTACTGTATGTGGTCACGACGTCATACGACGGTGATGTATTGTATGTGGTCACGACGTCATACGACGGTGATGTATTGTATGTGGTCGCGACGTCATATGACGGTGATGTACTGTATGTGGTCACGACGTCATGCGACGGTGATGTACTGTATGTGGTCACGACGTCATACGACGGTGATGTATTGTTTGTGGTCACGACGTCATACGACGGTGATGTACTGTATGTGGTCACAACGTCATACGACGGTGATGTATTGTATGTGGTCACGACGTCATACGACGGTGATGTATTGTATGTGGTCGCGACGTCATACGACAGTGATGTACTGTATGTGGTCACGACGTCATGCGACGGTGATGTACTGTATGTGGTCACGACGTCATACGACGGTGATGTATTGTATGTGGTCACGACGTCATGCGACGGTGATGTACTGTATGTGGTCACGACGTCATACGACGGTGATGTATTGTATGTGGTCACGACGTCATACGACGGTGATGTATTGTATGTGGTCGCGACGTCATATGACGGTGATGTACTGTATGTGGTCACGACGTCATGCGACGGTGATGTACTGTATGTGGTCACGACGTCATACGACGGTGATGTATTGTTTGTGGTCACGACGTCATACGACGGTGATGTACTGTATGTGGTCACAACGTCATACGACGGTGACGGATAGAAGTAACACGACCCCGGTATAAAGCGTCAGCAGCGGCTGCCTCCCCAGCGTGTCTGTGGTACGTGTGTCCCTCCCAATTAATGCTGCAGGTGCGGGAGCGATGATGATGACATAAACACGACGACATGGGATGGTGGTGTATTTATTTATTAGATCGCGACGTCAATAGACAGTGATCACCAAGACTTCATTGGACGGTGATATTTTATATTTATTTGATCGCGATGTTGAAAGACGTTGATGTATGTTGTTTGATCATGACGCCACAGTGCGGTGATGTTTGTTGTTCGGTCACGACGCCACAGAGCGGTGATGAATGTTGTTTGATCACGACGCCACAGTGCGGTGATGCTTGTTGTATGGTCACGACGCCACAGTGCGGTGATGCTTGCTCTTCGGTCACGACGCCACAGAGCGGTGATGTTTGTTGTTCGGTCACGACGCCACAGAGCGGTGGTGAATGTTGTTTGATCACGACGCCACAGTGCGGTGATGCTTGTTGTATGGTCACGACGCCACAGTGCGGTGATGCTTGCTCTTCGGTCACGACGCCACAGAGCGGTGATGTTTGTTGTTCGGTCACGACGCCACAGAGCGGTGATGAATGTTGTTTGATCACGACGCCACAGTGCGGTGATGCTTGTTGTATCGTCACGACGCCACAGTGCGGTGATGCTTGCTCTTCGGTCACGACGCCACAGAGCGGTGATGTATGTTGTTTGATCACGACGCCACAGTGCGGTGATGTATGTTGTTTGGTCACGACGCCACAGTGCGGTGATGTATGTTGTTTGGTCACGACGCCACAGAGCGGTGATGTATGTTGTTTGGTCACGACGCCACAGTGCGGTGATGTATGTTGTTTGATCACGACGCCACAGCGCCGTCATACGACGGTGATGTACTGTATGTGGTCACAACGTCATACGACGGTGACGGATAGAAGTAACACGACCCCGGTATAAAGCGTCAGCAGCGGCTGCCTCCCCAGCGTCACTCGATGCCCTTATGTCTGCAGTGTGTCAAGCGGTGTTGCACCTGTAACTCTGCTAAGATAGCGACGCGTTTCAAGTCTGAGAGAAATGAGCATCGAAGTGTGGCAAGTGTGTAACGGTATCGACAGCAGAGGTAAAGTAAACTTGTTGTTTAAACTCTAGGAGCGAATGAGTGGTGTCGGCGGTTGTCGAGGGAGCCTAATCTCCTGCCGTGGACGACGGTGCTTCCCTCATGTGGCTATCATGTAAGGCTGCTGTCGTCCTACAATGGCGTTGCCCGAGATGATGTGAGGTTGACATCGACGGAAGGGTAAAGAAATAATAAGGGTAACGTCACATTACAATATTTCTCATCGAGATGAGTGACATCGACACAGGTGACGAATTTGTATACACTTAGTGATAATGATTACTAGCTTATATATAGTCAACATGAAAGTTGAGTATTTCGGATTAAAGGCAAGCCCAAGTCTCTTTGTTGCCTGGATACATATATGTAAAACTACAATATCGCTAAATTAGTAAGAAAGAAGAAAATAACTTTGTATGTGTGTCAAGGAGGGCCATGGCCAAAGTAAATAGTTCTTTATGAATTGGCATTAGTGTTCAGAACACAAACAGAAGAAAAGCTATACTATGTTTTATGAGGAACTTTGAGCCTCAGCCTTAAAGTTTGTTACAGAGATTGAGACATACAGCGTATTGCTTTGGTTGTCATGGGCTCCACTGGGGAGCTTATGAAAGCGAGAACTTCTCTGCTCTTCTCGCTTCTTCTGCTCTCTGGGCCTTGGCGGGTCAGCGCGCGTGATTATGCTGACTAGACGGATTGAATACGTTGAAAAGGCAGATGTTTCAACACTGAAATCGATTGTGAGTTCGTTCCATGTCTCATTAGGAAATTTGTAAGATTTATGTTTAGTTAGATACTTTATTTGGTGGTCAAAGTTGATCTAAATTGAGAAATGCAATGACCAACGTTTTCTGATCAACTTGAGAAATTATAAATAATCCATCAGTTGAGATGCTATTGCGACATGTTTAAGTTAAATTAAGTATTCAGTGGTTGTCAGTATTTTGAGGACATATGGTCTTCTTGTAACTTGTCTATGACACCTACTAATCATTAGACAAACAGTATTCCGTGGGCACTTTCCTGTTTTGTTCGCATCGTTAAAGTAAACATCTTGAATGGATTAGTGTACGAGTCTACATCTGGATCTGCAGGATCCATCTGGATATGCATGAGCATATAAGGTGTATTAATTTCATTCACAGAATGAGCGAACAATTGAAGACTACCGCCTTTAACGGGAGCGAAGCTTGAGGCAGAGCGTGGCGTTGGACTTCAATGAAGTACGAGCGGAGGTGACCTTCGTGGACGAAGGTTTTGTCAGGCTGGCCGAACTGTTAGCGGCATTTCCGAACGCGCCTAATTAATATGGGCGTGTTGGCAACACTGGGAGCATCATGGCTGCTCGCGCGTCTACGATAATGTCGAAGGGTCGATGGCTTGTAATTGATTAAGTAAATATAATTGTAATCTAAGGAACCAGTGCTTTTATTGTTAACAATATATAAGACCATGCAATGAAACTGAGTGCTCTTGAGTCCGTACTAGCTAGTCTAAGACTAAAATAAGAGCGATGACATCTTTCAAAACAATTATAAGAGCGCTATAAGCCTACCACTCTTATATAGTGCGTATTCTGAGACTGTTATAAGCACAGGTTTTGTTAAGTCCAATGAGGCTTCGTAAATCTTATTGTAGGAGTAAGAGGCTTAAATGAGTTTTATAAAATGCTCTTATATACATGTGTAAGTCTAAGTAATAAGACTGAGCATTCTTGAGTCCGTAAAAGCTTATCTAAGACTAATATAAGGGCGATGAGATGTTCCAAAACAATTATAAGAGCGCTATAAGCCTACCACTCTCATTAAGTGCGCATTCTGAGACTCTTTTGCTAGTTGGGATTTTCCTGTTTTTTAAATCATCACCACAAAATGCAAAAAACAAATGCAGAACACGTGTCATATGTTATCAAGATTGACATGTCATCGTAGATGCATTCTAAATAGGTTCATTAAAAGAGATTGTATACCTAAATACTGACTTATCTACACACGGCACTGGTACTTTAATTATATGGTAGTATCTACTTGTTCGACAATTGTTTTTTTTTTGACATGACGCACGAAGATTTTTGAAGATATTTTTATATGTGTATGAAGTGGGCATTGAGTGGCTTGTTACGATATATTTTTTGTAGGTGTACCTCCGCGAAAAGTGTCATAAAAAATTAAAACAAAAATAAAAGTAGTTTTTTTAAAGGACATGATGTCGGTTGAATAAATGCATTTGGTAGCCAATTCAATTTTTATTCATGATGATTTTGTTTGGTTACTCTATCTTGAACAGTTTACCTAATATGACACTTTAAATGGCACCCTGTATTTTTTATATTATCCTAATTTACTCGAAAACAAAAGAAGATCGAGGACTGATATTAAGCATGGAGTGTTCTTAGGACCTGCCAGTACACCACCAGAAAGAATCACCAAATCCCTCGTCGGGGGCCACTCTCGTTAGCTTAGCCTGCTAGACCCTTTCGATAAATACCTAACTTAGTGAAGTTTTATTTATAGTTCATCAAGTGAGATTTTAGACGAGATAGATAATTAACTTGATTCTGTCGTAAAATAATGTATTGTTTGAGTAGGCTGAGTCAAGAAAGAAAAATAAAGACCCAACTTTGGAATGTTTTTCTATCGAGGAAAGTGTCGATTAAATAAGATCAACAATCACATAGTCAAAAATCGTATATCTGAAAATCCGACCTTATTGTTTCTTAATCTATTCCTAACGGCGTTTCAAATCCTGCGATAATTTCCAATTCACCCCCTCAACCATTTTATAAAAAAGTAGTTGTTGACACAGTTCCCAATATGATTTCTTCTTATCATCTTTTCATTGTTATGAACTGAACTTACCCATAGGTACCAAATTATATTTTATTTTGCTACTCAATAAAGAGTATATTGGTATTGTCATCCCGGATAAACGATAAAAACATTGTGAACAGTTTACATTTTTCATTTTCATTTCATTTCATAAAAGGTAATCCACATAATAACAGACCACAGCGTATGAGCGTTTATTAAAAAGCGCTTTGAGCGTATTCTGTTATTAATTTCTGTTAAATTACAGTGTTTTAAACTAAAGAATGCACTTCGAAGTAAATTACCATATTAGTTATTTATGAACATTAAATCGATAAAATGTTGTATATCGACTGACCTAACAATTAACGCGCAGATCAGCCATCGTATAGCGTAGTGGATAATACTTGTGTTTTATCAACACTATTTAGGTTTCTGAATGAATGCCATTAGTTAAGTTTCATATTGATTTATGACTAAACAATAGATGAAAAGAAAAGTTATAGAGCAGCACCAAATGCCAATCCATCCATACTATCCATAGTATGGATTGATCCATACTATATACTTACTTTAATAAACAATATATATGTATTATATAGTTATATGTATATTAGGTACATATATACAGGGTGACATTTTAATCAGTGTCCAAATTCAAGTATAAGATTCTTTAGCAAAAATTATAAAATACGTGTTTTTTTGTTTCATATCATTCGATACATTTTTTTTTTAGAAATTGCTGCTTAAAGTTATCCCAAAAAAATCTTGCCGCGCAGGCACCTCGGCGGGTATTAAGGTTTGCGCACGGCACGCCTCCCCTCCCCCGACCTTGCCCCGCTTCGCGCGGTACTGAATGCCCAGTAACCACGCTGTACGGGTTATTTTCGGCAGTCGGGTAGCCCCATAGTGGAGACTACCCACAAGCCAGCCAAGACCAGCAGCCACAGCCCTTCAGGCTGCTGCAAACGAACCGGTCCAAAGAAAACACGATGTACGGATAATTCTTTTCCGATAGACAATTTATACTTTAAAAAATACCTACCAGTTTTTTTTTCAAAAATGGAGTCTATTCGTGATACCAAATGCCTACAAAAAATTTGGATACTGATTAAAATGTCACCCTGTATATTTTGTGTGCCCAAAATGTATGTCAAATTATTAATAGTAATCAGAACCACCTGCATGTGCTTCATTGAAAGTAACTTCTCTAAGTCTGACCTTGAAGATTTCATCAGGTGCTATCATTTAGAATTACGTACTTATTTGATGAAAGTTTAAAGGGAAATTGGCTGAGCAGACAGTTTACACACGTTGTTTGACTATTACGGTAATAATGCAAGCTTAGATACTTACATAACATCATTATTCTGTAACTCAATTACACACACGTATCGTATTAAGTGTACAATTTCAGTGTAATGTACCCAGACCCTCCACTTAATAGTGCTTAACCTTTGTTAGTGTATACACGGGCGGCTCTCCACGTAACAATTTAGATTGATAATACTCGAGGATCGTGTTACGACAACCCTAGCTTTAAAGATGGAATAGGGTAATAGATGATTAGCGGTTTTTGTCAGAATTAACTAACCTTTCATCATCATCATCATCATCATCATCATCATTGGGCTTATACATCTATGAAAAGATCATTTAAACAGCGTGTACGTGGCTTGTAAAGCCGATTCGGGAGCGACAGCTAAGACCATATAATTGGCAAGTAAAATAATGACGATGACGCATTGATTGTTCTACCCCTCTGATAATTACTAGTTATTGCCTACTCATAAGCGACTACAGGAAAGCGAATACGCGATGAATTACATCAAAGGGAATGAATACATCAATATAGTGTTGGTCATTAATGCTTTTTCAGGTTTATGACTAACAACTAACAACCTCAACGGTAATGGTTCTGTGGGTCCGTGTTTTGGTAGTCTAAATATGACATTGCAAGACATGTTATAATTAGCCCGCTACCGCGTATAAAAATGATCACACCACGCTATTCTTTGTACAATAAAGCCCGACCCTCCAATAGGAATCCCGTAAAAGACAAGGGGAAGTAAAGCCTCATTGTAACCGTGAATTTTGTAATTAAACGCCTCGTCTAATTGCGACCTTCGCCGCGACTTCACAGTCCGCTTCACGCTCCCTTCTATAGAATGGTCGTTACTTTGAGCCCTTTGAGCGTTTCTCCCAATTTGACCAAATGACTGGCAGGATATCTTATCTAGATTACGCTCTTAAAAATATACTCACTGTATATTTTATTTCAATACATTATTTGTTATCCGGATACCCGTACATTGTCATCGTTTTGACCTAAGCCTCGAAATGTCTAAGTTCAACGCAACAGCCGCAATTCCACCTACAACATTCGCACAGAGTAGAATTATTGCTGTTATGTACTGTTGTTTTGAGTAGTAAAACATACCCCTGGATTGTTTGCGTTATGATTTCAATGTAGATAGGTTAGCTTTTACAAAGACGAGATAGCGAGCGGCATTTATGTAAATATCTTCCGCCTGGATTTCAAGAACAAGAACAATTAAATTCGAGCTACGAGCCGTTCGAATAAATTACCTGTGCTTTATTCACGACGGTCCGTCATCAAAAATCGTTTTGTATCCGGCGTTTAAAATAATCGATTAACTTACATGAAATGTGAACCAATCAAAAATAATCGCGTCCAACGAACAACTTTACTTTAAAAAATGTTCTCTTCAAAGACGTATTAAACACGCAATTTGTTAACATATGTTGAAAAGCCTAACGGGTTGATCAAAAGATGAATACTTGTAAAATCGTTAACACATCGTTGATTAATTTTAATATCAAAGCGGTCATTAGCCTAGTTATAATGGACAACGGAAATAGAAAAATAAACAGCGTGTTTCTGTTCTGAATTCATAACATTATGTGTTAAACACAGACCCTTGCAATACAGGTCACGCAAAATGTATGTTGTCAACAAAAAGGGACCGTTATAGTTTTGCCATGTCCGTCCGTCCGTCTGTCCATCTCCGGCTTAGCTCAGTAGCCCTTATAACTAGAAAACTGTTATTCAGCATGGGTATATTAACCAACACACCGACAAAACAGTAGAATAAAATCCCAGAAAAAAATTGCTTTTTAGTGTACCTCCCCTACAATGTGCAGTGGTGATGTCAATTTGTGAGTGTGGGTTCTTTAAAACCATTTTTCAACTTACTTTGTGTTTGCAAGATATTGGGCTTAAGGCCCTAATTTTTGTTCGAGTCATGTCCCCCTCATATCGTCTAAAAATAGCTGCCACTAGGGATCGTAGCAGTAGTACATGTAATGAATGGAAAAGGAAAACTATCACGGCCAAGGAGGCATAAACTAGTTACCGAGTAATAGTCGACCAACTTAAAATGTACTTAGAAAGGGTAAATTTCGTAGAAATGCGGCCGACGCAACCGCACCATTTAAGGAGTTGGCGCGCGCGTGTCGAATGTAACAAAGACAGCCAGGCAACTACGGAACCCTGCACTTAGCGTGGCCCGACACGCACTTGGCCAATTTTTATATTAAAATATACCCATATCTACCAAACAATAGTGTAAAGACTACAAAAAATACTTATTTTACTTGCGCGTGCATGCAGCAGGGAGCGTCGCATTGTTGTTAGCAATCCATACAAACTTATCCATACTGTATACACAATATTATTATAGGTTTAGTTTATAATGGTATAGTTAAATTTCGTTATTTCGAGTTCAACGCGGATGAAGTTTCGGGCAAAGCCTCTAGTGTAATACATTTTTTTTTAATGCTAGAGAAAACTTTTCAGTTTATACCTTTGAATCACATGCATTGACAGGGCTGTTAAAAAAAAGGCGACGTAAAAACAATCTCAAAGGAGCAAATAAAAGTCTTCCACCCTAGGGCATGAGGGTTACCTGCGTCCAGTTTTTATTGGCATTTATATTAACTTTTCATGTTGCTCTAATGGATTAGTGGAGGAAGGGGAATTCAGATCTCCGGTTATAAATTTGTCAGCAGACATTTCTAGACTTGGGGTGAGTTTACGTTCGAAACCCATAAAAAAACAGTCATTCTGTAGGTACTTAGCCGATTATACGCTGTTTTGTAATGTATTGATCGTTAAATTTCACTTCAGTACAGTCGGCATCAGAAGAAGCTAACCAAAATAACACGCTCAAAATGACCGACATCCCTTATTCCTTTGAGTTCGTGTCTAGATAATTTTGAGCACTAGAACATCTTCCTTTACACTATAGGTATTAAAAAAGATTGTGACAAAACACTACTTTGAAACATGTATGTATGATTCTCACCGAACGGGCCGGGCCGGATCGCATTCTATTACATGCAAAAGAATTTGAACCGTCCATACGCAGGTGCAATTCATATTTGATTACAATCCCCACCCGGCCCGTTCGGTGAGAATCGTACATAAACACAACTATAATTTGCGTCTTGTTAGACGAAAAGAGTAACTATTTACTCAACTTTGTTGTTCTATAAAACACAATAGTTTTAATTTAAAATGTATCTACACATACTATTAATTTTACTTTTACATAAGTCAACATAATTTAAATACTTAACAACAATACAACACTTAGTTTGATCTCGCTGTTAGAATGTATTCAAATTAAATGTATAAAGGTATCTGTTGAACGCAACGAGATTTCGCATAATTTGCAGACTTGGCTTATTCTGATCACCGTCTTATGATAAATGTTTTCCCCACGGAAATAGCCCAGGAGCCGATACCTATTTACATAAATTATACTAACAGATTAGCTGAAGCTGAAATATTTATGATGCTGGTTACGCCGCGCCGCTAACAACGGTAGCGAAAGGTCGCAGCGTATTGCTCCGGTTTGGCAATCTCTTTTGTAAAGCTGGGCTGTTATTCGCTACGCGCTAGCATTAGCGCGGGTGACCGACGGGGTGAGCCGCATGGTTCACCCCGTCGGTCACCCGTCACGCAACTAGACCTCTGCCTACGCAGTCACTACGCATCGCGGTGTCAAGATATATTTGTGGGTGGGCGTTGAGGTGAGCTTAAAACAAGTTACAGAATCCTTATTCTGTAACTTGTTTTAAGCTCACCTCAGGCTGGGCTGGGGCGCAGTTCGGCATTTTTATGACAGCTCAAGACATTGCCAATCCTTGAAATGGCTGGGAAATACGCCATATTTCCCTTTTTTTATATGAGTCGCGGTTTAAAGAAATCGCACTGCGTTCGAATATTAACATTTCACATGCCATACACCAGCCATAATAAAAGTCTAACACGTAACGTTATAAACGCGCGTTAGGTAGATTCAACTGTCATTTTTCTATATAAAAATTGACATTTAGATCTAGGTACCTAATTACGTTACGTGATCGACCTGCAGGTCTTTGTTGTTGTCTGTGACATAATGAAAATTATTATTTGTACACATTTAAAATTCTCGGCTTAACAATTCTTACCTCGCCACAAGTATTATTTTCCGTGTGTTAGGTTTTTCATGATCATCATCAGAACCCGTATCTTGGTCGGCCTTATCACCCGAGAAGTGACGAGATAGAGCATCCGTCACTAGCTGACACCGTTCGATAGAACGAGACGACCTCCTATCTTGTCACTTATCGCGTGATAAGGGCAATAATGATACGGGGCCAGCTTCAATTATATGTCCCACTGCTGGATACAGACCACCGCAAATCGATGAGAGGGAATAGGCTATTGTGCCAAGGTTGCCCTAGTGTGGAATACTCATACCACATAGGTAACAACACAGACTCTGGGCGTGACGTAATGCTTGCTGTTGCGGCTACAAAACTAGCCGCCGTCCCTCCACCGCAGAAAACGACCGGTAGAAAGAAATGTGACAAGGATGGATCCATAACACGAAGAAATAGATGACCCTTCGCAACCTGTGTGCCAGTGGAATTGCGTCGGCTGGTTCACTAAACGCGGGCTTTAGAGAACCTGTCCCACCTGCACTATTGAACGACCATATCCGTACCAATTAATAATTACCAACATAAGACCAACTTCAGCCTGAGGGTCCCGAAATAAAGTGAATTTCAATTATTTTGTGATGAGAGTGCTAACTGATAAGTTTACCTTTGCCTTTGTGAACGAGTTTTGGCCGAAGAAGTACTTTTTAACCCCAATGCAACTGACGCAAAAAGAGGGGTGTTAAGTTTAACGCGTCTGTCTATGTATCTGTGTATCTGTCTGTGGTAGCGTAGCTCCTTAATGGATGGACCGATTTTAATGCAGATTTTTTTCGTGTCATAGATAATTTTACCTGAGTGTTCTTAGCCACGTTTCATGAAAATCTGTTGAGCCATTTTTGAGATATTGGACTTTGAAATGAAAATGTCGGGGGTTTTCAACTTTTCTAAGTTGTAGTTATTTAGTAGTTATTTGGTTCCTAGAAAATGCGCTGCGCGTTGCGGTTTGGAGAGTTTTAGTGTTATTTAAGTCCCATAGGTTGTATAAATCTGATAGCGGTCCTAGCCTTAGTTTGATTGCAAGGACTTCAACTATCGAGGAGCAATTTCAGTCAAATACAAGTTCTAAAAGCATGATTGGGAAATCACTAGGCCTTTATAGCTTATTTGTCGAAATCCCATATACATGGACTTACCACATTTTTGTACACGTTATACCTACGTACATATTATACTTATATTATAAACTAGCTTCTGCCAATGACTTCGTACGCGCATAAATTATGGTTCACATGGTATTCTTATGTTTACCCATACTGCATACTGAAAAAAACCAGATTTCTTTTCCATAGATTGTGCGTGTAACAATTCAAATCATCTTCGAATCTAAATAAACACCCTCATAAACTTGGTCGTCAATAATATTATATAGATGCCTAAAGTATCCTTTTAGAAAGCGCTGCCTATGCGAGCTTCAAGTCCGAAGACCCTAGGGCCAGCCCGACGGACACTTACTATCCCGTAGTTGAGTGGCGAGGCAAAGGGCGGAGTAAGTCCCGTAGGTGATTGGCAAGGCAACGTCAGGCCGAGGCCAAAGACTACCACTATTTTACATCCCGGGTTTTTTCCCGTTTTATCTATATTTTGCTAAAAGTTTGAATGGGGTTCCTTTTACTTTCAAGTCAAGTATATGTTTGACAATTTTCAAGTCTCTCATAGATTTAAGAACCCCATTTTAACCCCCTTGCACCATTATATTAATAATTTATTTTTATAGCCTATATGTTGACCGGGAATTTTCTCGACAGATTAGTAAATTTTGCATCAAAATCCGTTCAGCAGTCTTCACGTGATGCGCGTACAAATAAACAGACAAACAAACAAAAATTCTAAAACTTTTGGATCGTGTTCCGTTATCGATTCTAAGTATCCCCAGCAAACTTTTTTTTTTTCGAATATCTTCCATGTACCTACAGACTTTCGACCGTCTTCAGCTTTATTATATGTTTAGATAGAAAAGTGTATGTGTGTTTGTTTGTCCGTCTTTCACGGCAAAACGGAGCGACGAATTGACGTGATTTTAAGTGAAGATAGTTTAAAGGATGAAGAGTGCCATACGCTACTTTTTGTCTCTTTCTAACCCCTCACTTCCGTAAATTGGGGGGTGGAATGTATGGACCTGCGGTATAAACGAGTTCCACGCGGACGGAGTCGCGAGCAGAAGCTAGTAATGATATACAATTAAACGCGATACTAACTCGTTATTCCATGAAAAGTATTTACATTCATAATATGCTTTGAAAACAAGGGTCGTAAATTGACCATTTAAAGATATTATGATTAATTTATCTTATTGTTCAATGTTTTACGTTTTTACGTAACAATACACAACTGTTCGGCGCAAGGATGCATTTTCTACACATTTCTACCCAAAAAAGTCTGAATGCAACTGCTTTTATTATAATTAAAACAAATATGTGGACACATAAGTTTGTTCACATTTACGATTTACGTCACCCATAAATTACAATCATACGAGGCCCAAGCTATACTCGTATGTGCTGAGACCCACATGTTCAATATGCAGCTCACAATTAATTTCCTTATACGCTTTTATGTGGATTACTACGAAACATAAAAATGATGGCCGTTTTAGTATGTCCAAACGTACGGGTGGTAGTAAAATAACTGAGACCGCGTGTACAACTGAATAGGATAGATTCGTATGATGATACATTTTAATGTGATGTAGGACCTAAACTTTTTACAAAATACACTATAAAATCATAATTATCAGCCAAATATATCTGGTTTTACGCTTCAGAAACTTTGAGTAAATAATTACAAAATTGGTATATGCGAGCCTAATAACTGCACTTCACACGTTACCTGACAATTTTAGAATTACTTGCATCTGGTGAGTAATTTATTACTCACTATTGTTTTGAAAACCTATTTTTGATTTTAATATTTCATTTAATAAAATATTATCTATTTAAATAAAGGTCGAAAGTTGAAAGCAAATATTGAAAACTAGCAACACTAAGTGTGTGCAGTTAGCGAGCAATGAGAGGCAAGATGACGTGATGATAATTTGATTGGCTCGAATAGTAACCACATGATTGTTATTATTTCGCAAAACATTAGTCTAAACGCACGTTATGTAAAGACATCCTTTACTCATAACTACTTTGCTATTTTTAAAAGCGTATTAATTTTAATCACCTCCACATAACCTCGAGTTTCTGCCCGTTATACCACTAACTTCTTTGATGGTTGCCACGTAAAAGTGTCGGAACTATAACTTACATGCGCTTACGTCCTTATGCCCACTAAACGTGACATGAACGTACGCTTTATGTGCGATGCAAGACGACAGAAAATATTATATTTCGCTAACATAAAAGTTGAAGATGGCGACACGAATAAAGTTTACTGCTCTATTTTTTATTTAACGCTCTCGGAAAGTGTGATATTCATATTACATTCGGTGGCGAGTTTTATTAGTCTTAACTTCTTTGTTTTTTTGACGGTAAAGTTGTTATTTGCATAATTATTTTACATTACAACGGTGGCAAACAAGGATATCGCTTGCCTGTCACGGACACCGGAGTCACAAGCGCGTTGCCGACCCTTTATTTGAGGTTACGCTGTGTGAAATAGGTTACATTTATTTTAAAAAGCTTTCTTTTGCCTTCAACACATTTTTTTATATTGCTTCATACACTGGACTCGTGTACTATTTTATTATATGTGACAATTCTGGACGACAGACGCAATAAATCTCTTTTTATACAAAAATACTAAAAACACTCTAGCTTTTAATTAAATCGTCCGCAAAAGCCATCAAGGTTTTGTCGGTTTAGTCAGTTCACTGTTGTCGTTTATAATCGTCTGCAAACGATGAAAATGATATTACAATTTTCACAAATTAAACGAAAGTGTGGAAGCGCCGACGTCTCATAGTAATTTGGCGCGTCGCCAACGAAGAAGATTGTTGTATAATTGTAATATTTTATTACAGTTACATTTTATGCTTAACTTCACATCACATCATCAGCCTATATACGTCCCACTGCTGAGCACAGGCCTCCTCTCATGTATGAGAGGGATGTATGCTTAACTTAGTCTTTGTTTAATGTTAGTACTAAGTTAAGTGCAAACTTTGTCGACTAACTAAGAGACAACGTACAGTAAAATACTCACCAAGGGATAGCGATGATAATTTTCAAATAAATTAGTAAAACTAATGTGAGCGAAAATTAGTGAAGCTACAACTTACGTATGCGTAATAAGAATTTATTACAATGCACATGGACACTCGAATTTGCTCTTAATTTGAGTACATTAGATAAATATATCATACGTCATTCAGATAAACAGTGCAGACGCATAGTAAAATTATAAAATAAAGACGAAGTCTTTTCATAATCACACAGAAAAAAAACATATAATATTAAACGAGCAATATTTGTATATATATATATATTCACGTTCTATAAAACGGCTCTAACGATTTTGACGAGATTTGGAATATGAGGGTTTACGGTCAAATAAACTATCTAGGTAGGTTTTCCCCGTATTTTCTCAATTTGCACCCGAACAGAGCTTGGTCGTCCAGGTTCTTATACCAAGAAATAAATACGGAAGACAAAATATTATGGCCAATATCTTCAATAGGTATAACAAATATCTTGAATTAAGATGATTCTCTGGAAGCAAAATAAAAAAAACTTGGATCTGTAATATTTAACCTCATTTAACTAATCAAGTACGTTATGTATTTTCTTTCAGTGCAGTTTTGTAAAAGAGGAAGACCACTTAAGCTGTAACGTGCCTGGATTTCCTCTCTGGGCAGGCTGTAATAATTAGAAGATCTCTAACTGATATAAGGATTTCTAACAGAATTCTCCATGAAAGGTGCGGTTGTAATTTGAATCGAATGGGCTTTTGTTCCGTTTCTAAACCTTCCGATAAAGGGAAGCTGTTCCAAAAAGGCATCTATAAATGTGAACGATACGTAAGGAGGACAGAAATAAATTGGACTTCACGATTTATTGCCAAATGCTTTTAACTCCCAGCCTTTTGGTCAGAATAAGCTGCAGATTTTGAACGGCTACGCAGGAGCCAGATATATATTACAAACCATCGTTCATATTCTTTGCTGTCCTAGTATTTATAATTTACTAGCTTCTGCCCGCGACTCCGTCCGCGTGCAACTCGTTTATATCGCAGCTCCATACAAACTTTTACCCCCCCCCCCCCCCCCTCCATTTCTGCCCCCCAGGTGATGATTTCGGGGATAAAAACTTCATCTAATGTCACTCTCCATCCCTTCAACAGTCTCCACTTAAAAAATCACGTCATTTCGTCGTTCCGTTTTGCCGTGAAAGACGGACAAACAAACAATCGATATGTATGTCTCGTCTTCAATTTACCACTTTTGAATAATACACATGCCTTGCTGACCGTAGCACATTTCGCTATCACCGCTGAACGTGAGCTCGCCACCTTTCCGCATTGTAAGAGTCAAAGCAATTTATCTATTTGAACCTGGTTTGGGTGAAAGAAGACATTACACAGCCATAATTATGAATATATGCTGCCACGAACCGGCTAGTGCTGTGCGGCCTTACAAGTTTACGACTATGGTACGAGCTGTAAGCCGTAGGTAACGACGTGCTTCATTACTAAGTAGTTATTATTTACGTCGCCCTTTACATCACTTTATATAGCTGATACTGTCGACCGACACACGCGAACTTTATAAAAATAGACGAAAAATTATTAACTACTTTTTATAGCCCAGTTCCTTGGAAGCTACTTTGCCTTGAATAAGCAATGAG
The DNA here is from genome assembly GCA_945867215.1 of Epinotia demarniana. NCBI lineage: Eukaryota > Metazoa > Arthropoda > Insecta > Lepidoptera > Tortricidae > Epinotia > Epinotia demarniana. Next base: position 14,746,812 of record OX244261.1, read on the forward strand.
TTTCTGGCTGGTAATCTGAAACACGGTTAGCAGTAAAATATATGGATTAATAAAACTAAAATTGTATTCATAAATTTTCTATATTTTGAGTGTCTGCTCTAAAACACACTGGGGTTCGAAAATATTGAGATTACAGTTCAAAATGACTTTTAAATACTAACCGCTCTTGAATTAGGTGCACTGTATTCTAATACTGGTAAAATGTTTGAATTGGAAAGTACTAAAGTTACTTAAGCTAGGATTACATTTTAAATCTATAACATGTATTTTATTTAAATATCACAGTCAAATATTAAATAACTACGACTTGTATCACTAAATGAATCTAATATGGCAGTGAAATGCATGGCTACATCTACGTTACAGACAATTATGAAACAACCTTGAGTTTGTTTAGGCTAGGTATACAAAAAAGGTGTTTAGAAAAGTATAGCATTTGGAAGTATTTTAGGAAACTTGTATATACGGCAAGGCTAGCCTTATATCTGTGACTAGAACGTAGATAGGAATTAGGACTACAAGTAGGCATTTAAGATACTCGTTAAAAGGTATAAACACTACAACTGTTCTACAAGATTATTTATAGCGCCTTTTTGTATAACTCAAATCAATGTACGATAAGATGCTTTTTCAATTGACTTACACATATTTTCTATAATAATGAAGTCCTGCGTTTGAGTAATGCAATAAGGCTACATTTTATTAATATGCTAAGAACCTACTTAACGATTACAAAATTCGTCTTTTTTAATAAATCCTAGATGTATTTTGTTTATCAAAACTGTAAACGATTTCAGTGTATTTTTCTATGCTAACGGATACTTTGTGTATTGCTTAACTTTTTTCAAGATCTAAAAGATGTCTAAAATCGCCTTACAGTGGTTTTAACAATTAACATTGAGTTAATACACAACAGATATTGTTTCATCATTTGTTACAGCTTAGTTTATTTCTTGTTTTCTGGACTCTGAAAAGAAAGAATAGCGTTACACAATAACCTAATTAACCTAAACGTAAAAACGTTTAATAACGAAATTCGATACAATATGCTTTTTATTTACTATGGATTACGATAATAACTCAAAACATTTAAAGCTGAAAGTATACGTACTTACAAGGAGATTATCACTATCAAGTGCGTACAAAGTGATACAAAATAGTATGTGAATAACTGTAATCGGCTTTTGATCGTTAAGTTGCTTTAATGTCACCAAGGGCTGTCGTAAATATGTTCAATTTACCTCATATGGCGGCGGCGGCAGTATGTCACACAGGTTTATTTGACAGCCCTGCTCCGAACGCGCCACATTCGAATGTCTGCTTGTCTGAATGGGGATTTTGAAACTGTTCTCTCTTCCTAACCAGTGCCACTGCGGGTAGTCGTATTCTAAATCGGACGCCGGGCATACTTTACTTTTGTCCTGTCTACTCCTTGATCCTGACCTATTCGTATTACAAGACGCACAATCATCCTCTAGTACATTTACATCACTGTGTACATCGTGCCTCGGCTCTCTGTAATCCTTCGTAGATCTACTAGATGTACTATGACAACAAGTAGAGCACTCCCCATTGGAATACTGAATGCTCCCGTTGCACGACCTAACAATGCTATTGTTATGAGATCGTCTTTCTGAACAATTCCTCAGGTCTCCGATGTCGTTATTGTCCTGTGGAAGACGATACATATCGTTAGTGTAGTCAAGTATAAGATTCTCATACAAATTGCGTTCGTAATCTTATCGTCTGTCAACATGTGAGTTCCCACAATGCTTATCGGAGCATACCTTGAAATTGAGTTCGGTGTAAATAGCGCTGGACGCATACGGCTCGGGCGGCCCGCGTCGCAGTCTGTCCACACTGGACGCGTCTAAGCCCTGAATGGAGTTCTGCGGCAAACAGTATTCCGGCTCCACGTTGAGTATGTTGCTTGATTGTCCCGCTGCGATAAATAATTCAGCTTTGATTAAACGTCACAAGGAAACTAGGACACACTTGTTGTTGTAAATGGAAATGATAAATATATTTCCAGAGGTTGTTTCCATTCTAAAATATTAAGCAACTGATTCCATATAAGGCGGTAAATTAATCTTACTTACTATGCAAAAGACTTTGATGACAACTGCTGACGTCCAATGTCGGGTCGTTTGATGGAGCGAACACAGCGCGGTCCCGCAGCCAGATCGTGTCTTTATTCAATAGACACTGTTGAGCCGTGACAATCGATTGACCTACAATTGGGTTCAATGTTTAAGTTATTGCTGTTTACATCAACAAGTTAAGCGGCGCCGGAACGGAAAGCACTGTCAGGGTACGGGTGAAGAGCAACGAGTAATTCGACGTGTCACAAAGACATCCAACGAATAGGGGGAATTTTGTATCGGTTAGATATTATAGATAGATTAAAACTTCTCGCATTCAACAAGCTGTCGCGATAATGCATGAAACGTTTTAGGCACGTTTGTGTTAGTGCAATGAACTCTGGTTATACCAAATGGAATTTTCTCTTTGTCAACAAGTAAGTAGAAGTAATAATACAAGTGTGTAATTTAAGCCGGCGCCTGCTATAGACAGTGAATGAAAACCTAGGTTTTAGCTTACCAGCAGACTTCTTCCTTTGTATCCCGTTTCGTCGCCTGATATAATACACGCTGAACATTCCAATCACAATAATAGAGAATAATATCAGTCCAAGTGCGATGATCCACGTTTCATGAAAAATTGTTGAAATATTCGAATCCTTCGGTGGTTCAGTTCTGGAAGTAATAAAAATCAATGTAATATTCTTCGGTCGAGAAACTATTCATTTCATACAATTCGCGGACGGCACCGCTATTGCATTTTTACGGCTATCATAAAAGCAACAAGGATGTGGTGTAGTTTATGATTAACCTACGCGTAAAGCTTAAGCACTTGACTGATCGTCGTATAGTAAAAGCAATTCACAGGGCCGTTCTGTGAACTTCAGTATGTAAACACTTGATAAACCACTTGAGAATAAACCGGGTAACCGTATTAATCTCAGCGTCGTGAGAGTGAAATTATAACATTCATAACACCCCGATTTAACTTTGTAGGTAACTAACATGAAGTTTGAAGTTTGCCATATTGGTGGAGGTGTCGTAACAATAACTTGGCCGTCAATGTCTGTTACAGAGAACACTGCTCGGTTTGAATGACGCTGTGCTAGCATATATGTATACTGGGGTGTCCCAGAAGTAAAGAGACAATTTTATTTTCTAAATATTGAATATTTAGTAAACAATAAAAATTATAATTCTGGTTGAATATTGTAACAAAACTAATTAAATTATGAGGTTTATATTCAATTCGCGCCCACAACACCTTTGAAAGCCATTGTTCTTAGATTGTTGGCGGCCCGCCATACAACGGCTGTTCCAGATTTTGTAGCCACTTCTTTGAACAGCCTTGTCCATCTTTGCTTAAAACCTTTTAAGGATTTGTTTTTTCTGATCGTTTCTTATATTCTCTTTTACATAGGAACCAAAACATTTCGACACCGCGAACTTGAGGTACATTTGGAGCATTTTATTTACGTACAAAGTCGGGATCTGCCGGGACATAAATTTCATCGTCCATAACGAGAACGTTTATCAGTTGACTGTTATAAACTCTTCGGCGCCCTCTTTTGGCACGTTCCTCTTGGTACTTTATGTATTTAGGAGCTGAATGTTTCACATATGCTTTCAAAGCTAGATTGTTCCTCTTCATTCTGGCGACAGTCGACTTTGATATATGTAATTTATCCGCTGCCACTTGGACGGGAATTGTAGCAGTCTTATTAAAAATCGATTTTACTCGATTTACATTTCGCGGTACCATCACTGACCTATCTCTTCCAGGAATCTTCTTGAAACGATTCTCTCCCGTTTTATTTCTTGATAACGTCTTCTTATACTTTATATATACTAGTTGATCTAGCTTCTTCTTCAAGAAAGTGATTTGCTGTATCCTTTTTATTATGTGACTCGTAAAATAGAATAACTATATTAGAAAAACTTCAAATTAATGACGCTTTCACTTTGAAAAAAATTTATGCAATAACGATATTTCCGCTTTAAATGAAGAATGACGGAACCATAGACGCCATGATACCAATTTTTTTTTCATTTTAATAAAACTTTGAAAATTGTCTCTTTACTTCTGGGACACTCTTTATTCATATATCATATTAATTGAATGTATTCCGCGCCTTCGATTTCACACCCGCTAAGCTAACTTGTTACTCCAGTCAGTGGTACCTACAAATGGTTGGCTAGGAGGTATATGCTTGTCCGTTGCTTCTGATCTCGATCACAATTCAATCTAGTATTTCGAGCACTTAGTTGCGAGACTTTGGAGGTAACGTGTCAGATCGATCGTGCGAAACATATCGGAACTTGATTGAGATGTACTGGGGATTGAGGCCTAAAGTATTATAAGAGTGACATGACTTACTGCACGTATTGTCTCTGTGTGTGTGTGGGCAGCATGTGGAGGTGCGCGGGCGCGCTGAAGGGCCCGTGTCCGCGGCGCGTGACCGCGGCGGCGCGCGCGCTGTAGCGGCCGCCGGCGCGCAGCGAGCTGGCCGCGGCCGCGCGCGTTCGCGCGCCCAGCGACATCTGACCCACCACGCGACCTCCGGCAGCCCCACCAACGCGAATTTCAATCTGTTTCAAATAATACCATGTTTTATTTTTTGATGCAAGAGACTTCTTTATTAATCCTGTCCAATCCATCAAACGACGTATCTTTGCAAGGAATTTAGAACACATCAAAATAAACTCGAAATAGATCTTCAGTCGTGTAAACTATTTTCTATTCCTTTTATGAAGTGAACTATCATTTTATGAAGTCGACTGCCAAGAGAACGATAGCAGGTTCGGCCAAAGTTACAAAAATATGTACTCGCGACTTTATTGACTTAAACATTAAGGTCGTGTATATGTACCTACCTATACATATTTTGTAATTTTGGTGGTATCAATTTCTATGCGGCTGACTGTACCTATATATCGTCGAACAACGTATTATTTATAAATAACATAAAAAATTGTTAAAATTGCACATGTATATTGTATGTTGGTCATTGTATAGGGGGTTCCTATTAAGATACATTTAATGAAAAAAATGAATAATTATTAGTTCAGATAAAGCTAATTTTCTGCACGATATTCAGGCTGCGTAAAATAGGTACACTCCACTTTAAAGCACAGGTATTATTGTTTTTTACGCTGTGTTTCAGATTTTGACTTCACTGTAGGTAAAGTAAGCCATGTAAAAATATGTTATAACTAACAGTGAAACGCTCAATAACTTCCAGCAACACAGGGTACCTACTCCTAAGGTAGTACCCATGATTTCTCGTTGTCATTAAGATATATCGATTGTATCCGATAATTGACTTATTGGCAACTACTTAATCAAAATGATCAAACGATCGATGTCAGTAAGTGAAATTGCTCGATAATAAATTATTATGGCGTATAACCACCATATATACGATCCATCTTACTCTGCAGGTCGATCACGTGACGAATTATATACCCGTCAGACCCCCTAGCTCACTAAGTTCTATGTCTTAGACAGGAACCTTCTGACGAAGCATTTAGACGCCGCCTTAAATACCTTTTATTGGAAAATCCATTATACTCAGTTAAAGAGACATGTTAAATTAATATTCTTATTACCTTTTTTTTTGTATGATTATGATTTGACATTAAATGTATTGTGTCACGTATTTTATGATGCACTAAATATTGCAAATAATGACGATACCTAGAGGTTGATATATTTGTGTTCTTTTGATTTTGGATTGTTTTTTATATTTCCTTGTTATTGTGTTGTTGACATTGTCTTATTATTATATCTTAATTTTTTTTTCTGTTTTTGACGATTGTGATAAAAAGTCTTATATTTTTGACATGTATGCAAATCTGTAATGTATTTTTTATCATAAAATAAATAATCTAATCTAATCTAATCTGTCGGACATAAAGCATTTCTCCCTCTTGCACTCGCATATTTGCCAGAATGGGACGAATCCTTTATGTCCGACATAAAACTTATATGCTAGGGGGTCAGGTAGATCCAAAAATGACAGTTTTTGTATGAGAAAATGACTGGTGAGTTGTCTTAACGTGCGTTCGAAACGTTAGGTACGTGATGACCTCTATGGTTGTACCCCTAACGAGAGTTTGGTTCTAATGTGTATTTCCAATGTCTGATATAATAGTTAAGGACTTTGTATAAATTGAAAGATTAAGGATCCGTCCTTCTTTTTCAGGAACAAGGTTACAAAATGTGTCATGTCCCCAGTATCATGTTGAAAGTCATTATCATCTTGAAAGTCAGAGAGATGAAAGTGGGGATATGCTGGCAACATGTCAAAATTATATATTCTAATTGGCCCTGGCTACCCCTCCTTTTTGTTCTTCAAATTCAAATAACCAATTTGACTAATGCGCACAACCACTTACAAAGTCAAATCCGCACATATAAGTTATAACATAGCTCTTTATACGATAGAAGCTGCCTAATTACACAAACTCGCCGTATTCGGGCTAACTTACCTTAAGAAGTCGTGATTTCGTTGTAAATGGCTTGAATTTAAATGAAATTATCATATTTATCACGAGTGTCTTCAAAGAGCCGCGCATATTTCCAAATACGCTAAACATTATTTTAAATCTTAAGTATCAATTATACGTAGAATCGTGGTATATGCTTATTAAAAAAACAGCTTATCAAATTAATAATCGATCATTTTTATTCATAAATGGTTTGAAATAACTAGATATTTAAGTCAATAAGGCTTTTTAATGGTCTTAAGACGGGCTTCTGTTTGATATCGATATGATTAGGAATTCCTAACCTAACCGGCGGTTAAGCTATTGAAATAAAGGTAGTGTTTACCAGATAGCCAGTGAGTTCTCCGTTCCACGTGGCTGCAGGTGGTGGCTCCCACCGGATCCATGCCGACGTCGCGTTTATGACCCCCGCCGTCACCGCCAGGGGAGCAGCCGACGGCACTAAAACGGTAATCACCGGTAAATTACCGTAACTCTAATGAAACACAGAATAATTTATCTTTGTATCAGCGATGAAGGCATCACTGGATAGCTTTTCCTAAGTAAAATGAAAGGGCACGACGAGTTAATGGGGAATCAGAAAATTATCCTCGGTTTTATGAACTGTCAAAGTTAATGACAAAATAAAATGTTTAATTTAAATTTAAAATGAGAAGGAAGAAGACGTCGAAACCTCTGGGTTTATTTACATTATTATAAAAAGACGATTTACCCTCTTCATCAGTATATCCGGGCATTATGTTTGAAGGTTTTCCCAATAAATTCTTATAAGATGGCAACAAGAACACATCGTATTGCGTATAAGGTAATAGCCCAGAGAGGATGTAGCTCGAAGACCCACTGTTATCAACATCTGCTAGCGTACCGTTGGAACATATCATGGACTGTGTATATGATGTGTTTAATACAATGACTTCATCGTCAGTTGCGTTGCGCCAATTTAAAGATGTGCTGTTATACCAAATTTTTACGCCCTCCAAGTATTCATTGTAATCGGTTAAAACCTGAAAAAACGTGTGTTAGCTTTATAAAAGTACATTTCTTTATGGATTAAATTAAATCCAATATATTTTTTTATACTCACGTCCCAAACGACTTTAAGTGAACTTGAAGACAACGTCTCTAATCTTTTTAAAACCAAAACATTCTGTTGCAGAAATTTTCTTGCTTGTACTAATTCATATTGAGTCATATGAGAACCTCGGTTGAATGTATCTTTGATTTCATCATCTTCGGACTTTAATTCATTACGCCCTTTTCTCAAAACGGTGAGATAAGCTTCCTGCATAGTACTGCCAGCAGAATTGACAGCAGTACAAATAACTCTCCCACTGTGTTCAGCTCTTGCTCCATCCAGATACAACAAGCTCGAGTTGCTTTTCATGCATTCAGGAAATAATAAAGAATCTCGATGCCCTTCTAATATCCAGAACGTCGTTGGTGTAGGCAAGCCTTTGGCCTCACAAGGAATAGATACCACATCGCCTTCCCATGCGGTAAGATTGGACGGTATCTGTGTGAAGTGGGGTAGCGCTAAAACAGACGGCCGGATTAAAATAGATCTAGACATTTAATGATGCAATAAAATTTGTAAATAGACAGGGTTGAGACGTTATAAGTGCACATGCGTTGGAACAAGGAAGTGAATCGTGTCATAAATACTTGCAAATGAAGCTATATATACGAAGTGATTTTAAGTTTTACGACAGATATCACGGTCGAGTCGTTTCAATAGGTCGATACAAATATTTACAAAAAATCAGGTGGTCGTATAAATATGTTGAAATTGATTTAGATTTATCGATGTTCGTCAGGTCTGATCAGTATTTGTGGATTTGAGAAAGAGAGAAGACCAAAACAACTATATCATAAAAAATCCTTATCGAGTGTGTGCTCATTATAATTATGGCATTGTCATTTTCTATATTGCAAATCTTCCTTGTCCTTATTATTAAAAAAAATAGCAAAAAATTTATTCAGGGCGGAAACAATCCAAATTCTAAGTTTAGCAAACTAGCGTGTCCCGACATAAACTGTAACTTATGCTTACTGTAGACAGTTAAGGTTGCACTTGCGACGCTGGAGCCGGCATGGCTGTCGGCTCGGCACGAGTAAGTGCCCATGTCTGCCGCCGACACGTGTTCCAAACGCAGCGTCCCACGCGTTACGGACGCGTGAGCGGGTATCGTACCGTCTTCCTTCACCCATGATATTTTAACGCTCGAGTCGAAGCTCTGTTGAGAATTTCATTTTTTTTCTATACTACGAAGGTGGCAAGCAAGCATACGGCCCGCCTGATAGTAAGAGGACACCGCAGCCTATAGACGCATGCAACTCCAAAGGAGTAACAAGGGCGTTGCCGACCCTTGATATGTTTGAGGATTCGCCGTGTTGACAGCTACCTTGCTCGCCTCCAGGAACACAACACTACTACAGAGCAAGTAGTAGTGTTATTATAGCTCTGGTCTTCTGCAAGGCGGAGGTACTTCCCCAGTTGGGCTGCTCCAAATTCGAGCGGGATGACATTTCGCTGTGCCCTACCTCACCAGTACATATTGGTGCTAGAATGGTGCTAGAGGTAAAAACTATATAAGGAGTCAACTGACGGACAGAAACTGACGATTGTGCCACCCAACAAGACTGTCAAGTTTGGGGAGTAGATTTATACAAAGTGCAATAAGAATCGTGTCTTCTACACTACGAAACTGAAGTATTAAATACTTTGCTATTACTAGTATTACATATTACATTTCACAAAGTTGGAAATAAATTTAGGATTGTAATGGTAAAATACAGAATATGATGTTACTTTACCTGGCAAGTAAATTCGACAGTCTGCCCAACTAGAGCGGTAATGTTACTGGGCTTAACTACGAAGTGAGGTCTTCTTAGGACTATTAATGCTGCATGCCTTGACTGCCTCTCGCCGGCTACGTTTGACGCTACACATCTGTACAGCCCGCTATCAGCTGGCAGAGTTTCTAATATTTTTAAACTACCACTGTCTGTTATTGTTACCCTAAAAGGAAAAGAAAACAAGTAATAAATATTACTTTAACCATAATTAAGCCTGGAAACTTTATGCTGACTCGTGGTTGTAAATTATACGGTAATAAACCATAACTGCGCAAGTTTTAAAAGCGTGAACACTAGCCATAGATACATTGCATATAAAGCAGGATTTGGTATGCACCTTCCGTTGACTTCAACGTCATATAAATTCCCATCTTTCAGCCAATGCACAGAGGGCTCTGGAACTCCTTTAGGGGGGGAACATTCCACAACCGCTGGCTCGCCGGCCGCTACGTGCACGTCTCTAGGTTCCACTCTAAAGTCGTCACGAATCACTGAAAAAAGAATCTATTAGAATCCCGCCTAATTAAAATTCTTTTGCATTCGAGGAAAAACCTTTCAGCCTAAGTAATAAGGTTGAACTTACCAGCGACGTTGAGAGAAGCATTGCGACTGACAGCCTCGCCTGCCAGGTTCCGTGCCAGGCACCAATACAGTCCCTCATCGCTTTCCTTCTTGCCTCGATTTACTCTAAGGAGGAAATATATCTGACCTATATAATTTGCTAAGAAAAAGTGAAATGAAACCGAACAAAAACAAAGTGAAAAAGTATTTGTATAGGGAGGAGGGTGACTAAAAGTAAGGGGAGTTTTTGTTGGAAGGTAAATTATTTGCGCAAGCCCTAATTGTATTGACCAAAACTAAACAAAAGTGTATTCATTTACAATGTTTACTTTGTACAATTAAAACGTCGAACAGCAAATACACTTTATCTGGTTTACTTAATGTCGCACATTTTAGTAAAAGAACACGGCTATCATGCGACGGCGCGCGAGCTCTCTCGGTTTCTCTCGCACTACTCGTCTCTGTGTGACGGCCGTCGCTTGATAGAAAATCATAAGTCTCAACACTGTACCTTAAGAATAGCAGTCCGTCTTCTAACAGCACTCTATGACCATCTTCAGCCGGCGGTAGTGGGGCACCGTCCTTGAACCATTGGACTACTGGCTTGGGTCTGCCCTCCACCACGCATCTTAAAGTGGCGGGCTCGCTGCGGCCCGAAACGGTGTTTGATGGATGTTCCTTGATGCGCGGAGCACGGTTTTGAGCTAAGAAGAAAAATGTATAGTTAGAATTATATTTCTTGTTAGTCTTATTTAACCTAACTTTAATGGCACACACCAGTGCCTCCTAATGTAAAAATAGTAATTTCGTTAGAACATGTTGATGTTATATGCAAGTAAGAATTTTACGTTTGGTAAAATAACTACTTATCACCATTTTTGCACACACGCTATAATTTTATCATGTTCAAACAGTTTGGTATTGTAATTTATGTTAAGATTTATAGTTAAGAGACATTTAAAAAAATTCACCGCACACGTTGTATGAATAAAGTGCACATAAAAAAATAATGAAAGAGCAAAACGTTCTATGTATTTACGAGTAGTTAGGTATATTGTTTCATTTCCATCCGACTACCTACTTTATTTTTTTTCTTTATAAAATTTTCTGAGCAGCTCAATTTTTGGTAAACTTTGCAAAATACTTTATTAACTTACTTTCCGTACCTATCAAAAGGTAGGTACTTGAACAAATAGGAATATTTCTCCAAAATTATTCGAGTGCCAGCTAAGTTTACATTGGAAAAGTTGAAAACCCCCGACATTTTCATTTTACAGTCCAATATCTCAAAAACGGCTGAACCGATTTTCATGAAACATGGCTATGAACACTCGGGATAAAATTATCTATGACACAAAAAAACCTCATTCAAATCGGTCCATCCGTTAGGGAGCTACGCTATCACAGACAGATACACAGATACACAGACACACAGACACGTTAAACTTATAAACACCCCTCTTTTTGCGTCGGGGATTAAAAACTATAGACAAATACGAATAAAATATTCCTTTTGAATACACGATAAAAACGTATAACGGTAAAACTGAAATCAAATCTAATAAATATCATTCAATCTTACATTAAGTAAAAAAAAATACGAGGCCTATATAGTCGATCTCAAAATAAAATGATCAAGAAAAAGATAACATGTACGGATTTAGTTTTACGACGGTAACTTCGTGTTATAGTTGACGTTGAATACAAAAAGCCTACGCATAAACCTAACTCCTCCGTTTCGATGATATTATCTCTCAGTTGACGTCGATGTGTTTGGAGATGACCCTATTGTTCGAACATTATGGCATTCATTCGAAAGGTCACTAAAACTCGACAAACGTGAATACCAATAGCGTTCTGGGAAACATTCGTTGTTTAAGTGCACCGTGATTGTGTAAAAAAGGTTTTGACATGTAAGTTAATGTAATAAGAGTGGTTTGCGAAGGGTAAATACAGAATACCAACATTTTATTTTATACGTAGGTACGCCATTTTTTGAGCTAAGTACATAATTAACGTCATGAAGACCTAGAACAAACATTAAGAATACAGACATTCTAATCTGATCTTTCAACCGACTCTTTTTTTCTGATCATCTGTGGACCAGTAATAAATAGTTTTTTCTTGTAGTTAGTCATATGGTTTCGGCATGTACGTTTATTCGTCTTTCCGTCCGTCCATCCGTTTCGGCTTAGCTCAGTAACCATTACTAGTAGAAAACTGTAATTCGTCGTGGGTATATAAATCAATCACGCCGACTGAACAGTACAATGAAATCTTGAAAAATATTTTTTTTGGAATGCCTCCCCTCTGCTCCTAAATCGAGGATGTATTTTTTAATCGTTAAACTCATGGTGTGGGGTATTGTTGGGTAGCTCGTTCAAAAATATAATGGGTTTCCTAAAACCATTTTTGAAATCAGTGATTCGTTTGCGAGAGTACGGGGTTTAATGCCCTAATTTTTGTTCAAGTCAAGTGGGGTTGGGAAAAAAACGTGGTAGTAAGTAGTACATGAATTTAAAAGGAAAACTGTCACGGACACGTAGGACACGTAAGTAGTTACCGAGTAATAGTCGACCAACTTAATGTGTAGGTACTTGGAAAGGCCAATTTTCGTACAAATTCGGCCGACGCAAACGCATCGCACGACAATGTAACTAAGACAGACAGGTAACTACGGAACCCTACACTACGAGTGGCCCGACACGCACTTGGCTGGTTTTTTTTACTCCGGTCAGACCCTTAGTCATCGAACGAGCGAGCGAAGTGAAAGTTATGTTTCAGCTGGAGCCAAAATTTTGTTAGTGTCCGGATGCTCGCTGTCCCGGTGTCCCGATGTCCGGCTGTTCTCCTCACAGGTATTATTTCTCAAATTTTGTGAGCAGGTTCTTTAATTACGAGTATAAAGAATCTTTATTGAAATTTTTAAAAAAAAACTTGTTATGCAAAATGTCTCGCTAGCGAGTTCTACAGCTGACTTACCTACTAGTTAATATAATAAGTAACAATGAAAGCAGGATCCAATTCCGTAATAATCGGAGTAAATCAAAAATTATGATAGCGTAATCGCAATTTTAATAAAGTTCAAATATAGTACCTACACTAGCTGCCCGGCGCGGCTTCGCACGGTTTGTTTTCCATTTTCCCGTAGGAACGAAGCATTTTCCCACGGTAAAAAGTAGCTTATGTTCATCAGAGATAATGTCGGTTTCTAATGGTAAAAGAATTGTTCAAATCGGTCCAGTAGTTTCGGAACCTATTCAATACAAACAAACAAACAAAGAATTAAATCTTGCCTCTTTATAATATGAGTGTAGATTAGTGTAGATGAATGTTCGGTTTATGTAAGAGGCAACAACACTTCTATTAAATAGTTGAAAATAATAACTCATGCTTCGATAATTTTATTTTTCATTGAACATATTTATGACATTGTGTTTTTTACAAAACTAGACCTGTTATTACGTTGAAGTGATTAATAACGAATCAATCAATAGGCTAGGTCAATTATTAAAAGTACATTCTTACGAACACAATTTATGTCAAAGTGATAGAAAAACGAATTTTAACGCCATTTTAGTTAAAACAGGCTTATAGACGTTCATGAATACGGCCATAAGACAACTTCATTACCTCTCTACATTACATCTCTTACCCGCTTTGACGCCGTGTTTAGATTAAGCATAGATAACACCAGGTGTATTATAATGACTTATGATTTATTTTTTTCTGTTCCTCGAAGCGCGGTAGTTCCTTTATTAATACTTGTCGGTGTCACTGATAAGTCTGATAACCCTTACAATGTAGCTATCTTGACATGTTTGTCTTTTTGTGCCGCATACGAGGGACCAATAATATCCATTTTGATGTAATAAATAGGTATCACATTAATTATTTACGCTTTCACAGAGTCCGCAGTAAGCTCGGCCGAGTTTCACCTTCCCATACAAACGGAGTTTCGTTTTCATTTTAAAACTACGTCTTGGATTGTGACGATACTTTGCTCATACTAAGACATGAGGTATATCTGCGTCTGTCATTAGTTAATACTCGTATGGTTCCAGTTTATAAGACAAATGAAGTACAGCAAAGACAAGTTACATAAAATAATTACGGACCTGGATATACCTCATGTCATTGTACGTATGCAAAGTTTCATTACAATCCAACACGTAGATTTAGCGAGAGCGTAACTACGTTTGTATGGAGAATCGAGCTTACTGCGGACTCTTAAGCGTATACAAGTGGTAATAAAACTAGGCAAAGAATAATTAATAGTACTCAGTGGGCGTTTTCAAATTGTATCTGCGTTTTCAGGCACCTTTTCACACAGCTCAAATCAAATGGAAAATGTATCTTTGTAACCTTTAATTATATTTTCTAATCTATTCGCAATATTGTGTAAATTCTAATTTGAGCGGACAGCATCTATCAAATTTAAATTTCACGCTTTTAACTCCATAAAATTTAAACCCATGCAAATGTTTTTTGTAACATGGATCATAGACCAACTTCAATATGATTTATTCTCTATGCTCTATGTTATGTTCTATTTAATAACTGTTTTTATTAATGAACTAGAGCCACTTGATAATCACTAAAAATATACTAACTTTATTATCACCCGTAGATGTCAAAAGTTTTAAAAACGTACCTAACCTATACACATAATAAAACACGGGACTACAGCGGCTCGAAATGCAAGTATTTGTACAGTACGCTTACCATGAGTTACCGTGAGATGCATCTCTATTGCACTTTGACAGTACGAGCGGGATGCACAGATAGCAAACTCGATACTCGTTAGCGTAAGCCGTCATTGTCAAACTCATGGTAAGCGTACAGGTCGCAGGGTAATTATGGTCTAGATTCGGTACTAGTTTTAATTACTTACTTCCGCACGGGCTGATACAACATGCAAACCAAATTATGACTACAATGCTTATTGCCGGGGTTATTAACTATTTTTCGCCAAGCTTCGCTCGTAGCGCTATTCCGTAGTGAGTACAGCTTGATGTCCATGTGTAGCCAAAAGCACTCTACCGCTCTGACGCATATGTCGTTATTGGCAATTAATTCATTGAGTAATCAAATCAATAATTCAATTAAGTACAGTAAGCTATACATTTGTATACAAATACAGTAAAAAGTCGTATCCTCAGGCCAAGTGAAATTCTATTCTATGTCATTGTTACTAATACTTTCTCAGGGACAAAATATGATCCCTTTATATAACAGTATTTAGTCATAAATAGGATCATCCTGATGTTTGGATCGAGTCCGCACTAATGGTGTAAAGGAAACGAACATTTAAAAAAAACGAGAAATTATATAAATAATACTTAACCAAAATAAACACAGTCCTCACTGTGTGTGCTCGTAAAAATTCGCATAAACCATAATCATAGTGGCGCAGTATACTAATGTTCCTAATGCTTAAACATATTGTTTAAGACTCCTGAGAAAGAAAGCGCACTAAATGAAATTGCAGTCATACTTAATGTAAAGAGTCGCAAAAATGAGTTTTTACGTAAGTTGTGATACTAGCCGCAGGAGAAAGACGCCAGGAGAAATGATTACTTGAGTGTATTTTCATGAGATATACCTACTAGAGTACGAACTGTTTTACAGACAAAGCGTTCGCCTTAACATTAGAGTTCGTGACTCACCCCCTTATTCATAAAACTTAAAATGCCTATGCTAAATAAAATGTGCTTTGTCCCTTTCTTACGAACACAAATGTCAGAGTGACAGATAAGGACAAACGAATTTTAACGCCATTTTAGTAAAAACAGGCTTTTAAGACGTTTTTCTACTCCTGTACCGTTATCTGTCATTTATATAGGCTTTAGCTCAAATACAATGACACCGATAATAAGTCGTCGAAAAACTCTATGCTCTATGGCCCATAAACGCACACTTTAGTGTACTTTTTTGGTTCATACATTTTCCATAAAAGCACTGTTTACCACGATGTCAAATCATCTAACTTTTTTTTAATCAGCCACTAAATTGCAGTGGTGCCAACTTCATAAGCAAAATTTTCGAAATAAAGAAGTTTTAATTACCATCAAATATTTGTAAAACATAAATTATTTACTAAAACAAAAATAAATTATCATGTATTGTGTGTTAATATACATATTTTACCAATTATTGGTATTATTTATAAATATAAACCGATCCGATTCGGTTCGGATCCGGATTCAGTTTGGTTCGGATGGCAAGTGCAAGGAAATTAAAAACAAAACAGACCATAAACAAGAGGTGTCAATGTGTCATATTTCTAATTTCCGACCAAAGTTCCAGTTCAAAATTAAAAGACGAAATGTGATAACTATTCGTTATTAATAACATAATAACTTACTTAAGATTTGATTCGTGTTTGTGAAGTGAAGAAAAATGTGTACGTTCCTTTTAAAATGGACGAAGAAGAAAATAACTGCATCGCTGAGGAAATTGCGTGAGTAGTAATAGAACTAACGGAAAACTTACTGCCTGAAAAGTCAAATGCTATTTATTTAAAATTAGTCGTAGAAAAAGTATTGTATGCAACGGTGTATAACTTGGTCTTAAAACGCTCGTGGCGTCTTTAATTGCGATGCTCGCCAAGGCTCGCATCGCAACTCACGAAACTCGCGTTTTAAGACCCTACTTATACAACAGTTGCATAAAATACTATTATGAATACGGCCGTAAGTATATAATGGCAGAATAAAGTATGTACAGAAGTAGAAAATAGATAAGTAGGTACCCAGAGTTGCAACCTGTAGTATATTTTTATAATCAATTACCTATAGTTATTTTACACGTTCTTCGTCGCGGATGGCGGCATCTTGCTTCACAACACTTAATAAATCCCATACTAAGGACATAAAAAAAACTCCATAAAGACTGTTCACACGTGTTTTTGACTACGGTCGATTTGTTAAGATGACGCCGACGCCTTATCGGGGGACCATGTGTTAATGTTATATTGCAAAAAATGCAACAGGAAAGATCACTTTAAAATGCTCAATAACATGTTTCAGACAAAACCGACTGGAACCTTGAACTCTCAAGTGAATATATTAAAAAATTAATCATATATTACTAGTTAGAGACTTGGAACCGATTAAGATGTCTATGAGTCTAATTAAGGTACGTAAATAAAAAAGATATTGCTAATACGATGCAATAGTTACCGTTTGAAAAATAACTAATGACAAATTAACTAAGGTATATACACTACCGACGCTACCGTGTATATATCCAGAGATGTACAAAATGGTTTTAAATAAGCATTTAAATACAAAATGCAAAATACTTTTCAGATTTACTATTTCAAATGCAACAATGCAACAAATAGTTTTGCGTTTTGTATTTCAAATGCTAAATGCAAAATAGGTATTTTCAAAATACTTTTTGGAAGGGGGGAACACATGACTCGAACAAAAATTTGAGCTTTACTCTCCCAAACGCAGAACTGAGTTGAAAAAAAGTTTTAGATAACCCATAATATTTATATACCCACGCCGAATTGCAGTTTTCTAGTTGTAAGAGTTACTGAGCTAAGCCGAAGACGGACAGGCAGAGGGACGGACATGGCGAAACTAAAAGGGTTCCTTGTTGACTACGGAACCCTACAAAAGGCCACGCATAGCTAGCAGGCGCCTCTATCGGTCAAATTCGGCAATACAAGCGCCATTCGTTCATTTTATTTTGTTTGACTGGTAATGTTGGCTAAACTTAATCACAAAGTATTTTGCATTTTGAAATGAATATTAAAAATGCAAAATACATCTCGAAAGGTATTTCAAATAAAATACAAAATGGTTTTTACTAAAAGGCATTTAGGTAAATGCAAAATACAAAATAGGTATTTTGCATTTTGTATTTTCATTTTAAATAGAAGTATTTCAAATAAATCGCATCTCTGTACATATCTATGAATCTTAGTTAACTTAGCTTAAAAACAGAATAAGTACTGGGCATTTGAAATGTGAATGCTGTTTTCTTTCATCTATTTGTCATATTACCTACGTAAGTACTCACGGGCGTAATGATTGCACACTCGTATTATTTTAAGTTTATTGTATTACTTATACTTAATGTAATTTACAATTTTGCATCATAAACTTACATTCTTAACATAATACTTATACAATTTAAATGTCGAGGAACACGTCAGCCCGGTTTCAGAAGCTCAGACGCGCAAATATGGTCTTTGGACGTTTTGACCTTCCTTTTACAGCCAAGACGACAGTATTTGATAAGACAGTTGACAAGTTGGGTTGAGTTGAGTCCAATGATGTAAGTTGAGTCGGTCAATGCACCTTGAACTCTCTCTTGTCTTGTCATCAGACGATGACTGATTGTCATTGTAGCATAATCTTGCACTGATATACATACGTGTTTTGATAATGTTATACCGATTCGGTCCATATTCGGACGGCCCGTCAATATGAAAGTTATTGATTATCAATGGGGCTGCATTTTCATTTGCGCTTACTGCCTTGCGTAATACATACTAATTTGAATAGCACATTTATAGATGAACTTATTTGTTATCTTTGTACTTACGTTATATATTTTTTGATCTAACATTCGACAAAGGGGAGTACAAATTAGGGACATTTTAACAATTTAAAATAATATATAATTGTGTCATTTAAAGAAAAGAAAGGAAAATTCTACATACCTACTTGTATTACTGTCTATAGAAATTCTTGTTATTATTGTGAAACCTAAGTTTATCGTCTACACTAAAAATGGCAGTTTTGCCAAACGAAGCTAGATAGAAAGCAACATATAGGGCGAAGAATTCGTTTTAAAAGGTATAAACGAAATACTGTACCTACCTAGCTAGACGGGTAAGAAAAGCAATACCCTATAGCCACTTCCGCATTGTGCGGGGCAGAATCGGTATGCGGTAAATTTGTACTTTACCGTGAGCTTACTGATGCCGCTGAAATTGTTCTTTACATGTTGATTATACTGCCAGTAGCTATCACTATAATACTATAAATAATAAATAATATATAATACTATTGTATTATATAACGCGGAAGCGTAACGGTATGCATGCAGTACTGCATTTGTTTGCCCCGCTACGCTTTGCTTCTGCGCATTCTGTGTCAATCATCAAGCACTCATTTAAATGTGTGCGAGCAGTAAGGAATCTCTACTGACTTGACTGAAAGTCAGGTTACACTGATATCTGACAACTCACTGATACCGCACCAATCCCGCACAGACAAAAGCGGAAGTGGCCCAAGCCTAATCAAGCGCCTAAGTTTACTTAGGTACCTAATTAGGGACATTTCTATCGGGCGAAAAAATAGGGTACCATATTCGTAAAACTACAAAAGGTCTGATTCTTCCCTGCAAGGAGTAACAGGCCTCCACACACTGAAAGCGGGTTACTAACGACCCGCGTTCGGTGTGTGGAGGCCTTTATGCTGCTGCACTAGCGACTTCATGTGGATGAACCTTTTGAAACCTTATCTCTTGACGGTGCTTTGGAATTACTGACCTAATATTTCGCATAGGAAAACTTGACTTAGCTTTACAGCTATGCGCAGTTACATACGCTACTTACTTAATTATAATACTTAATTTCAAGACCTGAAATTTATAGATAAGCAACGTATTTACAGCTTAGTAATTTGTTTTATATAATTATATTACTTATACAGTGTGTAAGTCTAATACGGGCGATAAATTAAATCGGACATAGTCTTCATTAGTGTAATCATGAAGTAAATGGTTTTTTTAAGTTGCAGGTCATTACGACCCCATAACTATAATTTCTTAAATTTCTCAACAGCAATGTACTGTAAACATGGTTGCGGTACCGAAATGTCAAATGTTCATTAGCAACTGTCAACGAGCGTTTAACGTGAGTGTGTTTGCATTAAATTGCGGGCTGAATTATTTTGTATGGACAAAATTATTGTTGCAACTTTAAGTAAATGTTATCTAATTACCTTTACTTTGTCATATACTAACCACCGTTAAGAGATTCGCCCGTATTAGACTTACACACTGTATACTACTTTGACATACTTCTCGCTCATTAAAATTATTGAGTTTAAATCATATATACCGTAGTAGGTAGGTAATAATGTATTTTTGAAACAGCGCACGCGCGCATCTTTATTCCGACAACAGTGGCTGTTTAATTTTTACCAATTTAACGCAGGAGTTAACACTAATTAAACCGAACGTTAAATAATAAAAAACACCATTGTATTGTTAACGGCCACTACGAAACTACATTTTGTTAATTGGTTCCATGGTACTTTAATTATGAACCGATGTGGTAACTGTCTAATGGAAACAGCATAAACGGTGTTTAACCGTAGCTCCAATTCCACTGAGTGTGAACCCAGTTTTATTAAAGTGTGGTTATTAGTTACTTACAGTCCATTACAAAGAGGTTAAACGGCCAAGTCACAAATAAAATTAGACACGCCCTTAATGTTATCGCAATAAAGTCATGTATACATATTTTTGTAACTTTGGCCGCATCGGTCGATGTCTTTGCAGTCGACTTTACCTACTTTGTAAACTTAAGTACTTAGGTAGTAACGAAATCAAAATGTAGTTAAGTTCTCGAGTCGTCGGCACTGCAATTAATTTCGCATTATGCTAAGCCTTTTTTGTACCTATAGGTACCTAAACATATTACAAAAAAAACTAAACGTGTAAATATAAAGACATACCGACTAGGTAAGTATGTTTTGTAGTTTTTTGACGTTATTCCGCGAAAAAGATCTTTTTTTCTATAGTAAGTATAGGCTATTGTTGAAACCAATAATTGCTGTTAAAAAAAAAGTTAAGCCGCAACGTGCGAAATGTTTTCGAAACCCCGCCTTTGGTTCCCAGAAAACGGCGCCGACTGACTCCGTCGGCTCTAACATAAACGAGGCTGGTTCCTTCAAACTTCACTTCATAAACTACAAACTCTTTGTTCCTGCAGCTAGAGCTAAAAACAAACTTTTTAACGTAGGTAAGCTCATATTCCTTAACGTCTTAACTTAAATATTAACTCGACCCCAAATAAATGTTTATTTACCATTAGTTCCGTTCAGTCCAATTAAAAGCAAATGCACTAGTACAAGAAACACGAATTGGTTTCTTCCATTTATAGTGTTATCGCACTCATTAGCACCAACATCCACCATACTGCCACTGGATTACACTTAATTTTCGTACCATCGACGAAATTTACATGTTTATCATTGCACTTCTCACCCTCACTAGCATTCTCTTTTACTCATACTTTTTTAGGCCAATAGGATTCGAAATTCAAATTTGAAAAGTTCGGTAAACAGTCGCGGCATCGCGTTTAGACGCGGTGAGCAGTCGTTGACGCGACCAGCCAGTTACAAGTCTTGCGCCGTACTATCGTGGCGGCCTCCCTCCCTAGTTCGGCGATCCCATCTCTGTTTACTCTCTCCTAAATTGGGGGATACAAAGGCGCCTGCCGATGGTCTTCCGTGAACTAATTCTGCTCATCACAGGCAAAATTAGTTCATTAATGCTTGGGATATATGTAGAAGTAGGACAGGGTACTGGGCAGTTTCTAATGCTTATTTATATTTTATTCGTAAGACTGAACAATACTCGTACCTATTATACTTAGGTCCTATTTTACACAGATCCGTCAGAACGTATTCACATTATAGAGTATGATATCGGTGTCGGAGCCTGCATCGATATCGTACTAGATAATGTGAACACTCTCATAGACCTAATGAAGTTAATGTAACTTTTAAACGAATCAGATAGGTATTTCATTAGATTTTTTGACATCAAATACTTACTTAACGACATAAAACGGAATGGATTTTTATAAAACTAAGCATATGCAATGTCAATTAATACCTTTTTATTGACGTGCAACTAGATCAACTAGATGTATGAATATTAGTTATCCCGGGAAGGATGTGGGATGGGAGCTTTATATTCAATTTATTTCAGCATCATGGGATGCAATACAATCAAAGGCAAATTTTATATTCATATTCTGGCAAGGATCAGTTTGTTATGATAATGATCAGAATATTTTATATACCACAATTCATTCTAAACGCGATGTCAAAATTTATATTCAATACGAATAGAAAACCGTACCTACAAAAAAAGTAACCCTTAAATTCAATAGAGGATTAGAAAAGGAGAGGAAATAAAATACGGGTTATTTCGTTTGACGCATTTGTCGAGTTAGCGCGTACACACCGGGCGGGCGCCGACAAAGGCCGAATAACGAATAAAAAACGTTCTAATTTCAAACCGGTCACCCCTCCCGGCGCACGCGCATCCCTAGCTGTTATGCTTTATGCTGAAGAGGTCATTCGCAGCTTGCACAATGGCGCACATGGGGAGCTACCAAGAATATAATATAATTGCGCCGTAATTATTATGAGAGCTTTCATGCAGATGATGATTATTTATTAGTCGTTTCATATGGTGTTTTAAATTTAAAATTAAGAGAGACAAATAAGTACAAAAATTATTTTCAATTTATTAAACCGTGTACTTATAATGAAAAGAATAAATAAATAGGCAATATCATACTTAAAATTCACGATTCTAATTATAGAAGCACTAAATTAATAGTACATTGTGATACAAGTGAGGTATGTTGATAATTACATCAGAGGCGAAATTATTCACGCGAACCGAAAATGAGCGTGATAAGGAAGCCGAGGATGTAATTATCAAAGCTCACGTGTATCATACGACGTTTGTCAACACACTTTGCGAGAAAAAATCATTTTCATAAGATGAAAATGTTATAGGCCTGCCAAATTATTTTCTTTACATTAAGTAAATCATTAAGATGACAACAGGTTTTTACTCATACTCACAATTGCACATTGCAAGAATTTCCAGTGGCGTCTTGATGATAACCAAACACGCATAAACAAATTTTACAAATATTTGTGAAATAACCTATAGTGGCGCGCAACAGTTTTATTTTCGTGAAGCTTGCGCAGTGCCGGCACTGAAATCTCTAAACAGTCAATACAAAATAAAATAATATTTTCGTTTTAAAATGTTATCTGTATTTAATTCATGTAAAATGTTATCAAAAGTGAATAGTTTTACGAAAGACGTTTTAGTAAATTAAACGTCTCTATATCATTTACAAAAATAATTAGTCAATTAATTACTTAATCGGGATATAACCATACCACACAAGTGTTGTAATGTTATAAAACACGCGTGTTTAATATCCAGGATTATGAGCCTAAAAGCGACACAATAAGAGGTAGGTTACGAGCAATTGTGTTGAAAACAATGTATAGGTATCACAGTCATGTTCCACTATTATTGTGCATATACATAGAAGAGTAAATTCAAAGAATTCTATTCGTAAATCAAAACGCATCAAAATGCGCAACGATAGTGTAAACGCATCACACATTATAACTCAGATTCAAATTATGATACTAAATATGCTAATGTGAAAGACCTCCGGTATTAAGTTTATAACTTCAAAGCTAAAAGGTCGACAACATTTCTCGATTTAATTTACACAATCTTATCAAAATCCGTTGATTGGACTCTAGTGAAGCAAATTACTATAAGACATAAAATTTACGAATGTGACGGAATTATTGGGACATTCGATTTACATTTTGAAAGGACCCGAAGCCAGGCCGTCGAGATTGAAAGATAATGGCATCAAGACGTATCAAAATAAAGGGAATGACAAGGCTAATGGAGCGGTCTCCTCGCTTCAGCGTTGCTCTTTAATTAACCGTATCTGGTTAATTGTCAGACCGGTCACCGATCGGAATACCCGCAATATGAATATTACCAACATACCAACGTAGATTTAATTCCACATTAGTATGCAAATTATGTAACTCGTATCAGGGTCCATAACTTCGAAGAAATTTTATTCGAGGTTGAAACATAGTTCTGTGACAATATTGATCATAAAAATGTAATGTTCATCAGAAAACAATTGCAGTCTTAAGCAATAAACGACTTCCGAAATGTAAAGAATCTCAATTCATCCTGTCTCCGACTAAAATATCACGTGACAATGTCGCGATCAAATCGTTTACATTTTGTTCGAATTGTAATATAGGGAAATTCAGTGCATATGTAATCAGTGTGGAAAAAGTAGTAGCCACAAGGATGTCGTCTACGCTCTACGTGCCTATACTAGCAATCGGGGAAACCCGGCCAAAATACTTGGAGCTTACGGGACACAAAGAGAACCTTGTTAGGACTCCGTCGATGTATCTAAAGAGAGAGGTGAGGGAGGTCATGTTAAACTAGACCAGCTTAATATTTTATAACCCCTGCTACGCCGTTGGGTCTATAAAATGAACCAAACTTTGCATAAGTAAATAGTAACTGAGTAAGCAGAAACAGTTTTCTAACCTTGTTCGATTTTAGCTTTTTGAAACGCATACATTTGTAAACGTGAGTGGCATGTGATATTAGAGCCTTGTTCATATATTTTATTTCACACTTTGTTAGTGAAAATGGCTTTGTCACTACTGCCATTATTGTTTCCCAGGATTGCGCTTGTTCGAGTCGGTGTAGCATTCCGGGAACTATTCGGTGGGCTTGTCAGTCGGCGTTAGGCCGTAGTGTGGACAGTATGCCGACTGTTCATATAACGCGGCATTCTTGAACACCACTCAAATACCTAGACACATATAGCTTTCTTGAAAGTCGATGCTTCGTTGTCCTTGTCACATTGACACTAATATTAAATCTAAGGCCTTCTGGGGTACAAGATTAAATGAGGTGTTTAACTGATGTTTTGTTTTTCCAGAGAGATTATTTATACATAAATAGGCTAAGATGCCTACGATATAATCAGTTATCTGCTTCACATACTTATATTTGGACACGTACTTATAGCTACGTTGTTTTGAGAAAATATTTTTTATGAAAGATTAAAATAAATAATAATCATACCTACAGGTCGATTCACGAAAGCTGGCGCGAGATTTCCACTAAGTGACAGCTATTTTCATAGAAATTCTGTCAAATCTCGCGCCAGCTTTCGTGAATCGACCTGTACTTATAGATAATAAAATTAGTTTATACTACGAATCTTTTTTACACCAACCATCAAAACATTGTATATAAACTTTTTTTTTTATCAGTAACATTTTTGTTTCGATTTTATTGTTACGGTTTTGCTAACAGTCAAACATTCTGAATTAAATAATCTTCTTGCACCAATAAAATTTCACATGCCTTAATGCATTATGGCATTCTCTACCAGTCAACCGAAGCGCTTAGCAGAAAATTGTTGGTCGCTTAATAATCCTACTAATAATATAAATACGAAAGTTTGGATGTTTTGATATTTGGATGTTTGTTACTCAATCACGCTTAAACGGCTCAATCGATTTGAATGAAACTTTGCACGAAGATAGTTTATAGCCTGGATTAAAATATAGGATAGTTTTTATCCCGGGTCCACGTGGACGAAGTCTTCGGCGGAAGGTATTATAGAATAAACGAGAGTCCAATCAGTTCTTAAATTCGGTTTCTTTCGGAACCCGTCTCGCCCGCTCGCTACCGGTATCTAAGCCCTCGCGACGCCTATTGATTGATGAGCAGACAACTGCCGTGTTTTGCATTCAGCTATTTACGGGCATTTCCTCCGCTTAACCCGACTCCCGTGAATAATGGCTCCCGCTACCACCTATTACGCGATAGAGATCGACCGATACACGATTTTTCATGGATACCAATATTGCCTTTTGTAACATGCTATTAAGAATATCATTTCGGGCATTGCTGTTGGCTGTCACTTTACGTTTTTTACTTTACTTTACGTTGATCCGAATCAGATGCATCATCTATGTAATATTCCTCTACGTTAAGAATTGATTAAATTAAAAGAAATCAATCAGTAGTAAGACTTATTAATCAAAGGCATTAGGTATAATCAGTAGCAGAATTTATGGATTTATGGACATTAAACATTAATAATATATATATCGTTAACTCGTTATTTTTTATTTTATTTTATTTTTCTTTATGTGATGTTATCTTAGTCATTTATTTACTTTAGCGTATTCATTAATTGTGACTATAATTTAAACCAAATGTAACTTGACACTTTATACAATTCTTATTCTCTTAGACGATCATAATATAAATTCATATAGACTTAGCTAGCTTTAATTTATATTGTAATTGTATATTGTGAAATAAAAGAAGCTAAGTCTACTACTGCCCATAACCCTAGCAATCATTTCTTATTCCTAGAAATTGAGATGTCAATAATATTCGTAAAAACCGAAACCGAAACCAGCACGCTTGATGTAGCTCTATTTTTGTCGCTGAATCAGCTCGATGGATGTACGCTTCAGTTCAGACGTGGACAGCGATGTATTAAGCTCGATTGTGAAGCCAACTTAGAGCTCCCGCTGACATAAAAGGCAAACAGCTTCAGCATTATTATTTAGTCTCTTTTTGCTGGTAATTGCTAGCCTACGGAACTATTCGTACCTACTTATAGCCTATACCGTACTTTACTGTACGCCCAGAATCGACTAGTCGTTTGAGAAGAACATTTCAAATGCATCCACCTGATGTTATATTGATTTATCTAAAAGTACTTTGAAATTGTTATTTTTGTAACAAACCTTAATCAATCAATCATCTGAACGTATAACCCAGACTCACCATGAACCAACTGTGTACCAAGCACCAACTTATCTTTTCGTGCCTACTGACTTTACGATCAGCAAGCTTGATTTCTTGTAAAATAAAAACATGATACATATTTACAAATGTAGGTATAATAATTATAGTACCTTTTACGAAATAACAATTCACGTATACATGTGACATCTGACGCTTCAATAAGAACGCCCTCGCAGTTACTTCTTGTATTAAAGCCGCAGGCAGGGTTTAGAATAACAATCAAATGTTCTAAGAATTGGTTCCCAATTAAAGTTCTTCGCGATGTGGGCGCTCGGTAATTGCATCAATTTCATTTTACAACGTCGTTCTAAGACCATAATTGTTTTGCGAATTGCTCGCGCGACGCGCAATGTAGGTGAGGTTTATAAATCAAACACACTGTGATGTGATTGGTTAGTGGTTTGTGCCGCTAGAGGCTGGCGCCTGCGCCCACGCATGGCCTAGCGCCGTAAAGATAATTTGCAACCTGCTAATACTCGTAGTTAACGTGAAACTGCAATGTAGTTGTGCAACAAAATGCGCATTACTAATCGATAACAGAGAAGTGTAATGACATGAATTCAAAGATTAAACAGCTTTCCACTGTTATGTATCATAGCAAAATTTTGCAAAAAATAAATACCGGGATACGAACTACGAGGGCATCATGACTTGTAAGTTATTATCTATTTTAACTATTCCCAGCGTTTACGATGATTTAATTACGCATTTTAAACCTGTAGGGTAATTGCATATGGGTGATATAGGTAATTCAACCGTCAACAACCAAATCTAAAGAACTAGCGAATGCCCAAAAGGAGCTAACCTAAATTAATTGAGAAGGATCAGAAGGCTAATAAATCCTTGAAATTTCATGTCTATATACTTAAGTCATGTTATATCCGTGACGTCGGTACAATATTTTGACAGGTGGTGACATGCCTACGCTGAGGGACAGGAGATTTGACATTGTATTTCGTTCGCACTTGTGCTATTTTCTATTACGCTTAAATCTTTGTATCTATCTACGTAGTAGATGCAATGTCTGTGCATATATATTAATGACCAAGCTCAGAATTATATTTCACATTAAGGTTCAGCCATGCTCTCCTCGCTATAAATAAGACTTTAATGATTGTAATGATGGACATAATACATTTCATCTACACTTTTTACTCGCCCGCTGTTTAATAACGCATCGAGGCGAGGCGCGTGGGCGTGGATACGCTAAAGTTTTAATACAGGCTTTTCGTGCTTCGACTGAACGCGAGCACAAATTTTCAATGTTTAAGACCCGATGACGTGAATATTACTACGAAGATCGTAAAAGCGAAATAAGTTATTGAATGGTAGTATTAATTTAAAATACTTATAAATGCAAAACTGTTAGTCCAAGTCCAAGCGAAATAAAATACTTACGCTAATTTTATTAACTGCAAAAACTGCAGTGAAATTTGAAACGGAGTAAAACAGGCTGTTACAACCTTCACAACTTTATGGTTTGAGAACTTTAAACTGATGGAGAGTACCGCTCACTTTGTAACTGGCCGCCTTGGTTCTGGCTGGTGAAAAAGAAAATAAAGCGGTTTTTTCTTTCGCAGTTCTTATTTCAAATTCAGTTGGAATAAAACAGTCTGGCAATACGTCGACGTGTCGGCTGCACTTTTTACGAGGGGCGAGTTCGCAGACGCAGTGGAACTTGTTCGCTAGTTTAGAGCTTTATTTTAATTTTCGTTACACAAGCCGCCGGCGCACTCTTAGGTAAAAAATGTTAACTACTTCTGAGCGCACGATGTATGGCTAGCATAACCATATATATATATGGTACGCTCAGATATGGCAAAGAAAAAACCTGCAAATTTGAAACATTATCCTCTAAACCAGTTATCAGTGTTGCAAATCCAATGGACTCATAGGGTTGTCGCACTTATATTTATTTTATTGTCAATGTGACGTTTTGGTACCATAGAATACGCCTACTTGGCACTAGGGAGGTCGTTGCCCGAATATCACTGTAATGAACGAAAACACAACACATTAATGACATCCTTACTGTTTTTATACTCTGTAGTAGTAGTAGTGTGCACAAAAAAATAACAAGTGTTTTAGTTATCTGGCATATACATATATGGGTTTTCTTTTGTCATCATCCTCCTAGCGTTATACCAGTTTGTGCCTTAAAGGAGCCCGTGGTCCGTTCCGACATCTAAACCCAAGATTACAAAGCGACTGCCATCTGACCTTTCAACCCAAAGGGAAAACTAGCTGTTATTGGGTTTAGGCCGGTTTCCCCACGGTGTTTTCCTTCACCGAAAAGCTAATGGTAAAAATCCGCTCTGATAAACGCATGCCTGAACCTTTACCCTGCTTGAAGCAATAAAATAATTTAAATTAATAATTAAATCGTATAGAGATTAGTTAGATTATAATTAACCTATGTATAGCTGACCTCTATTGTTTTTTAATGATTAAAGAGATTTTAGAGTGCCAAAAAGAGACTTATATGAGCTACAATGATATGGTTTTAATGCACTACAGTAGTTTTTTTCTCAAATGTGGATTGGTCTAATAGGGAATATATAGGTGTGCGTGTGATTCAGAAATGGAGAAAAAAAATCATGAGTTGAGTAATCTTTATTGCTTAATAAATATGTAACACACATGATTATTTTTACAAATTATCATGTTTCTATTAATAGATTTAATTATTTAAAAGTAGTGTTTTTCAAATTCCCTCGCAAATTTCCAAAAGGCAACGCTATTGGCGGAGCGAAACGTCACAGTATAGAAAAATAATACAGTAGGTAATCTGATGCCGTTTAGGAGCGTTCGTTACCTACTTTCGCTCGATGCGCAGGGCTGTGTCACGTTTGGGGCTTGGCATACCTATAATACTAATTTTGCTTTTAAGTATGCAAAGTATTTCTGTTACACTGTTCTGTTCTGTTAGACAATATTGTAATACACAAAGTAATAATATTATAGATAGTTAGGTACTTGTTTTTAGTTGCCCACTTCATCGAATATTTTAATTCCAATAATACCTTCTATACCTAAAATATTTCCTTGGGGCCCATCCATAAATTACGTCACACGTTAAGGGGGAGGGAGGGGGTCGACGAAGTGTGACATTGTGTGACAAGGGGGTGGGAGGGGTTCTAAGTTTCGTGACGTAACATTTCAAAATCTATTATAATCTAAGTGTTAAAACATGAACTTTAAACTATTAGACACTTTACGAAAACCTCAAAAACATATACAACTATATCTGTGTAAATATACGAGTAAGATACCAATTGTTTTGTTGACCACTCGCTCTACTAGTGTTACGCGGCGACCGCCTAGGCGCCCTTTGATAAATGCCGCCACACGCATTGCACCTAGCGGTGATTTCTTTGTTTCTATTTCATTTGACCACTGAGTTTCGCGGATGAAACAACGTCGTTCTTAGTTCTGCTATTTTGTGGATTTTAACTTACGAAACAAGTTTAAAAAGAACAAAAAAGTGAAAATAATAATAAGAATAATAAATACTCTTTATTGCACCACAACAAGAGACAAACATGTTACAAAAAATTTGCTTAATATATAATGGTAACAACAGGCGGTCTTATCGCTTTAAAGCGATCTCTTCCAGACAACCTTTGTACAGCAGGAAACATAACTAGAATTTTTAACAGGTAGTGCAGGAATTCATCATGAAGAGTAAACTAACACATCAATCTATCAAATATTTGTAAACAGGATACTTAAAAAAAGAAATACATACCTAATAAATTAATAAATACACAGACATATATACAACCATACATACATACATACAATACATAAAAGGCAACTTAAGGGAGAGACAGGTAATATTGTTTCAACAGATTTTTGAAAATAGGAAGAGATTTTGCACACCTTATATGCAACGGCAAAGCATTCCACAACCGAACAGCCCGAAAGGTAAATGAGCTATTATAAAATTTGGTAGATGAAGGTGGTGGGGCGAGAAGATGGTTTTGGGAAGATCTGATGGAAGTGAGACGATTAAAACGCTCTTTGAGATATGGAGGAGTAGAGGGAATAAAAAGTATACTGTAGAGTAACACAAGAATGTGAGAATCACGACGGAGACGAATTGGAGCCACTTGAGCTGAGAACGAAAGGAGGAAACGTGGTCATACTTGCGCAAACCAAATATGAACCTAAGAGACACATTTTGAAGGCGCTCAAGTTTGTTAAGCTGGTCCTCAGTAAGGTCCAGATAGCACACATCAGCATAATCTAGAATGGGAAGAAGAAGAGATTGAGCTAGCGCAATTTTAGTGGCGAGTGGCAAAAAGTTACGAAGTCGACGAAGAGAACTGATCGAAGCAAACATCCTCCTGCTGACCTCGCTCACCTGAGGTATCCAAGATAATGTGCGATTATGATACCAAGGTTCCTTACCTGGTGCGAATATGGAATTTGAACGCCATTGAACATTACAGCTGGTAAGCTAATAAAATCAAGCCTTGGAATGAGCTTCGGACTGCCTACGATTATGACCTGGGTTTTAGCAGGGTTTACCTTAAGCCCAAAACGTTCACTCCAGGTAGAAATACTCTCCAAGTCCTTATTCATGGCGTGGATAACCTGAGGTAAATCATTAACAGTTCCTTGATAGTAAATTTGAAGATCATCGGCATAAAGGTGATATGATGAAACGATGTTACTAGTAATGGAATTAATGAAGATTGAAAAAAGAAGAGGAGACAGTTTAGTGATTTAGGTAATCTTTGCCGTAAACTATATGAAACACACAGTGCAGCTTGATTTGATGTTAATTTTATTTAAAAAAAATTAAATGGATAAGAATCTGATTTCGGCCAATGTTTTCATTCAATGATTTCTAAATGTAAATTTGCAAAATATGTGACGTCACACTAAGGAGGGGGAGTCTCACAAATGTGACCAACTGTGACAAGGAGGGGGGGTGGGGCAAAAAATCATGAAATTCGTGTGACGTAATTTATGGATGACCCCTGTAAGTACTTATAATAGTAGCTAAACTGCACTAGGTAGCACTGTCTGGGTCCTCCCTAATTCCCAGTCGTCCAATGCAGGATTTTCCCAGTCGCGCGCCCACATTCCTAGTCATTGTAAAAAAAAACTGCACTAGGTTGGTAGGTGTTTAGTTACAAGCCTATTTGGCTCCTTTTGATATCGTGGCACTGGCGGCTCGCTGTCTTCATACCTACGAGGCGGCTTATTTTGACTTGCGGCGGCATTCGGTAAGAAGTATCGAGTAGACCAGGAGCGCAGTGCCGTTTTTGTACACATCATACATAAGTTTTGTTGTATGATGACATAAACACAATGTTAGACGAATAAAACTTCATAAATGCACAACAGTACACACGTGTGACACACGTTTCCGAAAGTGAGAGCGAGCGAACACAGCAACGGCGCGGCCCCGATGGAAGCATTCTCCATCATTCCCGAAGGCTATGTTTGCGTGCGTACCGAACACGCGCGCATGTGTGCAGCCATTTGTTCGATGTTTATTTACTGTCTTATATGCTGTGGAAACGTGACGTCACCGTGCACTCGGTGTCTACTGTTAACAGGTCGTTTGTATGATTATTGAAAGTTATTCGCATTGTTTTGCCGCTGTTTATGATAAAGAATCAGTGTTTTTTGGGAATTATTAACTAAAATCAGTGACTCCTTGTGAAAAAAGACTCGTCACAATGACTGAAAGCGGTTCTGGCAAGGCTCAGTCGGATAACCTGCCTAAAATTGATGTGTTCATGATGACTTAGTACGTGCGTCGTAGGTGTCTTTCTTAAATGAGTGGAATAAAAAACTAGTACAAACGTATATTATATAATCAAAGACATGTAGGTATTAGGAATGTTACATGTTGAGAACACCTTTATGAACATAACAAACTAAGCTGTTTTCGCCAAGGCACTTAATAAAACAAATTTGTGTAGTAGTAAAAGGATTTATTTAATACAGTTGCTCAAAAAGTGGTACTTTTTGTGGCTGCGTAGCGTACGAGAAGCTCAATTTCTCGAACTAGTGCTTTTTACTTTTTAGTTCCAAACTATACTTTCGAAACGCAGTAATTTTATATTAGTTTTTTACTTGGAAATTATGAAATTAAAAACGCTTACGAATACTAGGAGCATTTATTTAAAGTATTCGTTAATATATAAATGACGAAAAAATATTAAGAATTTGCATATTAGGTATCTATGTATGAAATATTTACTTTCCTAAAAATCGTTCTTTGATTTGGCTGAATGATACAAGCATATGCCTAGAAAAAAAAGTTTAAAAGCAAATCAGCCCGCCCTTTTGAAATAACTTCTAACATTATTTAAACACATTAACGCATATAAATATATAATTTGGTACGAGAAGTTATAAAAAAATATTGAAAATGAGTGATTCAAACATTGATATGACACCAGAGACTGTTTTGATGGCCTATTTTCTAGAGCTGTCTGAAACCTATCGGCCATCAACATTATGGTCAAAATATTCTATGTTGAAAGCTGTTATAAAGTTAAAACATGACATAGATATAAAAACTTACACTAGATTGACTGCTTTCTTAAAAAGGCAAAGTGCAGGATTTCAGAGTAAAAAATCCAAGGTACTAACAGCTGAACAAATTGAGACGTTTATTAATGAAGCTCCAGATCAGCAACATCTAGCTACAAAGGTATAAACTTAAATATAAATCTAATAAAATATGTACACAATTTAAGTAAATTTACTCTAAAAGTAAAGTAGGAAGTTAAAAAAAATAGAATGAAATAAACAATTGTCTTACAATATATAATAAATATGTAACTTTGTTCATAGGTTGCTCTTATATTTGGAGTCTGTGGCGCATGCAGACGCGAAGAGCTCACAAATGTATCAGTAAAAGATATAGAAACACATGGGGACATACTTCTTGTCAAAATACCAAATACAAAAAATAAAATTCCCAGGTCCTTCACTATTGACGGACAATTTGCAGAAATAGTCAAGAAATATCAGAGTCTGCGGTCTTCTAAGGGCAAAAGTGACCGTTTCTTTCAGAATTTTCAAAGAGGAAAATGCACTGCCCAGGTAATAGGCTTAAACAAGTTTGGGAATATGCCGAGAGATATCGCTCAGTACTTAAATTTGCCTGATGCAAATCTTTACACCGGACATGCATTTAGGAGAACCTCTGCTACATTACTTGCCGACTCAGGAGCAGACATAACAATTTTGAAGAGGCATGGAGGTTGGCGGTCAAGTAATGTAGCAGAAGGATACATAGAAAACTCCATTAATAACAAATTAAAAATTGGAAAACAAATTGCAAAATCAATTAATGTAAAGTCGCAAGAGTCCACAGAATTTTCGTCATCCACATTCCAATCTGGTCTTAATGTACCTGTTAATACTGAACCTCAACCAGGACAGAACCGTCACATGCTAACAACACTTTGGTTACACCCAGCCCTGTTAACCAACCAGGACCGTCACGTGCCAACAACACTTGGATTACACATAGCCCCTCTAACTTTGACCCACAGGAATTATCACAACAGCAGGAACCTGAAAATACACCATGCGTGACTAGTCAGACACTTAATTTACATGGAAGAACTCACAACATAACTATGAACTGCACTAATTGTACCATTAACTATAATTATTAATAAAATAAAATATTTCTGATATCAACCTTGTTTTAATACAAATACATATTTTTTTAATTCTCATTTAATCACAAAAGCAAGTCATTCTTCTTAGACCTCATTTGATATAGTTCTCTTTTCGTAATGTTAAACATAATCATCATTTCTTCTAAACATGGTCATCAACGTGGCACTTGAGCAGCAGTTGTAGGTACATAGTAATTGACTGGTTGACTTCCTAGGAGCCGCTTTGAGTGAATATTATCCTTCCGCCAATTTGTTAGGGACCTGCAAAATGTTAATAATTTAGTAACATTTATAGATTTCACCAGCTTCTTGTTCCAAAAATAACCTTAAACATAACTAATAATGTGATTTAATGTTTCTTTTACCTCTAATTAACCTTGATAGTCTTCAAATATTCAAACAATTCATGATATTTTAGTTGTAAACGTGTCCTTGGTCACATGTCGCAGATCACAAATTTGGCACTAAAACTCTTGTTGCATGATCTGTTTCTGTTTGTTGATACTGTAATGTCTTGTACTTCTGTTTTGATAATGTTAAAGGTTCTAATTAATGTCGTTTCAGTATTATAATTATCTGCATTGGGCTGTGGCAAGCTAAATATTATCCTTATGAATACTGTCAGTGTCAACTGCCAAGTGTCAATTTAGTTTCTCAACTCGAGGCCGATGGCGCTGATTCCAATAGTATGTTGTCACTGTCAGTGTCATTTGTAAAGTATGAGTTCGTTCAAAAATAACTTCGAAGCAAGCATATTTTATCGCAATGATATATTAATTTATTATTTTTCGCAATTGTATTAAAAAACGTCGTTTACAACACGTGTGAAATGTCTTTTACCACTCGTACCGAGTCTTGCCACTCGCTTTCAGCTCGTGGCAAGATACCTCGGTACTAGTGGTAAAAAGACATTCTTTTCACACAAGTTGTAAATTCTTTTAACTTTGATCAACAGTGCAAACAAAGAAACTTAAGTAGCTAAAACGTTTCGTGATCAAATTCAACACTCGTAGTCAGCTGTTGATCAACAAAATCATAATATTTGTTACATTAATAACTAAAAAAGCGGCCAAGTGCGTGTCGGACCACGCACAACAAGGGTTCCGTGCCTATTGAAAAGGTCGTATCGTTACTGAAATCTTATGGCACTTACGTCCTTTTCTTTAAGGAAGGCAGTTTTTTATAAATATCTCGAAAACCTTTGAACCGATCTTGTTCAAAACAAATTTCGCTGAAAGAATTTTATAAGCCCTATGAGCATGATTTTTTTCATATTTTTAAAATACACGGTTCAAAAATTAGATGGGGGGGGACACAATTTTAGTGACTTTCGGGGCGATTATCTCCGACTCTATTCACTTAATATTACACATTAAATAAAAAAATGCTTAGAAACTTTATATTTGTTTTGAAAGGCCTGTCGATTGATGTACCACAAGCGGGCTTGCCATGAAAAAATAATTTTTGACTTTCAGTTTTATGTATGGGGTGCACCCCTAAAAAAAATCTTTTTTAGTAATTTCATTACAAAACTATGTAGCGGTTAACAAAATACACCCTATCTTCAATTTTCTATTCAAAGAGTAAAATGCCTGTGACATACTGACGGACAGACAGACAGACATGACGAATCTATAAGGGTTCCGATTTTTGCCATTTGGCTACGGAACCCTAAAAATTGGGAATCAGAATAGTTCTATGAATATGTATATAATAATATTTTTTTAGGTTAGGTTAGGTTAGGCGAGTCCTAATAAAAAAGATTTTTGGTACAAACTTGTTTAATACTCACTTCGAAATGATCTTCACAACAATATAAACTACTCAAGCACGATACAGTATGTCTCCTCATCGCCTTACACTACTTTATCTTTATATTTTCATCTTTGGGCATATGAAAATATGTATGAATAGTAGATTGTATGACAAGGGTCTAAAGTAAGCCATATTACCACGAGATGGATATTTTCCCGAACGAAGTGAGGGGAAATAGTTCGAGGGGTAATATGGCTTTAAGACCAGAGTTGTACACTCTACTTTTCACTTTGACTGCGAGAAAATAGTCAAAACAATGATTATCCATCCACAAATAACAATTATACCAAGGCGAAGATTGATCAATTTGGCGCCATTCTTTTTAATAAACTGTTTTGACAAAGATACAAAATATTCACAAGACGAATAAACGCCTCTGACCGTCTAATAGCGGCGTAGTCTATCCCGCTCAATCTTCATAGCTTATGTCATGTAATTACATCCACGAATGACAACTCTTTTAAATAACATTAGTATTTGCTGTCTACTAACCAGAATACAGCTAGACATTAAAATCGACCAATAAGGAAACAGAATTCAATTCAAACATTAGGAGTTTTTCATTCCCTAATAGGGTACATTCATGTATTTTTTTTATATTTTTAAACGATTCTATAAGTAATTATAAAACCGGAAAAAAATATAACACTTTCACACTATCATTAAATGAGCTAAAAAAAATAATTAAAACTACTATCATTTTCGGACTATTGAAATGCCGCCATTTTGGCGCGCTCATTTTGTGACGTCACCGTGCACTTGGAATAAATTAACAACGAAGTGTTTGATTCACAGTTTTAATAAAAGTGAGTGATTAAAGCTTGTAAGATCAACTTATTGTAACGGAAGAGCACACAAAAGCTTATTATAAATATTGTATTGCCCCTATGTGTGAAAATAACATTAAAACTGCACCTGACGTGATATATTTTCATATGCCCAAAGATGCAAATATAAGAAAAAAGCGGTTTAAGGCGATATAATGTATCGTTCTTGAGTAGTTTATATTGTTGTGAAGATCATTTCGAAGTGAGTATTAAATATGTTTGTACCTAAAATCTTTTTTATTAGGACTCGCGAACAATATAAACAATAACCTAACCTAAAAATGAATTACAAGTATAAGTACTTATTCATAAAACTATTCTGATTCCCAATTTTTTAGTTATTAATGTTACAAATATTATGATTGTTGTTGATCAACCGTTGGCTACGTGTGTTGATTTTGATCACGAAACGTTGTATCTAAGTTTCTTTGTTTTTACTGAGTGCCCTACACAAATTTGTTTTATTTATAACTCTTGACGAAAACAATCTAAGTTTGTTATGTCCATAAAGATGTTCTCAACATGCAACAGACCTACTACCTACATATCTTTGATTATATAATATAGATATGTACTAGTTTGTTATTACACTTATTTAAGAAAGACACCTCTACGAGGTACCTACGTACTTAGTCATCATGAACACATTAATTTTAGGCAGATTATCCGACTGTGCCTTGACAAAACCGCTTCCGGTCATTGTAACGAGTCTTATTTCACAAGGAGTCACTGCTTTCAGTTAATAATTCCCAAAAAACACTGATTATTTATCATAAACAACGGCTAAACATTGCCAATAACTTTCAATAATCATACAAACGACCTGTTGACAGTAGACACCGAGTGTAAGGTGACGTCACGATTCGCTCCGCCAATAGCGTTGCGTTTTGGAAATTTGCGAGAGAATTTGAAAATTACTACTTTTAAGTAATTAAATTTGTTAATAGTTACATGATTATTTGTAAAAATAATCATGTGTGTACATTTACTAATCAATAAAGATTACTCATGATTTTTTTCGTCCATTTCTGAATCACATGCATATTCCCTATTTACATTAATTAAAAAAATAAACGCCTCTGACCGACTATAGCTCGGAGCATGTTGCTCCAGAAAAACACCCAATGTTTACTAATGTTTTTATAAAGAGTTGTGATTGGTGGATGTAATATTGAACTGTTGTGAAAGGTCAATTAAAATGTTTTATAAATCATAAATATGTATACATATTTTCCCTAGGGGCTAAATGTACTACTTTAGCCCCGCTTGCCAAGTCTAATACGATGCACTTTTTGAGCATGAGAAGTGAAAAATATATGTAATGTCAGGTGCAGTTTTAATGTTATTTTCACACAGGGGCAATACAATATTTTAATAAGCTTCTGTGTGCTCTTCCGTTACAATAAGTTGATCTTGCTTTAATCATTCACTTTTTAAAACTGTGAATCAAACACTTCGTTGTTAATTAATTCTTAGTGCACGGTGACATCACAAAATGAGCGCGCCAAGATGGTGGCGTTTTTATCGTCCGACAGTGATAGTAGGTTTAATTATTTTTTTAGCTTATTTAATAATATTGTGAAAATGTTATAATTTTTCCGGTTATATAATTAAAAATATAAAATATATATATAAAAAAAACATGAAGATAATTTTATGGTAATTAGACCAACCCACATTTGAATACCTACCACGTTGGTATCAAATACAAATCCTTTATTGTTTGAATGTGTGGTTATAAATGGTGGTAGGGTTAGTATATGGTTACATCTGTGAATTACATCACAATCAGCCAGAGTGTGGGGTACAATAATTTGACTCTCAATATGCATGTCATTGAAATTATATAACTATTATATATTGTTTTATTAATGTCAAATCAAAGTGTAGCAATGTCACACTAAAGATAAATATAGAGAAGAATAAAAAAAATACAAAATCAATAATAATAAATCAATATCATGCAATTAGGAAAATGGTCAAAGAAAATAATAAAAAATATAAATGAATTCATTAGGCAATGGTGGTTACAAAGTGATCATTAACGGAGTAGAACATTTTTTGTAGATACCACTTGAATAATTTTATTTTGAAACCTCGTATATATCACGTTGTCTGTGAGTGCCATGAACAAATAAAAAACAGACGTCGCCTTGTGTGTACAGCTAGTATAAGCAATTAATACCAAGAGAATATGTTTTTCTTTGATATATATATACATTTATTTATTTGATAGGACAAACGGGTCCCGTAGAAAATATGTCAAAGAACTATCATAGCCCTCTCAGACTTTTTTGCTTTTTTGCTTACTAGTAGTACCTAGTAAGCAAAAAAACAATATCATTCTATGATAGAAACAAATGATCTTTACAGGATAAGACTCATGACTTTAACTGATTAAGAAGTAAACGAATTATACAGGGTGTGGCCTGAAATAGGAGCAAAAAATTAAACGACCGACTATTGTGCTTGTGAGCAATCATTTCTAGGTTTTAAATGAAAGAAATAGTTTTTTATATATATTTTTAAAGTAAGTTTGCGTGTGTTATTTATTATTCTGGGGTGACACAAGTTTTTTTAAAAAATTAATAATACATAAAGAACAAAAGAAATCTAAAATCATAAAAATATCTTTAAAAACAAAAATGAAAAAACTTTTACGACTCATTACATTTGTTATCTCAAAATCTGCATTTACTGCTTTGCCACAGTATTACAATATATTCCCTACAGTAGTGAAACGCCTTTGATATCGGACGACGCCGCCACTCGTGTTAGTGCTTACGCTGTGCCGCGCGGATGTGCCAAGGTTATCACAAAATGGAAAATACAGAAAATGAACGTTATTATTATGAAATGTTTTTTTACACGTGTTGCATAACCAGATATTTACGTGAGATTTTGTTATAAAGATTTACATTCACGCTGAATATAATTAAACTATGTTTCATTAATAAATAAATGAAATTATATTTACTGAAGACGATGCCACTATGGCCTATGGCCCCAGTTCATGTTTAATATGAACATTCCATAGCCACTGTTTAATAAATCAATTTTGGTGAACAGATACGTAACTCGCTATAATATCAATAACTCTATAGGCAGTAGGTATATATAAAAAAAACAAAAGTGCTGTACCCAGAGCGCGATCCAAACTATATACGGTTGAATACGGTTTCCACAGTAATTCAACGCTAATATGCCATCGCAATTTCATTATCTAACCGACGTAGGTACTAGACTATATATTATTTCCAACATAGATTGCAGTTAGGTACCTACGTAATTAACGAAATTAAGTATACCTACAAACTTACCTGTCATCACGGGGAAATCTATGAAATCTTAAATCCTTATATAAGGTTGTTGTTGAGGTACATCGTACACAGAACAGGTGCGCACCATTGTACCTAATAAAATCATTCGCCGCCACTGCTCGCTCAACTCAAAAACATGTAGCTACGCGCCTGCCTTGAAAGTAAGACAACACAAACTGTGTGCGTTTGTGGCGGCAGCCCGCGCCGCCCGCTTCCCCGCGACAGCCCCCACCGTTGCTCTGCGCAATTTTACAATACATTCGTTGCCCAACTATATGTAGTTAAACTGTGGCTGTGCTATGATCTCGTGGTTCCAAGATACAATACTCGGAGGTCATAAATTTAGATCAACATTTCTTCGAATAAAAATAAAAAAGGACATAAGGGTGTAACTAGAACTATGCCTATAGCTCTATTATGGTCTTTAATGAATGCTGAATGAAGGAATAATACAATATAATAGGGATTAATACATTAATCGTCATCATCATTGGATAGGAATCGAACTGATATGTACATCTGATTAGAATATAGTGGTGCATACTTGAACCAACGTTTTGTGCGTAACAAAACTTAATATTTTCATATTTCTGAGTAAAGGTACGTGTTGTCGCTACGACGCTGTCGCGCACACTACGCAATGAGTAAAATTGGTTCCAATAGGGAGTAAGCACGTACGAGCACGATTAAAA
Source organism: Epinotia demarniana (assembly GCA_945867215.1). NCBI lineage: Eukaryota > Metazoa > Arthropoda > Insecta > Lepidoptera > Tortricidae > Epinotia > Epinotia demarniana. The sequence continues at coordinate 14,787,817 of OX244261.1, forward strand.
ACCAATCTTAAGTTAATGGTGGTAAGGTATTATTTCGTTTACGTCAAGCGAATAATGCGATTCGAGCAGATCGAGCGTTTCAAGCGATTCATATCTTTTAGTGTATATAAAAACGGCGCACCGGGTAGACGTAGTCATTCTTTCTCTAGCGAGCTGTCGGATTGTCATTGACTCTGGGTCGAGCTTAAATTCGTAACGTAAACAATCGTAGATACACTATTGTTGTGGCGGGAAGGTTCAATATTGTGCGATTGCTTTGCGCAGTATTGAACTATTCCATCACTTATTAGATTCTGAGTTTTCTAAGGTTCAGTATTGTGCAATTATGTTGCATGGTAGTGAACTATTTCGCTTAGTTTTCTATTACATTTCGGGTTTATTTTAGATGATTTTATTATCATTTCGAACCAGATCAATGTCCTAGTTGCATGGTCAACTTAACGAAGTGCATTTCACCTAACGGTGTCAAGGAAGTACACTTCGGGATCCTGTTAGTAGTAGGTCCAGGTTTAAGAGAAGCCTGGCACCATCTTTTTACCTACACAGATGGTGTAGCCTATCTTTGATGGGCCTCTTACTGGTCTTAAGGTTGGCCTCAGACTGAAGCGAGAAGATCGCCATTTCCCATAAGTCGATCGCTAGGATTGTTATCCACTCGTTGATGTCTCGTGTGTGCTTAAGGCTTGGTCTTTTATTGAATATATATTTATATGTTATAAAAATAGGGCGTGCATTTCACAGAACCCTTTAGTCCACGGACACGTTGTGAAATGTACATTACACAGGCTTTAGGTTGCATTCTCGGACTAGCCTTCCGAACGTTGTACAGCTTAGGTCCCTAGCTTAGAACATACACTACACAACACATAACATTAATAAAAGTAATGATGGGAGTTTTGCCTACAGTAGTTCAGGGTTTAGTGGTAGGTAGGCTTAGGTATAGAGTCAAACACAGTAATAGGGTAGTAGGATCACTATTCTTAGGGATGGAAAGTTAGAAGGTTTACAAATCAAATAGCGTTTATTTGAAGGTTTAATAGCAATTATGAGTAACTGAATAGGAATTAGTCATTGTGTGAGGATCAGTAGTATTGGGTTCCGTATATTATTACATATGAAATATTAAAGGTGTAACTATTATACATTGATTATCGTCATAAAGATTCCAGTTATGATTAGGATATCAGAATTGTTTCAAAAAGATGAAATGATTCTAGACTAATGGCAAGCGGAGCAGTCCATTGTGTCTAATATTAAGGTATCAAATTATCATGAGTGGAATATACTCATTACATAGGGTAAACTTCAGGTTCAATATTTCATATTTAATGAACGGTAAACCTCGGTATCATAAATATCTTCACTATATCAGGGATTATAGGTATCTAATGAATACATTAGTATATATGTAATGGGTGAAATAATGCCTTAATACATAATTTTTCTTGAATGAAATAATATGCAATTATTAGGTCTGATGAGTTTGTTCAGTGCTTCTTCTCATCAGAAAATAGGTACGAAGCACAGGTAAATTCAATAAGTTAGGAATACCTATTAGAAACAAAATATAATAAAATAGGTATTGAATTAGCTAGTTGGCCAAACCCACATCCAGACGGAAATGGTAGCATAGTATGGATGAAAGAGAATCTTCCATACAATAATAATAATAAACAATTAGTTAGCTAGGTTGGTCTGTTATATACTTTGATGATATGAATATAAATTGAGGCAATTGGTATATAAAGAAACCAAGGTTTTGATTTGAGAAAGTATTACATGTTGAGAAAATAATGATAAAGCTACCATTACGTTAACCGGCCACGGTAGGATCTGGTTGGGGTTTAGTAACCAAAAACAAATTTTATTTATGACATGGTTATTTCCTTGAACTAGGATGTAGTAGGAGAACGTAGGGTTAAGTAGGTAGGGATGAGTCAAAGTCTAACTTGCTACACATAAAAGAATTTGGGTTGCTAGGAACATAACGTAGACACTAGACGATCTCATTGGCCAAATCAAGTTATTTTTAAGATTTAATTTCTTTAGGTTTATTTAGGTTATTTAGTTACAAGGGGTTACTACAAGTGTTCTAAGGAAGCGTCCTTTTAATAATTTACTTCTGTTACAGGCCACTGTATACGATATTAATTATTATTGATAAATAAATGACACAGTCACCTTCAATAGTTTAGTTTTATTCATCTCATTACACAATTTGCACATAACAATAACACTTTGCACATACTACTTGTTGTATAATGATCGTCAGGTACAATATTGCGGAACAATAATAGAAAAAAATATTAAACAACAAAAAGAATAGGATATAAACAATATTAAAAACATAAATAATTAGTGTACTTAAAAGTACCTTATCAATAATTGCCTTAGAGTTTAAAAAAGAATTTAAAAACCTTTTTTAAGCCCGTTAACTAAAACGGTATAAGCCATATTAGCAAGAGATGGTTATTTTCCCGAACCAAGTGAGGGGAAATAGTTCGAGGGGTAATACGGCTTTTAGACCCTTGTCACACAATCTACTATTTATTTATACCACCGTTTAAGTTATTTACTCTACTTTTCACTTCGACAGTGAGAAAATAGGTAAAAACAAAGAATCTCCATCCACAATCTATAGTAAATACCACGGTGAAAACGAAAAGATTGTTCAATTTGTCGCCATATTTTTTTAATAAACTGCTTTAACACAGATACATAATATTGACACCACGAATTAAACTTCTCAGACCGTATAATAGCCGCGTCCAAACGCCCGAGCGCGGCGGACAGCATACGGTGCATATGATAAAGCGAGATAGACAGCGTCTTTCCCACTCAAACTCATAGCTTATGCCATGTCTCATGTGCCATGCCTATAGACGGCCTAAGGAGTTTATTTTTTTAAATGATTTGAATTTTGGAATAAAAAAACGCCTTATAATATTTGAAAGTAAGTATGTTCCCTGATTGGTTGATTTTAATATATAGCTGTACTCGTATTCTGATTAGTTGATAGCAAATACAAATGGTTTTTTAAATAGTTGTGATTGGTGGATTTAATACGTTGAAGTGTTCTGTTTGGTCAAATTAAAATGTTTTAAAATCATAAATAATTATGTTTTCATATTTTCCCTAGGGGCTAAATGTGCTACATTAGCCCCGCTATCTAAGCCTAATATGAAACACTTTTCGAGCATGAAAAGTGAAAAATAAGTAAAATGGGAAGTTTACATTAAATAGACGGTACAGTTATATATAAGTAGGTACAACTTAAAAATATTTGCAGTGCCAACCCAATCGCTTTCAATGATTCTGTGACACTGATACGGGGTTTAATTATCATACTTTCGTCATACATCTTCGATAAGAACTAAACAAACTGAAATGTTTCCATACTTTGAATCTTAACATAATTAAAATAAAAACAAGTGTGAGAGTAACAAGTACAATTAAGTGCTTAATACATCGCTTGATAGCATCACTAGGGGATCACGGCACGGTTCCAAGAAGTTTTTGTTTAATAATTTACTAATAAACTCACGTGCAAGTTCAGCCATTGATTCTGGTTGTTGTCTATGATAGCAAGTGTAAAGTATTTTTCTTGATATATTTCCTTAATTTATCAACATGTTTTTTTTTTATTATTCTGTTTATTTGTACGTAACTCTCATGATTTTTAGGGATCCGTACCGACAGTTGAAATTTTCAGAGATGATGTATTTCTATTGCCGCTATAACAACAAATACTAAAAACAAAATAAAATAAATATTTAAGGGAGGCTCCCATACAACAAACGTTGTTTTTTTGCCGTATTTATAGATAATGGGTTTTATAGATAAGCTCCGTGCGCGAGTCCGACTCGCACTTGGCCGGTTTTTTTTTCCACTCTATCCACCTTAACAAGTTTATGTTTGGCCCTACAGTTGTCTGGTAGAGGTGTGGCATTAAGTCCGCCCTTTGTACTGTTTTTTTGTGAAATAAAGTTTGAGTAAATAAAGTGAATCCAACTGGACACTAAACAGGTCTTATCGGATGAATTGGATTGAGTACGATAAAGTAAGAAGTTTTTTTTTAAATTATTTGAACAATCTATACCGCGAAACTAAAGGGTAATTACCCAGACTAAAAGCCTATACAATGGTATACCTGCGTAGAAGCTTAACTTGGCATAAATCAAGCCGTCGGAACAATACTCAGGCACTGCTGCCTCAAACTCAGAACAATGGAGTCTCAGGATAAAATGGAGGGATTTAACTATTTATTAATAGTACGGAAATAATGGGTTGTTTCAACCCGGTAACAATAAAAGTATTGTATTTTTTTAATATTCACAGTGTTATTACTTAACCTAAAGCTAATCATATTGAAAATGATTTTTATTCATTTTTCTACTCCTGTACTTTTATCTGTCATTTACATAGTCCCGAACACTAATATAAAGACATACAAAATAAGTCTGCAGAAAAGTCTATACTCTATTCCCCATAACAGTACGGCACAACCGTGCTGTTTTGTCGCCAAAACGATACGCTTAGCAGCCATACGCTTCTAAACCTGGGTAGTGCTACATTGTGCCACGGCCTACTAGACACGATCGAGTAGGCCGCGACGCGACTAATCTAGAGGGCCATGCCGAAACATAAAATACATTAGGTACTACCAACTTAACAAACCACTGAATGTATTTACTTCAAATAAATTATTGTACTAAAGGCATTGCTGCCAACTTAAGAAAAACCTTGGTCTTAATATGACAGTACTGGCAAGTTGAATTAAGAACAAAACAGACCATAAACAAGAGGTGTCAATGTGTCATGTTTCCAATTTCCCACCAAAGTTCCAGTTTAAAATTAAAAGACGAAATATGTCAAATATGATAACTATTCGTTATTAATAACTTCTTAAGATTTGATTCATGTTTGTGAAGTGAAGAAAAATGTGTACGTTCCTTTTAAAATGGACGAAGAAGAAAATAACTGCACCGCTGATGAAATTGCGTGAGTAGTAATAGAACTAACGGAAAACTTACTGCCTGAAAAGTCAAATTATGCTATTTATTTAAAATAGTCGTAGAAAAAATATTGTATGCAACGGTGTATAACTTGGTCTTAAAACGCTCGTGGCGGGAAAAAGTACCCGAGAAAATAAAATAATTGACCTTACACATTTTTTGTGTAGTTCAACACTTAATCTAATTGGGGCACGATTTAGTTTTTGTGTAAGGTAAGTAGGATTAGCCATAAAAAATGTCAAACACCTAAAACATCATTCCCCTGGCGCGTCCATCAGCCATTTTGTGAACAATCTACTCTGAAAAGAACTAGTTATGGATTGAAATCAAATATTGTATCGAGTTAAATCGTTAGAATATAAGTTAGTGATTTAAAAATAAAAATATGGTTCCCCTATTTAGTAGTCGTAGTTTTTATAGGAATACATATTAAAGGTTTGTCCAGAGCTAAGCTATCATTCCCCTGATGCCTGACTAAACAACGAGCACATCCCTACTGAAATGACTTGTGACGTGTAATCTCTGTCGTGCCTCCTCACCCTCTTCAGTAGCGCTACCAGCGCCGCGGAGAGGGGACACGTCTCGTCGCTGGGGCTCTGAGCAATGAAGGTTGATATATCATTCCCCTGACTTTGGTTCACTATGACTATCATTACCCTGTACTTTCATATATAATCTATTTCCTGCAATTGGCATATAATGTTGTAAAGAATAACACATGAATGAGTGCATGTGTTGATTTAATATTGACTCTTATATTAACAACAGTTTCGGCATAATCGACAAGAAATATACTTTTTGTTATTCCCCTGGCTCTCATCCCCACGATTTTCTGAACAGGGTAATGATACTAATGATAGTATTCTGAAGTTTTTTTGGAAATTCTAATATTTTATCATATAACGCAAAACATAATGATCGATTGATTTATTCAACAATCGATTTAATTAACTACCAAAAATTATCATTCCCTTGTAATTGTTATCATTCCCCTAGTCATTTTTCTCATTCCCTTGTCCTTTTTCTCATTCCCCTGTTATTTTTTCTCATTCCCCTGGCAGATAAACTTTGAATTAGTATATTTCCGTACCTAATTGACCCAAAGTGATGCCTATTCGATTTGCTTATTATTAAATATTTAATTGGATTTTATTGTAACAGTAAAAATTTCTAAAAATAAAAAACGCCAAGGGAATGAGATGAATAATGCAATTCTCAAGAATGACCCGTTAACCTAATTAATGATATTATCAGTAAATAAAATAAATAAAAATAAATATAAGGGGACAATCTTACACAAATCGAGCTAGTCCCATAGCATGCTCAGTAAGGCTTGTGTTATGGGTACTAGACGACGATATATATATGTAATAGATAGAAATAATTAAATACATAGAAAACATCCATGACTCAGAAACAAATATTCATGCTCATCACACAAATTTTTGCCCCCGATCCCGACCCCTCCGTGATTGAGAGTTAAACTTTTTCAAAATAAAGCTTTTTCTAATCCGCTTATCAATAACAAACAGTGAAAAAATTATTTTTGCCCTGCAAATTTTGTCTGTGTATAATTCATTTCAGTTTTTAAATCAATTACATCGATTTAAAAACTTAACGAATTTTGCTGGTACTAGATCTACTCGACTTTCTACGGGTACTGAGAATGAATTATTATAAATAAACAAAAAGACATTCATAATCACTCTTAATTCAATTTTTGTACACAGTCTCTGCTATTTACACACTTGTGCCGATTTCACGGGGGCAGAACAGTGGGCAGCACAGTACCTACTGCTCCTGTTCTGCCCCCGTGTGAAATCGGCATAATGAAAAAAGGCATTAATTCGCACCATTACTCTGTGGATTATTTTTCCGAGCTACGGTTTTTGGCATATGAAACCCTAAAACTCAACGTAATAATATGTAGAAACAACTGGTAAACAGACAAGTTAATGATTGTGGTATCTTTTACTTATACATGCCGACCTCGTATCATTAATGCATTACTTTCCGAGGAGAAAAGAAGTGTCTGATTGACTACGATTTTATCAGTACCTACACAATGATTGTTTACGGCGATCAAAATGTGCAAATTCCGAATTATTCACATTTTGGTGAATACATGCTATCATATCTGCGACAAGCAAAGGGTGACGATGTCTGCCTGGTAAGCGAACCACAAAAAATATGGATAAAATCGTTTTTAATAATTAGTTTAAATTATTTTTTTTACAGGAAAATGGTGTGACTCGTCAGTCATTGACATACAAAGAAGCGACGCAATATGCCGTGAATCTGTCTGCAGCTTTTTCGAAGCTGGGAGTCAAAAGAGGGGACGTCGTCGCGATTGGATCCGAAGCTTTCTTGCATTACGTACCTACGGTTTTAGCTGTTACATTTACGGGGGCAGCTTACACCCCATACGAGTTGGAAATCGGAAATGGTTTGTTATTAATAGTTTAAACTTAGTACCCGAGATTCCAGAATAAGTAACCATTTTTCGTATCAACAACGAAAGTATCACTTGTGATTTAGAAGCAGTCGCGAATTTTAAGCTAAAACAACTTCCCCAGCAACGTCTCTATTTTTTTGTTTCGTGAACTATTTTGACATGTATTCGTACGCCACGGTATCTTGTGTCCGGTATAGGCGGATTACCTACATCGTGGATTCGTGATTCAAAATTGCAATCCGACGATCGCGCGATCGCGCGAGCCGTGGCGTTGCACCGTTCCGTGTGTTCCTCGCATTCAATACGTTAGTACTTCATTAACATTATTCATTTTGCATAACTTCTCACGTTTAATTGATATGGCACGTGAGGGTAGGCGGCTGCAGATACCTGCCGCCTGCCGCCCGCTACCCGCCCGCAAAACCTTGGACATCGACCCTCTTGCCTCTGCCACTCACAGGCACCGTCTCAGGCCGCGTCTCACCGAATACCATGGCGACGTGGCCAACTACTGTATCCAAACATATCATGAAGAAATGCATAGAGTTAACTGACTTACGCTTGGCTAACACACGTTTTTCATAGGATACGCCGCCGGCGACATCGCCATGGCTGTACCCTGTGGTACGGCACTGGTGTGGGTAGTTAAACGGTAGGCCTGGCTTATAAGCAAACACCGGATTGACGGGGGCAAATTGGTACTGACGTTTAATAGTGCGAGGACACATTAAACAAATTTTGTTCGTTGATATCGATAAAAATGACGTACAACCGTTGCGTAATTTTAAGAATTTAAATTAAAAAGAAAACGACATACACAAAAATAAACTTTTTGAATAATTTATTTATTCAATATTTTATATAATTTTCATTATTTACGATGAATTTATTTTCCACATTTTCAGACTAACTTTCGTCGCTTGGGCGACAATAACCATTTTAGCCAACTAAATGACCTTTCTTGGTTAAATGTAGTAATTCGAGCAAATTGAAACAATTTATAGTGTTGATACATTTCTTCTGTGCGACTCAGTCCTATTTCTTTTCCGGGTGCCAAATAATTTAATGTTTTTAAAGTTGAAATGCCGACGTTTTGCTCTAACACTATTCGAAGTTTTTTGTGAATAATTTTATCCTGTGGATTCAAGTATAAATGAAAGAGGTTTGCCATTATTAAAAATATACAAAATTAGCCATTAGTTATGATAATGATGGTTATAAAATATTTTTATCGATGTGGATAAACTTAGTCGATTTTTAATTAATCACTAGCGCTGGTACATTTTTGCCCCCGTCAATCCGGTGTTTGCTTATATTTTACCAAACTTTAAGGCGAATTAACATTTACCTTATTTTTCAGTTACGCTTAAACACAAATTGCAATTGGCAAAACCAAAATATTTTATTTGCTCTGCGTTGTTCTGGAAAGCCTACAAAGATGTGCTGCAGAGTTTTGACAGTATTCAAATGTATATTGCAATATCGGATATCCCGGATTTGCCTATATCTTTAAAATCATTGACAACGACAATCAACGCAGATATTGATGTGGAAAAATATGAACCCAAGGCTGTCCAGGGCAAGACAGACACGGTTATAATCTTATATTCGTCGGGTACGACTGGAATGCCCAAAGGAGTGGAAATAACGCACTACAGTTGTATGCTTACATGTTTACCAGATGCGTTAGTATTTACTATTACATTCTATCACGTATACTTATGAGGACAAATTACCACACACTTGCGATTTAAGTTACTTCTCTTTTCATTGGCTTTTGTCCTAAATGGTCCACATTTTACTAAGTACTTACTGTGCTAGGTACGTGCCAAGGTGTCTTGACAGTAGCGATAACTATAGTGCATTCATCCTTTCTTGTCTTATTTGGTAAACAACATTCTAACCTCAAAATGTATCTTTTTAGACTATAGCAGCTATTTTATATCGTAAAAAAGCGTTGCTAGACAAAAAATCGTGAAGTGATGTCCGAAAAGTCGTCTCGGCATGATCTAATACTCACAAAATTGCTATTCTATCCTAAAAAGATGCATTTTGAGGTTCGAATATTGTTTACCAAATAAGACGAGTAAGGATGAATGCATTTATAGTAACTTTCATCTAGATGTCATAAGTTCTTACCGAATAACTTGATATCGGTGTTTTTTTATGCGATGACAGTAAATAATACACGCTAAAACATCTAAGTACAGGACACTTTTTCACACTTATTGTATTCTAGTTTCAGACACAGGACATCACTGCAAACGGCGTTCATGGCGATTCCAGGCCCGTGGTTCATAAATTCGGGTGTATTTATGACATACAAATTTCTTGTGCTAGGAAGAAAAGTTGTTTTTACAACTGAATTACCGTTTGATACGGTATTGCCGATTTTAAAAAACAGTAAGGTGTGTAACCATTTTACGAAATAAATACAGTACCTACCCTACATCATTGACTTGACTACTAGATCGACTATTCATAACATACCTAACTGATTTTAGGTCGACTTTTATTTATATACATGTTAGGTACATAAAAATCTTAAAAGTAAGTTTAAAAAAAAAGTATCAGTCCAAATGCAGGGGGAGAGCAGCACCGTCGTCACAGGGTTTAAAGCGGTGTCGTGTACCGCGGATACACATACTAGCGGCGCGTATGACAGCAATGCCGATTCGTGCTCTCAGCCAGCTCAGTATGGTGCTTAAGGAGCGGTTCCAGCGCTATTTATTTTTATGTAACATGTATATAAATAAATGGATATTTTATCTTGTAAATTTTAGGTCAATGTTATGTTTACTACTCCAGCCTATATTCGTGGGATAGCTATTAGTGACTTGCCAATAAAGGATCATTTCGATAGTGTGGAGATGATCTACTGTCGATCGTCTCCACTTCGTGAAAACACTATCAAACTCCTGAGAGAAAAGTACGTATTTAATTTCAACGTATTATTTTAGAGCATACTCTTTCCTATCATATATTATACACTAAAGAGCAAAAAACCCGGATACAATTTATATATGGAAATTCGATACGACGTAAACCACTTTTTTTCACTTGAGCGAATGTTAAAATATTAATACGACAACCCCTGCAGGTTCCCCAAGGTAAAAGATATAATCCAGGCCATGGGATTGACTGAGTGTGGCGAGCCGATTTCAGAAATTTGGGCTCCAAAATTGAAACCCGCAAGCGTAGGCAAAGTATCACCCGGTGTGCAAATAAAAGTAAGTAGACAAACAGTAACAAATATTCTTATTGTGCATGGTATCCGATATGCCATGATGCCCATATCGTACTCGTTCAGTGACAACTTAAGTCTCAACATATTATTCTTAATACATTTTGTTTATTTCAGATTGTGGACCCAAATACACGAGATATTCTAGGTCCAAACCAACACGGTGAAATTTGTGTGAAAGGTCACATGATTATGAAGGGCTACTTAGACATTGACCGCTTTGATTATTTAGATGAGGATGGATATTACAAAACTGGAGACTTGGGGTATTTTGATGAAGAGCAACACTTTTATATAATTGACAGACTCACTGACAGAATTGTCGTGTATGGCTTTAAGGTAAGTTGTAACTTACGTCACAACACATTGTGGAATCCGGACTGTTCATGCTTCCAAGGGCATAGTACCTAATTTACTTAAATACTAGTGTTATTGACGAGAGACATAATTCTGATCTTGACACGTTTTATTGTTATTAACCCTGTAAATTACTGACAATATTACATTAATGTTCCTTTTAAAAGCATTAATAGACGATCGAACGGTCCGGCGGACCGAGAGGGACACAGCTATCTGAAAGAATCAGATAGTCATATATCGCTCAGATTCTTTCACATAGCTGTGTCCCTCTCGGTCCGCCGGACCGTTCGATCGTCTGTTAATACTATTAGGGTTCCGTACCAAAAAAGGTACTAAAGGAACCCTTATGGTGCGACTCCGTCCGTCTGTCTGTCTGTCACAAAGTGAAATATCTCACGAACTACTTAAGGTATCAATTTGAAATTTGGAATGGTTTTAAATGAGAGGCATCCACGTGCATGGAAAATGAAAATTTTTAATATATATTTTAATTTTCCATAAAATCTTACGAATATGAGGAGGGGGCAAAAAAAAAATTCAACTATTGGGTCAAGTGGGGTATCATTTGAAAGAGCTTGAGTTGCACATTTTGAAACAGTTTTTCTTTTTTTTTCTACACGGGGAAAATTTTGATCTATGAAGAAAAATGTAAAAAAAAATACCATTCCCCCCTTATCTCCGAAGTTATTCAAGCGAAAATTTTTAAATAATTACTTGTGATTAAGATAAACATAAATATTACGAGAAATGTTATTGTTTTTCTGTATCTAGCATAGTTTTTGTTTTTTTACAAAAATCATTTCGTAGTTAAGTTTGCAATTTAAACTACTTTATAAGTATTTTTTTTGTTTTGAAATTCCTATAAGACTATAATAGAAATACCCTTATTTCAAATTAAAAAATAGTAATCGAGATCGGTACACGTGATAAACAATAATCGCTAAAACACCAACATACAGACTAAGCTGATTACCCTTGCACGTTAGTACCAAATGGGGCCGATAGACGGCGCTGACCCCATTCGCGTTGTTAAGATTTTTCTAGAATGATTGGAGTTGGGACGGGTATATTTCAATAGCAGGTCAAAAAAAATCGCGATTCAATTGTCTTGGTAGTTTGATGGTGTTGGTGTAAAAGTTACTAGTTGTTTTAAATTGAATTCTGTTGTGTTGGGTTAAAATAAGTAAATAATTTAACAAATATTGGGATATTTACCTTTACCTTGAGTTAATTGCTAGTTTGTACGGAACCCTCGGTGCGCGAGTCGGACTCGCACTTGACCGGTTTTTTTTATTGTTTTTGACGCTTATTTGACCGTATACATCTCTACGAACATAAGTATACATTAACAATTTTGTTTTGTTTTCATTAACTTCGTGACATTTAGTTTGTTAACCGTTTATATCGGTCCTTAATCTGCAAATTATAAATTATTATTGTGTAAGATTATTATTATTTTATTGTAAGATTAATACTTTTTATTGTATATTACCGTTTGACATGTAAAAGTGCCCCCCTTGTGGCCTATTTGCAGAATAAATAATTAATTTTGATTTGATTTTGATTTAAGCATACTTAAAAATAATATTTTAGTTTGAAACAATAATTTAAATTCTAGGTTTCTCCTGTGGAAATTGAAAATGTATTACTGCAACACCCTGGAGTTCAAGATGCGGGAGTAATAGGCAAACCAGACCCCGACGCTATCCAATTGCCAATAGCATTCGTTGTGAAAAAGCCGGGAAGTAACGTCACGGAAACAGATTTGATAGAATTAGTTGCGTCTGAGGTAAACTGAAATTACAATTATAGCGTTATTAGCGTGCGTATATACTAAGAGAAGTTTTGTATTAAGAGTTGTTAAACATCATTTAATCCTAGCAACGCGATCAACAAATCACAAATTAGTAAGGATGTAAAAACTTAAGTTTCTATCAAAAAAAATTTTTTTTGGATCCTGCTTTATTTGCAGAATATATATAATATAATAAGGATAACTAATATTATTTGTATTTTTTTTGTGAGAAAAACATTTTTCTATTTTGTTTTATTACTCATTTTGTAAATACATATCAACATAACAGCTTCCGCGTGGTGTCGGGTTAGAATAGCACCATCCCCTTTCTTCCCGTGGGCGTCGTAAGAGTCGACTAAGGGAACAGGGTTGAAGTGTGTTGTGGGCGATGGGCTAGCAACCTGTCACTGCGATATCACATTTTGTCGATCATTTTACACTTATGCTAAAATTGGTACTGGAACACGGTGCCCTTTTAGGTATAAAGGCGTGAATGTATGTATGTATGTAACAGCTTACGCCATGGCGTTGGTAATGATGATGATGATTGATGTTACCCGTATCTTGTTTCGACAAGTAATTTGGTGAAAAATCTTGAAAGCGGTGAATTAACGGTACTTACTAGTAAAATAAAACGGTTTTCGTTCAGTCTGTTTAAAAATAAGTACGATTTATAAGGACCGAATCATATCCCTTTGTGCCTAGTCTGAATACATCTATATATATAAACGTAAAAGTCCTGACTGACTGACTGACTCACTTAAATCAACGCCCAGCACAAACCGTTGAACCTAGAAAGCTGTATTTTTCACTACAGGTAGAGTATACAACGAAAGTACCCACTAAGAAGGGATTTTTGAAACTTCCACCCTCAAAGGGGTAAAAAGGGGGTTGAAAGTTTGTATGGGGATGGAGTAACATTTTAAGTTAGGGACTTGAAACTCTGTGTATAGACTGCTTATTACAATACGAGAGAAGTAATTTCAGGGTTTTGAAAAAACCCACCCCTAAGCAAGTGAACCAGGGGTGCAATGTTCGTATGGGGGAAACATAATTTTTTTGAACAAGAGACTTGAAACTTTGTAGAAAAAATACATGTTGAGATACAAAAAAAGTGATTTCAGCGTTTTAGAAAATTCTACCTCTAAGAGGGTTAAATAGGGGTGCAATGTTTCTATGGTGCAAATTGTATTTTTTGAACTGGAGACTTGAAACGTTGTCGAAAGATTACTTATTTAGATACAAAAAAGGACTGTCAGCGTTTTAGAAAATTCTACCCCTAAGGGGATTTAAATAGGAGTGCAAAGTTTGTATGAGGGAAACTTATCCTTTTGAGCTAGAAACTTGAAACTTTGTACACAGATTACTAATTTAAATACAAAAAAAGCACTTTAAGCATTTTGGAAAGATCCTACCCTAAAGTTGCATCCTTAGCCTGTCTGCTAAAAGACTGCAAATCAAATTTCAGCGTTTTTTATTTATCTCCTAAGAAGGTTAAAAGGAGGTTTAAAGTCTGTATGATGAGCAAGACATTTTTAAAGTAAGAGATTTGTAACTTCGATTTTAAACTGTTTCTTTGAATACTAGAGAAAAATATTGGGTGGTACGAGATTCACCCCTAAAGAGGCTAATAGGAGTTGGAAATTTATACGAGGGACAAGACAATTTTAAAATAAGGGAACAGTAACTTCGGTGAAAAACTAGAAAACAAATTACTGCGTTTTTTATATCCTTCCTCCAAGGTTGGAGGTTAAAAGAGGTTAAAAGTATGGGGAACAAGTTACTTTGTGAATTCTTCGGTCAGACATATTTACCTACTATTTGGTAAGCCATTAATTCAGAATACATAATACTTATCTTCGCGGAAAATCAAGTTAGGTTAAGTTAGAATTGCGGCCCTTACAAAGCGAACAGCTACCAAAAAAAGTAGGTTAGGTTAGAACTGCGATGCTAACAAACCGAAACTAAGGTAATTTTAGATTAAAACTGCTGATCATTTTCTTAATTTAAGAAGTTAATTTTGGCTAATCAAAATAGTATAATTCTATATCACCGTTAAATAGGGACTGGGGATGGCGATGGAGAGCTCTACGACTTTGACATATGATAATTATACTATTAAACACTATACAGGCACCCCGGACTAACGTAATTAAAACTACTAATGGATTTATAATACAAACATACATACATTCACGCCTTTATTCCCAAATGGGGTAGGCAGAGCACATGAAACGTATGTTCCAGCGCCACTTTTAGCATAAATGTGGGAATAAAAGATCGACAAAATGTGTTATTGCAGTGATAGATTGCTAGCCCATCGCCCACAACACACTTCAACCCTGGTCCCTTATAGTCGACTTTTACGACACCTACGGGAAGAAAGGACGTGGTGAAATTCTAACACACGGGTTAAGGCAAAAAAAACAGTAGGTATTGTAGCTTAGTAGACATTTAAAAAATCCTTTAATACATTATGAAAAACAAACAGTTTGAGTAGTTACAAACGTGCGTATATTTAAGAAAAACTGACATTACAATTTAGCATTAGCAATTTAAGCCTTTTACGCCAAAACCCAAAACGGCATTACATGAACATAGGCGTAAAGATAATTTTAGACTCTTGGAAGGATTTAGGACAATTATTAAAAAAAAAAAAAAAATATTAGGGGACAATCTTACACAAATCGAACTAGCCCCATAGTAAGCTCAATAAGGCTTGTGTTACGGGTACTAGACGATGATATATTTAATAGATATAAATACTTAAATACATAGAAAACATCCAAGACTCAGAAACAAATATTCATGCTCATCACACAAATATTTGTCCTTACCGGGATTCGAACCCAGGACCTTCAGCTTCGTAGGCAGTGTCACTACCCACTAGGCTAACCGGTCGTCAAAAATTATATCTCGAAAATCATCCCCTAAAATGGTAAAAGTTTGTTTGGGACAGGGATAATTAAGGTTACGCCTAAAATATATTAATAGAAATATTTTTCTCAAATCTACACGGACGAAGTCGCGGGCAAAAGCTA
Organism: Epinotia demarniana; assembly: GCA_945867215.1. Taxonomy (NCBI): domain Eukaryota; kingdom Metazoa; phylum Arthropoda; class Insecta; order Lepidoptera; family Tortricidae; genus Epinotia; species Epinotia demarniana. The sequence continues at coordinate 14,803,727 of OX244261.1, forward strand.
GTACGTTACATACATAAATAGATGGACACCTTTAGTCCAAAAATGGTAAGCAGAGAACATGCAAGTTGTTCCAGTGCGACTTTTAGCATAAATTTGGATATATAAGATTAGTACAAGAAAATTAATAAAATCAGGGGAAATAATTCCTGTAGTTTTGTAAATTAGTACAGTTATACCTTGTCGTGTCCAGATGAACATACTAAAAGTCCTCGAGGGTGGGGGCTGTGCTGAGGATGTAGGGGGGGTTGAAGGTACCTTTTTTCAGATTTTCGTACATATCTCGAATACCTGTACGAATAGCGTTATAATAACTTGAGACAAAAGTTTTTACATAAAATTTCCTACAAAATTGGTCATAAAGATTTTTACTCTACGATCAATACTTTGGGAGCTACAGGATGTTAAAGTAAACAAAGAGATAAAAAAATGATGATTTAAGAAAACGTCGTTATTTCGTAGTTGTTCATCATAACTCTTATAATTACTTTAGATAAAAGTGTCCATAAAATTTCCTACAAAATTGGTCATATTTATTTTCACTCTACGATCGATACTTTAGGAGCTACAGGATGTTCAAGTTAAAAAAATACTCGATTTAAGAAAACGTCATTTTTTCGTAGTTGTTCATCACAATTCATTTTGCGTTTAGGATAAGCAAGCTCAGTTACCTGCTTATCAAACATACAATTCCCATGTCGATCCATTGAGAATTTCTAAACAAAACAAACAAATAAAGCTGCAAGACCACTGATTTCTCACTGACATAGTTGTTTCTTCGGGACAGAGTGCAACTATGACCTGGTAATGTATGAAACAAGTGTAGGGGAGAGATCCGTGTAACCCCAAAAAAAAATTGCCATTTCAAGGTTTGCCTTGGGGAGAAAGTTGGAGTACAGCCTGGCTAAACGGTCAGATCTAGGCCAGGGGTGCTCGACCAAATGTCATAGGAAACCGCATGCAGTTTTTGATGACCAAAAAAAAATTAAAAAAAAGTTTTTGGACTTTAGTAAAATCAGGGGAAATAGTAGTGTAGCTCCCAAAGTATTGATCGTAGAGTAAAAATCTTTATGACCAATTTTGTAGGAAATTTTATGTAGAAACTTTTGTCTCAAGTTATTATAACGCTTTTCGTACAGATATTCGAGATATGTACGAAAATCTGAAAAAAGGTACCTTCAACCCCCCCCTACACCCTCAGCACAGCCCCCACCCTCGAAGACTTTTAGTATGTTTATCTGTACATCGGTAGGAATAATTGTACCAATTTACAAAACTACAGGAATTATTTCCCCTAATTGCCCATATTCGGTTTAATTTTATTGGATTTGATTTAGACTAAATAAAGGTTTATATTTAAATATATTTATGTAAATTGTACTATAACACAGGTCGCGCCGTGTATGCAGTTGAAAGGAGGAGTCAGATTCATACCAGAGTTACCTAGAAACCCACGAGGAAAAATTTTACGCAGGAAACTCAAAGAAATGCTGGTTGAATCTAATTGAAAATATATAGGTACTTATTATAATTATGTTTAATCGTCTTACTTAAAAACTTTATGCATAACATTAAATGAAATATTTTCTTACCGGTGGTTGGTTTTATTTGGATTTTATTTCATGCATCTAGTAAATATTGTCACGCAAAGCGGACGGCAGCTAGTGAATACGAATTTAGCAATTAGGTTATCTCTGTTGTATATGTTTATAAATTTCGTATAACACGAGATTAATCAAAAACCCCTCTATGAACAAATAATGCAGTTTTATTTGGTATTTCCATTGTGGAACCTCAATAAAAAATCCAATAACCTAATCCAGAATTTAATCGGTCCGTTCAAATTGAAACATTTTATTGAATCGTAGATTCTTATCACATAACGGAGGTAATGATTCGACCAGGGACAATGGGTTGGTCCGGGACATATCGTAACTCGCGTCGTACTACGATCGACCGGATCCCGGACAAAACGGTCACGTGCTGCAACTGTGATTGTAACCGAGTAAAATATCCATTACGGAGAATTGCTTTAGAGGAATTTAAACACTTGAATTTACAATAGACTGTCGTCTTTTTTTATAAAATTTGATTATATATAAATATATGTTGTATCAGTATGCGACCTGTAAACTTGCCAAACGATTTTATAAATTATTAATCAGAGGGGTAAGTAACTTTTGGAACGTTCGTTAAGACAATTTAGCTGTCATTTTTAGGGTTCCCTAGCCAACAAGGAACCCTCATAAGTATAGTTCCGCAATGTCCGTCTGTCCGTCCGTCTTCAGCTTAGCTCAGTAACCCTTACAACTAGAAAACTGTAACTCGGCATGGAAATATGGTAAACCTATCACGGCGACAAAAAAGTAGAATAAAATCCTAAATATTTGTTTTAGGGTACCTCCCCTACATGTAAAATGCGGTGATGTATTTGTTTGTCATTAAACCTATAGTGTGGAATATTATTGAATAGCTTGTTCAAAAATATTATGGGTTTTCTAACACCATTTTTCAAGTCAGTAATGCATTTGCGAGATATTCGACTTTAAAGTACTAATTTTTGTTCGAGTCAGGTGTCATGCTTTTAGCAATATGTATGAATTACGAGTATATTTGTTCAAATGGGTGGTGCATGCTTTAGCGAAGCTATATAAAATGTTCATAACTCAATTCAGTAAGGCGGCAAGCATTTTGGGGACCTTTGGTTCGGGCTTGACGCAGAGCGGGATGCAGTGTTACTTAATTTTTCTTCTCAGATTAGAGCTTGTAGTGTATTGCTATCCTTATCTCGTGCGCATACGTCACGTCACGATGACCGGAGTGGGGGCAGTAGTTGTCCGACCGTTGCCGGGAGTGGTGGTGTGCTGTCGAGCCAAGGAATGTGTAAATAGCAACACCGGTATACCTATAGAACGTGCAAATAAGTGAACACTACAGAGCTTAAAACGTATTTTAATGTAATCATTTGGTCACTATTGTATTTTGACTTGTTTTGTTATAAAATAAATGCATCATTCAGTATGGAATGGCAGACTTTAAAATTACAAGTCTATGTGATTATTTCCCTATATTTTTTAAATTCTAGAAATGATCATTATTTTAGATAAACTATATAATATAACTTGATCAAACCCCTGAAAAAGGACAAACCAGCCTGTAAACTTAATTTTTGCTGAACTGCTACAAAATGCTGGTAAATCGCTGCTGTCTGGTCGATTTCGAAACCTCGATAGTCAGTTATAATATATATTTGTGAAAGTATATGTCATGAATAAGATGTTAAGATCGAATAGCGGTCTGAAGATCGGTATTCCTGTCACGTAGTACAAAAGTTGGGGCCAAGTAACAAATGAGACGTGGAAAAATCGTGGAAATATGTGAGCTGAGTTGATTCTTCCCGAGTGTTCCTGATGTCCAACACATGTATGTGGGATTAATGCCTTGCGATAAATCTTTCGCGAAAGTATCACGTAGAGTATTAGTCAGAAAGCAAACGAGGCACTGAATTTATTGCCTGAGATAGAAAATTGCATTTCACATATTTGTTAGAAACCTCATCCACCGAAACGATTGTTAAACACAGAGTTCTTGCATTTCTTTGATCAGAGGGGTAACGTAACGTTTCAACGCGCGTTAGGACAGTTTTACTGTCATATTTTCACATAAAATTTGACATTTAGATTTACCTGAAGCGCGTACAATGCGTTTCGTGATTGACTAGCAGGTATCCTATGTAAATGCAATTCCCGAAAAATTTGCTATACCTAATATATATCTTCATTTATATTGTTATCATAGTCAGCAACATACCTTTTCAGATTTGAGAATTCTAGGTCAATATTTCTGTCGCGCTGACCTTGACGTAAGTGGAAACGCTCGCAAGCGCTATAAGAATCGAGGTTTAATTCTGGAATGCTTCCTCGTCCGAAACTTAACCAATCGAAACAAAATTTTGGAAACTGAATCTAAGGAAAACATTTAGTGCCGGACTATTGATTTTTGCGCCTATTATCGACGGATTTGTATAATATGCAATAGGGGGGTAGACACTAAATAAAATAATCAATTATGTTATTTTTTCTCGAAAAAGGATTAAAAATGCTGTAAAATGGAGAAAATATCAACGCAAAAGGTTAAATAACAAGAAGTTATACGTGTCCAAAGTTTTAAGAAAACAACTTCATATGAAACGATGACGCTGAAAGATTACGACGTCACTGCAAATGCGCACTGCACTACAACGTGCCGTGCCCATCGTGTTGGGTGCCGTGCCGCCGTCGACGCGGCCCTCCGGCAGCATCCTGTAATGTGACGTCACACCACTGTTTGCGTTTTCTCTCTCTAACAAGCAATATTAAAACGGTTGTAGATTAATATTCGTCTCTGGAATGCACTCCCTCTGTCGATAAGACAGGTCCCAAGCAAGTTTATATTCAAACGTAAGCTCTTTAAGCACTTGCTAACAATCCTAGCTGAAAAGTTATGTTGCTAGTCGTAGGTAAGCGCGTGTGCAACAATATTTATATATATATTTATATGTATGTAGGTATGTGTATATAATGTCATTATATTCATATTTATATTCGTAGTAATCAACTTTGGCATTTGTATGGATATTGTTAATTTCGTTTTGTTAGTATTTCTCTTGCACCCACCTTTTGAAAGTCTCCGTTTGGCCCTATGGTTGACTTGTAAATAATGCCATGATCCATTAAGTCCGCTTTTTGTATTATTATATTTTTTTTTGGAAAATTACGTTTTTAATCTATTAATAAATAGACTGACGTTTGCACCATAGTTAAAGGGGCCGTTTTAAGACGGTGCAAACAAAAAGTTCGTATTTTAGCTAACGTAAGGCTTTTTCACAGGCCACATTTTCGTTCAAATGATTACATTGTTATAGTAAACTTCTGTTTTGTATAGATACACTCTTATTCTAGACCATAGCAGAGCTGTAATTCTAATTCTATATACGGTTATTGAAAACAATCAGGTTTTCGTCGGAGTGTTTTCCAAAAATACGCGTCAGAGCTATATTTTAGGTAGAATATTTCCATATTAAACTTTCAAAAACGTATTAATCTTTGCCTTTTACAATAGGATATATAGTCTTTTAGTACATAGTAGACGCACTAGTTCTAAACATTTGTTTTTCCTATAAAAAAATGATACTACAAAATGTCTAATTCGGTTAGGTTAAACATTTTTTTATTGACGTATATGATGATGTTTTGGAAATATAACATTTTATTATAAAACTACGGGCCTCGTTTAATATGACGTGATTTTTTTTTAATGCTTATGGGTGACCCAGTTAATTTAGACCATTTTTTAAAAACCACTATATAACCGCGCGCGTAAACGTCGTTCAATTTGCAACCGCGCGTTGTTCGTGCTAGGAAGGCTAGGGCCGATGATCAACAAGTTTAGTAAAATGTCACTTAGGAATAAGCTGACACTCTACAAGACTTGTGTTCGTCCAATCATGACATATGCAAGTGTAGCATTCGCTCACGTGCCTATGTCATCGCTCAAGCCGCTCCAGGTCATTCAGAATCGTTTTCTCCGAAGGGCGACTGGTGCCCCGTGGTACCAATCGAACCTCAGCCTGCACCACGACATGGAGATTAGCACCATGTATGGTTTCTTTAAGCAGGCTGCCAGACGTTATTTTGATAACGCTCCCCACCATAGGAATCCGTTAGTTAGGAAGGCTGCTGACTACGTCCCCATCCCTCCCCCCTCTGTCGTTACTCGGCGCTCACTGATTAGGGGCCGCACGGTCCGGCGTCCTAGGCACACACTCACGGACCCGGACGACGAAATCACAGCGTCCATCGAAAGATGGAACGCTGCTCTTTCGGCGTCCAACACATCGCGTACACTTCAGCGTTCCCGCCGGCGGGGACGTCCACCGCGAGACAACACAGACACATACAGTCCGCTTTCGTCCCGGTACCGCCGCATACCGGGTAGAGTCAGTCCGACGCAAGTCGGGCCTAGCTGAGTTTCTTGCTGGACTCTTCTCAGCTAGGCTAGGTTTTAGCGAACCAGCGATAAAACTCCCAGTAGTTCGATACCACTTACACCCCAGATTCGGTTGATACCGTTCAACCAATCTCACTGGAGCGCAAACTCTTAGAGTATTCCAGTGTACAAACTTCCCCGCGTGGTCGTGCCGGAGGCTTCCCCTGGATTTTCCCCAGGCCACCCTCCAACCACGCAGTTCGACCGCTATATTGGGTCCGTCCTATTATAGCAACAGTCAGGTTCAAAAAAAAAAAAAAAAAAAAAAAAAAAAAAAAAAAAAAAAAAAAAAAAAAAAAAAAAAGTCGTTCAATTCATTACGCGCCGGGCGCTCCCAGAGAACGGACGTATCGCTCTCGTCGCCGCGCAAAGGTCGGTGACCGAGCGTACGCTACATGCACCTGCGTATAGCTGTAATGCGCCCGCTTCAGATTGATACTTGGTGGGTAAGTAATTTTACATGTTAAGTAAGTTTGTTTATTTTGTTGTTTCTCCAAGCACTAAAGTGATATTACTTTTTATAGAATGGGGAATAAACAAAAATTATTTGGGATTAAAAAATCCGATCCTACCGCGGCCCGACAAGTTAAAAGCTAAGTCACCATATATGTTACCAAATATTATTCATATCATTTGTTTATACTCGTACTGCACGTTACTAATAATAAATCAGCCTATATAACGTCCCACTGCTGGGCACAGGCCTCCTCTCGTGGATGAGATGGAACGCCCAGTAGTCTCCACGCGGGCCCGGTGCGGGTTGGAGACTTCACATACACCTTTGAATTTCTTCGTGGATGTATGCAGGTTTCCTCATGATGTTTTTCCTTCACCGTAAAGCTAACGGTAACTATCAAAACTCATTGGTACGAGCCTCACGACCGTTGTTTGACAGCCGCATACCTGAACCGCTAGACTACCGTAGGTTCATGGAAAACGTTATAGGTATTTAAAGCTCCGGTTATGAAACTTAGGACATGTACTTTTCAAGAGAAACCAATGTTTTTGGCAATTACTTTTTGTGGTAATGATGATCTTTATTCACAGACAGAAAAAAAAAAGTGAAAAGTCGACAAATTTAATGGAGGATGGGTCAATTGATTATGTTGATAATGAGATGACCAGTGTATGTATAAATAGCAAAACCTCTGTATCCTATGAATTGTTTTTTTATTTATTTTACCGTTATTCCCGGTTGTGCCTAATGGAGCTCGGGCTCCGCTTTGACACCTACTCCCAAGATTTGGCATAGGCACTAGTTTTATGGTATGTAAATAAGTGCGCCATCATCATCCCCTACCGTTATTGCCGATTGTGACAATGGAGCTCGGGCTCCGCTTTGACACCTACTCCCAAGATTTGGCATAGGCACTAGTTTTATGGTATGTAAATAAGTGCGCCATCATCATCCCCTACCGTTATTGCCGATTGTGACATAATGGAGCTCGGGCGCCGCTTTGACACCTAATCCCAAGATTTGGCATAGGCACTAGTTTTATGGTATGTAAATAAGTGCGTCATCATCATCCCTACTGTTATTCCCAGTTGTGCCATAATGGAGCTCGGGTTCCGCTTTGACACCTAATAACAAGATTTGGCATAGGCACTAGTTTTATGGTATGTAAATAAGTGCGCCATCATCATCCCCTACCGTTATTGCCGATTGTGACATAATGGAGCTCGGGCTCCGCTTTGACACCTACTCCCAAGATTTGGCATAGGCACCAGTTTTATGGTATGTAAATAAGTGCGCCATCATCATCCCCTACCGTTATTGCCGATTGTGACATAATGGAGCTCGGGCTCCGCTTTGACACCTAATCCCAAGATTTGGCATAGGCACTAGTTTTATGGTATGTAAATAAGTGCACCATCATCATCCCCTACCGTTATTGCCGATTGTGACATAATGGAGCTCAGGCTCCGCTTTGACACCTACTCCCAAGATTTGGCATAGGCACTAGTTTTATGGTATGTAAATAAGTGCGCCATCATCATCCCCTACCGTTATTGCCGATTGTGACATAATGGAGCTCGGGCTCCGCTTTGAGACCTAATCCCAAGATTTGGCATAGGCACTAGTTTCATGGTATGTAAATAAGTGCGTCATCATCATCCCTACCGTTATTCCCAGTTGTGACATAATGGAGCTCGGGTTCCGCTTTGACACCTAATAACAAGATTTGGCATAGGCACTAGTTTTATGGTATGTAAAAGTGCGTAAGTTTAATAAAATAGAAACATTTAAAACTCATCTGATTTTTATTTCCTAGCTCACTATAAAGTAAAAGTATAACAATGATCAAGAGAGTCGGTCCAACCGGCCGGCAGCACTCAAACCGCACGCACACAATAATATCGTAGTGTGGGTAGCTATCAGGGCCGCGCGCAGGCGATCGCGACTAGGTCGAGTTGTAACGAATTGTTTGCACCCTCTTAAGCGTTTATTCTAGATATATTGAATCACCGTTTTTCTTAGGAATCTAAGATAAAAAATCCTGGAAGGATACAGTCGACTACGTTTGTATGAAAATGGCCCCTATCTTAAATCGTGAAGTCGTATCGTGAATAATTTAAGTTTCTGTAGTTAAAATAAATATTATTAATCTATATACCTATACTACAAGAGATAATACTGAATGTTTTGCAATAATCCCAAATCCCAACTTATATAAGCAGTTAGTAACAAATTCGTCCCGGAACGAAAACACAGTCTCATTAGCGAACTTTACCCAACGGCCGCTAAAGAATTGACTGCGGAATAAGAGCTCTGCTAACAGGTCGTATTATCCCGGGACCACTAACTGGATACTCCGAGAGCGTACCACTCTATTTACCATAAAGGTGGTAAACGACGGGCTAAACTTACTAACTAAAACCCTTTACTTCTAGGAGGGTAGTCTTGCTTGGACCACTCCCAAGGGCTTCGGAGAGTACTGCGTTGTCCCTAGAGGTCGGCTCTAATGCGAAGCGTTGCGTATGTATAGGTAATCTGTGCTTTATTTCATAGCGAATGAAGAACATGGGTTTCCACTTTGTTTTTTTTATTATTAGAAAGGCAAAGGTGAATTACAGAACAGCTTATTGATGGATATTCGAATAATGCAGCAGTTGATATGTTTTTGTTCTTAGATTCTTTAAGTCAGAATAGGATAAAATGAAACTGCCATTCCTCATTGAATTATTGAGTTCATCCCATAGAATGTGTTGGTTAGTAATTGAATTTATCGTATAAAATGTTAGTAGGTAAAGTACGAGTTGAAGGAGCCACAGAATATCTATTGTTTACTGGATTCATTCTGATTCATTTTTATGACGCGATCCTGATTTCCTGACGCGGCCCGCAATTCCATTTTCTTTCGAAGTCAGCCTCCACACACTACTCGTGCGGGATTCGGCGTGCAACATGTTCAGCGCACTTCGCCACCTTGACAGGTCCGATAACATACTGTTTTACATTTATTTGTTTAAGGGCCTGTTTCACAATCGCAGGATAAAGTTATCTGCCAGTTAATATTATTGCTATCTTTTCTCCCGTCATATAAAAGAAAAGTGACAGCCAACATTTATCTGACGGATATGTTTTAACTGGAGATTGTGAAACAGGCCCTAAGTCTTTATTTCACCTGTTCAGCATAGCCGAATCGATGGACCTCGATGCGCATGAAAGTAGGTATTGGCTGGCTTTGGCGTCAATGTCAGGAAAAAATATAACGTAAACAGCTTATACAAGATATACCTAACTAAATAGTATAAAATCAACAATTAACACACTACAAATGATGTAATAACAATACTTCGCCAAGTCACATACATAAACATTTCCATATTACCTTTCCACTTTACCACATGAATTTATTTACGAGAGTAAATGCGTATTGCGTTGATCATTAAAAAGACCCCAACTCCCTATATGTGGGCCGGTAATATTTGAGCAGTTCCGTCGATTCCTCAGTGATCTGAGAAATAATCATATTTGGCACTTCGTTAGTTGCTACAACAGATTCCGATTCCGATATGAGAATCTTTGACTTACTTTACATCACTGAAGACTCGTCGTTACACGACTCCCTGAGGCGTTGTAAGAAGAAACTGATTGAAACATTTAAATTAAAATTAAATTAAATATTCATTTATTTCGAACCAAGTCCATATCATAAAACATTACAAACATTATACACATTAGGTACATTAAAACAATAAATAGGAATAAAATTAAAATTACAAATAAAATAATATAACGTAACATCTTAAAATGTGACACGATTTGTAGCCATATGCATGGCGTTCCATCGTCCCACTATCGGACAATCCAGTCTGTCAATAATGGTATTCAGGAGGCTGCTGGTACTGTCCCGCATGCGACGCATCAGGGAGGCAACTCGTTTGCGCATTATTGCCTGAAAGCTATCCACACGAGCCTCTGCAAACATACCTGACGCACTGCAAAATCGAGGCAGCCCCAACAACACCCTAAAACCATTATTGTATTGGACACGTAAGACATTGATAGATCTCTGTGTGCACTTGACCCACAGGCTGCAGGTGTAAAAAGTCTGGCAAAACGCTTTAAATAGAATTATTTTGACATCCTTCGTACACCGTGCGAACCTGCGAGCCAGCATATTGCTTCGAACTGCCAATGCCCTACGCTCTCTTTTTGCCCTACGCTCATTTAGTGTACCCGAGACAGATTGTTCCGATAGTTCAGTTGATTAGTAGCGACGGGCCATGTATCAAGGGACTGTAGACCTGCAGGTCGTTCACGTAACGCATTGTACGCACGTTAGGTAGATCTAAATGTAAAATTTTATATGGAAAATTGACAGTTGATTTGTCCTAGCGAGCGTTTGGAACGTTACGTGATTAACTCTCTGATTATATGGTTTTACGTATACATGTAGCTAGCCAAGCACATAAAAGCCACAAGCCATTTTTTTGGTTTAATAAATGCTCGTTTACTGATGTTAATACAATATTATATTTTAAGCGAACAATGTTATATATGTACTCTGTGTCAACTCAACTAATCAAGATAAAGTTTATTCCAAGATTAGTCCACACCAGTTTGACATTTGACGCAACGCAATTAGTAGAATTCGGCCTTGGAATACTAATGAGGCTCTACTTGGTGCATCTCTATTGTTTTACATATTGTTTATGCAGTTTATCCCAGAACTCAGTCTTTCTTTTCCGGGTGCGACGATAAGATCAGGTCGCTCCCGATGAGCAAATACTGCTGATTCTGAGCGTCGAATGGCAGCCATTTCACGCCCAGACTGTCATCGGGAGTCGGGTCACTGAAACAATATTTGTAAATGAATTAACATATCGCTTTTTCGTAAAACTCGTTAGTTTGAACCTCCATTTTGCCACTAAATAATATGTAATTCAAATTGAACTGTATACCATCTCCAATTGCTATTATATGTTGAAGGATAACAACGTGAATAAACTTGCGAAGGAATTCAATGGTAGACTATCTACTGATCATTACCTCCCATCCATGATCTCTGCTCAGCAAATAAGCTGATCATCAATAATGACCAAGGACCATTGGGCTCAAACGAACCTGTCTGCTTCGGCACCTAAGCCCTTAAGGCTATTATAGCCCTTAAAAATGTATAATAAATAGGTACCCATTATTCACCATCAAATCGTACCTATTTAATTCAATCCCACGGCCTTCGTAAACACTTGTTTATAGTTGTTTTTTTTTTGTTTTCAACATTAGATAAGAATCGTAAAAATTGTTGTGGTATATTCAGTAACACAACATTTGTTTATCTAAGCATAGCAGTAAGAAGGCAGAACAAGACATACGGATATCCAAGAGAAGAAATGGGGTGGCCAATATTAAACCACTATCACTATAGGTAATCATCACGCAGCTATTATATAAGTACATACCCGAATTTGGCGAAATTAGTCCATAATCTCGTCATATTTTGAATGAGTTTAGTACTTTCACTCAGGAGATCTACGGGCACCTTCTCATCATTGAATAAATACAGCAAATCGTCGCCGTGGCTGACGCCCCTTCCCGTGACGAATGGCCGTCCAAGCTTTTCGGTCCAATAGTTTCTCTCTGAGCACATGTCAAATTGATAGAAAAATAATTTATTCGTATCCACCTGCACGCACATTTTTGAATATTCGATAGCATTGTACTTAAATAACTGCATTGAAAAATATTTGGTTAAAGCGTCGATATTTTCTGTAGACACAGGTTTGCTTCCGAAATAATACTCTTTGACTTTCATACCGATGATAAGTTGATCTTTTATTGAACACTTCAGCAATAAGTCGATGGGTACAAAGCATTGTATGAATTGGTTGTACTTGTCGAAGAAACTTTCTTTTGGTGTGAACGCAAATTGAAGGATACCTTCGTCAGTTGTGAAACCCATCATGACTTCAACTCCTTCGTGTATTCCGTTGTGTAACCGTTCGTAAACATCGCCAAAGAAAAATCTCTCGATTCCATCAAACTTCTTTTCGTCAGCTATAGTTAAAATTGTATTGATAAGTACTCCTACCTCTTCCTCAGCCGTCAGAGGTGCAACAGGATTGGACAACTTTTCTATCGGAAAGTCGTAAAGTTCTTGGTCATCCTTGGTATCTTTCCCAAGTGAACGAGCTATAGCTTCAGCTCTCAAACGGGGCTCAAAATTCCGAGCCCAATGACTCAAATTCTCACCGCTTTGGGCGATAGCTCGCTTAAACAAGCCCTTCGACATTGGCGACACTAGATGGTAAGTAACCGAAGCGGCCCCGGCACTCTGTCCAAAAATAGTGACATTATCGACGTCACCTCCAAAATGCCCACTATTGTTTTTCACCCATCTAAAGGCAGCTACTTGGTCTTTCATACCAGCATTTCCTGGCACTTCTTTAGTATCCAGACATAAGAATCCTACTATAGCGAGCCTGTAATATATGGTCACCAGGATAACATTTTGCCTGAGGAGGAAATCGGGTCCGTAATTACTGGCGTTGCCACTCCCGCTTGTGAAACCGCCGCCGTGGATCCAAAACATCACGGGCAGGGGTGTTTTCGGGTTTAAATCAGGCGTGTAGACATTTAGATAGAGACAGTCCTCGCTGCTGGGTTCCGTGCTGCCAGCTCCAGTGATCATGGCGAACTGGTGGCACATGGAACCATGGGCTTTAGCGCTGCGGACTCCATTCCAAGGTTCGACGGGTTGCGGTGCCTTAAAAGACAAATATCATAGAATATAACGAACCATCCCCTATTCGAGACAAGAAATAGAAGATCTTGTTATTGTTTTGTAACGGAGCGCTGATCTTCCGAATAGGACTGTCGGGCGATAACAATGTGATTGACAAAGAAATTCAACCCAACTGCTTGGTAAAGAGATTAAAGTACATTGTACCAACAAAGGACAACAAATGCAAAACGTCGCCACCCATCAACACAAACGAGACGTGCATCATATCTTCGTTAGAGGAGTAATTTTTACTATGAACATAATCTCGTAACGTAATGCATGGGGTTTCTTGGAAAATCTGGTTGATGGTTATGAATATAAAAAAGTTATTTTAGAATATATAGGATGTGTTAACTACTGTAAGGTATTTTATTTAACAGGACGTGTAAAAGGGAACATTTTTGTTGCACAACTCTAATGCTGATATGTACACAAAGCTGAAATATGTCTTTAAAAAAAGAAACATACATCTATGAAAGACAAACAAACAGAACTTTGGTGCGTTAAGTGAAAAGATGAAACTCTCATGTAACTTGTAAGTATGTTTTTGTCATGTAGTGAGCAAACTTATTTTAGTGTAAAGATATTTTTGTAACACTCAATAGTAAAGATATCTTTGACCGTGATTGTAGATGCGGGACCTCGGTGTAATACACGATTCGAAACTTATTTTTGATAGACATATTGAAAGTATTGCTAGTTGTGCATCATGCGAAACTCTGCTTTCTTCACCCAAGCTAAAACTCTGAAAGTGCTCTATAGCATATAGGTCCGCAGTAAATCATTATATGCTTCACAAATTTGGAATCCGTGTTATAACAAATACATAGATGGAATTGAAATGATACAGATATTTTTTTGAAGTGAAAACTTCTTTAGCGGCGCTGTGCAATTTTTGGGTTGGGGAAAAATTGTTAAACTCGCGACAGGTGTAGGAGCGTAGTAGGTCACGTGACGTGTAGGAGCGTAGGATTTAGTGTTGCCAATTGCCGTAATACAAAAAAGCGGGAGTTGCGCTTCAAAACGCGGATTTTTAAGTTTTTTTTTTTGCAAAATAAAAATTATTAATAGTTATTTGTTATGCAAGGCTGCAAAGTTGTTGTTTGGCGCAAGTGCTTAGTATTGAAAACCGAGCTAGCGAAGGATTGTAAAATTGAACGATGAGCGAAGCGAAAACTCTTTCCACGCTAGCAGATAAAATGGACTTTTGGGCGCAGATTTTGAGCGATAAAGCAAGCCTTTTCGAGCCGGTGAGGTGAAAAGTTTTTTATTAAGCAATTCTCAAGTTTTCACTTCTGCTGGCACTCCCGGAGTGCAACCTGGGTTTTTTTTAAAGTGCTTATGCTTCAAACTTAACCACTCTTACAGCTCTTCTAATTACACTAGCTTATGCAAAAAATACCTCGTATCATAATACCAGTTTAATTTTGCATAGGTGCACTATGTTAAGTTGTTGATAGCAGTGTATAATCATTAAGTAATTTTCTTTAGGTATAGTATCCTTGCTCTGTTTGCTCTTGTAATTGTGTAGGAGTAGTTCGGAAATTGTGGTGATCCATTAAAATTATGAAACATTCGTCTTACAAGTTCAACTTACTTGGAATCTCAGGGCTCCCGATGGGGGAGCAGCGTAAGGGATGCCCTTAAAGCTGTAGTACGTGCCTCCAAGTACATTGTCCAGAATTTCCCCTTCCAAAACTCCGTCACTGACTCGCACTTCCACCATAGTTCAATTCAAATCATACAAGCTTCACTTTATTTATTATTATACTGATAATGCATGAACATTGCACGGTTTCGATATGAATTATGAACTTCTTATCTAAAACAAACGTGGCGTCGGGTCATTCTAAACTTCTTACTGCGATTTTTTTTACCTTCCTCTCCTGTATAAAATTGAGCACATTTTTTTCCAAATTGTATGTATGTACATAACTACTGAGGATATACTTTGATTTAGCAATATTGATCTCTCTTGGTTTGTATGAGAGATGACATATACAGGGTGAAACCTAAGTCGTAAACCGATTTTTGAATTGAAAACGTCTTTAGCGGCGCTGTGCACTTGCACGATCCGTTTAAGGTTTATTCAAGGAAAGGGGAAATTTCGCGCTAATGGAAAGCAAGTGTATCAAAGTAACTTTTTCTTTAGGTACCTATATTGCTTTTATACTTTATTACATATACATATGATGATGATGATGATACACTCACCCCTTTATTCCCAAAAGGGGTAGGCAGAGCACATGAAACGTATGTTCCAGCGCCACTTTTAGCATAAATGTGGGTATAAAATATCGACAAAATGTGATATTGCAGTGATAGGTTGCTAGCCCATCGCCCACAACACACTTCAGCCCTGGTCCCTTAGTCGACTTTTACGACACCCACGGGAAGAAAGGGGATGGTGAAATTCTAACCCGACACCACACGGGTAACTACTAATTTTACTTTACTTTATTATTGTTACTTAGTTTATGTTTGCAAGGACGACAAGCATAACTTCATTCCACTGTTCTGCGGAATTGATATGAGAGATTTCAATCTGTCTGGGTCTTGTCTATACAATGCAAAACGAAACGCAAATTGAAAGGTGACATTGACATTTGTCAGATTTGTGACATACTTACATCTAACCTAACCTTTGCGCCGCACTTGACATTGGCAATGGCAAAGTGCCTAAGTAGCAAAAAGCCACAGTATACGGAAAAAAAACCTGACCTTTTTTTTCACGCAGATATAATGCGTTTACGCATCCCCCCGAGCTAGGGATGGTCCATTGTGGGAGGTATGTGGGATCTAACCTAACCTAGGTATTCGTAAGAAAGATAACATGGGTTTTCATAAATGGTTTACTTCGTTATTTCGTAGTTAATTTATACGCTTACTGACGCTGGGAAAGGCCCTCGATGCTGCAACTTATCTTGTATAATAATAATTAAGATAACATGTACAAGGGCTCATCCATTCAATACGTCACACTAATATCATAATTTTTTGACCCCTCCCCTCCTTCTTGGTCACATTTGGCTACCCCCTCCCCCCTTTTGTGACGCCACATATTTATTTAGCAATTATACATATTGACAAGTAAAAATCAGACCAGCACTTACAGAACAACTAGTATTACAATTTCACAATTTACAAATATGTTTATAAAATCAACCAAGAAGGAAGGAGGAATAAGGTTAAAACTCAGCCATTAAAATAGTAATTTACAGCGAACGAAAGTACCCAAATAAATACTATAGTGGGCCCGGGGAACCTTGATCCCTATGACAGCTGTCATTTCCGTACCATTTATAACCTTAAAACGTAAAATAGTACTGAGGTGACAGCTGTCATAGGGGTCAAGGTCCCCCGGGCCCACTATAGTATATTATATAATATGTAGGAAATACAACCAATTTTCGTTTACAATAGAAAGTAAAAAAAAATACTTTCACAAAATCGAAAGTACTTTTTTTAACGTGATGTCACGAAATTTGGGACTTCTCATTCCCCCTTCTCACAACGT
The DNA here is from genome assembly GCA_945867215.1 of Epinotia demarniana. Taxonomy (NCBI): domain Eukaryota; kingdom Metazoa; phylum Arthropoda; class Insecta; order Lepidoptera; family Tortricidae; genus Epinotia; species Epinotia demarniana. The sequence continues at coordinate 14,820,500 of OX244261.1, forward strand.
GTCCCACTTTGTAGACCCCCTCCCTCCCCCTTGATGTGTGACGTTATTAATGGATGAGCCCCGAGTATGAGCACCAACAATGTGATCTAAATCTAAATATATAAACGTGAAAGTCCTGACTGACTGACTCACTCACTTAAATCAACGCCCAGCCCAAACCGTTGATCCTAGAGAGCTGTTTTTTTCACAACAGGTGAGGTATATAACGAAAGTACCCACTAAGCAGGGATTTTTGAAAATTTCACCCTTAAGGGGGTCAAAAGGGGGTTGAAAGTTTGTATGGGGATGGAGTAAAATTTTAAGTGAGAGACTTGAAACTTTGTGTATAGACTCCTTATTACAATACAAGAAAAGTAATTTAAGGGTTTTGAAAAAACCCACCCCTAAGCGGGTTAACTAGGGGTGCAATGTTTGTATGGGGAAAATATTATTTTAGGAACTAGAGACTTGAAACTTTGTAGAAAGGTTACTCATTAAGATACAAAAAAAGCACTTTCTGCGTTTGCGAAAATTCTACCCCTAGAGGGGTTAAATAGGGTGCAAAGTTTGTATGAAGGGAACTTTCTTTTTTGAGCTATGAACTTGAAACTTTGTAGAAAGATTACTTATTAGAATACCTAAAAAAAACTGTCAGCGTTTTAGAAAATTCCACCCCAAAGGGATTTAAATAGGGGTGCAAAGATTGTATGAGGGAAACTTTACCTTTTGAGCTAGAGACTTGAAACTGTATAGACAGATTACTTATTTGAATACAAAAAAACCGTCAAAGTGCGAAACGGACTCGCGCACCGAGGATTCCGTACAAACCTGTTATTACCTATTTTAAGTGAGAGTCTTGAAACTCTGTGTATGGACTGCTTATAACAATACGAGAGAAGTAATTTCAGGGTATTGAAAAAACCCACCCCTAAGCGGGATAACCAGGGGTGCAATGTTTGAATGGGGGAAACATTATTTTTTGAACTAGAGACTTGAAACTTTGTAAGAAGATTACTCATTAGAATACAAAAAAAGGACTGTCAGCGTTTTAGAAAATTCTATCCTTAGGGGGGTTAAATAGGGGTGCAAAGTTTTTATGAGGGAAACTTTTCCTTTTGAGCTTGAAACTTGAAACTTTGTGGACAGATTACTTATTTGAATACAAAAAAGAGCTTTAAGCGTGTTGGAAAAATTCACCCCAAAGGGTGAAAAGTTTGTATTGGGAGCAAGAAAATTTTTAAGCAAGAGATTTGTAGCCTGTAGTTTAAAAGACTGCAAAACCAATTTCAGCATTTTCTAGGGTTCCGTACCCAAAGAGTAAAAACGGGACCCTATTACTAAGACTTCGCTGTCTGTCCGTCTGTCTGTCACCAGACGCCACCACCCACAAAATAAAATAAACATTGAAGGGAGGCTCCCATACAACAAACGTTTTTTTCAGGCTATATCTCAAGAATCGCGATAGTTAGACAGTTGAAATTTTCACTATTTATGTATTTCTGTTGTCGCTATGACAAATAATACTATAAACAAAATAAAATAAATACTTAAGGCGGGCTCCCATACAACAGACGTTTTTGTTTTTTTCTAGGCTGTATCTCAAGAACCGCGATAGCTAGAGTTGAAATTTCACAAATTATGTAACTATTTCTGTTGCCGCTATAGCAACAAATACAAAAAATAAAATAAAATAAATATTTAAGGGGTCTCCCATACAAAAAATGTTTCTTTTTGTGCTGTTTTCATATATAATGGTACGGAACCCTTAGTGCGCGAGTCGGACTCGCACTTGCCCGGTATTTATTTGCTTATCTCCTAAGAGAATTAAAAGGGGGTTCATAGTTTGTATAGAGACCAAGACATTTTTAAAGTAAGAGATTTGCCACATCGGTTTTAGACTGTTTGTTTGAAAACTGGAAAACTGATTTCAGTGTTTTTTTTTAATAAATTCCTTAAGGGGTTATAAGTCTTTATGATGAGCAAGACATTTTTAAAGTAAGAGATTTGTTACTTCGGTTTTAGACTGTTTTCTTGAAGACAAGAAAATACCAATATTTTCTTGTCTTAAAGAGAGTTAAAAGAGATTCACCCCCAAAAGGGGCAGAAAAGAGTTGGAAATTTATAAGGGGAGCAAGACAATTTTAAAATAAGGGTATTGTCAATTCGGTCAAGGACTAGAAAACGAATTAAGTACTGCGTTTTTATACTCTTCCTTTAAGGTTGCAGGTTCAAGGGGTTGAAAGTATGGGGAACAAGTATTTTTTGAAGTAAGGGAGTACTGGGACATAAGAAAAAACCTTCAATACATTATGAAAAACAAACAATTTAAGTAGTTACAAATGAGTGTATTTTTAAAAAAAAACTGACATTTAAATTAAGCATTTTAGCAATTTAAACATTTTACGCCTAAACCCAGAACGGAATTACATGAACATAGGCATAGAGATAATTTGAGACCCTTGGAAGGATTTAGGATAGTTTTTATCTCGAAAATCATGCCTGAAAATGGTAGCAGTTTGGTTGGGACAGCGATAAGTAATTACAGTCACGCCTAAAAAAAATAGAAATATTTTTTCTCAAGTTCCCCGCGGACGAAGTCGCGGGCAAAAGCTAGTATCATATATAGATACAGTCGAGTTCTCCGATATCTACGACAACCTCTGTAGCCTAGTAGGTAGTGCCCTGCCTTCGAAGCCGGAGGTCCCGGGTTCGAATCCCGGTAAGGGCATTTATCTGTGTGATGATCTGATGATCATAAATATTTGTACCTGAGTCATCGACGTTTTCTATATATTTAAGTATTTATTTATCTACATACGTATGTATATCGTCGTCTAGTACCCATAGTACAAGCTTTGCTTAGTTTGGGACTAGATTGATATGTGTAAGATTGTCCCCAAATATTTATTATTTATATTTGTGACTACCTTTCGAAATTATCTATACAGAGTCTTTATTATAACTGACATAAGATACATGCATAGATATTTTTGAAAGGTTGTCTGTATAGATTTTTGAGAAAAAATAATAAATCGATTTAAAACAAATTCTGAAGATATATATCTTTTTTTACTGTACACATGAAATGGATGCTGTTCAGTGTATTACAATACGTCTGTAGTAATTTAATGCATTATCTACGTGGCGGAATAATTCGACAGCCGGAAGAAGACAATAATTAGTTCCGGAGGATTTGTATTGGAACTTACTGGACTCGACAGGTAAATATTCTTGTTTGTATTTGTTGCGTAAGAGCAGTTCCATCTACTGGTTCGGGACAACGCATGCAGGAGCATCTGCCTTTTCTTGTCGTTGAAGAACACAGCGTTGGGAGCATTTCTGGCTTCAAGCTGCACAGATCACTGCCTAAGCTAAGCTAAGGCTAAGGAAGCCATAAAAGTCACCACAATTTTGATTGAGGGAGGTCGTGTAAAAGTGGATTACACCATTCTTGTCCACTGTTATTTTTAACGAATGCCAATCGTTCGATAGCGTTCAGGGTAAGCACGATTTGGTTATGTCTCGTGGCGGCTCGTAATTACTTTAGTAGTGACGTAGTACTTACTTTTCATTTTATTCGTAGCTTTCGGGTACGGACTGTGAGTCCAATGTCCGACGCAAGCTATAACTTCGTCGCACCCGCTGGTACAGGAATCTGCGCAGAGGAGTCTTCACGTCGTGAAGGGGATCTCGAAATGTATTCCACTAAGGGGGTTAAAAAGCCCAATATATTGCAAATGAACTACTGATTTGAAAAATGGTTGTTGGAAGCCTATAATATTCCCCACACTATGGGTTTTACAAGCCCTAAAAAATTTTTTTTTTTTTTTCAAATTTTAATTGTACTTACTGTTTTGTCGGCGTGATTTATTTATATACCCATGCCGAATAACAATTTTCTAGTAACAATGGTTACTGAGGTAAGCCAAAGGCGGACAGACAGACAGACTACTATAAGGGTTCCTTGTTGACTACGGAATCCTAAAAATGGTCAATTATGTCACCTGCACTGGACGTGTTAAGGAACTCTCAATGTTTAGTGTGACGAAGAAGGCATGTCAAGCCAATGATGGATTAGCAAGCAATATAGAAATATATACATTCGACAGCTTTGGCAATGTATGTAAATATGAAATAAGGTGTGAATACAAAGAGGTTTTATTACAAACATCCTCAAAATTGCCCGCTGACGTAAAGCGAGAAATATCAAATTTTTATGACCACGAATTAACATACAAGGCGAGCGAATGCAAGTATGACGAGGAGGAAACTTTTAATATATTTTTATGAAAGGCCTTTTCGCGAAAACCCTGAATGATTAATGTCTGGCACTTCAGCGGGGCCCGGAGCTAATTCCCGGAACTTTTCATAGATTTACATTTTTTATAATTACGAGTAAGCCCTTAATTTGTTGATCTACCAGGCAGTTTTTTTTTCAAGAAAAAGGGTATCGTAATCCGAGCAGTTAAAAGAAATAATTAAGATGTACAAGCCACTGTGTTGTAATTGTGTTTCAATATTGTCACTCAATAGTCATGGTTGAAATAAATAAGTAGACTTTTTTGGATTTCCTGAATTTTAATGTAAAGTTAACTCATTCAATGCTAATGAACAACATACCACACAAAAATACAGCGTTTCGTGGTCGCCAATGAGTTGAGCTGCAAAAAAAAATGTTACATTCCTTCAATTTTCTGTTATTTACGTCTTCCGATTTCACAACAGTTTGCATATAAGGGTAACGTTTATATCAATGGATCCTAGTTTTTAAAGCAGTTTGATATTATAAACAAACATTATGTTTGTTTATGATAACCTTGAACCATTTTTTTAAGAATACACGTAGGAACTTTGTTTTTATTAAATATAACTTTCCCTTATATAACTGCACCTATAATGAAAACAAATGTCGGTTCAACTTTTGCCGTATTGTTTTCCTCGAAGAAAATGAATATCCGGGCCGCTACATCATCGAGGGAAACGCTCATAACCGAAATTCAATACAAGCGCGGCTCATAAATCGCAAATGCCCTGTAATAAATCGGTTATTCGATTTATTTCCCACTGAAATAGCCTCCAAACCAAATTGGTTTTTGAATAACGATTCCGGTAAACACAATTATTCCGTGAGCTTAATGTCGTAACGCAATTATTTTGTTACGTGTTGATTTACATATTTAATTCTGCCACGTTTAATTGGACTAATTTGAATTGTGATTTAAATTACTCAATTAGTGAGCCGAATTATTGCTACTAACTTTTTTTATACAACACAAGCTACCCGCGCAGGTTCGCCCCCGACAAAGAACGCAAGAAAAGCCGCAGGATAGTGTACTCAATGATATTCGAATACCGGTTAAAGCACGGTGAAAGACTCTGTTAAATCGGATGAATAGTTTCTTAAATGACATACAAACTTACAAAGCTACAAACGAAGTACTCGTATGATACAATTTTATTAGTGTAATATAAATTGTAATTGCCTTGTTTTTTTATATTATAGTCACATGTTTTTTCTGATCATATATAGAGTGCCACTGCTGGGCAGAGGGCTCCCCGTAGATTTCCAACTATCCCGATTAATTTCTAATTCTGGCCGGTGAAAATAATTAATTAATAATGCAACGTTTTATTTTGCCCCTGTTACAGTTACATCTCGTTAAGGTAGTGATAATTTTTTAAGGCATACATAATGCTTTTACTTTGTAACAAGCCCACAAATAATTAGTTACCATAAAATTCTCCTTCTCCCGAATAAACCAGCTCTGAGATAAGCAGCAGACGGTGTTAAATTCCAATCCATTACTGCTTCACACATGGATGCTAATTTGACCAAACAACGTCGCACTTTCCAGACGTTTTTATACAGGCAATATAAGTTTCCTTTTTGTTCATCCCAGCAATCAGGCCCCTGGCCAATTGATAAGTGGGCAGTTTATCAAACAGCTTTTCTCGGTAATCACTTTGCAGATCTTAACATAAGCCAGCTGCCGTTTTATAGTAGCGTCTAAATTATAACCCAAGGGCGCAAATCTCATCTCAGGTTTTAAACACCATCCTTCTAATTTAATATATTGTAAAATATACGATAGACCTGTCTTGAGAAATTGAATATTACGGATGATGTCGTATTGATAACGGATGTATTTAATCTACCGTTTGATTAAGTGTTCGCTTAGGGGTACGAGAGTAAACTGTTTTACAATTCACTTGAAATATAATTAGATATTTCCAATGCGTGTTATCTTTCACATCTTATTCATTCTAAATACAAAGACGTAAATTATACGATGCTGAAAAAAAAATCGTCAAAATGTCAGTCAGTAGTGTGCTAATCCGGGAGTTGATTGTGAGTTAAAGGCTCGTTTACATCGTCAAGCGAGTTTGGCATTGAACAATAACCTAAGAAAAAGTATAGTGCTAATCGACAGCAAATATGTTATGCCAATAATGTAAAGAGGCTGCATATAAGGTATAATACTTTAGCAGTGCCTGCCTGTCCCGGGCCCCGGTGCACTCGTGCACACTTAAGCGATGCAATTCTTGACCCAAGGATCAATTCCCGCATTTCCCGCCAGTGAACAACTCTTTCCGACATATATCTGAGCTGGTTTTACTTTACAGGTCCTACAGCAACTACCTACTAATAATTTAGATTATATGTGGCGGAGCAAAGTGCAACTTTCATAAATATTCATCTCGACCTGTGTAACATATTTTACGCCATAAATCATATCATTTTTCATTTTACGAGAACTATACCTATCTAGTCTCAAAATGACAAACGACACGAAAGTAAATTCCTTATGTTAATGTTTTCAAGAGAATCGGATAAGCTTATTCAGCAGCATAAAGCATAATTAAGTTGTTAGCCGTACGCTCAAACCCTAATTATGAATTAAATAGTAACTAGAACAGTTAGCGACGAACAAATGGGGCTATATATAAAAACGTTAGAGCGGAAGTGAGGGCCGCTTCAGGAAATAGCGACCATTCTTCAGGCGCTCTGATTGGCGCCTACCTTCCACACACTTTACTGCTTGAGAAAATAAATTACTATTTCACGCAATCATACCGAAATTCTTCTTTTAACAGATTGGTGGTAGTGGCATTATTAATATACCGCAAATGAAACTACATATTTACATAGTAATAGTATGTCTTTACATGGTTTCAGTGCAAAAAAACCGGCCAAGAGCGTGTCGGGCCACGCTCAGTGTAGGGTTCCGTAGTTTTCCGTCCGTCACAGTAAGTGTCCCCACTTAAACGTTAAAAAATGGGCTATTTGTTACATTGAGTTGATATATTAAGTAAAGAACCCTAAAACCCTACAAGCAATACTTGGCGAACAATTTTATTATTAGACAACGAACGACGAAAGACAACTAAGACTCGACTGAGACTCGAGGACGACAAATTTTCGACCTAATCTATGGGCGCACCTGCTCCGACCCCATTAAATCAGGAAAAATCTTAACACCGCCATGTACGATATGAGCGTTCCGCGTACAGCGACATCTATCGGCAAATTAAGTAAACTATTGCGCGCGAGCTTAAAGTATGGAAGATGATTTTTATGGGATAATTCTTCATTGCGTGAACCGATTTTCACCGTTTTTACTTTATTTAAAAGATCGCCATTTCATTGTGATTTTGTAGAAATTACAGGTACAATAAACACCTGCTTATACGGTTAAATTACAAACTTAGTTCAGAAATTATTTTGTAATTTTTTTAAAAAACTATTCAATCTATCAAGTTTAAAATAATTTTTCTAGAAAGTTTTTATAAATTTCTACTTTCGAGATTTTTTTCATATTTTTAAAACTTATGGTTCAAAAGTTAGAGGGGGGGACACATTTTTTTTACTTCTGGAGCAATTATGTCCAAAAATATGAACATTATCAAAAAATTAATATTTGTTTTTAAGCAGTAACGCTGCTAAAGAAAATTATAAATTTTTAAATGAAAGGAAAAATTGAAAAATTTAATGCTCCGAGCCGGATTCGAACCGGCGACCACAGGCCAGCAGCAGGCAGGTATTAATTTAGTATGGGGTGGCGCATCGTTACTGACGATTTCTCAACATAATTTGAGACGTTGGTGCCGTAAAGAAGCCTAAGTCTTCTGGTAGATGTCGCTACATACGCCTCCCTAAGGCGTTATATGAAGGAACTGATTGAAGGATTTGGTGCCCGAACCAGATTGTTCCGATAGCTCAGTTGGTAGTAGCGACGGGCCATGAATGCCTGTGGTCGCCGGTTCGAATCCGGCTCGGAGCATTAAATTTTTCAATTTTTCCTTTCATTTAAAAATTTATAATTATCAAAAAATGATTGTGCCAAACCCCCATTCATTTTTAAATACCTATCCAACAATATATCACACGTTAGGGTTGAAATGAAAAAAAACACTCCCCACTTTACGTATAGGGGAGGTACCCTAATAAAACATTTTTTTTCACTTTTTATTTTACCACTTTGTTGCCGTGATTAATATACATATAAGTACTAAATTTCAGCTTTCTAGTGCTAACGGTTAGTGAGATTATCCGCGGACGGACGGACAGACATGGCGAAATTATAAGGGCTCCTAGTCGACTACGGATTTACGGAACCCTAAAAAGGACATTTAAGTTATGCGCTCCGCCACTGGTACAGTGGCATAGCGCCCATACAATTCGATTCCCACCGTCTTGCCTATTTATTTTTTTCTAAACTTCTTCATAACTTTGTTCCGGGTTGCCCATCGTAGACGGTCGAAGGCGTTTTTTTCGGGTTCCGTACCGAAAGGGTAAAACGGGACCCTATTACTAAAACTCCGCTGTTCATCCGTCTGTCTGTCTGTCCATCTGTCACCAGGCTGTATCTCATGAACCGTGATAGTGAGACAGTTGAAATTTTCACAGATGATGTATTTTTGTTGCCGCTATAACAACAAATATTAAAAAAGCGGCGTTGTGCGTGTCAGACTACGCACAACAAGGGTTCCGTGCCTATTAAAAAGGTCGTATCGTTACTGAAATCCTATGGCACTTACAATACAATACAACTATTCTTTATTGCTGACCAGACATATTTAGTAGACAGTAGAAAAATAGTGCTAAATTAAACATAAACAATGGCAGACAACAGGCGGTCTTATTGCTAAAGAGCGATCTCTTCCAGACAAACTTTGGTTGGTGGAGACAATGCAAGAAAAGATATGATTTGAGTAGGTGAAAACAGAAAAAACAGAACATAAACAACTGAACTATAAGAAATACACATACATAAATACATATTTATATAAACCTACATACACATACATCACTTACAGTCGAAAACAAAACAGCACACACCAAGTAGGAATGACTAGCTACGGAAGAGAAAAATAATAATCATTAAGTCTAGTTTTAAAAATGGGAAGAGACTTTGCACGTTTGATTTCAATAGGCAAAGAATTCCACAATCGAACAGCATGGAAACTAAAAGAATTGTTGTAAAATTTAGAGTTAGATGGGGGAACACTCAGAAGTAACTTCTGAGCAGACCTAGTAGAAGAAAGAAATTTAAAGCGTTCCTTGAGGTAGCGAGGAGTTGCAGGGTTAAAAAGAATTCCATAAAGGTGGGCGAGGATGTGAGAGTTACGTCTGGATCGGATAGGAAGCCACTTGAGTTGAGAACGGAGACTGGATACGTGATCATATTTGCGTAAACCAAATATGAACCTGATACATAAGTTTTGAATACGCTCAAGCTTGTCAAGTTGCTCCTCAGAGAGGTCAATAGATTCCGGTTCGTTACAGCTAAATATCATAATAACGTGTTCCTAGAATATCAGAATGTCAAAACAGATTTTTCTCAATGTCTAAAGCTCGAAATGACTTACGCCTACTTCCTTAATTACAGTATTCTTATTATGACTATTATTAATTTAGACTCTATCGCGATTTGATAAATTTTCAATTATACCAATTGCCAAAATGTCTAAAACTAACTAGATACAGAACGTCACATTGTCAAAATATCAAAAATTATGTTGAAGTTTACAGTTTTTAAGGAATGAGTAATTAAATTAATCGTCAACGGCATCCCAACTTTCGTCTTGTTACTATTTTTATAAATACGTAACGCTACTGCGTGGTTAAAATTTTAGGTATCATGAGACTGTGTCATTTTTGAATTTTGGTAGTTATGAAACTGATACATTTTGGATATCGGATGTGATGTGTAAATGTTAATATGACATTTTGTTGTATTGAAAATAAGTCAATTTGGGAATTTAGGCATATTGGAACTAAGACAATTCGAGATTTAGTAAAATATGTAAAAGGCCATTATGATTTTTGATTGTAACGAACCGGAATCGGTCAAATCAATATAGGAAACGTCAGCATAATCTAAAATAGGGAGGAGTAGCGATTGAGCAAGCGCAACTTTGGTAGCAAGGGAAGGAAATTACGAAGCCTTCTCAAAGAACCCACAGCTGCAAACATTTTCCTGCTAACCTCATTCATCTGTGGCACCCACGTCCAACATAACGCCAAGGTTCTTAACTTGCAGAGAGTACGGGACCAAAACGCCATCAAATATAATCGGTGGGACATTAACAAAGTCAACTCTAGAAATCATCTTAGCACTACCAACGATGATAGCCTGGGTCTTTGCTGGGTTAACATTGAGTTGAGACCATAATTACTACTCTAGTCTGAGATGCGTACTAGATCGGAATTCGTAGATGAGATAACTAATGGCAGATCGCTGACCTGAGCCTGGAAATAAATTTGAAGGTCATCGGCATAAAGGTGATATGATGATGATAGATTACGAGTAATGGAATTAATGAAAATAGAAAATAAAAGTGGAGATAACACGCCGCCCTGCGGACACTTACGTCCTTTTCTTTAAGGAAGGCATGTCTCGAAAACCTTTGAACCGATCTTGTTCAAAACAATTTTCGCTGAAAGAATTTAATAAGCCCTATGTCATGTATGTATGGAGTGCACTCCTAAAAAAATTTTTTTAGTAATTTAATTACAAAACTATGTAGTGGCTAACAAAATACACCTATCCTCAATATTTTATTCAAATACACCTTATAATTTTCGAGTAAAATGCCTGTGACATACGGACGGACAGACAGACAGACATGACGAATCCATAAGGGTGCCGTTTTTTGCCATTTGGCAAATATGTCACCGTAAGATTGTGAACACCGTCTGTATAATCAATTAATCATCTAAAGGAGCGACCACACCGCTGCTCAAAATACACTAACGCACCGTAAACTCAGCAAAATGTATGAAGAATACGTGACGCATACGACACGTCAACGCGTATACGCAGCGTAACGCACCGGTGTGGTCGCTCCATTACTCGTGATAAGCGTAAATCGTTCACAATTTGTTGCATATTTTTTTGTTAGTTTATATTCTAAGTCAAATTGTCAAAATATCATCGCAAATTTAAACTGACGGGGTTCATATACCGTGTTCTGATGACCGTAATATTTACAAGCATTAACAACACAAAATATACGGTTACATAAATTATTTCATTTTGTAACTTGTTTTTTTATTGTTGATAAAAATTGCGCCAGCCTCCTCTGGGCCAAGTTTTTTATTTATCATCTTATTATTATTTTCTTTTGTTGTCTATTTTATATTTTATTATTGTTGTGTTTGTGTACTCATATTAGTTATACATTACAATTAAATATTTTTTAGACATCAATAGTCCAATTCACTCGGCCATGAAAGAATACGCTATAAAATGTTTGAGTGCGACGTCAGGTGCAACGAATGATCGGAAGACGTGTGACTTCCACTTCTGAACTTGGAATTGTGATCATTAATATCAAGAGAATCGTAATATCCCTCGTAAATTCCACATGCGAAAAATAAACTAGAGGATATGTTTTATAGGGGGGGCGCTTTGTTTCACCTATTTTTTTAAGTCCTATTATTGGAAGTCCGAAAATGTTCTTCATAAAATTTTATGCCATAATAATCTTAAGTCCTAATAATTCTTATTCCTAACGATCGTAAGTCATAACTATCTGAAGTCATAATGACAATAATCATAAATTTCTCATATCCTAATATTGATTTTCATCATAACACTCACTTGTCCGTTTTATTTAAATTCATAATGACACTAGTCATACTTTTTTTAAATCCTGAATTTGTTTTTCATAATATGTCTCATCATAAATGTTACTTGGCGTTATCGAAGTAAATAAACGTGTTTGTTTTTATCGCAAGGCACAAGACGAGACCACAAGGCTCTAGCTAGAAGCTTAGCAAGCCGCCTGTCTGTGCGGACGTCGCCTAAGGCAGATCCGTGTAGGTACGACGACGAGCCAAGCGAGGAGGAGTGTTAGTTGTACCGCGACCCTACGAGCGCGAGCCGAGCGAGCGAAGCGAGCGTGCCGCGGCAGCGGCCGGCGAAGCGCCAGAAACGATTTTTTTTATTTACTTAGCTTTATCGTTTATTCATTAGGAAAAACCAAAATTAGGACTAACAAAATTATGATGCATGTCTGTTATGAAGAAAATTTTTATGATTAACAAAAGTATGACTTCAAGCAAGTTCTTAGTAATGAAATTATGAAGAAAAACTTTAGGACAAATGATCACTATGACTTTCAATGATAGTTACAGACATTTAGGAATAAAAAGTTAGGACGAAAAAAATTAGGACTAGCAATGATTATGACTACAATACGTTAGTATAAAACAAAATAGGATCACGAATTTTATGGCAGCCAATATGGACCCGTTTTCCTATCTTTCGCTTCATACTTTTGGAATTATTATTAACAGTCTTAACGTTATAAATAAAGTAATTGACATATGCATAGGGAATGTGTTGATGTTCAAGTCTGTTTAAGGATCGAACCCGCAAAACGCCACATCAGTATGTGACTTGCTTCACTTGCTAGTCGAACTGTTACTTATCCGAGGACCGACTTGCTACTTTTTGATTATTTTTTTATGTAATAAAGTATCATTTTATGACGAAGAATTAAAAGTATGTAATGTAATTAAACCACGCTTGAATAGATTCATAGTAGTACCTGAAAGAAGACTCAATTTGAATTCAAGTATATTCAAAATGGCGCTGAAAACTTAGCTCTCAGTTAAGATCGTCTACGGTTGATAACGCTCCCGTTGTAATAGTCGATTTGCTAGTGAAAAAAGGCACTAGAGAGCCGAGTTAAAAGAGGGGAAGTCGATAAGGCCACTGTGAGCCCTCGTTATCTGGGGTCATAAATTACGCAGACACCCCGCGCAGGTAGTCCCACCGAAGTACTTGGAAACGTTATAAGAATTCTCGGAAATGAACTGACTACGTGATCCAATTGCGATTTAAGGTGCACTCGATTTATAGATAGTCATGCTTTCATTTCCAAAATGGAGGATGTCCATTTTAAAAGTAAGTGCGTACCGTTAAATGACTTGCTTTCTTAAATATCGTGCTGTGATGTGATATAGTTTACCAAATGTTGTTTGAGAACAAAGTTTCACAATAAATATTTGTGTATTAAACTTAAACAATATATCACGCAGCTTCCGCCATCCGTATGCGACCACATATGACAGGCGTGCCGTGTCGATACAATATTGGTAGAGCTATCAAGACACCGTATATGACAAACATGCAAAGTTTTAATACGTCTACCTTATGTAGAAAGCTATAAGGGTGTTATTGGGCTGACGTGTTTATTTGTGGGTGTATTGTAAATGTGTTTAGAGAGAGTTTTGACAAATACCTGCAGGTGACGGGTAGATACGCGGTTTCCCTGGAGGATGCGTCTGACGTATTGCTTTGGAAGCGGTTTCCGAAACATGCGGGTCCTATAAATCATGGACAACTACGTACCTAAATCCCGGCAATTTGTCTTGCCCTCAGTTATTTGCGCAATCGGAATTTAATTGCTAGTCAGTATTTTGTGAAATATTAAAGACTAGTTTACACATTTATCGTGGTATCTTGAAATATTGCAAAGGATATTCAATTAAAACGAAAACGTGTATATTGAAATTAAAGTTGAATAATTTATTTTAGATTTAGAAACCCAACTCTTTATACATAATATCTTAAACGGATTAATAAGCGCATGTATTAAGTTAACTGCTAAATTTACACAAGTGGCTACCTATCGTAGACAGAATCATCGTTACTGGATCCGCATTAAATTCTAGGACTATGATAATCAATATTTAACGCAGGCTGAAAAGGAATATGTCCCTGAAAGGGCCTCAAAATTGAAGAGATCTCCCCGAAGATGTCCCGTGACCCGGCGCGGAAATAATTGGATTATGCCTCGATCAAATTACCAACTTCTTAGATATTTTCCGCGTCCTCGCACACGTTGTACGGAGAAAATTGTATCTTGATTGAATCGTACAATATACTTAATATAAATATAGTTGCGATGTATTATATTTCGCACGGTATAGGTACACAGAGTTTTCTTTTCTAGAGTGTATCGATGTTAAACAAGTCATATTCATATTATTTCCCTCTACGACGTGTAAATATGGCGCCCTTTTATATGCGTAAAAGCTTCAAAGAGAAGATTCAAAGATTCAAAGATTTTATTTGTTCAACATAGGTATGTACAAGGTGTTACATTGGATTTCGTATCACTATGTGATGCCTGTTGGCATACAAATATATTGGTCACAACATATATTGTGTTGATATCGCAAATATAATAGTAGTAATTTTAATACATGTCATCATATTTGTTAATAAATTGATTAATGAAATTAAATTGAATAGGTCAATACAGATATAACATTAAGATTAAGTAAAGAGTGTAGGATATGTCAATATTTATCAGATACATCAGTCAAAAATTCTGTTACCGTATAATATGCTTTTTCCGTAAGAAATAACTTCAAACTCCTGTTAAAATCTACATCATTTCCACTGTTTGCAAGGATGTGCTGTGGAAGCTTATTGTATATTTTGTGCGACATCCCTAGTATGCTCTTTTGTAGTAGCGCTGTGTTACTTGACTGCGATTTTAATTTGTTTTGGAGACGCATACTTTTAAATTTATTGAACTGATGGCGATTTGTGTTCACAAAATTGACTATTTCGTATATATACAAACAAGGTAATGTAAGTATTTTTAATTTTATAAAATACGGTTTGCAGGGTTCATATCGCTTAATGCCACATAACGATCTTAAACACTTTTTTTGAGCCTTAAATACGTTTTCCTTATTTGTTGAATTTCCCCAGAAAAGTATCCCATACCTTAAAGTGGATGTTACAAATGCATGATAGGCAGTTAAAACCGATGACTGATTTGCGATTCTTTGCAGATTGTATAGCGCATAGGAAAATTTACTTAATTTTTTACATATAATGTCAGTTTGATTTTTCCATGTCAACTTATTATCGATACTAAGCCCTAAAAATTTTGTTACGTCCGTTTCATTGATTAAATGTCCCTTATAAGCTATAGATAAATTGTCAGGTTTGTTTCTTTGTTGAAATTTCATTATATTAGTTTTGTCAAGATTTAGTTTGAGATTATTATTGGTTAGCCATTCTATTATTTTAATTAATGTATTGTTAATGTCAGATTCATATGCTTTACCAGTTTTTCCAGAAAATACAACAGTACTGTCATCAGCAAAAAGAATCATGGGATGTTCCGTAACCTTTGGCAAATCGTTAATGTAGATCAGAAACAATAATGGTCCTAATACACTCCCCTGAGGTACACCATAACAAATATTTCTATAGTCCGACGAATAGATTTCCTCAGTTTTGGTTTTAGGAGAAATTCTTTTTATTTGTGTTATTTGTTTTCGATTAGTCATGTAAGAACGTATTAGACTGAGAACATTACCGCGAATCCCATAAGCAAAGAGTTTTTCATAGAGAACATTGTGATCTACTAAGTCAAACGCTTTTGTCATATCCATATACAAAGCGCATATGGGGATTTTTTTGTCTAAGCAAGTAATAACTTTCTTAATTAAATCAAATATAGCCTGATTTATGGATTTCTTTTTGCGGAACCCTTTCTGTTCTTCGGCAAATAGTTCATTATTTTCCAAGTAGTTATATAAGCTGCTGTATATTACTCTTTCAATTATTTTGGAGAAAACTGAGGTTAGCGCAATGGGTCTGTAGTTGTTAATGTTATGCTTTTCCTCTTTTTTAAAAAGAGGTCTAACAACAGATACCTTTAGTTGACTGGGAAACACGCCATGCTCGATACAAAGATTGATAATGTAACTAAGTAAGGGCGAAATAATTCCAGAAACTCTTTTTACGACCTTGGTGTGTATTTGATCATTTCCGGTGCTATTTGTATTTTTTAAGGAACGTATTATTAATTCTATGTCATTTGGATTTGTTGGTTTCGTAAATATAGATTTAGGATTATATGTTAAAGTAGTCTTAATATTTTTATTAGCCCTGTCAGTAACATTAATAGGACGAACCTGGTCAATGAAATAATTATTAAATAGTTCAGCAATGTGCTTAGGTTCCGTTATCGTTTTTCCTTCCCATAGTATTTTCTCGATGTACTCGATAGGGTATCTAGCTTTAGAAGTGTTAATTATCTTCCAGGTCGCTTTCGTTTTGTTCTTGGATAGCTTAATAAAATTGTCATTTTGTGATTTTTGTGTCAGGTTTATTACTTTTTTGAGTTGATTAGTATAAAATTAAAATTTGTTTTTATGGTCAGGATCTGAGGAAATTCTGTATTTCCATAACAGCTCTCTTTTCCGTTTACATTAGTTACGAATACCCTTCGTAATCCACTTAGGTTTGCTGATGATGTTAATTTTGTTTTTTTTTCGTGGAAAACATAATTTGTAAAATAGCTCGAAGGTCTCAAAAAAACTGTCAAAGGCTTCATTCGGATTATTGGTTGAATAAACATTATTAAAACTAAGGTTTCGCAGGCATTCTATAAATTTACTAATATTTTGTTCCGACAAATCTGTTTGTTGCACGTACCAAAACGAAATGGAGCATGTCTTCCTAACTGGACATTTTAGTAATTGTGCTGTATGGTCAGAAAGGGCTAGTTCTAGGACTTCCGGTTTTCCCCCTTTGATATTATGAATAATGTTGTCAATACAAGTACCACTGGTTAATCTAGTTGGCCGAGTTATTCCCGGTTCAAGGTTGTAACTATATAAAAGATTTTTAAAGTTAACAGAGTGTCCAGTAGTTTTAAGCATATCGATGTTGAAGTCCCCACATAAAACAATTTTCTTCCTTGTATAACAAATACTATGTAAAATCTCGTTGAGTTTATTGAAAAACATTGACAATGAGGCGGAGTTGTTTTTTGGTATTCTATATACACAGACAATGATAGTATTATGTTCCGTCAGCTCAATTCCGGTGCACTCTATGGTGTTTGGTATTGAGGCCTTAGTGATTTCATTTAGTACATTAAATTTGTGAATATTGCGTGCTAAGATGCAAGAGCCTCCATTCCTATTGCTCCTTGTGAAATACGCTGCTAATGTATAGTTAGGAATCGTTAGTAGTGATTCATCACCTGCTATCATGTTATGTTCTGTAATACATATAACATCAATTGATTTACCGCAATCCGTTAACTCCTGAAGATTAATACTAAAACTATCGGCTTTATTTATTATTCCATTAATGTTTTGGTGGAGTACAAAAATACTATTGTAGATTACGAGATCATTTTTAAAAATGTCATTACAGAGCTTTGAGAATACTTTCCTACATTTTACGTTGTCGGTATTTATAAAAAATTGCAGCTGTTATAATAAGCTTCATTTACAGTCCTTAGAGTCTTATTTAAATATTGGGCTAATTTCCATTTCCCATTATAACTTAATTGATTGCCGTCATTTTGGTAGTCCGTCCTTCCTAGATACACGTTGCTAGGTTGGAGCCATACATGAGGCAAATTTGAAAACTTATTTTGTATTGCTGAATTTAATTTGTGGATGAAATTATTATTTTCTTATTCAGGTTGGTAATCTCACTTTCAAGCATTTTTATTTGGTTTTCAGCCTCTATATTTGTAGGTTTAGATGAAACAACGGGAGAGCTTTCTGCAGTCACTTTCGACGGAGTAAATTTGGTTAGAGGTTGTTCCGTAAGTAGCGTGTTATAAACATGATTTTTTTTCTTGCAATCTTCAAGTTGTTTGTGCAAGTATTTATTTTCGATGTTAAGATTTGAAATTTCGTCGTGTGCGCTCGACAATTCAACAGTAAGATCTTCAACTTGTGCTCTAAGAGCTACTACTTTGGATGATTCCATGTAAGATGCATTCGGAAGACTTCGGGGGCTTTCATATGTACTTATATCTCTAAGTGTGGAGCTCATAATATTAATATTTTCTTCCGATAATGCTTGAGATACGTTGTTGTAAGAGGTAGATTAAGGAAGTGCGACACGTTTCCTATGTGTAATATTGTCCTGAGATTGTTCCGTGATGTTGTCAGGTTTCGGGTCATAAGTTTGCTTTTTTGCCGTTTTTTGCGACATTTCATGACAATTTTTGCATTTCCATACATTTCTGGTGTCTGGTGTCATCAAAAGATATCTCTTTGAAGTAACATTTCCCGTACATTGTAAGTCAAAGGACTTATGACAACCTGAACACTTTAAAAAATCCTTATTTCTTAATGTCTTCTTACATTTAGAGCATGCAATACTTATATTTGAGGGTATTGGAGTCATTTCTTATCTAAACTTAATAGTACTTATTTCCAAGAGTCAAAACAAAACAAAGCCGGTATTGTTTTTGTTATTCGGTGTTGTTATTATGTGTTTTTCCACTGGTCAATCACTGGATGGCGCTGTTATACGTCCTGTTGTTGTTATTGCAGACTGGCAACACTTAATTTATTCTCTCTCGGTTGGCACAAGTGCGAGAGTGTCAACTGTCAGTGGATCGCCCAGTTAGTTGCGTTGCGCAGTGACACATGTGATACCGTTAACTGTCTTGAAATAAACTGTTATCTTGCCGTTTTGTGTTCAAATTTTGGATGAAAGTCGAAATCCAACGACTAGGTCGTTTCTCACCTATGTGTTTTCGTGAAGTGTGTGCTTGAAATTGTCCATTGGAATGTTGTGATCAGCAGGTAAATTTCTTGGTTATATTATGGTTGCACTTACACTGATATTAATACGCGTTTTCCAATATTTTTAATTAAATTGTCGGACGTTATCAATACTACGTGTTTACATGGCTAGGGTTGCCATACTCCTCGTAGCTTGACCGATAAATGCAGTGTAAAACGCAGTATATGTTTAGGTACTCCTTTTTTCTATTTCTACGTATGAATTATATGTAAATGTTTTACAGACATTGTGAAACATTTACAGCCTATTTATGAGTTTAATTTATCTTATGGGTTAAAATAAAACAAAGTTTACGATGATTCACAGACTGTTCACCATCTCCAATCGCCTAGCCTATATAGTAAAATATAAGTCGTAAAACACACTCATCAAACACGAGACCTGTTTCATAAAGTTACATAATAAAGTACCACGGCAAAAGCCTTCTCCGGCTAATTTACGACGTGGTCTGCGTTGCCTCTCCCTACTAATCCATACTTATTAAGGATAATGGGGAACCGATGAACAAGTTTTCGTCCTTTATCAGCCCTCATAAATATCTGCTATCGCCTACAGTGCCGGTAGCCTGAGGTGTTGAAAGTGCGATTTAATGGCGCTTTTATTACATTCGGATAATAATTTTAATGTAAGTATTAAATTGAGGTTTATAGCCTGTTTGCTTTTATTGTAGCGTTAATGTATTTAAATCGTTCCCCACTGATTGGGCGACATACGTGTGTCTAAAAACTATATGTTGCGGAATATAAAATTGTAAAAAAAGCGTTTTGTTATTAGAAAGTAGAGGTAAGGTTTATATATCTTGATTAGTATCCTTTGGTAAATTATTTTACATTCAGTTGCTGTCAGTTTATAAAGCCTTGTTACAACGCAGCTTATTTCCCCTCGACACCGGGGCCGCCATCTCCACTAATAGCAAACTAGTGTGGAGCTTATCATTTCTCATTACCCGCCACACTTTCGCCCTGAAACTTACCCGCGGATTTCCGCCCAACCCTTTCAAAATTGGTTTTGCGAAAATCCCTAGTTAGGGAAAGCTATTTTGCGAAACGAATATGCAGATGCTGTAGAAATATTTTATGAAGGTGAACAACGATATTTTATAATATGCTTGCGTTAAGATTGTGATGTGTGAGGCATCTTTCATGTTTAAAGAACGGAATATGCAAAATATGCAAACAAAAATTCTACTTGGTAGTTTCTAATACCTTTAACTATGAGTAAAGGTGTGTAAAGGTGTCGATCTAGAAATGACGCAACTGACAAACGTATCGTCTCACTTCCACATGAGCAAAATAGCAAACCACAATTTTATTTCCTGCCCGTATTAGTGTTTGTCTGGGCAACATTAGCCCGGGGGCACAATTCGAGTGAGTTATGGCTGGTCACCCCTGACCGGCGCACAGGTGTGGGGCCAGACGTATGGCTCTATTTATTGCTAATTTTATACCTTTGCCCGTTGTTATTTTATTGTTTAGCTCGTAAACCCCGTATCTAGTACGTGAAAGTTTTGTTAAACGTAAAGCAGCGCGCGAATTGGGTGACAGAACAGTATTGAGATTTAAAAACTGTGACAGACTGACAGCCACCGAGTGATTGTTTGTACCGTTCGTACAGGTCGATTCACAAGAGCTGACGCGTAATTTCTATGAAATTAATGACAGTTTCATAAATTTTCCGCACCAGCTCTCGTGAATCGATCTGTAAGTACCAATCTAATTTCAAATTTGTATTATTGATACTGGGAGAAAATACAATTATTTAAATTAATGCTGCGTCAGTACAACCGCAATTGACAACATTTCATTTTATAAACACTTCAAAATGAATACATGATTCGATAGTATTTTATGAAACTGTTGTATAATGAGAGTCTTAAAATGCGAGTGTCGTGAGTTGCGATGCGAGCCTTGGCGACAATATATCGGCTGAAAAAAAAGTTAGATGATTTGATGTCGTGGTAAACGGTGAAAAATGTATGAACCATAAAAGTACACTAAACAGTGCGTTTATGGGCCATAGAGCATAGAGCTTTTCGACGACTTTGTTATCGGTGTCAATGTATTTGAGCTTAAGTCTATATCAAGCTTATATCAATGACCAACTCTCTCCCATTGTCTCCAACTCTCTCCTTCACAGTCTCCATCTCTCTCTCTCACACAAGTTATCGCCCGGGGGTAAGTGACTGACAAAAAAAGCTCCTACCACAGACCTACTCCTGTGACAATGGCAAAGTCAGATGTCATTGTCAATGTCAGATAACTTTTTTTTCGATCGTGGTAAGACTAAGGTAAAGGCTATTCCTGTGTAGAGCGTTGGAGTTACGCCCTTTTAGAATAAGTAAATATTGAAAAATTAAAAATAAATTAAATACGAACCCTAGAGAAATAAATAAACTATCAGCGTATTTGTCTTTTTAAACCAAATACATAGAACCAATATTTAGGGCTCAAAAATATGAAATTTGTCAATTCTTATTGCCACTAGTAGCGTTATAATTCCTTGGAGATTTCTTAAAATCTACCGTTGCAAAGTAGGTGTGATGACAGTACACTTTTCTAAAACCTGGCATTTGCGTTCGAAAGCATAAGTTAAATGTCAAAGAAATAAAATAATCCGTAAATGAGAAAACAATTTAAACGACCCGCTATTTATAAATCTGACCTTTCCATTCATTTGCACAGACTTTCTCCTATCGCATTTCTGGGATCAGTCGGATTCCCGCAACGGAGTTATATTTTATTTTCCTTCGACTCATTGTTAGAGGTAGCAATATCAGGTAATACGCGCGCGCGCGAATAATGAAAGTAATCTCCACTATTTGTCAAACCGAGGGACGGCTCGCAGCTTACACAGAACTACAGTAGGATTATACATTCCCATTGGATTGTTGGAAGATAAGTACCTAGATAGCCTGCATACAAGTAGACGCCCAGGTATAGTGACGGCTGAGTACCTACTGCTTTGAAGAAAATAGTACATTATCGCAGAAGACTAAAGTAGGTACATTTGGAACGGTCAATGTGCTAAAATCCACGAATCGTCATTCCCGCCGTGGCAAAATAGTGATTTCCTCCCACAATGCGAGGAAATACTTAATACTTGCAATAATATTATTTCAGCAAAGTCATGAAAAAGCGTGTAAGTATATCGAAAACCTACTTTCCTGTCCTGTTTTATGTACGCAGCATGAATCATACCGTATAATGCCTTTTGGCTGTTTGCGATGTCAAACCATAGCATTAAATTAAAAGATAAAAAAGAACATAGTACCTAATCAAATTTCATAGACTATACAGCCAGCAACCAGTAAGGCGAATATTTCCAAGCATATCGCAGAAAAATAATTTAGGTAACTGTTGTACTTACAACGTATTATTGTTCCTGTTTATAAAATTAAAAATTCCTGTTCGATGTAGAATATATTTTTAACTTATTTAGGTACCTTTGTAGTGTATTATGTAGATGCAGGTTTTAGCATGCTTATAGGTTACACCATATTTAACGACCAGAAACCACGATAGTTATCCTACTGGAATTTTATATACATTTCATGAAAGCTTTGCGTGGCTCCTACTGAGAAAGGTTGCGTTAAGGCGAATATGGCCCAACTTTTTGCTGACAAAGGAAATAAGCGGGGTAAGTGAGAGCATTTCTTTTTCTTGCCGAATGGAATGTGGGTCAATCACTCGTGGGTATTGTCGCTACAGCGTCTTGGATGTTTTTCCTTCCAATACGATAATGTGTGAATCGAATAAAGTTGACTATGCGTAGAAAATACCATCATGAATAAAACGAATAACATAAAAGTTAAAACACGGTCGCGGACACTAACCACAACGCACTTACTAAATCTTTTGGCAATTCATGTTCCATAGTCCTAAAAAATAGTATTTTATGCAACTGTTGTATAAGTAGGGTCTTAAAACGCGAGTGACGTGAGTGTGTGAATTAAAACGCCACGAGCGTTTTATGACCAAGTTATACACACTTGCATACAATACTTTTTCTACGACTAATTTTAAATAAATAGCATTTGACTTTTCAGGCAGTAACTTTTCCGTTAGTTCTACGACTACTCACGCAATTGTTTCAGCGGTGCAGTTATTTTCTTCTTCGTCCATTTTAAAAGGAACGTACACATTTTTCTTCACTTCACAAACACGAATCAAGTTATTAATAACGAATAGTTATCATATTTCGTCTTTTAATTTTGAACTGTAACTTTGGTGGGAAATTAGAAATATTGAGACCTCTTGTTTATGGTCTGTTTTGATTTTAATTTCCTTGCATTTGCCATCCGAACCAAACAGAATCCGGATCGGTTTATATTTATAAATAATAGCAATAATTGGTAAAATATGTATATTAACACGCAATACTTACATGATAATTTATTTTTATTTTAGTACTTAAATAATTTTTGTTTTACAAATATTTCATAGTAAATAAAAACTCTCTATTTCGAAAAACTTGGTATTAAGTTGGTATTAAGTTGGTACCACTGCAATATAGTGGCTGATTAAAAAAAGTTAGATGATTTGACATCGTGGTAAACAGTGCTTTTATGGAAAATGTATGAACCATAAAAGTACACTAAAGAGTGCGTTTATGGGCCATAAATCATAGAGTTTTTCGACGTCTTTTTATCGGTGTCATTGTTTTTGAGCTAAAGCCTATATAAATGACAGATAACGGGTACATGAGTAGAAAATAGTTATTTACGATACAAATGCCGAAAACAGGAATTACCGAATATACCGTTACGAATTACCTATTCGCACGTGTATAGAACAACGTTTTACTGTACATATCGCTCTTTAAAGTTTGGACATATGCACGGAAAGTGCTCTTTTCCGAACTAGCGTTTTCCGCATATCGACTTTAAACATATTTACGTTTCATATCTGTATTTTGTTATCAACCGCCGAACAAGCAATATGTATTAAGCCCAGTTTATACAACCAGTATTATCCGGATACCGCGAGACGTTTGCGGGGATTATTGCAGCCTGAAGTAATAAAGGGGGTATAACGAAACCTGGTAAATATTAAGAGGGGAAGTTATATGAAAACGAATAAAGTCCAAGTCATGTTTGTCGCCAAACGTGGCCAAGTCGTTAAGGGTTTTATGTGTACGGAGCTGATAATTAATTAAGAGTGTCAATAAAATTGTACACCCATAAGGTTTAGCCGAGACATATTTAACTACACTAGGGTTAAATATAAATGTTTTTCTTTATGGATGAGAGGGTATGGGCCCCTTGGCCAATCTATGTTGTCTACTTGGGAATAGTTACCAAGTGAACAATACAGATATGAAACAAAAAATTAAGTGCCAATTAGGGCAAGCTTTTAATTATCATATTTTGTTGCTTATAATACATTATTTGAGATTCTTCAGATTTAAGAAAGTATATAACAATACCTTGATTATAAAAAGTCCTGTAAACTAACCATTTTCGTAAAAGAAAAATAAATAAGAACACGATTTCCGAAGATCCCAACAGAAATAATCCAATTACACCGCTGATTTCCTAAATTACCAACAATATAAAACGACATTGTATAAATTGGTTTCAAAATTTGATCGCAGGCTTCAGGTTAAGCTCCACATTTCGGAGCAAATTTACGAAATGACGTTCAACAGCGAGCAGTGAAATGAGGAGAACTTACGTCATTCCTCCCCGGTGATTCCCGGGAATGTAGCAGCTACGTCATCAACCAGCCTGTTACCGGGTGCAGGATTAGATTGAAATTGAATGGCGCTCTCAGGGAGGTAGCCGAAATTTACGGAAAATAAAATTAGACGAGAAGACTTGGTAAGAAAGTTGGTAGGGGTATTGAGTATTTGAGCAATAAAAAGTTATGAACGGGGGCTAAATGTAAGATTACCTTCGCTCAACATTTTTTATTTGGATAACGGAGGAGAACAATTAACTGAGAGCGGCATCAACATTTTTTTCTGAGATTGTTGCGATGGAATAATAACATCGAATATATCGAAGCAATCGACGTTTCTCCCTCGTGAATGAAGTCCAAATACCTACCAATTTTAACGGAAGATTACATATTAAGTACTGACACGAATGATAAATAAATAAATATATTCCTACATAAACTATTCAAAGATTGTGAATGGTGAATCAAATTTTGCTATAACCAAAGTCAATCCAATTCAATCATCCCAATAACAAAAGTAACCCGTTCCTAGGTAATGAGCCACCAATTAATTTCTCACAAAACCCCCTTCAGGCCTTCACCTGTCATTTCAGGCTCTCTTTATGCCTCTACAATCCCCGTTTATCCGATGCCTGCCAAATCGGTTATCAATTCGTAACACCCTGCCAACCGAGATATCGGTACTTAATAGCCCCGTCGTTTCCGGATCACTCAAATCGTGGACACACTCCGGTCTCATGGCATGCCATAAAGCGGAAATTGCCTTCCTAGTTGAATTCATACCCGACTCGAGCACCTTTCGTTTCGCAATAACCTTGCAGTTTCCTCTAGGAAAATTTTAGCGTTGTGACCAGAGCAGATACGTCGTCTCTTTCTATAGATAGTGTTGGGCTTTGTTTTGGTCTGTGCCTGCGAGTATATTTTACATTTACCGTTTAAAACAGTACGTATTAAACTTAACTACGTTACAATATCATCAACACAATTACAATGATCATTTAGATCTTCCAAGTGCTATGGCCTACATTATTTTTTTAATGAATAAATAGTACGTACAAACTAAACTTAAGACTTAAGACTTTTCCTCTTTACAATATTTGTATAGAAGTAAGTAAAGATATTCATCGATATGTCCAACATCTTTACCATCCCTAGCTTAGCAAAATAGACGTGTACCCAACTGTGATGCCCGGTGAGAGAGGTGTGTTTATTTCGTGAGGTGTCTGCACGGGGATGGTAACGAGGCGAGCAAGGAAACTACTTCTAGTATACAGCCATTTACCGGTATGGTTAACTTGGATGGGCTAAAGAAGTAGCGGGAGTTTCGCTGGCGCAAATTTCAGTGGCATCACTTTTGACTTTTATCTATTTCATTTAGGTAGAACAAATAAATTAAAATATGGACAAATATATGAAATACATTATTTCTATTATTTATAAGCATCGCAAGGGGTCTATCTGTCCCCTATTTCACCAACTTGACAATTGTCATCTGATAACGTCAATTCTCCGTGTATTGCTGGTTCCATAAGTAAACTAGCAAATTCTTGAAAAATCAACGTATGGCGAGTTTTCAGTGTCAGGTGACAATTGTCAAGTTAGTATTGCACTTTTAAATTGTACCTTTACATTTTTATCTCCCATACTTATATATCTATAATGGCAAATTCTTTCCTGTATTTAATTGATGTATTTTTTGTTTTAGTTAAATTGACATTGTTTTTTATGAATTTCTTTAATGTTATGCTTCTACTGTATGTATTCAAACACATGCATAAATATCTTGTATCTTAGTGAAATAGGGGCCAGATCAAATTGAAGATTACTGTTTTTTTATCGCACACGTTAGGCTAATCCTAACAGAGGGTGTACATTAAGTTAATTATACTCGAATCAATTCCGCTTGGTAAAAATAATGTGTGAATATCTTGAAAGTTTAAATCAATACCTATATCAGAAGTTTAGTCAGGGTCTCCCCACATCTATCGACGCGGAATCGGCTTTTGCCGAGTGTTTTGTACCACACTCCTCGTGTGTTCGTAATCCCGTCGATGGACGTCGCTACGCGTCGGCCGATCCGATAGACGTCTTTTTCGCTCTTATTGCGTGGATATAAAGAGTTTTTTGATCGGCTACCGCCGATTCTGCGATATGTGTGAGGAGACCCTTAGTCAGCCTTCTTTTGTTTTGCAGCAGAGAAGCGTCTGTGCTCGCCTCGGCGGACACAGACTTACACAACACAGCTTGAAGCTGTCGGGCACAAGAAAACCGCTTGCTGCTAGACTGACACAAACTGTCGGGCCATTTAAATTAATTGTGCTTCATTCACGTAAGTATTGGAAAATGTGTTTGACATTTCTCGAAGGTATACTTGTCGCAAACGGGCGTTATTAAAATGTATTTTGATGCCCCCTGATGCGCCGTAACCGACATCAAATCGTAATCCATAACAATTTCACAACTACTAATAAATCCTCTTACGGAACATAATCATAATTCATATTTTAATATTCACCATCTGGCCATCACATTATATTTTACTACAATTTAATTATTTTGGGCTTACATAAAATTACGATGATTAAGTTATTCTTAAGTGAGTTATAATGAACACGGAGTTGCGCGTGTCGCCGCAGCGGGGCGCCGCTGTGCCGCGGGACCTTGCCACGTCACTGACGAATTAATTATTAAAGTACCGATTCATTTGTTTTCAGTATAATTTTTATATGACAACCCTACCGTTTTATACATGCATTACTATATTACTTGACCGCGATGAGCATACCTCGAACAAATCATGCGGATGACGTAAAAATGACGTACCTAATTTTGCACACAGGATGATGTCTGTATTGCAACATCCGTATGACATATATGGAAAATTACAACAATATTCTTGTAAACGCGACATTCTTTTGCGTCTTTTGAAAAAATTGTAAAGATAAATCTAAATAATTACGAAGTCACTTTATTGTTCAACTGAATGACAATGTCAGTTAAAGATGTTATGTACCTACTCGGCTCATGTCAAGTGGCGATATCGTTTTATTAAAGAGGTTGATAATTGATAAGTAGTAATTGTTTATGAAAATACTTTTTGAAATCATCCTATGAGTGGTTTGACGTCATCCGCATGATTTGTTCGAGGTATGGCGATGAGCTTGGGAATGGAATAGCTGTCAGTTTGTTTATATTTTTATGGAAAAACGTGGACTGTTTTTGTGGTCGACTAGTGAATATTGTACATGTTTTACATATTAGTGAAATCATTCTAAGGAATTTTCCGGAGATTACCCCGACATACTTACGTATGTATATGGCTAGAATTGCTAAAGAGATAAAGTGTGGATTTATAGGTGGTTGTTACCTTTATTTACTGCGATTAGGTTTTTGATGTCTATGTTAAAAAGATACATGAACATGTACCTACTAACGAATAATGAGAAATATTTATCATGTCTCTGATAAAGTAGGCACGTAAATAAAATAATATATATATTTCACGTCATTCAAAATTAATAATAGAGAAGTGAATAGAAATTCTTATGTGGCATAACATTTCAAAAACCTCAAGAGTCAAACGAATAAAAAACACATTTCATAAATAAAGCAGACAATACTATTTCATAATAGCGTAACCGGACAATACGTTTGTACATAAATATGGACGCCCGGGCTGGGACGGCCAAAGGTGTGGTCGCAGTTAAAGCGATACAAACGATGGCTCGTTTTTTTGTGGCATTGTGAGGTTTTTAAGAGGAAGACCAAGTCAGCGAAGAACAGTTTGTCCGCTTGTTTTCTTGCCTAAAAATATTTTTTAAGGATTGAAGATATTTTTTATTTAGTTTAAACATTAAGTACACGTAATTTGATATCCATACATTAATATTATACATGGGAAAGTGTATGTGTGTTTGTTTGTTTTTGTCCGTCTTTCATGGCAAAACGGAACGACGAATTGACGTGATTTTTTAGGTGGAGATAGTTGAAGGGATAGAGAGTGACATAGGATAGTTTTTATCCCCGAAATCACCTCTTAAGGGGGTGAAACGTTTGTATGGAGCTGCGATATAAACGAGTTCCACGCGGACGGCGTTGCGGGCAGTAGCTAGTTTTATATAATCGATATGTAATGAGAAAAGTTAATTAAAGTGGCCGTCAATGGAATTTGCTAACTATGTAAATGAACCGCCATATTGAAATTGTCTTTTAATATGGCGGTTTGTTTACATAAGTAGTTAGCAAATTCTATAGACGGCCTCTTTAGACATATATCGCGCGGTATCTTGATCCCTATACTGTCATCTCCGTACAATTTATGACCTTTAAACGTAAAATTGTACCGAGATGACAGCTCTCAAATGGATCAAGCTTCGTGATACGTTACATACGTAGCGACTTGATCACAATATCACAATAGAGATTCGTGGATCATCTCAGTCAGTGAGCAAGTGAGAATAACTGAAGAAAGTAGCTTAACACTTTCGCTACCAAGAATCGCTACGCGCTACGCTCGTTGCCGATCCTGTGGTTTTCCTCATATGTAGCGGAAAGCGACTACGGCGTAGGCGGGTTCT
This sequence comes from Epinotia demarniana, assembly GCA_945867215.1. Lineage (NCBI taxonomy): Eukaryota > Metazoa > Arthropoda > Insecta > Lepidoptera > Tortricidae > Epinotia > Epinotia demarniana. The sequence goes on from OX244261.1 coordinate 14,849,837, forward strand.
TGGTTGCGAAAGTATTAAATAAATGTTAGGAATGTATTATTTTATATGTATTATAGTTGTGATCCCATACTGTAACCGCTGGAACTCTATCCACTAAAACTCCCGGACATCCACACGAGGTATAATTTTGTAACCCAATGTACCACATGCGGCGTACTAGTCAGATTGAATTGGGATTGGGACCAGGAAATGAATAAAATGGCCATGCTCCCGTCGTGATACACGGAAATTAAAGATACACAAAGCATTTTGGACGTTCCACATAATTTTGGACATTGCAACATTTTTTTTGTATCGTAACAAAGTTAGTAAACTTGCTATATAAATAAATACCTATTCGATATTTATATGAGTTCAATAATTCGTATAATATAAATAGTCGTAACAATCGTCTTGGATAACACACACGGGCAAACGATAAATACCTAATTTAGTGAAGTTTTATTTACATTTCATTAAGTGAGATTTTAGATAAGATAAAATAGGTACTACTTATAATATTAACCTGATTATGTCGTCGTAGGTCGAATTGTGTAAGATTGTCCCCTTATATTTATTTATTTATTTATTTATTTATTTATCATGGTTTTAGGGAATCATGTATCGATTTAATCGGATAACCACACGATCATTTTCCATGCACCCCCTTACGGCGATAAGTGCGTTGCAGGGTTAACACATGACCATAAGCGAACCTTGTCGTGGCGAGATAGATTATCCGTCTCTTTCTATTTAAACACTTAGAAAAATACGAGTAGCCTATCTCGCCGCGACAAAGCTCGCGCGCGGTCTTGTGCTAACCTTGTTGATTAGTTTATGCGCAAGCTAAAATATCGTCATTAAAATAAAACGATTTCATTTGATTCATGTATGCATATAATTATAATATTTTAATGGAGAATAAAACAATGTAAGCATACCTCCATGGAAACTATTGAAAGACTAATTAATGCGTTCATAAGCCGCGTTAGTAAAAGAACAAGAACGTTTTAAACAAAGTTTGTATCCTAGAAATATGAATATTAATAGGAACATTTTGATATGTTCATAATCTTAAGCATCCCAGAATTCCTTAATTGGTATGTAATATGATAGTTCGTACTTAAAGCTTGTAATTAGCATCCACCGTCTAGAAAAGCTCAACAACATGATCATACTCTTCCAATAATTAAACATGTTGAAATGCATCCTACCGCCATTCCACTAGTATGTAACGACGACATCTAAGACCACAATAATCGAGTTGAATTAAAATTCAAATCGAATCAGAAACAAGATCGATAAAACTCGAACATTAATAGAGCAGCTGTCAGCCGAACGACATGCCGGCAATCTGTATGCGGCACATAAAGTCATTTTGTTGTGCACTTAACGACATCGAAGTTGACACGGGCTGTTTATGTCGGATGAGAACGAAGAATAACACGAGGCAGCATCACTTTGTACATTGTGAACAACTGAAAATGTCGTGAACGCGGCTTCACGGCGGGAATCAGCGAATTTCCCCAGAGTGTAGTAAAAAGCTCTCCCATACGACGTGAGGCGACACGACCGACAGTTCCATTCAACGTTGATGCTCGGACAAGCGTCCGCGTCGCCTGATAGTTCACGTCAAATACCCACAAATCCAGCGCTCAAATAACCTTCCATGTTTACGTCCGGGATCCAGCTACATTAACACATGTGGCTCACGGAAATGCGTAACGTGATTTCTAATAACATTATCTGTATTCGCTCCGGTTTCTTCTATTTCCCCGTAACAATGATGCTAAGATAACAGACCCATTTCGAAATATTCTCATTACTTTGGCCGAATATTTTTCTTACTTTACTGCAGTGCTCCCCTTTTTGTTCACTCAAGTATTATGAAGTTTCCCTCCTTGTTATCTACTGAAAAAGAAAACGACTAATAAGAAAAGTCACTATTACAGCTACAAACCAAGACGGACTGCTTGCATTTTAATTAAACCGAGATGAGGACTTATTTAAATGAAAGTTGTTTGATATTTTTTGTCAGTTTTGGTGTATGTATCATATGTATTTAAAAGCACCTTGTCAACTGCATTCTACTAATCCCTCAACATGACCATTTTGTGTTAAAAACAACCGGGTGAAAGAGCCCATTGAGTATAGAGAACTTTCCAAAAATGTAAAAAACTAGCCAGTTTCATTTCTTTTTATCACTGGGAGCTATAAATATGTCCACCGCCCTCGCACGGTCCGGTGAAATTCTTTACCAGCTAGTAGGTGCCTAATAAATTTAAAAGATTAATGATAGATACGAAATATATTTACATTAAGTACCTGCACCGTGAAACTTAATACCACGAAGCACGAAATTAATTACGAAATCACATTACTTTAAATGTCACGTGTTGAAGGATTAAATAGTCCAATGCAAAGCCTTAAAATTATCAGAAAAACCATGACATTTTATAAAAATCTTTTTTATTTAAAAGCTGACATAAATCGTCCATTATTCGAACTCAAACGATGTGTCCCCAAAGTTGTCTGGATCTGATACCATGCACTTATTGATTTAACAAGCGTTCCATATGCAAGTGAAACCAACGACCCTCTAAGCAAAGAAACACCATTAGGGGCCACGTGGGACCCAATACCCGCGGGCAACAGTTCCGCTACTGCACATTTTTACTTTACCACTAATTGGTGCATTTTGGGGGTAACAGTGAAACCCCAGGCAGTCTCCAGGGAACGTGGATACAAACAAAGTTAGCAACGGGGACTTTATTTTAGAGGTACCTAATGAATTCGTTTTACACTTTAGGCACAAACACACATCTGTGGCAAAAACAGTTCGTATAATTGTGATATAAGATAAAATATATAATGGGTAATCTAGTAAAACATGCTGAGCTGGATCCATGTTGTGACAAAGTCTAAGGTTTTTTGTAATTAATTTTAATATATGTGTTATTTATGTCACCAATAAATATATTTAGTTTAAAATATCAGATACATTAGGAAGAGGTTACAGGAATGCATCATTTATTATGGTCTGTCTAAAAGCAATCGACGATGCGTGTCGAATACGCAACTTCATTCCACGGGCAATATTGAAACATACTTAACGTAACGTAAAAGGAATCCCCGTACTTACGTCAGCAGTTCCAATATGCCGGCCTTTGCGATCTCATCCCTAGCCTAATCGGAATTTATTAAAAAACTCCAGACTCTGCTGAACTTGGATTCGCGGGACAACAATAGGAGCCTTAATATTATCGGCTCATCCCTGGCCATTGCGTGCACATATCTGCAAAATTTCACGCACCCTTTGTAATAATATGAGTATGTGAAGCCTCTTATCTACCCCTCGAATCCATCGAAGCTCCAGAACTCGAAACTGCGATAAAAGGGTCCACTATATCATATTGGCACTTTCGACAGAGGATCGTGTAATATTTCGTACTTCTTATAGGATCCGATCGGCGGTAAGGAAGGTTCAGAAAGAAATAGCACTTTACGAGTGCTAGTCACGCCTCATCCGCGAGTTGATTTGATCTCACAACTAGTAACAGATTGAACCGAGGAATTGACGAGTGTATACTTCACACGAAATATTTTATAGCAAGAGTCTGTACATCATTTTGTTTATTTTATCGTTTCCCATTCTTTCATTGGACTTATTTTACATTGATTCTCCTTTTTATGAAAAACTTCACTGAACAAATATAATTATCGTACGATACGTGCATTCAATGTGATTGCATACGGAGACAATGATGAATAATTCAACATCTGTATATACTATAGTGCTATTTTAAATATATGACAAGGAAATCTGCGTCCACCAATGAAGTAATAATTGCTGACGTGTAAATGTAAACAAAACAATGACTGAGTTGTTTACAGGCGCACCCCCAGAGGTCAGCGAAGGCGCGGTCGGCCCGGGAACTTTGTAATAGTTATTGTAACCCAGTTTTAAAGTGATGGTTAACGAGGTGTCCCCGGAAAAGAAGGGATAATACCTGATTAATCCGGAGTACGAATACCTTTATATATAATTATGAATTATCCAACGATTTACATAACTGTACGATGCAATATAATATGTTAGAAGTCTGACTGAAGTAATACCTGCGTATTGATAGGATGGCTACTTTTAATCCAAGCGTCGGATCCAGCTACACGAACAAATTTAATAATGCTAAAAGGGTGTAGATATTCTCATGCGGATTGGGGCATCAAAACAGAAGGCACATATTAATATTTTATACCTAAGAAAGTATTGTATTTGCTTCCAGCATAACTAAAAACATAATTTTCGTCGTTTGCGTGCAGCGGCGGGTCGCCGGTGGATAATGTCGTGTTTTAGGTATTATACCGATAGATCGCGTGTCGCCATACTGTAATACGAATGGGTAACAATGCCATAATGCCTTTACAATAGGCCGCTTAAATCTTGCCTAAAGGGAATTATTTAGTAAGCCGTATCGACTCGCAAAGTGTGTTACCGTGCACGTTTCGTTCCACATTTAAGGAAAGTGGTTAAGTATAGATCTTTTAAATATAGATTTTCATATCAATCCACAGCAGGAAATAGGTAAAACACGATTAAAGAAGGCATATGAGATGTTATACAGAAAAGTTGCAGAATTAAATATTTAGGAACCAAGGCTAGCTAGGTTAGCTTCTTATCGCTGTTCCTACTGTTTCGTTAACGCAGAGCAGTGGTTAAACGATACAATTAACGGTACCTATAATTTACGGCGGTCCATATCGCTAACAGGTTGACTGAAAATAAAACCGGCGCACATTAAGTACAATGCCACGTAATTTCTAACTAAATGTTTGTTGTTTCATGTTGTCACATTTATAACGCATATACACGGTGTTTTTTAACCGTCTTAGAGCCGAAGCCCAGTTAATGGATACATTACAAAGAACTTAAAAAAAGGTTTTTTTTTTGTTTTTTTTTAAAGGTTTTTTTTAATTCATAAAATATTGTTTTTTTTGTATTAATATTAATTTTAATCATCCAGGTGAGTGACCGCAGTGTCCGCTAGCCGCCATCTTATGTAGATAGGTACGAACTCTAACCGGGTGAATGAACTTCGCTCCGTGCGCCATACAGAATTTTTCAAACTTAATTACCTTTTATTACTAAAAACTTAACAAAACAATTTTTTTTTCACGAATGATTAGTACCTTTTGGATACTTTCAGTGGGCTCCGGCTCTAAGACAGTTAAAAGACACGTTGTATAGTTAATTATTGGTTATCAACCTCATAAGGATGAACTTGGCAGTGATAATTCAGATGTGAAAAACAGCGAATTGCCGCGAAACGAATCTTGAACGCTCAATTGTATGCCATATATTTGTCTCATGCTAAGCTCATTACTATCTGCTCGCCGGGAAAATAAATCAATGTATGTATGTATGTATATATGTAAGCACTAGCAATGTTTTCATATTAATTATCAAACTTGAAGGCTTTTGAGAATGCTGCAAAAACAACAAAAGCTAGTAAATACTGGACCTGTTTATGTCATGCAGGAATGTTTTAAGTTACAAACAGAAACAAAATACACACATGCCGAAACGTATACCAGTCACTGATTAATATAATGACGTCCAATGACCATTCAAACTATTCAAAGGTTTTGGTCGATATAATAAGGCACTTTGAGTGCATGATAGAACGTTTTACCGTCAGACAATGCACCGCTCTCCTATCGACTAAATAACATTTCGGCGTATCCGGCATACGAAATGTTGCATTTTCATTGTTATTGTTATTGCTTCGTGATTATAGAATAGTTATTGGTATTCGTTAATGCATTGTAACATGCATGTGTATTATGTGTGATGGTATTATTTTTCGAATTTTGGACGGGACAGCTTTGTACTTATATCTATCTGTATCTATAAAAAATGTATTTAACATTAAAAATCATGTGGTTCCTAAATTTAAGAGAACTAGCTATAAGTATTTCAACTTAAATATCAAGCCAACGCCTCAGCTAATAACTCTTGCGTGGTAGAAACAGGCAACTTTCATTTTTGATCAAAGACAAACAACCAAACGCGACAAAAAAAATCGGACAGATAAGGAAAGAAGACATTTGTAACGTCATTTTTATCTTTCCTGCAATCACCCCTGTAAACTTCTAAGCCACCCTTTCGTAAGTCTAGCCTGTTACGAAGAGATAGGAGATGGCAAAGACGTTAAGTTGAAGTATTACGGCCGACATTGTGCGAAGCAATCGAAATAACAATGTTACCTGCAAGTATAAAGATATATTAAGAAAAAAAAAGATGTACTCTGGATACCAATTCTGAAAATTCAAACGCTCAATATTCTCATGAATAAAATTATCATACAGGTGTTAGAAAAATCCTCGGCAAACTGCATAATTTTCGGGTTTTCCACTTCCCGCATTCCTGGGACACTATACCATACATATGAAGCGAAATCTAGTTTTAAGCATTGACATTTAATGGGTGATCCCATTAAATGTCAATGTACAGATTTTATGTGTAAACAGATTAAAATGGAAAAAAATGTTTGTCTTTATGTTTGTCACCGTAGTATGTGTTTGTAAAACAGAGACAAAGCCATTAAATTATATCGACATATTTTACAAGTTTTATGAGTTGAGTAACATGAACTTTATTATTTGCAATAGGTAGATTCGGCTCGCGAGAAAATATATTTACAATACTGTACAAATACAAAGCGAAACTTTGATAAACAAGTACATTACTAAACAATAAATAATTTTGTAATCACAAAAGATTATTCTAAGTTAATTAGGAAGTATAATGACAGTATCAGCCAATGCATTACCGGTCCCAGATTGATACAACAATGACTGACATCCGGAAGCACAATTAAATATGTATACGTTCAAAGAGGAAATATCAATTCGCTCAGAGAGGGGATTAAAATCACCGCTATAGTTCGGTCAGCTTACTCAATTATGCTGTCGCTATTCAATCGTGCGCAACTTATTGCATACAATATTTCAGTACTGAATTTCGTCGGTCCATACTCGTATATAGCGTTAACTGCGTGCGATAAAAACAGTATACCAAGCTACTAACGGACTTTACCCACTATAGTCTGTGTCAAAATGATAACTCTCATTGTTAAAAATGAGATACAATAAGATAAATTATTTAGAATACAATGAACAGACCAAACGGATCGACTGTGTACTTGCCGTAGTTTACGAAATGGTGATTTAAACGCTAAAATATTTTCCATTCATATTTTCATAAACCGTTATCGTGCTCAACGTTAACCACAAATTGCATAAACTAGTTCGAGACATGTATTCGCGATCCACGCTAAAGTAAAATATTCATGACTAGTAGTTATGATTCAATTATCAAAACGTGCGGACGAGTAATTCAATTATGCAAAGTAGCCAACTAACTAAATGTTCAGCGGGTCCTTAACTGGCGGGCACATCTATGTTTAGCCTCTTGTTCATCCCTGCAGTATTTCGCTTAAAATATAGTTCATTTTACTTAAAACATCATTAGCATACATTCATGTCAGCAGCTCAAATTAATGTTAAGTTTACTCGCTTTGAATTGGTATAAATGAATTTTGAAATTCAGTATCAGCCAATTATAACAAGATTTAACTAGAAAACCCTTTCTATTTATAATGGTAGTTTAGGTCCATGGATTAAATAAAACAACACAACTCAAGAAACAACACTGCGTTAGTTTTATTTTACGGTAACTGGTCATATTACCGGAGAAAGTGAAAAAAAAGTCTAGTTTTCTGTAAATGAATTTCTGTGATGAAATATTTCTAAAAATCGAAAATGTACTATATACCATTACAACCTCAAGTATACAGTTTTATTTATGTACCGTGAACAGTTGTGCTTATCGAATGATTTTCAATCCACATCGATCTTTTTATAAAACAATCATAAACTGTTTTCGTCGCATGACGTTGTTTTAGATGAAGCTCAGGCTCGTGAATACTCTCATGATCATCCCTTCACTGAGATCAGGCTATTCTCGTGTATCAGGGAATGAATCTCCCAATTTATCTGATCGGGCATCGCTCTATTGTGCAGCTCAATCGGGACAAATGGGTGTGCGTTTTACTCGCTTTACATTCTGTGTCGAGATATGGGATCGGAAATAGACGGTGAATGTGTTGTCTATAGATGTCTGGCCAGTTGCGTGATTAAAGATTTTTATTTTCCTTTTTTAATAGACTTTTTAAAAGGAAGATTTTCGATTAATGTTTTTTTGTTTAAGAATGTGTGATCTTTCGTACCAGTGTGATTATTAGTAGCCAACTAGTCATTTGATCGGCAGTTGTTCGTGAGCAATGGAACCTAAAGCGTCGCAGTTCTTACTCTTACCATTTCAGAGGAGTTTCCTTGAGCGAGCGCTCCGACTGTACTTGCTGAATCTCCATCAAGAAAAACGATATTGGAGTAGATATCAGCAATCAGCCAATCACACAGTGAAAAGCTTTAATAAGTATGTTTATTAAAGATATGGCCTCCATTTGCCACCATCTTGATATCCAAAAAAATATCAAGTCGTAGAAATCTGCAAGTTTATGCCACGATGATGCATGTTAAACTTAAAAACCACGATGGCAATCTACAAACAGGACTCATTCGCCCGAGTTGAAATGTAAACCCCAAGATCCACAAATCAACAGAGAAGATCTTTAGATCCCTAATGAAGAGTGTACGTTTAAAACGCAAATCTCTTTGATAAAATCAAAAAGAATCGCGCGCTGTTTGAGTTATTTGTCGTCACATTAAACAAGTGCTCGGCAAAAAGTGGAGGAAAGATCAAAGGCATGGTGACGGGGCGAGATGTTCTGAAATAACATCCAGGCAACGGACTTGTCATCAAACGAGCCTGGGCATGTGTGCTTTCAGATATGCACTGAGTACAATGCTGGCTTTGATCGGCGTCTTAAAGACGAGATAAGGATGACATTCATGCAATGATTGCACAAAACAAACAAGAACTCAGTGAGTTCTGCGCATGTTTTAGTTAATATTTGCACTTTGTTCTACTTGTTTACTTTCGACTTATAAAAAAAGATAAGACAATAATATTCAGAGATGGGAAACGTAGATATTCAAAGATCCCGCAGTTACCTGCATTAATATCTGATATTACAAAACTCCCAAAAGTATCAGACACTTCCTAACAATCTATAAATGGAGTCGTATCGGATATTTATGCGGAGTGCAAGTGCCCTGTTTTGTCATTTATGATTACAGGAGACAATAAATACTCTGGATTTATCAATATAAACTTGTTCCCACATGAATCTGAAGAAATATTATACATAGTATAAAAAGCACTTCAAATTAAGATATGTATTAGGCCAAAATTGGTTTTAACATATCAAGACCTCCTTCTTTTTAATTCCAAGCAATGTACGTCAAACTAACAGGTCCCGTAAGTGAAATAGCTCCAACAAGGAACGGAAACACAATATGCCAAAGGGCTTTCGCATACTTCAGACGCACTTTGAGTAATGACCGTCATAGAGTTAGCATAAAATGGAGACAATGCAGTAGTTAAACACAATTTAGACGTGGAAAGTGCGCCGTCATTCCGAATTCCTTTACTAGTGGGTTGTCTGGTTTGGTTGCTAACTAATTCAAATGGGTTGCGCCTTTTATTATAACGTCTGGCTTGATAAACAAAATAGTTGTGAAATTTCATTGAAATGATCAGTAATTCGTCAACTTATGTCAATTGGACTCGGTGGTGACTCCACCTAAGCATCCGTTTGATTTATGTATATCCTAAATTATTTGCTACTATTATTCGTAAAAAGTATGTAGGCGCGTGTTTTATGCTGATAACCAAAATGGCACATTACAATGGCACCCCAATTAAAATTATCCGGTTTGTCACCTCTCAGGTGTTGCGAAACGGCACAGTTTATACCTACTAGAGTTTAACAGAAACCAATATATATCTATTTGTTATATATGTATATTAATAAAGGCGCATCGGCATCAGTGAGCATCCATAAAACGATATTTATGAGATGATAATATGTGTCTAATTTTATTCTATATTAATAGAGACAAATCAAACAGCTCCAAGGGGTTTATTTTTCATTGTCGCTTCATATCTCAGTTTTAACCAGTTAATTGTTTGTTTATACTTAAATAACAATCTCCGAGTTATGGCAGAGCGGCTCCTTCCTTTGCCTCTGTTTAATGCTACATGTTGAAAACCCAAACTATTTACATATCTCAATAAAATTTCTTTCCGCATATCCACTTCCATGTGCGACGAGTTAACGTGATACAGCGACACACGTTGAAATCCAATTGAGATGCGAATGTGATGGAAAGAAGTGACGCCGTCCATTAAATATTTTGATCGGATACCGATACGAGTTCCCACATACAAATGCTCGCTTTCATAATGGTAGTCGTAGTACGAGTAGGAGGAATTTAATTACCCGCCTACCGTATAATTATAATGTTGTTAAAACGAAATGTAGAAGGCTTAGATCCTCATAGATACGTCACCTTACTATGCGGCCTGATACTCATCTCGGCGGACTGTGGTAGCACCCAGAAGCTATAGCTGCTATCCACCGGTGGCCTGAGGCGAAATATTATTAAGAACCAATGCACAGTAAATAAGAAACAGTAAACTAAACATTAGACATTATTATTGCTTTTAGTTATATTTGTATAAAAATTGGGATAAAAACGTAGGTAAACCCCTTAAAGGGACATATCAGGATATGGTATCCTATCATGGACATCTTTTCTATGATGCTTGTACCGTATTTTGTAACTCGCATCTTTCTTGACATCTGATTAATAGCTATTTAGAAGTGCTCAGGACCCAATAGTTTCACTAATTGGAGCAAAGCGTAATTGGGACACCCAATTAAGGCTCTTTGGAACATTTTAAATTGAAATACTCTGAAAGCTTATAAACATATCAACTTCATTTGTTCAAAAGGAATTCAAGATAATGACGGGAAGAGACAACAAATAACTTATTATTATCGTCAGTACTGATTTGAGGAATACTGTGAATGTGCCTTATTACGTTTCTAACTGTATAGCTTGTAATTATTTTAAATGCGCTATGAGGTAACCAGTAATACTATGGGTCGTTAATCTTGCTGTCAGATTGTGATGGCCTTAGAATTTTAAAACATTTCATATTGAAATATTAACTACTAGCTTCCGCACGTGACTTCGTCTGTGTGGACCCGAGATAAAAACTGCCATATATTTTAATCCAGGCTATTAACTATCTTCGTGCAAAATTTCATCGGTTGATCCGTTTAAGCGTGGTTGAGTAACAAACGTCTATGAAAACAACACAATACGTCGAAAATCTAAACATCCAAACATCCAAGTTTCGCATTTATAATATTAGGATTTGTTGGCTAACGTTTAGTGAGAAAGGTAAGACAAATCATTCGATATAAGATTTGACTGTAAAAAAGGCCAGAAGTAGATATCCGTACCTAACCGACGAAGCTGTATGAAATGTAATTGAAATGAAAGAAGTATGTAAGGACCGCAGTAGTATGGCGTTCTTTGATCTCTGCCTACCGCAATGCAATACCGGTGTGAGCATATGTGTATGTATGTAAGATTAAATGCAATTTGTCTTCCCAATGGTTCTACGTATAATATGTTTTTGATGCCAAAAGTTTAGCTCAGACAAAAAAAAGACAAAGAAGCATTAGAAACAACCTAATAACTCGGCACAGAAACGCAGTATTTTGATAGGCAGATAATTGAAACGACATTATTAACCAAATATGTACTTGCTTATGAGTTTATGTCTCAGGTTACGCGACAAATTACTGTCGGGCGGCTATAAAATCGTTTAACTATGTCTTGGGAACATGCGATGCCGACATTGTTATATTTAATATTTATTGTTACGACTTCTCTAATGTAATACAGATTATTGAGATTTTGATATTGTTGTAATATTACAACTTGCGATTTTATTGGTGTACTGTAGAGATAATACTATTATTATTATGTAGGCACCTACACGTTTCTCAAGAAACAAGTAAGATATACAAACATAAGTAATAGTTGAAATTAGAAAATGATTTAAATACTTGAACTCTGGAACTGACTGTCGTTACGTTAGCACTATTTGGATACTGGATGCCTAAAAATATACCAAAATTCATAACTTAATCATAACGCGATGCTGATTTCTTTAAAATGCTTGACACTTAGGTAATAATATTTTACCTCAATTCACCATACAAACTGATATTTGAATAACGTTTTAAAATGATTCCGAGGTTTACAGTTCGAAATTTGTACATCAGAGGCCCAATTCGATCTTCCAAGACAATTGAGTGTATGAAATTATATCAAACTGCCACGACGGTCATAATATAATCGAAATAACGCCTGCGTCTGACTTAACCGGGCATAATAAGAATAAAGAGCAATGTTTAAAAGACCAAGCAAGGTCGGCGCACATTTAGCATTGATAAACTGATCCTCGGGTCGACGCAATGCGTGACTCAATAGGACTCGCTCGGTGAGCTAAGACGATACTTTTATAACCTAAAAGATTACAATAACAAACTAAATGAGGGTGTTAACTTTGGTATTTTTGGTGTTGTGTGTGTTTTGGTGCCAAGCTAAGGATTTAACAGTTGGGACTAGAGTGAATAATCTACTGATTAATACGGAGAAGTTTGTCTTCAAGTCGATACCGTTAATAAGGAGGGAAAAGACGTATAGTTATACGGATACAAAACAAAGAACGATTAAGGTAAACAAACGTTGTTTTAATTTTACGCTTAAAATCAATTGCATGAATACTTTACTAATATGAAACTTATCGACAGGTTAGGTATTATTCTATTGTAACACCTTTGCTGTAAAAGAATAAATCAACTTACCTATTTTGATAGTCATAACACTAAATAGGTACTAATTAAAATCATATAAACTTATAAAATGTGAAAGACTATTGATGAAGTTCACAACAACTATTATATTTACTGTAATATTTTTTGATAAAAAATTAACTGCGCGACTAGACTCCTTCTAGTAAATTAACAACAAAGGTAGAAGTTTTGGACGTTGCTATTTACTTTTCTTCTTCAAAGTGGCAAAAATATTAATAATAAAATGCTCAAAACGCTTTTTTCTATATTACTCCTAATCCTTGCGTAATTGAAAGTAGAATCGAGTACCTTCATGTTACATGTACCTTGTACCTTCTGCATATATTAAACTGATTCTAAGTATGTTTCAGGGCATCATCATTCGAGACCTCTCCCGGACTAAGACGGAGCCAACAATCACCTCCGGGGGAGTGGGCGAGAAGCATGTTTCCATTCAGTTCAAGAGCGAGCGGGGGGAGGGGATCAATTACCTAATACTGATATTTAGTGATAATATTCGATAGTTATATCTATTAAGTATCACTAAATATCAGTAGTAATATAATAGATATCATCTCTTTTCACTTTTTTACATAGTAACGATAAGGATGACTTTTTATTTTGTGATAATGTTTAAAAACTGAAGTTTTACATTTAGAATAATTATAAATTGTTTTAACGATTTATTCTTCGTAAATTTGGCTCACGGTTTGACCATTGTAAACCTGTCTACAGTTAAAAGAAAAATAGTTGAAGTAACAGAAATTACGCATTTTACAGCCGAAGAATTTTACTAAGGACTAAGCTGTGTTCCATACAAATTCCATTACTTGACGAGGTACAAACTTTTTAAAAGGTTAAAACGGCCGTATAAAGGCCAATATCTAAAGGCGTACTACAATTTCATGAAATTGCGAGAAGAAAAGAATGCCTCATCGTTTTCAGAAAGTATTTGTTTTGTTTTCTTGCACAATTTTTGAGAATAGCACTGTATTTGTCTCAGCCGGAAGGGCAATTGCTGGCTTCGTATTAAATTAAACAAACTCCCTGCCAGCAATTGCCTACTTCCCTTGCTTCGACAATAATGTACTAATTAATGATATATAAAGCAAGTAAAGTCATGGAATAAAAAAAGTTCCATACGTAGAACGTTACTAAGCGTTATTAATACTTACATATCTACTGTTTCGGTGCAGCATGATGACTTGCAACCTGCAAATTGTCGTCTCCGGTTTTCTCCAACGATGACTAGGCCCCGAGGTAAACTTACTTATCTCGACTTACGCTCCCTATAAACACTGCGGCCCGGCCAAACAGACACAAATCAATTTCAGGGAATTGTCAGTATACACGGGGTGTTTAAACTGAGGGTGCCTAATGGAGACACACGCATTAAACCGAGCCTCGTGCAGATACAGGGGGACCTAATTAGTTTAAGCTTGCGAACAAACCATGATATACGAATACTGGAAATGACCAAATACATTTTTCATGAATTTATCTGTTTTCTTTGTCGGAACACTACCTACATAGGTACCTACTTTATTTTCCATTTCTCCTTCTTACTCTCTCTCATATTAGCATTAATTCCGCTTTCTTGGGACCTCGCACCAATAGGGCTCATTTTCGTCGGTCGTTCTAAATTAAACTAGATTCAACATGTATGTAGGTATTGAATAGGAGTGTCATGTTTATTGCAAAGTGCGTGGTTATATTCGTATATTACATAACAGATATCTTCTGCAGTACATAATTATAGTCAATGATGTAAAAAATATACAATTTATAGGTAAATAGCTTAACGTTTTATTTAGTTTTGAACTATAATATATGTTTAACATACCTACACGACCTGAAAACTAAAATTATCTACCTATTTTGGACACACTTTTCATTTATCAAATATTGATTTGTAGAAAATGTGAGTCATCCAGTTATTACAACAGATCTATGTAGTTATCCCCTAGTCCTGTAGATTTTATCTGGGGATCAAAAGGCGCAGGCTTATACAATTTCGCTGCATTAACTTCATGCGTTATTCAATTCGAAGCTCATTCGCGGTTCCACTCATTTTATTACTCTCGTCTAGTTTAACCAACACGTTTATAAATGCAATCTTTGATCCAACTGGGACTACTGGGAGTAACTTTCGCAAAGTCATATATTGTATTTTTTAATTCTGACCTTAGATTCTAATAAATAAGGTATATTTTGTAATTATCTGTTTTACAAGCAAATAGTGAAAATAGTTTCGATGCATTAAGTATCAGATATTATAGATGGTTGTTTTGTGTTATTGGGTTATTTAAACGGTTACGTAGGTTACGAACGAAAGAACGTTCCAACGTAATCTTAGTAAATGAAATACTTGATAATTAATTAGTATGCCGAAGAACATAGTCATGAATGAGAGCCTAGGAAAAGAGTTTATAAAAGAATATGTTTAGGTACCTATAACGATATTTAGGGTCAATGTTAAAATGATGTGAAGATATTATAGTTATGTTATAACCTCAGCTAAATCATTAACTTACACCTAACTTAACCTTTATAAAATATGATTTTTATATTTTGTCACTTTTTTGGAGTCGTTTTATTTTAACTCTAGACTTTATTTTAATCTTCTGCATGTGCTTATTCTAAGGATATGAATATCACAGACGGCACGGCGGTGTCTAATCCCAAGGCACTGTTGCTGAAAAATACATTGAAACCGCAAAGAAAATGCGAGGTTAAGTCTAAGTGGATTTAAGTACGATGGAATGTCTTTTTTACAGTGCTGCAAACATTCTTAAGCTCACCTTAAGGAGCACTATCTGTCTCTGCCATGATTCCTCAGATACTAATTTTATTATTATTATTATTTTTAAATCCGTGTCTATGGTTAACACTATATGTATTTATGTAGGAATTTATGTATGTTTATTATTGATGTAATTGTGTATGTTGGAAGTTCGTTTACTTCCAATTTTGCCACCTACCTATTATGTAATGTATTTGTTGCTATCTTTAGCGATAAGACCGCCTGTTGTCAACATCAATTTTTTAATGAGTTATTATGTTTATTTGATTCATGTTTTGAGGTGTGCAATAAAGAGTATTTGTATTGTATTGTATTCTTAATGTATAAACGTAATTTATGTATTTATAAAGAAATAACTTATATTTCGGTATATGTTATAGGGTAGAGTTCGGTAGGTATGTTTATAAGGGCATTATAATATCTACAGTAGTATTCATAATTGTGTGTCTAAAAATAGTTAAATTTAAAAAAGCGTTCAAATTAATTTGTCTCTTTTTAACATGTTAGGTACCAAATATTTGGATTTATAATAAAGAGACAACCACATATATATTAAGTTGTATTAACTGGAGGAATACCTAGTTTCTTCGACCACAATTACATTCCTCTTACTTATTACGTCATCGTTTTTTGTCAATTTTGACCGCGCCTATCATTATTAATTCAGCCATCATCCAATGGTCAGACGACTCCCCCCACCCCTATTTTAGAAATGACGTAATATATGGACAGCCCCCAAGGGGATATCGCTTTTGTTTCTTGATGTGTCTGTCATTCAGGACCACAAACTCATTCGTCTTAATCCTACGTAAAAGTTATTCCAGATCCGTCTAGAAGGAAACTAAACGTATGTTTAAACTTTAGAGGTATGTTTTAAGTAAAATATTTTTGGCAATCTTTCAGATCCGACTGTACGACATCTCTAAGATGTTGCTTTTTTATGTTTTTTTGCTGATTTCAAAAGATAGAAACTTGAAGGTGGGGATATGCCATGCTTAGACTCCGTAACATGGTCGCCGTAATCACGCGGTAAGTGACAAGATAGGAGCGTCGTCTCGTTCTATCGAACCGTGTCAGCCAGTGGCGGACGGTGTGATAAGGCCGACCAGGACATCTTACATTTTGAACGGTGCCCGTCGTGTAGCTTGGCAGGATGGGCCATTTAGATGGGTCAGTATGGGCAAGTCTGAAACTATAAGACATAGAAATATCTGCTCTCAGGAACCATGTCAAAGATTTTAGTGACAAGAATAACTGCATACAGATAAGAAAAACTTTTACTCAGTTCAGGAATCGAACCTGGTCTTATAGAAGAAAAAAAACATTATTTATATTTCGATTGTCTAAGCCATAAACAGTAAGTGTTACTAGGAAACGTGACGCCTAAAATGAATAGAGTGCATTGTATGTCATATACTTTAATTGAATATTAGGTAGTTGTTCGAAATGATGACCATTTTTGTGTTTATCTGATGTGACTACCCCGCGTAAACTGGTCGTAGGTTGGCTACCGTAATCAAAGCGTAATGCATATAAATAAATAAAAAAATCTGACTCAAATCGAACTAGCCCCATAGTAAGCTCAATAAAGCTTGTGTTATGGATACTAGACGACGATATATTTAATTTATTTATATATATTTAAATACATAGAAAACATCCACTCAGAAACAAACATTCATGTTCATCACACATAATTTGCCCTTACCAGGACCTTCAGCTACTAAAGGCTCACCGGAAAATGCGATGCTTACTTAACTTATAATTAATTGGGCTCTAAATTGGAAGCAGTTAAGTCCACGTTTATGAAGTGGAAAACTTTATGCCTGAATCATATCCACATAATACATGCACTGACTATTCGTCTGAAATCCGAACAACATGAAAGCTCGCGGAGCTGTAGTGAAAATTCGACGCTAATGCAACCACTTTCGCGCGGCAGACGCAAACGAATAAATAAAACATGGGCTAGTAATGCACACCGTTATCCGGGTCTCAACCGACCAAACTTGGTCATTCGACAGCAGACGCTAAAGGGGATGCCTTGATGAAAGTACACCACACCCCCGTGAAAGATACTCTTACTTCCGCGCGCGAGATAACGAGATGCAACAATCTTTAGGAACGGCTTTTTTGGGCATAAATCGATAAATACCTAATTTTAAGAAGTTTTCTGACATTTTCCTAAAATGTGTTTTTAGATGAGGGTAGTACCATTATTTACTTAAACTTGTTTGAGTTGATTAAAAATGTATTGTTGTTTTACACCACGTGGGTGGCATGGCATACACGCTTACAGCCCGCTTGACGGTAAGGGGTCACAGTAGCCAATGGACGCTGGCAACTCCAGGCTTGATGAGTTTGAGTAGAAGTTGCTGTGATTAGCCTGACGTAAAAAAAGGAAAATGAAGACGTAACTGTGGATATCTTTTTATCCAGGTAATTTCAAGCAATCAAAATCGGTTAAATCAGATAAACAATCATATGGTCAAGAATTATAACTTAGAAATCAGTCTTTATTATTTCCTAACGCGATATTTTCCAATGCACGCCCTTAACTAAATCGGTTACGACGTAAATTCTAATTTGCGATGCAGACGTGTAGTTATAGACTTTAAACACCCTATTAGCGCGTGCCTCACGCACCGTGCAGCCTGCGTAGCTGCGCGGTGCGACGCGTATGTAAGACCTCTCATCCTAAAAACGAACTCCCGAAGGGTTAGAAACATGCCGACTGATGTTGACAATGAATACGTGAGTTGCTAAGTAATGCTCTTAAAGCATAGGTAATTTATTAGACCTTGGTTTTTATGGAACTCAGCAAAACTATTTAAAAAATTATACACAATCTGCATTCATGCTATTAAATCAAGGATAAATTCAATTAATGAAATGAGGCTACCAACATGTAAAGTTTAACTTTCAGCGCTTACAATATACACGCTATGCTATGCTTAGCGCAGTTTTCTTTTACGTATGATATTATGGCTATATCGTAGCAGATAGCACATTGCTGCACTTTTTAAAATAAAGCTGGTATATTTCAGGAACTGATGCATAAACCAACCTTTCACATTTGGTAAGCACAAGATTTTATTGACTGATATTTTACCTATCTCACTTAAAATTATGCCGAAAGCTCAATCGGATACGGGCAAATGGCTATATAAAGCGAGTAGAACATACGAAAAGTTTGCTAGTTGAGGAAAACTTAATAAAAAGTTTATTTTTCTTCCACATTTATTTGTATTACAATACGACTGTCATCGGAATTTCTGTTTTTAAGACAAGTGGCAAAATAGACATTCTCGATTCAAGCGTAAAGACCTATGGTCGGTACAAACCCCGTTGTTGGAAGCTTCCAGCTCGCATTTCCACTAATGCTCTGGAAAATTCTAGAATATTATACAAACGGAACTAGACGCTACATGCAGACATGGGCAGAAACGTCTTTATTTGCTAGCTTGAATGAGGGAGGATGATGTAGAACGGGCGACGTATTTTTTTTTTTAATACAGTTGCTCAAAAAGTGGTACTTTTTGTGGCTGCGTAGCGTACGAGAAGCTCAATTTCTCGAACTAAGGTAACGGCGCCTATTACCGGGGGTATCAAATTCGGCTACCATTACCGTGGCATTTTCAAATACGCATTTTAAAAGCAAACCGTTCGATTTACAATAAAATATACTTTACACAAATGAAGCCTAATTTAGTTGACTAACGGTCCTGTTTACGCAAATGTGTGTGAATGAAATAACAAGCACGCAATCCGTCAGTTTCTGCGACGGCGG
Source organism: Epinotia demarniana (assembly GCA_945867215.1). NCBI lineage: Eukaryota > Metazoa > Arthropoda > Insecta > Lepidoptera > Tortricidae > Epinotia > Epinotia demarniana. Next base: position 14,869,314 of record OX244261.1, read on the forward strand.
CGTAGGAAGAGGTTGTGTCATACAAACGCATGGCGTCACTGGTAAGTATACCCGAATCTTATTTATTATTTCACGCAATACCTATGACAATTGAACAAATGCTATGGATTTTAAATGGTTATCTATAGTTTTCTGCACAACTTTTGCGTACTCGTTATATATTTTTTGGCCTGGAAATTCATTAAAAATGGAATATAAAATACAGCGGTGATAGACGCCATTTTTAGTTGGGGAAACTAATACCGTGGCATACCACGGTAATAGTTAAGTCGGTGATTTGCTTCTTTGTGCTTTATCTTTTTTATATGTCATCGATTATAAAATCTCTTACAGCTATTCGAATCTTGATCTATTGACGCTATTAAAGAACTATTTACGTGGTATGGAAAGTATCCAACAAACCCTTAATTTTTAACCAAAACTTTAGTACTGAATATGCAGTTTCTATGGAAACCCTTATATTGTCATGTCGTTTAAATATTGTAATAATTAACTATACTTACTTACCAGTTATGTGATTTTGGTTTTATATCAAGCTTGTAAAATGTATGTTTGATTTGTAATGAAAATACAATTTTATCCTAAAGTTTTTATGGATCGGAAATAGATTTTACAAAATTCCAAATTAAGTCTATTACCGATGGTAAGATCCCACAACAATCGGTAATAGTAACTATGGGAATTTTTTACCGACCCATTCAATATTTGTTTGGGTCGGTAATAGGTTAAAAAGAAGTATCTATTACCGAGTGACATTTTAGTTTTCTCTTAAAATAAATCACATCTAGGGTTCCGTTCGTACAATTCCATTTGATAAAATTGATTTCTTTGGTTCGTACTATTAAGATGGGTGGTGAACGGAGATAATAACATATCCCAGCAAAATTTGAAAAATTAAATAAAGTCCTAAAACATTCAAACAACCCGGAAACGACACATAAGTATAGATAAAGGTGTTACTTACCTACACAAAACGCAAAATATTGTTTTCGAGTCATTCAGTCTGTTAGTATGCTCAGTATTGTACTTATTAGGTTTTTTTTGTTACCCCGTATTTTATTTATTTAATCTTTGAATACAAAATACCGAATCCATAGTATAATGTAATGTAACTGTGATTTAATAAAAGTTAGTCTTTACCTGCTATGTATGCAAGTAGTAGTTATTCTTATAACCAGTGGACATCATTTTGTTGATTTAAGTATGTTTTATGTTTTCTTTATTTTTATATAGTACGGAACCAAAGTCATGAATATTATTTTAACCCTCGATATTGGGTGCCGAATTTTGTATCAGGTTACTATTACCGATGGTAGAAAATTGCTGCTTTTTGTACCCTCGGTAATAAAAGCTAATTTCGCGGTAATAGAATCACATCCCATCCATTACCACGGTAATAGAAGATTCTCCTTTCGTGGTTTCAATAATTATTTTATCAAATATAACAAACTAAAATTGGTTCAAAAAGTTACGACTCTGAAAGTTAAATAAACACTCTTCAATAAAAAAAATAAACTAGGACGTTAAGGAGCTTTCATACCCATCATTTTTTAGAATCATTTGAAAAGTACCTCGCGTACCACGGTAATAGGCGCCGTTACCTTAGTGCTTTTTACTTTTTAGTTCCAAACTATACTTTCGAAACACAGTAATTTTGTATTAGATTTTTTACTTGGAAATTATGAAATTAAAAACGCTTACGAATACTAGGAGTATTTATTTAAAGTATTCATTAATATATAAATGACGAAAAAATATTAAGAATTTGCATTTTATAGCCTACTCTGTCTTAGGTATCTATATATGAAATATTTACTTTCCTAAAAATCGTTCTTTGATTTGGCTGAATGATACAAGCATATGCCTAGAAAAAAAAAGTTTAAAAGCAAATCAGCCCGCCCTTTTGAAATAACTTCTATCATTATTTAAACACATTAACGCTAAATATATAATTTGGTATGAGAAGATATAAAAAAATATTGAAAATGAGTGATTCAAACATTGATATGGCACCACCAGACGTGCTAGAGCAGCAATTGCCAATGACTGTGTTATTCCAGAAAAATCTAAAAACCAATATAAAGCCGTCTATGTAAAATTTATCGAGTGGAAAACCTTACATAACGCAAAGTCTTTTTCAGAGACTGTTTTGATGGCCTATTTTCAAGAGCTGTCTGACACCTATCGGCCATCAACATTATGGTCAAAATATTCTATGTTGAAAGCTGTTATAAAGTTAAAACATGACATAGATATAAAAACTTACACTAGATTGAATGCTTTCTTAAAAAGGCAAAGTGCAGGATTTCAGAGTAAAAAATCGAAGGTACTAACAGCTGAACAAATTGAGACGTTTATTAATGAAGCTCCAGATCAGCAACATCTAGCTACAAAGGTATAAACTTAAATATAAATCTAATAAAATATGTACACAATTTAAGTAAATTAACTCTAAAAATAAAGTAGGAAGTTAAAAAAAATAGAATGAAATAAACAATTGTCTTACAATATATAATAAATATGTAACTTTGTTCATAGGTTGCTCTTATATTTGGAGTCTGTGGCGCATGCAGACGCGAAGAGCTCACAAATGTATCAGTAAAAGATATAGAAACACATGGGGACATACTTCTTGTCAAAATACCAAATACAAAAAATAAAATTCCCAGGTCCTTCACTATTGACGGACAATTTGCAGAAATAGTCAAGAAATATCAGAGTCTGCGGTCTTCTAAGGGCAAAAGTGACCGTTTCTTTCAGAATTTTCAAAGAGGAAAATGCACTGCCCAGGTAATAGGCTTAAACAAGTTTGGGAATATGCCGAGAGATATCGCTCAGTACTTAAATTTGCCTGATGCAAATCTTTACACCGGACATGCATTTAGGAGAACCTCTGCTACATTACTTGCCGACTCAGGAGCAGACATAACAATTTTGAAGAGGCATGGAGGTTGGCGGTCAAGTAATGTAGCAGAAGGATACATAGAAAACTCCATTAATAACAAATTAAAAATTGGAAAACAAATTGCAAAATCAATTAATGTAAAGTCGCAAGAGTCCACAGAATTTTCGTCATCCACATTCCAATCTGGTCTTAATGTACCTGTTAATACTGAACCTCAACCAGGACAGAACCGTCACATGCTAACAACACTTTGGTTACACCCAGCCCTGTTAACCAACCAGGACCGTCACGTGCCAACAACACTTGGATTACACATAGCCCCTCTAACTTTGACCCACAGGAATTATCACAACAGCAGGAACCTGAAAATACACCATGCGTGACTAGTCAGACACTTAATTTACATGGAAGAACTCACAACATAACTATGAACTGCACTAATTGTACCATTAACTATAATTATTAATGAAAATAAAATATTTCTGATATCAACCTTGTTTTAATACAAATATATATTTTTTTAATTCTCATTTAATCACAAAAGCAAGTCATTCTTCTTAGACCTCATTTGATATAGTTCTCTTTTCGTAATGTTAAACATAATCATCATTTCTTCTAAACATGGTCATCAACGTGGCACTTGAGCAGCAGTTGTAGGTACATAGTAATTGACTGGTTGACTTCCTAGGAGCCGCTTTGAGTGAATATTATCCTTCCGCCAATTTGTTAGGGACCTGCAAAATGTCAATAATTTAGTAACATTTATAGATTTCACCAGCTTCTTGTTCAAAAAATAACCTTAAACATAACTAATAATGTGATTTAATGTTTCTTTTACCTCTAATTATCCTTGATAGTCTTCAAATATTCAAACAATTCATGATATTTTAGTTGTAAACGTGTCCTTGGTCACATGTCGCAGATCACAAATTTGGCACTAAAACTCTTGTTGCATGATCTGTTTCTGTTTGTTGATACTGTAATGTCTTGTACTTCTGTTTTGATAATGTTAATGGTTCTAATTAATGTCGTTTCAGTATTATAATTATCTGCATTGGGCTGTGGCAAGCTAAATATTATCCTTATGAATACTGTCAGTGTCATTTGTAAAGTATGGGTTCGTTCAAAAATAACTTCGAAGCAAGCATATTTTATCGCAATGATATATTAATTTGTATTAAAAAACGTCGTTTACAACACGTGTGAAATGTCTTTTACCACTCGTACCGAGTCTTGCCACTCGCTTTCAGCTCGTGGCAAGATACCTCGGTACTAGTGGTAAAAAGACATTCTTTTCACACTAGTTGTATAATGTACTATTAGCTAACCTAGCAGGAAAAACCGGTCAAGTGCCGCGCACCGAGGGTTCCGTACAAACTTTCATACACTAATATATATTCCCGTCAGGACCCCGCTTTATTTTGAAAAAATCTAAACTTCGTCAGAGTCCAGAATGCCAACTCATAGACGCAGGACCAGGAGCGATCGTTTGAAACACGAACAAACCCAGGTTCCTTAGTTGGGCAGTAGTCCCCGAGAGTCCCACAAATGGAAGCGCTAAAGAAGCACCTGCCTTCCTATGAAAAGAAATAAAGAAAGAAAGAAAAGCATTTATTTGTGACAAACACGTAGGTAACAAAAATTACAAAAATAGGACGAACACTGTTTGTCACAAAAGGGCCACAACTCAGCATGAAGCTGGCAAAGCCAGCGCTGTTCTTCCGTTGTATAAACACTATCCTTCTTATTAATTCCTGTTAACCGTGTTGTATTAGCCACGTTAGCCAAGTTGATGATCAAAATTCACATGAGGTTCTTATAGTGTCTTCGTTGAACAAGCGTTACAAGCAACGATATCTAAGCGTGTAATTGCGTAAACTGGTATAGTACGTATTTTGTATAAAAATTATCTTAATCAGCAGAATTCCTTTTTTGGTTTTTTGGACCGGAACGCTAAAGATCTTCAGGATCTCAGACCAGAACAGAAAATAGAAGTTTACCTACTAGAACAGATTGCAGTACACATGCGGTACATCGCTTAGGTAAGGGTTTTTTTTCTCAACACAGATGATGCTACCTTATACCTTTAGTTCCTATAAAGTCCTTTATTGTATGTCATGGGTGTGGGTTTAGTGCAATAGATCCATATGTCATGCAGTATTGTCGGCGAAATAAAGAATCAAAATAAAACATGAAGCTTTTTGCTTCGGATACACATACGTAGTACGTACACGCCTTCACGTATAAATCACTTCTGGGAAACTTTATGTTCTCTGTTATTCTGATATATACAACAGATTTCTTTAGTAGGTAGTAGCGTGCGAGTCCAGAATCTGTTGTTATGAATACGTAAATACAAAATTGTAATAGATTTCCAATGCTTTATTTTACCAAGAACTCCGAAGTATTATTTAAGTCCTTTTAATACAATCTTTCAACAGTCATTTCATTTATTAGTTAGGTAATGTGAAGACTATCTGAATTGAGATCTGATAGATATCACCAATAAGTCACCTGCCTAGGTAGCATGATCGCGTTTATGTCGGACATAAAGAGACGAATGATTAAGTCCGACATAATATTCAAGTTAAGTGAAATCGTGAGTGAAAATAATGATTATTCTTACCAAATTACCAAACAAGCACTAAACAATAAGGCGAAGAAACATCACACGGAGACAAAGTTGCAATCAATGTTTTGAAACAAATAAATGTGTTGTATCGGAAAAGTTTCGCCCTCACTCAATTTTCTCGACACACACAAATACGTGCTGAAAGAGGGTGACGGTGATAGAGTAACATCACGTCCGGATGCTGACGAATTTACAGTGACATCCCTCATTGGTGAGAATAAACAGGAAAATTTATCTCCTCACGTATTATAAACATATGTGATAGATTTGTTTCAAAGTCAGGTAATGTTCCTGGAGCGCAGCTTAGATAGTAATATTTATTACTTATGCCGGCGCTGTAATCTTAAAGAGAGACATATATTCACGCATATAGCTTATCTGTTACCGACACTATTGAAGGCTAAGTTAGGCTATATCTAGGTACTTGCATGAAACACGTGGTATATAAGTAGTTTATTTCCCGAGCACAAACTTTATCATTTTACAGGTTTGTTTCAATAAACGTAAAACTTACCACGAAAACGCCTTCGTATACAACTTTATAGTTATCGGGTCCACCCTAAGCCGGCGAAATCTAATTTTGATACGTTCCATCAAAAAGTCATTTCCCTTGAAAACAAAAGCCAGCAAGAAAAGTTCTAATTCGATCCAATCTAAATCCAATTACTTCCACCCCCTGTATTAGTCACACGAAGAAAGCAGGTGCGATACGAATCTACAAGTTACAGTTCAAATAGGTACACTGGTGGCGGCCGATTCAGAGAACTGAAACTTGTTGGTTTTATGCCAAATACTGTATTGAATCCTATTCTCGGGCAAGACATGCAATAAAATGTCAATGTAATAGTCTAGAGTTTCAGACGTTGAACAAGGCATAGCAAGCAAATAGGTGATTCCTTTTTAATTGTAACTATTGCTTCACGGCTAATGATGGACCTTTGCCGGGATATTGGAACGTTGCCGCTAACGGCAGTCAACGTTGCCAGCATTAAAGCAATATTGTGGCAATACTGCCAGCGAAATTGAAATAAAGAAGCTTCATTGCAATTTGTCAACAGCAAGACAGACTGGATGTATTTTTGAATACAGAATGTTAAAAAATTATAAGTAACGGTATACCTAAAGCTTACCTAAATGAAATTATTAATTTTATACAAAGAAGGATTAATAGAAAGTTTAATATTGGTCTACCACTGTTAGGCCGTATGTATGGCTAAGTAAGGCGATCGGCGGCGCTGGGCATGCATTGAAATTGAAACAGGCGAATACGATGAGAATTATGGCGTTGCTCATTTATCTTTGTCGAATAACACCACTCGTCTCGCACCAGGCCAATCGCGACTCTTCATCATAAACACTGCCTTAAGCGTATCTACGTATCTACGAATCCGAGAAACAGACTAACCTCAAGGTTTATAGTAGCTGCAGTCTCCAGGTAGGCACCTATCCGTATACGAGCTGTTTTATACGAAGGTGTGCTAGGCTATGTATACTCATAAACTGGCTGTGTACAGTGTGTACGTAGCACAGCACGCGATGTCAAGTTGTCAACGTGTTCTTTCACAAGCCATGTCACTACCCGGCCGTGATCTGATCCTTAATGCGATTTAATTTAGTCAGTTTTGTAATCAATATTGCGTTTGATAATAACAAATCATGGAATTGGGTGTTGGGCACCTTTCCACCCGGATTGACACGGGGCCGGTTATTACAAAGCATGTTCTATCGACAAGTAATATTTTCTAAAAAAGCAAATAAAGCTATTGTGGAATCATAATACGAAAAAAAAAACATCCAGAACAAGTATACTTAGCTACTAATGCCCTCAAAAATATCTAAATGCAATGCAATAATGCAACGCACGAAATGGTGTCGGTGTTTAGATATTTTAGGAGTGTTAACAGCTTTAACGTATTTTGCAGCTGCTAGTACAACAGCATCACCGAAAGCTGTTGCCAAGATAGATGAGGAAGCTACGACGAACTATGCGTAACATGTTTAAAATTCTTATATTTTTATATTTGTTAATATAATACATTTGATTGTGAAACACGCGGAACGAGCCCTGCTTGCTGCCAATACAATCTACGCCAGCAACGAAAACAACGTGCATCACATTCCGAAATAACACGACATTTCAAACGTAATCCAGGCTCATCCCAGATTTGCGAGTATTAATTTAGATAGTCCCCGGAGCAGAAACAGAAACAAAAGCGTGTTATTAAAACTGTTCCACGCGAAAGCAGTTCTAAAGTACAGTTGCGTTATGAACCAACTTGGGCCAAGTTTATAACTATCGTGGAACTATGCAGAGAGCTATGCTAACAACATTTGCGTCGAGCGTAAATTTGCGCTAGTCCTTACTAAGCCCTAATTACTTCTCGTTACTTAGTTACTCGCCGGGCTCCGGCGGTGTAATTACACTTTCAATTGATTTATTAAACTTTTGTAAGACATTTGCATCGATAATTACGCTGTCTTCGTGAACCTACTCGCTGTACTTGATATGTCCTCTTGCGAGTGACATACGTATTTGTGTCAAAAAATTGTTGAGTACTTATGTGTTAGTGTGAAATTCTTACCGTGGATATGTCAGCGGCTTATAATATTACTCGCGATATTATGGACTCTCGAAAAATTTTAACCGTCCAAACTGTTCACAATTTAATGCATTATTTTTTGTTGGTTTATAAACTATCAATGTCGAATCGTCAAATTATGAACTGAAATCAAATCGGCATGCTACGGACCGCATACACAGAAGGCTAGGTAGGCAGGTTAGTTCAGCAGGTTCAGTTGCCCGAAGGGCAGACTGCCCAGAAATAGGAGCCCGGCACGGCGGGGCTCCGTCGACACTGCCAGAAGACGAAAACAATGAAATAAAAAGTTCAGTAAAAAAAACTATGATGTTCTGACGTAAGTGGAAGCTGATGCAAGTGTATCAATTCGTTCAACCAATCAGCGCACAGGGCGCAGTTCACAATTTGACGATTTGACATTGACAGATTAACGAAAAATAATGCGTTAAATTGTGAACGGTTTTGACAGTTCACAATTTTCCGGTAGTTTTTAATGTGGCCAGTAAGATTATAAACTTAAATGTGTATTAAGGGCTCCAGTACACGATTATTAAAAAAAATCCTTAGCCTGCAAAAAATAAAAACGACAAGTTTTCTCATACAAGGTTGCCCAATGCCCTTTAATGCGGTATATTTTTTCAGAATAAGACGGTCAAATGGTGATACTGTCACACTCCTATCTCAGTTTTAATGGGTTTAAAAAAATAATTAAGTCAGTGATTTATAGTTCGTATCGTTTATAGCCGTTGCCCTCCTTCTGGCACGATAAGGGAAGTTCTTTTACGGAAGCAGTGAGTGATTTATCGTCGGCCTTAGTTAATTTTTCAATGAACCACTGTTTATTGGGTACCTATAACACACGCACGGAGATAACAATCCGTTAATAAATAATATCTAGTTCTTAATGAAACTCAGTCTGCTTGAGTGCTTTTTGTGATAACTTCGCGATAGTATGTATCTATTTGACAGTTTTATTGAGTAAAATGTAGTATAGACAAGGTTATCACACCACAAATAAATATTTTTTTGTCTCAATGGTCAGAGATCCATTGAATTGACGTAGAGCGTTCCCCTAATCTCGGGGCGAGAGGTTAGCGGTACCCACGCAAGACGTTTGCGTCAAACAAACGTAAAGGATGGCTCGGCGCTGCACTCGGCTCATAAAACAAGCGTGGTCACGCCTCCGATGAAGCACCGACAGCTTTATGAGGGTACTACACACACTGCGATGCACCAGCGGAATCACTGAAATTTTAAAACTGCAAAAGTTGGAAAAAAAAAATTAAAAACTGCACGAGTCTTAAAAGATATAATTTTTGAAACAGCAGTTTTAATAAGGTAAGTATATCATATTTGAAATACGCATATACGCTGTTTGCACATTTATATCGATTAATATACGACGAGATTATGTTATGAGTTTACAAACTAATCGCTTGCTTTAAAATAATTAGGGATATGATCATTAATATTTCTAGTATAGTAAACTTTAATGTGTAAACGATGATTACAGTTAGCTTATTTAAGATTACTCGGATCCTACGTATAATACTGATATACAATACAATACAAATATTCTTTATTGCTTATCAGACATAGTCAAAATAAAAAAGACAGATAGAAGTAAATTAAACATAAACGATGGTAGACAACGGGCGGTCTTACCGCTAAAAAGCGATATCATAATAATGATGCGTGATATAATAATGATTATATAGCCAGTTTTCTATAGTAACCGCAAAGTTTTAACTGACTGACTGTCATGTGATTCATTTGTATTTGGTATAGGGAGAACAGTTACTTAAAATTATAAAGTAACTTTACTGCTGGAATTCATTCTTTGTAGTTATTCCGTGGAATGTATGTGGTTAAATTTAATTCCGTTCTAAAAACCCTCGCTTTCCCATGGCGGTTAGGGAGCGATAAGTCAACCGGCTATTTATTATTGAATTGAAAATAAACAATGCAGTTTGTTTTCCAAGAGAGGTTCAGCGTGCGAACTAGGGCCCAATAAAACACATACATGACATATGATATGAGTTTCTTTGATTATAATGTGTTTCATGCACGGCTATCACGCGATGGCGCGCGAGCTCTCTCGAATTTTCTCGCACTATCCGTCTCTTTCTTGTTAGAACATTTAGAACAAGTGCGAAAGTTGGAAGAAGTTAGTGCGAGAAAAATCGAGAGTATGTCGCGTTAGTCCCATGATAGACATGCTGGTCTGAACTTCTGACTTTAGACACAGATTATATAATAGCTTTAGATCAAAGTCTGTAAAAGCGAGCGCGCGAAACACATTAAAATTAAATTGGGATGCAAAACTTATATATTTGAGGTTTTAGCTGGTAGCCCTGCCTAAAGTGTTTTTCACTCAGGTAATGCCCCCTAGGGCATTATTGTACAGATTTCATATTAATATATTAATTTAGTATAGGTACCTAACAACATAGTACACCTCCGGGGATGATATGTGCCTTACAATGACCATCTTTTAAAAAGATGAATATTTTGCTTTTGTTGTTTTTAAGTCTTTGTACTATATTGTTTACGGGAAGTAGCAAATAGGATGCCGGGTACGTAGCATCGAGAAATCTTAACTTTTACCTAAACACTAATAAAAGGAACACCAAGAGAGATAATAATTTAAATAGAACGAAATGTTGGCATTACGAATACTAAAATTGCATAAATTCATCTCCATAATTACATTATAATGTGCTTCTTTTTCTAAAAGGCTTTTTAATGGCTTCCACTCAACTTCCGAGACTTAACGTCAAGTGATTTTTCCTCTTCATTTTACTTTACGGACGGAGATGAATGTCGCGGATTTTTTTTTTTTTTGTTGGTGAGATGCGTACCTAATTAGCATGAATTCAGAACTTAATAGGTACCTATCTTAACATTTTTCGGACACAGTCACACTCTTTTTTTTATATTATAAACAGAATATAAGTAATTTAACGTTGTCGATTACTATGGGCCTTATAAGAAGGCTTCAAAGGGCAATTAAACCCTCTCAAATGCCCTTTGGGTGATTTGGAGGCTTCTAAGAGGAGGCCCTGCTAAGAGTTTCTATCTATCTATTTATCCGCAGTGTCCGCAGCAGAACTAGGGTAACAGATATAACCCTCCGAATCGCTGAACTTAAGAGGCAGTGCGCGGGGCACATTGCAGGCAGAACTGATGGCCGTTGGAGCGGAAAGGTTCTCGGTGGTGCCACATACCGGAAGACGCAGCGTGGGTAGACAAGACATATACGGTGGACTGATGACCTGGTAAAGATACCCGCATCCAGCGTAGGCGCATGGGGCGATCACTTTGGCACTCTCTGGGGGAGCCCTATGTCCAGCAGTGTGAACCTCTTTCGGCTGATATGTCGATGATGATGATGAAATGATGTAGTGGTGGTTCGTGCGCACGGTGGCCAAAGCTCCCGACGAAGCGTTCCCGAATCGTGTTGACGGCGAGTACTTTGTCATAATTATTAACCTTCGGCAACGCATATTCGACACCTCTATAGCTGCAAGTGTCCGTAGACGTCTGCCGATGTCCGTCTCGTACGTTTCCCTGTTCCCAAAAACGGTTTTAATCATTAGGTATATTTTAACAGGGCCCCGACTATTATATCTCCCAAAAATCGCATTAGTGAATACAATCAAAACTCGCGATGGTTATTATTGAATATGCAAATACCATTAATTTTAATATTCGACTCTCAACTGAAGTGGACCGGGCAGTGATGGAGTCATTAGTTCGCACACGCTTGAGGCTGTGGCTACAAATTTTCAATCAGAATAAGGTACCTAATCAGTAATCACAATAGAAGATTGTATTACAAGGGTCTAATGTAAGCCATATTACCACTAGGTGGTTATTTTCCCGAACGAAGTTAGGGGAAAGAGTTCGAGGGGTAACATGGCTTGTAGTCCAGAGTTATGCACTCTACTTTTCACTTCGACTGCGAGAAAATAGTAAAAACGAAGCTTATCCATCCACAACCAATAATTATACCTTTTAATGATTGTGAATTAGGGATGAAAAAACACCTAATGTTTGAAAAGAATTCTGTGTCTAGCTGTATTCTGGGTATTTAATAGCAAATACTAATGTTTTTCTGAAGAGTTGTGATTGGTGGATTTAATACGGTGAACTGTTTAGATTGGTCAAATTAAAATGTTTTATAAATCATACTACTGCCCGTTCCCTCTCATCCAAGAGAGGAGACCTGTGCCCAGCAGTCGGACGAATATATAGGCTGATTTAATATCTATTCTAAAAATTCGGAATTAGCAGTAGTATCAAGATTACTCCTACATACAAACTTACAAAATCACGAACTTACTTAGAGGCAGTTTCCTATTATTAAATATATCAAAATTTCTTACATTACCTACATCCATATTTCATACTCACGTTTTTGAAATGCTTCTGTTTTTATGCCTTTTGTGAAATTGCTCACAACAAGCATAAAAAGCAGGGGCAGTAACCACGGCTCATTTGATATTCATGTTTGACGTACGTTGTGACCCGTAAGCATAAAACCTTCTGTATGCACAAACAAATAGACTCAAAATCAACATCCTTTGAATGACGCCCATCTTAGAAAGCTAAACTAGTGGGCGTATGAATATGACTCACTAAATGGTATCCCAAACAATACTACTTCACAAAGTGCAATGTTGCGTAATAGTTATCTCTACGGAAAGTTCACACTAAAATCGGTAATGTTGCTTATCGAGTGACGCTATTTAAAGCTAGTGATGGGACTAGTTCGTTAGAAATACCTCTGAATAATACGGTTTTTAGTGTTACTAGAGTTTCCGAAATGTATGAGAATTACATTCGTACTGACAGACGAGAAATGCGATTTTAATGCGCAACATAAAATTATTGTAGAAACGTTTCAATTTTACGCATTGTACTCTACCTATCCATTTATATACTGAACGCCGTCTCCAATGAAGTAAAATTATTTCAAGAGTATTTATATATCGTCGCTGTCACAATATACTGAGATGTTTTTAAGATGTCCAAATGGTCATAAACAGCTTATATATACCTAAGCGTCACAAAAGTATAATGTTCATTCACGACTTTTATGTCAAGACGTTATGTCGTGTTCGATTATTGAGCAGCGTACCTACCATGTTAAAACCTTGAGCAACAGTAACTGTTTTACTTCGGTACTAACATTTTAATCTAGTCTTTTCCAATAAGAAAGGTATGACAGAATTTGTCGGTTTACTTCGTGTCACGCCATTTTTTTAATCTGTCCTTCTATTTTTATTTTCTAGCGAAAATATAATATGTTGATAGACAATAGATACTTTGACTTTTTCCAGTGTGCGTAATAGTTACTTATAAAAAACAAATAAGTAAAACTATAAACAAAGCCACTTGAACATCACTACAACTTGAATGCGTTAGTGATAAATCGCTGGCCCATTTAGGGCGAGCCAATAGGCTGATAAACTTTCTCGTGTGAAGGTGGATGGAATACTGCTCTTATCTCATGTCAGCTGCAAGTGCTAATGTGTCAGACTATCAAGTTACCCTTTTAGCATTATTGCTAGTTCTAATTACCTATTACCATGAAGTGCAAGCAGAGTTCAAGAAACAAATGATAGCTGTATGAAAAAGTCAGTATTCACTCTTAGGTTGTTGTGTGGTTTGTCAATCAAATAATCTCATGGCTACCCACTATTTTCCTCTGCATCTATTTTCTTTATGTAATGCTGGCGAAATATAATACAACGTTTTTTATATTTTACATAACATTATTGTAGGTATTACCGTGCATAGGTTGCATAACAAATGTATACGAATCTTCGTAAACATATTCCGTTAACCCTAGTTAAGTTTATTAATTAATACAAATGTTCCCAGGTCCCGGATTCACCCGAAAATGGGTAAATTTGGACATCACGTATCCTGCACAAATCCCACAATGGAGTTCAAAAGTAATTTGTAATGTTTTGTTTCACAACTCCAATGTTCTGCGCGTAACCATTATCATTTATCGTGGGAAAAGTACAAGCATTTGTCATGGTGCGCTATATGTACACAACTTTTCATTTTAGACCCCAACAGACAAAACCCATTAGGTTCGTGATAATGCAAGTTCATCGCTGCCAGGTATTGTTTAGTGTTGCCATCGCGAACAAAGCAGGGTTGCCGTCTCATCCACGGAGTACAGACCTATTACCGACCATTGTAGCGGGAGCGTCGAGAAAATTAAAAATGCAGTATTGTCTGCGCGCATGACACGCGATGTGAACTTTGTTTTAATTACAGTTTTATGATTCATTCATTTAGTTTTCTTAAATATGTAAAAATATAAGGTTTTTCATTGAACACTGTCCAATATTCATTGTTAAACCTTCACCGTCCTGAGGGAGAATAATGTTGAACTTTCGATGTCATGTAATTTCCCTTGGTCCGCAACCCGACTTATAAAATGTGAACTCCCTTCTCGGTTCATGTTAAAGTTTAAATTGCTTGCCGACCGCCGCCACTTTTTTCACTATCTTCCTCGTACCACTCACTTTTTCCTATTTAAACTTTCCCGTTTTATTATAAAAAGCCTCTTCCACCGCAACTTGCACCAAAGTTTCGAAGAGTTACCTTCGTTCTTTACCTGAATTGAACACTTTATTCAGCAACACTTTATTAACGAAAAGAGAAGTAGGTAAAAGTATGCTTTGCTAATTTGCCTTAGATATTGATTATATTCTAGAACTATTCGTCGATTTAAAATCGACGATAAAATAAATATATATTTGTAACTTTCGAATACATTACAGACAACTATAGTGTTTTCGTGTAGGTATATATGACAGACCGATGTCATAATTAATATCTAGGCTAGAAGTATACTTCGGTTAAAATAGTCGAAAAAATAAATATACCTATATCCGTAAATTTCGAAAACATGAGCGCCATCCTTAGTGTTTTCGTGTCCATATAGCTAGTCTATGTAATAATTAATATAAAGGACGAAACGACACGTTTACTCTCCTCTTAATTCAATTTCAACATAATAACAATCAATGAAAAATGCTTTCTACTGCTGTCAAGTGATGGTGATGACACGACGCTCACAGCGCAAATGACTTGTAACATCGTAAGGAATGCGAATGAAGTACCGAAGCGTTGTTACGCTCATCGAAATCGCAGCAAATAAAATAAATAAGACGACTCGACGCGGCATTGGATTGCGTTCTTACTCCAATCGAGTGCTCTTGAATTAAGCGTCTGGGAATTGTACACCATTACCGTCGAGCAAAAGTTCCGTTGATCGTTTTGTCGATCGTAGGCACCTACCGACATGCAGTTTAGCAATAGTTAAAATATTATGACTCATGATTGCTCTTACGGGTAGTTAGTTATATCTTCATATATTTTCTCAGAACATCGTCTCTAAAGAACTACAATAGCAATTCTAACCAAAATCTTTTGAGTCGTATTTGCATGAAAAATATTTGTACATTCTCATATCTAACGAGCGAGCGAAGCGAACTAAATTCTTTGTTATGTTATGGCCGAAAAATATTTCGTATGCCCGGCTTTTCACCATCGATACTCGTGAAGTTTTGTGTGCAGGTTCAATAGTTATTTAAAATGTTTTTGATGATATTTTTTTCATGATTAAAATGTTTTGACAGAGCCATAGGATAAAATAATAGTTGATATATTTGATGTAACTGACAACAATGCACTGTGTACTGTAACTTTCACAATGTAGGCGTTTTAGTTCAGACATAAAACAAGTACTTAGGTACCTAATGCACGAGAATTGATGCAATACAGATAAGTAAACCCGTTATGATTTTAGTATATCATTATCATCGTCGCCATATTTCACTAGAGGTATTAAAATAAGATTTAATATGAGGGTCAGAATATTAGATAAAGCGATAAGTAGGTATATCCAGGAAGTTATAATGTAAGTATCCACGTGAACCTCTATAAACAATAAGTGGTCATTTACTCGGTTTATGCCGCAGACGACTAATAAATCGGAATATTTTGCTGATAGCATAATTACTGGAATTAATCAGGGCAGTTTTACGAGCCATTTCTCTAAGAGCTCGAGGGTCGCATTCCAGCCAGCATAATAATATGTGTTGACTGAACATTATACAAGGTCATATTTTGTGTGGTGTTTTGTGTTTAGATAGAGGATAAATTTAATGTCTCAATCTGCCTGGTTTAACTAAGTCTAGGCGTGTTATAGTAACATATCCAGCGTGGTTTGATTATCTTACGGACACTCATAATACTGACACCATTTTTATACGTAATCTTACATTTGGGTTGATTTCTTCAAATAGGTATACTTCCAATGTAGGTAGTAATGCCTGGTAGTCGAGAAGGTCAATCGTCGAATCCGACTCGGCTAGGCAAGGTTCGGGAAGCTACGACACATCTTTTCGTCCAATACTCCGCAGTGTCTCAAGACAAGAGTCTTTGACCAGTGTACGAGTATGTTGCCAGTGATGACATATGGCACTGGTACGTGGTCGCTTACTATGGGCCTCATAAGAAGGCTCAGTCACCCAAAAGGCTATGGAGAGGGCTATGTTGGGAGTTTCTCTACGTGATCGCATCAGAAATTGAGGCTATCCGCAGCAGAACCAAGGTAACCGATATAGCCCTCCGAATCGCTAAACTTAAGTGGCAGTGGGCGGGGCACATAGCACGTAGAACCAATGGCCGTTGGGACGGAAATGTTCTCGAATGGCGACCACGTACCAGAAGACGCGGCGTGGGCCCCCACAAGGTGGGCTGATGACCTGGTAACGGTTGCGGGAGTCCGCTGGATGCGGGTGGCACAGGAACGGTCACTTTAGCACTCTTTGGGGGAGGCCTATGTCCTGCAGTGGACGTCTTTCGGCTGATATGATGATGAATGGCTGTGAAATTATTTTCCAAACGCGGTCCCTTGTGTCCCTGTGCCAGTGGATAGTCGTCAGTATAAAAACAAATAGCGTCAGGTCTTAATCATCCACCTATTCAGTATATTATTTTATCCTATTCCAACGTTTTTCACAAAGTACAACAAAGATGGCCGAACGTAATTTGTCCAGTTTACCAACGGCCACAGGCAAAATTTACACGCTCACAACGTCGTGTAACGTCATTTTATACAAGCAAATAGATACTTTAAAACCATCGAATACGGTTGACGGCACATAAGTATCACTACACGAGATAAGCGCTAGTGAAGGATAGCCTCGGTAATGTTTCGAGGGAGAATAAAATTTAAAATAAAGGCTCATAATTTAACCCTTCCGATCCCACGTGCGTTGCATACACAGACGCGGCTTGGGAAATGCTACCAGATTCAAAACGGTGGAATAATTTATTTTATTGCACATTTTAAAGTAACATCTTTCAAAATCAATTGGTATCATCAATCGATGGGCAATAACTAGTTATTTACGTTATTTGTATAATGTTATTTAGAAAGATAAGATTAAAAATTGTTTAGTAGTAGAGTTCTCTCTTCTTGTGGCTACAACTTCTGAGTGCCTTACAATTTTTTTGACTGAGTGACATACCTTATGGGTCAGTTACCCTGTAGTTACATGAAGTTCTTGTAGAACATTTTGGGGTACCTACGTTTTATGAGGGATTTTACTATACTTTTTTTTCTGTAATAACATGATTATATCCGATTACAATTAAAAAAAGAAATTGTTAAGAAAATACAAAGTAATGAAATCCCAAGATCTTTATAAAAAAAACATTAGGTACAGCAATCGTAGTTGCGGGTAGATATTTATTATTTTATCTTTGAGACATCGATAATAAGAATCGAATATCAATACACTAAAAACAAGTACTTATAGTATTCTAGTTAGCATTTATGGTTGCTGATAAATACCGGTAGGTATTAGTGTTCGAAGTACCTCACCGTTGTACTGCGCAGCACCGCAATTTGTGCACCTCGCTCGCGTCAGAATTTGCCAGTTGCCATGGAAACCCCCCTGCGACCACATTCGGATTGTTTTCAAAATCCACCCGAACCTAGCTGTTGTTAAATCCGTATTAAAACAATAAAATCGAATGGTTACGCGAGTCCCTTTTATGGTTTTTGTTAAAATTTGAGTGCAATAAAGTAATGAAATTTCGTGGAATATGTGAAAATGAAACGGCGTTTTATTTTGCTGTTGTTGCTGTCAAATATTTATGGTACTGTTTAATGATGTTAACTTTTCAACTTTTTTTTTAAACTTTACATGAAACACAGCAAGCCAACTAACAAACTATAGGTAACTACCTAGATATGTAATAAAAAACATCAAACACAGTTCCTAAGTTAAGTTTTCTTACAATATTGTTGATTTATCGAGTTTCTACAGGGCTCCATATGGGGGACTCCGACGAATTATCGGGACACCAGAAGCATTAAAGTGGCTGCACTAGGGCCGTAATTGCTTGTTAAAGTTCATGGACCGTGACACGACAGGACCAAGGGCGGGAAGGGAATAATTTCCGTTTTTCTGCAGTAAAGTTGGCGTTTAACAAGAAAAAATACTTACCTACGTAAGAAATTAAATACATTGAGAAGGTCGACGCTTATATTTTAGTATGCACCATTAAATCTTTTAAAAGTACCTATCAATTTAAGTAACTACAGCGAAGTACCTAGGTGGTATGAATTGGTCTTTTCATATTGACACAGTGCTAGATTCTCATCTGGGGGCACGGTAGTGCCCCCGCCAAGTCGAGCACGAAGCAAACACTGCCGTACCACCCTTTACTGGAACCATTTCGCCGCATTTTCAGGCCCCTATTTGAGAAACTCTCGTAAACTCAGAGAGCTGAAATTTCGTACAGAGTTAGGGTTTAATGGCCAAATAAAGGGAAAACGATAAAAACTAGGATAATCGAAGATTTGTAGTACCTGGTGACCCTGATTAGAAAACACAAGAGCCCAATAGAGATATATCTATACCGCCTTTACAAAAAATATTCAACTTTTTTTATTCTAATAAAATAAATCAATAAGCCCACGTTTCTACAAAAAGAAGTGAAATCCCATCAAAAACATTCTGTAAGAAACTAGCCAAGTCTCGATGGAGCTGCTTGTTTATCTCTAAAAAGTAATGAAATCTAGACAAAGTCGTGCCAAGTCTAAGGTTTCTTACTGCGATTTCTTTATTATTTATAGTTGATGTTGTGTGACTTGGCCGTTGACTTGTACCCACTAACGTATAAATACATTAGGACTAATAAATTGTTATTAAACCTTAGGCCATTCTTTATACGTTAGTGGGTACCTACAAGTCAACGGCCACGTCACACAACATTAACTATAAATACTAAAGAAATCGCAGTAAGGGAACCTTAGACTTGGCACGACTTTGTCTAGATTTCATTACTTTTTAGAGATAAACAAGCAGCTCCATCGAGACTTGGCTAGTTTTTTACAGAATGTTTTTGATGGGATTCTAATTACAGACGAGATAATTAGGTATGTGTTATCTACCTGTAAGACGACAGATTATTAATAGAACTCGGTATATTTTACATGGGCATTCATCTTATATCGCTGATGAATGATGTCATATTTATACATTCACTTCATTTAAATAGTCTGAAGTTAGGTAAGTTCCTATTTGTATACTTTTGTTGGGTACTAGTTACATATATCCCTA
This sequence comes from Epinotia demarniana, assembly GCA_945867215.1. Taxonomy (NCBI): domain Eukaryota; kingdom Metazoa; phylum Arthropoda; class Insecta; order Lepidoptera; family Tortricidae; genus Epinotia; species Epinotia demarniana. The sequence continues at coordinate 14,889,099 of OX244261.1, forward strand.
TACCGCTCGATAACTCACAAAAAAATGGTACCGACTAGGTACTTGTAAGGGGAATTTTGACATTCGTATTTGAAAACTTCGTTTGTGTGGTATAACATTTAGGTAGGTACTTACTTAATGTATATATATGTAAATATAATATATAAAGTTTCTCAATTTTCCTAATTACCTCATTTTCTTCAACCGATTTATAATGGGTATTACTTAATAATCCGGCTCTTAAACTCAGAAATTAGGAATTACTTCAAAATCCCCAAATGTTTTTAACTTAATGATCATGTTACCTGTGGTCGATACACCTAATGGATATTACTATGATGATGCTTTAGCGAATCCTAATAATAGGATTTAAGTAGTGAGCATTACGTAATGCTAATGTGGACATGTCAATAATATCAGGATTACAGATAGCTGACAGCGTAATGACCCTAATAATGGCTAACGTACCGTAACTCTGATTATTAGACCTTGACCAAATCCAACAGGATATACATCGTTTGCACTATTAAAACTATTAGTATCGAATAGAACCCTAAGGCAAGGCTGTTCTCAAAGGTGCCAAATGAAGAACCTTATTACAAATGCCCCGCAATCTGTCTGTCCGTCCGTCTGCCACAGGGCTATATTTTTAAGGCAAATTATGAATCGTCATTAACATACATAGGATAGGATAAACACGGTGAGATAAAGTTTGATGATACATTTGTTAATGATAATAATAATGCTGGCTCAGCGATTACAAAACTTAAAGAAAAAGTGAAAATGTTTGCCTCTTCCCTAAGCTCAAACACTTCTCTCCGCATTTTCTAATGTTATGCGAACACAAAGAAACAGTTACTTTTACCCACTCGAAGCACAAACTTCTCAAACGCACGCACTGCATATTTAAAATCTTTTTCATCACGGTAAAAGTTTCCGTGTCAAAAGTTCCACCACTGAATAACAGTTGGAGTTTGCTCAAGTGGCAAGGACTGGAGTGCGCGGCGGTACGTGCTAGAGGTGAGTGTGGAGAGACGACACAGAAAAAAGTATGGTTGAGCAAACATTTAAGATGTGCTGATCTTTAATGTTTTTGTGACACTAATGATGAATTGTTCACCTTATAATTCTATAATTCCCTTTCAAGCAATTGAAGTCCTAACATGTCTGAAATCTTTCGTCTAACCAAACTTGTCCAAACTTTACAATATAGTTAGTGTGGGTCACGACACGACTCAATAGCGTATGTTGTGTATTACGTGAGCCCCTATCACGCGATAAGTGACAAGATAGAGCGTCCGTCACTGGCTGACACCGTTCAATGGAACGAGCCGGACGCTCTACTTATCACGTGATAAGGCCGACCATGATACGGGGCCTGATGTTTTGAAAAGAGTGCTCCATTCATACAGCACTGACCTTTTTACCAACAAAAAATTGATTTATTTATTAGGTGGGTTGCAATCTGAACAGATTATTTAGTAGTGGTACGGTGGCTCCTAAAGTTGATCTGGTGCACCATTAAGTCAGTCTTTTTTTTTGCAATGCGTCAAATATGTATCAAATAATTTAACTGAAACTGCAAAGTACAACTGCACACATGCTTTGTACATACAGAGGATTGTCATTATTTTTAACTAGTGGTACCTACTTTTTACCCATCAGGGTCCCAATCAATTTTGGTATTGAATGTCCGCCTCTTAAACTGATTACGTACTTAAAAGCCGAGAGTTCAAACTCTCATTGCTTTGTAAACCTCGAGTGGAGCTCGATTCGTCGTGTTTAATAAGTCAACGACGCAGCTGTTCCCGCCAGCTGGCTCTCCTCACAGATTATACACAAGAAAATACAACAATCACTAAGCAAACAAAACAGATCTCGAGATATTCCTTGTTTAGGTTGGCCAACATGAAAGAATATGGGAGTTTGTTTTACTTTGGACAAACATTTAGTTAAACGGCCTGTTGAATTAAACATTTTTTTGTGTTTCAGAACAGTAATTAGCGCCGCCCGATAGCTGGCCGAGTACCTACACCGTGTTTTTGTCAAGTTGGTGCTTCAAAATGTCAAAAACCGAAATTAATTTGCTTATTTCAATTTAGGTACCTACATAAGCCTGCTTACCCACTGTCTAGAAGCCCTAAAAAGTACATGTTATCTTAGCAACTACGATCGAAGCTTTGTGTCTCTTGTTAAGCTATACTGAAGGATGTGTAGTCAAACGAAAAATAGTCTATATCACTTTCAAATCTCGCAAAATGTTTCAAAACCATAAATATGGTTAAAGTTTTCATGTGTCTGTTTAGTGTTTATCATATCGTTCTCGTTAGTTCGTTAGACAGCTCAGCCTTAAGAAACGTCTTTAATTTTATTTTTATGTTGTCTTCGTGTCATATTTATGTAGTTATTAGTCATACTTTCTCCTTTGATAGCTTTTCTTTATAAGAGAACGATAAAAAATATTATCTTTGCACTGGTATGTTCTATTTCCTAAAGCATCACTGCTAATCCAACATCGGACTGGACCTAAAAGCAGTCTTACATACAACAACTATCCGCCAAGCCACCTACGCAATACCTGTTTTGCTACGACAGTCGGATTTGGAGACATTGTTTACAATTCTAACAGGTGACGGCCAACAAACGAATGAAATAAATCAGAAACATAGCTCTTCAGGCTCACAGAATAAGGACTATAGTAAACGAACGGTTTCAAAGACATTGCTTTGACATGCTTCGTAGTACAAACGCTACATTGTTTAGTAAGCTGAATGCCATGTTGTTGGAACTTAGGTGAAAATTCTATATACGGGTTAGTCTCGCAGTATACAAACCTTTAGTAACAATGACGACCATGTGGGTTAAGAAAGGTAACTACAGTAAGGGATGGGACTGAATATGAGTGACGTGTTTTACCGATACAAAGATGGTATCCTTATTGAATGAACTTCAAAATACGGCAAACGCGATAAAGTCATTAAATATTCAAACAATGTTCCCATATTTTGACATAACATACCTTTCTTAATTTTAATATGCATGTAAATTCTTAAGGGAATGATGACGCATAAGCTTTTAAGTTTCCTGAAATCTAATCTTTGAATTCTGTTATAAATCGCAGAGTTTAAACCCAGATTACTCCGTAACTATTACGAAACGAAAACACCTTCAAGAATAACATAGTAATAACGTGTCGAGAGCACATAACTATATCAATAACTCGTCCTAGCGGCTTAGGAATATTTTAAACTCACAATTCTTTAGAAGATCATCCACGTCTTATAGTAACTTGCATGAAATACGCGAGATTAAGCGAGAGTTATGTGCATTTCTGCGGTAGGTCGGACAAATCCGAACGGTCGTTCTGTGAAGTGCTAATCCAAAACATGTGTGGTGGAAAAAATAACGAAGATAAAGGTCATTTTCGAGAATGAAAACCGCCGGCTGTTGCTAGGGTAGTCAGAAAACGTCGACAAGCTCTTGATTTTTTTATGTAGGTGCTAATTAACAGACTTTGATATCCCGGTTTACCTACTTTGATATCCCGGCGCATCCATCGCACTCGCTATAAAAAGAACATAGGATCAGGCGGATTGACAATGACAAGCGTTTAAGAACGGAGTTTATTTATTTGTACAAGCATTCCCTTTTAGCGGTAAGACAAAACAAGGAACTTTTAGATAAGTATTGTCCGCTACGAGACGTTGGTGACTATTCATTACCTCGTTTGTACGGGCGGCGCCGGCACACGCGACAATAAGTTAAAATGCACAGATAAGATTGGATAAATGTATGTCGTATTGTTTGTTTACATTAGTCACAAAATAAAACACAAATAGTATTTGACAGTATCTAACAATACCATCTTTGAAAGTTACTATAACTAGGGTAACCGTGGTTCAATATTTTCTATCAAAACATAAAAAGTTTTTTGATCGTGTTGTTTTTTACAATGCCTAATGACTGTGTAAGGGAAATTAGTAAGATCTGGGTTGATACACAATATATCTACATAGCAAATAAAAATCGAGCTACAACCAAAAGCTTTTACCACCTACTTACCAGCTAGGACCCCTTTAAAAAAGAGTATTTATATCGCGAGGCGTAGTTCAAAGCCCCCATAAAATCGAATAGTTCTGGAATGGACAAAAACCGTCGAATGTGTAATTGAGTCGTCGTGAGTCACCGTGCACATCTGCTGCGTAACGCACCGGGCGCCGTGTGGTAGCATACTGCCTCGGACCTAATGCCGAATTTATGACGTTTGATGTTACATTGACATTGTACCATTTATCATTAAGTATTTGAATTGTTCCTATTGCCTTATTATTAGTATTTTTGTTTCTCATGTTGGTTTTAATTTAAAATTGGTTTTTTATTTACTATTATTAATTCTTATACACTCTGACGATCTTTTTCGTGAATCCATGTTATTTTAATTTCATGAAATAACGTAAAATTTTCAGAATAAAAGAAAATAATCTAATCTATGTCACTGTCAGAGATCAAAACAACAATGGGCGCACCTCATTCCAGATAACATAAGAGTTTAAACGGACAAATTCGTCTGCGTTTCTTCGTTTACCTAAGATATCAAAGGGAAATATTGTAATTATTTAGATCATTTTTTGCTTCTCGCAATTTTTTAAGTTTAACAATGTTTTTCCTCGAATATGACATGACGTGACGATTAACGCATGATTTTTCTAATCTTACATGGAACAGGGTGTAAATTACTGATAAACTAGTTTTTTTTGTTTCAATTTTTCCTACCTGTAATTTTGGTAATTCTTATTTGTACATCTCAGGGTTCCTAATGAACAATAGTGTCGACTGAAAATCACTCAACGTTTTTCGTTGGTCAACGAATACCCCTTGGAAGCCGGGCAGGGTATATTTCGAGTCCGTTTCAAAACGACTCACTGCCCATCCATATGGGTTTGCAACTGTAAGTTTGCGTTGTAATTGTAAAGTTATTCTCAAGTATCTTGTTGTAATAGTTGAATGTAGGTACTTAGGAATTTATCTAAACATTTTGTTAAATATTTTGAAAACATTTTTTTTATGTTTTTATTGCAGTAACTAATATTTTAATAAGTGTGTAACAAAACAAACTACATACCACACCGCTAAGGCACCTATTCCCTTCGGTACTCTGTGGTTTCGTTCCGGTACTCCCGCGCATTGTTTTCCCCTCTAATAGTGCGGTATTATTTAGCGAAAAGGGCCTTTAATGCACTCGACCCTAGCAAGGGAAGATTAGATTTCTTATCATACATAAAATACTGAAAAAATGTTTAGAACTACAAATTGTATAGACCATTGTGTAAACTATAGAATTTAGGGGATTTTTTGTAGTTTACTGAGGTAGAGTCGATATGAAAACAATTTAATAGTAGTTTGATACTCTAGAAGGTAACCGAATAACTACCGGGTGCGTGTATGTACCGACTTTATCTGCTTCTATTGAATACGTAGTTAACGTTTGCCTTGTATTATTATTTACTGTTACAAACCTCTGATTGATTCAACATCGGTTTTATTATGATATCGATGATTATAATCCCCTTACACGGGTATTTTTAAGGTAAGTATGAATTTTATATTGATAGATGTTTCAACTGCAATTGACCCATTTTTTATATAAAATATATCTTTGAGGTTATGTGTTACACATTATACGAAAACGCTAGGAAACTACCAACAGACACTGAATTTATAATTATGAAATGTGGTATATATCTGACTCGGATCATATCGATAGATATCTATAAAAGGGATGATTTTTGCAAACCTAACGAGTCAGTTACGTGTGCGCACCAGAAATATCCTAATTTCTTAGTGAATATAATGTACTAAAAATATAAAAAAAGCTTTGAACATTGCATGGCAAGCCTATAATATTTTATGAAAGACAACTTTAAGTACGACTAATTGCAACTACGAAATAAACAAATTTCATAATAACCGTCACAAATGCCCACATGCACAGTGCACACAATGCTTTGAAATTAACGCGAAAACGATACATTACTTACGATGTTAAAATTTTGACAGTGTTAATATGCGGGTATATCGTTGTGTGTGTTGGCGTTCGTAGGGTGACCAACGCGCCTTTGTGGAATTGACATTTAACATTTCGATGTAAATGAAGACTTACGCATATTTACGCATTTGTATTTCAAACGTATTAAAATATACTTCTTCGTCAACGGAAATAATTGAAGATAGTAGAAAGTTGTGCTGACATATACAGAAAATAGCTGTATCTCCCCAACAATTTTCATACATATTTCACTGTAGTCCTATTTACACAAAAAACTAGCAATGTAATCTCTTTTTCACTTCTCATGCTCAAAAAGTGCATCATATTAGACTTGGCAAGCGGGGCTAAAGTAGTACATTTAGCCCCTAGGGAAAATATGTATACATATTTATGATTTATAAAACATTTTAATTTGACCACTCACAACAGTTCTATATTACATCCACCAATCACAACTCTTTAAAAAACATTAGTATTTGCTGTCTACTAACCAAAATACAGCTAGACATTAAAATCGACCAATCAGGAATCAGAATTCAATTTAAACATTGGGTGTTTTTCAAGCGTGGTTAACTGCATACATGAGTCATGTATGCAGTTAACCACGCTTGAACGTTTGGATGGAGCTATAGTCGGTCAGAGGCGTTTATTTTTTTAATTATTGTAAATTAGGGAATGAAAAACTCCTAACGTTTGAATTGAATTCTGTTTCCTGATTGGTCGATTTTAATGTCTAGCTGTATTGTTGTTATTTTAAAGACTTGTGATTGGTGGATGTGATTACATGACATAAGCTAGGAAGATTGAGCGGGAACGGGACTACGCCACTATTAGACGGTCAGAGGCGTTTATTCGTCTTGTGAATATTTTGTATCTGTGTCAAAACAGTTTATTAAAAAGAATGGCGACAAATTGAACAATCTTTTCGCCTTGGTATAATTGTTGAATGTGGATGGATAATCTTTGTTTTTACTATTTTCTCGCAGTCGAAGTGAAAAGTAGAGTGTATAACTCTGGTCTAAAAGCCATATTACCCCTCGAACTATTTCCCCTCACTTCGTTCGGAAAAATATCCATCTCGTGGTAATATGGCTTACTTTAGACCCTTGTCATACAATCTACTATTATACGATTCAAATTTCTAGCTTCTATATTATAACAACGAAAGTTTAGATGTTCGGATGTTTCGATGTTCGTTATTCAATCACACTTAAACGGCTCAACCGTTTTGGATGAAATTCTACAAGAAGATATTTTATAGCCTGGATTAACAGGCCTGGGCTGGTTATTATACAGGTTAGTTTTATAACAAATCCACGAAAGTCGTAGATAGTTATAGAAGAGTATGACGGAATATATGCAACTCTGTCTAGATTTACATACACAAAAGTGCACAGCGCCGCTAAAGAATATACTGTATGCATGGCAACCCCACTCGCATGGGTGCAGCAATTAACGCCATTACCACCCACAAGCCATTGTGCGATGATGATCTAATCGCTTGCATTGATGTATGAGATGATAATTATGTTAGCATGAGCCAGCGTCTGCTTTTTGTTTTATTCGTCTTTCTGATTCCGGAAACCTCATCCGTTCCCCGTCATCAAAGTGAAATATATGATAATTGTAACTATGAGATATATGAGATAACTACTGTACGTCATCATAACTCATCATCATCATCATCATCATCATCATTTTCAGCCCGTAATCGCCCACTGGTGAGTATAGGCCTCTTTTCGAGTAAGCCACCCGTCCCTATCCTGAGCTAATTTTATCCAGAAGCGACCCCCTATCTTCCTAATATCGTCCACCCATCGAGCTGGTGGACGGTCGAAGCTCCGTTTACCTAGAAGTGGCCACCAATATGACACCTTTTTGGTCCACTTACCATCATTCTGCCTGGCAAGGTGTCCTGCAGTCTAATTCAGTAAAATATTGATATTTTTCGCGACGGCGTCCCAAGACATCACCTGTGAGGTCACCCCACTTCTCACCTCACCTATCACCTCTCGCCTCGCGCCTAATGCAACAGACAAGATAATGTTAGCCCGATACGTCATCTTTCTTTAATTTGAGAAAATATTGGCTTTGTACTTATGTTTCACACACACGATTAGCAAAGCTCAATTGTTACTTCAAGTTATAAATTTTTGTTGCTTATAAGCCGCTTAAACTACTCAAATTGGAATAGTTTTGATACATACTTTCCGTCGATGTGTGTATCGATAAGTAGAACACCACTAGGGGTGAGATGATTTGACAGTTGTACCTATTCACTAAGCATTTTCTGACAGCTAATGACAGGACGAAGACGTTCACACTTGACGCTCACCCTTCACCCTTACTTTTATGGGCGGACGGCGACCGGACGGGCGTTGTTGCCATGGCGAAAGCACCCCAACTGTCATATTCGACGTTTGTCGTTTCGAGTTCAGCGATGATTTTCATGCATGTTCTAAATTCTTTGAAACAAGTCGGAAATTGGAAATCTGACTAGTGCAAACAATCACGTTTGATCTATAACTTTCGATTAGTTGCGTTGAGTGAGACTTAATAACCCACTTATTCTTCTCGTCTATTATTTGCCTAGGTACGGAACTTTACTCTTGATAAAAATCGTATGTAACTTACATATACCTTGTTCAAGCTAGCTAGGTAGGCTCGTCTAAAACCTGTCAGAGCTCCAGAGGAAGCAAGGTGTGCTGCTATAAGTACCCAAAGCAACGGAACAGGGACCACCATGGTGTCGATAAACGTTCCTCGCGTTTTAGAGCCCTAACGACAGCCGTACCGATGGTAAGAGACCGAACACAGTTTTACGCTGGTTCCCTGGGCAAAAGGCCACTGCCAGATATGGGACGTATTCTGTGTGAGTACATCTGCACCCACTTACCTTAACCACACTATTAAGTTAGAATACACCGAGCTAAAATACTAGCAATCTAGAGTCAGCATACAACTTTGTTCCGATTGCTATCGAGACGGCTGGTCCTGGGTGTTTGAACGGCAAGATTCTTAGTCAGGACTTGCATCGGCGTAGGTATATGATATAAGATTTGTACCTAACTAGCTCCGGCTCCTTACAGCTCCAACAAGTATCGCTGGGAGTCCTGCAGATCAGCATTGCTGTCCTGCCACAAATTCAGTTTCAGTATATTTATTCTGTAAGTAGGCATCAAGGGCTCTTTCACATGTCCGAGCTTACAGATTCAATTAATTAACATTAAATGACATTAATAAGATAACAACAATGAAAACATAGACAATACCTGGGCACACATTTCCCGAGAGATGTATAGTCTCCGGGTCCGTTATATCACAATAATCTTATTTTATAATAATAAGGACATGTAAAGTCTCCAGTGTCAAATGATATTATATTTTCCTTTGAAATATGCTCTTGGTTATACTTGGCAAGCTTTCAACAAAACTTGAAAATTTTGTTGTTTCCATAGAAATCTTTGCAACTTGACCACGGTTAAAAGTGAAGACTCTTGTGCTAAGCGATCATTTATTTCAGATCTTGAAAATAGACTTGGTTTACATACAAAACTTATAAACCAGAAAAAATGAATCTGTATTATTGTCATGTGGTTTTAGTAAATAAATGCCTGATTACTGATAACTAACCAGCACATTGACCCGCAACAACGCACGAAATCTAATCTAATAACTAAGATTAGTTTTGATTACTATACTATAATATTCTTCACATGTCCACTACCAACTAAGGAAGAGCAGTGCCGCTTAGCACAGGTAGTGAATACTTAAAGTTTCTGTCAAAAAATTCATTTTTTGTACAAGTTTTTAATGCCGACTGTACTTTTCTGTATACCGTCATCAACTACTCATTCTAACGAACCCAAACTCAACGGGTCTTCTGTCTCCATCATCAGATCAGCTCGATGGTACCATAATATTGAACTGTCATCAAAACTATACTTATACCCAAAATTTCAGCTCAACCGGTCACCGGGAAGTGGGTCAAATTTAACTTGCAATATTTGGCCCATAATACTAACAGGGCAAGTTATTATAAAGATTGTAAAAAGAGGCGCCCTCAAATAATAATTGTAAACCCGTCTGTGACTGAATGAATGATTTATTATTAAGTATTATTATTATAGTCAGGTAGGTAAAGTTAATAAAGGGCACATGTCAAGCTTCATAATAATGTTATTTAATCATGAACCATGAAAGCCATCCACCGCTGGACATAGGCCTCTCTGAAAGAGTGTCAATGTGACCTGCGCCATCCGCATTTCTATTCTATTCTATTCCGCATCCAGCAGTCTCTTGCAACCTTTACCAGGTCATCCATCCACCTTGTGCACCCACTCTGCGCCGTCCGGTATGTAGTATTCAGTATCTAGGATTATCAGTATTGTCACACTCATTAAGGCACTGTTCCCACCGCCCGGCGACGAGCGATGAGCTATCGGCGATTTTCTCGCCAAAGAAACGAACAAAAGATAAGCTCTCCCATGTAAATAAAAGAGAGATAAATATATTTATAGTTCATCGCGGTGTGAACAGCCAGTGATGAACTAAAAATATATATCTCTCTCTTTATTTACACAAAAGCGATTAATCTTTTGTTCGTTTCTTGGGCTAGAAACAAGTCGATAGTTCATATTTCACTCGCCGGCGGTGGGACCAGTGCCCAATACAGTGTTTATTTGTATTGGATACATTCAGGCTGTGTCTCAGCCTTCCTTCGGCTACAACTGCTGCCGGTGAGTTTTGGTTTGACACATCATATTGGGACACTGAGGATTTTAATAAATGTTTCCCAATGCACATTGTTGAGGCTTAATGCTAGACCAATATTTGGATTAAAATCAAAACTTTGCATAAGATGTTAGTATATTTAAATGCCAAACCCAATGGTAAATCGTGCTGGACAGGGTCCACTTTGTGACCAGAGGGGTAGTAATGTAACGTTTTGAACGCGCGTTAGGTAGATCCAACTGTCATCTTTCCATGTAAAAATTGACATGTAGATATACCTAACGTACGTACAATGTGTTACACAACGTAACAACGTAGGTACAAGGCCATTTCTTTGTCATTTTGTAGCACTTTAAGGTCCGGTAAAACTGCCTTACTATAACACTATAGATGTCTAGGACAACTGGGTTTGTCACGCCACGTTCATCGTACATTCCACGTTCCATACTCGATATGCATTTAAAGGAAGCTGGGTCACGTCTTGGTGTATAGGTTTTGAGTTGGTCCTAGGCTGAAATGGTGAAATCCAGATGTTCCAATAAAATTCGTTGTTCGTTGTTCACTAGTCGAGTTGTGAGTGACAGTTCTGACTTCTGACGTTCAGTAAGTCAAGTGCGTTTGCGAAGTTTAGTAGTTATTTAAATCGGCGTACGCACACGACACTGTTTCATAAGAAACTTATTTTTATACTTTACATACGTTACTCTACTCTGTTCGAGTCAATTCTTACATTCTGTTTAACAATTACAAAGTTGATAACGAAATAATTCGCTGAGCGGAAGTCCTTTTCTTTTATTAAATTAATTAGTCGTCCTGCACATTGTGTGTCAATGGCTGTCTTTATAAATTTGTCTATCGGATACGTTCGGAAATACGTCGCTATTGAAATGATTATAATGGTGGCACTACACTTGGCGTTGCGTGTTCGCGTATTTGCTGTATTTGGCCAAAAACAACTATGTGTGGAGGATTCATTTGTCTCTATTTGCTATATTTGCACGAATATGCCAAACACCCAAATACGCAAACACGCGTATCCGCCCGCTTGTCGGTTTTTGGTCACACATCAAAGGACGCAAATATGGCGAATATTTGTGTACACCGTCCACACTTGGCTCGCTCAGTTGTGTTAGCGACGGCGACGAGTCAAGACGTGTTTTGCAGTATGGATTTTGACTGGAAAAATGATGTTGTGTTGCGATTTCTGGAATTGTACCAAATGCATCGGTGTATTTGGGACCCGAAAAATGCATTCCATAAAAATAAAACAAAAAAATATGCTGCTGCTGCTGCCGTGAACACGTCCATCGCTAGCAAATTCAATTGATTTTGAACTGCAAACATGTTCGCGTATTTGATATAATTTTTGTTGGCATCCCAAGTGTGGATGTCGTGTTTGTGATATTTGGACTTCACACGAATATTTAGACAAACACGGCGAACACGCTACGCGAACACGCAATCCCAAGTGTAGTGCCACCATAATATATTTTCGGACTTCAAAATAAAGGCCGCTCCACATTCACAGGCGTGAATCGCGGCGCAAATCACGCGTGAACTCTTCGCTGGCTCCACATTCGCAGTGCGCAATTTATCTGGCGTTTGTAAGCTTGTGCTTTTACTGGGGCACTATACAGTACTTGTAGTTCAAGGGATTAATTTTTAATTAAATAATTCCAACAATCGTCGTACAGAGTATCAGTATACTGCTTGTTTTGCACGGCGTGACGTGACGTAATGTCAAATGTCATTCAACTAATCAACTTTCACTTGAGCGTTTTCGAGACAAATCTAAATTACTTTTTAAAAATGCAGAATACTTATTGTAGATTATTCTAAATATTCTATTTTATTTAAAATAACACTTTTTGGGGTAAAATACACACTGAGGTACTTGTTTAAGTGTGTGTGTTAATAGTATTATTAACCACTTTTCAACATTTAGGCAACAAACCTATTGTCGGACGGCCAAGAAAGGTCACTAGTAAGTAAGAATATGAAGTGACCTTGATTATGCCGACCGCCGTGCTTCCGACATATTACTATCTACACGGGCCGAATCACGCGCAGGCCGGCATGCAATCCTGCCGATATCGGCCCGTGATCAAACTGTCAAACGAGTTGTGCTGACAAATTGCATGCAAATCACAACCACAGTTTGTGATGGGGAATCCACATTATGTGATTTTACTCCAATTTGTCAGTACAACATGTCGAAATCATAATTGGGTGTAGCGTACAGACGTAACAACTGCATTTACAATTTCATTCGGTGTGCCCAGTTAACAGGAAGAAAGCGAAAATGGGCGCATTCAAACGGTCCTGCGAAGCGCACTGCAAGATTGTTAATAACCGATGAGATAGGGCAAGACAACACGTCTAACTGGGACGGCCGCGACATACTCTCGGTTTTTCTCGCACTATACCTCTTGTTCTAAGTGTTCTAATAAGAGAGAGACTGATAGTGCGAGAAAAATTGAGAGAGCTCGTTCGCCGGCGCGTGATAGCCGTGCAGCACACAAAAATCTAAACACACAAATAACACTAGAATATAAGTCTGTAACTAACATCTATGGATTCCGTCCGAAATAAAAAGTTTATTATTATTATTGGGCTGACAAATCATGTAATGTATATACCCCATTAGTCGCTTTGAGACACGCTTTGGAGTCTATTTTTTTCACAAGCATTATATTAGGCCTGCCTCACACTGGCGCGGCCTTAATGGGGTATAAAGATTGTACTGTAATTTTACCCCAGTTTGTCAGTACAACATGTCGAAGTCATAAGTGGGAATGGACGAAAATATCAGAAGTGCCTGATTATTTTTTTGATGGAATGGTGGGTACACACTGAGCAAACGAACGACCAAGGAACGCGAAGCTTTTACGTGACAGCTATTTATTAGAGTGAGATACATGTGTACCCACCAATACGAATAATGGGCAATCCACATTACGTGATTTGTTAGCGTGATATTCAAACGGTCCTGCGAAGCGGACTGCAAGATTATTACTAACCGATGAGATAGGGCGAGACACCACGTCTATCATGAAACGGCCGTAGACAGCACGTCTATCATGAGACGGCCGTGACATACTCTCGATTTTTCTCGCACTATCCGTCTCTCTCTTATTAGAACACTTAGGACAAGAGGTATAGTGCGAGAAAAATCGAGAGTATGTCGCGGCCGTCCCATGTTAGACGTGCTGTCTTGCCTTATCCCATCGGTTAGTAACAATCTTGCAGTCCGCATAGCAGGACCGTTTGAATCGGCAATTTTCGCCTTCTTACTGTTAACTAGCCACACTGAATGAAATTGTAGTTGCAGTTGTTATGCCGCGTTTATACGCTTGCGATGGCTTGGCGCGTGAGCAGGACGCAGCTATGCGTTAGAGGGAGAGGGCTATAATTCGATCTCATTCGTTTACATAGCTGCGTCCTGCTCACGCGCCAAGCCATCGCAAGCGTATAAACGCGGCATTACGTCTGTACGCTACGCCCAATTCTGACTTCGACATGTTGTACTGACAAATTGGGGTTTAATCACATAATGTGGATTGGCCATAACGTTCCTTAGCACCAGAAAAAAGGTTCTGATTTTTTTCGCTGCGCCAATAATTTTAGTTTTTCTGAAAACCGTCTGGGGATGGACTCATATTTCTGCATCCGTGACTCCTCCTACTGCAGCCAAATAAGTTTTCTAGCGGATTCTGGTTGTTATGCCTCATCCATATCGATTGAATGCAAATTTTTTAGGGCTTACAGTGTTAAATATTAAAACAACATTCTTTAATATATATTTTTTAAATTTCATTTTAATTAATTTGAATGAAATTTGTAAGCACTAAACCACTTGGCTGCTCATGCAAATTCCTTGGTCCAAATTATGATTTTCTTGCAATTTGTCAGGACAACTCGTTGGACAGTTGGATCAGCATCGCAACATGCCTCCAGACGATAGCAATTAGTACTTAAGCCCTTTTCTAACGTGGTAGATTAAAACACCCAAATTAAGGGGTTTTAACTTAAAATAAAATGAAAAAGTACGTGCAAATGAATGATATCAGTATTATTTTTACTAATAATAATTTTAAGTATGAATTTTTGAAATTGGTCAATTAAATCCAGATATTACATTCAAACTTACAAAGCTACAATCTCGGTTTTTTCGTTTATATAATATTACTAGCTGCCCACGCAGTTAGGGTAGCAGCAAAGAGGAAAAGTCTGCGAGGTTGCAGCTAACCAAGTTTGTGTTTTGGGTGATAACCTTATAAAAAAAATGTCACTTATGTGTATAATGTAGTTTCTGGAAGGTTATAGGCTATATTATATACCCGTGAAGCTGCACGTGCAGCTAGTTTATGTATTAAAATGATGTTATTTCTAGGTGAAAGTAATCAAACAAAAGTCTGCTGCCACAACCATTTATTCACTGACATCCCTTTGCATCATTCCACTTTAAACTATACTTTCACCGAGTCTTAATATTAAATCACATTCTACAAAGTGGTTTCGATGTGCGCAATTATCCCTATTTACACAAAGCAAACTACACTGGTTGCTCCCCTAAGGGCTCTCAACACCTGGTTCAACGCGCAGGGCCGAGCCGCTATGCTATCGCCGAGCACCAGTCTTCAACCATTCCAGACTATAACAGCCGGATTCCAAATAAAATTAGAACCGTATCTGGACACCTCCTAAAACAGATATTATTCGTGGTTAATTAAGTTAGAGCGGGTCGCCCAAGAAGATAATACTAGTGCGTTTGACGCACACATGGCAAGCTGTACACCACATACCCAGAGAGAATTGCTGGCCCGCTAGAAGACCTCTCTGTAACTAGCCCCGCTGTCAATCTCCACAGAGGTGTCCCGTCTCTTCAAACAAGGCTACTAGGCCCCCAGCTTCATGAACGTCTGTAATTACTGTATGTGTTAGCAAAATTACAATAAACATATATTAAAAACAGTATGTTGTTGGCAAGTGGCTAGCTGCCATTGGTTCTCGGTTCATATATTACAGAAAAGCCTGACAGGGCCACTATATGCGTACAATATAGTACTTTAGGATGGATAAAGGTCAATTATATGTAGGTACATTGTATATTATTACTGTACAAAATACTTTTTTATTTTTGCCACTGTTTAAGCATCGGGGGTTACTTCCCTGCCTATGAAGCTGAAGGTTCTGGTTTTGAATCCCGGTAAGGGAAAATATTTGTGTAATGAGCATGAATAGTTCTTTATGAGTATTGGACATTTTCTATGTATTTAAGTTATAATATCTATTCAATATATTAAATACTAGCTTCTGCCCGCGACTCCGTCCGCGTGGAACTCGTTTACATCACAGCTCCATACAAACTTTCACTTCCCCATTTCACCCCCTTAGGCAATGATTTTGGGGATAAAAACTATCCTATGTCCTTCCCCGGGACTCAAACTATCTCTATACCAAATTTCACCTCAATTGATTCAGTGGTTTAGCGTGAAAAGGTAACAGACAGACAGACACACTTTCGCATTTATAATATTAGTATTGAAGTATGGATGGACGGTACGGATACAGTATGGATAATGCAGTCTAGTACCCGGTCATAACTCTAGCCATATTGAGCTTACTATGGGGGTTGGATCAAAGCACGGTTATCACAAAAACGCGCGAGCTGTATCGGGGCGAGATATTCTATTTGTCTGTTTCTAAGTGTTTTAATTAGAAAGAAACGGATAGTCTATCTCGCCGCGACACAGCTCGCGCGCCGTCTTGTGATAACCGTGCTCGTAAAAGAAACTTAAGAAGAAGAAAACAGAATAACTGGTATCGACCTCAGCAACGAGATGGCTGCGAAAAGAAGAGAGGATCATAAGAATAACATAAATAACATACTCACATTGTTATGTTCCTCACAGACGTATAAGTTCCTTTTTCGGCAATTCTTCCGCAAAGATTGGCACTAATAGTTGATTGTAAATACTTTGGGATGCTCAAATACGCCGAAAAAGTTGTCCAAGAAGCAATTCCAAAGTAGCCATAACACTAATAAGTAATAATAACAAAATCGCGAACAATTGCACAATTCCGTGTTTGACAGAGACAACAGTCAAGTGACAGTCATTCGCACAGACTAATAAGCGATACTGTCTTCCGTAATGGCATCTCATTTCGATCTCCCAAAAGATATTCCCAAAAGAATTTAGTAAATTAAATAAAAGAGCACTTTCTCTATCTTTAAGACGTGGATTGTCGAAATCGTCTCGAATCTCGTCAAAAAACTATATCTGGCCAAATAATACTTATTATCGATAAAATATTTACACATGCGGGAAAGTCAATCCCTAGCTCGCCTGTTGGCCGGGCGTCTTCACGGGACGCTGTCATAGTGACGTTTGAGTTAGTGAATAAGGGTTTTTATTCACAACGTCCTGACAGGGTGATGTCAAGGGGCGCCGGCCTATAAACTAACGTCCGTCGGTTAGACGAACGTTGGTTTATTCGCCTATAGTAGACAAATTACGCAATTAATCTGGATAAAATGGATATCATGAGGTTCTGTACAAAATGTTTGCTTGGTTTAATGCCATTCCAGCAGTTAAATCCGTTGCTTCGGCGAGATAAAAGAGAAAACGTTAGTGAATGCCGATATACCGTCCAAGCTAACGTCGCCACAGGTGAGAACGCGTTTTCACCTACGTCTCGAGATAAACGCTGCTTAAAGAATAGCTATGCTGCCAATCATAACTACTGCTAGTAAATTTGACCCGAGAGATTAAACGCCTGAAAATCATAGAGTGACACTGACAGTGCCCGCCTAGGAGTGACGAATGACGAAATGGTGGACTCCGGTTGAACCAGCAAAATGACGTCTCGTGCTCTGGGCCAGGGGTCGGCAAACTTTTTAGACAACGAGCCAGATCCCGGTAAAATTACGATTTTTCGGAAGCTTAAGGAGCCACAGTACCATAATAAAATAATAATTTCGGGTGAGTCTGCAAAGTGGATATGCTGTGTTTGGGTTCGATCAAAATAGTTGTGTTTGCCTCGCGCTATTTACGTTTTTTTTTGTATGATTTTCATAAAAAAACGATTTCTTTTGGGGAACCTAAAGAGCCACAACAGACCTTTCAAAGAGCCGCATGCGGCTCGCGAGCCACGGTTTGCCGACCCCTGCTGTGGGATAATCCTTTATTGTTAATGAATGTCTAGTATAGATAGCTTATTTTGCAGTGAACTAACGGACCAAATGTGCAGCTAGTGAAGAAAGAAAGGCACCCAGAGTTGTTATTCACCTCACCCGCCACGCTAAACGAAACTACACCTCTACCTACGCTTAGATACTACGAATTGCGGCGTCAAGATATATTTGAGAGTGAGCGGTGAGGTAAAGTTAAATTAAGTTACAGAATAGCGGGGCAGGAGTCTGCAAGGACTATGTAAATATCACTATCGCTTTACAAGAAGCATGGCTCCGCAACTGAATTATTGACGACTTTGACTAAACTACCGGACAGCGTTTTATAATTTATAACCAAACCCTGTGACATCATAGGTAATCATTTCGAAGGGACGCATTTTTTTATTGGACTTGAACTTTAAGATTTGTGACATTCGCGTGACGTACTTACGCTGCCATAATCGAAAATTCCGTTTTCGCTTGTGACTCTTAGTGAAATATACAATAAATTGATAAGTAGGTATTGCAGGCGGCCCGCAGAATCGTGTTTATTGAATGTAAATGTGTGAACTTATTGATTGGATGCTCGTTGTCATTATAAAGTACGGCATTATCCGATATTGTATGAAACCAAGTTTCAAGTGTGTTTTTGCCGTCGGTGCGCGAAATTCATCGTGGCTACGATGCCACCATTTTTCAAATTGTAAGAACAACTGGAGGTCATGGCCAGCCCAAACGTCAAGAAATTACACGTAAGTCCCCTAGTTTTACAGCAAAGATACGTCTTAACATTTGACCGCCGTATCTTATTTTTCCTCGTGTAGGCACTTGGCACGGTCGGCAGTAGTTATGCTGAGGAACCAGTGGCTGATACACTATGAAATTTGTAAGAACTCTACCTGTTTCGTTTCATGTCCTTTGTGAAAAGGGGTCAGAAGAAAAGGGCAGTTTCAAAAATAGAGAAAATGTCGCTGTAAAAGCGCTGTACAATACAATATAATACAATATACATAATAACACTAACTACATAAGTCTTAAAAAAGTGTCAGATGTGAGTCGGATTTGCACATCGAGGGTTCCGTCCAAGTACAGAATTTTGATACAGGATTAAAAATTATTCATCCATCACAAGGCTAAAGGCTTTGTCCTAGTTCCTATCGAAGATATACTTA
Source organism: Epinotia demarniana (assembly GCA_945867215.1). Taxonomy (NCBI): domain Eukaryota; kingdom Metazoa; phylum Arthropoda; class Insecta; order Lepidoptera; family Tortricidae; genus Epinotia; species Epinotia demarniana. Next base: position 14,908,207 of record OX244261.1, read on the forward strand.
AACAATATGATGGAACAAAGTTAACTCTGCAATTGGAAAACTGTTGTCATAGATTGGCATGAGCCGCAATCAATTTGCTAAACTTTTTTTAATGTAGTTTCTATACGCATTAAAAAAAAACTACAAATTATTGGGTTTTTGAATGTATAGTTGTGCTGACATATCTTTTTAAGATTATGATTCTTGATGATCAGGGACTACCCTATGGGGTTTGAATCATTTGCGAGTATCAAATATAAAAATATGTCTACTACATAAACCCTTGTATCGTTTGATTGCGAAGGAGTTTGATTTTTTCACGGCTTCAAGTTATTCCTTATTATTACAAGTACATATTTTGATTTATTACGACTTCACACCACCATGCGTTTTTTAGAAAAAGGGTCTTTGCCAAACAGCCGGACATTGAAGAGATCCTATACCTAAGGGTCATTTTTTTTCCTTTTGAGGTTGGGAACCCTAAAAAACGATATGTGATTTGTCTCCGATCCCGACTAGCAGTGTTGTACGACTACTGGCACAAAATATCATTTATAACCAAAGTTGCAAAAAATCAACAATAGCCAATGTGATTAATGATGGCTGTTTTCACACCAGAGCTACCGAAGGTCCACAATAATATACAAAAAACTTGTACAAAAAATGGATAGACGTTAGACGAAATGTGATAGCTTCTCAATAACGACAGAGATAAATATATGTGACCAAATCCCATAGCAATACATTACCATGTGATAAATATCTGACCCCACCCGCAGCAATGGCGCGACAAATGCTGTTAAAATTAGTAGAAAAATTGAATTACTGGACCACTAATCTTGTTAAGTAGATTACTTAGATTATTTTCTATTTTGCATTCGTGATTGTTATCACATGTTTAATTAATGGAATTTAAATTGCTGCTGGTTTTTAAGAGTGCATGGGGACGATTAATTACTTTTTATAGCAGTGAGCTTTTGTGCGAGTATGAAGCAGGCATCGAATATGTGGGGCATTAATTAGGATGTCACAATATCAATTTTCGTTTTGGAATGCGATTTCATTATTTAAGACGTTAGGCAACCCTTGTTAGCACGCAATGCAACACATTGATATTGTATTAGAAGGTAAATTGATCTTACGATGTTCTTCTTTTTATGTTTAATTAGTTATGTATAATATGTCAAGAATTTACACATCAGTCAGTAGAATTTCTCAAATAACAGTATCTTTTTTCGCAATTTCTTTCTCACCATCTTAATTCAAAGTATACTTTATTCTAACACCCCATCGGATGAACCAAGGCGTTAAACAATCTAGAAGGAGACGCCATAAAGTAATACGATGGGACACAACAATGATATAAGCATCGCAGGACGTTTGGCCCAAGTTTATTTTACTGTTCCCACTAAAATGCGCCATAAAAACCGCCCACGCGATGTAACACTCATGATATTCCGACCTCTGCCCTCGAATAAAGAAAACCTCCGTGCCCCGGCTCATAACTGTGGACATTTTATTCGCAAACGCTTATTTTAATAGAGCTGACCCGTAATAGAAACCTTGCGTTAAAAATATGTTATCTGTCTTCTTCAGAAGAGGTTGCCATATGGGTAGTATTTATTTATTTGATCAGAAACGTCAGGTAAAAATGAAGTGCCGTCTTCCGCCCCACACTTTGAATAATACAGCCACTTGACTATGAAATGCTTTTGCCCTTTAAAATATCGATATTTAGCGCGGCTTGTGGTAAACTGACAGTTCAAATCGGAGATTAAAATAAAAAGGTTCCTTGAGTTGCCCGCAGTGCGCCAAGGATGTGCTGGCCACCCTCCAGTTTCCAGATTGTGAAGAAAATTATACTGGCTTTTCATGAAAGCTTAGACTCACTAGGACATCGTTGTTGCAAAAATATACAGGCATACAGGAGAAAGCTATTTAAACTACGGTGCTATGCCGTTTTTGTTTTAAATTTTTAAATTAGAATATAAAATGTTCCATATTGCACACAAGTGGTCTGGCATAAAGAACGTGAGCTAGAAAGCAGTAAACTATTCCTGTGAATAAGGCAACAACTGAGACTAAAATTGAGCACAAAGTGACTCACTCTTTTGTATGGCAAATTGCAATTTGTTCCGAACAATGTATTCCCAATTTGCATGTAGAGCATTTTGAGAGAAGACAATAAGTGAATTTTTAAATCTGCGTCGATACAAACTATCGCTTTGTGTATCAAGTCCTCGTTAGTATAAATATAATCCTCGAAACTCTTTCATCGTATAAAATAGTGAGATATTACGTGAAGTCAAGTATATAGTCAGTAGTCGTAGAAGTCAAGTCAGGCATATAATATGGCCTTTGTGACTACTCCGTGATATATAATATTGACTCTGAATGTTTACGACACTTCGAATGCCTAGCAAATCTTTCCAGATTTCCTATAATACAATCGATCGGCCTGACTCTCAAAAAAGGTACCGGTAGACTTATTTTGCGATCAAAACAATATTCGCTTTACTTGTGGTAGTGTAAATAATAGTATACTATCTTGCTCTTTACTTGATTAAATCAATTTAATATTAAATAGTACTGTTTTTATACTAAATTATATATAATCAAAGTTGGCTTCAGAATTATATGTGGTACAGTATTCTAAAAAAATGTCCAACCAACTTACTCTTAAATAACTGATTCTTGAGATATCAGGATTTCAAGATATTTTTAGATTCTCTTATTAGGTATAGAAAATTTCACTTTAAAAACAAACCGAAGTGGTTGTAGACTTGAAATGGATCCTAAAACAAAGGATAAGTACTAAATGAAGTGGGTAAAGCAAGTACATACAACGTGTCCCAAAACTCAACGATAAGCCGGCACCAGAGGATGGAGCTGCTTATGATTAGTCGAGAAAAAATAAGGAAAAAAATATATCTCAATTATTTTAGAAATTACAGAAAAAAAATGAAATTCATCGAAAATCGACATCCCTAATGGTATTTTTAACGACCATGTCTACAATATTCAAATATTACTGTTTTTTTTTGTTTTTGGAAACTTAAGTAGCCCTGCTATTTAACACAGTTCTTAAAAATACCATAATACATGTAGTTTTTAAACAAAAAATAACCAAAATGCATTTTGTCCATACAATTTTGATAGATTTTTTCTTACAGTCCACTTTCAATCATCATGGTGTAAAAAAATAGTATTGACACCACTATGGCAATTATTTTCAAAAGATATTTTTTTTTTTTTTGAGATATATTTTTTTCCTTATTTTTTCTCGACTAATCATAAGCAGCTCCATCCTCTGGTGCCGGCTTATCGTTGAGTTTTGGGACACGTTTTATATGTATTCAAGTGAGTATGTATTCATCGGAAAATTTTAGAAGAATAAGCTATCAGTCCCTGACCGGTGCGCCTGGTTTATTGCCCCGAGTTCGGCTTGTTAGTTTTATTAGCTAAGCCGTTTATCGTATTAAGACAGCCGGCATTATCTTAACCGTGGGGTGTTTTGATAAACCATTCAATTCTGAAATGAATGATACTTCCTCTCGGTAACAAGGTTGTCTTATTACTTTAAGTGCGTTATGCATGACTTTATGTTTTGCCTTGTTACGCATCATTCAGGCAGTTGAATTTTGGATATTGAGATTTTTTTACGACGATTTGATATTTGAGGATATATATGAATGAACTTAACTTAAGTAATCATTGTATGAATAATGTAATTAGTAATTATTAGTTGACAATCATACACAAATGGAACTAGCTCTACAGTAAGTTCAATAAGGCTAAGTGTTAGGTACTAACGACGATACATTTAATAGATATAAATACATAGAAAACATTCAAGACCCAAAAACAAATTTTCATGCTCATCACACAATTATTTGCTTACCGGGATTTCAAACCCAGGGCCTTCAGTTTCATAGACAGCGTCACAATACTCACAATTGACACAGCCATATAGGCTAAACGGTCGTAAAAAGGTAGGTACTATGTATTGGAAGAAACGTAACTTATAAAATATAACGCTATTTAATACGGGATATAATGGTGTATTATATACTCGCGTCAGAGTTAAATTGATAACGGAAGGCTGAACCGCATGCAGCGGACACAAAATCAATACGCCAATGATGAATGGTGCGGAATTTTAATTAAGCTCACATCAGTTGACAAAATGAGCCTTTAATGATGCCCGTAATGCTCGAATAGAAATTGATTTGAAATTGTTAATGGTTAGTTGAGTCACACTGCCCGTAGGTGGGATGACAGCTATCGGATTTGATGCGATTGCATTATACGTAAATATACGAGTATGCTAGATTTAAATGTTTAAGACTAATATAATCTTAGAAAGCGCGCGATACTATACTAACCCCTACTCCGAAAAAAAACCCTTGGGATAAGTAGGTATTATGTATCCTAGAGTGAAGTCTTGTATTGGTAAATACGTATTACAAGGCAGTCGATAAAAAGTAGTATGAAAGTAAATAACGTAAGTAAAACCTACTACCGACTTATATTATTTCCAGCATTGTACATAATTGTATATTAATAATATTATTCTAATAATTAACCGGTTCAACTCACGTATTAAATTTCACTACGGGCGACATGTTTGGAACTCCTCGGGAGTTCTTCTTCAGGGTGAGTGTTTTCGCGGCGGGGTCGCTTAAATCACTCCTGAAGAGTTCGAAACATGTCGCCCCTAGTGATATTTAATACGTTATTTGAACCGTGTAATTATTAGCATTATTTGAACATGTCTCACGAAAGTTAGAATTTTAATAATATTAATTTTCAAAGTCAATATTTGTTTTTTAAGCAGTAACGCTGCTAAAGAAAATTAGAAATTTTTAAATGAAAGGAAAAATTGAAAAATTTAATGCTCCGAGCCGGATTTGAACCGGCGACCACAGGCATTCATGGCCCGTCGCTACTAACCAACTGAGCTATCGGAACAATCTTCCTTTCCTTTCCTTTCATTTAAAAATTTACAATTTTCAAAGTCATCAAATCATCTCCCCCGTAAAAAGGTGAAATTTAAATTACCTTAACAAACCCGAAGTGTTAGCTGTCAAATATTGGATGTAAGGGCATTTTCATTAACATGCTTATAAATTTTTAAATGAAAGGAAAAACGAAGAATGGTTAATGAAGGATGGTTTTCCTTTCATTTAAAAATTTATAATTTTCTCTAGCAGCGTTACTGCTTAAAAACAAATATTAACATGCTTATAATTATAACTTACAGTTTATGTGGCTTCGTGTCTGGTATGCTTTGCGAACAACGATATAACCCTTTCATGTCATGACAGGGACATGTAGGGTCCCCAAGTGGTGGCAAATTTCACACAGAGAGGGTAGTAGAGTCCCCTATGTATTTATATGACTAAATTCACTTAAATTTCTTATAATTCTCATGCGAAAATATTAAGTTTGTGACATGTTAAATAAATCATGTGCGTGTGCAGTCAAATTTCATTACTCGTGCTGTAAATGATACACCTTGGCAGACCAATTGTTTATTTGTCACAATAGAAAACAAACTATAATTAGTATAGGTAGACAGCGACCGAAAAAACCACAGAAGTCTAATAAGCGCCGCAAAATGGCCCCACAGAATGGGTGCCATTGCCATTATGCGGGGTTGGGGGCGGGGTGTGAAAACAATGCCAGGCCAGGCAGCAGTTTAGTTCGAACATGCGCCTACCGGGTTTTAAGCACGTATTTGGGTAGGAGTTTGTAAGGAGCTCGCATTATGATGGGTACACACCAAGCCAACGAACGGCTATGTATCTCACTCTAACAAATAGCTGTCACGTAAATCCTTCGCGTTCGTTCGTCGTTCGTTTGCTCAGTGTGTACCCACCATTATATGTTTTTTCGTTCGCCGAGTATAGCAGGTTCGTTACAAGTATTCCATGTAACCCGTTATTGCTATCTCTCACTTATAATAAATCTCTAATTTGAAAATGGGATCAGCCAGTATCAAACTAAGCATTTACGTGTCCCGAATGATCTCGGCTTCCCATGAACGGAAAAACATGTAGATTTTTTCATAAGTAGTTCATTACTCTAGCTTCCGTTTAGGATAGTTTTTATCCAACTGCGACAGTTAATTAATTTTCGGAAACATTTGACCTCATGAAATTATTCAGTTCTTCTTCTTGAAATCATAGCCGCCATATTTGTCAACTGTCAGTGACGTCAAAATGGCGGACTTGCCATATCTAACTAACAGTAATAATTTCGATCCGGTGTTGTGATAGACCTTCACAAAACGCATATTAAATTCTAAAGCATAAAAAAATAATCGATTCTGATATGGAAACTTATACGCGCTAAATTCGTATTGAGGCGTAATTTCAATAAATGTATCAACAAATTTCAACAAAATAACGTCAAAAGTCTGACTCTTCCTTTTTTTAATGGCATGGCCTAGCGTTTTCTCGCGTTCAGACAAAACGTCTAGGTTTATGAGTTTCTGCAAGATTACACGCTGAGTATTTGTCACGATACTTAACGGCTATCACAAGATGGCGCGGGAGCTCTCTCGATTTTTCTCGCACTATACGTCTCTTTCTAAGTTGTATATTACGAGAGAAACGGATAGTTCGAGAAAAATAGAGAGAGCTCGCGCGCCGTCTTGTGATAGCCGTGCTGGTTTGTCAGTATTTATATTTATCAGCAATAAACAGTAAAACTATATTAAATCAGTAAAGAACGGGCCCCTTTTTTTAAAAACATTAATTATCAAGCGCGTCAGTAGGTATTAAGGCGGTATTTTACTTCGTACTTCGCGCCTTCAAGTTGACATTCAGCCTATATAGAGACACAGGAATCGGCCAACACACAGATAAAACTTTTATCATAAAGCCTGCAATACACATTCCTTAAGTTGACAATGGCGGGAACATACAGAAGATCGGCAGAATGTGATAGTGCGATCTGAAACATTGCAATATGAAAAAATAAACATATTACTTTAATATTTTTAATAATTACATTAATTACCTTTAATAGAAAGGGACTCGGACTCGCGTTATGGTTCTAGAACTTAGTTAGTGGTTAGGTATAGCTTGGAAAATATAAATTCAGACGTTAAAAAAGAGATCTTTTGTTCCGCGTAAACACTTACCGGTCAATGGGTACCTACTCCGGGTACTCGAAAGGATTATGAAATCTATTTATTAATTCTATACACATCTTTACCTGAGAGTCGGAGTGACTCAAGATGATTTCAGTCATCACGTTTGTATTTATTTAATATAAAACAGTGTTATATTATAAATATGTAGAGAGGAAGATATATAAAAATTTAATGCTGCAGCCTGTGTCCTACCTGTTGGATCTATGGCCACAAACATCTCCTAAACTATTACCCCATAAAACGAGTTTTGTCCCTTTCTTACTAATTTAAACATCAAAGAAAAGAATTTTAACGGCATTTTAGCTAAAATAGGTTTGTTCAACGTTTTACTTGAAAGGTTAAATTAGAACTGCATGTGTCCTATGTCCAAAATAAGAAATTCGTTAACTCCCACCACATTACCATGCAAACGAAGTCGCAGGTACAGCTAGTGCTTAATAATTTCTGCCAACATATTGCGCTTAACTCTTCCCACGTGCCAAGCCTACGTTTAGCGTTGCCACATCCACCGGATTAGCTAGATCACACTCGCACTGCTAATCTACCCGCTGACACTAATATCTGTGCGGATTGAATCCTATCAAAACATCTAGTTATGCCAAGGAGAGAGCCGTGTAGGTGAGAAGTAAATTAAACATCATTGCTCGTCGTAAAGAAAACATTAAATTCGATTTTAAATGTACTTAATAAGTACAATCATTTATTTAATAGCTATCACCCACTAGGCAAAATAATAAATATTTAGGTAGCTATTAAACAAATTGGTACCTACGTCAAATAACACTCGTAGGAATTTTAAAATCAAGTGGTAAATACTTCCAAATTGAATCGTAAAATTAATGACAATATTAAAACAAACAGCGCTATCAAACCCAATTTAGGATTTTTATTTCAATTTTACTGCGAGAAGATGGGTGTCTTAATTTTTTGTATTAGTTTACGAGAGGACCACATGGGCCACGCTACACTCGTTGTCTAAAAGATCGTATGTCTGTGAGACTACAAATGATTCATGTGTCGTTTCTGGCTAAGTAAGGGAGCAGGGTACACTAATGTAAGTTTTACGAGTAATTTCACGGTTATTCATTCTTGAACAGCGGGGGGCGGCCCCTGGTGTCGATTCGCCACGTTTATTTCATATTCGCCTACCTGATGCTGAATGGTACTTATCAGATTTTTGATCTCCAAAAGGTTTTGACGACGCAACATTCAAAATATTTTGACAGCGCCGAGTCGTTGATTTAAAAAATAACGAATGTTAAAAAGCAAGTTGAAATAAGTAAGTAGGTACTCTACGTTTTTATTGTAAACATTGGCACTTGTTCCGTAACTTCAGTTGAATAAAGTTTGTTATTATGATCACTTCTTCGTTAAGTTGGTACCTACAACTTAACGAACTTGGAGTTAAATGCGTGTACTGCGGTTTCCGCTTACCGTCGTACACCGTCGTAGTATTAAAAAAAAGTACATTAATAAGTATACTAATGGCGCTCCCATACAGAGGTTATAAAATGTTGTATAACATAGTGTAACAAGGATAACGCTATGCAACACTATAATGTTAAAGAAAAATAGTAGGTAGGTAGATGTTACGTAAAATTGTATAACCTGTGCGAGTGTTTGTGGAGCACCACTATTAATGTATGGCAAATCAGTATGTAGAACCGTGACATCTTGGAAAAGACAGTACGGTTGCCAGGTTCATATAATATATCATATCTTACTTACCATATCAAGAATGAAAGTTAATATTTTATTTCCGCTCCATTTAACATTTCGTCTATTTATACACTTTCCTACTAAGCCATTCTCCTACTACCGAACGCAACAGTATACTTCCCGATCCATCTCAAACCTCACGATAATTTTTCACTTCCAACATTGCATGAAAAAATCCCGGATAACCTGTCATACGTTTCCAGTCCAGAGAGCCTGGATGGTCCGGACACCTAACATGATGAAGTGTCACGGCGTGACAAACGATACAGCATCTCGAGCGGCAAATGAGAAATCTAATTTCAAGCTACCGTTAGTCGTTGGTAGACACGTAGGGGTCAGGTGGCAGGAAATTAATCTGTTTTGACGAGGGATATGAGCTAGTTCATAACATATATCTAGGATATTGATTTAAGACAGTAAGTCAAGCATGTTTCTCTAAACACGTTTTACCTAACTCTCTAAGCAAAACGGTAGTTAGGTACCTAATGTATTGAAATTTATATGTCGTCGCACCGGTATTAGATGGTGTCGAGTATAACGCCATACTTCATATTAATTCCTCAAATACTTGCTAAATACTTGTCTTCTGTTATAAGACTTATAAGTATGGAAACACGGTGATTTTATGGCATTATATCTTATTTTAAATAGGGAATAGGGGGTTATTTTAAATAATAATTTCCACGGGTGTAAACATTCCAAGTAAGTACTTATACGAATACAATTGGGAGTCAGGGTTGTCGGAAGTGCTACGACGCTAGCAATTTTATAGCCCTTGCGCTCAATATGTAGTATAGTATAGTATAGTATCTGTTGTAGTGTATATGTAGGTGGTTGAGCGAGTGAATAGGTAATTGCTAAAATTTCGACGAAACTAAACTTTTTTTAGTGTAGCTACCTACCGAACCCAGATACTTACTGAAAAGCTAACAATCTATGTAATTAACAATATTATTTATTAACTTTTAGTAGGTAGGCTGTTAGTTCTTAAAAATCTATTAAACCTTTGATATGTCACAGGATACCTACTTAATTCGTTACTAGCCTGCCCAGGCGTGTTTGTGTGCGATGCTTTATCCTACTTCAATCAATGAAGAAAATCGCCAATTTCAGTACGAGTAAGATAAGTAACTTTTCCACATAAAACTAAGTCACGAGAAAACTGAATAGTGAGATCAGCGAATTATGCCACATTATGATTATAATTTGTTATATTACAAGCAAAATAACCAAATATATACAAGAAAAAGTCTTCGTTTATTGAGCTACGCCGAAACCCGAGTAGCGATGTGTTCGTAACTTCCGTCGCTAGCACAAAGCATCGTAAACATTATCGTTCGGGGGCGCGATTATAATAAAGAAACTTTATCGCCTATTAAAATGTACGGAATGCTGAAGTCGATAGTACAGTTTATTTAGAAAAACTACTGGAATAAGTACGTTGTAAAGTCCCTGCACAATGGGACGGTTCCGGTTCAAATTAAGTATGGTAGGATTATTGTATCGATCGGTACCTCTGTAGATTGCTCTATGTTTACTGAACCTTTTACGTGCAATTTGATACATATTAAACAATAGTAAGTCAAACAATGTTTGAGATTTATGTAATATAAATATGTACTTATATTGATTTCCCAAGAAACTCTTACGGAATTCACATATCCCTATGGATTACTCTCATTTGTGTGTTCGTCTCTCGCGGCCCGTTTTCCGTTCATTTATCACATTATTTTCAGTAAACAATAAACTATTGAAACATAAAAAGTACTAGGTACGATATTAAGTAGCAAAAGAGACAAACTGTTATTATTAAACAGGTACGTCAAATGTAATAGCGATCGACCTCTGAACAATCTGATACGGCGTAAAACAATATTTTACTTCACAACCTATGTGATTATCGATCATATCCATATATATATAAAAGTGAAATAAGAGGTTTAGGTGGAACGGGGGGAACAATTGTTCACCTGTGTCCAGATAACAACAATAACATGAGGACATGTATATATGTCAAAAATGGCATCAATGCTATGCCTTTACATGCTTTCTGTTGCAGGGATCTCACCACGGTGATGATCCAAAAAAAGGGGGAGGGTAAGGAGCTCATCCTATCATCAGCCTACCTCCCCTACGAGGCGACGGATCCCATCACACAACAACTGCGGGATCTTGTTGCATACGGCAGCCGGGCGAACACCAACCTGATAATCGGCTGCGACGCAAACGCTCACCATGTCATCTGGGGCAGCTCAGATGTCAACAGGAGAGGAGAGAAGGTACTGGACTTCCTGGTAAGCTCTTATTTACAAATACTAAATAAAGGCAATGAACCTACCTTCGTCAACTCTAGGCGGGGGGAGGTTATTGATTTAACGTTGGCTACTAATAATACTAGTAACAAAATCAACTCATGGCACGTATCTGACGACATATCCCTTTCGGACCACAGATACATCTGCTTTAGGTACCGAACTAAAATAGAAATAAACACGGTACGAAAACGGAATCCTAGGCACACGGACTGGTCGGCGTTTAGAAGGGATCTAAAGGTGGACCTAGGAGACCCAAAAGGCAAGCTCAACTCTATTATAGACATAGAATTCGAAGCGGACAAAATAGTACAAGCCGTATACACGGCCTTCACTAATAACTGCCCGGAGAAGAAAACCCTGGCTAAAAAGTTACCATGGTGGACCCCAGAGATAGTTAAACTCAGGAGGGAAACTAGGGCAATATTCAATGACGCAAAGGCATCTAATGACTTTGGGTACTATGCACAAAAACTCACAGAACTCAGCAAGGCTGTGAGGAAAGCCAAAAGGAGAGCGTGGAGGAACCACTGCGATCAAATTGAGTCAATACCAGAAGGAATGAGACTAACAAAGGCACTAGCGACCACAAAGTCGGCCCCGCTCACATCCATTAGGGACAATGACGGTAGAATGACGAAAACGGGGCTGGAAACCCTTAAGGTAATGTGTAACACGCACTTCCCAGGCTCAGTAATACACGACAGCGTAACAGACGATGGTGCAATTAGTGCGTTGGAACAGACCACAAGTACAACGAGACACAATTGGGACACGTCCAAAAAGGTAGTAGATCATAACAAGATAAAGTGGGCACTTTCAACATTTCAACCTTACAAAGCCCCGGGGCCAGATGGCATCTACCCCATTCTACTACAAGAAGGCGCTAATGTACTAATCCCGCATCTTAGCAGATTGTACAGGGCGTGCTTGGCCTTCGCACACGTGCCACGGGTGTGGAGGATGGTAAAAGTAACCTATCTGCCCAAACCGGGTAAGGCGGATTACAGTGAAGCCAAATCGTATAGGCCGATAAGTTTATCGTCGTTTTTCCTCAAAACACTGGAGAAATTGGTAGATAGACACATAAGGGATGGCCCATTAAGGAGACATCCGCTGCACGAACTACAATGTGCATACCAGCCAGGGAAGTCAACGGAAACCGCACTTCACCTGGTAACAACCAGGGCTGAACAGGCTATAGAGAATAAGGAACTATGTCTGGCAGCTTTCTTGGACGTGGAGGGAGCGTTCGATCGTACCACGTATAAAGCTATCAGCGAAGCAGCTGCAAAACATGGTGTAGAGCCCACCCTATGTAAATGGATAGGCAATATGCTAAATGGCAGACTAATAAAGTCATCTCTCTTAGGGGATGAGATAATGGCCACGGCCACAAAGGGATGTCCACAGGGGGGGGTACTCTCACCAACTCTCTGGAGTCTGGTGGTGAACTCACTCCTGGTAGAACTCAATAAGGGTCCCATCCACACGGTGGGATATGCTGATGATCTAGTGATACTGATTAATGGGAAGTTCCCAGGCACGGTATCAGAAATCATGAACAAGGCACTGCGGATAGTGGAGAAATGGTGCGACCTGCACCAACTATCCATTAATCCAGGCAAAACTGTGGTAATACCCTTTACTAGGAAAAGGACCCTTCCAGGCGTACAGCAGTTAAAACTGTACGGGAGGGTACTAGAACTGTCCGATGATGTGAAATATCTAGGTGTTACACTGGATAAGGAACTGAATTGGAAGAAGCATACAGATCTTACCATCACAAAGGCACTGAGGGTATTTGGAATGTGTAGATCAGCGTATGGCAAAACATGGGGATTGAACCCAAAGGTACTTAAGTGGATCTACACTATGATGGTGAGGCCCATATTATTGTACGGCAGCCTGGTATGGTGGCCAAGGACTTTAATGAGCACATGCAGAGAGGCTCTGACGAAGGTGCAGAGATCGGCTTGCATGGCTATAACAGGGGCGTTTCGTACCACGCCTACAGCGGCGCTAGAAGTCCTACTGGACCTACCGCCACTTCACTTGGTGATTAAGTCAGAGGCGCGGAAATCGCTCTACAGATTAAGAACTCTTGGACTGTGGAGCGACAACAAACCAAAGACTAAACACACAAACATGGAGACTGATGGTTTCTTAGACAGAATAACAAGCATGGGAAGTGACAAAATGCTACCCAAGTTTGTATTCCATAGGAACTACACAACAAAAGTTCCATCCAGGGCTGAATGGGCCGAAGGTCTAGAACCGCCTAGGTCTGGTATCGAAGACAGTATATGGTACACGGACGGATCAAAAATGGGATCCGGTACGGGAGCAGGCATTTATGCGAATGACTACAGTAGTAGTGTAAGCATGGGTAGTTTGGCAACCGTCTTCCAGGCGGAGACATACGCTATAATTGCCTGTGCACAGGAGAATATAGACAGGCAAACCAGAGGGCAGACCATCTATATACTCAGTGACAGTCAAGCGGCCCTTAAAGCACTTACGGCGCCGAAAGTGGAATCTAGACTAGTCTATAACGGCGTCCAGGCACTGAACAAGCTTGGAAAGCATAATAAGGTGCAACTAGTTTGGATACCAGGGCATTTCATCATTTCCACATGAAGCCCTCGTCATCGGCAACGAAAGAGCGGATGAGCTTGCAAGAGGGGGGTCTACAAATCACTTTGTAGGTCCAGAACCATGTGTGGGACTCTCGCAGGGAACCATAACTTCGGCCTTTAAAACCCACGCCAAAACCAAACACCAACACGAGTGGAGGAATGAGGCGGGCTTAAGGCACTCTAAGCTCTTCATAGAAGGAGTGGACTCGGGCTGGACTAACAAACTCTGGAAATCCAGTAGGAAGCAGCTCAGAATCATATCTGGGGTGTTCACAGGTCACTTCGGGGTCAAGGATCTCTTGGCCAAGATGGGACTATCGGACAGTTTAGACTGTAGAATGTGTGGCGAGGAGGATGAGACTATGGAACACTTATTGTGTGAATGTCATGCCCTTGCCAGACAAAGAATGAATTACTTCGGTAACGGTTATCCGCAACCAAAGGAATTCAAGGTACTTCCGCTGAGCTGCATCATCCGCTATGTGGAAATGATGGAGCGAAGTTGGGAGTAGACATAAGGAGAGGGCAAATGCACAAAAGATCCCACTGGGTCGAAGTGCATCCGAAAGGGCCCTTATCTAGATAAGATAAGATAAGATTATCGATCAAAAAACGTTATATAAGTATCCTTAAAAATATTTTTAAACCTGTAACCTATTTAGATATTTTGGTTTTTAGTCAATAGGTCCTAAGTAAAATGCCTGGAGCATACTCGTACGTCCAGACAAACGATCAAAAGAACATGATGAAACCGTAATTTTTGCTATATTGACCAAATTGGCCATATCAAGTTGCATGTGCCTACCCTTTTATTAGGCATTTAGGCGTAAATGTATGTATGTATGGCCCTTTTAACACAATTTTCTCTTCCGTAATTGAAACAAATCAGAGTTGTAAAGAATTAAATTAGGAATCCTATATTTCCCATGCAACGTAGGTACAAGTATATCGCCTCTCATATCCCTCTCTATAACCAGTAGCGCCTCGCACCGAACACAACTGACTACCATTTTGTAGCTTAATTAATAACTTCTATCCACTCAGGACGTATTTTAATATTCCATAACCATCAAAATGTCCCGAGTGGCGAGACAAAGCCATAAAGTGTGTCGAATTAAAAAAAACTCTTTGAACTCGCCGTGGACATAATCGTGTAGGAATAAAAAGGGAGACATGTGTCCACATGTTCTTAAGACACACCGTGTATAATGTGATAAAGTGTGGCCGCCGCGTGAGGCGAAAGGGAGCGGAGAAGATGGATTCTAATATTAAGACAAGATAAGTATACTTTCGGACGACCATAAGTAACTGACGCAAGTGGCAATTTTGATAAAGTATTTTTTTCAATATCTTAAGGCTTTCTTATTCGAGTAAAGCTACTTACGCGACACAATATATCCGCTAGGCGGCGCAACGTTATCGTAATTCTCCCCAGTAACGCACACCATTACATTTCACGCACACTATCTCACTTTAATGAGACAGGTCACTGACCTAGGATTGATTATTTTTTTGGTGACATTAAGAATAAAAACCAGTCACCAACCTCTTCAGAGAAACTGAAATTGTCAAAACCATGTCAAAACATATTACTGGAAAATGACAGAGACCTGTTGACATTTCGTATTTTATTCCAAGTATGTTTCTTAAATACATTTCGGTGATTTCGGTAGGTGATATACAATTAAAAAGGCAATAGTACTTACGTTAGATTGACATCGTTATAGTAACTCTATGCGTTTTCCACTAAGGTGCAAAATCGCATGAATATAAGCAGGAGAACATTGATGAAATTTTCATATGATTTTGACAACTTCTACCGAAAATATGGATCTTCCTATCGTATAACTTAATTTCAAGAGAATCCAAGAAAAATGCAACTGATTTCAATAAATCACAGTCCACAAATAAAAATGTTAATGACTTTAGAATTTATCTTGCACAAGTGTGCGCTGTCTTTTACAACCCGAATATCCACGGTCCTACAAAATTAATTGCTACACCACATCATCATCATCATCACCACCACCACGCATGTGCATAAAACTGACCCCATATCACAGTATGCTACCTTCATTAAAAAAATCCACAAAGCTCTCAGACTACTAGCTGCATTTATAGATGGACTAGTATAAGTTGCACCACCGAATACTCACATATGTGCTACAATTCTAGGGGTCAAATTAAATTAGGGACTAGATGTCAATCAATTCAACGGCTATGAATATAAGGCTCAGAAACGCAATATTAGGCCCATCTGACAATTTTGACTTATTAGCAATTCTGTCAAATTCACGTTTTAAATCGTGAGACGGCGATATCCAATGACAGGTTAATACTCTTTTCAAGAAGCGTCAAATAGCTTTGTTCAAATTACGACCGTCAAAGCTGATAAAGTTCATTTTTGCAGAATTTAGAGATATTTTTTACTGCCAATCGTATCAGATATTTATGCTGTCGTTACGTTATCCGATGTTTATGCTTCTACAGCGGATAGATGATTAGGCTGGTCATATGTCACATCATTTTGATTTCGTGAAGTATCAGATATTTTTACGTGGTCTGATCTGATATTTATGCTGTTACAGGAAAATGATTTACCTATATGCCGGCTGTAAGTCATCACATATTTTTACCGCCTTTGTATCGTCATATAACTATACCTTCAATTGATGATCAGATATTTTTGCAGCGTTGCCCATAGTCATATATTTATTCTGGTGACTGTACCTAAAGGAGAGTCATTAACCGCTTAAAACATACAAAATCATGTGGCAATCTTGAAGCTGTGTAAATTCAGACAGTGATACGATGATACGAAGATACCACGCCGTGCTTCCGACACATACCTACATAAAATAGTCCATCCAGTATATAACCAGCATATGTTATAATGTTATAATGTTCTAGAATTAAGAGAATTCCTTAGCCTCAGAGTAAATAAAATGAAACAATTACTTGCCTTATCATATTACATTTATACGAAAAGTATACACAGTATATAGGTACCTACGTAACTGCCTGCAAGTAAACTACACTTTATAATGACACAATTAAATTCGAGAATAAAATAGCTTTATTCTTTGGTTTACGACTTATCAATGTTATCATAGGCAAAAAAATACATATTAAACAGATGTATACGCCATACTGTTTTAAGTGATTGTTGGGGTCTTCATTTCACTTTCAGTTTAAAAAACACCCAGAGGTTGAAGTGTGCTGTAGCTAGATTAGTATTTTGAAGATTGGTATCCAATAGTGGTCGCGTTGTTCACAATTTGTTCAATAGCATCATGACGGAGCGTGCTATAACCTACTATGTCATCGATAGTTTTTGCAGCAGCAGTATTAGCGGGAGACCAAATCAAATCAAATCAAATCAAAACATTTATTCGTGACAAACACAACATCGATTAAAAGAAATAATAATAAAAAATAAAACACATTTTTGCCACGAAATGGACCCAGCTCAGCATGTACTAGCTTTGCAGCCAGCGCTGGTCTTCCGCAGGGTCCATTTGGTGAGGACACGGAAAGTAACAAACAAAAATTAATAAAAGGAAAAATACCGTCTCAACTAAAATTAAAACTTAAAACTTATAAATAATTAAATTAAAAAATAAATAGTTGTAGTAGTAATGGTTTGTTGGCCTGCAAAAAGTTGCATCCCAACAAACCGCTACGTGCGTATGGGCCTTAATGGTAAAAGTGAACGCAGCCCATACGCGAACAGTACTACTAGCGCCAACAAACAGAAAACAGACTAAACACCATAGTAGAAATTATTATCTATATCTAAACTAAACACTAAACGTCAAACAATCAAAGCAGCATGATATTGTGCTTAAAAACAATATTATTAAGTTAAACTACGTTGACAAACTGAAGTACACATTAAATTACGTTTGGCAACCGTATGGCAATGGATGAATTGCAGATGGGGCATAACCAACAGGTGAGGGAGTGTTAAATGCAGCTAGTTTCATGACACAGATTCTCCTGTTTATGCTGATGTTCTTGCATGAATTTTTTGAGATTAATTCTAAATCTGTTAACGTCCGGCAAGCCTCTAAGCGGCGGCGGGACATTGTTCCAGCACTTCGTGGCTGCATAGCGGAAACTTCCTCGGAAAGCAGCAGAAGCATGTCGGGGAGTCACCAGACATATTATGCGCTGACGTCTTCCACCCCGAGACGAGTTATTAAAGGAGAGTTTCTCGAAGAGATACGCCGGCGCCTCGTGCTTCAATACCCCAAAAAGCAAACAAGCCAAATGGAGCTTACGGCGGTGTTGCATTTTCAAGATATTATTCTTGTTTAGAAATGGGGTGACATGGGCCCTCAACGGAATGTTGAAACAAAAGCGAGCGCAGGCATTCTGAACACGCTGGATGAGTTTCTTCGTTTTAGAAAGAAGTCGTGGACCAACAACAGTGTCCACATAATTAAGTCTAGATAAAACTAGTGATTCCACCAACTGTATTCGTAGGCTCTCATTTAAAAATGGTCTTATTTTGTACAGTACTTTGAGTTTATAAAAACAGCTTCTGACTGTATTGGCAATGTGTTTTTCATAACGAAGGCTGCCATCCATCAAAAGACCTAGGTTGCGTGCTTCATGCGTCCGCTCAATAGGCTTATTCATAACCATAACGTGATTTGAAGGACTGGTGCTAGCTAGCTGTTGTTTGCTGCCAAAAACCATATACTTAGTCTTACTTGGGTTAAGAATTAACCCATTTTCTGTGGCCCAGTTAGAAATACTTGAAAGGTCTGCATTAAGATTTTCTATGGTGCTCTCTAGTTCGGAAGGTTTGCATGAGATGTACACTTGTACATCATCCGCATAGATGTGGTACTTGCTGTGTGTTATGTGTGACCCTATATCAGCAGAGTATAAAATGAACAGGATCGGACCAATCACCGACCCTTGAGGGACTCCTCTCTCGAGGCAAGCTAGTTCAGAAGACCGCGTGGAGCCATCACTAAGATTAATTTTTACAAATTGACAACGGTTATTTAGATAACTGTCAAACCATCTCAAAGCATTGATGTCGAAGCCATAATAACTCAACTTTGATAAAAGTAGATTAATGTTAAGGCAGTCAAAGGCGCGGGAAAAGTCAAGGAGTACTAACAGTGTACACATTCCCTTGTCCTGTGCACACAAAATATTGTCAGTGACATCAAGTAAAGCCGTCATTGTACTCCTCCCTTTTCTGAAACCTGATTGAACACTAGGCAGAATGTTGTTCGACTCAAGGTAATGAGTAAGCTGTGAGCCCACAGCCTTTTCTAGTATTTTAGAAATACAAGGCAGAATACTAATAGGTCGTAGGTCTTTGAGTTCAGATGGGTTAGCAGTTTTAGGCAATGGGTGCACAATCGCTAACTTCCAGATGTCGGGGAAAGTTGATGTCAAAATGGAAGTATTTATTATGTCAGTTATAATATCAATAGTGTGGGGCAATGTCAACATAAGCATATTCAAATTAATACCATCGCTACCTTCAGCATTTGATTTCAGATTTTTAATTATTTTGTTGATTTGGACTGAACTAATTGGAAGTAATGTAAATATGGAGTCGCTGTGTCTGTGGTACTCAAGGTATGTCAGTTGTGATATAGAAACTTCTGAAGTTCCGGGCAGACTTAGAAAATGATTATTAATTACAGTTGGGTTGTCAAATGATGCAGGTAGTTCACTGTTTTTTTTAGGCAGTATAGTTGACTTCAGGTTATTCCATAGTGTCTTAGGATAATGAATCTTACTGTTTATGTTCAATTCAAAGTATGCAGATTTTTCATAGAACATTGCTTTATTGACAGTAGATTTCAAGTCTTTGTAGTATTGTTTTTTACTGTCAGACTGGCTTCTATGAGACTCTGCTGCGGCTTTGTCACGCAAACGCATCATGAGCTTGACTGTGTCCGTGATCCAGGGGTACGAACAACCCTTAACTAGTGTAGTTTTAAGAGGAGCATGTATAATAAATATGTATAATATGTGTTGGTTGAAGGCTTCGACCATATCATTTACATTTCCCAGGTTTGACATCAGGTCCCACCTCACAGACCGCAAGTCCGCATCTAGATAGTCGCGTAGAATGTTCTTGATAGGCCTGTAGGTTATTTGAAATGGCTTAGGTTTTTCAAGCTTAATGTTGAATTCGCAAACAACAAGGCAGTGCCCATAGAGCGTACCCATATGGTGTATGCTTAGATTTTTCGCACGCAAATCCGTACAAACTACATCAAGCAGCGTCTGGCTAGTGTTTGTGAAATGCGTGGGTTCTGTAACTAATTGTGTCAATTGAAAACAGGTCAAGAAATTATTTAATTTAGTACTTCTAGTGTCATTATTATTTAATACATTTATATTGAAATCGCCTAATAATATCAAATGGTCATAGTCAGGAATTGAGCCAATAGTGTCAGAAATAGCATCCAAAAACAAATCTATATCCATCCAGGGTGGACGATACGCCGTTCCGATCGCCAGTTTCTTTCCGTTAAGGGTCAAAGTGATCCACATTTGTTCCACGAGTCTATGCAGAGGGTCAACGGGGTGAGGCCAGGTGCGAGCATTGACGTATCGTTTAATATAAAAGCCCACGCTTCCTCCGCGGGATCTTGTGCCTGTAGGCCTAGGGATATGGCGCAACCTGTACCCAGGGAGTGCAGGCGCTTTCCCCTCCTCCCCAGCTCTTAACCACGACTCGTTGATAGCCAGCACATCAAGATCATGCCGGGAAGTAGCCGCTATGAAGTCATCGTGTTTCGTGCCCAGAGAACCTGCATTGAACAAACCTATTCTCATGGACTTATTAATCATCATTAACAGAGAAACACGCTAATAATAAACATATGTGATAAAATAATAAGTAAATGAAAATAACTATGTGTCGGTGATTGTGTATGTATATAGTAGATAGTAATAAATAAAATAAGTCAAAACTCTGCAATTCATATATTATAATTAGATGTAAGTGTAATACGTTAAAATAATTTAAAATTTCCATGCCACTGCCTAATACATTAAAATAATTTAAAATTTCCATGCCACTGCCATACCATTCCATATAATCATAAATAGAGATAAGCCTGAGCGTGACGACTTCAAACAGAGACGGCTCCAAAAACACGCATTATATCGGCGTCAGACCGGATGCTGTACGCCTGTTTCCCGTCTCCCTGCCGGGCGTACACCCGTCCCCGCTTCGTCCACGCAAACCTCCACGCCTGCTTCCGACACTCCTCCCGAACACGTTGGAATAGCTGGCGGTTTGTGCGCGTGAGCCGCTCGTTCACATAAACGCGGCCGGGTGCGCCCGGCAAGCCAGCGTCGGCAGAGGTGAAGTTGCGGCGCACTCGGGCAGCCCGCAACATGTCGTCACGCAGCTGGCGTCGCGCCAGCCTGACGACAATGCGACGTGGGCGGCCCGCGGCACCACCGTCTGCGCCACCCGCCGCGCCCCGCTCCGCCGCACCGACTCGCTCGGCGAACACCACATCACGGGGGTCAAGGGCGACACCGAGTTTGGTAGCGAGAACCGTGACGGTGTGTACCGGGTTTTCTCCTTTGGCCTCGGGTACGTGGCCTATATCCAGGTCCGAAAGCAGCGCGTCCTGGTCACGGTCGCTCAGCTCCGCCTGGAGGCGAGCCACCGTCTGCTGCAACTCGACCACGCAGCTCTGGGGCGCCGACTCCGCCTCACCTCTTTCTACCGCCTCCAGCCGCCGCTCGATATCGTCCATGCGGCCCGACAGATTTCTCAAGGTGGCCCGTATCTCTTCGCGAAACTCGCGCTGCTCGGACATGTACTCATCCAGGTCTCGACGCAGCCCAGTAACCTGAGTATCATTGCCTAGCATGGGCGCGGGGCTAGCGGACAATGCCCCAGTTATCGTCGTCGGCGGAGCCTGCATCTCACCGGGGCCTTTTGACGGGGTCCCACTACCACCAGTCATCCCCCGCTTCGCTTCGCATTCAGGGCACGCCCAGTCCCTAGGGATTGCCACACTGTCGGAAGTTGCAAGTCCGACGCAGCCCCTGTGATACACTCCGCGACATACTGCGCATGTGGCGGCACCTTTCGGCGATAAAAACTTTTTGCAAGTTACGCACTTCGTCATCTTTGGCTTGTTAACGGAGTCTTAATAGCTCTCGTGCACTACGCTAGATGGCGCTGGTATCCTAGTTGAAAATAGTCTATTAGTTTTGATAAAGTTTTTATTGTGGTCACTGCTTAGCTATATTGTTAAACTTTATTATTTGTATAGTATTAACTCGAATATAAAAAAAAAACTCAATCGATTACTTTTTACTGTAAGCGTTTTGCACCTACCCACATATTTTAAAGACAATCCGATTCCACACAATCTAAACACTATAAAATATGTTCAAGCACAGGCGCGGAGGCGCGCAGTAGGCTGCGAACACTCGCACAGGGCAGTCGGGCCCAGACGCACACACTGATTACTATAGTACGAGGAAGTTTGCAAATTTACAATAATAAATAACGAGTAAGCGCGAGCGTGCACCGTGTGTGTTACCGTCCGTGACGTCACCAGTGGAACGTCCAACTGTAGAGGATTACGAGTTGATCTAATTATTGTAACTATGTCTTTCTCGATTAGGATCCAAGTCGTTGGCACTGCAGCACTGCACTTCACTGGGTGGCGTAAACATAATGGCTGGATGACAATTACAGCATAATAAATGGCAAAATCTGCATTTCTCGTAGGTACAAGATACAGTGCTCCTTGTACTTCATAATATTTATTTAGAATATTAGCTTTGCAAAATCAATAATTGCGTAAGACAACATGACATATATGTCAAATGTCAGACGTACTAAAATATGTCACGATAAATCTATCACAAATACACACACATACTCCTATACGGCGTAAAAGACCATGTGGCCTGTGTAATAAAGAAATACTCCTCATACTAAGGCTCGAAGAAGAAAAATATGAAAAATTGCGTTGTAATGGCATGTTTTTTGAACTTTTATATTAGTGCGTTTGTAAAAATACCATATTATCTAGTTTGAGTGCTTATCCAACCAAATCACATCTCATATTTTTTCCCTAAAATCATATTATTATCTGGTTGCTGGTATTAAATTTTCGAAAATCACGGTTGTCAAAATGAAAAAAATTGCTACAGACGTCCGTCCAGCCTGAGGCCGCGCGGCCATCTGCCTACTAAAACGAGACGCGCAGGTCACTTTCCCAGATAAATTGTGTATAGAAAAATTTAAAGCCATTTTTAAAGAAAGTGTCCGTAAAAAGATCTTCTTTACATCATTGTCTATTTTTTGTCATTATTCACTTGAGTCAATTTTGCGCCCACTTTATGTATGACTAGAAATAAGATCAGAATATTCCCTTTTTTCTAGGCATGATATGATCGAGCGAAGTTTAAAATTTCGTATTTTGATCCGTAAAAGTAACAAGGGCGATTATTAAACTATAACATATCTCAATATCCCATCATTAAACTCAAGATTTCAGTGTTTATTATTGAATGTAAAATAGCTCGATTTCGGATTACGTGCCCTTAAAGACACATAATTAAATAATAAAAACCGGTCAAATGCGAGTCGGACTCGCGCACGAAGGGCATTATCTATAAAAACGGCAAAAAAAACACGTTTGTTGTATGGGATCGAGCCCCCTTAAAAATATATACCTATATATTTATATATATTTGTTGTTATAGCGGCAACAGAATTAAAACAAGTTTCTGGCAAAAATTTCATTTTTGGTACAAGCTTGTCGACTGTACTTTTCTGTACCTATACCATCATAAAATTGATAAACTACTCTTGAGATGATTCTAACGAGCCCAAACTCAACGGGGTACCTACGTCGGTTAAGTACTGAATTCCTATGGCCACCTTCTGTCTCCATGATCAGATCAGTTCGATGGTACCATAATATTAAATTATCATACAAACTATACTTACACCCAAAATTTCAGCTCGATCGGTCACCGGGAAGTGCGTCAAATTACAAAGAGCAGCTACCTATGTTTCCATACATTTGAGTTTGATACTTATGTACCTAGCTTGTTTAATTGCTAGTGGCACTTATAAAAAAATACTTGTTACCACATTTCTGGCAAATGCGCAACCTTATACGTGAAAATGAATGTCGAAGTTTTCTAGAATATAATTCCACTCACATAATTTTCATAAGTCCATACAAAATAATTAACTTGTCAAAGCATCTCCACAATTTACTGACCTGCATGGCAACTCGACTCAGATGACGTCCCTTTTAATTATTAGGCACTCACTATCTCGAAAGCAAAACTGTTTTATTTTCAACCAAGCACGGCGCCCGACACTTGTATGTTAACCCCAACATGGCGGCGTGGTTCCTAAAACGTTTTTGGATTACTATATTTATTATTCTCTATTATATTTTTAATTGGACGAATTATATTAAAACATGCCACCGTTCACATGATTGACACAGGTATTTTGAAATGGAATGCCAACATGCATTCCTCTTTAGGATTTTGAATAACTTTGTAACCTGGCAGGTGTCTATGCGCAGTTGTTTTCTTATTCGATATTTAGGTTAAAATAAAAGTAAAAAATTGGTAGGTAGGTATGAAAAAAACACCCACTGACCCGAATATTTCACTGATAGCGGAGTCAGATATTACGTCTACGCGATTTACCTGCTTCTTTTGTGAGACCTAATGCATTTGTTATAAAGTTTAGATTAGGGTACATGACCGTTATAGTGTGGTGCCTTATGTTGACAGAGGAGCGCCCAGTCGTCGCCGGTATAGATAACTATGATAACAAAGAATTCGACAAGTATAGCCAGACGGACGGACTGTCGAGTGGGGGATCCCACGAAGCCGCCACGAGTTTGTTGAATATTTGTGGATGCAAAGCTTGGTCAGAAAGTATGAATTGTAAAAATTGAAGCTCTCAACATTTGAAAAAATCGAACTCATTAGTTACTAAACTAGGTAAAGCTACAGACATTTTGTTTTGGTTAAGTGCTTATTATAATAATTACTTTATATGTTTATGTAAGTTTATAGTTTGTTTTATTAAGTACACTTGATTGTAATAGCAATAATTTTAAAATAAATAAGACTGAACTATTTTCACAATCGTTATAATTATTTGAAATATGTATAATAGGTAGGAAACAAAAACTTATAATTTACATAATTAATTACATATTAAGTAGAAAGGTAAGTAGGTTATATTTAATAAAACAAGATTTTTACATATGATTACTATTATAATATTTATAATGCAAATCACATATAATTGGAAATAATTAATACGAGCCCTGTAAGATATAATAAAGCCAATCACTAAAAACCGCAATAAAAACCGTAAGTATTTTATAATTATTTTAACACATTTTGTTAAGATTTCATTTCTAGTAGCACCACCTAGTTAGTAAAAGAGGAAAGTGTACAATCAACATGCATTCGTTACGTAACTTTTTTTAACAATAGCGCCATCTAGTGAAGAATGGTGATACTACAATTCATACATACTATGCATGGTATCTTTCACCGACGAAGTCTAAACGAGTTTCTTACTGCCTCGCTAGATTGCCATAAGATGGCGCTGAATGCATAAAACATTGAGGCGACAACTTCGCGTCGTAGTACAATAACTTCTGCATAGATTGCGCTGTAAGCGTAGCCTGTCAGTTATGTGCTTTGCTTTGTTATTTTATAACAGGTCATAATGGCACTACACTTTGCGATTTACCCAAATATTCGTGTTGCATCTTTTTCATTCCTACGGCAAATGAAAGAGAGGCGACCACCCAACGCGTGTGTTTGTGTACCTAATGTTAATATTATGTTACGGATATAGTCAAGGCCAAACTTATTTTTTTTTAAATTTAGGTTTAGGTATGCATTTTTTTAGTTTTGTGTAAATGTTGTACAGTCACCAGCTTTATTTAATATCTGCCATAATAAAGCACAAGTACCCATGGCCACCAATATCTGACACGTCTCTGACTGATATTTTTTCGTGTCAGATAAATATTTCTGCCGAGTTTGTTATGTTATGGTATGACAGATATTGATGCTGTATGCACCACCTACTTACTTAATGGTGTTTTGACAGTTGTTTTAGCTCTAGACTACCTATAAGTACCTAGTAACTTACCTACCTAGTAACAGTAGTAACTAGCCTTACCTAACTACCTAGTAATAAGTACCTAGGTCTTCTTCTCAATCTTTCACTCTTGTCAGATGTCAGAGTGGGCGTGGTCAACATTATTGCTTGCTGGGGTGGCCGCTGTTGCTCTCCTCACGACATCGCGCCATTATCGACACACTTTTAAGTAGATAACAAACGACTTAGGACATTACTATTGACAGTGTAATTAATTTAATTATATGTACTAATGATCGAAATAAGTAATTGAAAATAATGACAGAACAAAGGAATGACACTATTAAGGTAGGTACTCAAGTAAGCAATAATATAATAGTCCTCGTATTATGTCAATTATGTGTACTTGTATTTCAAGTAAAAAATCACGTCGTGTTTCGTCAAACGGGTAATTCCCATCTGTTACCACCAACTTGTTTCCAATGGTAACAGCGGGGATTTTGTTTCTCATCTTTTACCAATGGGAACTATAGTAGGAATAGTAATTGACTACTGGTTTTTTTCTTTATTGGTAAAAGATGGAAAAAGTATTCCCGGTAGTTATCACCGACTTTAGTGGTAAAAGATGAGAAAATAATCCCTATTACCACGGTTACCAAATTGGTGGTAACAGGTGGGAATAAATCCTTCAAGCTGTAACAAAATGAATAACGGATCAAATCTGGGACTTATGAGGTTAACAATTCGGATAAAACATATATCTACACCCATGGGGGTAGTATAGTAGGTATCCATACATTCCATACTTTCAAATACATATACAATTAATAATATTATAAATGCGAAAGTGTGGTGTGTATGTCTGTCCTGTTACGTCTTCACGCTTAAACCGCTGAACCGATTTAGATGAAATTTGGTATAGAGATAGTTTGAGGCCCCAGCAACGATATATTGTTTTTATTCCGGTAATCATCCCCTAAGTCCTAATGGGTGAAATGGGCGGTGAAAGTTCATAAAGAACGTTGATATAAACGAGTTCCACGCGACGCGGATGATGTCACAGGCAAAAGCTAGTACGTTATAAATTTAAATAGTGTAGCTCAGTTTTCTGCATACCAAAGAACCCTTTATGTAGGTACGTTATAGTCTGAACACAATTTAGACCCCTCCAACAAATAAGAGTTCACTGGCGCACTGGATCTCATAATCTTGGACGATTTAGCTACCTGCTGGGCGATAACTTAAGCAATAATTGCTCCTGCGAAACAGACGTACGCAGACAAAAAATGCGATGTCGCAACTACAGAAAGTGTGGGCTGACAAGACCCTTTAACGGAAAACCAAAATCAAAATGCTATATGGCACCGAACCCTATGACCCCGAAGAAAGCCGACCGCGTCGAAATGTGGTGCTGGCGGAAAATGCTTCTTATTACCTGGACCGCGCGCCGGACTAACGGGTCTAAATTCCAGGAACTTTACATCAAGACCAGGCTATCGAATATCTGTCTCCGAATGATTTTCGAATTATTTGGCCACATTGCCAGGAAGAGTGGTGACAAACTTGAGCGACTTGTTGTTACTGGCAAGGTGGAGGGGAAAAAACCGAGAGGACGCATTCCAATTCGATGGACCGACGAAATCCGCACCACCCTCGATACACTAAGCTCCACAAAGCCGTGCGTGTCGCCGAAAACAGGCAGTGATGGAAAATGAGTTGAAATAGATAGACGTTGCGTCATCGTCATAAAATGAAAAGAAAATACGTAGGTAGGTATATAGAAAAAGATAATATATATTCTCATATAATTAAAAATAAAAATATTTACATTTATTATACAAGCAGATTCTTGACTAGAATGTCTGATTTTTAGCTACACTTTCACCCGTAACTTGAGATTACTGTTTATACCGATATAAACATTTTTAGATCACTTTCATCTGAAGAAGTTCACCAATGAAACAATGTTTTATAGCGCTTTGATGAAGTACCTATTGTTAATTTCGCGACACCAAGCGAGGCACTACATATTACCGCATTCTCATTGGCGACACTCGTCATTACATCGCAGGAGGTGGTGGCAAGAGCCTTGGCTCGAGCCCGTTATTTAACTTGTCTTTAGTTTCCAAGTGCACTGCTAAAGCAGCACGTAAAGCATCTGCTGAAAGCGTCCCGGGTGCTAAAGGCACAAGAGGCAACACTTCCTTGTATTCTCCAAGAGGTCGATGCGGCAACGCATACTGCAGCTTCTGCCAGAACCACGGATCGCCCCACTTGACGTAGGTGTTTGTGCGAAGGTAGGAGCGCAAATCGTCTTCTTGTGTATTGGCATCAGGCGCTGGTAGTTCTCCCAGCAGTACTACGATCACACGAGCGCGGCCCTCTTTTAGCGCACGCGCATGCGCTGCGCGGAACTCTGCTCGAGCCCATTCGGAGCTCAAAAAACCAGGCGATGCCACAACCAAAGTGCGCCGCGCTTCGTGCACAGAGCGTGACACGTGCTCCGCGATAGACTCGCCTGGCGCCCAGTCCCGGTAGTGCACGCAAAGCCGGTAGCCCCGTCGCTCCAACTCCGGCACTAACTTATGCACCACCAATTCTTCGTCCTTATGTGAAAATGACAAGAACGCGTCATACTTGGCAGGCGCTTCTTTACCCGATCGCGTGAGACAGCCACACCAACCGCGCGCGAAAAGCCACACCTTTATCTCGTTTTGGTAGCGCAACCATAATATTGCCAAAACAGTTACGAGCAGCCCTAGCAGTGCCAATGTACCACCGATGCCTGCCGCCCAGGCCGCGCGTGCTCCGGCACATAATCCAGCCACATCCTTCAGCCGCAAGAGATCGCCGTTCTTGCATGTTACGTTATCCCAGTCGTTTATCCGGGATGCTGATCTCTGTACCGCCTTTAACGCCGCGGAATGTGCACAGTCACACACGAGCGGATTACGAGCTAAACGCAACCCATAGCCACCTATTGGACCCAAGGCTGGTGGCACATCCGTTAGCTGATTGTTGGTAAGATCAAGCAGTTCCAGTTGGGGTGGAGCAGGGCCTGGTGGAAGCAGCTTCAGTCCAAGCCCGGCTAGTATAAGTTCGTGCACTGGCAACGATAGATTGAGTGTCGGTGGCGCATGATGTAAACGTAGAACTGTGCGGTTGAGTCCAAAGTCTATCAACGGGGGGACAGTATTCGGTGGTTTGATACAGTCAAGCTCCATAGCATATGCCGAAGGATGTAAAGTGCAGCTGCAATTGTCGGGGCATTCGGGTGCAGTTAACTCGCAAGTAAGTTTATCGACAGGTGCTGTCAGCAGTGTAATGTTCGCAAGCGCAGGTGGTGAAGCACAGACGGCACCATCAAGTTTTAGATTCGGGGAGATGCGCGCGTAGCTCGGGTTGTTAATGAGTCGCAACAGCCAATAAGTGAGACAGTCGCAATGGAAAGGATTGCCATCGAGTAACAAACGGCCGCTTCCCGCAACCGCTTCATCGTCATCTATGCGACCGAACTGCAGTCCTTCTGTGACGTGCACTGTGGTTATTTGATTGTATTTAATGTCCACTGTCACGTTTTTACTTAAGAAGATGACATCTGGATCCTGAAAAAAATATTAAAAGAACATTATTTTAAGCAATAAAATAGAAAATAAATGTTACAATAGCACTTGGTATTTTCGAACGGTTATAAGTTATAAGACTTATAAGTCATAATAAGGTATAGTCAACCTATGTATAGCCAACTGACGATGTTTTTCTCAAGATATTAGTGTAGCTATCATTTGATGATATAAATGTTATCAATCGGGGTTATCGGGGGAAATGATATTTTCTTTTTACGTGTTTGAGAGGCTGCATCTGGTAAACTCACCAATGGTGGCGCAGTTGACGTCCACTGGGCTTCATATTATTTTCTGAAGACTCCACTCCTACAAGTTAACGCAAGGACGGAAAAATCGTCACGAAAATCTATCGCTAGCTCGCGGCCCTCGGGAACTAGATAAGACTTTAGATGAGTAAATGCACTATCTTGGCATTAATCGGATAAAAAAGTGGTTGAACTTTATTAATACATACTTTAGCAATAACTACTAGTACGTATAGAAATAAATATGATATTAAACTACACTGCTAAAAATCGGTATAATATAAAAGTATATCACAATGTATAGTAGTAACAGAGATACTTATGTTGAATAACATTATGAATATAGACAATTCGAAGTTACGATAGTTATTAAAACAAATCATTATGAGTAGTGATCTTTATGAGATAAAATTGCATGAGAAAATAATTCGGAACTCCAATAATCGAAGTTGCAATTTTATATGAACTTTGGCGCACCCCTTTGTTGTGGCTAAAACAAGAAGCCTGAATTTTAGTAGCCAAGCAGGCATTGTATAAACACGGTATATTTTGAATTTCATTCAATGTGAACCAGTAGTTTAAGAATTGTAACTATTTAAAGTTTCTTATATTTGTCACTCACTCACTAACCGATCATTACAACTCTAAGGCACAAAATTTAGAATACAATTAGTTTAGTTTATAAATCAAGAAAAAACTAAAATATTTTGCAAAGTCGGTCCAGTTTTCTAGATAATGAATGAATAAATAAATAAATAAATAGTATAAAAATATATAGCATTACGAAGTAAGAGAAAAAGCAAGAATGGAACTGAATTCATAATTTTTACGTATTGATAACACAATAACCTATAAAAAGAAGTGAGATCCCATAAAAACATTCCATGTAATAACTGCAACTGAGAAAAGTTGAAAAACGCCCGACATTTTCATTTCAAAGTACAATATCTCAAAAACGGCTGAACAGATTTTCATGAAACATGGCTAAGAACACTCGGGATAAAAATTATCTATGACACAAGAAACCGCATTCAAATCAGTTTATCCGTTTACGCTACCACAGACAGATACACAGACAGACACGTTAAACTTGTAACACCCCTCTTTTTGCGTCGGGGGTTAAAAAGAGACCAAATCTCGAAACTCTTCCACCGTAAAAAGTTGTGAGATATTTCGTAGTAGTCACCGGCATCAATATCTGCCAAAACAAGGCCGGCAAAAATATCTGGCTAGTCCTTATGGCATTAGACATAGAGTCGTGTCAGATATTTATGCGTGCTATGTTGTGGCAGATCTTATTGCTGGTGACTGTACCAAGTCTCAGGCATTCTTACTAATCTTTATTTGCTAGCTAAATTAAATGTGTGACTGGGCAGTCGCACAATACTGTATAGTTTTAGGTGTGCAAAATTCCACATATGCAGTAAAGTTGTGTGATTGCGAAGTTGACCTCTTTTTACATGGAATGTTTTTTATACTCGTAGGTTTTACATTTAGGTATATGAACACAAGAAGAAAGGATTACAAAAGCGGCAAAACATAATGAATTCCTGCTTCCTTACCATGAGAGCCTCAATGCGGTTGTTCGACAGACTCAAGAGCTCTAGATTTAGCATGAGACGCCAGTCACTGAACACTTCTTTAATGAGGTTGTAGCTAAGGTCCAAATGCCGCAGCGCAGTCAGCGTATTCATGGGTGACATATGTCCGTCCATGAAATCCGTATATCCTCCATCCTCCACGTTTATCACAGTGTCCTCAGCCGGCCGCAAAGTGAGCTCATTGTGAGACAGGTCCAGCGAGCGCAGCGCACGCGCACCTTGGAAGGCGGTCGGTGATAGGACGCGTAGGTGATTGTTGCGCGCAGACAGGGAATTTAATGCACCCAGTGACTGGAACAGGTAGCTGAAAATTAAATAAAGATCATTATAACTTGTGATATCAGTAAGGAGTGACAGTACGAAGTTATAATTAATGACAAACCAGTATCGTGACAAATACTCAGCGTGTATATTTGCCGTAAATCAAACAGACTTTATGCTGAACGCGTGAACAGCGCGATGCCATGCCATTAAAAAAACAGAATGCAGCAGTCAGACTTTCGATGTTTGACGT
This sequence comes from Epinotia demarniana, assembly GCA_945867215.1. Lineage (NCBI taxonomy): Eukaryota > Metazoa > Arthropoda > Insecta > Lepidoptera > Tortricidae > Epinotia > Epinotia demarniana. The sequence goes on from OX244261.1 coordinate 14,940,125, forward strand.
TATTTTGTTGAAACTAGTAATTAATTTATTGAACTTACGCCTTATACGTTTACGAATTTAGCGCATATTGTCGTTTCTGATATCTTATTTTGATATAAGTTCCCATATCAGAAACGAGTTTTTTATGCTTTAACAAATAGTATGCGTTTTGTGAAAGTCTATCGCCATCGGATCGAAATTATTAATGTTGGATATTTATGTCCAATCACAGGTTACAGATAAAGCTTAGATTGCCCCAGACAGCCCAGATGGACTCTAATAAATTGAACGTATTCTATATATCCGACCTCTTCTTACGCGATTAGGACGAAGCAGATTATTAGGCATGTAGTTAGCTTAATAAAGTGCAACTTGATACTTACTCAGAGAACTCCTCGAGATGATTGTGGTCGAGGTACAGCTGTTCGAGGTGCCATAGAGGCTGGAACAAGCCAGGAGTCAGCGCTTGTAGGGCGTTGTGGCTGAGATCTAGTCTGCGCAAGTCTCCGGAGTCACGAAGCAGTTCAGACGGAAGCGTTTCTAAAGAGTTGTATGACAGTGATAGCGACCGTAGGGATCGCGCGCCTGCCAGAGTGTCACCAGGTAACATTTTCAAACTACAGCGCTCTAGTTGTATCAGGCGCAACTTCGGCAACGCCAGTGACCGCGAACCCACCTTCAAAGGTTTTCTTCCATCTAACACTATCAATTCCTCAAGTGCAGTCAGATTGCGCAATGTTGGCTCATCCAGCTTGCCCAACTCTGTATTTACGAGTCGTAGCACACGCAAGTTACTGGCTGCTGCTAATACACCTTCGCCCAACGATTGCAAAGGGTTAGAGCTTAGGTCCAGGGTATCTAAGGCGTGTAGTCCTTCCAAAGTTCCATTTTGCAACTCGCGTAAAGCATTACCCCATAAATTTAGAGTGCGCAATGACCCCAGCCCCTGAAATACACTTGCATTGAGCTCTTTTATATCACTCGAAGATAGTTCCAGATAGTCTAGGCCGGAAACACCCGCCAGAGAATCAGGCGTCAAGTGTAAGTGTGCTTCAATCACTCTGAGACTTCGTAACGAGGGTAGAATCGCTAAAGCGGCTGTCGGTAAATGCGTATAAGCGCCATCAGAACTTTTACCAACTAACTTTAGCGCGGTAATATTTACGAGGCCGTGGACATTTTCAGGTGTGAGAAGAGTAGCAGCGCCGCCGGGTACGCCGCGCAGTGTGAGTGAGGTAGCAGATGGTGCGCCGAGTGCTTGCAATGTGCAAATAAGTGACTCGTTGACAGGCAGTGCGCAATTTTTGAGCATGGAGCTGGATGGAGGCGCGGATGTAGGTGAAACTTTCGGTAATTCCGCGCAAGTAAATGTCCCATTGCCGTCACACTCGAGCGTGACGTACTCGCGCGCATGCCAATTGAGATCAATCGTGGTGCCACTTGGCAGGAGGCACGTCAGGTCGACTTCCGGGCCACTTGATATGGCAGCGGGGCACGGCTCTGCGCTCTCGCTTGCCACCAGCGCCAACAACGCCGCCACATATACCACGCTTCCCCTTAACTTCATTATCCTGCTTTCTTCATGCTTCGACCGTATTAGTCACGTGCTCCTGAAAAATAACGTAAATGAAGTTTTTATTCAATGTACAAAAAGTCCTTGATAATATCTAAGTAAATATAATAGTTATGAACTTAGATAAGTAAACCATGTGGATCGGGAGCTATAAAACAATTAAGCCTAATTCGCGTAAACGCTATTTTCACATAAGTACGTCTAAAATATAAGCGGAGCAGCTATATACATGTCAAAGCGTTCGTTGAAAGATACTCCGACTTATTGTCATGAATAAACTGGGAAATTAACAATTGTAGTTGTAAAAGTAGAAACTTGAGTATACAAATTTTCCTTCATTTCAATAGTTAAAGATAACAAAGTAATAACTGACATCAATACTTTAGTAAAGTGTATCCCCATTATCCTCCATTAGTTGTACATGTGTTTGTAACATCGTTATTTTATTCGTGTACCAACACCAAGGTAACACGAGTTGTAATAGAGCCGAAAACATGTGTGACGAATTGAACTCCCAATAAATACCTATATGACTGTAATTACAAATATGTATTTGGGTTCTAATAGAGAATTGGTCTATACCTACATATTTTGATTTTTGTTTTAATACTTATGGTTAGCGCAAGATCGCCCTATCACAGGACAGTATAATATGTAATAGTACGTAGTCCGTCTCTCTCTCTCTACCTCTCTCTCTCTCTCTCATTACAGGTTAGAAAGAACGGGTAGTTTTACTAGCTGTTGATCAGGTTTGATTAGTTGATCGTATCTGCCAACACAAAAGCCAATCATGCAAAATAGGGAAAATGCAATATTACCAATTGTGCTTTAATTTGAACGAATTAGAATAGGCAACGAAACTATTAAAAACAGTAAATACTACAATTTATATTAAAAAAAAAGACCGGGTAGCACACCGGGAGTGCCGGCAGAAATGAAAACTTGCGAATTGCTTAAATAAAACCCCCACAAAATCTCGAAACGTGTGTTTCACAACAAAATGACAGAGAAATGATCCCCGCGTGGTCGTGCCAGAGGCTTCCCCTGGATTTTCACCAGGCTAACCTTCAACCACGCTATTCGACCGCTATATTGGGTCCGTCCTATTATAGCAACAGTCAGAATACAAAAAAAAATAGATTTATGAGACAAAGATTTCTACGAATGTCCCGTTGTGCCAATTTAGGCGAATTCTGGATTAAACAGAGCGGGATCGGTATGCGGTATTTTGAGCTTAGAGGTGAGCTCTCTAATGGGATGTTGCACTGATTTCCTCTTTTATCGGTCAAATCATGTCAAATATTACATTTAGCAGAAGTAGTATCATGCGCGGAAGCGGGGCGGTACGATTCCTTTTTCCCACCTGTTACCATCAATTTGTTACCAGTGGTTACAGCTGGGATATTTCTTCCCATCTTTTACCACTAAAGTACTCTGTGGTAACTGCTGGGAATATTTTTTCCATAATTTAACAACTAAAGCCCTCGGTGGTAATGGTAACTACTGTGAAAAAAACCCAGTAGTTAGGTACTATCAATTACTATTCCCATAGTTCTCACTGGTAAAATATGGGGGGAAAAATCCCAGCTGTTACCACTGGTAACCGGTGGGAATAATAACCTAAATGTAGGTGCGAAGTAAAGAATCGGTACTTGACAGCTACTGATATCATACCGCTTCCGTAACGATAAATCAGGTAGGTAGTCGCCTAATGTAACCAATGGAATAGTCAACAATTCAGAGACAATGACAACACATAACATAATCCAATCATACTGTCTGCAAAGAATACCCTACTTACCTAATTTGGTAGTATAATTTATTTTGCAAGACTCTTGGTAACCTTGTTAGTTTTCAATATTGTTATCAATAGGTATTATTAATCTATCTACGTATCGAATATAGGTACTTAACTATTACCTTTCCAAACCGACACTAATGGGACAATGAATCTTGTCATTGTGCCTGGGCAGACGGTAAACACTAACGAAAATTAAAAAGCGGCCAAGTGCTTGTCGGGTTATTAAAGTAAAGGTTATTTCCTATATCTGTGGTTAGCGACCACCTGAAGGACAAGGTTTTTTCTATTGAAGATAACGTGCAACTCTATTGTCCACGGTAAAAGGTTTAAATTCCAATGCCAATATAGGTACATGCACCCGAAATTAACTGCATTGCTTACCAGTTAACTAGTTATGTCTACTACTCGTTAACTAGTTATGTCTACTTAACTGTGATAGTTTTCCTTTTAAATTCATTATATGCACTACTGCCACGAATTTTTTCACGTCCCCAGTAGTAGCCATTTAGCCGGCAGGTGGGGGGGGGACATTAAGGCTTTAAATCCCATTATCTCGTAAACGCATAACCGAGTTGAAAAATAGTTTTAGAAAGCTCATAATATTTTTGAACAAGCTATCCAACGATACCCCACACTATAGGTTTACGAGAAAAAAAATGCATCACCAATTTACATAGGGGAGACCCTAAAAAAATTTTTTTTTCAGGATTTTATTCTACTGTTTTGTCGGCGTGATTGGTTTATATACCCACGCCGAATTGCAGTTTTCTAGTTGTAAGGGTTACTGAGCTAAGCCGAAGACGGACAGACGGACGGACATGGCGAAACTATAAGGGTTCCTTGTTGACTACGGAACCCTAAGAGAACTATATGTAAACAACAGATAAGGTTTGTAACTTTGTACTTCGGCAATTAGTGTAGGAATGTGATAGGTAGTCAAGAAAAAATGAAGATGATTACTAATCGAGCAGATCTTTTGTACGAAATCTACGAATTAGGCACTAAACTACCACGTGCTATTTTATAAACCGGTAATCAGCAGTTTAAAAATAAAATGCTCTTGGCGCGTATTTTTTTCGTGCCTTACCATTGACCGTGTTTATTTTTTATTCTTTATCACAGCACAGTACTATGTGATTCAGAATTGAGATCAAAAAAGAGATTGTCATGTCACTACTACCTACTTACTAGTATTTACACGTAGAATCAACTCTGTATCTCGAACTCATGGAACTAGGTACCTATTCTTGCGATAAATTCTTAAATTCTTTGATATAACTTTTATTAAGCAGTTGGATTCTTAAAATGGTACTACCTACGTAATTAGTGCACGATCACTCTAGGGTTCTTTTTAGGAGGGAGGGGAGGGTTTAGAATGTTTAGATAGACGGATCTATATAAAGAATCACGTCTCGTAATGTAATGTAATGGGCTCCATAGAACTATCGTCACGTCACGCGACCGGTTCCGCGAACCGCGCTCACAACTCACAAACAAGCTCGTTCGTAAAAACAAAATACCACGCGCAAGGTTAGGTGGGGCTGTCTCGGCTTAGACATTATAAGAACGGTTTTAAATAAACATCCGTTGAAACAACACCCGTGGCTTTTGGCGCGCTTAGAAGAAACAAATAGTAAAAACATGCACATAGGTTGTTACTTGAGATATTATTACGACAGTGCAAAACCCACCTTTCTACGTTCGAGTGCGCCAATCTCGCGAATAACGCAATCGCGGCTGCAGAGCTTGGGCTAGTGGCCTCTAGGCCTGGTCACGCTCCCCTGCTTCACACTTGTCACTGGCACGAACACAAGTCTTCAATCACAATCAGGATACAAGGCACGTAGGAAGAATCCCCATCAATTGAAATTCCGCTCGCATGCAAACAATGCACAAAGTTTTTACTGTCGTAGATAACACGATAGCCCGCAGGCAAACACACGCAGTGCGTAGGTCAGCGCGAGAGCGGTACTGGTTGGTTGGTCTGGTTGGTTGGTTGGTTGGTGCCGGCCGGTGGTGGGGACTGGGGGAGAGGGGTCACGGATCTACATGGTTCATTGCAGGTGGCGCCACTAGAACGCCAGCGCAGCTACAAAATCGTAGTACCGCTGTTAGCCACCAGAACCATTTAACTTGGTACTGGTATGACATGTCTGAGGCCTTCTAGCGAGTGAGCGAGATAACCGATTGATGTGTTAAGTTCACGAGTATCTCGATCGTCGCGACCGTCGACCGGTTATCTCAGGAAAGGGGGGGGGGGCGGCGGGGGCAAACAATGTCAATTAAGGACAACGATTTATTTCACAGACTGATCGGATGGGATCATGATTACAAACACCCATTTTTTAAGGTTCCGTAGTCAACAAGGAACCCTTATAGTTTAGCGACGTCCGTCTGTCCGTGTTCGGCTTAGCTCAGTAACTCGACTTACTACTAGAAAACTATAACTCGGCATTGATATCGTTTGTTAGTCCTTTACCTCATAAATAAGCAAAAATTGCTTGTAGTTATTCACCGGATCGCGTTTCCTCGCGATCTCAAAATTTCTGAATACATTTTTTTGTTGTAGTAAAATGTCTTGTAGCCAGTCACAACGGTGTATAAAATTCATAGGCTCTTTACTTTTCGCGTAGTTTTTTACTTTAGTCGCATTTCATCGCGATAAATATTTGTTTGTAAAACGTTATTATTACCTAACGCCATTGTGAACGATGGGACCGCAAGATCACGTTTAGAGGTAACAAAATCAATGTCTAGACTGTAATGACCTAGATTGTATAAGTAAATAAAGAAATCCCACTATTTACCCCATTTTACATAGCCTTGAATACATAATAACATGTTAACTAATAACAAAGGAATTAATAGGCAAAGGTTAATAAATATAATGTAAATGAATAAATAAAAGTCTTAGTTACCACCCAAAAGAATATAACGAGTATATACCTAAGGCATATTATATGTGTACATGTACATGTACATGTTTTGGCCTATAATAGGCCAAAACATGTTTTAAAGATCACATTTTGAGACTGTATTAAGAAAGCATTACCATAATGAAAGCAACTAAGAAATCGTGTATATCCGAGTGTCTGACCGTAGAGAGAGCATACGTCAAGCTCCGCCCGCCGGGCGCTGATTGGTCATTATTATTCCATACTAATTTTTGATTAAGAACTTTATTACGTAATTTCGGCTTATCATTCTGGTTAATCAAAGCGACCATTTTGCAACCTGTTACAGTAGAATCTAGATTTATATGTCGTTAGGTAGGTCATAAAAAGCTCCAACTGTTAGGGAGACTTTATATCAGTATTATTAACGTTTTATATTATAAAAAGCGAGAAAACCTAGTAAAAAAGGATTTGAAAATAAATATTACCATTTTCCACTTGCTGTAACTTTCCTGAAAATCACCTTACGAGGTTTATTATTGTTTGTAAACATATGTTAGAGTCACGATATCGTAGGTAAACAAAGATTAGTGCATTAGAAGTAACCTTGTTTAAAATATTTTGTGTTAACGAAAAATTATAGTTAAAATAGGCGTGGCATTACGTAATAGCCAATCAATTATGTAAGATTTGGGTCAATAATAAAATTAGAAGCTGAAAATGCTCGAGGATATCGTGACGAGTTGTAAACCTAATTTTGGTATAAGAACGAGTCAGATCTCAGTTCAAATTGTGTTCAGTCGGCTCTCTGGAGAAAGCAACAACTAAGTAATCAGCAATCAGTAGTCAAGTGATAGGGCAAGCAGGGACTTGTAAACAAGTCACATAGGGCAGTGGTAGGGAAAGTTTAATTAATAAGTCAATCAATAATATACATTCATTTTATTATCAGAGTTCTTGTTTTCTTTTCTTCTACCCTTGGCTAGGGAGTCTTGGCCTTCGGGCTATCGAAGGCCGTTGCAGGGTCGCCCCATATATACGCACGGTCTGTTAGGTGTCTGGCGAGTGGCGTATGCCTGAAGCCTCTAGGCGTACGAACCCACTCAGCCGACGCGATAAAGTCGCCCGTCGCCCCGCGACAAGGGTCGCCCCTCTGCGACAAGAGTCGCTCGCGACGCGACGTAAGGCGACGCGTCGGCCACAGCCATATTTCCTTTAAGCACTAGGTATTTCTATGTAGTTCTGTTTTTTAAACGCATTTCGCAGTTGTAGTTTATCTCCTGGATCGCTTTTTATATAAGTAGCTACAATTTGCAATATCAATATTTGCGTCCCTTTCTAACATGCATGTACAGTCAGCAGCAGAAGTAATTAAGCATTCCAAGTGGTCACAATGAGGTCATGTCATCCATTCATAATCTGCCTGTTGTCTACAAGCTATAAAAAAATAAGCGAAAAAGGTGCTTTGCGAGTTAAAGAAAATATCGTCTAATACAAAAATAAACGATTAGGATACAAAGCGAAAATGTTATACATGATCGATGTGAATTGCAACTAAAAATAATAGCGACAAAAAAAACAGGATAAAGACTCAACGCGATAGTTAAATGCACGATCGAGGTGAAATGCGACTAGAAATAATAGCGACAAAAAAAAATACGATTGAGACACAACGCCATAATTAATTATAGGATCGAGGTGAAATGCGATCGGGTGAATAACTACAAGTAATTTATGCTTATGAGGTAAAGCACTAACAAACGTTTTTTAGGGTGTTGGTGGCTACACGTAAAGTGGGGATGTAATTTTTTTTTCGATTGAATAAGTGTGGGGTAGCTTGTTCCAAAATATTATGGGTTTCTTCCGTTTGCGAGATATTGGACTTTAAAGCCCTAATTTTTGTTCGAGTCAAGTAGGGTCTACCTCGCGATCCCTAACATCGTTTGTCATAAAATCACATGCCCGAACTGTTTTCTCCTTATTGGCACTAGCCCTAACGATCAATTGCCATAACAATTATTTTCCATAATGTAATGATTGCCCTAAAACTCATTTGCCCGAATCATTTTTACCATAATTATTAATATCCCTAATATTATTTTCCATATTCCTCGAAATCCCTAACAACGTTTCACCTAATGTCATTTATCCTAAGTGTTGTTATCCTAATAGGCATTAGCCCTAACGATCAATAGCCATAACAATATTTCTATGATAAGGTCTAAGGAAGAGCCCAGCTAGGTACGACGACGAGCGAAGCGAGGAGGAGTGTTAGGTTGAACTGTGAGTACTGTGACCGAGCGAGCGAAGCGAGCGTGCCGCGGCAGCAGCCGGCGAAGCGCCAGAACCGGACTGATGTCAGGTAAGAAAAGTAGGTTAGGTTGGGCAGAATAGTAGGTTAATCTAATCACAGTTAGGGAAAATAATCATGAGGACAAATAATCATTAGACTTACTGATAATTAGGATACATGACTATTATGGTACATAATGTTAGGATGAATAATCAATATGGCAAGTTACGTTACGATAAAGAACATTATGGGGGGAAAAAATCATCCATTCGATGTTAGGAAAACTAAAGATATGGGCATATGAGTGTTAGGACAAATGATCATTTATGACATAAAACGTTAGGGAATGTAAAAATAGGTTAAAACGTTCAGATATAGATCCAGTCAAGTATCGTCGTCCCTGCCGGCTAAATCGCTATAACAGGGGATGTGAAAAGAATCGTCGCAAAAAAGAAAACTATCACGGTTAAGTCGGAATAACCACCTATTTACCGAGTAATAGTCGACCACCTTAAAATGTACTTAGAAGTGCTAAATTTGGTGCAAATGCGACCGAGGCAACCGCACCATTTAGTTGGTGCGCGCGTGTCGATGTAACAAAAACAGACATGACAACTGTGGAACCCTACACTGCGCGTGGCCCGACACGCACTAGGCCGGTTTTTTATTGCCTAGTAATATGTCCGAATCGACTACAGTGTGGTTACATTTTGCCACGATTTTGGTAAGGAAGGAACCTATCTGCTTTTGGGGCAGCCATTTTTTACTGTTGATAACTTCTTTTGTTAACTAAAGATTAAATAAATAAACAATAAACATCGATATCGATATTAAAGGTAACTAAAACAATGATGTGAATATACATTTTACAAGTTACATTTTAGAAGTACAGTCGCCATCAGATATATCGGAGAGGCCAACGTGCTCACAAATATCTGAACACGTCTGCAATGCCTTGACAATAGAGACGTGTTCAGATTCAGATATACTTTTGGTGTTGACTGTACATGTATGGCATGTCTGGTATTGATAATTCCTCGGGTTTCGTAGAGGCATTATTCGGCATGATGGCTGTGCTCCGATAAAAACTGATAAACACTTAGACCTTGACTCATAGTGTTAAGGGTGACTTTTTAATACCTGAAGTAACATTTAATTAAATAAAATGAAGGGATGTTTACAGAACCAACATAACTACATTGGTTTTGATGTCACAGGACGCGAAAAAAAACTTTATTTCTCCTATAACATCATTTCTTCATACAATAGGTACCTTCCATTTCCTATGCATGTGTATGGCCATTGAGTTACACTGGCACCTTAGATTCCATTATTGATCGAATAACTCTTGAAAAATACGAAAAATTATTTTGTCACTTATGCCGGGTATTCCTTCGTTTGCCCGAATTTCATTTGCCTGAATTTCACTTGCCATCATATGCACAGGCCATAATTTTGTTTACCATAATTTCATGTACCATAACTGTTCTCATCTATCTATCCATCCATCTATCATATCTACTATCATAATATTCATAAAACAAAATTGTTATTTTACATAATATCATATGCCATAATATCATTTGCCAGAAACTTTATAATCCATAATATTCATATGCAATAAAATCATTTGCAAAGCCATACTATATGACAGAAGGTCGCGAGGCTTGAGTTGAACGGCGACCTCCCGAGCGGAGCGTAAGTCGAGTGCGCACGGCACGTGAAACGAAGGGCCGACGAAGCGAGTTTCTGGCGGGAGCCCGGGCGAAGGGCGAGAGTCCGACTCGGATGGCGAATAGGTTAGAAGACGGTGGCGGGAGCTCTGCTCCCGACGCCGTCTTCGTGGTTATTTTTTTTATAAAAGAGCGGAATAAAACTTCTTTGGAGAAAAGTATTTCAAGTAAAAGATGCTTAATTTGACGTGTTCTGTACGTAACGTAAAATAGGTGTTATAATGACATATAAGCGCTAGAACCGAACATTCGTAACATTTGAACGGCTCGCAGAAATGTAGTATCTTATGGCAAATGAATATTCTGTCAAGTAAAATTATTGCATTAAAAATTATGGCAAATAGAGTTTATGGCACATGAATGATTCCAGCATATAATATGTCAAATGAATATTATGGAAGGAGAGAGGGAGACCAAGAAGATCTTTTATGGACCAAATAAAAGAAAAAGTAAACGGCGCGTCGTATCAAGAGGTCAAAACAATAGCTGAGAACAGAGAGGAATGGAAATTGCTCCACCGACAAGATTTTGAATCTTAAATATAATGATGAATGATGATGAATATTATGGAAAAGGAAACGTTATGGAATATAAAATTCGGGCAAATGAACTTCGGGCAAATAAAATTCGGGCAAATGAAATTCGGGGAAACGATAGAGATAACCCTTATGCCGTTTTTGTAAACGTGAGGAAACCGGTTTAAACCCGATAAGGTCTAGTTTTCCCTCTGGGTTGGAAGGTCAGATGGCAGTCGCTAGTATAACTATAGTGACTATACCAAATCATGGGATTAGGTGTCAAAGCGGATCCCGGGCTCCTGGGGGTCATAACGGGGCATAACGCTAGGAGGATGATGATGCTGTTTTTCTTAAACTATGGCAGTTATTATTATTAAAGCTATGTTTGTGCAAAAACCAATTTACATTCCTGAACATGAACATGAACATAGGCACCACACCAAGCCAGGAAGCAAGCCTGACCCGGTCGATCCAGATATACCAGGGTGCGCAATTTTATGGGGAGTGACACGCTCTGATATGGGAAGGGAAGACCGTCCAGCCGTAACCAGTCGGCCACAATTGACTGGCTATGCAGCCTTTAGCCAACATTGGAAAAGAGGAGAGGAAGGATACTTTGCCGGGGGATGAGCGTTGGTGAAATGATGCACATTGCTTCATATAAAGTCTTCTTGTGTTAAAGGTGTTTTCGGCAATTAGTTCCAGCTCGCTATTTCGAGATCATTCTACCTGTTCCTCTGATTCGCAATCATTTTCTTCCATTGCGTCGATTTCTCGTGCAGTGTTGTTGAAATTATCTTTAGTTGTGTGCTTCTGTGTACATATGTTGTATGTCATGAGGATGTGACTCGCAACAACGACAACTTGTATTTTCTAACTGCTTGACACAAATATACGTGCTTACGGACACTATTGCTTTAATTTTAAACTAAGCACTTTCTTAGCTATAAACTATTAATATCACCAATACTGTTTTTTAAGTGTAGACACAGACACCAAATTCATTATTTACTCATGTACTTACCCATACAGTTAACCAAGATATTAACACTGCTCAACATAACAGAGGGTAACAAACACTGTCAATTGGAGAGTTGACCGGCAGCACGTATTTAATTTGGCTGTTTTCGTGATTAGGCGATCTTCCTGGGGAGAACTCTGAATCTATGAACGAAGTAAATGCTGCTTAAAAGTAAAGTTTATTGAATGAAAATGTAATAACAAAGTAAATAAGTGTCATTCAATTACTTTGTTTTTCCTTCAATATTAATTTACTTTGTTTAGAGTAGATAAATTGGTAATTTTGACAGTTTTTTACAAAACAAAAATGAAGTAATGCTATTTACTTTCTTTTTAGCTAAATTTCAGTATCAATAAAAAATATATACCAAATAAAAAACCAAGAACAACGTAAAAAAACTAATCGACATGCATTTGCTTCATTTATGCTTTGCAAATGTGTTTTGCTTTGTTTTTCTGTAGATCTTTGGAAAAAGTGACTGCAGTTACTTTGTTTGTCGCAATTTTATCTCTGAAAGTAAAGCTCTTTCCACGATTCCAAGAATGTAGCAACATCCGTTATGGTCTAAAAGTGCCAAAAATGTAAAAACATCGATGAAATCGATTTTGAAAAAAATTACAGTTACTTTGTTTTTCCGTAGAGCAGCCGTATAGGTAAAGCCGCCCCTGAAAGAAACTCTAGTAAATAACTATGATTAATTTTGTAAACCGGGACAATTTGCTTATCGGCCGGGACGCCAGGACACCAACACCATGCTTCAAACCGGGACATATGGCAACCCTATGTTAGACATATTAGTGTCGTGTTGCCCATTGCCCAGCCAGTAAGGTAAAGGTGTAGAAGCTAGAAGCACACGCCGTATGCGCATTGCGCGCAATGACATATAAACACATTCGTTGCATTTTGGCAACGTGATTGTCGCATGAAAGTAAATTTTAGGTTTGGTCGTGTGATTAATTGATGAATTCATAGAGTATAATGAATAGTGTTTTCACTACGTACGAAAGACCGATTGTATGAAGAAAATAGTACTTAGAGACGTTAACGCTAGATGGCGCTAATTCAGTAATTTAAGTGGGTTCCACACCTTCCGATTCTATCGAATGGAAAGTGTAGAGCCCGCTTTACTGAACTTATTTTTTCCGCTGGTATTATTCATTGATGTTGCTAGCTGGCATCACTGACATTTACATTTCATTCTATGCATAAACTTTATTCCCAACATATAAAATTTTATGCGCGTATGTAGAAAATATCATATTCAAAGTTATACAAATAAAATACAATAACATGAGAATAGTCTTGTTTTATGAAAATAAATATTTAAGGTCTTTTCAAAACACACTATTCCTGCAAATTTTGTAAAACGGAACGTAATACTGTTTTTTTTTAACTGTCAATGGCTGTCTGTACTGAAGTCACTGAAGAACGTGAAGGTGTTTTTCTCTTTTCTGTCTTTTGCTGTTTTGATTATTGGTTACGACTTCGCTACTCTTGGACTCTGATATTCTCACATTTTACACGACGACTTTGCTATCCTTGGACTCCAATTTCCCTGCCCTTTTTGAGTGACTGTTGCTATAGCCCAGTGGACTTGATCTTCATTACGATACGGATACCGACGACAATGGTTAAAAGAAAGTGTTGCGTACCAAATTGCGGTAAAACGCGTAAGTACTTATTAATTTTATCATCTGCTCAAATAAAAAAGAGTGCTCAGCGCCATTAGATCCCACTTTCTCCATTGCATGATCATGGCCATTCTATCCAAACCCTGATTATTGTTAACAATAACATTACTTTATCAATCTTACTACATCTTATTCTGTCTGGGTATTTCTTATTTCTCACAACCTTGACTGACTACTCTATTACAGGTTATTCATGGATGAATTCGCTAGAGGTGTTTCCAATGACCTTGGTTGTCGCTCAAGCCCCAAAAGGGGCTCGGGGAAGCCTGGCGCGGCTGTGCCGCTTCTGGCGGTTTCAATCGCCGTCCGCTACAACGGACGGGTAGCTGGGTTGGGTTCAAAACCCGTCAAGTCCGGTGGGGTCATCTGCTTCGTCCGTCGGCGCGGTCAAGCCCTGCCGGGTGGGACTCCCTTAGGAGAGGCCCAGCGAGCGACCAGCGAGCCGACGGCACTGCAGGAACATCCTTGCGTCGAGTCAGGGGGTGGCGGGCGGATCCGTGCGGATCAGGTCCCGCGGTAGTGCCCTCTTGTCGGGCGGCCGGGAGTGGTACGGTGCTATGTCCTGCAGGTGCGTCAGGCGCGAGCCGTCTGCCCGCTCGAACATAGCCCTGGTCAGTCTGGTGATGAAGTCGTCCAGGTGTTCGACTTTCAGGTCACGGTGGAGCACTCTATTGCTGACATAGTAGTGCGCGTCGGCTGCGGTGCGGAGCGCCAGCGACTGTTGAGCGCGGAGCCGCTGTCTTTTGCACTCTCCCACCAGCGCGTACCACGCGGGGGCTGCATAGGTCAGCCGTGACCTGATGTACCCCTTGTAAATGCCAATCTTGGCGGACAGGGGGAGGGACGACTTCATCACTGGAGTGAGTAGCGCCCGGGCCGTTCTCGCCTGGTTGATTGTGTTCTTCACGTGGGCGGACATGTTAAGTTGCCGGTCGATGGTGACGCCCAGGTACTTAACAGTCCGCAACCACGGAAGCGGCTGTCCCAGTAGGCGGAGTTCCGGGGGTTGGTTCCTCTTCGGGCTGAGGGTGATGGCCTGGGTCTTCGCCACGTTCACCCTCAGCCGCCAGCGGTCGAGCCAGCCCGGTAGTAAGTCCATGGTGCGCTGTAACTTGACGGCTGCGTGCGGGAGCTTATATGATGTCGCGATGTACGCCGCGTCATCGGCGTACAAAGCGAGTGTGGTCCCCCCTTCCACTGGGATGTCGTCGGTGTACCGCGCGTACAACGCGGGCGACAAACAGCTTCCCTGGGGGACTCCGGCTGCGATGGGTTTCCTCGCCGAGAGCTTGCCTTCGACCACAACTTGGAAGCTGCGATCGGCGAGGAAGCTGGCCACTGTGTGTACGAGCCGTCTTGGCGCTGCGGAGGTCGTCAGTTTATAGACCAGGCCTGCGTGCCAGACCCGGTCAAAGGCCTTTTCCATGTCGAGGAGCACCGCCACTGCGTGCTCCTTTTTGTTGCGCGCCGCCGCTGCGACGTGGAGGATCCGGGCGATCTGGAGGGTTGTCGAGTGCTCCGCCCTGAAGCCAAACTGCTCTGCGCGGGGCTCGATGTACGGTGTCAAGTGGTGGAGAAGGAGTCGCTCGAACACCTTTGACACCGTGGGTAGCAGGGTGATGGGTCGGTAGCTTTCAGGGCGGAGAATGTTCTTCCCCGGCTTGGGCAGCATAATAACTTTCCCCAGCTTCCAGCAGCTGGGAAAGTGGCAGTTCCTCACGATCCCATTGAAGAGCCGCGTCAGCGTCGCGATGGCTCGCGGGGGGAGGTGACGCAGCGCCTCGTTCGGGATCGTGTCTGGTCCTGGGGCCTTGCGGAGCTGGGTTCTCCGTACTGCCCGTTGTATTTGGCCGGGGGTGAAGATGACGACGTCCTCCTCTGGTGGTGGTGGGACCTCGAGATACCCCTCGACCTCGCGTTCCAGCTGTGCAGTGTGCTCGGCATCAGTGGGCGCGTTTGGTCGGAACTGGTTCTCGAGGTGCTCGGCGAATATGTGCGCCCGGTCCTCAGCGCGGTATCGCATGGTACCGTCCGGTGCGAGGAGTGGCCTGGTTGGCAGCGGCTTCCTAGAGAAGCGACGGCATAGTCGGTGTATGCCGCCCCATCCTTCATCGGCTGCAGAGTCGACGCCCTCGAGCCAGGAGTAGCGGGAGTTCGCCGCGAGGCTAGTCCCGATTTTCTCGGCGAGGGCGTTGAGCCGGGTCTTAAGGGTGGGACAGCGGGTCTCGTTGTTTCCAATATTCCAATCGGCGAGGGTAACCAAATCAGGAAAAATCTTAATAACGCGATGCAGGATCACTATGAGACCCAGACAGCGACATCTTCTGGCGTATTCAGTACTATTTTAGTACGTCTGTTCGTCAACGGAGGTCGCTACTTCGCTAGTAGTATAGTTTCTTCTATATGCTTAGTGCCTTTATCTCTTACTAGATGGCGTTAGTAGTATGGTTATTCCCATTGGTTTAGTTCATCTATTCGTCACTGGATGGCGTTAGTAGTACGGTTGTTTCCATGTGTTTAATGGATCTGTATATAATTGACTATGTATTATTTATCTATATTCCAGATGACGAAGAGTTCTCCCCAGGAAGATCGCCTAATCACGAAAATAAATCACATAATTTTTACTATGGAGCTCCCAACTCAACATTTCATAACTGTTGAGACAACTAAAATGAAATTGACCAATCACGAGGCGCCTTAACTGAACTATTTATAATGTATTTGACCAATAGGACGCCGTCATGAGAAAGTCAAAAGGTAAAGAGACATCAACGCACAAAAAAGAAAAAGCCGTTGGTTGAACTTCGTTTTGAATATACCAAGTTTGTTTAATTCGTTCAGTTGACTCGTAGAAAAAGTATTGTATACAATAGTTATATAATTCGCTTTTTAAGTCTCGTACCTTAATTAGGCCACTCTGCAAGGTACGTGGCCTAAACGTGGTACTCGACTGAAAAAACATACATTATATAACGATTACATAAAATAAATAAATTACACGTAAATGTATCAGAGAATGTATCTAATTATTATTTTACTAAAGTTCCGTAGAGCTGAGTACTTACATACACATACATACATATACTCACGCCCGTATCCCATGGGGGTAGGCAGAGACTAAGGAACGCCAAATACTACGGTCCTTACATACTTCTTTCGCTTCGATCACATCCATACATCTCCTCATACAGGCTCGTCGGTTGCGGGTACTCCTGACCTGGCCTTTTAACAGTATTGCTGAAATTTGGTCATGATACCCTCGCCTAGGCCGCCCCCTACCGACCCTTCCATCCATCTCCTGGACGTAAATCCTCTTAGTCAATCTACTTTCACACATCCTCTCAACATGCCCAAACCACCGAAGCGTACCTTTCTCAATCCTAGTCACTACATCGTCTTCTATTCCACATTTTTCTCTTATTACACAATTTTTTATTCGATCATTCAAACGAGCTCCACACATACTTCTTAACGCTCTCATTTCAACTGCATTCAGTCTACTCTCATGCTTTTTCTGAAATACCCAAGTCTCACTACCATACATCAGTGTAGGAACAAGCACTCCTCTGTGAACCGCGAGTCGAGCCTTCTTTGTTATATTTTGGCTGCTCACAAACGCGTGCAATGCTCCATTCACCTGATTTCCCGCTTTTACTCTTCTTTCAATGTCACCATCACACTTTCCGTCTCTCGTAAATAAAGAACCCAAGTACACAAATTCATTTACTTGCTCCACTCTCTCACTGTCAATCAGAATATTGCACACAGTCACACGTTCTTCTTTCTCAAATACCATCACTTTTGTCTTACTCACATTGACTTTCATACCCTTCCGCTTCAGCGAGTCATCCATACAAGTTACCATCTCTTGCAGCTCCTTCTCTGATGACGCAATGAGCACCTGGTCATCAGCGTATAGGAGGCATTTGACGAGTAACTCACCCATTTTTAAACCACATTCACTCTCTTTTAAAGGCATCAAACAGCTGTCCATAAATAAGTTAAACAACCATGGCGAGGCCACACAACCTTGTCTAACACCTCTTTGGATGCTAAACCAGTCTGTGTAGCCACCATTGATCCTTACGCATGCTCTAGATCCCTCGTAGAGGGATTTTAATGCCTGAATCAATTGGTTGTTTACCCCATACATGGACAGAGTTGACCACAAAACATCCCTCACCACTCTGTCATAGGCTTTCTCCAAATCGACAAACGCACAATACACCTTCTGGTTTTTGGCCAAACATTTTTCGGTGATGCATCGTAAAGAGAAAACCTGATCCACGCACCCCATCCCCTTTCTGAACCCTGCTTGCACATCCCACATTTTACTCTCAGTCTCTTTCACTACCCTTTCTATCAGTATCTTTGCATACATTTTCCCAACCACACTGAGAAGACTGATGCCACGATAGTTTTTGCAATCCTGCCGCGAACCCTTTCCCTTGTAAATTGGAACAATGACAGCTTTAGTCCAATCGTCCGGCACCTTGCCATATCTCCAACACAAGTTAAAGAGTCGGTGCAGCAGGGTTGCAACGACTCCGCCACCACTCCGAATCATCTCAGCAGTTACCCTATCATACCCTGCCGCCTTACCTGACTTCATACTTTTTACCGCATCCACAATTTCTGTCATGCTTATCTCCCTTTCATCACCTTCAAGGTTGGGAGTCACCTCAGAGTTCCGTGACTCTACCGTGTCTCTCTCCTCTCTTTCAAACAAGCCTTCAAAATATTCTTTCCATCTTCTCAGTACGTTTTGCTCCCCTTTCACTATACTTCCAGTCTCATCTCTAATTATTCCTAGCTCTGATACTGTTGTTGAGCCTCTAGCCGCTTTTACAGCTTTCCAGAACAATTTTTTGTTGGTTTTGAAATCTTTAGAGAATCTTTTATCCATCTTCTCTTGCAAATCATCTTTCTTTCTCAAGATCACACTTTTTACCTTTTGCTTCAATTGCCCATACAAACGTTTTACTTCTTCTTTCTTCTCCTTTAAATCCGTCCTTGCATTACTCTGAGTACTTACTTTCGTTTTACTGAAATAAAGCCGTAATTCTGGGCAAACGGGACCCTTACCCCGTGCTTACCCCGGTCCCTTATTCTCACGCTGACCCATATGTGGGTCAGCATTTAGTATGGACTTGCGAACAAAAAAAAAATTAACCCGGGAGAGGAGGGATTCCCTACAATGACTACTTCACAATTGTAGCCTATTCACAAACGAACATAATCAATTAATCATACCAATTTATGTCAGATCGTACGACTTTGATCTTTTTGTGGGAGGTATAAGGCCCATTTTTAAAGACTTCTGCATACTAAACTCAATTTGTAGTAATTATTACTAACTCGATTTCGTAAAAAATGTCATTTATGTTGTCTTTGTAAACACCCCTTCAAATGTCCCGATAATAATGTGCCGCAATGAAAGTTCTTATCGGTGTTTGTCACAGGGATCATTATTATAATTTTACTGATGGTGCTAATTTAGTTACGTATGCTCATTTAAAAAAATCTATGAAACCAATGCGCGTGGGGAATCCTAATTGTAGTATGATAAAAATAAAAACCGAATTTGACTAGTACAATACTTATGCATTAATAAATGATAATGTTACACAAGATTTGAACAATACCTAATAAACAGTCGCATGGAATTTCCGTACCGTGTTACGAGTGTGATTATTGAACCAGCGAGCGAAGCGATAAGTGAACGAAGTACTCCGTTTCAGATAGGGCAAAAAAACCTTTCGTATGTTGTCGTACTCCTTAACCGATTCTCGTGAAATTTTGTGAGCCGGTTAATATTAATATACTTAGATTTAATTTGTCGCTTCTGATTTTAGAATACATATACGGGTGTAGATCATAAAATATGCTACATAGTTAAGGCCTTAATTTAATTTACGTTATAACTTTCTCATTTTCAAAAAGAAAAAAAGAAAAATGAAAAAGATATTAAAAACGTAGATTAAACTAAGGCCTTAACTGTGTAAAATTTTTTTTAATTTACACCCATATCCAAAATTATTTTATGACAACATCAGACTCGCGAGTTCTATAGCTCACAGAATAGCCACTACAAACAAATAAATGAATTGTATTGGAGCACTATCTTAATATAACTACTAAACACAATCGAATATTACTTACTATCCTAATGAATATCAATACCAACAAGATTTTTTTAAATGCATTTTTGGGTGTAATTATCATTAGTCACGTTGCTTTTTTAATCATAGCGCCATCTAGTGAATAAAGGTACACTATACAACACCATACATGGTATTTAACCGACGAAGTCTTAACAGTGTCATAGTGCTTCGCTAAATTGACATAAGATGGCGCTGAGAGCAAATATAAAACATCATAGCGACGACTTGTCGTCATGTACAGTCGCCATCAGATATATCGGAGCGGCCAAACAGAACACGCCTCTATTGTCGAGGTAGAGACCTGTTAAGATATTTCCGATGGCGACTGTACACTAATAACTTCTGCATAGATGGCGCTGTAAGCAGCGTATTTAATTTATAACAGCACGGCTATCACAGGACATCCCTCGAGCTGTGTCGCGGCGAGATAGACTAGGTAGCCATCTTTTTTCTAGTTAGAACTCTTAGACAGAGACGGATAGTCTATGTCGCCACGACACAGCTCGGGGATGTCCTGTGATAGCCGTGCTGTTATAAATTAAATATAATGCTTACAGCGCAATCTATGCCTTCAGAGTTAACTGCGTGCGTGTGTTTGTGTAGGTACTTACCTAAATTATCATTATTAAAACATAATTAATTATGTTACGTATATAGTCAAGGCCAAGTGGCCTTGGCAAGTCAAGTGGTGGCCAAGGCAATCAAACATTGGCGCGGTATTAACAAATTATCACTAAGATTAACCTTTGAGTTAGGTATGTACAGTGGCCATCAGATAATATATATCGGAGCGGCCAAAGTGCTCACAAATATCTGAACAGTACGTCTCTATTGTCGAGGCATCAGGTAGGTATATCATTCAAAAAAACCGAATGATCTTTTGTGTAAATGATGGCGCGTAGAGCACCAGGGGTTTTAGACGGTATAAGTCCGGGCGGTTTCCGGGACTCCGTAAATAGTGCACTAAGGTACTGCAATGAACGCGAACATTTTATTTTATTTTATTATAAATTAAATAACAAAGCGATAAACAAAGAAACCATAATTTTCTGAACAGAAACATTTTGATTGCTAATATAATTCTTTAATTTTCCGTACTTATGACATCTTTTTGAAAACTTTGTCTTTAGGCGTTATTAAAATTACCATGTTAATTACGCCCGGTTACTTAAATGTAATTGATTTCTAGAGGATAAATATACAATAAAACATATCAGACACATACAAATTTCTTTCTTAGAAATGGAAAATATTATACCAAATTATACACAAGAATTACCAAACTTCCTAAAGTAGTGAGACTATTGTTAAACTGCTCTTTACAATCATTTTAACAAAAACTTTTTTGGTATCTAATTACAATTAAAAGGCTATTCTTTCTAAAAAAAGTTACTTAACATAAATATTACGTATCCTACATTGGGCGTTATTAAACAGAAAAGGGCAATTACACCCTGAGGTAGTAGGTGATGTATGTTCCCGGTATGTAGAAAATAAATTTAATATTAAAAATACTT
Organism: Epinotia demarniana; assembly: GCA_945867215.1. NCBI lineage: Eukaryota > Metazoa > Arthropoda > Insecta > Lepidoptera > Tortricidae > Epinotia > Epinotia demarniana. Next base: position 14,961,312 of record OX244261.1, read on the forward strand.
CAGTTTTTATAACAGCGATACTGCCGAGTGCCGATCTACCCTCGAAGCGCGACGCGTCACTGGCAATATTCGAGTATAGTGCGAGAAACTCGCTTTTACGTTAGTCGCGTTCCTATTGGTGTTAACTATGTGTGCGTGCGCTGTAACGCTATTCGGTTTTGGGCGTTATATGACAAATGGCGTACCATACCTACCTTATATGTAGTAATTTTCGCCGTGTTCGAACAAGCGCGTGAAGCCCGAAACTAACAGGGTACAGTCAAGTGCAAAAATATGAATCGATACCATCCTCTCATAAATAAGTACCTACCAAAACCTTAAACCGCTGACATAAGAGTTATGGGAGATATTTATGAGTAAGTTGTATGCATCCATATTTTTACACTTGACTGTACATGAACGGACAGTACCTATCCGTATCAACACTTGTTTAAAACACTGCAGCGCGGTCCTACCGCAACGACACAACAACATAACTACATAGTAGGAAATAATTCAAGGAAAAAAATGTGTTGCTCCGAGCCAGATTCGATTTAGTAGCAGAGACAGATTGTTTCGATAGCTCAGTTGATTAGTAGCGACAAGCCATGAATGCCTGTGATCTTCGGTTCTTATATGGCTAGGAGCATTACATTTTTCCTTTAATTTAAATTTATAATTTCGTTCGCAATATTTCTAAGTTGTGCAATAATGTCATTGTCAGAAATATGTAGTAGGTTATTATTTATTATGAAAACAAATCAATTTTGAACCTGAGTCCCCCGGTTCTATAAAATACTGAGGTACTTATATAAAAATGATTTATTCTTATTTTTATAGTTTAGCGACGAAAATGATCCCTCCAAGGTTTGACATATTGCCTGAACCATCAGGTTCGTCAACTTAGGAGGCACGCGCACATACACGCCGAACCTCCACCTTTGAGAGTGCACTCGTCTTCATTACCATAAATGTTTTTGGAGTGAAGCCTTACTTGTTCATCAGTCAACGAGGGGGGGCCCTTTTCCGAAAAATTACATTTATAAACAGATTCTTGACTAGAATGACTGAATTATAGCTACACTTTCACCCGTAACTTGAATTATTGTTTATACTAAACCTATATAATAAACATCACTTTCTTCAGAAGTTCACCAATGAAATAATGTTTTAAAGCGTTTTGTTGTAGGTTGTAGGTACCTAAATAACAGTTAATTCCGTGACACCAACCGAGGCACTATTCATTCTCGCATTCTCTTTGGCGACACTCGTCATTACAGCGCAAGAGGTGGGGGCAAGAACCGTGGCTCAAGCCCGTTATTTAACTTTTCTTTAGTTTCCAAGTGCACTCCCAAAGCAGCACGTACAGCATCTGCTGAAAGCGTCCCGGGTGCTAAGGGCACAAGGGGCAAAACTTCATACTGTACTCCAAGAGGTCGATGCGGCAACGCGTACTGCAGCTTCTGCCAGAACCACGGATCGCCCCACTTGACGTAGGTGTTTGTGCGAAGGTAGGAGCGCAAATCGTCGTTTTGTGCCTTGGCATCAGGCGCTGGTAATTCTCCCAGCAGTACTACGATCACACGAGCGCGGCCCTCTTTTAGTGCACGCGCATGCGCTGCGCGGAATTCGGCTCGAGCCCATTCGGAGCTCAAGAAACCAGGCGATGCCACAACCAAAGTGCGCCGCGCTTCGTGCACCGAGCGTGACACGTGCTCCGCGATAGACTCGCCTGGAGCCCAGTCTCGGTAGTGCACGCAAAGCCGGTAGCCCAGTCGCTCCAGCTCCGGCACTAACTTATGCACCACCAATTCTTCGTCCTTATGTGAGAATGACAAGAACGCGTCGTACTTGGCAGGCGCTTCTTTACCCGATCGCGTGAGACAGCCACACCAACCGCGCGCGAAAAGCAACACCTTTATCTCGTTTCGGTAGTGCAACCATAATATTGCCAAAACAGTTGCGAGCAGCCCTAGCATTGCCAGTGTACCACCGATGCCGGCCGCCCAGGCCGCGCGCGCACCGGCACATAATCCAGCCACATCTTTCAGGTGCAAGAGATCGCCATTCTCGCATGTTACGTTATCCCAGTCGTTTATGCGGGCTGCTGATCTCTGTACCGCCTTTAACGCCGCGGAATGTGCACAGTCACACACGAGCGGATTACGAGCTAAACGCAACCCGTAGCCTCCTATTGGACCCAAGGCAGGTGGCACATCCGTTAGCTGATTGTTGGTAAGATCAAGCAGTTCCAGTTTGGGTGGAGCAGGGCCTGGTGGAGGCAGCTTCAGGCCAAGCCCAGCTAGTATAAGTTCGTGCACTGGCAACGATAGATTGAGTGTCGGTGGCGCATGATGTAAACGTAGAACTGTGCGGTTGATTCCAAAGTATATCAACGGGGGGACAACATCCGGTGGTTTGATACAGTCAAGCTCCATAGCATATGCCGAAGGATGTAAAGTGCAGCTGCATTTGTCGGGGCATTTGGGTGCATTTAACTCGCAAGTAAGTTTATCGACAGGAGCTCTCAGCAGTGTAATGTTCGCAAGCGCGGGTGGTGAAGCACAAATGGCAGCATCAAGCTTTAGAGCTGGGGAGATGCTCGCGTATTCCGGGTTGTCAATGAGTCGCAACAGCCTATACGTGAGACAGTCGCAATGGAAAGGATTGCCATCGAGTAACAAACGGCCGCTTCCCGCAACCGCTTCATCGTCATCTATGCGACCGAACTGCAGTCCTTCTGTGACGTGAACTGTGGTTATTTGATTGTATTTGAAGTCCACTGTCACGTTTTTACTAAAGAATATGACATCATCATCCTGAAAAAAAAAACAACATTAGGCAGTTTTATACGTATAGTCTATTCGGTGGGTCAAGAGTGTACAACATAATAGTAGTTTATGCGACTGATCCATAATGAGAGGCCTTAAAATACGAGTGTGGTTTTATGAAACAAGCGCTAGCGGGTTTCATAATAGGATCACACGAGTGTTTTAAGGCCTAATTATGTACAGTTTATCATTTGATGATATAATCAATTAGCGATTTGTTTATGTGTTTCGGAGGCTGTCACTGTAAACAGACGGAGCCACTGCTGACGTGCGGGCCTCATGCTACAACTTTCTGATCATTAGATGAGTTTAATCAACATTGCAAAGTGCTTGAATTCAATTAAATTTATTATACTTAGCAATATTAAGAACATTTTTGATTTAAAATCTATATCAAGTAGAAAGAAATAGGTACAAAACCGGCAAAATATAATTAATCCCTGCTTCCCCTACCTTGAGTGCCACAATGCGGTTGTTCGACAGATTCAAGAGCTCTAGATTTTGCATTTGAATCCAGTCACTGAACACTTCTTTAATAAGGTTGTGGTTAAGGTCCAAATGCCGCAGCCCAGTCAGCATATGCATGGGCGACATCTCAATCTTCTTCGACCGCAAAGTGAGCTCATTGTGAGATAGGTCTAGTGAGCGCAGCGCACGCGCACCTTGGAAGGCGGTCGGTGATAGGACGCGCAGGCGATTGTTGCGCGCGGACAGGGAATGTAATGCACCGAGTGACTGGAACATGTTGCTGAAAATCATAGATATATATATTACTTCGTGAAGATAGGCCCAACGCGCACGAGCAATTCGTCCAATGCGGTGGCCCGACACAGGCAATTGCGGGCCACCGTGCCTCAGTCTTGAGCTGTCACAGTGTGTCACTGTATGTCAAGCGAATATTGTTCGGACGGGTGTATCTTTACTTTGGATATCATTGCTGAAAAAAAAAACACTATGATTATAAATTATAACTATGACTTTGACTTTTCTTATGTACCTATTTACAATAGAGTAACTTTTATAGCAGAATTCCACTTGAATTAAGATATTTTCATTTCATTTGAACAATAAAATCGGAAAATGGTCTTAACCTTTTTAGAATTATTTATTGTTTTTACACCACATGCTCGACATTGCCCAATTTTATATCATGGGTACCTGATCAAGTCATCAAGATTTTCGCCGAGTTGTACTAAATCTCAATGTAACCCGCCGCCGGGTCATAATATGGTACTGAATCTATAACCCGTTCCGAAGCGATGCTTTAAGTGTATTTTTCAGCACTTATCATTTTAAAACAAGTCAAGCAGCCTATGGTGCATCTTAGGTATATTCGATGCTACGATCAACAATAAGCATCGAACACGATGTTCAAATTAACACATACACCAAATTATTGGCATTTTTAAAGAGGAAGTCACAGGGCCATCGCGCAAAGAAATTAAAAGGATTTACAGCGCAAGATGTAAAACTTTTTTAAATGAAGACAGACTAGAAAGCTTTCTTGCCATAAAAGTGAGTACCTACTTCCTAGACAAATAATAGATTTAGAACAAATCATTTATAATATAAGTAAGTATGTTTTGTTTTATGTTATTTGTGGTATAAATCGATTTAAAAATTACATTTTAAGATACTAAGACTTAATATAATATTATTCCCATCGGCCATACAGACTCCGATAAAATTACTGGGCTATTTACTATTACCGATTAGAGGTCAATCGAATGTATGTAACTTTTATTACTGACATAAGTAAACTAACTACATATTCACTCAGGTACCTCAAAAATAAAATCAGCTCCATGCCAAAAGAAATTGCAGAATACCGAGCTCTACCCGGGCCACTGTTTTAGTTTAGGAGGACATCGGCTACTCTGTTGGCAGATTGAGGAGCAGACATGACCCAGATAAAACGGCACGCGGCGGTTGGAAATCCTGATGATAGCGGTAGCGGTATTTTCGAGGTAGAGGACATTGAAATTCCACACAGAACAAGAATACAATATGCTCTCGTATTAGCGACAGTATAAATTTGAAAAATATTGATGATCCTTGGGCACACGTGCAACCACACTCATCCACCTCAAAACACATCACACCAAGCCTCAAGTGGGCCGCAAGTATCATTCTCACCAACCTTCACAATCCAAAACGACCCTCAGACGCAAGTTTCAGAATCTTTGGGAACTACTCGAATAAACTGCTCAACCTCAACTTAAATGTACCAAATAATAATATAACTTTATCTTTGCGAGCTTGAATCCCTCGCTTCGCTCAAGAGTTAAATCTGGATTCAATATCGCGCCCGAACCATAAAACAGTGCTTTATCCCCTAGGTGTACAATCTACGTTTATAATTTAGTAGATTTGGGAGTAACAGGAAGCAGACTATTAGGCACGTATATAGGGATATGAATTACAATTTGTTACTCACTCAGAGAATTCTTTGAGATGGTTGTGGTCGAGGTAAAGCTCTTCGAGCTTCCATAGAGGCTGGAGCAATTCAGTGGTCAGCGCTTGTAGAGCGTTGTGGCTTAGATCTAGTCTGTGCAAGTCCCCGGAGTCACGCAGCAGTTCAGACGGCAGCGTCTCTAACGCGTTGTTTGACAGTAATAGTGATCGCAGGGATCGTGCGCCTGCCAGTGTGTCACCAGGTAACATTTGCAAACTGCAGCGCTCTAGTTGTATCAGGCTCAACTTCGGCAACGCCAGTGACCGCGAACCCACCTTCAAAGGTTTTCTTCCACCCAACACTATCAATTCCTCAAGTGCAGTCAGATTGCCCAGGGCTGGCTCATCCAGCTTGCCCAACTCTGTATTTACGAGTTTTAGCACACGCAAGTTACTGGCTGCTGCTAATACACCTTCGCCCAACGACTGCAAAGGGTTAGAGCTTAGGTCCAGGGTATCCAAGGCGTGTAGTCCTTCCAAAGTCCCATTTTGCAACTCGCGTAAAGCATTACCACATAAATTTAGAGTGCGCAATGACCCCAGCCCCCGAAAGATGTTCGCGTTAAGCTCTTTAATATGACTCGAAGATAGTTCCAGATAGTCTAGGCCGGAAACACCCGCCAGAGAATCAGGCGTCAGGTGCAAGTGCGCTGCATTCACTCTGAGACTTCGCAATGAGGGTAGATTCGCTAAAGCGGCTGTCGGTAAATGCGTATAAGTGCCATCAGAACCTGTACCATCTAACGTGAGCTCGGTAATGTTTACGAGGCCGCGGACATTTTCAGGTGTTAGAAGAGTAGTAGCGCCGCCGGGCACGCCGCGCAGTGTGAGTGATTTAGCAGATGGTGCGCCGAGTCCTTGCAATGTGCAAGTAAGTGACTCGTTGACAGGCAGTGCGCAATTTTTGAGCATGAAACTGGATGGAGGCGCGGATGTAGGTGAGAATTTCGGTAATTCCTCGCAAGTAAAGGTCCCATTGCCGACACATTTGAGCGTGACGTACTCGCGCGCATGCCAATTGAAATCAATCGTGGTGCCACTTGGCAGGAGGCACGTCCGGGCGACGTTCGCGCCACTTGATATGGCAGCGGGGCACGGCTCTGCGCTCTCGCTTGCCACCAGCGTCAACAACGCCGCCACACATACCGCGCTCCTCCTTAATTTCATACTCATTATCCTGCTTCCCTCATGCTTCGACCGTATTAGTTACGTGCTCCTGAAAAACAACGTTGATACTTAAATTCAATGTACAATAAGTGCTAAATAATATCTAAATGGAGGTAGCGCGGGTAGGTAGGTTACAGTTAGATAAGTACAGCATGGGAGCGACAAACTAGACCTGCTTCGCGCAAACGCTTTTTTGACATACCTACGTCAAAAATATAAGCGGAGCAGGTTAGGTTGCAGCTCTCTACATACCTGTCAAAGCGTTCGTTGAAAGAGCTTACGGCCATATCACTACTAACTGGGAAAGTAACATATATTTTATTTTATATATTTAGTTTTTATTTTATTTTATAATTACTAAACATTGTGAAAACTGTTTTAACAGTTTGTCTGCAGGTACGACTATTACGAGTCTCTATAAAAACTATTCTTATATAATTGCATAATGTCCTACTCATTTGTTTTAATTAAAACAGTGTTAAAATTTAAATGTATTAATAGTAACATTAATTCAGTGAAGTGTATCCCCATTTACGTTAATTAGTTAAAGATAACAATGTTGTTGGTGTATTTATCCGTGTACCAACACTAATTCCAAGGTTTCACGAGTCGTAATACTGCCGTACAAATATTTTTGACGAATTGAATTCCCAATAGAATAGATGAAAATGAAAATCTCTTCTCATAGAGGAATTTTCCATAACTACATACCTATTTTTTCTCTTGTTTTAATATTTTGGCTAGAACTGAACGCTGTACTAATCTATGCGCTTGTCCATATTAAATTAAAGGGTGTCCCCCTCCGATGATTAAAAGGCGTAATATAGGTATGCGTGCGGCTGTCAAGCGGCGGTCGTGTCGTGGGTTCGAATCCCGGCTCGTGCCAATGAGTTTTTCGGAATTTATGTGACGAATATTTCCGTTAGCTTTTCGGTGAAGCGTGAGGAAACCGATCTAATGCCAATAAGGTCTAGTTTTCCCTCTGGGTTGGACGGTCAGATGGCAGTCGCTTTCGTAAGACTAGTGCCTATGCAAAATCCTGGGGATTAGATGTCACAGCGGACCCCGGGCTCCTTTAGGGCACAACCGGGAATACAGCTTGGAGGATGAGGATGATATGGACTACTATATCTACTTATCTAATTATAGGCAAGTATATACCTACTTGTATTCCGAATTTCCGAACCGACACTAAGGGCGGCTTACATCGCCTTACGATTACAGACCGATCAACATTAAATATGGATATGGCGCTGACAGCTGTCAGTTCATAGAAACTTGTCAAACGTTCCATACATTCAGATTTTAACAAACACCGCTTACGATTACAGACGGTTTGGTGCAACCCACCCTAAACCATTAACCTTCATTGTGCCATTTGTGCCCCGGGCGGACGATAAACAGTCTGTAAAAACGTAATAAAAACAAAATACTACGCACTACTTTAGGTGGGGTCAGTGGGGCGGGGCTCTCGCGGCGAGATATTTTTAATAGACGGCGCTAATAAAACGCGATATCGCATAACTAGTTAAGTAGCACCGACTGATTTAGGCTTTATAAGAACGGGTTTAAATAAACATCCGTTGCAACTTGCAACAACACTCATGGTTTTACCGACTCAGAAGAACCAAACATTAGTAAGAAAACATCACGCACATTGATTGTTGCGTGAGCTATTATTAATTACGACAGTGTGTTAATCCCCACCTATCTACGTGAGTGCGCCAATTTTTTCAGGCGAATATGGCAATCGGCTGCTGTGCTGGGGCTAGTGGTCTCTAGCCCTGGTCACGCTATTCTCCTTCACACTCGTCACTGGCAGGAACACAAGTCTTCAATCACAATCAGGATACAAGGCACGTAGGAAGAGATTGCCAGTTGAAATCCCGCTCGCACGCAAACAATGCACAAAGTTTTTACCGTCGTAGATAACACGATGGACCGCAGGCAAACACACGTCGTGCGTTGGTGAACGTGAGAGCGCTACTGGCTACTGTAGATAGAGATAAGTAGTTCACGAATTAAAGATTCAAATGAAGTACTTAATTCACTTTGTTTCACTCCTTCATTCACTAGTTCAGCACGAATTCATTTATAGTTAAGATCATATAAGCTGTCCGTTTAGCGTGGTTTAGCCGTATAGCAATTTCAACCATGTGCCTTAGAGGAGATGTTAGCTATTTGTATGAGTTTTATTGTTACTTGCTTAATTTTATCTGGTCGGGAATTTGCGGTGGACTAATACAATAGAGAATAGTGCCATTGTTCACAAGATAAGCTTTCAAGTGCTAAACAGACAGCTTATTATCATCTTAACTATACATGTTAGTTCAATAGTTCCGCAGTTCAGTTCATATTTCATCTATCCTTTTTTTCACTTTCTCACTCGAAGAGTGATTTTATTGTTTATTTATTTAATAAGTCATCATTCTCCTAGCGTTATTTCCGGTTGTTCCCCTAAAGGAGCCCATGGTCCGCTTTGACACCTAATCCCAAGATTTGGCATAGGCACTAGTTTTACGAAAGCGACTGCCATCTGACCTTCCAACCCAGAGGGAAAACTAGACCTTATTGGTATTAGACCGGTTTCCTCACGATGTTTTCCTTCACCGAAAAGCCAACTAAATTTATTTAATCAGTTACAATTTATTAATACTAACAATAAAACATAGCCTCACAAAACTGTAGTAACAGTTTGACTGTGGGAAATACCGGGTATATACCTAGTATTTACCCAATCTACCCGTTTCTTCCCAAACAGGTGGGTATAAACTCTTTTGATGCGTTCTTTTTGCAAAATGTTATAATGAAAATGTTTTGTAGTTATATAGGAATGTATAAACGTTGTTTTTATTGAAATTATGCATGCTGTTAATAAATTAAATAAATATAAAATAAAATCTTGGTATTTACATTCATCCGAGCTCAGAATCTTGATGTCATTAAAAAACATATGCAACATGAATAGTTTAATGAATATATATATTGCTGAGTAAATAACAAGTATAAAAAAAAAACTTGACAACAATACCTTTCATACTTCAGGAAAGATTAAAGTTTAATTGTGAGCGCCATTTCTTTCAAGAATATATGAAAAAATGAACTAATTTTAATGCGTAATATGTGAAATGAAAGCGCATTTTATGTTTTACTTATAAAAAAATAAAATAAAAATATATGTATAAGTAGGTACCAAAGTTTTTTGGCAAAAAATGGCATATTAAGGTTTTTGTTTTACTTTATTGGTAGTTTTTACTTGATTTCAATAAAAATATGCAAGCAACGTGAATGCCTATGTTTATTACTGGGTCGATAAAAAGTGTATAAAAAAGACAAATATCTTTCGTAGTTTACGGTAAGTATATTTGAGTTTAATTGTGCTCTGATTTGAATGTTAAATGTGTTCTTATAATTAAAAATTATTTAAAAAAACTGAATTAAGTAAGTAGCTAAAACTTTTTTCCCTGGTGCTGAATTACTAAAAAATTATAATCACTTTAAAATTAGTAATTATTTTTATTTTGTGACAACAATTGCAGAAAAGAAATGAAAACAATGTCGTCCCCGGCATAGGTAGTTGGTTCTGAGACTACTACTACTTACGTTGAAATGTTATGAGTAACTTAGATATGTCACGTCTTGAAATAAAAGACTGTTTGCATATATATTTATCAAATATTTTGATTAAAATTAAAATTTCCTGTTCGGGTTCGCAGGTGGATGTAGAACTGAAAAAGAATGTGGATATTTTTATTTTATTTTTTTATACGTATAACATAATACTTGTTATTTACTCAGTAATATATATGGCTATGGCCACCAAAAATTGTACATTTGGAAAAAAATCAATATCCCTCTTACTTACCTAAATAATTATATTTTTCATGTGTTTCTGTTTTATAATAACTTGTAAAGGCACATCTGATCCCCAGAATGTTTTATGCATATAGAAATGTAATTTAAGTTAGTTAACATTTGCCGTAATTAATTATGTTTTTTTTTGAAAAGGTTAATTTCTGCGTTCATACAAAAATTGTGTGTCCCGCAACGACATCTCGCAGATTGAAGTTAGAAAAAATATAAAATTTGTATCTTACCCTCTATAGGTTCGGAATGCCTAACGTTGTTCACTAAATTTGCTACTTTTCTATTGAATTATTTTAATAAAATAACGCAATAAAGTGTAACAAAAGTAACTTCATATATATGTGTCTCACTTTTCGTTCTTGAATGATACTTCAAGTAAGTTATCATATTGCTATTAAACTAACAAGAATCCAGGGCCGCAAAAACCTTTATTGAGTCATGGCAACACCACACTACAGGTTGTCCAACCTACGGAATGACATCCGCAATTTTGTTCACGACAGAATATCAACAACAAGTGGCCGGTGTGTTTGTCTCGTTAGTATTTTACGTTTTGTAAAGTGAATATCCAAGATAAGAACACATGTTTATGCATTCATAATAAATTGTAGATGTAGGTAGACGATTCGTTTAACGAATAAATGTGTCCAGTGCTTTCTAACTTCAAAACTATCCGAATGTATAATTTTTAAGTTTATGTCTACAGCGTTTTCGATTCACGAATGTTACCGTGTGTTACTATATGTGTTACGTAACATTCGTGATCTGTTGTTAAGCTGAGTGTTCATTATAGAAACGTAGGGATTCGCTACTTATTGGTATTTATTAAATAATTTAGTTTATTTCAAACTTCTTAGTTGATTATAAGTTTTTATTATTTACATTAATATAAGTTTTCACGGGCTACAAATAGTGACATCTTGTAAGTCTACATTACACCGAAAAATATAACCCTCCTTGATGCGGCAGTCGGCTAAAAATAGAAAAATCCCTCGTGTTGTCTAGGGTTTACAAATTTCACGTGTGTTACCTTAATTCTAGTATGTTACCGTGTGTTACCAATACACGCCCGTTATTGTACAATTTTTGTTGGCCATAGCCATATGTGTTCATTAAAACGTTCATGTTGCGTACATTTTTTTTATGACACCAAGTAAAAACTGCCAATCAAGGAAAAAAAAACTTAACGAGCGGTTTTGTACCAAAAGTATTTAGTTTTTTTTTCTTTATTTTTTATACGTAATGAATATAGCTTTAATTTGAGATATTATTCATTTTAATTGGTTCTTTCGTTTAGCTTGTCGATTTTTTGAAATATTATTTAAAGAAGTGGCGCTATCGCGTTTCCTACGGGGTGAAACTTCCGCTGCTGCGGGTCAAATCACTTAGTTTGGTCCCTACTATCACTGTACGAAGCGGCTTGCTTTCATTATAAAGTGCAGCATTTTCTTCATAACAAGTAGGACAATTCCTTCCTACAACGCCTTAGGGAGGCGTGTAGCGACATCTACCAGAAGACTTAGGCTTCTTAACGGCACCAACGACCCAAATTCGTCAGTAACGATGCGCCACCTCCTACTATAATTTTAAGGAAATTATATATTTTTAAATTGAAGGTAAAATTGAAAAATGTAATGCCTAAGTCTTCTGGTAGATGTCGCTACACGCCTCCCTAAGGCGTAGGAGGAAGGTCGAACTGGATTGTTCCGATAGGTAGCTCATGACCGCTCCACACGATGGGCCATCCTGACTCATCATACAGGATGCGGCTATGCAGTAGAACGATACATACATATGTCTTACTCCCTTTAACGCATAGTTGCATCCTTGATGGGTCAGGATGGCCCATCGTGTGGAGCGGCCATCAGATGGTTAGTAGCGACGAATATGCAGGATTTATTGCAGGTGGCGCCACTAAAACCATTTAACTTGGTACTGGTATGTCTAACGCCTTCGAGCGAGTGAGCGAGTAGACAGTTCACGAGTATCTCGACTGTCGCGACCGTTGACCAGAATCTCAGGAGGGGAGGGTCGGGGGGAGTAAACACAAGTGTCAGGACATCGATTTATTTCACATGCCTTAAATGTATAAATTGAACGATCGGAGTTGGGATCATGATTACAAACCCCCATTTATTTATTAACTAGCAATATATCCGAATTTACTAAGAGGATACACCGATGCTTATTCTGGTCGGTAAGTTCAATTTCAATTCAACATTCTAAGCGTTTAGGGATACTCTCATTCTTTGCATCTGAAATGGAGATCAGTTTTTGACTATTTTTATATAACTTCTTTTTATAACTATACTTACAATGGGCAGAGAACTTAATCTAAGTATAAATTTTCCTAAAAAACTGTTTTAGTCTCTATAGAAAGCTGACGATCTATCCATCACAATTAGTTATATACCTACATACATACCTATTGATGTACTGAATATTCGGTGTAAAATGAGTTTAGTTAGACCTGCAGGTCGATCACGTAACGCATTGTACGAACGTTAGGTAGATCTAAACGTCAATTTGTACATGGAGAAATGACAGTTGGCCTGAGGTCCTAACGCGCGTTAGGTAGATCCAACTGTAATTTTTTACACTTACGTACAATGCGTTCCGTGATCTGCTGATCTCAGAACTGAATTCAAAATCAGCTGTGCTGTTGCCCCTTGGAAACTTTAAATAAATAAGTAAATAGTAGGTATATTGTTGAATGTCGAGCCGCGAGTGATAAGCTTAATGAGATTTTATTTATAGACCACATATCGATGGACGTTAGTTGAATGATTATTTTGTGCGTTGTACGGTCGACATCAATAATATGTTTTTAATACTTTTGCACCTTATGTTATTATATTTATTCCTATATAGATCTTTTTTACAATACAATGACTAAAAATTTTAACTTTTCTTTGACGTCGGCGGTTACAGGTACAGTACATTAATGATTACTGTTAACTTTTTAAAGAATGGCTATCTATAGGTAGGTATAAAGCTTATTCAAAATGAGCAGTAAACTCCGTCGAATATTTCGCTGTAAAATCGACCACTGCCCGATAAACTATAGACTAGTACGTACTACAGTACATCTAACAATAGTTATTTGTGCAACAAGAGAGCAAAGTTTGTTTTTGCTGCGAGTGCTAATTTTGAGTCCTGAGCAAGAGAAAGATTCTAAAATTGAATCACGAGCGTAGCGAGTGATTCAAAGTTTGAATCTTGAGCGCAGCGAAGGACTCAAAAGCACGAGATGCAAATACTTTGCTCTCGAGTAACACATACAACTTTTCACCTCAACAGTGAGAACATTTTCACATCAAAAATATATCATAGTATTACGTACCTATTCGTCTCAAGATTATTCAGGAAGAAAACTTAATTAGGCGTTAGTTAATGCTTGTTTTAACTCCTCAGCGCCGGCCGCGCCGTTACTCAATACTAGAAAGGCGAGACAAGGCGCGAGAAACCAAAGGATATTTCAGTCGCGTGACACTAACACATCACTAAAAACCAACCGTGTTATTGTTAAAATTCACAGATTTTTCTCATATTCGAAATATTTTTGAAATATTTATCATTATCACAAGGGCACACATTTATAGCATATTACGTGTATCTCGCGTGCACACCAAAAACTAGCCGTACTGTTGTTAAAATATTGCTTTCGTCACGTCACTGACTGCACTATATTTCCTAGTTAGATAGAGAATTGATTTATCCTAGTAGTTTTTATATTTAAAACTAATATCAATCACGCAAGAATGACGAAGGATACATAATATCTCAAACAAATTAACAGCGCGCTACTTTTTAAAAGGGGCAGGGCCACGCGCTTGCGTTCGGAAACTGCATCTGCGGTATATGTTCATAGAATTTAAGATTGTTTAAACTAGAGTTATTAATTAGCTAGCAGAGTAAAAATTATGTTTACCTATTTAATTGAAAAACTGAGTTTATTCTGAGATCTTTTATTTCAATGTTCTTCAATTAAAAAACCCTTTTTATAATTATTTTGGTAATTTAAACTTGTTAATTTGATAGTTTTCGAATGTGTTACTTGTTATCCGCGTTTTTGGGGGTCTACTTTGAAATTTGATGGTCGACCTATGGATCGAACTATGTCTGCCATCTTCTTTTTTCGTAAAGGAATGAAAGGGATAGTGCTAATAAAGTTCAAATATTCTGAACTTGTAATAGATAGACCCCACGATACGACGAAATGTCAGTGCTCTGCACCAAAATTAAAAAGCTACTTTGTCTCACGGAGTGAGCAAAATCGCATTTTGCACACTGTTTTCACGCAGCAAAATATGCTTGTTCGAGCTGCTGAGGTGAAAATGTTATTATTAACTTATTCCATAAATTTTATTACTTAATAAATGCTTATTGAGAATTTTTGGAAAAGGAACCAAGGTTTGGCTCCAATTACATTCATTGGAATCCCTGCACCATTCCAATCACTCACCACCGCGAGTCACTGCCAGCTCGTATCATCATCATCATCATCATCATATCAGCCGAAAGACGTCCACTGCAGGACATAGGCCACCCCCAAAGAGTGCCAAAGTGACCGGTCCTTCGCCACCCGCATCCAGCGGACTCCCGCAACCTTTACCAGGTCATCAGTCCACCTCGTGCGGGGCCTACCCACGCCGCGCCTTCCGGTACGTGTTCGCCACTCGAGAACCCATCATCAAAGAGGATATTCCGGATATATGCAGCTTGAGCCTTACGCTACGGCAGGCACCCGGAGTGTCATAACCGGGTCCCGCTGAATATCCAAGGTCAGATGCGACTTAATTTCGTCAGCTTTTGGTGGTTCTCGGACCACTGGAGTTATGGGGGAGGACTGCCCTGACGACTGCTGCGAACAATGATTGGGTTGCTGTATAGGTGCGACAAGCACTAGCTCAGAGAGTGGTAGCTCTTTATCCAAAGACACCCGTGAGAGCGGCGGCGGAACAAACTGTATTCCACCAGGAGGTTGCACCATTTTATCTTGTGGAAGTGATATCGTAGACACTTGCTGAGTAGCTTGCGGCCTGGGCATGACTTTTAGCAATTTCTTCCAGAAGTAACGATCGCTCCAATCGAGGTATGTATTGCTAGAAAGATAGAGTCGAAGCTCATTAGGCAGTTTCTCTGGATCGAGTAAATTACAACGTATAACTATCACACATGCCGAGCCCCGCTCTATAGCATGTGCATGTGCAACATGAAATTCTTGTAGTCCCCACTGAGAGTTAGCGTAATTATCTGACACAAGCAGCAAGGTGCGGCGCGCACTGAGTACGGAGTCAGTGATCTGCTGCGTTATAGTTCTTCCCGGGAGCCAGTCCCGGCAATGTTCTATAGTGGAATGCCCGTACCCTTCGAGTTTTTCAATCAATTTTTTTGCGCTATCGTGATCATTGAACGAATATGATATAAACACATCGTGGGTTTTCAAAGGATCATGAGGGTCGTCTTTAAAGGTGAATAAACATTGCAAACAACAGTTGTGATCGAAGAAGAACTGCCTAATGCGCGGTCGTAAGTATAATACAACCAGCGCTGCTAATGCCAGTATAAGCAATGCGCCCGTCACGCTCAACAATGTCGGAAGCATTCTCTCACGGCAGGATATCGTCTTTCCGAATATCAACTGGTGGTCTGCACACTGCGTCGTATTCCAATCCCATATCTGTGACCAAGAAGAATTGATAAATATTTAGCGAATAATTTCTATAAAATGCTTGACGTATTAAACAAAAAGTTAAGCTCAGACATAATTGAGAGGTTATCAGGAAGTTATTTACCTACTCTTATGTAGAAGGATTTATATACATACATTTACTTTAGGTGGGTCAATTTCCTTACAAAACGTTATTTGACATTCACAGGCTAACGGCGTGATTATTTAAGTGACTTATGTAACTAACATTCATAAATTGGCTTTCCATTTGCGCAAAATTCCCCCTTTCCTTGAATAAAGTTGTATAAACTAGAATAATTTAAGATATGTTAAGTCATACTTTGGGAAACCATTTTTCTCAAATTATTCTGCGTTCTCAAATGCGTTTACGCTTATTCTAGTGATATTATAAGCATCAGAGCTTATTCTAGTGACACATCAAATCAAATTAGACAACGGGGGAAGTCATCTTCAGTTCGTTCGGTAGTTGTGGTTCGGTCATTACCTTAGCATGTTGAAGCTTATCGATAGCGTCTTCATCCCCGCAGCCGCAGGCGAGGGGGTTGCCAGAGAGCGTCACGTTGTAGCCGTCGGCCGTGCTCAGGCGCACCAGCTGCTCGGCTGCCGCAAACGTGATGTGCTCGATGCTGTTGTTGCGGACGTCGAGCACCTGTGTTATAGTACATTGTTTAACGAGGGTCGTAAGTGGAATATTGCGAACAAGAGTCTATCAGAAGTCCGACGCAGAAGGCGGAAATGTGATGAGTTTTCATCACATTTTTGACGTGAGATGGTGTGACGCGTATGGCAAAGACCCTCCGATATACAGTCACGATTTGAAAACACTTAAAAACATTTTAAATATTTGGGGACACAATCTTACACAAATCGACCTAGTCCCGAACTAAGCAAAGCTTGTACTATGGGTACTAGACGACGATATACATACTTATATAGATAAATAAATACTTAAATAAATAGAAAACATCCATGACTCAGGAACAAATATTCATGCTCATCACACAAATAAATGCCCTTACCGGGATTCGAACCCGGAACCTCCAGCTTCGTAGGCAGGTCACTACCAACTAGGCTACAGAGGTCGTCAAAATGCTCAATTGCAATTTTACATAGACACATAACTACATACATCATAAATCATCATAAATCTGTAAATAATTCTGTTAGACATGTTTTAGTAGTGTTTTCAAGTTTGAATTTATTTATAAACACGTTTTCAGACATCGTATTTGATATAAAACCTCTTTGTTTTGTAACTGCCGCATGAGTGACAGATACAATTTAGGAAAGAAGCCATTACGCCTGTGGGCGTAACATAGGCTATTTTAGCTTGTAGCTCTGTATGTCTGGGCATTATGAAGCCCTTTTCGAGCAAGTGTGATGAAAAGTATTTTATTTTTTTATGTTTAATGGATTGTAACATGAACCGCAACGACCGAAGTAAATATAACAAGTGACGGTAGAACAAGACCGCAAAGTGACGTGACACGTAACCTGTCATGCCTTTTCCCACTTGTCGCACTAGTGTAACAGTCGGTGAACCTGTGATGTGCTTGCGGCCGATAGCGGTGTAAACAAGAATCAATAACGTAGTAGTAGAAATAGCACTACATAACCAATAGTAGTTTACGTTGAGTGTATACTATAGATATTGCTGGCAGTACTGTCCGGTCAAAAGGCTGCGCGCAGCGTCCAGCCTTTTTTATTAACCCCCTACGCGACGAGTGGGGTGTTATAAGTTTAACGTGTCTGTGTGTCTGTGTGCCTGTGTATCTGTGTATCTGTCTGTGGTATTGTAGCTCCCAAACGGATAGACCGATTTGAGTGCGGTTTTGTTGTGTCATAGATAATTTTATCCCTAGTGTTGTTAGCCATGTTTCATGAAAATCTGTTCAGCCGTTTTTGAAGTCCAATGACTTAGAAAGGTCGGGGGGTTTTCAACTTTTCTAAGTTGTAGTTATTTATTACTGCGTGAACGCCCCCAGCTCAACTCCAAAACTACTCGTTGACAGAAAAGACGTTCAGTTAGCAATACAAATAATACAATACTGCACTAAAATAGTGTTTTATGCAATCGTTATATAATGTAGGTATGCTTTTTTCAGTCGAGTACCACGTTTAGGCCACGAAGCTTGCTGCTAATTATATAACTATTGTAAACAATACTTTTTCTACGAGTCAACTGAAATAATTAATCAAATTTCTTATCTATCTATTGAAAATCTAAGCCCTGCTGAAGCGGAGTGCAGCCAACGCCTTTTTCTTTTTTGGTCGTTGATGACTTTTCTTCGGTACTCATGACGGCGTCCTATTGATCAAATACATTTTAGTTAAGTAACGGTGCCACGTGATTAGTCGAATTTATTATAGTTGTCTAAACAGTTGTAAAATGTTAATTTGGGACCTCCAACGAAAAATATACGGGAGCGATTATCTTTTGATCTTTTTTTGGGCGAGAAAATCGCCGATAGCTAATCGCTTCCTCGCTCTTGGTGGGACAAGTGCCTTACGTTTGGTCTATAAACGATACGGCAAGTGCATTCGACACATTTCTACTAACCCGTAGAGTGTTGGGTAAGTCTTTTTTGTCTAGGTTGGTGATTTTGTTGTTGGTGGCGTGCAGCTCGACGAGCCTTAGGTTTGGCACGTGGTTCAACGTTCCAGGCCCGACGTGCAGCGCCACAGGGTAGTGCTGCATCACCGGCGGCCAGGGCGACACCTCAGGCAGCGCGCCGGGACACTGCACAACTGTAGCGTTGTCATGTGGCCTCTTATGGCAGGAACACCCTGAAAAATAGTACATTACCTACTACAGAGGCCAGATCATTCTACGAGGGAAGTAAGGTATGTGTGCTTTTCTCAAACATGCAATGAAATAAATTAAAAAAAAACTCCAAGAAATCAAACTTTAATTTTCATGGCTGAACGCCGTGATCATGTGCCACAAATTGTGGAATGGAAATTAAAAAAGAGCATCTTGCCGGCCTAGGCTTCCAATTTTGTATGAAATGCCATTACGGGTCTCTCGTCTCGCTGCACCCGAAACGTGACACTTCGAAGCCCATTATGAAGAACACAACGTCAATATTTCATTGCATGTTTGAGAAAATATTATTTAACCATAGAGTACCCGCGATATGAGCATTTGGCCGCACGTGCGCAGCCACAAGTACTCGCGGGTAGGGTATGGAATAATACAACACGAACTGTTCGAATTATTCGAATATTATGTATACTATAATACTATAAAAATTAATTACGGTTACACTTAATAAAACCTATATATAAGGAATTGATACGAGTATAAAACACAAATATGAAACCCCTTAATAAATTTTCTTCTTATCTGGAAGTACTCGTAATGTTAATGGGAAAGTCGGCAACTCGACGTGTTAAAATTTAATCTTCTTCTACCTAGCGTTAACCCAGCCTTTGCCAGGGTCCGCTTTCCTACTCGCTTTCCTCCACTTTGCACGATCCTGGGCGTCTTCTTTTGTGAGTCCGTTTTCGCTCATGGCGGCCTTCACGACATCCAGCCATCGTTTCTTAGGTCTGCCGCGGGATCGAGGGCCGTCGAGAACTAGGCCAAGGCATTTGTTCCCTGCGTAGTCCGATGGCCTGCGAGAGACGTGACCGAACCAACGAAGGCGACATTCCTGGAGCTTATCCGCTACGTCACGAACTCCGAGGCTGCCACGGATGTACTCGTTACGAATGCGATCCGCACGCGTAACGCCGCACATCCACCGCAACATCTTCATTTCAGTAACGCGAAGCTCCTGAATGCGCCTTTCAAGAACTGGCCATGTCTCGCTGCCATATAACAGGACTGGTCGTATGACGCACATGTACACTAGTCCTTTGAGTCGAAGTGGTATTCTGCGATCGCCTGTGACCTCTCGCCATTTAGACCAAGCCGCGCTGATTCGGGCTCGGATGTCGTGATCAATGGTCCCGGACTCATGCAGTACTGATCCTAGGGTACTTGAATTTGCCATTTTTCGTGGCAAATTCGTCACCTATCTTAATAGGAATCCGTACGTCCGCAGCCATGTATTCGGTCTTTGCGACATTTGGTTTTAGACCGCCGTTCTCTAGCGAGCCCTTCCATTGGTTCACATTATGCTCTATGCCTGTTTGCCCTCGTCTGTTAATGCGATGTGAATGTGATCTGCATACATGAGCAGCCACGGCGGCGGATCTTGTACTTCCGATGTGACTGCGTCAAGCACCACACTAAACAGAAATGGGCCGAGCCTTGGTGTACACCACTGTAGGGTTTTGTGTCGCCAACGGCGGTCCTCACTAGAGAAACTGAGTTGCGGTCCATATCTCGGATGATGTGAAATGTGATACCTAATAGACAATACAATTTCAGTAATGTTAATTAGTTTTTCTACTCCTGTACTTTTATCTGTCATTTACATAGTCCCGAACACTAATATAAAGACATACAAAATAAGTCTGCAGAAAAGTCTATACTCTATTCCCCAGAACAGTACGGCACAACCGTGCTGTTTTGTCGCCAAAACGATACGCTTAGCAGCCATACGCTTCTAAACCTGGGTAGTGCTACATTGTGCCACGGCCTACTAGACACGATCGAGTAGGCCGCGACGCGACTAATCTAGAGGGCCATGCCGAAACATAAAATACATTAGGTATTACCAACTTAACAAACCACTGAATGTATTTACTTCAAATAAATTATTGTACTAAAGGCATTGCTGCCAACTTAAGAAAAACCTTGGTCTTAATATGACAGTACTGGCAAGTTGAATTAAGAACAAAACAGACCATAAACAAGAGGTGTCAATGTGTCATGTTTCCAATTTCCCACCAAAGTTCCAGTTCAAAATTAAAAGACGAAATATGTCAAATATGATAACTATTCGTTATTAATAACTTCTTAAGATTTGATTCGTGTTTGTGAAGTGAAGAAAAATGTGTACGTTCCTTTTAAAATGGACGAAGAAGAAAATAACTGCACCGCTGATGAAATTGCGTGAGTAGTAATAGAACTAACGGAAAACTTACTGCCTGAAAAGTCAAATTATGCTATTTATTTAAAATAGTCGTAGAAAAAATATTGTATGCAACGGTGTATAACTTGGTCTTAAAACGCTCGTGGCGTCTTTAATTGCGATGCTCGCCAAGGCTCGCATCGCAACTCACGACACTCGCGTTTTAAGACCCTACTTATACAACAGTTGCATAAAATACTAATAATGGTCTTAAATGGACTACTTTTTTGAAATATAATTTTATCATTGATGACTTCAAATCGAAATTTTGTTTCGTTTTCTCAAATATTCATATTATTCGAAATATTCGAATATACGAATAATGAAAATTTTACTATTCATATTATTCGAATACTAAAAACGGACGAATAATGCAAACCCAACTCGCGGGGCTATATTCTAATGAAACTGTACGGTTGGAAGCAACCATTTAAGTTTAGAATGTAAATTTTATATTACTGCCAGCAAAGGGACCATTTACGATTCGAAAATCAGATTTGGACTGAGTCAAAGGGCCCAAGTTAGTATTCAAGTGCTCCTGTCTGACATTTCTGACAGAAGATTTGAGAAACATTTAGGGCGAAGACATTACTATCGTATTTTCCTCCCATAGTGAGCTCTACTCTTGTTTTTAACCCCCAACGCCAAGAGAGGGGTGTTATTACGTTTTTTAACGTGTCTGTCTGTATATCTAATTATCTGTCTGTGATATCGTAGCTCCCAAACGGATGGACCGATTTGAATGCGGTTTATTTTTTGTCATAGATAATTTTATCACGAGTGTTCTTAGCTATGTTTCATGAAAATCAGTTTAGCCGTTTTTGAGATATTGGACTTTGAAATGAAAACGTCGGTGGTTTTTCAACTTTTTGATTGATTTGCCTACGTACTCAGGCCCACTACATTCCATCGACAGATCTCAATATATAAAAGATAAAATAGGAAAAAACTGGTACCTTCAAGGCACTGGTTATCATTGTATCGGCAGGTTAAGTTTCGGCTGTCGACGTCAATCAAGGCGGTTTTGGACGGACATTTCACGTCGTCAGCGGCCGCGGGCGTCAGAAGACTACATTTCAGCAGCATCTTTTGAAGCCAGTACGCGTCACAATCGCATACAGACAAATCTAGTTTTAGGTCAACCCGTGCACGCTGCAAATTCATTTCAAATGTCATACAAATTGTCTTTGGTCTGTAATAGTTAATTTATTATAATTGCTTAATAACAAAATTACAAATAAATAGATACATACGGCCAAGGAAAATGATACGCGTACCTTTTCCTTCTTGCCATAAAGAGAATAAGCACAACAAAAAGATAAATGTTTGAGTTTCCTTCTTTCGAACCCAATTATCATACTCCAAAGGTTACAAATGTTGCAATAAAACGCAAAACAATACAATATTAAATATTATACGTACTGTATCATTTTTTAAACTGTCTTTCATGCAGTCATTGTAATCTTCCTGGATTATTTGATTGATTCGTAATGGATTATTTTTCAGGCTCAGTGTCACTGTGTCTTTCTTTGCCCGCCTCATAATCAAATTGGAGTACTGTAAAATGAAATTAGGCTAGGTTAGTGTTATAAATATCCTGAAAAGTTAATTATTTAAACAAATGTTTTCGATAAAATGGAAATTCTGCAAAACATAGATTCGATGAAACGCTTGTCGGTAAAACAATAGTAAGGCCTCCACACACCGAACGCGGATCGTGCGCGGCGCGGGTCTGGCGGTATCTCTATCTCTTTCGCGCAGTAGCGCGGCGTCTCTGCTGTGCGCGGGCCCGCCGCGGGTGTGATAGAGATAGTGCGAGAGATATTAAATGCGTTGGTAGTGAGAGAGATATACCGAGCACGACCCGCGCCGCGCCCGACCCGCGTTCGGTGTGTGGAGGCCTTAACTTCCTTATGTTACCCGATACTAACCCAAAGGAATTCGATCTTGTTGTGGTCTAGATTAAGGGTTAAGAGTGACTCGTTTTCGATCCAATCAGAGCAGATACGTGTCGTTCTCGTGTTCTGGAGCTCTAAGTAGCGGAGAAAGGTCATCGGCAATTTTGATGGCACTGCAGAAAAGACGCAAATAAAATTATTTTATTAATCCACATTGTTCGTAAATTATTAACTATTTGCCTTAATAATTATGATTCCATTATTATTTTAATGGAACAGTCACTTACGAAACATTAAACATAGGGTGCGTTGTCATTATAGCTCTCGGTATGCCGTCAGCGTTATTGCACAAATGGACTTAATGGAACTTGTCATATATTGGACGGAATATCCACGGAATATTTGGGGTTTAGCGGTAAGTATTAAAATACGTGCGTACTATTCAAGATGTAATCGAGAGAATGACCTGCGGATTTTTGACACACGTCAATCCGTTTTGTATGTTTACCCACATATATTACAGAACTAGTCAACCATCTTGCGTCTCTGCTCTCCGGACAGTAAAAAAGATTTATTTCATGATTTAAGTAAGTGAATTTTTTTTTATCAAAGACGTTTGATAGAATTTTTTTTGAATAGAATTTTGCGCCGCAATCTGCTCCCTTATTATGTACAGTCAGCATCAAATGAAATTGCACAATTGACGTCTTCAAAAGCTCTTATTCCCTTTTAATAAAGACTTTTGACGTCTTCGTTTGCCCAGTTACTTTTGATGCTGACTGTACGATTACCACCGAACGGGTCGGGCCGGCGCGCATTCTATTACATGCAAAGGAATTTGAACCGTCTTTGCAGTAGTTACATTTCAGATTTGAATGAATTGTGCATCCACTGCGAGACGGCAGCTACCGACACGCGGTCGGTGGGGATTATAATCAAATATGAATTGTATCTGCTGTGTAGACGGTTCAAATTCCTTTGCATGTAATAGAATGCGCGCCGGCCCGACCCGTTCGGTGGGAATAGTACA
This sequence comes from Epinotia demarniana, assembly GCA_945867215.1. Classification (NCBI taxonomy): domain Eukaryota; kingdom Metazoa; phylum Arthropoda; class Insecta; order Lepidoptera; family Tortricidae; genus Epinotia; species Epinotia demarniana. Next base: position 14,985,257 of record OX244261.1, read on the forward strand.
TTATTGCAGCGGCCGGGAAATAGCAATTCGTGGATAAGTTGATTTTGTCGGATGAAGCGAAGCTGAATCCGACAATAGAGACGAATCCACGAATTGCCGTTCCCGCCAAGGCAGATATAGTGCATTTCTCCAAAAATATGAGGAAATCAAATAACATTTTCAATAATCTTGAAATATCGAGTATGTCAATAACCTATCAAGGTCCCGCCCAACTTAACTTATTTTTTAATAGTATGTATACGGCATGACTCATAGTGCCAGCTTCAATTGGCATACATACAAATTTTTAAACCATAAGAACCGGTCACAGTTTTAAATGTTTAATGCAATTATAGTACATTATTGTCGAAGCAAGGGAAGTAGGCAATTGCTGGCTGAGTATTAATTTTAAACGGACGACCTTGGGAGTCCGTTTAATTTAATACGAAGCCAGTAAATGCCCTTCCAGCTGAGACAAATATAGTGCTTTTCTCAAAAATTGTGCAAGAAAACAAAAATGTATTTTCTGAAAATGATAAGGCATGCATTTCTTCTCGCCGCTTCAAGAAATTGTCGTACGCCTTCCGATATCTGTCTTTTGGCTTTGCAAATCACCAACAAATTACACTTAAACAAATAATCAATAACTGAGCTTGCAGCTTCTTTTAAATCTGGAATAATTTACACGTCATTTTTCTATATTTTCCGTAAAAAGAATTAGCCACTGTAGGTGTTAAAACAGAATATTTTTTGCATTGCCGCCTTTTATTTTTTTTAATAATAAGTTGGGAGTGTATTTTTCTTCCGAAAGCGCTATAAGTTATTTGAGACAACTAAAAAGTCGCGATGAGTCACAGCTGCTGATCTTGCGTTTTGGCTGTTTAGGACCTATGCCTTTTATTTATATGGCGGTTTCAAATTTTTAAAAAGTTTGTACCACGACAAATAATGGAATTTGTATGCAACATTGTAGTCGAGCAAAATCGAGCCGGCAAGGTTTTTTATTTTTTAAATGTTGACTAACCATAAACTATGCACTTCACGTCCTGATTTTTTACCAATAAAGTCAACATTGCCGATGATTTTTGAGAAAAAATTATTAAACATTAAACGGGATTGCAATCTACATGTATTTCAGTTCGTTGTGAGTTTTAGTTTATAACTATTTGAGACATATTTAAAAACGTCACTTCGATCACTTTCAAAAGTATGCGTTTAGTCTATGACCATTAAAAAAAAAACTTAAAACAGAGGGGCTACCGCGAAGTGAAAACGAACTTCGTTCGAGTATCGCCCTCTCTGTCGCTCGAACTAGCAAGTGCGACAGAGACGGAGATACAGGCTATATATATATATACTCAGGCTACGAGCGAGCGTGATTTGTCACAGCAACTTGCAATAGTTGGAAAGAGACAGCCATACACTACTAACCAGTCTCACTATCGCACGTTGTTGTGACAAATTGCAAGGACTTTAAACGTATGAGCACTTGGCTGTTTGTAGTGATTTGTCTTAGTCAAAGTATTTAGTTAAAAGGTAAAAAAGTATACAGTAAAGGAATTTCATACAATTTCCTGGCCGCTAAAACTGTACAATAAAGACTTTTAACTTTTTAAATTTGCGTTTGACAGTAAAGAGGAACTTCACGTACTATTTTTGCTACAGTAAGGCGAACATTTCCGAGCATATTGGAGAAATAGTACATTACGTAACTAGGGCGGTGAATTCGTGAATGCCCCAGATCGCAAGTGTTACGAATTACCGCCCGTGTTGACATGTCAACCCGACCCGGTTTGCAACATTTTACGTCTTCACCTGGCCACAATGCGAGTTTTCCCGTACGCGCAGCGTGCAGTAAAACTCGCATTATGGCCAGGCGTGACGTAAACGTACATTACGATATCTTTACGCCCGTTGAGACTGTACGTATACTGGTGAATTAAGAACTCTTGAACTTTCAATTGTTTTCGTTTCTTTTCATGTCTCGTTTCGATTCTTGCTTGGTTTTGTTTTAATATGTAGCAAGTAGTCATTACCATTTGACAGTGTTTTATTAAAACTAATATAGGATACTTACCGTCAGTTGGGCAAAGTGAAAGAGGGTTGTTGTTGACGATAAGCGTTTCCAGCTTCTCTAGTGTCACGAGTGCGTTAACGAGTGCAGTGCCGCTCAACATATTGTTCGACAGGTCTAGAATCCGCAAACTAGACTTCAGCGGATTGAACGCACCACTGAAACAGGTAAATAATATTCTTGTAAGACAAAAGTGTATTGAGTGCATGTATTGTACCTATGGGAGATAATGGGCGTGTATTGAGTGTATGTATATATCTATGGGAGATAGCGGCAGTGTATGCATGTGTATGTATAAATGTATGGGAGATAGCGGCAGTGTATGCATGTGTATGTATAAATGTATGGGAGATAGCGGCATCGGCAGTGTATGCATGTGTATGCATCTGTATGTATATAAGTATGGGAGATAGCGGCAGTTTATGCATGTGTATGTATATATAGTTACATTTTCTATAATATATTGGGCACGTATATAAACGGATTCATTGCAGGAATAAAACGAATAGGCAAGAGGGGCTATCGCAGGCCATTGCAGATCGAATTGCTGAGTAAACGAATGCGAAACTATATGCTCGATAACAAGCACAGTTTAAAAAATACAGGCCTGGCTATATCCGAGTTTATGGATGCGGCAGCACTGAAGAAAAGACAACTCTTACAAGAAACTTTAGCAGACGCGCGTAAAAGAGGACTCCATCCATTGATTAGGAGAGGCAAGGTATTTGTAAATGGTCAAGAATACCTACTACCATCAGCTGAGACGTTAACAAATTCTAATAGTGACATTATAACTCCAGAACACGCAGACAACCGTGACTCAAACCAATAATCACGGAGATCGCAATTCCTTTCCTTCCTTTCGAGAATAACTTATTGATATATGTTCAATACATGCAAAGCATGAAAATCAAAGCGCATATTCTGGAATCGTTTCTAAATGACATAAATATCAACGCAGTGTTCCTGTCCGAAACATGGATTTCAGTAATGCAAAAAGGACTAATCAAAATCAACGGGTACGACTTAGCGGCGGCTTACTACCGCAAACAAGGACAATAGGAGGTGGGGTGGCAATTCTAAGTACTACAGAAAGGCGTGGAATATAAAGAACGACCGGACATTGCAACCCTCTCCCAGGAATATATCTTCGAATGCTGTGGAATAGACAGACCAGATCGTGAAATAGACACATTCTTCTGCTGCCTAGATACAATACTAAGTAAAATTAAACACAGTGAGCAGAGCAAACACATTATCATAACCGGTGATTTCAATATTAATGTTAGTGCAAATACTATACACTCAAAAAAGCTAATCGATACAATGATGTGTTATAATCTGAAGCAAATAGTAAATAAACCGACTAGGGAAGTTAATAATGCCAGCACTTGTATAGATCTATTATTTACTAATATGACAAACCACACCATTGATGTATACCACAAATCGAATCTTTAGCACCAATAATATGGAATAGTTTAAACGAGCTCTTAAAGACATCGACTGGAGTACTATTCTCGGCGGAAATAATGACGCCAATGCCAATTTCAATTTGTTTATGGTCCAACTAAAATATATCCTACATATACATATCCCCAAAAAACGTATAAAGTTACAGACCGACCGTAAAGATACAAATACGTGGCTTACCAAAGGTTTAAGACAATCTTGTAAAAATAAACGATTACTTAAAATACTGGTAAATAGCTCCGAAAATGAAATTTCAAATACTCATTATAAAAGATATGATTAAAAAAAATGTGTATATAAAAATAATAAACATTACGAATCAATTCTCCATCACTTAAACTAACCCCCCTTTGCGGAAAGGATCGTCGTGCCTTTCCACCCGGTATATCAAAGAAAAATAGATATGCGAATTATATGAAAAAGTCATGCAACAAAACAAAATCAATGTGGGCTGTTATAAAGAGCGTTACGAAAAGAAGCAAAAGAGAACAAAACCAAAACATAACGCTAAGAATTAATGATATCCTTTTAGAATCGGCCCAACAAATAGCCGATGCTTTCAACGAGCACTTTGCGGCGGTAGGTGAGTCGCCGCTCGGACCCGCGGCAGCGACGGCGGCGGCTGCCGCGCCAGCGCATGTGCCCGGGCGTCTGCCTCTTACTCCAGCGTTAAATTTAAATTTAAACTTAAATTCAATATTCATACGCGACACAACTGAGCACGAAATATATATTATTATGAAACGTATAGAAAATAAAAAAAACTTTGGCATAGACGAACTCCCGCCAGCGTTAATTAAACTGTGTGCAGCTGAACTCAGCCCCGTTAACGCGACTGATAAACCAGTGGTATGAGGAATCGTTCCGGATGCCTTAAAGGTCGCCAAGATAATTCCAATCTTAAAACCATGTGGCGATAGAAACGTTTTTAGCCAATATAGACCAATCTCGTTGTTGTCATCTATTTCGAAAATGTACGAAAAAACAATGTCAAATAGGATCTACGACTTTTTACAGAAATATAATCTATGGATGGATTCCGAAAGAAACGCTCCACGGTGCTTGCAGTGTATAGGTACACATTCCGCCTTAGACTTTATAGACATTAAACAATACGCATTTATAATAGGGCTGCTATAGGACAAGTCCAAAGCGTACGATAGGGTATCCCATTCCACACTACTAAACAAACTTTACGTATTTGGGAGTAAGAGGAAAGAGGGAAAGCTTATCAATGGCTAAAGTCATATCTACAATCGATTCCAACTGGTCCAGATAGATCACTATCATAAAGAATCGAAAGAAGTTCAAACAATAACCTCTAAATTGCGTACTACCTCCTGCTCCATCCCCCAATGCTCTGTGATTGCCTGCTATTTATCGCGTATATAAATGACTTGCCGAAAGCCGTAGATGCGTCTTGTGTTATGTTTGCTGATGATGTGTCACTATTATTAGCCTGCACGAATAGTACCGAATGTAACGAACGATTACAACAAACTCTTCTAATTGTAAATGAATGGCTTACAGACCAAAATTTATTGATAAACTTACAGAAAACCAAAATGATTCAATTTAAACCTATTAAAAAAACCTCTTGAAATAAAACTAGAAATCAGAGGTCAACCTATTGAAGAAGTCAGCGAAATTAATTTACTAGGATTAACAATAGACAAGTATTAACTGGAAAAGTCCATCCAAGTCCATCCAAAATATAAAATCAAAATTGTCTAGGTTTGTCTATGCGCTAAATATACTAAAAAGGAATACAAATCTCGAATCCGCATTAACAGCATACTACGCATATGATGCATGGCTCCGCTATGGCGTGGTTTTGTGGAGTGCCAGTACCGATGCACATGACGTATTTGTCATGCAGAAGAAATGTGTCCACATCTTGACCAACACGCACGTGCCGGAGAGCAGCCGCCTGCACTTTATAAAACTTAAATTATTAATGTCATGTTTATATATTTTGGAGGCAGCACTTTTTGTAAGTACAGTCAGATCTATTAAAAAAAAAGAAAGATAAAAGTAACAGTAGATATAGAAACCAATTTAGCCATACCAAACTCCAAGCTAGCAAGCATATGTAGAAAAGGCTCACACTATTGTTGTACCATCATAAAAAACAAATTACCCGGAGCACTCAAACAGGAGTTGGACGATAAGATATTCAAAAACAAACTGGAAAAATTACTTCTTGATAAGGCCTATTATACAATTGCTGAGTTTTTGAATGATCAACCACTGGATAAAGTATCATCCTAACTAAAATTTAAATTTAAATTTAATTTAAATTATTCCTAATGTGAAGGTATACATATAAGAATATCGCTATATTATCCATTATTATAATTTTATATTTTTCAAATCTCATTTTAATCTTTCTATAACATGATATACCTGTCTGCAAAATTCAAATTCCGACTGAAGGAAAATATCTATCAAGTTCGTGTAAAAGATTTCCAATAATGGGGTTGGCAACTGTGAAATGTTTGACTAGATGGCGCCATCATAGGTTTTACCTAATCACTAGCCTTTTTCTATGGGATTTGGCTTAAACAGCTTGATTCTAAACAAGGAAATTCCGAAAAAAAAACAAGAAATTGACAGTTTTGGTATGACTGACGGTAAAACCTATGCTGGCGCCGTCTGCAAATACCTTCGCCCGGGCAACCCCATTAGAAGAAAAATAACACGTTTTCGATAAATAAGTACGCGATAAACCCGTAAATTGTGCAGAAGAAGAAAGGCTATCAGCATACCTTCGATTACAAAGAAAAGCAAGTGGCGGCCGCCCGAAACCTCGACAAGGAGAACCAGGTACGGCAGGCTTCCATTATGCTCATTTTCACTCCACAGACCAATTCCCGCATCCACAGTAACGTTACTTAATAGAATAGACAAATATCTATTACAAAATTATACTTACTTAAGAGACTTTAGGTTGTTGTCGGCGAGGTTGATTTCGGCGATATCGGCATCTTCGAACATTTCATTCGGGAGCTCTTCTAATTCACAATTGTTTATTGTCAGGCTCTGTAGCTTCACACCCTTCAGGAATGTAGTGTTATAAGACATCGGTAGTGTCATGAAATTCAGGTCCACTTTAGTCAGATTGCGCAGAAGAGCCAATGTTGGTAGTGTAACCGACCCGACTTCTCCTAGAGTCAGAGAGCTCAGCGAGTTTAGTCTCATTAGCCAGGAACCGTCACCAGCTAGGGTTAGCTTCGTATATTTCAACGATAATTCCACAAGCGTTTCTGGTAGGTGCATAATTGCTTCCTCCTCTGGTTCCACATATTCATCCAGCTTTAGTTTTTTTAGTTGTGGCAAATGGTACAAAAAATCTGACTTGGGACGCGCGTAATTATCAGGGGTGATCAACAACTCTTCTATTGGCAGTCCTTTCAAATGGTATCCTTCTAGCTGCGGCGTCGTAGGTAACTGACTTAATTTAAGGATACCATCCTTGTGTTTAGTTGAAAATGTGATGTTAAGATCGGCTAATACGGATGCATAAGACACATTCGGAACTAAACAACCTTGGAATTCTATTGTTTTTACGGTCGTGAGTTCGGGCATTGCTGGAAGCGCGCGATCGTCGGCTGCAATGACGTTCTGAGGTTCACTGTTGCAAACAATTCGATATGACTTCTTCTTTTCATCGTACTCTACATTAACTTGCTGTTCTGTAAATTGAATAATGATTTTATATTTTACTTAAACAGCTCTGACGATTTCGATGAGTTATTTGCCAAAATATTATAAGTGTTAGACGATTATTTAGCATAGTAGCAAGAAACATTGTCTATGAACGTGACGGTCGGTAAAGGCAAATGTAAAACGATCGTACTCTTAACTATTTCTTAATTTATAATCTACGTAATCATCAGCTACTGCTGAGTACCTGCTGACCTTTCCCATGGCATGCAGCTGATGCCACTGAATGCGGTCTTCGCCTCGCCTCCGTCAGTTCCTTTCGTCTCTACGAATACCTGGTCATTTATATGCTATGGATTCGATTTAACATTCAGGTAAATACACTTATAGTGGCACCCATATATAGGCGTACCCCACGGAAAACAAACCGCGCATAACAAGTTTCGCGTATCGGCCAGGCTTGAATAACTGGCACCGCAGAAATAGAAAAAACCATATACACCAGTTTCACATGGAGGTGATGTGGTTTTTCTTAAAGCTTAATAAGTAAATTGTTCAGGGATTAAGGGGGAAAGGGGGCTAAAAATGATTTAACTAGATCTTATTATATTTATGACATTGTTTGTTTTTTTTTTACACGCGCGCAAAATAATCTCGTCACCCTTTGTTGAAAAAGCAATAATATGTACGACAAATTATTAATGTAATGGTTTAAAAAAAATATACTAAATTTTTTTTCAAGTAAATAACACAAATAATTGTTTCAAAATAAACAACATAACTATACGGACGCCAAATTATTAATATACGGACGCCAAATTATTAAAAACTAGCTTCTGCCCGCGACTCCGTCCGCGTGGAACTCATTCATATCGCAGCTCCATACAAACTTATACACCCCCCCCCCATTTCAACCCCTTAGGTGATGATTTCGGGGATAAAAACTATCCTATGTCACTCTCCATCCCTTCAACTATCTCCACTTAAACGCTACGCTATAAGATTTTTTATTCTCATTGAGAATTTTACAATTCAACACATACAGGGTGTACCAAAATTGTGGTGTGACCCGATCAAGGGCAGATTAATTAAAGCCGCGAACAACTGACTGACATGTTTATGTACACACAAACAACGGCTGAGGATTTATGCGATTATATATTTGTTTTGTAATGAACCTCGCCATAATGAAATAATAAAGATTTTTTATGAAAATATTGTTCCTTGTTTGGGTGTAGCGTCCATTAGTACCTACTGTAGTGCCAGTAATAAACATGAGCGGAAAAAATTAGCTGCGAGCTGGAATCAACACGTACGCGACGCTCACGAGGAGGTTAAGGCAAAGTTTAAGTTATGCGAGTGGTACGGTAGCCCATCCAGGTCATGTTTATGAAAAGATTACAGAGGCTAAAAAATTTTTTAAAGGTAGGCTTAAAGGGTGCCAGAATCATCAGGACCAAATAATGATGGACAAACTTGCCTCTCACCACTTTAGTTCCGATTTTAGTAGCTTTTGGAAGTGTACTAACAAAATACATCACATAGTCTCCCTGAGAGCGTCGGTGGCGTGACTGACGCTCAGGATATAGCGAACCTTTTCAAGGACCATTTCACTATCAGATCTTCCTTAGTATATTTCCTATTCTCGTCCTGTAACCTGAGCTGTAATCACATGTATAACGTCTCGAACGCACGTTAGGACAGTTTAACTGTAATTTTACATTTGGACCTACACCTAACGTATGTACGTACAATTCGTTACGTGATCGACCGTATAACTGAAAAAATCGGTAATTCCTCTATTTTTATTCTTGTTAACAAAATTAACATAAGAGGCCGTAAGTAATTTAAAATGAAGCTGTGTCTCATTAATAATATACAAATGATGATTTATGTTTCTTGTGCTCGCTTTCTTCGTTTACGCCAAGCCCAAGCCTTTACGTGTGAGATCGAGTGTGTGCAATGGTGGTGGTGTATGGTGGTGTGTGGTGGTTTATGAACGTGTATTTCTGCAAAATTCGATGGAAATACCGTCCCGGTGACAAAATCTGTTATTAAATAATAGGTATTCAGGGTATATTCTGAGAAATATTCGTCAAGGTGAGTTGATGTGTTTTCATAATGTTTTATCCTTATAATTTGTGGAACGAGTCGGTAGTTATTTCGTGTTTTAAATTTACTGTCATCATCATCAGCCGAAAGACGTCTACTGCTGGACATAGGCCTCCCCCAAAGAGTGCCAAAGTGACCGGTCCTGCGCCACCCGCGTCCAGCGAACTCCAGCAACCTTTACCAGGTCCTACCTAGCCTTAATCATGTCTGCAATGTCATTCGTGACGTCACAATATAATAATGAATATGTATCATACCTGGACGTATTAAATTAATTTTCCGATTTTTTTTCTGACTCGTTTTTAAGGACATCACGAAAATGTATTTGCAAACGTGGTGTATACCTACTTGAGATTTTTTGAGTTGGAAGAATAGCATCAAAGTAGACCATTCAAAAAACAACTCTACCGTCCAAGGTAGAAGATTCCAATCCAATTTCAATGGTAGTTTTAGAAAAAGTCTGCCACATTATATAAATAAAAATAATGTGAAAAAACACTTTGTGCTTGAAAAGTCTACGACTACGGAGTAATATGGTGAATTGGTTTGTTAACACTTTCAGTCCATAATGGACCACGAACATTCAATGGTGGATTGAATTCCAAAACACACCTTTTGTACTCCCTGTTCCGTTGATAAAGTAAACAAATTCAATGTCTGATAACGTCGCATCAGCTCTTCTGCAGTTGAACCTACATTCCGGGTGTTTGAGCAATATCTCACACTGTGTCACTACCGAGCATGTCAAAATCACTAAAAAGACGCCTTCCAACACGTTTTGCATCGCGACGCTAACAGATCACACATATTACAAATTCAACTTTCCTGTTTTTTGTAATTCACTCGCCGTTTTCCTGTACAGCTAGTCAACGACAAAGACTACATCTTTGCTCGGAGCGCACACGATTACTGACATGTTTATCAGACTCAGGGTCACAATTCACAAAACTAGATGCGTTGTGTTATTAGCGCACCATTATAACGCTGACCTCGACCTTTGCAATTTCATAGAATTTATATCTTTACCGAGATATACCTAGCATAATTTAACAGCCGCCGGTAGGTAATACTAGAGTGGTGGTAAGCATTATGATTATTACACATATTGTCACACACGCTAGCGCGTCGGACGGCATGAGCGGTACGAAGCTATACGAACAAGCGAAATAGGGAGTAGAATTACCATGGTTTCATATCACTATCTCGCTCTATCTAATACCTTCAGGCTGGGGCGTTTCGTGCCTGAGTTTACTCTACCGTCGCATTATGTGGTCCCCAAGAGATCCCAACCGAGATAGGTACTAATTTCGCATTTTAAAAATCATTTGAAAAAAAAAAAAAATCGCGCTAAGAGAGCATATTGTATGTTACTCTCACGGAAATGTTGTTATATTCTCTCAGTATATTCTTAACGTTTTTGTAACGAAGTGTGATAGCTAATACTCTTATCGCAAGTAGAATATAGTAGATTATACACTAAGGGGATAAAGCACTGTTTTATGTCACGGGAGCGAATTGAATCCCGAACGTAACGAAGGACTCATATTTTAACTCCTGAGCGTAGCGAGGGAGTTATAAGTTAATTCCTGAGCGAAGCGAGGGAATTAAGACTGAGTCCTGAGTGCAGTGAGGGGTTCAACCGCCCAAGACTAAAACAGTCTTATCCCCGAGGTGTATACTCTACTTTTCACACCTTATGCGAGACAAAAAAACAGGCTCAGTAGATAAATAATGTTTATTTAGCAAATTAAAAGTACATAGTAACATCAGACACGTTAGTCCAATTATGGAAAGATAAGGTAATGTTTTTATTTGGTACGTTTATTGAGGTTGAGTTGGAGTTTATTTGAGTTGCGTTCATAGCTTCGGATACTTGCGTCTGAGGGTCGAGATGTACCGTAAAGGTTGGGGAAGGTGGATTTTCAGGCAGTGAGCTTGATGTGGATGGGATGTGTTTTGAGGAAGATGGCTGTGGTGGCAGAGGTGTCCAAGGATCATCAATACTAGACGATGGTTTCAAAAGTATTTTTTCACCAATACGATAGCTCGTTCTTTCTTTATTTTTTATAGAATTTTCTATGTAGCCCTCTGCTACAGCGTCAGACTTCCAGCCACCGTGTCTTTTTATTTGGGCCATGTCTGCTCCTGAATCAGCCAATAGGCTCGCCGATGTTCTTCTAAAACAGTGGCCTGTGTAGAGCTCGGGATTTTCCAATTTCAGGTATTTAGCAATGTCTCTTGGCATGCCACTAATTTTGTTTTTGCCAATGACTTGCCTGGTACATTTGCCATTGTTGTAGCCTACAAAAAATCAGTTGGTGTTTATATTAGCAGGGCGTAGTGCTTGGTACTTTTGGACTATTTTGGCATGGTCTTCACGAATTACGAATGACCGTTCTCTATTTGTTTTTGTATCCGGCAATTTTACAAGTAATAACTCTGAATGTTTTTCGATATCATTGACTTTTATGTTCACGAGTTCATTTCCACGACAAGCTCCGTTCTCTCCAAAAATCAGGGCCACCTTTAACAAAATAATACATAATTAAGTAAGTAAACAATTTACTCATAATAATTATGTACCTGCCTACATGTAGGTAGGAATAGGTAATATTGAGATAGTAGTTATTCTACGGGCCTTTAGGTATTATAGGTATATATATGGTCGAGGGTCGAGTATATGTATACTTATATTATAATTAAAATATATACAGCCTTGGCCAAAAGTTTTGAGCTCGACTTCATTTTTATATAACTTCTAAATAAAACCTTATTTCCGAATTACAAAAAACATCAGATGACGAAGAATATAAAAAGTATTAATAAAAAAAATTGAATCACTACTCAAAGTATTTGTTCATGTAAGGCGGCCTGTACACCTGTAAGTTTTTACGTAAGTAGTAGGGACGCCGCTATACAATAGAGCGGGAAAGCGAGATCTCCATCTCATTCATCTGTATGGATGGCTGCGTCCCTACTTTCGTAAGCAAAACTTACAGGTGTACAGGCGGCCTCAGGGAAACGAAAGACAAAAAACCGAGTCTCACATGAAGCGAGATATTATAACTTGTCTGTACAATTCTTATAACACACCATTCAAGGTGCCTTAGAGTTTGTATTTTTTTGTTACAAAGATAGGTAGGAAAAAGTTCCAAATTCGATATTTGTATGAAAAATACAGGACTGCTCTCAACACTTTTGGCCAAGGCTGTATATGTTTTAACGATTAAATATGTAGGTAGTAAACTCGAATTAAATTTTTCAACTGCGTAACATAAAATGAGAAATACTTAGTGTAGAGATAAATTCAATCAACAATTAGGTTCATAGGTTGTACTCACTTTTATAGCAAGAAAACTGTGGTCGGGGGCTTCATTCAAGAAAGTCTCCACGTTTTGTGTTGTAAGTATCTTTGATTTCTTTGCTCGATGTCCATCCGATTTCCTTTTTAAAAAGGCCAATAACTTGGCATATGTATTAATTTGTATGTCATGTTTGACACTTATTGTTGCCCTCAGCATCGAATATATACACCACAGGCTACTTGGCTTCTTTGTAGCTGACAAATATTCAAAATAGACCAGAAGCACTGATTCAGACACAGACTTTACGCCTTTTACAGCTTTCCATTTGTCAAAATCGTTGTAGGCTTTTAGGTATTTTTCCTTTGACTTCTCTGGCAGCAGATTGTTGACAATGCCTATGGCATCTAATTTGATAAACTCAGGAGTCAAAACACTTTCACTCGACATTTTCAATATTATTTTTGAAATTAAATCTTCTATAGGCACCTACAAGAACTCGATTTGTTCGTCACGCGTGAACAAATGAAGGCGCGCGACGTTCCAAATTCGAAAGCACAAGCCGTGGTCCTAGATTCAAAATTCGAATTTCGAACACCGCGCTCCTCCGGACCGGGGTTCACACGGAGGCAAACTTCATTTATTTTGTCAAATCAAGTAGGTCATGGCCTAGGACAAATTGTGTTTAGCAAAATTAAACTTTATGCGTATAGTAATAAGAATTATGAAAAGTGAAATCATATTATTAACCAGCGGGTTATAATGAAATTCAGAACAACATTATAACCCGGCTAATACCAAGGGATTTAATGTCTTGCTTTCGGTAGGGTTTACATGACCTATAATTCGGCATTGTCGAGCATGTGGTTTGAAAAATAAATTATTAACCGTTTATTGCAATTTATTGCATTTATAATGTTAGTTATGGTTAATCAACACATCACGCTGAAGTGGTAGTCGATATGACGGATCAAGTTACATGATAACTTGATGATTGATTGAACATTAAAATATATATTCCCTCTGAAACGGAGCAATCCCTCCGAAAAGTGAACTCTAAATATAACAAGCGAACTTTTTCTTAATGGTTCAGTAAGCTTTTAATGCATCAACCATGTATTTAAGCATGTATACCTAACGTAATTTAATTAACCGTCAGCAGTGACCCAAGCATTATTTTTTTGGTAGGTCACGTCCAAATTGGATATACTTGGAAATTCGTCTATCCTTTTTTTATTTTAATTCTCGTAAATAAAATGACGAATGGCGCCATTGTGCGTGGATGGTAAATCATAATTATAACCATCGGCTCTTAAAACTTACTTACATTATCAATTTTAGTCGTATTAAATAGCCCCTGCCAAGACAAGCCAATGGCACGTATCGCCTTTATCTCGAAGCGTTCCGGGTAAGATTAGCAAGCTTTTGTTTACAGGATAAGGTGACCTTAGCCACCTTATTAATCCTACGAAGTCCGAAATACATTATACCAAAATACGTCTCTTGCTTATTCGAATCACGTGTTCAAATCTTTTAAATATTGTTAGCTGGTGATGATAAGGTTACCACAACTCAATTGAAACCCTAAACAAAAACCCTACCCCAATAGGGTTTCAAGTTAACCCTATTCAAAATGATGGTTACCACTTCCAATATGCTTACCATAATAAGGTAACCAAATTGATAGGCTAAACCTAGAAAGGGGTTTTCCGGTCCTTGCCTTAACCCTTCCATAGCCAGGAACCCGTCTAGCGGGCGCTTTCTTCTACAAAGCGGGAAAACTGTAGCATCGGTTACGAGCGTAGCGCTAGGACATGTAAGCAATGAATACATGCATTTACTGTGTCAACTTTTTAGGGTAGGGTAGGGCTTTTTTCCTTGATATTCTTTAAAACAACATTTGATATTAATTTAACATTGACTTACCTACGGAAAAAGTCTACTGTAATTAGCTTTAACCTGGGATGCCGTCATCTACCTGCAAGGTCAGACAGTTTTTTATGTGTACTTATTCAGCTAGGTACCTAAACATCTATATAAGTAGACATTCAAATTAATTGGCTAAGTGCTGCGACGCTTGCGACACACCCTTTTGAGTTTTTAGCACCTAATTGTGTTTTTTAAATTGGACCTAAGTTAGTTTGATTATAGTACCTACAACTATGAATGACAGATTCACAATTGCTGTGCTAGAGAGTAATTATAGTCAAAACTGATAAATAAATTAAAACTCATCGACGTCTTGGATTAATCTATACCAGGGGTTCCCAAACTTTTTTTAGGTACGCCTCCCTGCTGCCTAAAATGAAGTTCCCACGCCCCCCTTCGCTTCGATGCAAGGAAACGGAAGTGAATGGGTTAGCTAGCTAAATCATCATCATCTTCCTAGCGTTGCCGTTCGCGCCACGGCTCTTAGGAGTCTAGGGTCAGCTGAGTACCTAATCCCAAGGATTGGCGAGGCACTAGTTTTTGCGAAAGGATTTCCCGAGGCCCCGCGCCCCCCTTAAAATGTGGTCGCGCCCCCCCTAGGGGGGCGCGCCCCCCACTTTGAAAACCCCTGATCTATACATATAAATGCCTATGTCCTAACTGACTCACTCATCAACGCACAGCCGAAACGACTGGGACTAGAAACTTGATTTTTACACCAGGACTTCCTTTTATGACGTAGGCAATGGATAAGACGGGATTTTTGGAAATTCCATCCCTAAGGGGGTTAAATGGGGGTGCAAAGTTTGTATAGGGGAATCATTATTTTTTTAACTAGAGACTTGCAACTTTGCAGAAAGATTACTTATTAAGATACAAAAAAGTAATTTCAGCGTTTAAGAAATTTCTATCTCAATGGGGGTTAAAAAAGGTTGAAGGTTTTGTACGGGGAAGACTGGATTTTTTGAAGAGATGTACTGTTTAATAACCTGTCTCCATTTCTCGATTTCCAGTGCTGAGTTTATGATTGTTTTAACAGCCTTACGATTTTTAACTTTTTTTTAAATCTCACTCATAATAACTAAGATCCCCATTTTCTAGCTCCAAATCCATGCGTCGCTCTATATCTTGCAGAGTCATTTTTGCCAAAGATTAAAATTACATTAAAGCATCAGGTAACTGACGGAAAGCATTCTGCAAACAATAGGTACCCGTAATCTGATTGGAAAATCTTTAAAAATTCTGTTTGAAATGTAATATGTCTTGACCATTTTAACTAAGAATAAAAGTCACTTACCTATTTTATATCTATGTCATCATCAAAAATCTACGCGGACGAAGTCGCGGGCGGCCGCTAGTGTAGGTATATGTGTTTCCTGGACTTGTCCAAAGCCTGAAAGCTACCATCCCAGTATACAACCTTGTCAATATACTGGTATAAACATCAGGTCAATCGGTGAGATTGGCTAGGGAAAACTCGGATGAGTATAGGCTTCAATGTGGTGTTAGACAGGGCCTATCGTCGCCTATTTTGTTTGATCTTTATGCTAGTGAGCTAATTCAGGGGCTCAGCAGCGCACGTGTCGGATGCCATATCTAGGGGACACTTTTAATAAAGTTACGCGAACGACATGGTGCTGTTGGGTCCATCAGTGGACTCAATACGGAGGCTTATCGGAATATGTGAGGTTTACGCCACGCGGCATTTGTTACTTAACGTAACTCATATTCATAAGTCTCCGCTGTAACTAACAAATGGATCGACAAAATGTCTGAAATAAATATATTATATTTTATTTTATGCTATCCGGATGCTATTGTAATTTAATTAGAACTCGCATAGAATGAATTTTGATGCCGTTTTCCTTATTCATTGCGTCCATGAGTGGTGAACGATAGTGACTTGCTCATTAGTACTCATGGTATATGTGTGTTAAATTGGTACCAATATCGCAAAAAACTGGTCCGAGTGTTTCATAGCCATCGCCGGCCACAGCGGTGTTTAGTAAGCCACTTTCCGAACTGCTCTCCATCTTTACTAGATATCGCCCTAACCTCTTCTAATATCTCATATTGCCAAACATGGTCAGTACTCTGCCTTTATGGAATTCTTTTTAACTCCTCACTACCTCAAGGAACGCTTTAAATTTCTTTCTTTTGCTAGGTATGCTCAGAAGTTGCTTCTGAGTGTTTCCCCATCAAACTCTATACAACAATTATTTTACTTTCCGAGCTGTTTGATAGTGGAATTCTATGCCTATTGAAATTAAACGTGCTAAGTCTCTTCCCATTTTTAAAACTAGACTTAAGGATTACTATTTTTCTCTTCCGTAACTAGTCATTCCAACTTGGTGTGTGCTGTTTGTTTTTGACCGTAAGTGATACTGTTTCTATGTTATTTAGTTATTGTATGTGTATGTTGTAGGTTTATATATTCATACAAGTGTGTAGTCTTTCTTATAGATAAGGTGTTTATATTCTGTTTTTCTGTTTTCACCTACTCGAATCACATCTTTTTTTTTTGCATCGTGTCCACCACCCAAAGGTTGTCTTTAAGATCGCTTTTCAGCAATAAGACCGCCTGTTGTCTACCATTGTTTATGTTTAATTTACCTCTATTTTTCTGTTTATCAACTATGTCTGATGAGCAATATAGAATATTTGTATCGTATTGTAAGCACTTTTTTACATGAATGTATTACTAGGTACTATCCGACAATGACATGACGCCACTCCTTTTACTACTCAGCCATATTTTTTTTGGCCTGTCCGGTCAGCTTTGTGACTGCCCCCCTTCTCTTCATACAGTTGCTAAAATATATTGCTTTTATTTTTTCTTAGCTTTATAGGTACCATATACAC
Source organism: Epinotia demarniana (assembly GCA_945867215.1). Taxonomy (NCBI): domain Eukaryota; kingdom Metazoa; phylum Arthropoda; class Insecta; order Lepidoptera; family Tortricidae; genus Epinotia; species Epinotia demarniana. Next base: position 15,002,654 of record OX244261.1, read on the forward strand.
ACACATAAATATATACGTACCTAGGTATACAATTACCACTTGACACAGCATACCACAATTTATAAAGAAAATAGGAAAGGTCACGGTACCACCCGTCAAAAAAGATAACTTATTTTTTTACAATATTTATTGGTAACACAAATGCATTTTCTTTTTTTCTGAAAATACTTATATTAAATGGCTATATACAATGTTATAATAATATCGCCATGAAAACGACACGAATTAACCTGGTTACAAAACTCCGGTTACATACGCGGCCGAAGGGGAATTAACTACATTGCCAGTCTAGTTAATTGATATTTAAAAACTAACTTTATTATGTACGTTTGGATATGAAGTTCCAATATAGCTTTGGTGCCACCCCGTAAAAAGTTGCTTCCTTTTTATAGTTTAAAGCTTATGTCTCTACAATCATTGTGTTCGGGTCATCGATAAAGGAATATTTATAACTGACTTTGTAGGAAGTTATCGGATTGTTCTCATGTTTTCTAAGACTGTTCAGCGATAATTATTCATTGCGATTTCGGTATTTTCAAAATTAAAACGTGCATTTCAGTCTCAGAAATCACAAGTTTGGTGACGTAGTGATGATGAAGATGACCGCCTATGGAACTCCAATTATGTATGCACTTCATAACTAACGACAAGATTTCGGTGACGTATAGCTACTCGGAATGCAGTGCATACGGTGAAGATAAAAGTAAATGTGAAAATGTGCATGGCGAAATTACAAAATCTTTGGACTTATACCTATTCGACTGAATAATCACATTACGATAAACACTCTTCAAAGTGTGACAAATTCAAAACATCAACCAACGGTACCTACATTACACTCTACATAAGGGCATTTTCGTGAATCCAATTAGCGTGAGGTGTTAAATAAAAATGAACTCAGAGTCAATTTAGTGACGAAAATTAAGCATACAAATTATGTGAAAATTAACAAAATCAAAAATTGCTGTTGATATGATTTCACTATTTACGACTAGTAAGTTTGATAACGATGGTTTGGCCGAGCAAGTCAGCCAATATGCATATTGAGGTATCTATGTGTTAACGCATCATTCCTTCACCAGACCACTGATCGCCGTCTCATATCAAAGATATTATAAGTAGCGCCTTGTAACACATAGGACCTGCAACCATAAAGATTTTCCAAGTAACGTCTTGACTCCAGTTTTTAACAGGTACAAGGGTCAGTATCAGAGCTTTGAGTGATCGATAATATAGGTTCCAGCGGGATTTTTTGAGGAAATGATGTGGTCTGGCTTATATTGGATTCTTGAAGCAAAACTGGCGTCGGTGGGTCTATGTCACAAGGCACTGGCAGCACGGATTTGTGTTCTTGGCGCAGTGGTGGCATGACGCGGCACAGCTTGTGCCAAAATTTAGGATCGTCCCAAGCGAGATACGTATTGTTATAGAGGTAGAGCTGCAAATCCGAAGGCAATGATTCAGGTTTATTTAAACCACAACGGACTATCAGCACGCGTGCCGTTCGACGCTCCATCGCATGGGCGTGCGCGGCGTGGAACTCTTCCAGTGCCCACTTAGACTTGGCGTAGTTATCTGAAACGAGCAGGAGTGTACGACGAGCACACAGCACCGAGCGAGCGATCTGCTCCATCACAGCGTCCCCTGGTTGCCAATCACGACAATGTTCTATGGTAGCATACCCGAGGTTCTCTAAACCGCTTTTCAGCTCATTAAGTCTCTCAAGATCGTCATAAGCATATGACAAGAATACATCATGAGTCTTGTCCGGGTCGATAACTTTATCATTGGCACTAAGAATCCACCGGAGGCACAAGTTGCGTTGGAAGAGAAATTGCTTGACATGTGGCAACAGACGTTGCAAGATCAGACCCGCCACAATTAACATTAGTAATGGGAGTGCTATGCCAAACAGTATCGGCAACAGTAAACTAGCACACAGATCATTTTTAGTCTTCAATGAAACGTAGGTTTGATCCTCACACTGCGTTGCATCCCAATCAAGTACCTGAAAAAAAAATAGTTGGGAATATTTAAGCAAAACAATGACATATACCCAGACATCGTTAATTTTGTACCATTTTTATTGTTGTATAGGGGTGACATGGAATTCGAGCAAAAATGACAAACACAATGATTTGATGCATTTGCTTATGTTTTTTATTTTTTATTTGCATTTGTTTTTTTTTTTTTGTAAGGTGGAGGGTGGGAGGGTTTATTTAATAGGAATGCAGCCACTACAGTCCAAGCTTTGTAGTATCGACATCAAAGTGCAATTGTACCTACCACTCGTTTCAAGAGATTGAACGCAGGTGCGTCAGCGCAACTGCAGGCGAGCCGGTTCCCAGCGAGCAGTACGGACCGGTTCTCCCCCTGAGCACTGCCGATGCCGCCAAGTAACTGCGCCGCAGACAGAGACACGTGCGCGATGCTGTTGTTTCGCACGTCTAGTACCTGTAAGTAAAGACGGTCACTCGATTAGTGCAAAATTACCAGCGTGTAAAATTAAACGTGGCATTCATCAGTTTGAATTGAACGAACAACGGGCCGTCGATTGGACTGAAACGGCATTGAGGGTGCCTGTCGTATCGCATAATGTTGATCGTCCTAAAAATTTTTGGCCGAGAATGTTTGGCATAATGTTGAGAGGCATAATACTTATTTAGCCTATTCATTTTTGCGCATACACATTTAAAAGTTCTAAAGAATGTTTATCCTAATATTGATTACTCCTAATTTTCATTGTTATAGTAATTATTTTGCCTATTGTTAAATTAGCTAAAATTACACCACCTATACTATTTTTTTCCTAAATTTTATACTATTTTAAACGACCTACATCTTGATAAATAAGATAGGTTCGTTAGTTGCCTTTTGCCCCTCAGTGCAGAAATAGGGGCCCCTTGAAGCAGGCCTCCGTCGACATGAGGGCAGGTCATAGGTTATTCGTATTAGGCAATTCTCAGCAGAGACAACCTTCACTTAGATCAATTAGACAGGTTCGTTAGCTGCCTTTTGTCCCTCAGAGCAGGAATAGGGGCCCCGCGAAGCGGGGCTCCGTCCACATGAGGGCGGGTCATAAGTTATTCAAGTATTGGGCAATTCTCAGCAGAGCCAACCTTAATTTAGATCAATTAGATAGGTTCGTTAGTTGCCTTTTGTCCCTCAGAGCAGAAATAGGGGCCCCGCGAAGCGGGGCTCCGTCGACATGACGGCGGGTCATAAGTAATTCAAGTAATAGGCAATTCTAATAGATATATATGCGTAACAAAATGTATGCATAACATTTTTAGAACATTATATATTAGTAACATCAAAGTTATGCACATCAATCATTCTAAAAAAAAAATTTGACACAATCAACATTCGGACAATAAATATTTAGGACAATCGATATTAGGAACAACAATTTCGGCAAATAAAAAATATGCACAACAATGTTTATACCATACGTTATTCGGCATAAAGTTGGTATGCGACAAAATAGTAGGACCAACAATTTTATGCCACCCGGCATTGGACATGGAATTCTGGCGGTCTTTAGTGTCGGAGGCTTTCACTTTGGGTCGTTGCGTCACAGCAGCAAGTAAGTATTCAGCTTATTACAACAAAAGTGTTATGCGAAGAACTAGATTTTAAATGTAAACTATAGCAAAACATCTCGTATATGCAAGGTACCATCTTTCGAGCTTGTACTTAAGTAATTCTCATTATGATCTTTATGGTCAATGATTCCGAGCAGAGATAACTACAACTTAGAAAAGTTGAAAAACACTCGACATTTTGATGAACAGATTTTGATGAAACATGGCTAAGAACACTCGGGATAAAATTATCTATGACACAAAAAACCCCATTCAAATCTGACCATCCGTTTGGCAGCTACGATACCACAGACAGATACACAGATACACAGATGCACAGACAGATACGTTCAACTCATAACACCCCTCTTTTTTCGTCGGGGGTTATTTGCTAGCTTCTGGCCGCGATTCTGTCCGCTTGGAATTTCAACCTTTCACAACAAACAACCGAACAAACTTTCAACAGGATTAAAACTATCCTACTTCCTTCCCCGGGACTCAAACTATCGCTATACCAAATTTCATCTCATACGGTTCAGCGGTTTAAGCGTGAAGAGGTAACAGACAGACAGACACACTTTCGCATTTATAATATTAGTATGGATGGTTAATATGCACATAATACTAACGCGTAGAGTTTCTGGTATGTCCGTTTCGTCCAGTTTGGTGATGTTGTTGTTAGGCGCGTGTAGCTCGAGGAGCACCAGGCGCGGTACGCGGTCCAACGTCCGTGGCGCCACATGTAGCGCCAGCGGGTACTTGGGCGCCGCCGGCGGCCAGCGCGGCGCCAGCGGCAAGGCGCCCAAGCACCGCACCAGTGTCGCGTTGTCGCGGGGCCGCTTCTGACAGGAACACTCTGCAAAATGCAATCATAATTATTGTACCCGACCCGATCGAGAATTGTTGGCGACCATATTTGTACATTATTGTTCATGTAATTCGTATGTAAATAAATATTAAAGTAAATTGTCTTTCAAAATTAGTAGCACTTTTGCCCTTTGTCAGCCACTTGCATGCGATTGAGCCGAAATTTGGCATAATAATGTAACATAATTCGGCCGGAATTGGGATTGTGTGCCATGTTCCACCTAGACCCTATTAGTGCCTAACTTAGGCTCAACTGGACTGGTCAAATATAATTAATATTTTGGAGAATTCTCATGATTTTTAGAAAAGCACAAAATTGAGTATTATTAGGTACTGCCTAATAGTACAGTAAAAGATAACCCAGCCTCTCTCGTGCCTAGCCTTCATAGTAATGTGTATAGCGTGTGTATGTAAAACATTTGTTCACAAATTAATACTAAATTCTGACGCATATATGGGTCAGGAGAAGAGTAAATCTTGTCATTAAAACGCAAGACAAAATCTATGTTCATGGTCAGAGAAGAGAACAAAGTCGTTATTTGTTTGCGTGAGGTTGACAGAATTTATATCATTTTTATTTTATTATCAACAAGCACAAGCACGGTTACCCTTACAGTTTCAGATAGAGTTTACCTACCTCTTTGCTAATTATTGGGATCATTCTCATTCATCTAGTCTCTTTTCCGGTCGTACTGAAAAGGAACCTGGGGCCCAGTTGGCAGTGAATCCCATGATTTGGCGTAGTACGAACTGCCATCTACCCTTTCAACTAGGAAACACTAACCCTATTCTTTGGTTATGAGGATATTTATTACCTGGTAAACAAAAGCCGTCATACGGGCAAAGGATTTGATCGGGGCCATGTGCGAGCAGCGTGGTTTGCGCGTTCGACGGTTTTGGATCACACGTCACGTCGTCTTCTAGATCCAGCAGAGAGCAGTCACGCAGGACCTCACGCAGCCAGTACGCGCCGCAGTCGCACGCTATCGCGGTCAGCTTCAGCTGAACTGGTACGCGCTGCAACAGGCGAAGGTGGGGGATCATACATTGTCCATCCCAGCAGAGGCGTCTCTATCCCATGTAGCGTCCGTGTGCAAACATTACTCTAGCACCCCTTAGTAAGCGCGCGCGCCAAGTGGGGCTCCGTAGCGGGCGGCGCTCGGCGCCCCCTAGGAACGCTGCGCCCGTGTGCAACGCACACCCTGCATGATAGGTAAAGGACGCCGCTGCATCCCAGTTCGGTCACGATTTGGTGTGGCAGCGGTGCGCCATACGTGGAAGTGAGAGGCTACTACGCTCCGATGTATCGCTGTCTCGTATGTTACGTCGCCGGTCAAAGTCGTGTCAGAGTAGTACGACTCGATACATCAGGTTCCTGAATCAGTTTCTGTGAAACGTTTTTAGGATCCAATAGCGGAGAAAAAAGTCCAAGTAATTAATTAGTTAGGTACACAGACCGCCATTATTTTGAATAAAAACGCCCACGACTCCGTCGCGCGTAACTCGTTTAATGTCGAAGCTCCATACTATTTTTAACGGACTTCAAAAAATAAGGAGGAGGTTCTCAATTCGGTTATATGTTTTTTTTTAATGTTTGTTACCTCAGAACTCCGTCATTGATGAGCTCATTCGAAAAAAATTTTTTTGTTGTATGGATATGGTTCCAGGAGGGTCCCATTTTTTTCAAAATTCAGTTAGATGATAGGATCCATGAGGAATTGAGGGAACTCCTCAATTTTATTAGGCACGCGTGTAATAATTTTGGTATTTTCTATTATAACCAGGGATCGGATATTCGGATCGATATTTACCTAAACTTTGGCGGCGTTAACGGTATGGAGACGGACTCGACTTTATTTTCGTAATAAATTTCCTGGGACTTCTTAACTATGTAACAATCTAAACTCATTAACAGTTATGTAAGATATGTATAGAGAAATGCTTACATTACTTTGCCAATTCACGCTGCGGCTACACTACATACACTGTTCTTGGTTAGATTAGATCTATATAACAACATATTTCCTAATAAAATGGTCAAAAGTAGCCATAAACTAAACATGTAGGTAAATTTGTACCATCTTATGTCATTTCGTGCGATCTCTGAGTCCCGGAGCATATCTATTAAATTTATAATAAAAAAGAAGCCGACTCCATATTTTCACAACAATTTCCGGAATTTTGCCAAGTTTAGGTAAATATCGATCCGATTATCCAATCGATGATTATAACTCGTGTATTTACATCCGGAAATCATAAAGGTGGCGAGGAATTGATGATGAAGACCACAGATGACTTATCAAATTCCTCAATTATGTACTTAAAAGTGCAAAAGTACGTCACAGGTTCTGACAAGATTCCGTTGAAATAGGAACTAATGAAGTGCCATTGGTGATGAACTTGGGGAATCGACGGAAGTCCTCAAATATTATGGGCATGGATAGTAGATAGTAGTGGTTCAGGCGTGCGGCTGTCAAGCGGCGGTCGTGGGTTCGAATCCCGGCTCGTACCAATGAGTTTTTCGGAACTTATGTACGGAATATTTACCGTTAGCTTTTCGGTGAAGGAAAACATCGTGAGGAAACCGGTTTTATCCCAATAAGGTCTAGTTTTCCTTCTGGGTTGGAAGGTCAGATGGCAGTCGCTTTCGTAAAACCAGTGCCTATGCCAAATCTTGGGATTGGGTGTCAAAGCGGACCCCGGGCTCCTTTAGGGGCATTACCGGGAATAACGCTAGCAGGATGATGAGTAATCAACGCATTTGCTATCGGAAATCAGTTCATGTGGTAAATTGTAAAAAAAAAATGTGGAAATGTTCTCGTAGCTTGGCGGAGTACAAAATTGAAGTCGGTTAAAACTTTGTTTTTAAAGTAAATTATTCACCTTCCATTTCACCCCCTTATGGCAAAATTTTCGTAATAAACCCTACCCTTTGTCCTTCCCCAGGATTCAAACTACCTCCATAGGTACCTTCCATCTCAATCGGATCAGCGAGAACAGGTATCAGACAGACCGACTTGGCTACATTTTGGCTGTTAAGCAAACTATCTCTATCTCTATATGTGGTCACTGTACACATACATAGGTAACATATACGATATCTTACATTGATTTAAACTTTCACGATTCTCACATATTATTTATACGCGATTAAGTCCCGTTTAGTATAAATAATACGATATCTTATTAATAATTCATAGCATCTTCTCCGAATCTTCGGAGTTATAAAAACGGGCCAATGACACTACGCACTTTTCATTCTTAAATTCATTGTCACTACAAAATTCCGAGTAGGTATCAATTAAACATTCGGTGAAACGAACTTCGTGTTTTTAATAATCGGAATTGTATTTATTAGGACTTATGAAATTCGGATTTTTGAACCTCGGTGTTATATGTATCACGATGCCTATTTTCAGTAAAGGACATATAGAAAGGCGCAAGGTTAGTTCTAAGTAGTTTCAGAGAGACTCTTTACGGCAGGGCGGTGTAGGCGATGCGAGGAGTACTGTTAGGGAGAACCGGGACCCTACAGCGCGCAAGCCGAGTGAGCGAAGCGAGGGTGCCGCGGCAGCGGCCGGCGAAGCGCCAGAATCGAACACTTTTTATATTACCTTATATTGATAAATTATATTCGCACAATTTGCAAAGAGTTATGTTTGCTAAACTTTCTTTTGGGCGTTGTATGTTTTTTTACCAGTAGGTCCTTTTGTTTAGTCGGATTTATTATTTATTTAAATTCGGAAATTTTGATCATCATAATAATAGCGGTTAGACATTTTAAAATTTCGTATTTTCAAAAATCGGATTTATCATGATTCGGAATAGTTATAGTAGGAGTTTCAAAATATTCGGAATTAAAAAATCTGTATTTTGAAATTCGTGATTCCCACTTTCGGAATTTCATTTTTCGTGTTTATGTAGTAGTGTAGGGATCCATATGAATGATGCATAAGATATAATTTCTTCAAGAAAATCAACACTGATAAATTACGTAATTACACTTATATAATAAAGAAGCAAAGTTTGTGAGTGTGTACTTTCTGAGGGTGTATTAAACTGGCAAGTTTGTAAAGGTAGTAACGTCCGCAACTACTCATTCGATTACAAGAATTATTTCAGCAGCCACCACCACCACCAGCTATACGCAGAGGTCCATTCTACGTATAGCTGAATGGACATTAGCTATATTTTATATTGCAGCTTCGTTTGCCTTCTGTGTAAAACGCGGGCGGAGCCGCGTGGGAGCTAGTTTGTTATATAATAGCTTTTGAACATTCTCATACTTGATTACTGGTATTCAGTAGAAACTATCCTTATTGGCGTAAATTGGTACTTTTTTGCGAAGTCGTTCTTGGTTATAACTATTATGAGTATAACAATAATGCTGCCATTGACTGGCAGAGCCCGCCTTTTGTACTTTGTACTGTGCAATAAAATATAATTCATTGCATTAGGCGTTACTTTGCGGAAGTCCATAATATGTTACTATAACAATATTCCTTTGCTATTCCGCTAGAAAACGCGCGGGGCCGGATTTTAACCCAATCGGGCACCCTTGCCCACCGCGCACTGCTTGCGCCACATCCACTTAGCAAATTACCATTTCATATTCATTTGCTGAGTTGACGTGGCGCAAGCAACATCTACTGCCAGCATCTCCTTATGGTGCCTCGTACACAGGCGAAACATGTGTAGAGGTTTTGTTAGTGTTAGTGTTGGTTTGCTGTAATTATTTGTATGTTTGCACGTGCGGAGGGAGGGTGGGCGCATTAACATGCAAAAATACGCAAATAGTTGCATCTCATCTTCGCTGATAGATCAGCCCGATTTTTAAGCGGAATAGCAAAGGGATATTGTTCTCGTAACTGAGCAGTAAAGTTTGAACAAATAAATAAATAATTACCGTCAGTACTTCGGTGTCGTGGGGTTTAGACGACGAATCTTCAAGACACTGCTTGAAGTTACCGGGTGTTACTTCGATCACTCGCAACAAGTTGTTGCTCAGGTCGAGCCAAACGGGCGAGCCCGCCGACTTGTGCAAGTTTCTCTTCATTTCTAGTTCTAGGTACTGGAAATAAATACAAGTTATGATTTAAAAAAATAAAGGCCATTGAGAAAACTAGATAGTGTAGCAAACTATAAAAAAACACGCATGCAGCTGAATGGAGGACACGAGTGTATTATTGCGTGCATATTCTAAATAGAAAACTCGTGAGTTTCAGTTATATTATATATAATTGTAATTTTACGGGTTACTCTCGTCTTTAGGCCGTCGTATCAAGAGAGGGTCCATTCAATGAATTAACAGTATGATGATCCCCTATCATCAACAAAAATCGTCAAAAAACTATGAAATAATATATGAACAGGCCCTTTGAGGTCGAATATCTCTCGAACACTGGACGTGACGCCATTCATTTGCTCCGATCCGCTCATGATTAAGAATCGCGGATCGATTCGAAACTTGGCGAGCTGTATTCGGCCTTAAAGATGTGAATGTCCCTTTAAAATAATTGTAATATGTACTTGTACATAATTTTGGAAATCGATGTAATTCCAACACAAAGTATTTACATGTTGTAAACTTTGGCAACTAAAACGGTCGGTTTCGAAAACCCCGGTCAATTAAATTTATTAATTTTATCTAACATACTATTTCTAGCGTATTTTTTACTTTTGTTACTAAACCACCTAATATTTAGATGCCTATTAGACACAAACATTGAATCTATAGCATAGCATAGATGCTCGACTGGTAATGGAATGTTTTACTGGTAAACGATAAGCAGAAAAATATTATGTAGTATCTAAATGCATGCGGAATGTGTACCCTATCGCCCCGCATCGTCAAATGACATGTCAGACTGGCTTACTTACGAAAAGTAGAGTACCCTACTCAGTACCTAAGTACCCTCAGTACCTTTCATATCCAAGGGAGAGCACTACTAATTGCATCACTTGCCTGGCACTCGTATGAAACAGCAAATGAAAGTAATGTTTAAGTTTGTTTCTCTACAACCGACTGTACCAACAAGTACTAACAGCAAAAAAGGCTCGTTTACATTACGAGTAAGCCGGCAAAGTAGTCAACAACTCCATGCTAAAAATAACACTCGTATATGATAATCCATAATTGACGCAATGTAAACAAGTTAAAGACCAGTGTAGCAATAGATATCTAATCGTACTAGAAACCTGTTTGTATTAAAACGTGACTAGTTTCCGCTGGCGACGTCGTCTGCGGGGACTCGAGATAAAAACTATCCTTAATTTTAATTCAGGCAATAAATAATCTTCGTACATTTCATCCAAATCGGTTGAGCCGTTTAAGCAAGATTGCGTAACAAACATCAAAATTTTCGCATTTATAACATAAGTAGGATAATATAAGTAAAACAAGGTGTTGTGTTCCTGGAGGTGAGCGAGGTCGCCAGAGCTCCCGAGGGTGCGTTGTAGTGAGAGCGAGGGCATTTGTTCCTTTACCTATCAACACGGCGAATCCTCAAACATATCAATGGTCGGCAACGCCCATGTTACTCCTTTGGAGTTCCATGTGTCTATAGGCTGCGGTGTCCGCTTACCACCAGGCGGGCCGTACGCTTGTTTGCCACCGTCGTTGTATTAAAAAAAAAACAAGGAAATCCCTATTTAGTCCATGCACCAGTTTAGTGCGTCTTAATTATGGTTTTGGAATGGAATGACTCTACCGAGTCTCACGGGCGGGTTATATCAGCAAATGTAAAAAACTCATGCTGTTAACACGAAAGTCACGAAATGCATATAGCGGTAGCGGCTTAATTTATAACTGACAGCATATTTCATCGAATTTCGATCGACACCTGCTGGCCTGACTTCATAGACGGTGTTTAGGGTTCCATACCCAAAGGGTAAAAAACGGGACTCTATTACTAAGACTCCGCTGTCCGTCCGTCTGTCCGACTGTCACCATCAGGCTGTATCTGATGAACCGTAACAGTTAGACAGTTGAAATTTTCACAGACGATGTATTTCTGTTGCCGCTATAACAACAGGTACTAAATAATGGAATAAAATAAATGTTTAATGGGGCTCCCATTCAACAAACGTGTTTTTGCCGTTTTTATAGATAACAGTACGGAACCCTTCGTGCGCGAGTCTGACTTGTCCTGTGGCCTGTGTCCACTCCTAGCCCAATTTTCATAAGAAAACCGCAAATAGATGTACAGTTTAGCCGTTTGGCACACGCATACTATAGGTCAAAACAATTATTTTAACCCGCAAGGTATGGCGATTCTAAAAATATACCACATCATTACATTTTAGCCATATGTTTTTGATTAAAACAAAAGTAATTTTCGAAACATACCATGTTTGGGCTCCTCCAGACACGATACGGCTGATTAAAAAAAAAACAATATATCACAAACGATACGTTATATCCTCATATCTAACCTCAAAAAAGCAATTTTGAAAATAATGGCATTAAGTATTTTTTTTTTAATTTTTCAATTTTACCAAGTGACACAGTTCTACTTCAATACCTATTTTTACGTGACTTATGGAACTGTACTACAGATACGGTACATATTAGTATCCATATATCCAACGGGAAATACCTCTTTAACCCTTTAACTGCGCCTTTTCATCAGTTGGTACAGTTTGTTTAGTTTTTGTCACAAAATACCTATCAAAGATGGACTCTTTCAGATACGATAACTATACCCAACTAATTAGGTTAGATATCAAGATATAACGTATCACAAATGATCCGTTATATTTTGATATCTTACACTAAGAAAGCAATTTTGAAAATAATTTCATAAAGTTTTTTTTTTATGTATATAACTTTTCAATATCCACTTTCTACTCGAGTTGTATTGAACTGTGCTGTTTTGTTTATCATTGGTCACAAGTCCCTCAAGATCTGAGTTCCGATCGAGAGCTGCATTTAGTTAGCTGCCCGCAGTCTCGGCGTTCGGTCGGTCATTGCGATACGACTATTACCTATACATAAAAAATTCAAAAAAAAAACTGAATGAAATTATTTTTAAAATTGCTTTCTTGGGGATAGATATCAAGATATAGGTAACGGATCATTTGTAATACGTTATATCTTGATGTCTAACGTAATTAGTTGGGTATATCGTATCTGAAAGAGTCCAAGCTTGATATTTTGTAACAAAAACTAAACAAACTATACCAACTGATGAAAAGGCGCAGTTAAAGGGTTAAAGAGGTATTTCCCGTTGGATATATGGATACTTATATGTACCGTAGGTATCTGTAGTACAGTTCCATAAGTCACGTAAAAATAGGTATTGAAGTAGAACTGTGTCACTTGGTAAAATTGAAAAATTAAAAAAAAAAACTTAATGCCATTTTTTTCAAAATTGCTTTTTTGAAGTTAGATATGAGGATATCACGTATCATTTGTGGGATATTGAATTTTTTTAAATCAGCCATATTGTGTCTGGAGGAGCTTAGTATGCTTAGAAAATTACTTTTGTTTTAATTAAAAAAATATGGCTAAAATGTAATAGTGTGGTATATTTTTAGAATCGCCTTAAAAAGCTCTTTCATATGATACCACACACAATAGGTTTCTGAAAAAAATATTTTTTTTTCCATACAAAAAGAAAAATGTCTCGGCACTCCCCCTCTAAGGGTTTTTTTTTAGGAACTGCGGGTCAAAAAATCGTTTTGATCTCTAGTATGTGTGTGCCGTGCCAAACGGCTAAACTGTACATCGATTTGCGGTATTTTTAAGCGTAGGGCTACCACTATGGGCTTCGGCATTAAGACTGTTAAAAAAACACCGTGTAAAGGATTTTACTTATTTGTAATTAATGCCATTACTTACAGTGAGGTCTCCGATGTCGTTGTTACTAAGGTCTATGTGCATAAGCTCGTTGTTGGAGATCCAATCGTAGCAGATGCGAGTGGCGCGTGTGTTGCGCAGCTCGAGGTGACGCAGCGATGGCGGCAAGTTGGCATTTACTGCCAAAAAAAAAACAGTTCAAAATGAACTAACTTCCTACAACATAGTTTAAATGAAAGGTTCCACGAAATATTACAATTACTCTCACTCTTTGTAATATTTCGTGGAACCTTTAATTTGACCTATTTTACTCGTATTATTCTTAAAAAATGTTCTAAATAAGTGGAGTTTCTTGAAAAAGAAATAGGTGTGAGAGTAATTTATTTATCACGGGAAACTATTGACGAAAATATTATAGGGTAATAAAATTTAGCTCACTGAGGGACTGCTGTTTAGAATACTCTTTTTAGGGTTCCGTAGTCCCTTATAGTTTCGCCATATCCGTCTGTCCGTTCTTCCGTCTTCGGATTAGCTCAGTAACCATTACTACTAGAAAACTGTTATTCGGCATGGGTATATAAAATCAGTCACGCCGACAAAACTACGAGTACAATAAAATCTTGTTTTTTTTTTATGGTACCTCCCCTACACCTAAAGCGGGGATGTATATTTTTTTCTCGTTAAATCCGTGTCGTAGGGTATCGTTGGATAGCTCGTTCAAAAATATTATGGGTTTCTTAAAACCATTTTTTATCCAATCAGTGATTCGTTTACGAGATATTGGGCTTTAAAGCCCTAATTTTAGTTCGAGTGGAACCGCCCTGCCGGCTAAATGGCTACTACTGGGGATGTGAAAAAATTCGTGGTACATATAATGAATTTAAACGAAAACTATCACGGACAAGTAGGCATAAGTAGTTACCGAGTAATAGTCGACCAACTTAATGTGTTCTTGGAAAGGCCAATTTTCGTACAAATTCGGTCGACGCAACCGCACAGCACGTCGATGTAACTAAGACAGACAACAACTACGGATGGCCCTACACTGCGCATGGCCCGACACGCACTTGGTCGGCTTTTATTTTAAATGTCTACATATATCGAGTACCTAAAGGTATTTCCAACCTTTTTTGAATTACCTGCTATAAAATAGAATTATGCTTGTAATGCAGAATATTGAAACATTGCAGACTACAATTTATCTACACAATGAAAATTACCTTCTTTGCGGATGTAAATTGAAAAAAATACTTTTTAAGGGAATCCTACATCATTTATATTATTACATAGTTGTACACTTTCAGATCGGAAACTTACATCGTATAACCGCGTTGGTAGCTCCACCACACAGAGAGCCCAGAGGGTTGTTATTAGCCTTCAGCGTCACAAGCCTCGAGAGCGTAGACACTGTAGATACAGCGTGCGCAAGCGCTGCGCCGTCAAGTTTGTTGTTAGATATGTCAAGGTCGCGCAACCACTGCAGCGGAAAGAATACGTCACTGAAATATTACGGTTTTCTGTTTTAACAGCGCTTGAGAGGAAATAGGTACTTACAGGCGCGTGGTCTACACATATTTAATTTCGATACGCGGTAGTACTCTATATCTCCGAAAAATGGAAACAAATTTCGCAGATTTACAAAAGGGTAACCTGTGCTATAGGTAATGGGCACCGGAGTTGAGGTCACGCACAAAAAAACTTATTATGATATTAGTGTTCTTTTTCCTTACTTTCCAATTAGTAATCTTTGTAGGTGTGTGTAGTCATTCAACTCAACTCTCCTGCCTAAACCTATACCACGTTCTGTGGGTTTGTTGATAAACAAGAGTCACTTATAAAACGCAAAAATACACGAATCGCCTACAGGTGTAGTGTAAAAAATAACAAAACGTAGGGCCATAGTGAAACTCTTAGTTTATCCCTGTTAGAAAACGTATAAACAAATGTATCAATTTGATGGACAAAATTGGGGACGGGGCTCGAAAATGTTTATGTATAGGCCGCGCGCCAGCCCGTCTTGTAACAAATCAATGTTGTTGTGTACATGACCGCCCGTGAACGCGCGGTCATGTACACAACAACATTGATTTAAACAACATTACAATCTTAAACCACGCGTCGCCGCACGTTCATCTAAACTTAGCCTTATGGGTCAATGTTGTGTTTGACCAATTGATAAAATATGTTTCAAGTTAAGTATGTAACATTGCATGTTGTAAGTGATAGTCAGAAGAGTTTGAATTCATTACAGATAAACATCGGCTAGGAAAATTAAATAAAAACTTGTGAGATAGATTCACCCTTGTTGCGGATTAACTAACCTGGGTAAAGACGTCAGGTGGTTGTACGCGAGAATAACTTTTGTTAAATTCGTGCCTTCAAACATCGTGCTTGGCAATTCCGTTAGTCCACAAGATTGCAGTCGAAGCTCCTTTATAGCAGAACCATTAAGCCAACTAGATAGCCCATTCTCGGGCCTTGGATCCAGTGGCACGTTGTTTAGAACTACGTTTGTCAGGTTGGATAGCGAGGCCAGTTGCGGTGGAGTAAGTACCGCTCCAGGGGACTCTGCTAGACTCGCCGAGGATTCCGCGAGATAAACAGCACGTAGCGACCGCAGTCGCTCGAGCCAACTTGCTGTTCTGATGCTACCATTGCGCAGTTCACTCTCTGCAGCAGGTAGTCTCGCATTCACAATGTTCAGGATCTCAAGCGGGGGAGGCAACCGGTCAAGCGCATCTGGACCCAGCACTACATCGGCAAGCTTCAACGTGCGCAACCCAGGCACTTCGTCTAAGAAATCGAATGAAGGGTGCGGCGGCTTCGAAGAATCAACTGCAGTTATTTCCAGGTGGGTTATTTGCAGACCGCGTAAGTGGTGGATTTCCAGTTTAGGCAGAGCAGGCAGCTGCAATAGCAGTTTTTTAGATACGGTGACATTGAACGCTTTTAATGCTTCGTGGTATGTGCCATTAGGAATCATACACTGGTTGAATACTGCTTCCTCTACTGTCACGCGCTGTGAAAACACCGGCATTTCGGGGTCATCCGATAACAACTGGGCACCGCTGTTGTAGAGGTCGCATCTCAGGTTAAAACTTTTACCATTTACGAAGCTCAACACTATTTTATGACCTGCAACAGACAATTTTATTTAACGTTCAGTGAAAAGAACACAATACATCGAAATATTTTGTAGTAAAACAATGCCTATGTAAAGCGGCAATTACACTTTGTCGTTCACCTAATGCGGTCGCCGAATTCATTTTAAACTACTTAGGCCAACAAACGTCGTCTTTACATTAGTCTGTCCGCCCGCCTACTACGGCGACTTGGCAGCTTTCGATCGCCGAATGCGGCCGACTAACGTGTTCTTTACACTTTTGCGGTCGCCGCATGCAACATGCGGCGAACGACGAAGTGTAATTGCCGCTTAAAATACCTTTCAGTAAGATGAGGTTTACAAAGTCGATTTAGTTGTGGACCAATTGTAAGCATTTTACTACTTGTAGGTAATAAGGACCTTTTGATTCGTATAATCATCGGTTATATGTATAAGTTCCTTCAAGGACGATGTATAGGTAATATACTTATACATATATATTATATATCGTTCTTGGTAACATTAACCAAATCTAAGAACCCGCATGAGTTGTCTGTCTATGCCAAAAAAAATGGGTCCCTATCGGGTTGCATAAAATTGGTTTGTCAAAAGTCATGGTTTTATAGACATATTAATTACGCATAACCGACAATAGTACATTACTTACCTAGGGCGGTAATGGCTACTTTATGGCCTTACATTAGTAC
Source organism: Epinotia demarniana (assembly GCA_945867215.1). Taxonomy (NCBI): domain Eukaryota; kingdom Metazoa; phylum Arthropoda; class Insecta; order Lepidoptera; family Tortricidae; genus Epinotia; species Epinotia demarniana. The sequence continues at coordinate 15,019,715 of OX244261.1, forward strand.
GCATATATTTTATAACTATAATGTTTGAGAGCATAAATAACAATTGTCATAAATTTATTGCGCATAAGAACTTTAACCCTAAATATCAATCGCCATAATATCTATAATATTCCAACCAATAAATCTATTTTTTTGCGAGTCAATCATAATAACAGCGAATCACAACATTTACTCCCATATTTTATTACTTTCTTAAAGTAATTATGATCTTCAATATAATGACAAAAAATTGTATGATATTCACCATTATGGTTAAAATGGTTATCTATCTGAAACACTCAAAATTTTTGTTCTTTTTAGGGTTCCGTACCAAAAGAGTAAGTCCGTCCGTCTGTCTTCAGGCTGTATCTCATTCCTCCGTTATAGTTATTAGACAGTTGAAATTTTCACAGATGATGTATTTCTGTTGCCGTTAAAACAACAGGTACTAAAATGGAATGAAATAAAAATATTGAAGGGGGCTCCCAATACAACAAACGTTAGTTTTTTTTTTGCGTTTTTTTAGATAATGGTACGGAACCCTTCGTGCGCGAGTCCGACTCGCACTCATTTCGGAATTATTTATTCGACAAACTTCGTTTCACTTTTTTTTCTGTCTGAGGGACAAAAGTGAACCCTAACCTAAGCGACGTAAAACAGAGTTTTACGACAAACGCTTATGATTATGACAAGCCATTTTTGTCCGCCCTTTTATTTTGTAATAAACGATTTACACCAATGATTCTTCAATGATTTCTCGTGGAACTCGTTTATATCGCAGCTCCATACAAAGTTTTACCCCCTTATTTTACCTCCTTAGGGGATAATTTCGGGGATAAACACTGTCATATGTCACTCTCCATCCCTTCAACTATCTCCACTTAAAAAATCACGTCGATTCTTCGCTCCTTTTTGCCGTGAAAAATGGACAAACATACAAACACATACACTTTCCCATTTATAATATTAGTATGGATACATTACACACACGGAAACAATCGCACTACTGACGCCATCCAGTGACGAATAGATGCACTAAACCAATGGGAATAACCATACTACTAACGCTGTCTAGTGAGAAATAAATGGACTACTGACGCCATCCAGTGACGAATAAATGCACTAAACCAATGGGAATAACCATACTACTAACGCTGTCTAGTGACAAATAAATGGACTAAAAACATTGGAAAAACGATACTACTAGTGACCTCCCTCGACGAGCGGACGTATTAAAATAGTACCGAATGCGCCAGAAGATGTCGTTGTCACGATCCTATAGTGATCCTGCATCGCGCTATTAAGATTTTTCTTGATTTGGTTTAGATCGAATCTTATCGTCGAATTAGCACTGGCTCTAATTAAAGTACGCTAGACGCTACGGTTAGTGGCTGGGGAACTTAGTTTAGTGTGGGTTTGTAATCGTAAGTAAGTGGCGTCCATTTATATCTGAATGTGGAAAGTTTGGCAGTTTTCTGTGGAATGGAATGACAACTGCCGGAGCCGTGTGAGTGAGCTTCGGTACGGTAGCCTAACTAGCCTAGTGGTTCAGGCTAGAGTTCAGGCATGCGGCGGTCATTCATGGGTTCGAATTTCGAATCCCGGCTCGTACTTGTACGGAATATTTACCGTTAGCTTTTCGGTGAAGGAAAACATCGTGAGGAAACCGGTCTAATCCCAATAAGGTCTAGTTTTCCCTCTGGGTTGGAAGGTCGGATGGCATTCGCTTTCGTAAAACTAGTGCCTATGCCAAATCTTGGAATTAGGCGTGAAAGCAGACCCCGGGCTCCTTTAGGGGCATGACCGGGAATAACGCTAGGAGGATGATGATGACAGCTGCCGGAGTGCCCGGAGTCATATTTAACGTTGATCGGCCTGTAATCCTAAGTTGGTGCATCTCCAGCTCCACTGTACTTCCGATCAAGTGAATATACTTCTTGCGCCAGTGCCAGTAACGTCTTTGCCTTCGCGCGCCCACACTCTCACACGCACACCACCTCACTGGATCTCCCCTCCTAAGTACACTAGTTTCGTAATTTTAAATTATGTCGAGCTGGGGGTTCTAATGAATTGAGTCGTGATTGAATCAATAAGAATGAATGATGCGCACCAACAAGTAAAAATCATTTTAAACTTTGTGCCCTTCTACTAAAAAAAATATTTTTTCAGACAAACATACAGACTTTGCGTTTATAATCTCAAGTATTGATTTTTGATCATTTGCGTAGCGGTTTTTCCTACAACAGTAGGTACTAACAATGCAAATGTGATGTTCGGATTTTATAGATAATTCTACCTGGTGTTGCGTTGTTTAGCAATCATGGGAAAACAAGTAAATCTTGATTTATTATAATAACACTAATCATAATTAGCAATTATAGATTTCTTGTTTGCTCTTAAAGAAAAATACATGGCGTAAAGTGTAACACACAACTACATCTTTAAGAATAACACTTTTTTTAATGAGGTTATTGAACTGCAGAGGAGACGAGATAATTGAGAAATAGGTATTTGTAAAATATATTGCTGTCGCGCCAACCTCAAGCCTCCCCCCGCAGAGCGTGATAGAGACAACTGCAGCTTGGACTGAAAATACCTATCAAAAGTACATAAAATCAACGTTTTGTAGTCCCCTGATTTATTTTCCTAAACTTGATCTAATTAACTTTTTTTTTATTTAAAATCAAAAAAGGCTTTGTGTCAAAAAAAGATTAACAATGACTGTTCACAAAAAAGTCGGTCAGCTCAAATAATCTTAACTATACCATGTTGTTAGTTTTTATCACAGTTATAACTACTTAATCATCTCTGTTTTCTTTTTATTGATGTAATTAACGGTTAACTATTATTGGCCTCTTATTTTGTAAGGAAACATACATATGTAAACTGTATATTTACGGCTGTTGTTATCCTGAATACCAATAAATAATAAAATAAGACAAGTCCTATACTTAGCAGATTGTTAACCGAGGGTTGAAACTGTTGAAAGCCACCCATTTCTGACGAGATATTTGTTTCCAATAGTTCGAGGCTGAAATGGATGACTTTCCCCGAGCTAAACGAAGAAAAACTATTTTTAGCAAAGTTCGCCTTTGTGCTGGATCGCCACTTGCCCTAGTGCACAAAGTATTTTTTAATGACTAAGATAATCGGGCCCAACAGCCGTCACAATAATACTTCGTAGAATAAACTTGTTATTTTATTTGATTTGCTTCCTTTTCGTCTTTTCTTACTAAATTAATTAAACCAGATAAATCGTATCGATCGATAAGATACACAGTGGATCTGATTGATGATCTTATGAGATAGATCGTATAGAAGTCAACCATTATTTAAAAACGTATTGAAACATTCAATGAATTTGGCAGTATAAAGTACCTAAGTCTAATATCACGTGTCGAAAATGAAACAAAAAATTTAAAACCAATTGGTTATTTGGTTTATTTTATTCAATGTGGAAATACTTGTTATTTTCTCGCAAATTCAAAAGAACGTAATGTAAAGTGCCGTGAATTTCCTATGAAGATAGGATCTTTCGTTACGGGACCCATTATTATGCGTGGTCCGCCACGCTCTCGCTCTGAACCGGCTTTGTTTGTATATTTACTTACTCGCTTCTGCCCACTTCGTCCGCGTGGAACTCGTTTATAGCGCAGCTCGATACAAACTTTCACCCCCTTAGGGGGTGATTTTGGGGATAAAAACTATCCTATATCCTTCCCCGGGACTCAAACTATCTCTATACCAAATTTCACCTAAATCGGTTCAGCGGTTTAAGCGTGAAAAGGTAACAGACAGACACACTTTCGCATATTAGTATGGATATGAATTTAAGAGAGGACTTTTGACGAAAAGCTAGACTTACCGTTTACTGTATAAAGGAAGCCCTCAATTCCGTGTCCTGTCGCATTACAATTAGTCGAAGGACGGCATACTGCCCTTTCTCCGTTGTCCCGAGAGCCTAAAACGCTCGAGGCACCAGCACTTGCCAATGTCACCAGCAGGCACAAAACACAATAACACGATACACCCAAGAACATAGTGGTCTCAGCATATAAACAAATAATATCAGAACAGCATTCAATCAATCACTACTCGCCTTTTTTTACATTAAACCCAGTCATACTTGTTTTGATAAGCAACACATTAACCACAAACTTGTTTAGCACATATCACTTATAACCGAGGCTGGTTATGCGGGCGATTTTCCTCGTAGCGAGATCGGTTTTTTACCGTTTCGAAACAAAGTGAGCGGCGGCCGACCTCGGTGACGTGGGCAACCATACTGATACAGGTACAATAATACAATTACAATATGTATGTGTCTGTTTGGCTCGAAATTCGAAGTTCGGGTATTTCCATCTCTCTCGCACTTGCTGTACTCGAGTGACAGGGATGCATGTATACGAACTTCGAGTTTCTTTCTACCACGCATAGCGCACCACGCGTAGCGCGCACGCATAACACACCCCGCATAACACACCACGCATAGCGCTCGATGTTGTAGCCCAACTCCTGTGTTGCTTCCGTAGTGGCGGACCAACAGCGAGCGGTGTGCTCACTATTGTGTATCACTGCTACACTGTTCATTCGTATGATACTAAGACCAAATGTACTTATTGGGCACTGTTCAGTAACTGGACAGTTTGAACTAGCATTGGGTTTTCCGAATTGTTGTTACAGGCATTATTAGGCAAGATTAGGGTACGTATGCCACTAAAGCTGTAATTACCAGAGGTACTAGTCATGATATGCTTGACTTCCGGTCATAGTATTACCTACATAGGTAGGTAAGTACATATCTTACATGCTACCTACTAAGAGACACGTCAGCGTCACTATTAGTTTAGGTATTCTATCGTGTTCCACTATGCAATTGGAAATTGTGGCAATTGGAAATAGGTAATTACGGGTTAGGATTAGTAAAATGAAAGCATTTTACGGACAACTTCGTGTAATACAAAAATATTTTTTTTCACATTATATATAATAATACAAAATCATTTTCCTTAAAATGTAGCAAGCCGCCAGTATAACAGTTGAAAGACAATACCCATAATTCGATCTATATCTCAAAAACAAATTCATGATTGTTATATATGTAGATGTAGGTAGGTATGTATAACGTTTTTGTGTACAATAAAAAAAAATGAAGTATAAACAACAGCATCTCGTTGATATTCATTGATATACATCGGCGTGAAAAGGGGTTCCAGCCTCATAGGACTATCCGTCTAATATGTACTCGGCCGGCAACCGCTTACTTCCTGGTCTCTGTAGTAATGTACTATATTATAGTTATCGTTCTTATTACCTACAGTTATTTAACTATTATAAATTAACTAGGTATTTGAGTATTTTGACTAAAAGCAATGCACCGATTGCATGAAATTAGGTTTTTGAAAATTCTTTGTAGAATGCATTTGATTTCATACGACATACTTAATTAAATTATACAAAACTAATTAATAGTAACAAAAAGCAAAAACTTTGACGGACTGATTCTTCAAAAATTAACTTATATCATGTTTATTAGCAAAAATGCCTTTTGGTTAAGCTACGTAGAAAGCAGCAAAATAAGTAAGTAGTAACTTAGTTCTCGAGAAATGAGATTTTTGTGTAGGTTCTTAAAAAATGTAGGACAGGGAACCAGATTTTTGACGTGTACGCTGTTTAATAATTATGAAAAACTCAACGCCGCTGCTCAGTTATTGTAAATACTCTTAGATTTCATCGCGTTTTGGAGGAAATAACTATGCTTTTATATTATACCTCGGCCGTTGTGGCAATTCGTACATAAGTAGATCTTACCCACAAATCTGAGATACCCGAAAAATACAATATTTTTTTAATGTAATTTTTATGCAGTTTAGATAAATAAACAGTGTACACGGAAGTTGTGACATGACAAACGGACTTTTACTGATCCAAATGGAGGAAATGTATATGACACCACCTGGAAATAGGTTTATTATTTAAAGACTATAAGTGCTTTGCAATCGAACAAAACTGTATTTAAAACCTTATGGCGTGTAAGTTTATGCTATTATGACGTCATCATCATCAATTATCATAACATTCATAATATTACAGCAATATCTTCAGAAGGGGTAAACTCCAACCGCACGTAAGTCCCATTTCTTAGCGAACGACGCAATATTAATCGATCAAACATTTAAAAACATTTGAATACATACACGAACATAAATTAGTAATAGAATCTCTTCGTTTTTGAAGTAAATTTTAATTTTAATTAATTAATAAGTAAATTCGTTTATTATTATCATGTGAAATATGAGAGCACTTTGTGACACGAATAAGGTCTGACATTAAATTCGAGGCTCAATTATTAGAGAGTGTAATGACCAAAGCTCACGCGTTTCATACTACGTTTTTCAACACATTTTCGCCTAAAAATTCAAATAGACGATGTTTTAATAGGGCTCGCTAGAATAAGTTTTAGCTCAGATGGAAAAATGGTACGCAAAGATGGTACCTATATCGCCAAGCATTTCAAGTGGTTTTAATTCTATTTATAGCTTTCCTTGTCTCCACAAATTCAACATTTTTCACGATAAACAAACACAAATTGACAATGTTTATTTATAAATATATGTGGAGTAATGGCAGCTATAGTCTATTTTTTTATTCCGTAGACTAAAATGACAACCACAAATGTCAAACGTAGAAATAATGTGACCAGCTATATACAAACAGTGCTGATCTTTGATATCGGTTTGTGAGTAACCGATAAAATCTTGAGTTCATTTTAGATTCATAATAAACAATAAATAAAATCTACTCACAAAATGATACGAAATAAACAATAAATGAAATTTACTCACTACTAATGTACTCAAACATTTAAAATGACATTGACGAATCGCCGACCTGACGCAACGCCTTTTTGGTTTACGTATTTGGCATTCGTTTTTTTACTCGTATAGTGATCGGATGTTTTCAGTCTCGTTTTTAACACGTCACGGATTATCCATTCATTGTGTTACAGACGCTTCATCAACAAATATAAGTACCCCCCAATCGTTTATTTTCGGTTAGTAGGTACCGGTTGAAGCACATCACTGTTTATAAGACGTAAAAAACTAGCAATACATGAAATGTCATTTTAGTCTACGGAATAAAAAAATAGACTACATAAGGTGCATTTGAATTAGGTACCAATACTTTTAGAGTTGATAGTACTCGTCTCTAGGAGTCTATTTATATAAGAAATATTTAATAGATTGTGTTAATTTTTGAAGATATATAACTATATAAGGAAACAACATTACTGCGTAAAAACACCCTGTTAATGATATAGTTAACAATTTTACCGCGAATCATTGACGTGTGTCACACACAGCGATGTTCACTTGACAGCAAGTGTTAAACACCTTGTCAGTTAAATACACAGGATGGTTATTTTTGAACGAAATTTTAAATTATTTATTTAGTTCTAAAAATAAAAACAAAAATATCATATAAAAAGTTATCTTAATTTCTACTTAAAGTTAATTGTTTTGATGTAATGTAACACCTCTTAAAATATGGTACCTAATTCGATGGCACCTTATATGTTTTTAGCGCGCTTCGTGTTGTTCGCACACTTGTGCGATGGGTGTGGAGGCACTCAAATGTAACCCCTTAACAGCCAGTAAGTACCTACAGCATGAAGTAAATATTTCCTTATCAACGAAATAATCAAGTTAATTGTTACCGGAAATAAACAATTTACATAAGAATAGTCTTATTCACACAAAGTTTTTTATTTTTGTCGAATACGTACAGAAAACACCTTGTAATTGCGAATTAACTAACTAATCGTGCTATATGTATTACCAAAATACCGGATTATGAGCCTAAGGGCGACTCAGTAAGAGCTAAGTGACGAGCAAATGTGATGAAAAAACCATTGTCCCGTGACCATGGATGTTGGCAACACATCCAAGACGTCGGGAGACCTCAGTGAGGTAAATAAAAAGGTTAATCATACGCGATTAAGTCCCGTTTAGTATAAATGATGTGTGCGAATCGTCAAAGTATAAATCAATATATGTGATGAAACTTCATAAAACTTATGAGTACAAAAAATATCGCAGGAGTTCTGTAATAATTATAAATTTTATTGTATACTAGCTTCTGCTCACGATTCCGTTCCTCTTAATAATACTAATATGGATATATCACGTGTTTGTTATTTTGGCATTATCACTGCCATGGTTATCTTGTGATAAAGACAACATGAAGCAGCCATCTCTTTCTAGCGAGCGATGTTAGAAAAAGAAAAGTGCTTTATCTTTTTATTATCGCTTATCTTTTTATTATCGCGTGATAAGTAAGACATATAATAATTACATCAGTTAACATTATACAGTTGAATATGTATCAATATTGTCGATTCGGTAAACTTCCACAATCCATGATAGTCTTTGCATAGTCTTTGGGAAATAAAGAGTGAGTGAGTAAACTTGTAATAATGTGGCTGTCACATCAACTGGTTCATTAACCGTTGAATTTGTCTAAATGACATGACACCACCTTATCATACGGTTATATTAGGTATAATATCATGCAACCCAATATAAGTTGTGCAAGTTATAGTCGTAGTACCAGCCTCATATGTAATTCACAACCTTTCTCTACTGGCCACTCAACCCTGGTATGACCCGTCCAAGAGATTCGTAAATATTAATCGGAGATCAGACTAGTGAGCTGTCAAACCATAGAGGAAATTATTATTGTCAAACGCTCACACCATTTGCCGACAGCTCACTATTCAGCCCTGGTCAAGAGGTCAAAATCATAAAGGGACCTATGATGGTCGAGTATAGTGTTGTGTTCCTGGAGGTGAGCAAGGTCGCCAGAGCTCTCGAGCACGCGTTGTTTTGAGAGCGAGGGAATTTGTTCCCTCAGCTGTCAACACGGCGAATCCTCAAACATATCAAGGGTCGGCAACGCCCATGTTACTCCTTTGGAGTTGCATGCGTCTATAGGCTGCGGTGTCCGCTTACCATCAGGCGGGCCGTACGCCTGCTTGCCACCGTCGTTGTATAAAAAAAAATAACACATCCTTAGAAGTTTCCCCGTAGAATCCCATATCGATCTTTTTAAATAAAAAGCGATAAATGACAAACGCGACCATCATAAAGTATTGTACGAGTAAAATGCATTCACAAATGTTAACCAAATCAAAAATAATCCTAAGTAGACCTGTATAAAACTATTAATCGTTCGACTAGAAGCGTTTCGCCCATGTAAGACTAACGCCTTGGTGCCTCTGGGAAATGGCACATCTCTAACAAAATTATTCGAGTTACATTGCGAGCTTGTTTAGCATTTAGCATGCTTATTGGGTTCCAGTAAAACCTGCAGCAGCGGATTTTTCTCTTCATGGTCCTGTCTCGGTAATCGCGAAGGTGGATCTAAGTCGAGGGGCCCAATTAGCGATTCTTGACGCAACGGCGGCATGACCCGGCATAGCTTAACCCAGAATTTATCGGCATCCCAATCGAGGTAGGTGTGATTATACAAGTAATGTTGTAGATCCTTTGGCAGTGCTTTCTCATTATGCAAGCCGCAACGGACGATGAGCACCCGCGCTGTTTGACACTGCATCGCATGAGTATGCGCTGCAAGAAACTCATCTTTCGTCCACTCCGAATTAGCGTAGTGGTCCGAAACGAGTAAAAGCGTGCGTCGGGCTTTCAACACGGAGTTGGCGATCTGGTCCATCACATGCTCTCCTGGGCTCCAATCGATCTGATGATCTATTGTAGAATAGCCGAGTTTTTCCAAACCAGATTTCAGCTCTTGAAGTTGGTTAAGGTCGGGATGGGCATATGAAAGGAACACATCATGTGTTTTGTTCGGGTCGTCGATATCGTCATTGGCGCTGTCAATCCAGCGGTGGCACAAGTCATGTCTGAATAGAAATTGCTTTAGGCGTGGCAACATACGTGGTATTAGCAGAACCGCTACCACCACCAGCAGCAACGGAACTGCTGTGCCGAATAGTATCGGCAACAGAGGATTGGAGCATAGCTCACTTTCGGTTTTCTCTGAAACGAGGCGCTCGTCCTTGCACTCCGTTGTATTCCAATCACGTACCTGTGTACAACGGCAAACGGTGAATAGATATTGCAACTTAATATTAAATGAACATGGAAAATTATTTGGCTCTTGCGAGTATATTAAAAGCTAAAATGTGTACTGCTGACAACTTTATGGCTAACAAGTTCCATCACGGTTCGGAGCTGATTCCGTAATTCTTTAAGGCTTATTATTTTCGCGGCGACAGAAAAATTAAAGAGCAACAAACTATTTGCAACTAAAATAATAACTTGTCAGCGATTAAATATTTTGGCAATCATTTATATTAAATGAGCTTTAAACTAAGGATATTTTAAAATTCAAATAATGGCAGCTACTTTGAGGTAGCAGAAATAATAAACAAGATTACTGAAATCATAGGCGAGGTACTATAAATAATGACTTGGCGACTAATATTAGCAGAAGGATAACAAACTTTATATTAGTGGCAACTACAGGTCTCCATCTAAAAAAGCATTTTGGGCTTTGATTTGCTGGCAGCTTAAATATTAAAATGGGTAATATATAAAAGTAATGGGGAGTTATTTTTTTAGTTTTCGAAACCATAATTTAATGAAAACGGCGATAAGTCGCGGATAGGTTAGAAGACGGAAGCGGGAGCTTTGCTCCCGCTTTCGTCTTCGCGGTTATTTTTTTTATAAAAGAGCGGAAAAACCAGCAAATTAACAAAGATGAATCCGAATGCATGTTTAGTATGGCGTTTAAATATTATTTATACGGGCCAAAATTATTATTTATACATGCAATTTTCAACTTTGATTAAAGCTCTTAAAGTGTCGCACAAAGTACTTTTTTTATGACCTTGATTTATTTTATATGCAATCTCCATTGAACAATTAGAGTAGGCCATTTTCAACTTTTTATCCGCTGTCATGTTTCTGCTTAATTAGTTAATTCTGTCGCCAAAACAATAACTCGATGCTAGTTTATATTGAAACAAAGCCGAAAATTGATTACTTAGCTGCTACTTTTTACTTTATACTAGTCTCCGCAATTAGTCGCCAACTTATTATTTTTGCTACCCCCTTTAATTTTTTGTAAATCCCAAAATCAGATTAATTTGTCGCCGCGTTAAATACATGCCATTCTTTAAAAAGCATTATTTGCATATACAATGTGGGAAGATCGTCTGCCAAAAGATTATGGTGGGTAGGTAGGGTCACTTGGAACACATTGTGTGCCAATTAAGACACTCGCCTTCCCACGGTGTTTTTTTTAAGGCATCAAATATAATGACCACCAAAAAATGCTTTGATACCCTAAGCTCTTTTACCAAAAAAATATACTGAACCCCAAAAATAATAATTCTACCATTACAATAGTACTAGCTATTTTAGTAACGACTGCACTTTAAATTGTATTCGAACACCAAATTTACTAAATGATCACCAAACCTTTGCGACCAAATTAATACAATACTTCTACCTAAATAACCCACTATGATTGCCATAAAATATATATGAATGTTACCTAATAAAGTATCATCATCATCATCATATCAGCCGAAAGACGTCCACTGCTGGACAGGCCTCCCCCAAAGAGTGCCAAAGTGACCGATCTCGCGCCACCCGCATCAAGCGGACTCCCGCAACCTTTAACAGGTCATCAGGCCACCTTGTCGGGGTAAATAAAGTATAATGATTCCAAATTTACAAGTGCTACCAAAACCCGAATCAGTTCACCCTACTTCCACGTGGTCTTGTCTGTCCTACCCCTAGAGTGTATATAAAAGCCCGCGGAGCCAGAAGCTCGCGAAGGAGGTCCTGAGTTGAACGGGGTGCACGAGGGCCAAGCGAAGCGAGTGGGGGAAGGTGGCGAGCGAAGCGAGCCGGCGACCTCCCGAGCGGAGCGTAGGTCGAGTGCGCACGTGAAATGAAGGGCCGACGAAGCGAGTTTCTGGCGGGAGCCCGGGCGGACGGCGGGACACTGAGTCCCAGAAACGAAAGCGGGGCTCCGTCGAATTACGGAAATGATTTTACTATTTTTGATTTAGCAATGATTTATTAGGATAGCATTTTCTTTCATAGGATAGTAAGAAGTTATTATTTGCGTTATTATTTCACATTTATAGGAGATACAATTTTGGTGATCATTTACTATTTTTGGGTAAGCAATGATTTATTAGGATAGCATTTTCTTCAATAGGATAGTAAGATGTTATAATTTGGGTTATTATTACACATTAATAGGAGATAAAATTTTGGTGATCATTAAACCATTTTTGGATTAGCAATGCTTTATTAGGATAGCATTTTCTTTAATAGGATAGTAAGATGTTATAATTTGGGTTGCTATTTCACATTCAAATGGAGATAAAATTTTGGTGATCATTTAGTATTTTTGGCAGTAAAAAGTATTTTTCTGGCGTTATATTTTACTATATCTGGTGGTCCATTAAACATATGCCTTTTTTATTATTATTTATTTTTATTTTATCTCGGCATTTGCCAAAAAATACAATTTTGCTTAACAATCTTCTTTTATAAGTTGAGGAATAAATTTAGTTCGAATTTAATGTTTTTTTTAAGTATTTTTACAGAATAGATGGTATTTTCAAATTTTTTGCCGGAAAATTGAGTCATTCTTCAGTCATGAACTGCAGGTTTAAAAAAAACTTTTGTACTGTGACATAAAAAGGCAGGTAAGCAAAATTGTATTTTTTTGGCAATTACAGAGATAAAAAAAACACCGTGGGAAGGACGAGTGTTAATTGACACAAAATGTGTTGCAAGTGATCCGACCTACCCATCCTAGTATTTTGGCAGACGATCTTCCATACGGCCTGTATAACAAATGACGAACTTAACGCCATAAGCCATGTATCATGCAATCAACTATTAAGATAAATAGAAAGAGAACTCATAATATATACACATCCTACTATGATATTAAAATGCGAAACTTTGGATGTTTGGATGTTCCGATGTTTGTTACTCAATCGCGCTTAAACGGCTCAACCGATTTGGATAAAAAATTTCACGAAGATAGTTTATAGCCTGGACTAAAATAAAAAATAGTTTTTATCCCGGCTCCACGCAGATGAAGTCGCGGGCGGAAGCTAGTACAATATAATTACTTAGATATTGCCAACTTTATTTATGTTACTAGTTTAGAACTATTGACAAATGTGAAAATAACTATATTTACCACATCTTTAAGAACACTGAAGGCATATGCGTCGGCGCACTCGCAGGCAAGCTGGTTGCCGGTGAGGTTCACTTGTGAGTTGGTCTCCTTAAGAGCACGCGCTGTCGCCGGTGATATTTGCGAAATGCGGTTGTACCTCACGTCTAACACCTGGAATCAAATAAGACATATCAACATACATTTTGTTGTCGTCATTAATCCCACAGTACTTTTGTCTTTCATTAAAATAAGTCCTTTTTTTCTTGGAGCCGATTGAAATATGTTGCAAAAAGGACTACTGGAAATCAGAACTTAAAGATTGATTACATAGTTGATTTGTTAAAAAGGTCCTGAGCTCTCTGTCGATGCCGAAGATTTTCTGCGGGTCTAGTCGGTACAGCATAGGGTGCAAGGGTCAGGTTAATAGGTTAAGGAGTTGAATTGTAAAATATATCGAGTTCTTTGAAACGCCATTCTGACCGGATTAGGAAACAACGAAAACTGATTTGCAGATATATGATTCTTGAATATATATTTGTTCATTTGATTGAACTTAAAACATAGTTGCTTAAAATTACCTCGATGAAAAAAACAAAGTTAGTTCTTTATTTTCCTGTTTGACCTCAGCCTACTCAAACAATACATTATTAAACGACACAATCAAGTTAACATGATGGTAATTTCACCTCATCTAAAATTTTACTAAATGAAATATGAATCATAACAAAGTTAGATATTTATCGAAGTTTTGTCTAAAAAAGCTATTTCCGAAGAATTTCGCATCTCGTTTTCTTGTGCGCGCAAGAAATAAGTGCATTGAGTTTAACTCTAATCAAGGCATCATCCCCTTTAAGAGACACGCGACATCTTTAAAATTTAAGGTACTTACGAGTATATTAGGCTAAGGTGGCCGCTTACCATCAGGCGGCTTGTACGATTGTTTGTCTAAAAAATGTTGTTGTATAAAAAAATATACTAACATGCAGGGTTTTGGGTATGTTTTCCAGTGTGCTGATGCTGTTGTTTGCCGCGTATAGCTCGACCAGCGTTATGTTTGGCACTTGGTCTAGCGTCCCGGGGGCTACGTGCAGCACCAGCGGGTAGTTTGGCGCCGCGGGCGGCCATTGCAGCGGCTGTGACGGCGCGGTCGCGCACTGCACTATTGTAGCATTGTCCCGTGGCCGATTTGTACAATTACACTCTGTAAGTAAATTAAGTACATGATTACATTGACTATTGTACGTCACTCTCGGAGGCAAGTGAGATTTACCGCCCAGTGCCCACGGGCGCAGCGACAAATCTCACTTCACACCCAGGAGAAGACGTAAAATTGTGTACGCACCTCGGGCGATAATTCTTTAAGTCCCAGGTCGCATATTTATGGCGATCACAAACACCTGCGGTCTGGGAAATTCACGAATTCACCGCCCTATGTACGTAATGTACTATTTCACCTCAGAAACTCGAACAAAGCATATTTTGCTGCGTGAAAACAGTGTGCAAAATGCGATTTTGCTTCTTCATAGTATGGGGTATATTATAAGTTCGGAATATTTGAACGTTATCAGCTCCGTCCCTTTTATTTCATTACGAAATAAGTTTCTGACAAAAATTCCATTTTTGGTACAAGCTTTTATTGCCGACTGTACTTTTCTATATACCATCATCTACTATTAATACTACTATACTACTCATTGTGACGATTCTAACGAGCCCAAACTCAACGGGGTTACGTCGGTTAAGTACTGAATTCCCATGGCCACCTTCTGTCTCCGTCATCAGATCAGCTCGATGGTACCATAATATTGAATTGTCATCCAAACTATACTTATACCCAAAATTTCACCGGGAAGTGGGTCAAATTTAACTTGCAAGATTAGTCCCATACTAACAGGGCAAGTTAAATAAAAGCTTGTAAAAAGAAAATGGCAGTCATAGGTCAATCCATAGTACAACCATCGAATTTCAAAGTAGACCCCCCAATAAAGCGCGAAACAAGTAACACGTTCGAAAAATATCAAATTACCAAGTTTAAATTACCAATTTCAATTGAAGAATGTTTAAATGAAAACATCTCATAATAAACTCCATTTTTCATAAATATTCATAAAAAATAGGTATACATGAATTTTATTACGCTAGCTAATGAATAATTCTAGTTTTAACAATCTTAGATATTGTGAACGTACTTATACCACATCGGACGCAGTTTCCGAAGGCAAACGCGGCGCCTCGCCCCTTTTTAAAATTGCGTTTGTACTTCCCCGAGACTCGCATAAAAAAAACAACTTTCTTTTCTTTTTTGCACATGGTTGCACTAATAGTACATTACTGCAGCCGCCGGGAAAGAAGGGCTTGCCGGGTGAGTAGGTATAATGATACGAAGCCGGCAAGCCCTTTTCACGGCTAGGCATGTATAGTGCTTTTCTCAAACATATGCAATGAAATAAGAAATATCACCACTCAAAAAACCAACCTGCATTTATTTTATGTACTTGTCCTTCGATTTTGGCGGCAACAAGTTATTCATTGCTAATTCGGCCTCCACCCTCAATTCCGGCGGAGTACAATTAGTTTCTTCGTCGCTGTTATCATCGGAACTCATTTAGAAATTTTATTTATAAATATCAACCACAAACATACACTACACGACAAAAGACTTTTAATTTTCACTCCAATCCCTCCATAATGTTTTTTTACGTAGGTAAATCGTCCGTATTACGCGTGTGTACAAATTGATAATGAGAATCTTAATTTTTGTAATAATTAAAATAAATGCAGAGGATTTTAAATATTGTCTAGGTCTCTGGTGACTTACGAATAGACAATATTTTAAATTTATTCATCAACACATTGAATCATACATATTTCTATTCTTAAATCAGTTCGTGTGTAATAGCCATTAACGCGGATAATTTTGGCCCGATTTCGAATTCAGTTGTTTAGCCTGTTCATGAACACAGACGCCATATTTAATTAAGCATTAAAATAGTTATTTGTGCAACAAGAGAGCAAAGTTTGTTTTTGCTGCGAGTGCTAATTTTGAGTCCTGAGGAAGCGAAAGATTCCAAAATTGAATCACGAGCGTAGCGAGTGATTCAAAGTTTGAATCTTGAGCGCAGCGAAGGACTCAAAAGCACGAGATGCAAATACTTTGCTCTCGAGTAACACATACAACTTTTCACCTCAGCAGTGAGAACATATTCACATCAAAAAATAGATCATAGTATCATACGTACCTATTCGTCTCAAGATTATTCAGGAAGAAAACTTAATTAGGCGTTAGTTACTCCTTGTTTTAACTCCTGGGCGCCGGCCGCGCCGTTATTCAATACTAGAATGGCGAGACAAGGCGCGAGAAACCAAAGGATATTTCAGTATCTAAGTATACGAGTGCCGCGTGACACTAACACATCACTAAAAAAAAACTAACCGTGTTATTGTTAAAATTCACAGATTTTACTAATATCTTCGAGATATTTTTGAAATATTTATCATTATCACAAAAGGCACACATTAGTATATTACGTGTATCTCGCGTGCACACCAAAAACTAGCCGTAATGTTGTTAAAATACTGCCTTCGTCACGTCACTGACTTCACTATATTTCCTAGTTAGATAGAGAATTGATTTATCCTTGTAGTTTTTATATTTAAAACCAATATCAATAACGCAAGAATGGCGAATAAATTCTACATAATAAAATCTCAAACAAATTAACAGCGCGCAACTTTTTAAAAGGGGCGGGGCCCCGCGCTTGCGTTCGGAAACTGCATCTGTGGTATACGTTCATAGAATTTAAATTGTTTAAACTAGAATTTTTAATTAGCGAGCATAATAAATATCGTGTTTACCTATTTGTTATGAAAAATGAAGTTTTTTCTGAATCTTTTATTTATATATTCTTCAATTTAAAATTCCTTTGTATAATTATTTTGGCAATTTAAACTTGTTGAGTTTTCGAACGTGTTATTTGTATCCGCTTTTTTGGGGGATGTTTGGGGGTCTACTTTGAAATTCTATGGTCGAACTATGCATCGACTCCATATGTCTGCCATTTTCTTTTTCTATGGTCGAACTATGCATCGATGCATATGTCTGCCATTTTCTTTTTTCGTAAAGGAATGAAAGTGACAGTGCTAATAAAGTTCAAATATTCTGAACTTGTAATAGACCCCATACTAAGACCGCATACGACGAAATGTCAGTGCTCTGCACCAAAATTAAAAAGTTACTTTGTCTCACGGAGTGAGCAAAGTCGCATTTTGCACACTGTTTTCACGCAGCAAAATATGCTTGTTCGAGCTGCTGAGGTGAAAAAAATACTTCCCGGCCTAGGCCTTCAATTTTGTTTGAAATTCCTTTACAGTTCTCTCGAATTGCTCCGCCCGAAATGTGATACTTCGAAGCCTGATATGACGCACGTAACGACGCCGACGACGTGTAATGTTTCCAGTTTCAGAAATTTGCAGTTAATGGGCGTGGTAGGCACTAGGTGTACAGATTGGCCAAGCGGTATGCGGTCATAAATATGGCGATTATTACCTGATGGCCTGCAAGTACCGATATACGGACAGGAGATCTCGTCAGGACCATATTTCAGCAGCGTGTCGTGTTCGAGTTTTGGCACGCAATTCACGTCGCCGTTAATGCTCAGCAGCGAGCAGTCGCGCAGCACCTCCCGCAGCCAGTAGGCGTCGCAGTTACACGGCAACGAAGTTAACGTTACCTCAAGCGGTACTCGCTGTAACTGTAACATGCAAGATAACATTTGATGCTTACGTAGCTGTAGCTACTACGTATATTTTTGGCTCGGGCTCGGGCTTTTCAGGCGTCATTTATTTCTTTATTTAATGCATGATAATGCACAGCGCAACTTATTTATAGACGGGAACACCCAAATACTCCGAGATATTTAATGCCGAATTTGCTATTTCCGATTTTCAAAACTCCTAATTTCATAATTCCTAAGACTTATAATTACGATGACTAAAAAACACGAATTTCATTTTACCGAATATTACAATGTCGATAGTTTGCTTTTCCGATTTTTATAACTCCGAACAATCAAAAGCGCGAAGTGTCAATGGCCCGAAAAACAGTACTCCAATTATCAAATTTCCGAAATTTCATTACTAATTCGGAAATCTGATATTCGGGATTATGAACTTCGTATTTTCAATAATCGGAATTTTATTTCTTAGGAATTATGAAGTTCGGATTTTTGAAACTACAAGGGGAATAAAAAATCCGAAAATTACGATTCTTATTTCCCGTAGAGAATAGGGTTTTGCCTTTTCTCCGAAGCCCCCGCAGTAAAAAAACAATGTAGTCGTAACAATGGTATTATTGGTAGGTTAACCCTAAGTTAGCTTGTGTCCCTTAGAGCGGAAATAGGCACCCCGCGAAGCGGGGTGACGTCGACCCGCTGGCGGTTAGGTTAGGTTAAAATAATTGGCGTGTGTCCCTGGCTCCGTAGTATAGGTATATATATAATCCTAAGGCTGAACTCGCATTATTGCATTAAGTCTGCCTTTATACGCCCAACATTCTATTTTTTTTATAATCTTCTTATTCTTAATCTTCTTTTTATTATATATTTACAAGGATAATGTGTTGTACACAATTTGCTCACAATATTCTGTATAGGAAATGCTTGTAATTCGTTTTCCATCTACCCATCTTCCTATTAATAGTTAACTTGTTCCTTATGATTATGAATGATGACGATTAATAGGGTATATTCATGTATTTTTTTATATTTTTAAACGATTCTATAATAATTATAAAACCGGAAAAAAATATTACACTTTCACACTATCATTATGAGCTAAAAAAATTAATTAAAACTATTATTATTTTCGGACGATTGAAACGCCGCCATTTTGGCGCGCTCATTTTGTGACGTCACTGTGCACTTAGAATAAATTAACAACGAAGTGTTTGATTCACAGTTTTAATAAAAGTCAGTGATTAAAGCTTGTAAGATCAACTTATTGTAACGGAAGAGCACACAAAAGCTTATTATAAATATTGTATTGCCCCTATGTGTGAAAATAACATTAAAACTGCACCTGACGTGATATATTTTCATATGCCCAAAGATGCAAATATAAGAAAAAAGCGGTGTAAGGCGATGAGGAGATATAATGTATCGTGCTTGAGTAGTTTATATTGTTGTGAAGATCATTTCAAAGTGAGTATTAAATATGTTTGTACCTACCTAAAATCTTTTTTATTAGGACACGCGAACAATATAAACAATAACCTAACCTAAAAATGAATTACAAGTATACTTATTCGTAAAACTATTCTGATTCCCAATTTTTTAGTTATTAATGTTACAAATATTATGATTGTTGTTGATCAACCGTTGGCTACGTGTGTTGATTTTGATCACGAAACGTTTTAGCTAAGTTTCTTTGTTTTTACTGAGTGCCCTACACAAATTTGTTTTATTTATAACTCTTGACGTAAACAACCTAAGTTTGTTATGTCCATAAAGATGTTCTCAACATGCAACATACCTAATGCCTACATATCATTGATTATATAATATAGATATGTACTAGTTTGTTATTACACTACACTTATTTAAGAAAGACACCTTTACGAGGTACCTACGTACTTAGTCATCATGAACACATTAATTTTAGGCAGATTATCCGACTGTGCCTTGACAAAACCGCTTCCAGTCATTGTAGCGAGTCTTTTTTCACAAGGAGTCACTGCTTTCAGTTAATAATTCCCAAAAAATACTGATTATTTATCATAAACAACGGCTAAACATTGCGAATAACTTTCAATAATCATACAAACGACCTGTTGACAGTAGACACCGAGTGTACTGTGACATCACGATTCGCTCCGCCAATAGCGTTGCGTTTTGGAAATTTGCGAGAGAATTTGAAAATTACTACTTTTTAATAATTAAATTTGTTAATAGAAACATGATTATTTGTAAAAATAATCATGTGTGTATATTTACTAAGCAATAAAGATTACTCATGATTTTTTTCGTCTATTTCTGAATCACATGCATATTCCCTATTGTGTATTCATGCGATTTGCTATTCATTTTCTTCACTCCAGGCGTTTAAAATGCGGATGCGTACCTACCAACCTACCTACCTAACCCCTTACCTATACCTAAGTACTTATTTCGTGTGTGTTAGTAACAGAAATATGTAATTCTGATTTTTCGGATTTTTGTTTATTTGGGTTTATAATTGGTCGGTGTAATGATATTCGGATTTTTGAAAATCGGTATTTTAATAATCGGAATTCGGATTTTTGATATTTCGGAATGTTATTCCGTCGGACTTATTATTATTCGGGGTATTGAAATTCGGAATTTTGATAATCGGAGATGCAACCTTTAGACCTTTTGAAATTTCGGATTTATGAAAATCGGATTATTGAAGAATTGGAATACTTATATTAGGAGTTTTAAAACATTCGGAATTATGATAATCGATATTATGACATTCGTGATTTCGATTATCGGAATTTAGTTTTTCGTATTTATGTAGTGTACCCTTTATAGACACAATAGTAAAACCATGTAGCCAATTAAAGGTTCTCACTTATAGAAATAAACGGGTAGTATTTAAACGAGTAACTAAATTAAAGTTTTGAGTGTCAAAAATAATTAACTCAGGTTATAGTATTACTAAGTGAGCGAACTGACTGCGAGTGACGAGAAATTAACAGAACAGCAAACTTATAAACATTGATTTGAGTTACTTAAAATACAAAATGAGAAAAGCTTCATAATATTTGAGCGACCTAATATTTGTTTGATACATTAACCACAGTAATCTATCGCGCACTAATGGCAAGCATGGCAATGGCAATAATATACAACTACAAGGTAGTTAATAAATTAAGATATATAAATTCTAGTAACCCGAGCGTACACCTGAAGTAACTACCTTGGTATCCATGAATAGTCTTATCAGTTTAGTTTGTATTGCTTATGACACACTTCCAGTGTTATGTACGGGTACACTACATAAATACGAAAAACTAAATTCCGATAGTCGAAATCACGAATTTCATAATACCGATTTTCATAAATCCGAATGTTTTAAAACTCCTAATATAAGTATTCCGATTCTTCATAAATCCGAATTTCATAAATCCGAAATTTCAAAAAGTCTAACGGTTACAACTCCGATTATCAAAATTCCGAATTTCAAGACCCCGAATAATAAGAAGTCCGACGGAATAATAATCCGAAATATCAAAAATCCGAATTCCGATTATTAAAATACCGATTTTCAAAAATCCGAATATTATTACACCGACCAATTATAAACCCGAATAAACAAAAATCCGAAAAATCTGACTTACGAATTCCTGTTACTGATAATTATCAAATTAATCATTAAAACAACGCCCAACGTCTAAGATCACTCTCGCAGCTAACACACACGAATTAAGTACCTAAGATCCGCATTTTAAATGGCTGGAGTGGAGAAACTGAAAAGCAAATCACATGAATACACAATTAATCGACATCATTCACAAGGAACAAGCTAACCATTTATGGGTAGATGGAAAACGAATTACAAGCATTTCCTATACATAATATTGTGAGCAAATTGTGTACAACATCATGTGTATTATCATTGTAAATATATAATAAAAAGAAGATTAAGAATAAGAAGATTATAAAAAAATTGAATGTTTGGCGTATAAAGGCAGACTTACACGCCAATTATTTTAACCTAACCTAACCGCCAGCGGGTCGACGTCACCCCGCTTCGCGGGGTGCCTATTTCCGCTCTAAGGGACACAAGCTAACCCTAACCTAACCTACTAATAATACCATTGTTACGACTATTTGTTGTTTTTTTTACTGCGAGGGGCTTCGGAGAAAAGGCAGAACCCTATTCTCTACGGGAAATAAAAATCATATTTTCGGATTCCTTTATTTCCCGTGTAGTTACACGCGATAAGACCGCCTGTTGTCTGCCATTGTTAATGTTTAATTTACCTCTATTTTTCTATTTTATTTTTACTATGTCTGGTGAACAAATAAGAATATTTGTATTGTATTGTAGTTTCAAAAATCGGAATTTCATAATTCCTAAGAAATAAAATTCCGAATATTGAAAACACGAAGTTCATTATCCCGAATATCAGATATCCGAATTAGTAATGAAATTTCGGAAATTTGATAATCGGAGTACTGTTTTTCGGGCTAATGATACTTCG
The DNA here is from genome assembly GCA_945867215.1 of Epinotia demarniana. Taxonomy (NCBI): domain Eukaryota; kingdom Metazoa; phylum Arthropoda; class Insecta; order Lepidoptera; family Tortricidae; genus Epinotia; species Epinotia demarniana. The sequence continues at coordinate 15,042,153 of OX244261.1, forward strand.
CGCTTCTGATTGTTCGGAGTTATAAAAATCGGAAAAACAAACTATCGACATTATGAAATTCGGTAAAATGAAATTCGTGTTTTTTAATAATCGTAATTATAAGTCTTAGGAATTATGAATTTCGGAGTTTTGAAAATCGGAATTAGCAAATTCGGAATTAAATATTTCGGAGTATTTGGGTGTTCCCGTTATGTACACTACTCACTGAGGCGTACTACCAGCCAAAATATGACATCGTCTGAGGTCACGTCAATTGACCAGATAGGTACTCGAACCGGACGAATTCCATTAAGGCCAGCGGAGTGAAAAAGATTCTTGGATTGAAAAAGAGTCAATAGTGAGCAACCAAAGCAAACACAGCTGACTTACTTAATGAGTCATTTTTCATGCATTCCGTGTTCTAGGTAACATTTGACTCATAATAAAGGATGAGGCGTGAATGACGACCGCTTTAGCCTAGTTGGTAGTGACCCTGCCTACGAAGCAAGAGGTCCTGGGTTCGAATTCCGGTAAGGGCATTTAAATTTGTGTGATGAGCACGAATATTTGTTCCTGAGTCACCCATGGATGTTTTCTATGTATTTAATTATTTATTTATCTAAGTATATAAGTATGTTTAGTGTCGTCTAGTACCCATAGTACAAGCTTTGCTTAGTTTCGGACTATTAGGTCGATTTGTGTAAGAGTGTCCCCTTATATTTATTTATTCTTTATTAATTTAATGAATAATGATGCACCAAAAATAAATCAAAATATTACTGTTTCGTTCAACATTTATGTGACTGTATTAATAATACCTAATAAACAATAGTTTTCTAGTTGTAAGGGTTACTGAGCTAAGACGAAGACGGACAGACAGACAGACGGACGGATATGGCGAAACTATAAGGGTTCCTTGTTGACTACGGAACCCTAAAAATATGATGAAAACGTATTTTTATTAACATTTAATTTTTTAAGTGTCGAATTTTTTTTAAGGGAACCACTATATTTTTGAGGCAAATATTTTACGTACTTCGATTGTTTTGATAATAAAGGCGTTCCATTACGTTTTTATTGAAAATATTCTTTTTTACACTTCTTGCTTCCAATAAACTTACAAAAATAAACGTCCTGTCGGGGGCTACAAACGATGATGGTTTATTTTTCCATTATATTCGTTCACTCTGTATCATATCGTTTAAAATTTGATCGTGGCGACTTCCGCGTTAAATTAACACGAGACAAAAAATACTTAATAATATAATTTGTTTCGATAAGAATTATTATTTTAAGCAATACATAAATTCGTTAAAAATACTACCGTCGTGGCTGACCCCTCTGGCGTGGTAGACGACATCTGTTTGCGACAGTGAGTGTAATTTTCTTCTGTGACGTCAATCTTGCTCAATTTGTTTTCGGTCAGGTTGATCGACACCGTCCCGCTCACCACCCTCTGCATCTTAAAGTCGTCGTACTGAGGAAATGAATAGGTAAATTTTAGTACAGTCAGCGTCATATAGTTAATAGCAGCCAGAGTAGCCAAATATTTATTAACACACCCTTCTTGTAGTAATAAATATGTGTACCGAAATATTTGGCTGCCTTGGCTGCTACTAACTAAGGTAATAAGGCAGGTCGGCTAATAAGGCCCAAGTAATCAAAATCGTATTATATACGATATGATATGTTTTTGGTTACTTGGGCCTATAGCGATATGTAAGGAAACGCGTCCTTGATACCAAGCGGACAAACAAGGTACTACACGCGCGCGCGTGGTGCGTGGCACGTGGTACAAAAATCGGGCCGAAACAGACGTGAGTATTTAATGTACTATTACATTAATAATGTTGGGGTTCGCTGTTGCTCTACGTCCGTAGGAATTACCTTATAATTCATAATTCATTTATTATTTGCAAACCATGGTATTACAAGATGTTACAAGGTTATAGAGTACAGTATGGACCCTGTTAGGGCAAAGCAAAAACTTATAGTTAACTTAATCTATAGAATAAAAATATCAAGTACTAACATTTTTATTTTAACCTAGGTATATTTGTGATTTCTACTTAAGTTATATGTTCAAGTATTCTTTGATTGTGTAAAAAGCTTGTAACAACAAATAGTTTTTTAGTTTTGTAACAAATAGTGTGTACTTTTCCTCAGCTGATATGTGTCTCGGTAAGTTATTATATATTTTTATAGACATGGAATGTGGTCCCTGTGAGTTCATTTTAAGTTTGGTTACAGTAGTTTGGATTAGTTTGTCTCTGGGTTGCAAATTATGGATTCCTTTAATCATATCCTTCGCTTGTGTATAAAGGCTAGGGTGTTTCCGCACGAATTTGCACGTCTCCAGAATATACAAGGATGTCAGTGTTAGGATGTTCAATTTTGCAAAATGAGGTCTACATGATTCGTCATTTCGTATGTTACTTAAGATCCTTATGCATCTTTTTTGTATTAAAAATAACTTGGGAACATCAGTACTGTTGCCCCATAGAATAATTCCGTACTGTAACCATGCTTGGGCAAATGCATGGTAAGCGGAAATTGCTGGTTTTAGATCGGCAGTTTTTTTTATTTCCCTCAAGGCATAAGTGAACTGGGATAGTTTTGTGGCAATTTTAGCTACGTGACACTTCCAGTTTAAGTTTTGGTCCATTTGTATACCTAGCAAAGAACACGAATGGACTCCTTCCATTCTTGAGCCATTATAAAACAAATCTGTTTCTAAAGCAGGTCTTTGACGAGGCCGAAACTGAATAAAATTTGTTTTTGACAAGTTAATTCGCAAATTATGCTCTTCTAGCCAAGCTGTCATTACGTTTAAAGTAGACTCTAGTTTTTCAGTTAACTCAATGGTGTTCTGGCAGGGCAGAACTATAGATATATCATCCGCGTATAGAAAGCATTCCGTGTCTGGGTTTTGTGTAGCTATTATTTCAGGAAGATCATTGATGTACAGTAGAAACAGGATACATCCAAGGACACTTCCTTGCGGAATAGAGCAAGTTGTTTGTACTTTTTGCGATCGCCCTTAAATAACCCTACACGTGATCCCCGGGTGGTGCTAACAGAGCAACAGCTTGGCAACTGCACTGTCTTCCAGGATCTCGCAGTGCTCACTGGATACTCCAAGTACACGAAAATGAAAGCAAGAAATGTCAGAAAAGATGCAGGACCGCGTCATATGACAAGAGACGTCGGGCCTTCTGTTCGGGTCTGCTCTGCTCATTAAACATTGAAGGCATAAGCCTAGCTAAATCAGAATGCATGCTAAACGTTCTTAAAGAACATGACGCAGATGTTGTTCTCCTTCAAGAAACTCACGCAAAAGACCCGTCCCAACTGTACCGAAGAGGAAACATCCCCGGATACTCGATGGTTGCTGCTACATACCATGCCCAATACGGTACCGCCATCTATGTTTGACAGTCCATCGGTCACACGTGCAACATACTAGCGAATGAGATAAGTCCAGAGAACATTGCAACGATTGTCATGCAAGTAGGCGAGATACAACTTTGCAACATATATAAGCCGCCCCTCAGCAAATGGCCCACCCCTGCCCTCCCAAAACTTACTCACCCCGCCTTGTATATTGGCGATTTTAACAGCCATCACACTAGCTGGGGCTATACGGAAAATGATGAGAATGGCATGAGAATAACGAAATGGGCCGAGCATGCTAACACTTTTCTCTTGTTTGATAAGAAAAGCAGGGGCACATTCCGGTCTGCCAGATGGGGAAAGGAGTACAATCCCGATCTCGCTTTCACCACGCAAGACACTCATTTCCAACCGGTAGCAACTACAAGGACAGTCCTGAAAAGCTTCCCGCACAGCCAGCACAGACCGGTACTTTTCGATATCGGACTCAAAATCCCCATAGTCCCGTCATACCCCGTGCCCCGATGGAACTTCTCCAGGGCTAACTGAGAAATCTTCAACAAGAAACTGGACGATTCTATAAGATGGATACCACCTTCTCCTAATAACTATGAACGGTTCAGGAAACTGATTATAGCCACTGCCAAGAAGTCTATCCCCAGAGAGTACCGCAAGAACTATATACCGGGGTGGGACGAAGTGACCGAAGGGAAATGGAAAGATTTCCAAAGAACGGGAGATCCCGACACTGCACATGAGCTGATTGAGTCACTTGATGATGCTAGACGACAAAAATCGGAAGTAACTGTTCAGGGAATGAATTTCACACATTCTAGCAAGAAAGCCTGGCACCTAGTTAGAAGACTTACCACGGGTACCACCACTCCGAAAAGCCAACCAAAAGTTCACCCAAACGCGATAGCAGATAGAGTAGTAAAGCTATCGAAGGCCCCAAGCCACAAGTCACATACGCGCAACGTAAAAAAGGAACTATCTGCCCTAAAAGCCAACGCTAGCACAAATGCTAGATACTGTGGCCCCTTCTCTCTAGACGAACTGTCCAAGGCTATCGATGACATCGCGACAGATAAGGCCAGTGGTGACGACGACATCTACCCTGAATTCCTGAAACATAGCGGTCCAAAAACCCGAGTATGGCTGACGAAGTTTTACTCCGCAATAATAGACACTGGCAGGATACCCCAGTGGTTGCAATGCTTAAACCAGATAACACACACATCACATCATCAGCCTATATACGTCCCACTGCTGGGCACAGGCCTCCTCTCATGTATGAGAGGGAACGGGCAGTAGTCCCCACGCTGGCCCAGCGTACCACCAGCGTAAACCAGATAAACCAGAGGATAAAGCAGATAGCTACAGACCGATTGCTTTGCTCAGCGTTGTGTACAAACTTCTGGAACGGCTTGTCTACAACCGCATTCAGGATACAATTAATGCTGTAATACCGCCGGAGCAAGCAGGTTTTAGACCAAATCGTAACTGTTGCGACCAGGTCCTGGCACTGACTACTCACATTGAGAACGGGTATAACAAAAACTTAAAGTCATCCACAGCATTCATCGACCTCACCGCAGCGTACGACACAGTCTGCTCAGCTCAACACAGCAAGGCCTGCTCTATAAGCTACTCAAAATCTTACCATGTCTGAAGCTATACAGGTTAATAGAGGAAATGTTAACTAACAGAACCTTTCAGGTGTTCCTCGGTGAATTTGCCAGTAATATTAGAGTGCTCAACAACGGACTTCCACAGGGTTCAGTCCTAGCCCCTATATTGTTTAATTTATATGTGCATGACATTCCCGATACCATGTCACGGCAATTTGGCTACGCTGATGACCTCGCAATTGTCACCCAACACCGGAATATGGAAGCTACCGAGCCCATACTGGAGAAAGACCTGGCTAGTTTGGACGACTTTTTTTCCCGTTGGCGACTGTGCCCAAACCCCTCTAAGACCGAGGTATGCTGCTTCCATCTATGCAACAAGCTCGCACGTAGGACACTGAGTGTTAGGTTTCGAGGCACAACCCTGCACCACAACAACTTCCCCAAGTACCTTGGCGTTACATTGGACAGAAGCTTAACTTACAGCCACCATATCCATAAGCTAAAACATAAAATTAAGACCAGAAACAATTTAGTCCAAAAACTTACCGGAACTACATGGGGGGCTTCTGCGTCTCGCCTACGAACTACGGCCTTGGCTCTTGTCTACTCGACGGCTGAATACTGCGCTCCGGTATGGATGAACAGCGCCAGTGTTTCTTCTGTGGATGTGCAGCTGAATGAAACCATGCGTCTTATTACTGGTTGCCTTATACCTACCCCTACAAGCTGGCTTCCTGCTCTAAGCTGAATAGAACCTACACATCTGCGCCGAAAAAAGTGCTTACTCCGAGAGGCAACTAAAATCAAACGCCATCCAGAGCTGCCTATCCACCAAGATCTTACTACCTACGGAGAAATTAAGTCCCGTAATCCACCAGCTCTCGCTGTGATGGACCCGGATAGCCAGTGGGACCTACACAAAGCGTGGATGTCCGATTGGAACGGGCAACAACAACCAGATGAACGCCTGTTTTCGTTGAACCCTAGATCGCGTCCACCAGGTTTCTACCATCCGCGCAGGGTGTGGTGCCAATTAAACCGCATGAGAACAGGCATTGTAAACTGCGCCCACCACTGGTATAAATCGGGTTGGTGCGACTCCCCTCGGTGTGTGTGTGGAAACCCCGATCAAACGGTCAACCACATGGTCCTGGAATGCCCGATAACTAAATTTTCAGGGCGGATGGAGGATCTCAAGTGTCTTAATCAACTTGCTGCAGAGTACTTGAAGAGAACAAATCTAAATCTTTAGTCAATTTATAGTTATTATTTTTACATAATTCTTTTACATGTAATCCAGTGACCAAAATGCCATACGATAAATAAATAATGTCAATTTGCACTCAGTTTTTCTCCATAATTAACGCTTGTAATGTGATACAAGTCTCAATAACCTATTGTGATGCCAATATTTTATATTTCGTTCTATTTATACACGTGATTTGTGGCGAATAAGGCCTACAAAATTTACTTATAGGCCTTATTGACCTCTATGGCTTGGAATTTCTTTTAGGCCTTATTATCCTCCTGCTACATCTTCATAAATCGAATTTCGGCATTTTATGTTATACTACTAACTTAGTGTGATTACTTATTTGTTATATTTTCAGTTTTCGATCACGATGCATGCCTGCCAAACGAGCATTGGTCAGAATATGCCCTAGTGTCTGCAGTTCCTATTACCTTTAGTATAACATAGCCTACCGTAAAATAAGGCCTTTAGGATAAATCCAAAAATAAACAATTTTTTTATGGCAAGATTAACTGTAATATTATTATTTTCTAAGTTGGTTAAAGTTTAAGACTGGTTATTTCTATACATGTTAATTAGACTGCTAGTTAATATAGAGAAATATATTTACGTAATTTTGTACTAAATATCCGTACAATGAGCCATATTTTATCTCAATAGAAGAATATAAACGCATTTGTTATACTTAAGTGATTATTGATCTCGATAACAAGTTTGTTTTAATTATTTAAGTACGTTAAGGTCTTAGGCCTTTTTATAACACCATTTTATCATAAGGCCTATTAGTAGGATTTTAAAAACCGGTCACTGTATGTCTCCTTATGGGAATTACCGCCAATTTTCACATTGATTGTATTTATACTAATTGAAATTAAAGACTGATTCATGTGTAAATATGTTATTTTACTCTTACATATGTCGTTGACTGTACCTACTCATAACTCAGAGTAAAGTAAAGGGTGAAGATGAAATACTGCTTGCATATTTGGGTGTTTTAAAATGACTATATGTAAGATTAACGCACGCCTATCGACTCGGCACCGCATCGCCTCCGCCTCCGCAAACTGCTAGTGAAGGCTGGGCTTCAAGCGTGGTTGCTGTCACCATCAGCGTTGCTTGCGTTGAGTTGACGCCGGAAGGACTACGGGTGGGCAAGGCGAGTCGGATCTGATCGGGTGACAAGGCGATAATGTACGATTCTCACCGAACGGGGAGGGCCGGAGCGCATTCTATAACATGCAAAGGAATTTGAACCGTCTAATATACAGCAGATACAATTCATATTTGATTACAATCCCCACCGACCGCGTCGGTAGCTGCCGTTTCGCAGTGGATCCAAGATGCATTCAAATATGACATGTAACTACTGTTGAAACGTTTCAAATTCCTTTGCATGTAATAGAATGCGCTCCGGCCCGGCCCGTTCGGTGAGAATCGTACATAAGTGTGCGTATATTCTTTTTAGTTCAATCCCGGATAAAATAAAGCGTATTATAATTATTTCCGGGTTTACCTACGGGATGGTTTCAATTCATAAAAACATCGATAACAGATCGGTACTCACTTCGAGTTCCTTAATATTATTGTTGCTGAGGTCTATGTGCTTGAGCTTGAATGAATCCCTGATCCAATCTGTGCAGATACGAGTTGCCCCTGTGTTACTTAGCTCGAGCTGTTGCAGTGACTTTGGTAATAATGAGCTTACTGTAACATAAAAAATACTGCATTAATAGCTAGTTTCATGATTAGAAAATAACATACATTCTAATTTGTGCACACAAAAACGTCATCATTATAATTTCGCTTAATATACGAGCCAACACGGAGCTCACTAAGTGTTTTTTTTAATTACAATCTACTTGTTTTAGTTTTTTTATCTCTAATTTCTTTCAGGCCAAACGCTAATACCTAGTATTTTATGCAACTGTTGTATAAGAAGGGTCTTAAAACGCGAGTGTCGTGGGTTGCGATGCCCGCCTGGGCGAGCGTCGCAATTAAAGACGCCACGAGTGTTTTTAGACTAGTTATACACCGTTGCATACGATAGTTTTTCTACGACATAAATAAATTGCGTTATTTAGTATTTTCAGGCAGCAAGTTTTCTATTCGTTATCTTGCTACTTACGCAATTTCTTCAGAATTGCAGTTATGAATTTCTTTGACCATTTTAAAAGGAATACCTATGTAAGTACTCCTACACTTTTGTCTTCACAAACAGGTTTAAAATCTTAATAATTAGTTATCTTAATAGTTATCATCTTCAGTCTTTTCATTTTGAACTGTATTTTGGTGGGAAATCAGAAATATGATACCTCTTGTTTATGGTTTGTTTTGTTTTTAATTTGTTTGCACTTGCCATCCGACCCAAACCGAATCGAACTGTTTATTTTTATAAATAATATCAATAATTAACATTTTTTTAACAATGCGCTCCGAGCGCGATAACCTGCGGCAGGCTGTGCCGGTCGCTTTAACCAACTGAGCTGAAGTTTGCTCAGTAGGTACCGATGATTATTACAAGCTTTTATTGTACTTTTAACTAGCACTGTTCGTATGTACAGTCAGCATCAGAAATAGCTAAGCAAAATAATACGTTCAAAATTACCTACACAGATCCTTATTCCCTTATGACACTAATTTAAATTTATTGGATTAAATTTACTTCGACTAAAAAATTATCATTTTATACATTTTTAATTTTTAAACTATTATTATTATTATAATTTTTGTAAATTATTTTACTAATCATTTTAATACTTTAGAAAATCATTATTATGTTATTCTATTTTATACTTTAACTTTTTACCTAGTCAAATGTATTTAAACTAGTTTTATATTTTAATTTTTTTGTATTGTAATTAATTAATTGTTACATTTGCTACGCCCTAACGGGGTCCTGTGCATTGCCTAGCTTTAAGTTGCATGTGTCAATTGTACAAGGTTGCAAATAAATGAATTGAATTAAATTGCTGCCGACTGTATGTAAGAATCTAAGTAAGTTGTCCGTTTAAATAATATTTCGGGTGAAGGTATAGCTCGGATGACAATTTAATATTATTGGTACCACCCAGTTGATCTGATGATGGAGACAGAAGGCGGTCATGGAAATTCAGTGCTTAATCGACGCAACCCCGTTTAGTTTGGGCTCGTTAGAATCGTCTCCACAGAATTAGGTAATAGTACAAGTACAGAAGGGACACTCCTTTGATCTTTACAACAGCTTTTTTCTCAGCCAAAACATTAACATGGCTCTCTGAAGTCGTCGACGTTCATCGCTACAAGTACATGCCGGTTCCCCAACGTTGGGGCACCGGCATGTAGGTACTTGTAGCGATGAACGTAAATCGCGGAGTGTCTCGCGCCTGTCGTCTCAATGAGTAGTTGACGATATTCAGAAAAGTACAGTCGGCAATAAAAGCTTGTACCAAAAATGTTTGTTTTTGACAGAAACCCTTTTAAAATCAGTTCCCTCTAGTTACGCAATGGGTAAACTTAACTTACATGATGTTTTAACGGGGTAGGGGTCACCGCACAGTGAGCCCAGGTTGTTGTTATTAGCTTTCAGCGTTTCCAGATGCTTCAACTGTTCCACCGCGAATTTGAGGGCTGATGTCAGGTTGTTGTTGGACAGGTCCAACTCGGTCAAGCTGTTTTGCAGCCATGTGAATAGCCCGCTGAAACGAAATGTATAGGTAAGTAACTTATTTACATAACGCAATTTTATAATTGCCTGGCATCGTTTTGACACCCCGCCTCCAACCCCGAATAATGGCAATGGCACCTATTCTGTGGGGCTATTTTGCGGCGTTACTTAGGTTAGGTTTAGGTTAGGTTTTACCGTCCGCTGCCTAAAATTGTAACACTTTGATAATCAAGTTTACTTATGCATTAAATACCTAATGCCGTTGGTTGTAAGTTCTTGTCGTATCATCAAAATTACTAATATTAGAACTTCCTACAAATGTCATCTTGCTTCAGAATAAAAATAATGCACTTACAAAATAAAAAAAAATACTACCAATTTTGATAATCATATAAATAAAATGTGTTGAGGTGTAGATATTTTGTTAGTAAGAAATTTGCAAATGTGCATATAATATTAACCATAAAAACCAAAGAGTATAATTGCCTTGTTTTTATTTACATTCACATTCACTCATTCATTTTATGCAATCAGTATTTCATGTAACTGTGTGTGTAATCATTCACCTCAACTAACCTATGCCATGATTTCAAAATTTTGTTTTACAAATTTCATTCGTAGTATTTTTGAAATTCGACATAATTATGTTGCAGATCGCTGCTTTATCCACAAAGATATAGCTTTCATGAAACTACCACCACTCTGTCAACAGTGAACGAGCAACTAATGACTGTTCTTCGCAATATTATTTATCTGTACATTTTCTGTAAAGCTAAATTATTTTACTACAGTAAAATATAACCACACTTACTGTTCTAATTTTGTAAGTTTGTTGTGGCTGAGTGTAATTTTTGTCAGGTTAACCTCCCGAAACATAGATACTGGGATCGTTGTCAGTCCACATGATTTCATAATAAGTTCTTTTACAGACGAGCCCTTAAGCCAACTTGACAGCCCGTTTTCATCCACGGGCATGTAATAAAAACTCGCGTTAACCAGGCTACGTAGCGAGCCTAGTTCTGGTAGCCTAAGAACCGCCCCTGGATGCTTTTTCACAAACTTCGAGGATTCCACTAGATACAAAGAACGTAGTGACTCCAGACGCTCGATCCAACGCGTCGTTTCATTGCCGACTTTTCTCAGCTCGTGCTCTGCAGCAGGAAGCCTCGCATTTACCATGTTTAATATTTCAAGTGAGATTGGTAATCGGCTAAGCGCTTCTGGCTCTAGAACTATGTCGGTAAGTTTCAGCGAGCGCAAATCTGGCAGCTCGTCCAGGAATTCCGAAGAAGGGCGCAGCGGGTTTGAGCGGTTAACAGCAATCATCTCGAGTTCGGTTATTTGAAGACCCCGCAGGTGGCGGACCTCCATTTTAGGCTCTGCAGGCAAACGCAGCCGGAATATTTTGGACACGTTGACGTTTAACGCTTTTAGCGTATCAAAATATGTGGTTTGGGGAATAATGCAGTTGTTGAATACTGCCTTTTCTACGGTCACAGGCTGTGGCATCGTCGGCATTTCGGAGTCGTCAGACAACAGCAAAGCCTCCTTGCTGTTACTGTTGCACCACAGTGTAAAATATTTCCCATCCTGGAAATCCACGATTAACTCACGACCTGTAACAGATAATACACAACTTTAGGTTAGGTTAGGTACTGAGTTTAAGACTTGTTCGACGTGAAAGAGATGTTTACATGTTTCGCCCGTTTCTTTGACGTGGACTGTACGTCATTTTTCAAATTGGCTATTTTGAAATATGAATAAACACTGATGTAAGAAGGAATATTTTCCAATTACGCATTGAGATTCTTTCATTGTTCAAATCATGTGTTAGGTGAATCTAATCGGTTTTCTTAATTTCTGTTAAAATCTTAACCGGCACCCCCGATGATTAGTCTATATTTCGATTAAAAGTTGATTATTGAATGCCTTATAGCGATAACTAACCACCTAAGTACTGTTTTTTGATAAAATAAAAGAAAGGCAGACAGATACACTTTCTCGCATTTATAATAATATTAAGTATAGAAGTAAATATGCATAGTATGGATATATGGATAAACAAATTCTTTATTCACTTTGATATAACTCCAGTTGTTAATCCATCGATATCTTAAACAAGTGTTTGCGTGGATTCGTGTATGATATCATGCATCAACACGTGTGTTTATTTTTAAAGATAAGTACGCTGCGTTAATTCCCGCGGGGGTTTTGCCCACACCGATCTAAACAACATGAAACAGTGATCCCACCAAATTTTTATTTTAGTGATATTTTGTTTCTTCTATGTTAATTCGTGAATTGGGGGAAACTAGTTACTAGTTTCCCGGAGCACATGTCACGGAGCTACTGTAGCTCCGTGACCTGTGCGAAGGGTGCGATGAATCTCCGGCGAAGATCCGGCTACCACCACCGACGACCTACAACACGCGCACACTGCGGACTGACGAAAGGATAGCGGAACTGGAGGAAGGATTGAGCAAGCTGCGTTGGGATGTCATAGGGGAGGACACGATAACCCTCAAATCCGGCAACTTGCTCTATTTCCCAACAGTCCCAGGGTTTCCTCGTCCAAAAGTCCCTCGTAAATAACGTGGTGAAGATCGAGTGTGTCGACTAGGGTGGCGTACCTCGTACTTAGAGTATCTAACAGGTACTCATTGAAGGTCATACAGGTTTACGCACCGACCTCGGCACACTCCGACGAAGAGGTGGAGGCTATGTATGAAGATATATCGAAGGCCATGCATAGTTCCAAAACCTACTTCACCGTCGTTATGGGGGACTTCAACGCAAAACTGGGCAAGAGAGATGGTGAAGAGCTGAGAGTGGGGCAATTTGGAGTTGGAAGTCGGAACCACCGGGGCCAACTTCTGGCCGGCTTCTTGGAGAAGCTACATGATGGCTACTTCCGGCTACATGATGAATTCCTTCTTCAAGAAACGCGAGCACAGAATGTGGACCTGGATGAGTCCCGACGGTGCAACTAAAAACGAGATTGACTTCATCATGTCGACGAGGAAGCATATATTCAATGATGTCTCTGTGATCAATACGGTCAAAACCGGGAGCGATCATCGTCTGGTAAGAGGCACATTGAATATATGCGTCAAGCAAGAGCGCTCTCGATTGATGAAGTCTACGCTCCGTCCAGCATCAATCCAAATTCAAAACCCCGAGAGCTTCCAGCTGGAACTCCAAAACCGTTTCGATTGCCTAGGCGGCGATGTGGACGAATTGAACAACGGGTTTGTGGAAGCTGTCCGTGTCACTGGGTCTAAGTTCTTCAAGGCCCAAGGCACCAACGGAATTAAAAGGCTATCTAGCTCCACTCAGAAGCTCATGAAAGAAAGGAGTGAAGTGATCTTACAGTCTTCAGCCGATGCGACCTTATACCGGCAGCTCAATAAACAGATCTCCAAGTCCCTTACCCGCGATCTGCGCCAATTCAATACGAATCGTATAGAAGAGGCCATCCAGCGCAATAAGAGTTCTAAAGTATTCTCGAGAGATCTGTCTATAGGGCAGAGCCAGCTCGCGAAGTTAAAAACTGAAGATGGTAGAATCGTTTCCTCTAAACCTGAGATTCTGGGTGAGATAGAGCGCTTTTACGGACAGCTATACACATCAACGCGCAGACCCGAAGTTAGTCAGGCGGAAGACCCTAGAGCTAGACTAACCCGACACTATACCGACGACATCCCGGACATCAGCCTGTACGAGATTGTAATGGCTCTTAAACAGCTCAAGAACAACAAAGCACCCAAGACGGAATAATAGCCGAACTTCTGAAGGCGGGTGGAAAACCGGTCCTTACGGCCCTTCCGAAGTTGTTCGATTCCGTCTTACTTGAAGGGAGAACTCCAAAGACATGGAACGGAGGGGTGGTGGTGCTGTTCTTCAAAAAGGGTGACAACACTCTGCTGAAGAATTACAGAGCCATCTCACTTCTGAGCCATGTCTAATATAAGCTGTTTTCGAGGGTCATTACAAATTGTCTCGCACGCAGGCTAGATGACTTCCAGCCTCCCGAACAAGCCGGTTTCCGAAGAGGCTTTAGTACCGTACACCATATCCACACGCTTCGTCAGGTTATACAGAAGACCGAAGAGTATAACCTGCCTCTCTGCTTAGCGTTCGTGGACTACAAAAAAGCCTTCGATTCGATTGAAACCTGGGCTGTACTACAGTCTCTCCAACGGTGCCAAGTTGAATATCGCTATATCGAAGCGCTGAAGTGTTTGTACGAGAACGCCACTATGTCAGTCCGACTCCAGGACCAGAACTCGAAACCTATTGCGCTGCAGCGGGGAGTCAGGCAAGGAGATGTTATTTCTCCAAAACTGTTCACCGCTGCACTGGAGGACGTTTTCAAGACTCTGGACTCGAGAAGGCTAGGCATCAGCATCAACGGCGAGTACATCACTCACCTTCGGTTTGCTGACGATATAGTAGTCTTGGCTGAGACCATGGAGAACTTAAGTACGATGCTCGATGAACTCAGTAAAGCATCCGAGCGAGTTGGTCTAAGAATGAACATGGATAAGACGAAGATCATGTTAAATGCCCATGTAGTACCAACTCCCATTACAATCGGACACTTTACGCTCGAAGTTGAAGAAGATTATGTATACCTAGGACAGACGATCCAGTTAGGTAGGTCCAACTTCGAGAAAGAGGTCAATCGTCGAATCCGACTCGGCTGGGCAGCGTTCGGGAAGCTATACGGTAAATCTTTTCGTCCAATATTCCGCAGTGTCTCAAGACGAAAGTCTTTGACCAGTGTGTGTTGCCAGTGATGACATATGGCACTGAAACGTGGTCGCTTGCTATGGGCCTCATAAGAAGGCTTAAAGTCACCCAAAGGGCACTGGAGGGGGCCATGTTGGGAGTTTCTCTGCGTGATCGCATCAGAAATGAGACTATCCGCAGCAGAACCAAGGTAACCGATATAGCCCTCCGGATCGCTAAACTTAAGTGGCAGTTGGCGGGGCACATAGCACGTAGAACCGATGGCCGTTGGGGCGGAAAGGTTCTCGAGTGGCGACCACGTACCGGAAGGCGCAGCGTGGGTAGGCCCCCGACAAGGTGGACTGATGACCTGGTACAGGTTGCGGGAGTCCGCTGGATGCGGGTGGCGCGGGATCGGTCACTTTGGCACTCTTTGGGGGAGGCCTATGTCCAGCAGTAGACGTCTTTCGGCTGATATGATGAAATAAGATTACGACTCTATTATCTTTTCTAAGGCAAATAAACACCGTGTTCTGACGATTTATATGTAGCGTCACGGCGGTCATGTTTATCTAGGGCTGACTGTAGGTACTTACTTTCTTTTTTATATTCAGACTTCACAATTCGCTTGCTTTTAGCACTCATGAATAGTATGTGTTGCCATAGTATTATTAAAATAAGATTTTTTGAACACTCAAATAATAGTTGGTCATAAGCAACTAAGTATCATCATCATCATCATCATCATATCAGCCGAAATACGTCCACTGCAGGACACAGGCCTCCCCCAAAGTGTGCCAAAGTGACCGGTCCTTCTACCAGACCGGGACCAACTATCATCATCCTCCTAGCGTTATTCCCGTGTAGTGCCCCTAAAGGAGCCCGGGGTCCGCTTTGACGCTGGTCGCTGGTCTGAACTAAACAATTTTTATTTTTATTTTTTATTTTTGACACCTAATCCCAAGATTTGGCATAGGCACTAGGTTTACGAAAGCGACTGCCATCGGACCGGGACCAACTATACGAAAATTTATTACTCTTCTGGTTTTCCTGAGATATTAATGTTAATAAATAACTTAAAGTGCTATTGACGTGACATTGACGTTTCAATCCACTCAAGTATTCCGTGCAATCCACTAACACATAATTGTTTTTGAATATTTTTTCGCAGAACTGCAAGACTTTAGCGAAGTAGAGCATAAAAACGGAGCCAACCACTGTAAACGAAATCATTTTCCCTGATACCTAACAGATTTAGATTACAAACCGACTCTTACCATTAACTTTATATCTGTAACAGTTCCTGATGGCACAATCTTCCTCCGCACACCTGGTGGAGGGGCGACAAATGGGACGCAGGGGACCATCCGAGGGAGTTTGAATGACCGCGGCTCCTGCGCTCGCAAGCAATACTAGAAGTCCAAACACGTAACACATCGCGATACCAACAATCACACACACATAAAATACGCTGTACTGGCCAGTCTGCGTGATTTATGGCCCTGCCCAGTCATAATGTTTTAGAACACACTACACAACTGTTAAAACACTTAACGCCAACAATGGATTTCTTTGTTATTAGGGCTCTCTTTCCTTGAAGCAATTTGGTTTTCCCCCACGACTGGTCTGAGTGGGTGGAGCGGTTCGTCGACGGCCGATCGGTGTGGCGGGAACGAGAACACTAATAAATAAAGACGGCATCGGGCATGTGGCGCGGCGCGGCTGCGTCACTGTGGCAAACTGGCAATGTCTATAGTGAATATGTTACATATCCATGCGTGAGCAAGATGAATTAATTTTGCAAGTACATGCAAACTACAATTTGATTTCAAGTTTATACCTTGTGTTAACGCATTATACGCGCGTAAGGTAGATGATTTGTCTTAAGGTGCGTCCAAAACGTTACGTGATCGACCCTCTGGAACTAATTCTTGGTATTCCTTCGTTTGCCCGAATTTCATTTGCAAATGAAATTCGGGCTGATAAAATTCGGGCAAACGATAGACAACCCTAATTCTTACTTGGGCCGGGATTAGTCAATGACATAAAAAAAACTCTATTGCACAAATAAAACAAGTTTATAAAGGGCAGACTTAATGCCAAAAGGCATTCTCTACCAGTCAGCCGTAGGGCAAAACAGAAACATGCTGTAATGCTGGCGGAGTAAATTAAATGTAAGGTAACAGGTAACATTTTTTTTTTTTTTTTTTTTATTTGAACTGTTTATTTCAATACAAGATAGGGGTTAAATTACATTCTTAACTACTAATCTTAAAATAATATATAAGTTACGGTATCCTCGCCGGTGGTCGGTTGACGATTATCTCAGGCAGACCTTAGGGCACACTTGATTGCCTCCATTGTGGTATTCAATAAATAAATTAATTATAATTACAAAGTTGGCCTCAGGAATATGAACATAAAATACGATTAATCGTTATCACGTTAAACAGAAACTAAAAGCCACTGTCACGTTTTATCAGACCTGATACTGATTACTTTTCTACCAGCACGGCTATCACGCGCCGCCGCGCGAGCTCTCTCGATCTTTCTCGCACTATCCGTCTCTCTTTTATTAGAACACATAGAGCAAGAGGTATAACGCGAGAAAAATCGAGAGTATGTAGCGGCCGTCCCATGATAAACGTGTTGTAGCGTCAAAAATTAACGAATGCCTTATCTTGAAGTACATAAGCGATAAACGGGAATACTATTACAAGCCTGATAGTGTCCATTTGTGTGACCTTGACGTTGATTTAGCCATGTAGGGAGTGAGGTATTCATTCTGACTATTCGCTATAACACCGTCTGTTGTATACACCTCATGACCCAAGTCAACTTACTTTCAGTTAAGCTCGGGTTTCCTAGGATAGCGGTGCCATCATATAGCGGCGAGATAGACTATCCGTCTCTTTCTAATTAGACCAATTAGAAAGAGACGGATAGTCTATCTCGCCGCCATATGACGGCACCGCTAACCTAGGAAACCAGTAGGTACATCTATCATGGGCCGCGACATACTCTCGATTTTTCTCGCACTATATCTCTAGTTCTAAAGGTTCTAATAAGAAAGAGACGGATAGTGCGAGAAAAATCGAGAGAGCTCGCGCGCCGTCGCGTGATAGCCGTGCAGAGCTTTATTGTCTAGTCTGGCCTGGACGTTTAGCAAAAGACGGCGCGCAGGCTCTCTCGCACTAACCGTCTCTTTCTGAGTTTTCTAGTAAGAGAGAGACAATAATGCGCGAGAGCTCACGCGCCGTCTTGTTCTAACCGTGCTGGTGGAGAGCGACAGGTAGAGTTTGGGCGTGTCACAGAATAAATATTAGTACTATAGCCGTGTGGAGTAGGAGACATGGCGCTACTCTACTTACGATCTGATGAGATTTGAATACTGAAATCGATGGGAGCTTAGAAGCCTGGGAATTTACATGAAATGTTATAATAGGACTCCTCTCTCTCAGCATAATATCGAGTCTAATTAGCCACGCAGTAGTCCTGTATGTGAATTGTAACGGCGTAATATTTTAATTTATTGGCATCGTGTAGCACTGCCTCTAAACATCAACACAGCATCTAAAAAGAAGTCTTAAACAGCTTTAATTGTGTTGTAATGAACCTGTGGTCTGTGTTGTCAGCTTAGGGAAAAATCCTATTTTTAAATATAAAATTGAGTTTTTAATGCAACTTGGTAGCAATCAAGATCTAGATAGGTATATAGAATTTTGTTAGTGAACTTACAAATTCCAAGTTTGAAAATGGGGCTAATTCTGAATTAAAGGAAATTACAAAGAATTAGCAATCCCCAATTTAATTTTCATATAAATTAATAGTAGCAGGTTTCAATTAGGTGAGATAAAAAATTAAAAGACAGTATTCAGGATTGGATAATTTATTCCACTGCAATACCAGAGATAAGGCCTGAGGGCCAGTGGGTTTCCCAAGATGTTCATGGGGCCATTTTTGAATTCGCGGCTGACACAGCAGCATCAGGTTTCTGAAGAAATCTTATTTCTGACCCATTGGTGGTCACCATTTTGGGAGCTGATTCCGTACCGGTGTCCTGAAAGGGAGAAGAACCGTGAGTATTAATTGTGATGGATTGAGTGTAATTCCGCGTGGCGCGAAACACGAGGAATTAGGTAGTAATCTGTTCTCTGGTCTTTTCAGGAGAGGAATTCAGCGAGGAGGGAGTTTCGCGATAGGAGGAACTATGAAAGTTATATAGTTCACTATTGGTAAGATAAACTTACCCATTTTGTGAAGGTTTCATGTCGGCGTGTAGTAGGTACCCACCGTTCACTTCCAAATCCACTGTAACAAGTGCTTTCGATTGCTAAGGATAGAGCTGGGTCGTGTAACACTAGGTCCAAAGGACTGGAATCTCTACCATGAGTAACTTACACCTTTATTACACTGTACTTCTTAAATACTAATATGGCAATGGATTGGCACCAGGGATAAAATTTCTAACTATAATTATTTACACAATTATATCTTTATTTTTGGTACGCCTGTTTCGAACTGGAGCGAACACACCTGAATTTACTGCTGTGGAAGGCGACCGGACAGCAGGCGGACCTTGAAACTGGGTAGCTTCCTCCGTCTCGCTAGAGGGACCCGATGCCGAAGCTGCTAGACAAGAAGCATTTCCAACAAACAAACACTTTCTTAATCCTTCTCCTTCTTTCTCAATTTCTTCCCGTTCACTGAAAATAATTAAATTGGATTAATTAGTGAACGGTGGGTACCTACTACACGCCGACATGAAACCTTCACAAAATGGGTAAGTTTATCTTACCAATGGTGAACTATATAACTTTCATAGTTCCTCCTATCGCGAAACTCCCTCCTCGCTGAATTCCTCTCCTGAAAAGACCAGAGAACAGATTACTACCTAATTCCTCGTGTTTCGCGCCACGCGGAATTACACTCAATCCATCACAATTAATACTCACGGTTCTTCTCCCTTTCAGGACACCGGTACGGAATCAGCTCCCAAAATGGTGACCACCAATGGGTCAGAAATAAGATTTCTTCAGAAACCTGATGCTGCTGTGTCAGCCGCGAATTCAAAAATGGCCCCATGAACATCTTGGGAAACCCACTGGCCCTCAGGCCTTATCTCTGGTATTGCAGTGGAATAAATTATCCAATCCTGAATACTGTCTTTTAATTTTTTATCTCACCTAATTGAAACCTGCTACTATTAATTTATATGAAAATTAAATTGGGGATTGCTAATTCTTTGTAATTTCCTTTAATTCAGAATTAGCCCCATTTTCAAACTTGGAATTTGTAAGTTCACTAACAAAATTCTATATACCTATCTAGATCTTGATTGCTACCAAGTTGCATTAAAAACTCAATTTTATATTTAAAAATAGGATTTTTCCCTAAGCTGACAACACAGACCACAGGTTCATTACAACACAATTAAAGCTGTTTAAGACTTCTTTTTAGATGCTGTGTTGATGTTTAGAGGCAGTGCTACACGATGCCAATAAATTAAAATATTACGCCGTTACAGAATACACAAATTGAGTTCAATAGGAGGTGACATTACTATAACTTAGAATTACCTGGTGCTTTCTATAAGTTTGTTATAAACGAGGTTGATTCCACACTCTTTTGTCTCTGTCATTCTGATTTTGAAAGACAGAGACATCTGTATGTCATACAAATATCCCCTCATTAATTTCAGAGACACATGATCCTATTTATACCACACTTCTCATGATTAAAAAGGTTATTATGCTTTATTAACCTAGTTACACTAATAGGTTGGGTTTCAACGTTGGGAAATGGGTTGGGCTTGGGCTATTGACACAAATGGGCATCAATTAGAATAATACGTTTTTCATAAACCGAAAGTAAGCAACCTATATTTTATATGACCCCCTTCTACTCTGGGTTCAAAAAGTGGTTCAATCTTATCTACCCAATTTGGTAGGTAAGTCATTCTCCTAGCGTTATTCCCGGTTGTGCCCCTAAAGGAACCCAGGGTCCGCTTTGACACCTAATCCCAAGATTTGGCATATGCACTAGTTTTACGACCAATTTGGTAGGTAAGTAATGAAAGAAAAAACCCAGTAAGTAACTTTAATAAATAACATAGTAATAACAAAAATAAATTAGGTACCTAGTACTTTGTAGTAAGTCTCTCTCTCTCGCTCTTTCACCATAGGCCTCGTTTATGGCGTTTTCATAGTCACTTTGACAAGTGTTCGCATGTCGCGCAACATTACGCCTCTACGTGTGGAAGCGCAGCCTTAGCGTTAATGTGGGTCCCATACGTACCTACTCAATGGGGTTCGCTAAAAAAACTACTAACGAATAATGTTGATGAATAAAACTCCAGGCTCAAGTCCCATAATGACTATTGTCATAATTTACATTGTCATGCAACTTTTTTTAAATCATGTGGTATATTACAAGTTTTAGTCATTATATTGAAGATCATAATTATTTTTAGTCAATCTAGAATTGCTATGCACAACTTTTGACAATAGACTGGTATTATGTTTCAACTCGCAGAAAAAACAAGATATTCAATTAGTTAACCCTTAACGCTTTCCGGTCACTTTTTTCTAGCGTAAATTTAGATCAGGGTAGCTAGAAAAGGGGGGCGGGGGGCTTCGCAGGTGGACCAGGCCCCCGGCAGTAAAAAAAAACGATCGTAACCATTATATTTTTGATAGGTTAGGTAATGGTTATCTTGTGTCGCTTAGAGCGGAAATAGGTACCAGGGAATGCGGGGTGACGTCGACACGCTGGCGGTTTCGTTAGGTTTAGGTTAGGTTATAATACTTATAATAATTGCCGTGCGAATGCTTCAATAAAAATATTAACTTTGTTGGGTTTAGGTTACAAAGAGACAATTTACGTTTACAAAATGTACCTACAACTTAGAAAGATAGGAGGAAAAAAAAAAGCTTGACCGCGGGCGTCTTCCGCGACATGTGATCGTAACCGAAAGGATGCTCCGACACGCGATCGGCTCCGTTCGCTTGCGGTCGGCCCCGTTCGCTTGTCGTCGTGTGCGATCGGAACCTTTCGGTGCCTTTCGGCTTTCGATGCCGTCGCGTACGATTGAGGCCTTCATAAGGAACACAAAATAAAAATAAAAAAACACTTATAATTATGTCACTTAAAGTATTATGTTCTTCGAGCAACACGGAAGGGAGTAGGCATTAGTACAATTTCCCCTCTGTCAAAGTACAAGCCCAAGCGGGCATGTGCATCTAATAAAACTAGTTGTCGCTCGGATTTCCAACTAGACAGAGTCCAGTCTCGCGAGTGAACGTTACTTACACAAAATGCCGAATTGCTCTGTTTTCTGCTGTTAAAAGAGGTCTGAGACATCAAACTTACAAAAAGATGGTGTTACATTTCACATGTAAGTAAATATTTATCGTATTATTGCTGTTAAATTGCATTAAGACACCAAATTCGTATATTTATTTGTAATATAATTGTCGGATTTGTTTACCAACATCGAGTCTGCTCGCCCGTACAAAATTCGGATCTGTTGAGCAACAAATCCGACTTCTCGCCGATGAACAATCATTTAGAGATGTTACAGACCTACACAATTGTATCGATTTTGGGCGGTGCACTGTGGCGTAATAAAATCACAAGAGAAATTGTATTCAAATATATGATATACTCGTAGGTTCATTGCATGTTATTATTACTGGGTACCGTGACTGTTACAAGTTCAATAATATTAGGTCTCCCGCGCGTCCGATTGCGATCACGGTGACCAATTTTATAACCTTTACTTTAGCTTGCTTTTTATGGGTAGTTAGTAATAATTTTACCCATCTACGTATTGTAATACTGTTGTAAATGATTGTTTCGAGAAGCCGTAAAATATTATCATTCTCATTAATGTCGGCGTTTAAGGCGTTTTACATAAAAGTAAAACGCTACTTAAATAACTTACCATATTCGAAACCTAAGTATAACTGAGAGTAGCAACAATGTTCCTCCTGACATTATTTATACTAAACGGGACTTACTTGCGTATATTTATTTACCTCACTGAGATGTGTTGCACCATCCATGGTCACGGGACAACTGGCTTGTGCTGTGCGGTGCGGGTATCAACATCTTCTTGCTGCGCGTCTTTTCCGAACTACCCGCATTTGGTCCCGTTACCAGTAAACTTCATATAAAGCTGTCGGCATTCTATTTTATTCTAATAAAAACTTATGATGTTTCAGTTTTTTTATTTCATTCTCCTTTCTGCTTAAGTAATCAAAATCTATCGATATTGCTGCATCGCCAATTGCGTTTAGCCCTATCGTGTCAATGTGTGAATTGACTGAGTTGTGACTCGTTCGTACACAAAAATTTATGGGGGTGTGCAAGTTTTATCGGTGTATTGTTTCATTTTGTATGTATTAGTGTCATCATTACAGTTTTGTCTTTGTATGTGAGCGTGCAGAGCTGCATTTGTGTGCATATTTCCCCCCCGCAAGAAACGACAGAAATATTTGACCGTAATATTCATAGCTAAGGCGACTCCCTTCCGCTAGGAAGGCCGTGTTGCTCGAAGATTATGTTAAACCTAAAACAAAAACATTTTTTCTACTAAATATTGATAAGTAAATAAGTTAGCGACTCGGTTAATTTGCTGTGAGGGTGTTCACTGGCAACAGTACAGCAGCCAAAAGGTTGTTACTCGTTTAGCGCCACCCAGGGGACACGTGCAGGGTAGTGGTGGCAATTCCTGCGGACGTGAGTAACATGGTCCCCCATTGTGCAGTCTATCCATCACATCATCTATTATGACTGTCCAAAACGCAAATACGCTGGGAAATCCTTTGATTTATTCTCTCCTAATGTGGACGCAGCCTAATGGGTGAAGAAGCTAGATATAAAATTATAGTTATCATAGATTGAAAAATATATATATTATGTAATTTCTGTAATAAACTTTCCTTGCCATACGAATATTAAATAAATAAATAAATAAAGTAAATAAGTGTAACTAATAAATTATCAAAACTATGTTAATAAATCTGCTTCCTGACACACGTTCAACATCGCTAACCGAAAATAAATTTCCAACCATTGAAGACAACTAGATAGTTTACAAAAGAAATCAACAATTTTCATATCATCAAACGCAGGTACCTCATCTTGTTGTCATCGAAATATGCCCATATTTTAAGAAGATCCTTTGCACAAGATTGCTTGGATTGTTCTGTGGCGGTGCCACCTATGTATACATTATTATTATTATTATTATTTTTATTATTGTTCAGAACACATACAGTCATGCATAAAAATATAGAGGTAATTATAAATTTATATAAAAACAGACCTGGAGGTTCATAAATACAAACATTAAGAAAAAATATACAAAAGCGTCTTAGCGAGTAGGAAAATAAGTAGGTAGAACACTAAGTATTTTTTATCGATAACAACTTAGATCTCGTACGTTCTTTTAAAACATCAAGAGAGTGCATAAACGGATCGATGTCACAGAAATAGTCATTGTAGTTTTTCAAAACTCGTTTGGAAAAGGTATGTTTTGAGTAATTAGTGCGTGCGGAACTCACATAGAACAAATTACGTGGACGTAAGGAGCGATGCGGTACATGAAACATTATATTTTGCAGCAAATTTGGGCAATTAATTTCATTTTTTAGAATCTTAAAGAAGAAAATTGTGTCCAGAAACAGTCTCCTATTACAGAGGGAATCCATGCTAAAATGTTTGGCTGACTTAGCCGACGATTCCAGAGGTGTACCGGTCCTGTAACACAGTGACCTCAAGAAAACATTTTGTATTCTTTCAAGGCGGTTAATATGGACGTGGTATTGAGGAGACCAGATCACAGAACCGAACTCAAGAATACTCCTGACGTAACAATAGAATAATATTTTAAGGGTGCAGGGGTAAAGGGTTACCTAAAGGGTTTGCCCATCCTAAGTATCATGCCTAGATTTTTATAGGCTCTGTTACAAATTTTGTCGATATGATTATTGAAATTAAGCTGCGAGTCCATAATAATACCTAGGTCTCTAATAGAACTAACGCGAGTTATCTGCTTCCCAGCAATACGATAGGTAAAATTGATTATATTTTGTTTACGGGAAAAACTTATCACGAAACATTTGTCTAGATTTAGGTACAGATAATTGTTTGAACAATATTCGTAAAAACTATCGATATCTTGTTGTAGACTATGACAATCAGCCTCAGAAGATATAGCTTTGTAAATTTTTGTGTCATCTGCATAAACAAGATGTTCTGAATTTCTGAAGCAGGTTGCCATGTCATTTACATATAAGATGAAAAAGAGAGGACCAAGGTGCGAACCTTGCGGCACCCCTGACGGTACTGGGAGATAACGGGAAGTATAACCCTTCAGCGCCACAGCCTGGCTTCGGTTTCTGAGATATGACTCAATCCACCTCAGGAGATCACCGTGAATACCGAGCTTCTCAAGCTTTGAAATTAACTTAAAATGATTGATTTTGTCGAAACATTTAGAGAAGTCGGTATACACGGCGTCCACCTGCCAGCCGGAAGAAATTTTGTTTAATATAAAGTCAGAAAAGTTGAGGAGATTTGTGTCGATACTGCGACCACGGCAAAAACCATGCTGACGTTCTGATATATGCTGATAAACCGTGGCAGTTATTTCATTAGAGACAATTTTTTCGAAAACCTTACATACCAAAGATATTTAATTTGCTAATTGGTCTATAATTAGTGACTAATTGAGAATCACCACCCTTGTGAATCGGAGTTATTAAAGCTTTCTTCCATATTTCGGGAAAAGTTCCCGATGAAATAGATTTTTTGAATATTTTCGTTATGGGGATGGTTAA
This sequence comes from Epinotia demarniana, assembly GCA_945867215.1. NCBI lineage: Eukaryota > Metazoa > Arthropoda > Insecta > Lepidoptera > Tortricidae > Epinotia > Epinotia demarniana. The sequence continues at coordinate 15,067,632 of OX244261.1, forward strand.
TTCTTTAGCACATGTCTTAATGAAAAGGGGATGGATACAATCAGCACCACTACCCTTCTTAACACTCACACCGCTCAAGTGCTTATGGACCAAATCTTCTGTAATATTAATAAAACACAGATCTATAAGGTTATCATTTGACAAGTGTGACGTTAGCGCCCCCTGCCCATCGCGAGGGGCGGTTACGAACACAGAATTGAAATAATCGTTAAAAAGATTACTCATAGCTTCCCCATGACTAGCGGTTACCCCGTTAAATAAAATTTGGTCAGGTATAATATTAACTGGGAATTTAGATTTAATAAATGACCAAAAGTAATTGAGTGATTTATAAATTCTGTCCTCGGCCAGTGATACGTATTTATTATAACATTGAGCAGCTAGTTTATGTTCCCTATTCCTCAAAAATACAAATCCTTCCCTGTCAAGCGGATTTCCGTAGATTTTCCACCTCTTGTGAACCAATAATTTTTGTTTACGAATTTTAACTAAACTGCGCGAGAACCATGGAGGATAACCTGAGATGCGACTTATTCTTTTATGAGGTATAAATTTAAGAATTAGCTCGTTAATAACATTATACAAATAAGCCACGGACTCATTAGTATTTAATCCATCTAAACAAGACCAATCAGTATCAGAAAGGGCTTTACGAATCGATTCATAATCCCCAGAATGAAACATTGGTTTGACACTTAGATTAGGCCTCAATTCGGGTAAATATGGCGAAATTAATAAGGCTAATTCGATGTGTAGGGCCCTATGCTGGGGGTCTTCGACTGTGAGTGGGGATTATAGTAATAAATATACACTATTTACTTGTATACATAAATAATACATACTCGATTATATACGTAGATATATTAAACACACGGAAACAACCGTACTACTAACGCCATCCAGCGACGAATAGATGCACGAAACGAATGGGCATAACCATACTACTACCGCCATCTAGTGAGAAATAAACTCACTAAACACAGGAAAAACGATAGTACTAGCGACCTCCCTCAACGAGCGGACGCACTAAAATAGTACCGAATACGCCAGAAGATGTCGCTGCCACGGTCCCATAGCGATCCTGCATCGCGCTATTAAGATTTTTCCTGATTTGGTTAGGTTTGCCGGTTGGAAATGTTCAAATACTAGCTTTTGCCCGAGGCTTCGCTTGCGTTAAATTCGGGGTAACACGGTTCCCCTTTCCTGATTTAGAAAACAGAAGAGAACTCTGAACAGAATAATTTTAATACGCTAAGTTGTAGAGGATATCATAGAGAAATATATGATATACTGAGATAGAGTAGTCAGTCGTCGTTACCTTATAGCGACATCTATGTCGAAATGTGCGAACTAAGAGTGTAAAGCGGGCTTTAGACATGGCTAAATGTATCCATGTCTATAGCGGCCTTAATAGAGGGGTGGGGGGCGGCGGGGGGTACGGATAGCTGCCCTTGTATATTCGGTAGGTATATGACTGGATTGCAAAAATATTGTACACAATTCACGAAAGTTGTCTTTAAACAAAGAACATAAATAAAGCGCTCATTAAAATAAGGCCTTAACTAACTATGTACAATTTTATTGCAATCCGACCATATATCCAATATGTAGGCATATAAATAATATCACAATAACGATAAAAGAACAAATAACGCTAGTATTCTAAGTCATAAATAAATGTCATACTTATACATATACTGAACTCATGACAGAAATTGGAATCTTACACTTTTAATTGCATTTGGGCATGATAAAATCACATACATAATCGTTAATAAAGGAAAGCCATTCATAAAATTGATAATTATTTATTTGAGATAAAATATTAGAAAAGAAAAAGGGTCATTATTGTATTTAGATACGTACCCAAACGGGACGCCACAATATTAAATAAATTATTTTTATATTTAACAAATTCTTAGAGATCTCCTTATCTTATTCTTAGAGATCGCCTTATCTTTAAACAGCTACTCATTTATATTCTATAAGACTACAGTATTGATGAAGAATCGTATAATAGTACATTGTGATACAAGTGAGGTAGGTTGATAATTACATCAGAGGCGAAATTGTTCACGCGAACCGCAGGTGAGCGTGATAAGGAAGCCGAGGATGTAATTATCAAAGCTCACGCGTATCATACGACGTTTTTCAACACATTTTGCGAGGAAAAAATGATTTTCATAACATGAAAATGTTATTGGCCTGCCAAATTATTTACTTTACATTAAGCAAATCATTAAGATGGCAACAGGTTTTTACTCACAATTGCACATCGCCAAGAATTTCCAGTGGCGTCCTTCTATTTATCACTTTTCTAGTCACCACGAGTCAACATTTTTGATAATAACCAAACACGCATAAACAAATTTTACAAATATTTGTGAAATAAATAACCTATCAAAATATAACCTAATTGGCACCCAACAGTTTTTTTTTCGTGAAGTTTGCGCAGTGTGGGCACAGAAATCTCTAAACAGCCACTACAAAATAAAATTATATTTTCGTTTTAATATGTTATCTGTATTTAATTCATGTAAAATGTTATGAAAAGTGAATAGTTTTACTAAATTAAACGTTTCCATATCATATACAAAAAGAAATAGTCAATTAATTAACATTTAATTTGTTTAGTCGGGTAAGAATCCATTTGCCGAAAATTAAAAAAAAACTGTACATTCTGTACAACCTGGTTAATTTAAGAATGCACCGTGTTCATGCATATATCTTGCTGCAAGGTGCCAACGTGACTTAATCGGGATATAACCATAACACACAAGTGTTGTAAAGTTATAAAACACGCGTTTTTAATATCCAGGATTATGAGCCTAAAAGCGACACAATAAGAGGTACGTTACGAGCAATTGTGTTGAAAAAATACTTACCTACCTACTTTAAAGATGAAAAATTCACATCATAAATTAGTATAGCGTTATTGTCTCTAATCTCGTCATAGAAAATTACCACTGCGTTACCTAATGAATCTATTAGCTTGCACATTTTGAAATATATCATTAATTCTAGAGTGCTTATTTTGAACAATGTTTATATATTTATTTATAATATCATACCTTATAATAATATAAAAGGTAGTATTTCTAAAAGATTATACAATTTGGTCACGGCAAAATGATTTCAAATCTCTATGATCATTTAATAGTAGAATGGCCCAAACTAGCAAAAAAATAAATCTGCGCTGCAGATACATTCTTTGTAACACTTTTTCGTGGGCATAAGATTATTAACATTACCTAATTAATGATAACATATTAATACAGTCTATTTATCTGCTATTAAGAAAACATATTCACCAAAAATGTTATCCTAGATATGTATATAAAAAATCAGTTTACTTTCTAAAGTGTATAGCTATATAGGTAGATAACTACCTAACATTAATTTACCTAACTGAATTAAGTTTTTGTGTGTTTTACCAGACGTATCGAAAATCAACCGTGAGATTTCCCCAAATAACGTATGTGCACTGGGACCCCACGGACCAACGCCGAAGAGTACCTACAAAGTTTTACTCTGTCTCATATTTACTTTTTATAAGTTCTTTTAGAAGTACCTAGTCCGTCAGAGGTGCCAGCATCCGTCATAAACTCCAAGGGGCAAAGACACACCATCACATCTTTTGCCATTATCTCTGACAATACCTACCAGTCAGCTCAAGAAGATTAGGTAGGTACATTGATGGTGGCAAGGGACTAGCTGATTATATAATTGTCGCATTGAAAAGTGGCTAGCAGTTTTTTGTCAACATAGTCCATGGTGACCCAGTTCACGTCCGTGGCACAAGATGTATGTGTGAGGTGCGTATTGTGACCCTGTGTCGTAGGCCGGTCCTGTATTTGGAGAGGGATCCAACCCTCAAAAGTGTTGTGCTATCTATACGTCTATAGATAGCACAACACTTTTGAGCCGCAGGGCTCAAAATAAATTTGTACGTCAAATCACACTAAACATCGTCGCTGCTTCTTTGAGATTTTGGGTTGTCTGGGAATCGTTTTTTCGCGATGTCAAGTTGAAATCTGAAAACAAAATGCATTCTTAAGAGAGTATTTACGAGATGCCGGGGCTGGCCTATATGACCAGTCTGCACTTTTGTCTCAGGCGACGCCGCTTGGCACGATTGTTTCTTGGGTCAAACCAGGATCACACCACTGATAATTGTCCTTGCAACGAAGAGGTGAATAAAGAGAACGATTTTAAACGGATCAAGTTTCAAAGTCGAAGTGACGAACATATTTCCTTGGACCTCTAAGGCATACATATACATACATACTTCTAGCATACATAAGCTTCAAATTTAGATACAATTACTGTATAGTGTATAAATCAAGAAAAAACTAAAATATACATTCCATTGCATGTCGAGCCAGTTTTCTAGATACACCAACTGCATAAATAATCCTATATAAATATATACGATTACAAAGTAACATTTGCAGTGGGACAAAAAATTAAAAAGCAAGAATGGGACTGCTTTCATAATTTGTATAGAATGATAACACAATAAGTAACCTACAAAAGGAACTGAGATCCCATAAAAAATTAAAAGGTTAGGACTTAAGGACGTGTCAGTGAATAATAATTATTAAATAATAATAAATAAAATAATAATTAAATAAACTTTTTTCTGTCTATGTCTATGTCTAAAATGATACCAAGCTTGAGCTACTTAGTTGCAATGTGCCCGGTTCACTGCCACTTAAGTTTAGCGATTCGGAGGGAACCTTAATTGGCAACCGACTGGTGAGAACTGGGAGTGATTGTTTTCTTCGGTGGCTTGCAAAAAAGCGTAACTTAAGCTGGAACCTGAAAATAAACAATTTGTACAGCTTTGCATGAGAATATATTGATTACCTAGTATAAGGGTGTTCTTCTAATAGGTAATATGAATAATTTACCTACAAAATAATAATTACTATGTCTGTAAATTTCTCCAAGAAGGGACCACGCACTATATTTATACATGTTCTGCCTTTGTTCTGTGACACGGGGCTATTCAAACTACAGAATAAATAATACTACTACGTACAGAAGGTTCTCTGTTAACAAATCCCCTGTTGAGGTATGCCGAACGAGCATAAACTCGGTCATCGTTTTCTATCACACGCAACGCAACGCGCTGCGATACCTACGCGTGTGTTGGATTTAAATAATGATTTCGTTGAAATGTTACAACAACGTGCGAATTATCAGACTATTTGATTGTTACCTATAAGCTTTGCAAAAATTTAAAAGGTTTACCAGTACAACATATTTATACATGTACTGGTAAACTTCTAGGTAACCTTCTGGTGTTTTTTGGAATAGCGGGTTCTTCCACACTTGGTTTCCAATGGAAAACGTAGATTGTGTAGGCGCCGGAGCATCCGAGGCACCAGGTTGTTCTACATGATGATATTATGATGATGATATGAGGCGATACGGCTTCATAAAAATTGCCACTAACATTATGGTCAATACAATTTAAATTATCAAATGGCGGGTAGTTTGGCGTACTACTATGAAGTGCCATGAAATAATTTACGTAACTCCCTTAACTCTTTTGCCAGTTTCTTAACATCTCGATTAGACGTTTGATTACCTCTCTTGTGATGACATCTTTTCTTTCCCGCATCGCTGTTGGAACTTGATGATGAAGAGGAAGTAGAACTTTCCGAATCTAATCCTTGTCTCGATCGAACCGGTTTATCTTTATCGCTTTCTTCGTTCATTGTACTTAAATGAGCCGACCACAGCCGCCCACGTCCGCGAGGAGCAGACCGGCCGCAAGTACCTACATTCAAATATGAAATTTAACGTCTATATTAAAGCTTCAAATTACTTTGGCAACTTTTAAAATGCGCAAAGCGCTCCGGACCGGCCCGGTCGGTGGGAATCATACATAAGGGTGGAACCCACGACCGCACCTAGTCCCAAGACAGCGAAATGGAGAGGGCGGGATTAATAATAATAATAAGCCCGCAGGGCAGCTTGTGGCGAGCTGTTGGGGAGTAACGACCCCACGGACCCGAGTGCTCCCGAGAGTCGGTCAGGGCCTCCACCTCCGGCGTGTCTTCGTCGGTCGGAGTGGAACCCTAAGGGGGCCTGCAGGACTCAGGGGGCCCGCAGGGGGGCCTTCCAAATGACCGGGGTTCGCCTCGTGAATTTAAATCGGAGATAAATAATAATAATATAGCATTATGCTTTACAGCATTAAGTCGCCTTTTATTTAACAAGCATTACCCATGAATTTATATAACAAGCTATGCAAATTTAGGTAGGTAGCCCGCACGGGTAATCAGTAATCAGTAAGTTTATTGCATTCATGTTGTACATATTACATTTTAGAGTAGAGGTCTCAAACATTACCATCGGTCGGGTTTGCGGATAATAACAATACCTCCCCAATTTATGAGTATGGCAACAAGGCCACCTAAAAACGAAACTAAGTTGTAGGTATTCTACCATTTTGGCGATTGCCCATGCCAATTTATAGCTTTCTATAAGGGTCACTGAGCTAAGTCGTAGACGGACGGCCGGACGGACAGATGGACATGGTGAAACTAAGTATAAGGGTTCCTTGTTGACTAAGGACCTCTAAAAAGTTACAGAATTGCACAAATATTACCTACCTTACTTTCTTTTCCTTTTACTGCAGTAATTATAGGCCAAGACCTGTACTACATCGTCTTTATCAAAATCTGTCCTTCTTCCAGATATAATTTTGTTAACATCTCTACACCAATTACATATAAAAAAATTGCATATGACATTGTACATTTGCTCCAGTATATCAGATTTGTGTCTTTCGCATTTTACGAAAGACATATTTAGTCTGGTATCGAGTATTAACTTTATATATTTTTTAATTCCCCTCATAGACGACTTTTCTTTCAAAATGTAATTTACTATGTCTTGTATTTCCGACAAACATTTAACTAATTCGTCACTTGGATAATTTAAACTTCTCTTGTTTTTAGTATACTCTCTTAATTTTATATAGCTGGGTGTTTCACTGGCTGTGCCCTCCCCTTCGGGTTGGCTAATCTTTTTGTACAAATTTTCGTTACATACTTTACAACTTTTGAAAACGTTTTTTTTAGTCTGCTTAAAATATACCCCGTAATATATTCAAGAGCAGCAAAGATACGTGGGTCCCTTTTTTTACATTTATATGAACAAGCATTTCGTCATTTATGACATCGTTGAAATCGATTGGCATTTGTTCACATGAACTTGCCTCATTTTTGGTGAAGAACAGTTTTTTCAACGATTTAAAAACGTAACAAGAATCTTGTTCACAATTAGAGCCCGCAGAGTAGCTGCTACTTAAGTTGTTTACTAGTAGAGAAGCAAAAGCTGCTTCAAAACCAGCACACGTTGGGGAGTTGTTTCTGTACCCATGGCTACGTACGCTGCCAAAAAAGTTCTCGAGCGGGTCCTGGTTGAAGTGCCTACACCATATAGATTTAATTTCATATTTGTGAAATAATTTATCCCGCAAGTACTGCATGTTTTCTACTGTACGTAGCCAGTTTTTGATGGATGGAACAGGGAAACTGCTGTTGTCCTTTTTATTTACAAACTTCATTGAGCTTAAAATCTTTTTAGACTCGATCCAAAGCTGGTTGTGCGCCGATCTTGGTGTTAGGGCTTGGAGCAATGGTTTTCCTTTTTTTTGGCTTTTGTAGCTTCCATTCATTGAGTCGAACAACCCGTCCATAAAAAGAATGAAATCCGCAGTTTGCTGGCATTCGGCTGGTAGTATTCCTTGATCTGAAATAAATGTCTTCCCGTTAATATTGAAGTCTGTCAGTAACAAGGATTTATATTTATACTAGTTTTTGCCCGCGACTCCGTCCGCGTGGAACTCGGTTGTATCGTAGCTCCATACAAACTTTCACCCCCCATTTCGACCCCTTAGCAGATGATTTCCGGGATAAAAACTATCCTACATCTTTCCCCAGGACTCAAACTATCTCTGTACCAAATTTCATCTAAATCGGTTCAGCGGTTTAAGCGTGAAGAGGTAACAGACCGACAGACAGACACACTTTCGCATTTATAATATTAGTATGGAAGTATGGGTTAGTATGGATATGGATAGTATGGATTCTGCTTAAACAATTAAGTTACCTATCAAAATAAAAAGTTGAGATTAATATTAGTAAAGAATTTACAAGGATTTTCCATAGGGTGACAATAAGTCTTTTGTGGTTCACTAGCTCAGTATCCTGCTAACTGATTTAGAACTAGGTTGCTTCGGAGAGAAGATGTAACCATTTATCATCTGCTCTGCATGCATGACCTATTTGCACCAATAGACTTGTTGAAAAGCTACTTAAAGCGCCATAAAACTGGAATTTCGTATTGATTATATACTTACATATGGAATATATAACTAAGACATTGAAAAATTACCAGCCAAGTATCCCATGTTTACACCAACCGTCTGGCTAAAAATTTGGGTTGCGTATTTTACTTTCATCTTCGGTATTTTCTCCGGTGTGCAATGATCCTCAGTTAATTTTTTTATTATTCGTATACCTTTGTATGTTGGATTATTTTCATGAAGTTTAATTATGTGATCCCATTTTGCAATATTTTCCGTCCCATTCATACTGAATTTCAAGTTCTTTGTAACTAGGTTATTCCTTATACCCTTTAACAAATGTGGCACGTCATAAAGAGGGATTATTTCTTCGCCATCCACTTCAAACACAGCTCGCCGCATCTCAATGTCACGCTTTAAATGGTTTATCCTTGTCTCTTCTATTAGGTGATTAATGGCACTCACATTAGATGCACCTTGATCACATATAGTTGCCAAAACTTTAAATCCAATGGAATGTAATTTTGATATGTGGCTTTTTATCAGTATTGAGAGGTCAGCTTGTTTTGCTTCCTGAACAAAATGTGTAGCTTATAGGTTGTTTGTAGTTCTTTAATACGCCTCTAATCATAAATAATAAAACGTGGTCGGCAATAATTTTTTTAGTTTCGATTCCATTATCCACAAATCCTATAATTCGGTCGCTTTTTTTGTTGTAGTCGAAATGTGGAGATATAGACATCTCGTCAAAAATCAAAGTGCACAGCCTATCATCGGGCTTCATTTTTCTTGCACGTCTTTTAAGCTGCTGAAATATATTTTCGTTGATGCCAGGTTTCAGGCCTGCCCTCGATACCATTCTGCTTAACGTGACCGGAGATGGGAGGATAAAGATTTTTCTCAGCAACCTGTAACATCTTGGCCCACGTTTGTATATTGTTAACCCCATAATTTTTTCTTCGTCTGTGAATCTTCGACCCATTTTTTCTTTTCGAAACTCGCGAAATTGCAAGACTGTAAAAAGTGCAGCCAAAGTGGTAAACTTTTTTAAAGTAGTCTGAAACGTTTTGTTGTTTGACAAATTGAGGGCATCTTTCAGACGTTTTACATATTTGTCTTTAGCCACATTCAGTCGGTTAATTACTTTTTGTAACGGCTTTACATTATCTTTAAAAGCTGTTTTTTTCTGTGATGTCAAGGTGAAATCTGAAAATTTAAAGAACATTGATAACTACAAGAGTACAGGTCACATAGTGATCTACCCACGCAGCGTCATCCGGTATCTGGTTGCCACTCGAGAAACTTTCGACCCCAACGGCCATCGGTACTATGTGCAATGTGCCACGCTCATTGCCACTTAAGTGATTCGGAGGGTACCTTGGCAACAGGCTGGCTGGACTGTGGGTACCGTTCTTACCTGCATTGGCAGGTTGTACTGGCAAGGGATCGTTTTCTTCGGTGACTTGCAAAACAGCGGAAGTTAAGCTCGTACCTGAAAAAAACTCATAGGTACATACAGTTTTGCATGGTAATAAATTGTCGAGTAGGTAGGTACCTACAAAAATTACAAAATGATAATTGCTGTCTGTAGACTTGTCCAAAGAAGGGACTAATACGCCTTGTCTTTTTACATTTTCCGTCTTTTTTTGTGACATGGGGCTAGTCTAACTTAAGTTTCTGCCAAAAAAATCATTTTTGGTTTAAGCTTTTATCGCCGACCGTACTTTTTTTGCACAGTCATTTAACTAGTAGTCGGGTTTAACTTGTGTAGTTTGGAAGTTCCATTGGCCCCCGTGTTGGACACCAGAGGGTTAGAATTTGACAACCCTCTTTCTTCCCTCTTTGGGTGTCGTAAACGTCGACTAAGGGATCGAGATTGAAATGTGTTGTGGGCGATGGGCTAGCTACCTAACACTGTGATATCACAGTCATGTCGATCTTAATGAAAGTGGCACTGCTGGAACATAAATTGACACTGATTTCTATTAAGTCGATACTTCGCCAATCCACATGTATTAAGATTTCGAAATCAATCTAGTAGGTACCTATACCTACTTACAAACAAACGTGGTGTTTGCTGCTCATCTATTATCAATACACAATAATACCATACCGGACGTTGAAGCACATTGCCTTGATTGGTCATATCCCTTAAGGGATTTCTCTTTGCAACAGCACCTGCAATAATAATAGATATCGAAGCATGGATGAACAAGAAAGTGGGCTAAGTATTGGAAAGAGGTCTGGACACCCGCCATAACATTAAACTTACAAAAATTATCAAATATAATTTACTTTAAAAACAAATTTGTAACCAACTTCAATTTAGTAAGTACCTATACTCCGCCTAGCCACGAGAACATTTCCACATATTTTTTTTGCAATTCACCACCTGAACTGATTTCCGATAGCAAATGCGTTGATTAATTATTAGAGAAAAAAACCGTTCCTATTTCAACGGGATCTTGTCAGAATCTGTGAAATACTTTTGCACATCTGAGTACATCATTGAGAAATTCCATAAGTCATCTGTGGTCTTCATTAGCAATTCCGCTCCACCAAATTTACGATTTCCGGGTGTAAATACCTACACGATACACGAGTTACGAGTATAATAGAAAATACCAAAATCACTATACGCGTGCCTAATATAAATGAAGAGTTCTCTCAATTCCTCATGAATCGCATTTTCCAACTGGATTTTTGAAAAACTTACAAACAAAAAATATTGTAAGAATCTCCTACTAATGACAATAATGACGGAGTTCTGAGATAACAAGATTGAAAAAAAAACAATTAACCTTCTGTCAAAAATTTCATTTTTGGTACAGATTGCCGACTGTACTTTTCTGTACACCATCATCAACTACTCATTGAGACGATTCTAACGAACCCAAACTCAACGGGGTTACGTCAGTTAAGTACTGAATTCCCATGGCCACCTCCTGTCTCCATTAGCAGATCAGCTCGTTGGTACCATTATATTGAATAGTTATCCAAACTATAGGTACTTATACACAAAATTTCAGCTCAACCGGTCACCGGGAAATGGGTCAAATTTAACTTGCAAGATTTGTCCCATACATACTAACAGGGCCCATGGCCACCTTCCGTCTCCATCATCAGATCAACTCGATGGTACCATAATATTGAATTGTCATCCAAACTATACTTATAAAATTTCAGTTCAATCGGTCACCAGGAAGTGGGTCAAATTTAACTTGCAAGATTTCTCCATACTAACATACTAACAGGGCAAGTTAAATAAAAGCTTGTAAAAAAATATCCGAATTGAGAACCTCGTCCGTTTTTTTTTGAAGTCAGTTAAAAATATAGCCAGTAGCAACACCAGTGTGAGTGGCTAAGGGGGTCTCTATATATTTATTTATGTTCAAATAGTACTGCGATTTCTCAGAAGTTACGCGCGGCGTTATGCCTTTTAAAATGCTCCTCTCCTGAAGAACATAAAAGCGGTGCCAACAAAATAAGATTATTCTCATGGCTTAGGTATGTCTCGTATGCAATCCGCGGACGCGTTCATAAGACAGTTAGATACTGGATATACCTATAGGATAGGTTAAAGCAGTACAACAAATCCCTAAAAACGTCTCATCGTGATAAGAGTGTGAAGAAAGACAAAGTACTATTATAACCTCAAGAACAGTTAAATTAACCTTTCAACTGAAGTGTTGGCACTGCAATATTGCTCAGCATTTTGTTGCCGAGCCAGTATTTTTTTTCAAAGTGTAGGTGACACACTCGCCGGTAATTATATACATATGTGTCGTCAAGGACCAAAATATTCCCCCCAATAGCAAAAGTCCAGGTCCGAAATCTGTTCTGTTCCTTCTCTGGATTCGGAAACTTGTGAAGGATTATGTTGTCTTCACCTATAAAATTAATATATTTAAGTATATACTCTATACCTCTATTATATAAGTACTACATGAAATCTAAGTAAACTAATGTTTCGATATAGAGAGACAGAGAGGGAGAGGTAGCATTTTTGTAAGTTTGTATAAAAATAGAATGAGAATAACAATAGTTTTTTTGCCAGAATACGGTCACAATGATGTTACGTGCCGACATGCGACATGGTATAAATTTCCGAGTGGAGGTAGGTATGCCATTTAACAGAACTATCAGACATTACATTGCATTAACAGATAAATGAGTTAACACAAGCTACAAGCTTACAAGCTACGGTAGCCTAGCGGTTCAGGCATGCGGCTGTCAAACGGCGGTCGTGGGTTTGAATCCCGACTTGTATGACCAATGAGTGTACGCAATATCATTTGATATTTACCGTTAGCTTTTCGGTGAAGGAAAAACATCGTGAGGAAACCTACACGAAGAAATTCAAAGGTGTATGTGAAGTCCCCAAGCCGGTTTTTATCCCGGAAATCATCCCCTAAGGAGATAAATGGGGGGAAAAAGTTTGCATGGAGCTACGATATAAACGAGTTCCACGCGGACGGAGTCGAGGAGAGAGGTTAGTACTTACTACTTAAATCAAAATCAAAATATTGAACTAGACATCATCATCATCATCATCATATCAGCCGAAAGACGTCCACTGCTGGACATAGGCCTCCCCCAAAGAGTGCCAAAGTGACCGATCCCGCGCCACCCGCATCCAGCGGACTCCCGCAACCTTTACCAGGTCATCAGTCCACCTTGTCGGGGGCCTACCCACGCTGCGCCTTCCGGTACGTGGTCGCCACTCGAGAACCTTTCCGCCCCAACGGCCATCGGTTCTACGTGCTATGTGCCCCGCCCACTGCCACTTAAGTTTAGCGATCCGGAGGGCTATATCGGTTACCTTGGAACTAGACATACTTTATCGCATTCAAAGCATATGCAGAATGGAGCCTTTCCTCATCATCATCATCATAGCAGCCGAAAGACGTCCACTGCTGGACATAGGCCTCCCCCATGGAGCCTTCAGTTACAGCAAAAAAGGGTAAAAAGACAAAAAGTTACTCACGTTGTTTCCCACAACTCCCAACACAACATTTTCGTTCTGCAGCCATGATTGTTTCATCTATTCATTCGGTTTAAAAATAATACATTATTAATAAAAACCGAACACATTCGAGACTTCAGTTTGCTGTCAAGTTTAAAGTATTGAAGCAGAGCAGAAATTCATGATTGACGTTTGTTTGAAAATTGATAATACTGCCATCTCTGTCGTTATGTAGTAACTATTTCATGGGTGTTTTTCGTATGAAGATAGAAATGTTCCGAGTGAAACGCCCGTGGAGGATATTATATGTCTTTCCATTAGGGGATAGAATGTAAAGATTTTGAGCATTGAACATTGACATTCTAAGTTCATCTTCATCCCAGCCACCTTTAATGTTGGTCCGTTGCGCTTTGTTAATGGTCAATATGGTCATAGCTAAAGTAAGCTGGAAAGGAAATTGTAGCCTTTTAAACTGGAACGGGATTTCTGTGGGAATAATTGGGATTCGTGGAATCATTACATTTTCACCCTTTCCTACGCCGGTTAAGATAGTGACGTGGCAGTATGACACAAAGTCTCGTCTCATTATATAATCTCGGGGCATCCAAATTTCGCATAAGCGTGACTGGGACGCCTAGTTTTAATTGAAGCTTGTGTGAGGGTACACCTGACAGCTCAAGCGAATTAAGAAACTCTACGGGATATGTTGTGCTCCGTTCTGTAGCCATAACTGTGTCTACTGATAAATACTCTGTTGTATCTCCGGTACTTTACTCAATATGTCTGAATTTATTTTGTTGACATCATTTTTTGGTGCTAAAATTGCTCTTTCACATAAATATTGATTTTCGTGTATATTGTTTTGTAAATCTGGGTAAACACTTGCATCTCCCGTCAGTGTCACACAGCCCTCGGCATCAGTTTCTAACCAACCGTCTCCTATTTTCAATAGTGTTTCGGCATAGTTGCCAGCATCTGTGTCATCATATAGTTGCACTCACATATTTAAAGTCAAACTGAACTTTCTTACGGTGGCCCATAGAGTGGACGACTTGAGACATGCTTTAATTTCGTCTGCAGGTGTCCCCTTCTGAATGACTGGTAACGTTTGGCGGAAATCACCAGCCAATAAAACCACCATTCCTCCCAGAACATCGGTACTGTTGCGCAAATCCTGGAGCGTTCGATTTAGTGCTTCTACCGTTTTTTTGTGCGCCATAGTACTTTCGTAGCATTCGTTTGACGTAGCATAGCACCCCGTGTGCTATTTTTACAAAAAATACAGATTGTTTTAATTGAATTACCTTATGTATTCGTTTGTATCATAGAACCTGTACCAATTTTTCGAGTCGTCACAAATTTCCATCCCCTATTTTAGGGGCTGGGGGAAGATTTCCACGATAAAATAAGGCGGGTATTTTTCGTTGGTTAACAGAGAGACTGTGTACCAATTTTTAGCTTCCTACCTTGAAAACTGCGAAAAGTCCCATATAAAATGTCACCCCCTCTTTTAAACACTTGGGGGCAGATTTGAAAAAAAAAATATGCACGATTTTTTTGTTAGTCACAAATAGTCTATATACCAATTTTTAGCTATATACCTTGAAAATTGCGGAAAGTTCTCATCTTTACTCTCCATCCCTTCAACTATCGTCGCTCCGTTATTGCCGTGAAAGACGGACAAACAAACAAACACATACACTTTCACATTTATAATATTAGTATGGATGGTTCTTTTTGATTACATTCAAAATTTGAACATCTGTGAGAAACAAATCAATTTGATTTCACCTCAATTATAGGTACCGAGTATTAGTTAGTAGATGTTGATTTTTAAACTGTATCAATTTTTTTTATGTCTCTAAGATTAAAAAACACTTAGGCGAGAACCAATTAACAAAACATGCGAGGGCAAATTAAAAAGATGTCATATAATTTTAGTTTTATTTAAAAGTAAAGAAGGGTAGGTATTTTAGTATTCAATGTAGCCACGCGTAAGTCAGGGCTTCCTTATTTGGTCTGATGGTTAAAGTTAACGACCTAGAATCAGAAGTTAGTCATGTAAAGTGTCTTTTTTATGCCGACGACCTGAAGCTCATTTTTAGGGTGAGAGATGCAGCGGACTGTATTTCCTTACAGGAAGATATGTGTTGCGTTTGTAATTATGGGCTAAGTTCCGCCCCAATACATGCGCAGTACTTCCTGGACAATAAGGAAATCAATCGTGTCTTCTCTGTGAAAGATCTAGGCGTCACGTTTGACACGCGCCTCACTTTCCACGACCATATTCATGCACTTATCAGTAGCTGCTACCAACGATTGGGTTTCGCGCTCCGTAATTGTAAGGACTTCCATGATCTTGGAAGTTATGCAGCTACTGTTTACCTAATGCCTTGGTGAGGAGCAAATTAGAAGCTTCTTCCGTCATTTGGAATCCCTATGAATCCACATATACCTTGCTCTTAGAGAAAATACAAAGTCTTTCCTTAGGTCCCTTTATAAGAAAAAGTTCGGATACTACCCTTATTTATATCCCACAAAATTTTTACTTGGTTGTTTAGGATATAATTCTTTGGAAGTGAGGCGAAGTAACAACCTTCTCATGACTCTCTGTCGTTCTCTCCGCGGGGAGTCGGACGTTATCGAATTGGCAGGTAGCGTACTGCGGCTCAGCGTCCCCGACGTCCCCCGCTTCCAGCTGCGTGCGCGAGCGCGCCCTCTGCTGGCGGTACCGGAGGCGCACACGGTAGCGCGCCGGAGCGCGCCGCTACCGCGCGCGCCGGAGCGCGCCGCTACCGCGCGCGCTGACTCTGCTCAATACGCTCGTGGCACAGGCAATCCTCCGTGTAGGTACGCATAATATATACATATTAGGTATCTGTTTTGTATGTGCAATGTTAAAGTTAGTTCACGTTTTTAGTTATTTTAGTTAAAGGGTTTTACTGTACATAATTAAGTATTCTGGTTTATCGGCTTATTGGTTCGCTGTAAGGCCGTGGAAACGAATTAAATAATAAATAAACAAATAAATAAACGTGTCGCGCTCGCGCGGCATTTACGCCTCTGCGTAAACGCGACCTCAGGCAGGGGTCCGATTTTTGACTTTCGAGCGCTCGACTCTTTCACTCGAAAACTGACAATAAGTATGAAATGCTATTTTAAAATAGGGATAGAAAATTTAAAATTGAGTGGTATTGGTCGCTCGTATTCAATTCTATTGGTATAATGTATGTGGCCGCCTTTTTGACACTGAAAACGTATTTACTTTTATTTGATTTTCGAGCGCTCGAAAGTCAAAGATTTGGTGCCCAGTTCTCTCAGTTTGGCTTTTCTCCTATGCAACGTGAATATATAAAGAAAACAGAGGAGGCATGTTTCTCTGCGGCTGACTGTACCTACAGTCGAAGTCCATTGAATTACGAGTAAGGTGCAAAGTGTAAACAATGTGTGACGTCCACTGTATCAAAACTTATAATTTTAGTTTTAATGATCGATGCTGCCGTTTATTAAAAGCTTACAAAAGGACTATAATTATGTGGTGTTACTCTAAGGACGAGAATGCTACCCACAAAAAAAAAATTATTAACTACATTTTGTAATTCATTTTTAATAAATACACAAAAAAATATTACAAAAAACCGTACTCCTCGTGTTGAAAAAGTAATAATTAGGTATAGCTTCGAGAAAATTTCAAAAAGCCTCGATGCTTCGAAATCTTTGTTCCAAGAATTACGACAATACTGCCGTAATTCTTCGAACCATAATCGTTACGGGCTATACAGCCGATTATTTGCCTTTATACAGGACCCGCCTCTATCACTTATAGTCTAGGAGTTATTTCTTAATAAAAGCTTGTTTTAAATTACCCGCATTACATTGACTCCAGTCTCCGAGGCCCCTTTTGGGGCACAATCGAGAATAACGCTGCAGGACGAGGCAGTCTCCCCTAGCAAGTTGTAAAGCATTGAAATTACACTTCAAACACACATCGAACGCGGCACACGCGCAGCACCCGCGCAGCTGCAGCGCAGCACACGCGTCCGGTGGGTGGAGGCCTTTAGCAAAAGAGGACGCGCGAGTTGTCTTGCGGCGAGATACAGTATCCGTTTCTTTCTTAGTGTTCTGATTAGAAAGAGACGGATAGTCTATCTCGCCGCGACACAGCTCGCGTGCAGTCTTGTGATACCCGTGTTGGATATTTAAATTATTCGCATAGACAATACATTTACAGTACAAAAACTAAGACATGATCTTCGCAATATTACATCACCGCATTATTATTCCATCGCATTATTATTTTTATATTTATACCTATACTTGTCCATTAGTTGCTAATCTGAAAGCGCATGGGCATGGCATTGCACAACTTTTCCCAAAAATTGACATCTTTCCAATCAAGGTAAGTGTTGTATTTAATGTACAACTGCAGGTTAGGCGGCAGTCTTTCCGGGTGATGCAAGTTCTCTTGGAGTCGGACAACCAGCACCCGCGTTGTTTGTCGCTTCATCGCATGCGCGTGCGCAGCCCGGAACTCTTCCACTGCCCACTGAGAATCTGCGTAATTATCTGAAACCAGAAGAAGCGTCCGTCGTGCACACTTCACCGAGAGGGCGATCTGATCTATTATAGGAACACCTGGCTGCCAGTCGCGGTTATGCTCTAAAGTAGTATATCCCCGAGCTTCTAGACCATTCTTCAGTTCCTTAAGGACCTCAAGATCACGGTGTGCATACGACAAGAACACATCAACGGTCTTTTCGGCGTCATCATCTTTAACGCTAAAGATAAAGCGGCGGCCCCAGTTTAGCTTGAAAAGAATTTGTCTAATTTGCGCCTTATATCTGCGCAACAACAGCCAAATTATTAACAGAACCAGCACAATGGATAATAGGGCACAAAATATGGGCACAACAGAGAAGGCACACATGTCACTTAGGTTCTCGATTTTTTGTAAAACATCAATACCATCTGTGCACTGGGTTTTATTCAAATCTCGCACCTGCAATAAAATTGAAAGATAGGTTAGATAATCCAAAGCAAAGAAACTGTGCTCCCTGCCGAAGGTTTCCCGAGGGACTACAGTATAGGGTTCTACAAAAAAGGAGTGTATAACTTCTTAAAAGGTCGGCAACACGTATTAAGTACCCCCGGAGTTGTAAGCGTTCATAGATTACGTTAACCACTTACTCGTACCATCAGGTGGGCTGACGTGGTATACAAAATCAAACATTTTCTTAAGAATGATATTTAACTAAATACACATACCACGTGCTTGAGCAGTTCCAAAGCTGACGCATCAGAGCAACTGCAGGCGAGCCGATTGCCCTCGAGATATACAGAGCGATTAGTCCCGATGGCATTCAGTTTTCGAGCCACTGCCTCGGATATGTGGTTGATTTTATTATAACTGACGTCCAATTCCTGGAATCAAAACAACAGTTTTCAGACACTGATAGCTCAGGTGGGTCGATTTTATCTCTATCTTCGGAACTGTTGGAACCACTCATCTTAAAAAAACACGAGCTGGCGAAGCGAACGTACCGTAAACTGGGGTTACTTTGAATCACGGGTTTACTTTGATAAAAATTTCGTTTTATTTTTAAACGCGAAAATCTACATTTCCGAACGCATCTGTACTTTTATTTTTTTAAGGTTGGCAATATCGATAGTTCCTGCCATTAGTTGCTCAGACGCAGTGAACAAGAATGGTCGTTGGCGGTGCGGATCACGTGTCAAAATGTAAGTATAGTTTTTGCTATTTTTTCATGTTCGAATAACTTCTAAACTAACGTAGTGGGTATTAAAGTAAAAGGTTCACAGTGAATATTATCTTGCCAGAAGTGTGTTTATGTATACCATTGTATTGAGTTTTGTGTCATAAATTGAAACTGGGTATTTTATTACTAATTATTTACTTGATGGGGTGTCTTTGATCACCTGCACGGGGTAACATTGATCACTGATCAAAGAAATCCCATGAGTGGGCATCTTTTTGCTCACAGCGTTATTTTTCATGATTTTCGTTACTACAAAAGAGTACTATCGCTAAATTATTATTATTATTTTTCAGAAAGATGCCTAGAAACTACGTTAAGCGGTTGGGGTCACGCGACTACAAAAACTATTCTGATAGTGTCCTAGAACGAGCAGTTACTGCAGTAGCTGTTCCTTTGCTGGTTGAGGGATACAAATCAACAGGCAACACCAAGAAAAAAATCTAAAGAATTCAGGACGATATATCGGTAATAGAGCTGTGACATCATATCATTTTTGCCTAAACCTGCAACAATTGATGATTATGTAGAATTCCCATATGACATAAATATTTTGGAATTGTGATTTCCTAACTAAGCAGACACATATGTTTACCTAGTTGATTATTGTGTAATCGGTACATCTACCTACTACTAATAAGGCGGATTATTTTTTAAGAAGATAGGTACCTTTTTTGGTTCCTATTTGAACTAAGCAACTGCTTACTGCTATTGTGTAATTATGTCAAAGTAAATACCTACTTATTGAGGCTGATAATTATATAAGAACGTTTGATCTCTTTTTGTTATAAATGTTGAGGTAAACCTCAAATAAAGTTGATTTTTCTATGATGATATTTTTTATTTTTGATCAAAGTAACCCCAAAACAACAAAAATTGTTGTAACTTTTGAACCTGTGGACCGATTTTTTTCTTTCCTTGAGATAAAATACTTCTGTTCGGGGTTACAATCGATTGCCCTTAAAAAAACATAGGGTATCAAAGTAACCCCAACGTCAGTTTAAATTTGATCATTACATTTTTATTTTTTTTCTCCATACATTTCATGTCAGCTTTTCAAGATTTTTATTACCGAAAGATTATAAAAAGTTGATGTTCCTATTTTTTTTATTATTTTTTTACGACTTAATTGTAGAAGTTAGAGAAGTTTAAACTTTGAAATTGATCAAAGTAACCCCAGTTTACGGTAGTTCTCCGTTACAGCTTCGGCCAAAATTTCGCATGTCCGGATGTCCGGCTGTTCTCGTTTCTTATAGGTCGCGTTTCTTAACCGATTCTCGTAAAAATTTGTGAGCAGGTACGATATTTGTATCGATATTTATTGTCGATTTAGTATTTTCTGAACTAAAAAATAAATAAATTATATAAGGGAATCGAGCGTTCTGCAGCTCACACGGCCACTATAAACGATCACGATATTTGATGAAAAAGATATAAATAAAGGAGAAAACCCACAATTATTAGTATAGAACTTATTGAATGCCACTCATATTACACAGATATGTGCATAAGGTAATGTGTGTAATTCCGGAGATAGTTAAAGTTATTGCACCTTGTGCTACGGTTCCTTACGGTCTTTCCTGTGATCGACGCCTCAATATTAATGTTTCATTTCCTTATTGTGCTGAAGTTCATATGACGATTGCTGATGCTGTAGGTAATTCACCGGCGCTGCAACTTGCCCTTGCATAATGAATGTTAAAAAAAGATATATTCTGTCCAGAAAATTGTAGCCAACACATTCGCGAAATATTTTTTAAATACTATTAGCGCAAGCGGCGCTTTCGTCTGTAAGGTTTGCCAGATACCGTACTAGAAGAAAGCGCGAATGCGGAATCTGGCAGTGTCTTGGTGGTGTTGGTCCTGCTTTCTGCTTACCACACGTAGCGCCAACGGGTACCACACGTAGCGCCAACGGGTACCACACGTAGCGCCAACGGGTACCACACTTAGCGCCAACGGGTACCTAGTGTACTCGGGCGCCGTCAGCAGCGGCGCTTGTTAGAGTATTTGGCTACTAGTAGATAGGTGGGGTGGTTGGCTACTCACTAGTAGGGTATTGGGTAAGTCTTCGTCATTTAGGTTAGTGATGTTGTTGTGTCGGGCGTGTAGCTCGACAAGGGCGAGGCGCGGCACGTGGTCCAACGTACCATTCGCTACAGTTAGCGCCAACGGGTACTCGGGCGCCGCCAGCGGCCAGTCCGGGGACAGCGGCAGCGTGCCATTGCACGACACCACTGTCGCGTTGTCTCGGGGCCGATTCTTACACCAACACCCTGTTAGGAAAACCGCACACTACGTACTTTATGACATCATAATAATTGTACATAATTTAACAATGTTAATAAAAGCCTACCCTACGCCTGCGTAGGGCTATAAATTAGGCTATAAATACGGGAAATAATCCGTGTAAAAGCGAATTTTAGTATAGTTGTATCGGCAGATAATTTTACTCACACAAGTGGTTTAACAGTGGTTTCCTGAAATATAAATATCTATTTGAACTAAATACCTATTGTAATATGTGTGAAGTCACACCGGAGAAGTAGGGCATTACGCTACCGCCTATTTCTTTTTTCATCGACTATCGTAAAGTAAAATACAATAATTTTTGTCTAACAAATCGTTCCGACAATCCTAATTTATCCGACACGTTCGATTAACGCCCACGCAATTGGGCGGCATAGCGCCAGCGCTGACCATCATTTTACATACATACATACATACACTCACGCCTTTATCCCTAAAAGGGGTAGGCAGAGCACATGAAACTTATGTTCCAGCGCCACTTTTAGCATAAATGTGGGTATAAAAAAGATTGACAAAATGTGATACCATCATTTTCCTTTTCGTAATTACGTAATTAGACCCCTGAAGGGTCACCATACTTGGTACAAATAACTGGAAATTTTGTGTCACTATATCCGGGTCTATAGGTAATCTTGTCTTGTCAAGTTGTCATGCACGGAAATAATTTGCGATTAGGGTTATGCATTTTTCATCCTATTGATAATTTGTCAACTAAAAGTATACTATATATTATATTACCTGGTATTAAGCAATCGCCGTCATACGCGCAAAGGATTTCGTCGGGTTTCGAAGGAGAGAGTAACTTTTTAAAGATGCCTTTGTCAAACTGAAGCCACGGGCAGTTGCGCATAACCTCATGAAGCATATACGCGTCATAGTCGCACTTGGCATCGCTCAGTATTAGTTCAACCTTCGCTTGCTGTAACATACATCAAGAGACAAAAAGATTAAAATGTTATTTTATTATTAATTGTGTGCACGTCTACGCATACGCATCCGGTGTGACATGTCTTATGGGGATTCATACTTAACAACGCAATGGTGCACGTGCTGCACATGCATCACGGCCTTCCTAAGATGGAAAGCCAAGACCACCCTCAGGGATACCGGCCTATACAAATACGTTTGGTGCAAAAACGGCACGGTCTTCGTACGAAAGGAAGACAAAAGCAAGCCCCAGATCATCCGATCGACAAACGACATAAGTCGCCTAGCAGGAAATACGGAATCAAACACCGATACTTGAATAAATGCATAGCAACGTGTAACTACCTACAATCATAAATTATAATGGACGATACAACATCAAACTGTATCCTAGAAGATAACCACGATACTTGGAAGAACTTCGTCGATACTGTACCATGTCAACATAATTATTTGATTACTTTACATGTCAACATAAGATCAATGGTAAAAAACTTTCATCAGCTGGAGCACATAATTACAAGTAGCTCCCGAACCGTCCACGTCATAGTATTAACCGAAGCAAACATCTCACACGAGTGCGTAAGACTGTTCGAACTAGATGACTATGAACTTTTCTCCGAGCTTCGCACCGACAGGCGGTATTATCGTATACGTACATAATAGTGTTAGATTTGATAGACAACTAATAGCAACCCATAACTTTGAATGTATTTTAGGCGAAATAACAACTAACTTTAACTTCAAAATTAACCTATGTGCCATATATAGACCACCTAATTTAAACAAAACTTTATTTGTATCAGAATTATCAAGAATTGTATCCCCCCCCTCAAATAAATCCAACTATGTTATTATTGGCGATATAAACATAGACTTAAAACAGTCAAACACGGCAGTATCATACTATCTAAATAAATTAAGCGAAAAAGGACTAGAACCTGGCATCAGCGTATAGAACTTATACACACGTATAGAACTTAGCGGAAACCGTATTACTAAGTCGTGCATCGACCATGTGTTTATTCGATGCTCACCGCAGGCGGGCCGTAGCAACAGCGATAGGCAGATAAGAACGGCAGTGGTCAACAATGCGCTCGCCGACCACTTTATAACCGGATTTGCAATATGGGATAGTTCGCTCGCACAGATGCAACCAAAATACACACTTAAGTTAGATAACAAACAGGTGATTTCAGAACTACGTGCTGCTGACTGGAGCCGGGGACTAGCCTACGACGATCCTAACGATGTATTAGACTACATTGTTGATAAGTTTACATTAGTCTACAATAAATGTAAATATAAAACAAAAATCTACCCAGGTAAGAGAAAAAATGTAAAATGGAAAAATAATAAAATAATAAAAATGTGTAAAAAAAAGGGACGAACTCTTTAAAATATGGTATGTAGATCAAAACAATGCACAAAAAAGGCTCCTTTATAACAAATATCGTAATAAAACCAATAAATACATAAGTAAGGTCAAAAATAACTGCATTAAAAATTACATAAATGATAACTTTAAAAACCAGAAAAAAGTTTGGGAGATTGTTAACCGACTATGCGGAAAAATTACAAAATCCATCGATGAAATTATAATAAAAAACTTCAGAAAATACGACATAAGCTCATTAGTTAACAAATTTGCGTACGAATTTAGAGATAATGTTAATAAAATAAGCTCCCCCTGTAATAAACCAATTCTAGTAGAAAATACATACGTACAAAATCCATTGGTGTCACTAAAAATAAATAAAGCCACAGAAAAAGTAGTATCTTCCATTATTAAACAATTGAACGTTAAAAAAAGTTCTGGTATAGACAAAATTCGTGCCGTGGACATTAAATGTATAAACACGGAAATAACTCCTATACTTACGCACCTAATAAATACCTGCATCAAGACCTCAACCTTTCCTAATAAATTAAAAATAGGAACTATCAGACCAATCTATAAAAAAGGCAGCCATAGTGATATAAACAACTACCGACCTATTACAATATTATCCTGCATCGATAAAATAATTGAAAAATTCTTTGGAAATCAAATACACCAATTTCTTGACAAAAATAACATTATAAACAATAAACAATACGGTTTTCAGAAGGGAAAAAATACGGCACAACTGCTATGTAAATTTACAAACGAAGTTAACATGCACTTAAATGATAAGAAACATGTTATTGTAGTATTTATTGATTTTAGTAAAGCGTTTGACACACTCAAATATAACACCTTATATTCCAAACTCCTGCAAAACGGTATACAGGGCCCACTAGAATTTATAAAAAACTACCACACCAACCGTTTTACATCGGTCAAAATTAATAATACCAATAGTGATAGGATTCCTACAGAAAAAGGTACAGCTCAAGGATCAAATTTCGCACCTACCGAATATCTTTTGTACGTAAACGACATGTGCAATATATTCAATGGTGGGTCTGTATACCAGTTTGCTGACGATACCTGCCTCGTGGTCACCCACGCCGATATCACGGTTGCTGAAACCATCCTACAAGCTAACTTTAACCAGCTATGTGCATGGGCCCACGACGTAGGCCTAGTCATTAACTATGACAAAACCAAGGTCATGCATATCCACTCTGCATATAAAAAAAGCCTCCTAACACCTATAATTATAGCGCATAGCCACGAATGTATGCACCAAAACAATACGCGTACATGTGATTGTGAACATCTGGAAATAGTGTATTTAAGCATACATACCTCGGTTTGGTCATAGATAATTCATTTAATTGGGGTCCCCATGTTAGCCATATTTGTAACAAATTACGATCCATCTTATGCAAACTATCCATTTTAAAATATAAATTACCTTTTAATACTCTCAGAATGTTATATATGTCATTAGCGGAACCCATTGTTAGTTACAGCCTTAGTAGCTACGGCAGAACCTACAAGACTTACTTAGATAACATATATAGGTAAGCTACAACTAAGAATGATAAAAACAATTATACCCAATTCTATTAGAACAAATCATAAAGACGACGATAATTATCTATTTCGATACTGCAAAATTATAAATGTATACGATAAATTTAAGATGATGCTAATTTGTGATGAAATTTCAAATTTACCCAACCTTCAAAATCGATGTAGGTCACAGAAATTGAGAAACATAAGTACCTTACCTAAATACGTACTGCCATCGTATAAAAATGCATACGGAAAAAGAATGTGGGAGTATTTGTTACCTTATTTATTAAACGAATGGCCTAATGATGTTTTCCAGAAACTTATTCATAATCCTAACAATGTAAAAATCATTACAAAAAATATGTACTTGTCAACTACCGATGCGCGCCCGAGCGGTGCACAATGTAACAACTAGGGAATCTACCCTTTCTAAATCACAACAAACAATTGTAATAAAACGAGCGATAAATAGCGACAGATAAACCGTAAGCGGTTTTCGCTCGCTGTTCGAAACCACAATGTAATAGTTTTAAGTAACTTGGATAAATAAAAAAAAAAAAAAAAAATCTGGTCTGCCCAGGTCTTAAAGAGGGAACGACAGCATGAACTTCATACCAACGTTTTTCGGAGTACATTACTATAAAGCATAAAAATCTACAATCTAAACGAATATACTAATTTCATACGTAATGTGTAGAATGCGCTTTCATTTGAGTAATAAACCATTAAAATGAATCCATTCGCTTAGCTTGTCACATTTTTAGAAATATTTTTTAAAGAAGCCCTTTGTGTTGGTTTTCATATGGGGTGAAATTTCCGCTGCTGCGGGTGAAATCGTGCGGCTTGCTTTCATCACAAAGTTTAGCGCAGTGGCTCCGAGGAACAGAATCGTCCATTATACTTATTAACGAATTACCCGTAGTGTTGACTTCTTAGCCAGATTACATGTCCCATTAATCCGCATGTCTCAAAATATTTTACTTCGTCTATTCCTATAGAAAATATATATTACCGTTCGGTTATTGGAGTCCACGGAAGAGATAAAATCGTTGTGGCACTGCATAATATCCACGCTGGATACATTGATGATGCGCAGGTCTGGGTTGTTGGTCAGATCTATTACCATCTTCGCCGTCGGATCGAGAATAGCTCTTTTCATCTTCAAGTCTTGGTACTGAAGATTAAAAATGGGTTAAACATAAGCTGATAAACATTGAATGTCAATACTGCATTCTACACCAGGAGCCCCATATCGGTCTCTGAAGTGTTTACGCATGTAACGATCTTGACAAAGTTTTGGTCTGTATTCAACCTATTCTATGCTCCAAACTATCAGCTACAGAGAGGATTAATCATTTGACCTTCCGTATGCCGCCGGAACGCGGATCCGAGAAGGAAACAATTAGAAGAAAATGCCGCAGCATACGATTTCTTAGTGACCAAAACGTTGATTTAAATGCAACTACAAATAACTCTAGGCATTTATCATTTGGCGAGCCAGCAATACAACAGACGTAGTTGTTTGTACGGCACCGGCACCCCGCTACCGCTTTCGCGTATCCCACGCAAATCAAGGACTAGGTACCTACTCCTTGAAATATAAGCGCACAATAAAAATATGTGTAATGACTGACCACGGTCAAGTGATAAGTGATGAAGTGATATAATTATGCAATGCGCACGTTTCCAAGGCACATGTTTTTTGTGTGCCACGGAAGGTGGTTATACCATATATCATCACTGATCTGATCACTGAAGATGAGACATCCGTGCTCTCGTACTCGCGTATTTAGAAACCAACATAAATATCGAGGTTTTACCGGATACAATTAAGCGCAAAGGACTATAAAAAAAAATCGTTGATGTCAATTCTGTTTACGATTTAATTATTAGCATATTGTGATTTTATTTTATCCCTTTTTCGACCCTAATCTACTTACATTGAGATATCTGATGTCGTTGTCGCTAAGGTTTACATCCAAGAGCGCATCGTTGCGAATCCAGTCTAGGCATATTTGAGTTATATTCGTTTTGCTTAGATTTAAGGTGCGCAACGATTTTGGCCACGACACTGTAAGGTATCAATTTATGAACGTTATTCATGTATTTGATTTTCATGGTTAGTAGCTAAGACAAATTTTGTATGCGAATGTAGGAGAACTCACGTTTCGAACAGATATCGTCATCACCATACAGCGAGCCCAAGGGATTACTGCTGGCTTTTAAAATTTCTAAACGTGGCAGAGAAGATCCGATGTTCACGAGATCGGCAGAGTGCACCTGGCTTTCATGTAGATCTAGCGAAGTTAACCACTTCAGCGGAGAAAACGTGCCTCTGAAATACATATACAAAATTAATGATTTGTCAAAAGCTAAAAAGCATGAAAGTGTACCACCAACAGAGACGAGTGGATTAAGACTTCCTTTTCATCGGCACTTTCTTAAATTAGGCATAAGGCATAGACAATTGGACACTGCGCAGTCTGAATGGCTTGTAATGCCAATATGGAAAACGTAGCTGCTTATTCAAAAAAAAGGAGGAGGTTCTCAATTCGGTTGTTTTTTTTTTCAATGTTTGTTACCTCAGAACTCCGTCATTGACGAGCCGATTCGTTTTTTTTTTGTTTGTATGTATATGCCTCCAGGTGGGGCCCATTTCAAAAAAAAAAGAGATAGATGATGGGATCCATGAGGAATTGAGGGGACTCCTCAATTTTATTTGGCACGCGTGTAGTAATTTTGGTATGTTCTATAATAACTCGACGTATTTACATCCGGAAATCATAAATTTGGTGGCGAGGAATTAATGATGAAGACCACAGATGACTTATCAAATTCCTCAATTGTATTATTAAAGGTGCAACAGTACATCACAAGTTCTGATAAGATTCCGTTGAAATATGAACTAATGAAGTGCCATTGGTGATGATCTTGGGGAATCGACGGGAGTCCTCAAATATTATCGGCCCACATACAGCGATTCGGTATTTTTCTATAGTAATCAACGCATTTGCTATTGGACATCAGTTCATGTGGTAAATTGTAAAAAAAATGTGGAAATGTTCTCGTGACTTGGCGGAGTACTAAATTGAAGTCGGTTAAAACTTTTAAAATAGGTACCTAGATGTAGCTGTTAAAATAAGATGATGATTCTTTGATATACAAAGAAAGGCTACAGTAAAAAAATAACCCTCGGCTCGTTGAGGCCTATTGGGTACACGTACTCTTGCACGGTGAGGTTGTTGAGGGACAGATCGAGTGTAGTCAAATTTGCGCCTTCAAACAGATTTTTTGGCAGGTTATTCAGTTTGCATGACCGCATCACCAGTTGCTTAATAGATGAACCTTTTAGTTTACCGACTAAATTGCTAGAATCTAGCGGTATGTACTTCAAATTTAAACTTGTCAGATTAGGTAACGCTTCTAATTTGGGTACAGTCAGGTTTTTGGTTGCACCGTATTCTTTAATCTCTAGATTGCGCAGTGCAGACAACCGCTCGAGCCAGGCGCTGCCCTTGCCCAACTTGCTTTCCGCAGTCGGTAGTGATGTGAAATGTAATACGAGGTACTCAAGCGTGTCAGGGAGACGCATCCATTCTTCTGGCTCCAGAACGACATTATGAAGCTTCAATGAGCGCAACCTCATACCTTTAAGGTAATTTTGCGGTGGCCGCTGTGGTGTATCTGCTCTAACATTGATTTCGAGGTTTGTTATTGGCAGACCAATCAAGTGCTGGTCTAATGTAGGCGTCGCAGGCAGATCCTGTAGTACAAGTGTCGTAGTCACTGACACATTCATTGCTTTTAATGCTTCGGCATATGAGGCAGTCCGAGGGGCAGAGCAGCCGTGAATGCTGACAGATGGCACTTCATGTAGCTGCTCCATTGCTGGGAGGTTTGAATCGTCTACGGATATATCTTTCATGCACACCAGATCAAATGATTTATCGGGTTCATAACTCAAAGTGACCTTGATCCCTGAAACGGACAGTAATTACAAGTTAATGAAAGGTCATATTCCTATGACAATAATCATCATCAGCGTCATATCAGCCGAATAACGTCCACTGCTGGACATTGGCCTCCCCCAAAGAGTGTCAAAGTGACTGGTCCTGCGCCACCCGCATACAGCGGACTCCCGCAACCTTTACCAGGTCATCAGTCCACCTTGACAATATATAATGACAATAATCCCTCGGCTGTGCACTAGGCTTATTTTTCTTTAAACATGATTGTTCCACATTCTTGATAGCTATTACGGTGTCACATGTGTGGTGGAAGCGCAGCCTAATGGCGGAATTGGCGAGCGAGTCATGACAACATTTTTTTTTTCGAATTATTTACATGGCAACAAAATTATCTATCATTACCTACCTATGAGTCGTGAATCACACTCGCTCGCCCTCAATAGTAAATTAGACAGCTAATTAATTACAAGTTTACTATTGACCGCCGCGGCCAGGCCGTGCCAGTCAGTGAGAAGCTTAAGGCCTGCCACACACTGGCGCGGTCTGCGGTGGCGGACAATATAGTAAACTTGACAGCTAATGACAAGCTTACTACTGTCCGCCGCGGCCAAGCCGCGCCAGTTTGTGAGAGGCACTTCCCACCTAGCAGTCGATAGTAAACTTGACAGATAATGTATTGACAATAATTTTGTCGTCATTTTTACCTACTAGTGCGCCACTTGACACTTTACGCGCTAGTGTGATTGAGGCCTTACGCCAGTTATACATTTTGTCTTACTAGCATCCAATTTTCCGTCCATTTTTTTGTGACACGACTCTCTGGTCAGACGATAAGTAAGTATAACTAATATTTATTTTATATACTTTACCGTTAACTTTATACTCTTCGAAGTTTTCTCGGCCAGGTTCTGCTCCTTCAGGCATGAATTTG
This sequence comes from Epinotia demarniana, assembly GCA_945867215.1. Classification (NCBI taxonomy): domain Eukaryota; kingdom Metazoa; phylum Arthropoda; class Insecta; order Lepidoptera; family Tortricidae; genus Epinotia; species Epinotia demarniana. The sequence continues at coordinate 15,097,781 of OX244261.1, forward strand.
CAGCTTGAATTTTCACGGCATCGGCAGTACACGGCAGGTCCCAAGCTTGCTAACAACAACACAGCCACTAAGTGTCGCATGGTAGCGTTCACAGCTCGATAATAAGGAAAATTTTACTAAATAGGCACTAACGTAGCGTCAATTTCGACAAGAGCAGTCTCCAAATGACATCCTGAGTCATATAAATTTTGGTTTAATACTAAGAAACACTGTTAGTCACTTTCTTTTTAGGTATTGTTAAACATTTTGTCCTCTAAATGTCTAGGCATGGTGGCTTAGCAGCTCTATATAATATAAAAGCGGCCTTGAAGGAGTAAGAATTGGGTCAATAGGGGACTATTAGATAAGTGTCTGGTTGGCAATTACTTCAGTTTTCTCTGGTGACCTGCAATATAGTTATTGTACATTTGCATTACTTTTGCCCCCATTTATCAACTAACACTCACACAAATATTGTGATTATGATTACGTTGCATTTAAAAACCATAATGCGTTAAAACTTGACAATAATATTAGAACTAATCCGGACATCGCGTATGTTTTTTTGTTTACCTACTTGACATTTTAAATGCATCACAGTAATCAATCGTACGGATATAATGAAATAAAATAAGTTAATTTGTAATAAGTACTAGTAGTTTAGTTAAAATAATGACTTTTCAAGACATGCCATATCACGAATTCGTTAGAGTTCAATGTCAGATTGGGTCCGGATATCAGATAGGATTATTATTTGCCACAAAATGTGACGCGTTCGACATGTTCCGTGTTTAATGTGTCTGCAATTCTCATTTATAAATATAGACCCGTGGTGGTAGGGTTATCCCTATGACATGCTGGGGACATGCCACATTTTCAATGTCAAATCGCGCCGTTCCCTTTATTGAGACATTCATTAGGTACCACTGTTTAAATATGTTGTCGAGATTGGCTCAGGCTTTTTCTACTAAAAATATGTCGCTGCAGCTTATTTACGAGACTTCAGATATAAATAATGTATACAGTAGGTAATTTATACCTATGTAAATTGAAGTGCACCAAAAATGTTCTTCGCATTAAGCATTTGTCCGTCTGAAATATTTTTTTTATATCATTATTACAAAGAAATGACGCCACGTCGTCGCGGCACACACACACACACATACACAGTTCCTGTAACCTCAATTACGATACAGCTCAGATAATAATTTTATTTCGGGACGATAACCGGAGAAGCGCCCTGCCCCCGCAACGTACGCATGTAAACTAAACTAACTCAAATTTCACTAGGGGAGACGGGGTCTGAGCACGTACGTAATAAGTTCATAATCTAACTTTTATCAGTTAGATTAAAAAAACCGGTCAAGTGCGTGTTTGTCTCGTCCACAGAGGGTTCCGTACCGAATTTTATACACTATACATTCACGACCCCGCTTTATTTTGAAAAAAATCTTAGTAATACATACTTTCCGAGTCCAGTATGCCGACTCAATCATCCGACACGCGAACAACCTCAGGTCAATAGTTGAGGGTTAAGGTTCAACGTCACTGGTTCCTGTCGAGCTGTTGCTAACAGATGTCGCGATATATAAGTTCGATGGTTGCTCATCGTTTTACGCAAAACCGTGACGAGTACCAACATGTGTTTCAAACTGCGGAAGCCGAAGAGCTTGCTACGTATGAATCGCAATCAATCTGCACTAAACAATGTTTCTTTTTAAAATGTAGTCCGAAAATATGCATAAAAGTGCTTTTTCGTGAATTTACGCAGACTAACGTAGCTAAATGTCACTTCGAAGTTTGTCATTGTCAAACATTTTGCATAAATCAAACTAGAGGGCGCAAAACTAAATCTACAGTAGCGCCTCTATTAGGAAATAGCGAAACTAAATGTACTTGTGTCTGGCACTCTAGAATGTACGACGAATGCATCTGACTTTTTCACTCGTTACCTAATGTCATGCGGTAGCGCAATGTTATACACTTTTGCTTAAATCTGTCTGTAATGCCATCGTTGAACCGGGTTCAAATCCCGATGAACGTACATCTTTTTTGTTTTTCAATTTTGGATTTCTAAACCAATATGACCGTCTTAACTAACTTAGATTTACTTGTAATGTGCAAAAAAAATTTTTTTCATATTTAACTTGTTTAAGTTTTCTTGATAAGCATGATTTGTATCTAGATTATCCACAAAACCCCCTATATTTTTGGTGGACCTATTCTGTCATGTTACATACTACGTAAATATTATGATGCATAGGTATTTCATTTAAAAAGATGTTACGCCTTCATTTAATAGGAAAATCATGATTCATGAGTATCCGTAGGTTTACTGTTGAAAAATCAAAGTACTACCTTTATCTATTCTATACCCTATTCCACATGATATTAGACAAATCGTGCGTAAATCTTCAAGTCATTCGCGTCATGAAAACTATTTTGATAAACAAAAACATTTACATTGTTCAATTTGAAACACATTAAATAATCGAAATAACACTAGTAAGTACAATATTTATAAAGGAAGATAAAAGAGGTATTTTTCCTTACAAAAATCTAACGTTATAAGGAATAAGGTATCTATACTTAGGAAGTATATTGGTACTTTGATTTGTTATAATCCATATTCACCCGCAGTTGCTACATAATTACAATCAGAGAGGCTACGTATTATTCACAAAATGTTTTGTATTCGCCCGTGACTCGCGTCTAAAATAATGACCTCAAAGTTGGTAACAATTTTGCGTTACCGGACGGACGAATTTAGTAAGCTTTGTGAATAATTGGCGAGTTTGTATATCAAAACTCTTAGTGGCCAGTCTCTCGAATCTGGACCTAGACCGCATCAGAAAGAGAAAAATATATCATTTGACAATATGGTACTGTTTTCGATGAACGTCAAAATTCGAATTCGCCTTTTTCACGCGTTTACGTTTCTATACGTTTATGATGCTTTCACTCATTCATTACTAATCTTCAATGGCTGGGTTAGGGGCATTTGCTTACAAAATTATTGAATGTCTTGTTTAGGTAAATATGAGATGAAACTTATCTGTCGAACCCACGACCGCCGTTTGACAGTCGCATGCCTGAACCACTATGCTACCGGAACGATTATTGTAAATTGTTATTTATTTGTATCTTTGTATGTACGGTATAACCTCCGAAACCACTTATCCGATTATAAAAAATCTTTCACTGGTGATGCTTACTGGGGGGACATAGCCGTGCTTAGGCATAGTAAGTATACTTAGGTATACTTACTATGCCTAAGCTGCTATTTTGACGACCGCTTTAGCCTAGTTGGTAGTGACCCTGCCTACGAAGCAAGAGGTCCTGGGTTCGAATCCCGGTAAGGGCAAAAATTTGTGTGATGAGCAAAATTTGTATGTATTTAAGTATTTATATCTATTATATATATCGTCGTCTAGTACCCATAACACAAGCCTTACTGAGCTTACTATGGGACTAGGTCGATTTGTGTAAGATTGTCCGCTTAAAAAAAAAAAAAAAAAAAAACTTACTATGCCTAAGCTGACTTTATACGCAAAAAACAAACTCGGATTTTTAGACAGATTTGACTGCGTACTAAGTTAAATGCAGTTTTTATTCTTTCTAAAATCGGTCTGGGTGACTCCTTAGAGCAAATTTCCGTGTCCCTTATAGTTTCGGATTGAATGTCACTCTGTATAATCTTCAAATCAGCTCACAAAATTTCCCGAGAATCGGTTGAGAAATAGCTACCTACGACATATAGAGGAGAAGTCTAGACAGCCGGACATACGAAAGAATATTTATTTATTTAATCTTTGATTTGAACAAAAGAACAACTTATCGTACAAAAGGCGGACTTAAAGCCGTAAGCATTTACCAGTCAACATTTGGGCAAAGCAGACAAATTTTGGTCGGTGCAACTACAGATATAAACACACAGTGGTTATACATACATAACAAATAACGACAATAGACAAATAATTAAAATACATATAAATACCTTCATACAATATATATGTATATATATAAACAGACGAACATCGAGAACAGAAACACTAAAAATTTACGGCTCTGCTAGCAAACAACTTGCGTAAAGTAAAGATCTTTTAAACGCGAATCTGGAAATCTGGAATAATTGCCTAGCTGAAATGAAAATCTTCGTTCGTCTCGCTCGCTCGTTCAATTAAGTATATGGATATTGTTATCGATTCAGTTTTTAATAATTGGCGAACACTTTTGTTTTCAAAGGCTGACTTACGAGCATGGACTGATTTCGGTTACGTTATACCGGTATGGAATCGGTATTCCATTACAATAGCGTTATATTGTAAAGGTTAGCCGCGCCGCCAACGTAACGGTACCGGATCCGGAACCGTGTAGAAATACATATCGAATACCGGTATTTATTTTTAATTTTACTGAAACTTTTATAATTCCTTTTCCAAACCGGTATAATTATGATACCGTCATTTTTTTCATTTAATTCTCGTCCATGAGAGGAGGTCTGTGCCCAGCAGTGGAACGTAATATAAACTGATATATTATTTACTATGCCAATTTACACGAAGTCATTATTATAATCGTCAAAAACGAAATAGATATATACCTTCAATATCAGATGATCCTCAATGCTGGTAGCATTGAATTTTGATATTGGACCTAAATACCGGGATTACCGGGGCTTCGATAATAATACCTATCAAGATTTGGTTACAAATTATAGTGCATTTTTTTAGGATTAGAAATGCGCTAAACAAAGAAGAAGTTGTCGTCAACCTTTTCTGCTTGGGATAAATATTGAACAGACACGGTTTGTTACACGGAAATTCATTATTGCTGCAAAGTTCACACACCAACTTGTAAATGTTGAACACCAACGTTTCTCATTTGTTGTTAATGGACTTTGTTTCTGCCTCTTTGCTTTTGTTGAAGGCAAAACGTTCGGGAGAGAACGAGTCGGTCTTTTTTGCAAGCCACTTAGGCCTGCCTTTGGTAGCTCCATCGCAGTCTGCACACCACCACACACAGCGAAAAATAAAATCTTAATATTAATTAACAAATAGATACTCGTTTAATAATCTCGTGATCTGAATTCAATAATTTGTTGATTAGCAAGAAAACAAGAAAAAGAACGTGATACGATTTTCAATTTTGACAATTTCGATAGCGAAAAATACGAACCGATCGTTTCAAACCTCTTCTTCTTTAGGTTTTTTATTTAAGCAACTTTTCGAGAACTGAATAACGAAATGTAAAATTATAGAGTTAAATAATAAATACATTCAAAATAAATATATTGATTGTTGTAAATACTATTTAGATATAAATAATAAAAACACTTGTATGTGGAACAACACAGCTGTGTGGCATAAAGTGTCTTATATAAAAGACCTCGTGCTTTGTGCTTTATCCTTCTTTCTAATGCTAAAATAAACCACTATAAAGTTCACTTTTTCTTGTAAAATAAGTCTGAAATTAAAAGTATAAACAATACATTTGTGTTTTTGTGTTTTGGATTTACATTATTGGAAGTTTTACACCTTATTTTTTTGTCCAAACATTACTAGTGGTATATTACCTAATATAAAATTAAACACTCATCTCTCACAGCAAAACCAACCTATTTACTTAAAAATACCTATGGGGCTGTTTTCGACCACTGCTTTTATCTGTTCAGGGAGTCATTGTAAATTTGGAAACTGTCTATACAATAGAATTAGTGCCCTCCCTGAACCGATAGTAGAAACAGTATATTTTTTTAGATGCATAATATTTTTTTAACATTCATGTTTACAACCAAAGGTTTAGTACTTAAAGTTTTATTTCAGGTAACGTTTGTGTAATCAGGTAACAACCCTAAAAACTACGTTTTTTTGAGAAAAAAGAAAAAACTTAACAGAAAAAAAAATCAATAAATAATTTTTTTCCTACATTCCCCATTTACGGTGTTCTACGTTCATTCATAGAAGTTACCCATTCTAGCGGAAGCCTATTTTACCTTCTAACAGTTCAAATAGTGCTCCTACCACCAGCAACAATAGAGTGGAAAAGCGATTATTCTTCAGTAGAAAAATTACGTAGGACAGACAATAACAACTAACAAATAAATTTAACTACATTATATTATGCGTCCTTTTTTTTACAAATGCATAACAATTTTTTTTTTATTAAAAACTAGATTCCACTCACGGTTTCGTCTGCATGAACCTGGGATAAAAAAAATGTCCTATATTTTAATCTAGGCTCCTCCTAAGGCTCAGCAAATATTACAAATTGGCACTGGAATTGGAATTGCATTGTGTTGGAAATAGAGTTGACTTTCGTTTGTTTTGAAAAGTGCCCGAAACCAAACAAATTCAGCTCTATTCCAGTTGAATATAATTTAAATGCCTTGGACAGAATAAGTCCCATGAGTAGGCCCATGGGCTTTAAGAGGTTAGGCAGGCAATAAGGTTGCGCAGTTTAAGCGTGATTGAGTTACGAACATCCAAACATCTAAACATTCAAATATTTATACATATAAACATCTAAACTTTCGCATTTACAATACTAGCAGGATAAAAATAATAATAATACACTTATTTCGACATTGGTCCTTTTAAATTCTGGTATTAGAATATTGGAAAAATCGGTAGGAGATTCCGGGATTTCGGGATTCCATGATGGTGGTTTGCATTCCCTATCTGTACCTAGTATGTTAATAATAGCATAATTAATTAAATATATCGGGTTTCTCCGGGACATAGCTGGCTGCAGCTTTATATTTTATGTCATTTTTTTCGGTACCGTAAATACGGTTTCATAAAAGTTACAAAGGTAACCGATATTTCGGCTTCGGCGTGGAGGGCAAGGTCGACCCGCTTAAGAACAAAAAAATATCTAAGTAAGTATCGAAATAATACCGGTTTGAAACCGGTATTAAAAAGATATCACAAGGCTTTAAAAAAATACCGGTAATGGACATTTCTAACTGGTTGCGGCACTGTTATGCTGTCCCCTAACCACTTTGCCTAACCACCGGTCGTAACTGGCATCAGTTCCTGCACCGAAGAGTGTATAATTCTACCCTCACAACATTGTACTCGTAAAGAAGAAAAATTGTGACTTAGTTAATTTACATTTTGGGGGTAATCTAATATTCTAGTTGAACAGTCGATTCCTAAATAGGTTGCAGTAGGTAATTTACTGTCAATCGATGTGCAGTCGACTAAAGCGAATGTTTAAATTTATCAGGTAGGTACTTACACTCCTAATAATTGTTTGTTATATTTAATGCTACATTACGTAACATTCACTCAATCGAAACTTGCTTATAATCTGCAAGTTGGAAATTCAAACGGTTCATTTGATCAACAAAACCCCTTTCTTCCCGTGGGTGTCGTAAAAGTCGACTAAAGGACCAATGTTGAAGTTAGATGTGGGCGATGGGCTAGCAACCTATCACTGCAATATCACATTTTGTCGATATTTTATACCAACATTAATGCTAAAAGTGGCGCTGGAACATACGTTTCAGGTGTTCTGCCTACCCCTTTTAGGAATAAAGGCGTGAATGTATGTATGTATGTATGTATGTATGTATGTATGTCATTTGATCAAAACCTATATATGTATACGTTCGGTAGCACAGATTACGTTTCAATATTGGATCTTACTTCTTTCTAATAAGACGCAAAATGTACCTATGCATAGTTATCGTTCCGTGGACTTTAAGTAGGTCTATCACGGCAAAAGAGCAAAGCATTGAAATTCATTCATTGTTGCTTGAAATTCAGTCTATCAAAAACAAATGACATTGCTCTTACGTCATTACCAAAATGAGCAGCGTAGCAAGATAAAAATAATGCTATCTCTTTCACCACAAACTAAAAGTGTTTGTACGATGGTGTCACCGTCTGCTGATTATAATTACTACTATTCACTCCGCTATCTAACTAATCTTGTTTGATATTAAAGACATCTAGTGAAGGTTTTAGGCAACGTGCTGTCATTGTGACGCGGCCATGTCATTTACACGGACAGTGTCTAACTCACGCACACATACAAGGCTCGGAGTAAAATTTTATGAATTTCAAATGCCTATTGTTTGAATATTACTGGTTTTTGCGTGTATTTATTCAAACTGCGGGGGAAGAGGGTCATATATTATCTAAATATCACAATTTCAAGTTCCTGACATCGATAGATTAGACGTCTAGTCCGAACGAAAATTGTATGGAATTCGTCAGTAACGTTGCACCTTAATTAGCATTCCTATTTGCATTGTTTGACAGCGATCATCGCAGTATAAATTATGTCAAATTTGACGTTTATTGCACTGGGATGACAGCTCTGTCATAATGCAAATAGGAATGCACCAACTATAGTCTCCGTGAGTCCCACACTCCCACAAATGAAAACGCTGAAGGATGTACATTATCTTTCTCATAGGTTCTAAGTCGAACAAACGTTAGCGTGATTTCCATAATTATTTTGTGATTGATAAGTGATAACAGAACAGTGCATTGCTTGTCCGATTTTATGGCCTTAACAGGTGTGCGTCAATATAATTCTTTTACTAATGTGAACGGATGGATCCTTGATTTAGTAATGTCAAATGGTGACTTTTCTGTTGCCGCGAGCCCCTCTCCACCCACAGCCGAAGACCTCCAGCATAGGGCCCTACACATCGAATTAGCCTTATTAATTTCGCCATATTTACCCGAATTGAGGCCAAATCAAAGTGTTCAAACCAATGTTTCATTCTGGGGATTATGAATCGATTCGTAAAGCCCTCTCTGATACTGATTGGTCTTGTTTAGATGGTCTAAACACTAATGAGTCTGTGGCTTATTTGTATAATGTTGTTAATAAGCAAATTCTTAAATTTATACCTCATAAAAGAATAAGTCGCAGCTCAGGTTATCCTCCATGGTTCTCGCGCAGTTTAGTTAAAATTCGTAAACAAAAATTAATGGTTCACAAGAGGTGGAAAATCTACGGAAATCCGCTTGACAGGGAAGAATTTTTATTTTTGAGAAATAGGGAACTAGCTGCTCAATGTTATAATAAATGCATCTCACTGGCCGTGGACAGAATTTATAAATCACCCAATTACTTTTGGTCATTTATTAAATCTAAATTCCGAGTTAATATTATACCTGACCAAATGTTATTTAACGGGGTAACCGCTAGTGATGGTGAAGCTATGAGTAATCTTTTTAACGATTATTTCAATTTTGTGTTCGTAACCGCCCCTCGCGATGGGCAGGGGGCGCTAACGTCACACTGGCCCAATGATAACCTTATTGATCTGTGTTCTATTAATATTACAGAAGATTTGGTCCATAAGCACTTGAGCGGTGTGTGTTAAGAAGGGTAGCGGTGCTGATTTTATCCATCCCCTTTTCATTAAGACACGTGCTAAAGAATTAACCATCCCCATAACGAAAATATTAAAAAAATCTATTTCTTCGGAAACTTTTCCCGAATTATGGAAGAAAGCTTTAATAACCCCGATTCACAAGGGCAGTGATTCTCAATTAGTCACTAATTACAGACCAATTAGCAAATTGAATATCTTTGGTAAGGCTTTCGAAAAAATAGTCACTAATGAAATAACTGCCACGGTTTATCAGCATATATCAGAACGTCAGCATGGTTTTTGCCATGGTCGCAGTATCGACACAAATCTCCTCAACTTTTCTGACTTTATATTAAACAAATTCTCTTCAGGCTGGCAGCTGGACGCCGTGTATATACCGACTTCTCTAAATGTTTCGACAAAATCAATCATCTTAAGTTAATTTCAAAGCTCGAGAAGCTCGGTATTCACGGTGATCTCTTGAGGTGGATTGAGTTATATCTCAAAAATCGAAGCCAGGCTGTGGCGATAAAGAGTTACACTTCCCGTTATCTCCCAGTACCGTCAGGGGTGCCGCAAGCCTCGCATCTTGGTCCTCTCTTCTTCATCTTATGTGTAAATGACATGGCAACCTGCTTCAGAAACTCAGAACATCTTGTTTATGCAGATGACACAAAAATTTACAAAGCTTTATCTTCTGAAGCTGATTGTAATATGTAGTCTACAACAAGACCTTGATAGTTTTTACGAATATTGTTCTAATAATTATCTGTACCTAAATCTAGACAAATGTTTTGTAATAAGTTTTTCTCGTAAACAAAATATAACCAATTTTACCTATCTTATTGTTGGGAAGCAGATAACTCGCGTTAGTTCTATTAGTTCTAGTAGAGACTCGCAGCTTAATTTCAATAATCATATCGACAAAATTTGTAAAAGTGCCTATAAAAATCTAGGTATGATACTAAGTATGGGCAAACCCTTTAGGCGCCCCTGTACCCTTAAAATATTATACTATTCTTACGTCAGGAGTATTCTGGAGTTCGGGTCTGTGATCTGGTCTCCTCAATACCATGCCCATATTCACACACACACATCATCAGCCTATATATACGTCCCACTGCTGGGCACAGGCCTCCTCTCATGTATGAGAGGGAACGGGCAGTAGTCCCCACGTTGGCCCAGTGCGGATTGGCGACTTCACATACACCTTTGAATTTCTTCGCAGATGTATGCAGGTTTCCTCACTATGTTTTTCCTTCACCGAAAAGCTAACGGTAAATATGAAATCATATTCCGTCCATATGGTTAATATTGAAAGAATACAAAATGTTTTCTTGAGGTCACTATGTTACAGGACCACCTCTGGAATCGTCGGCTAAGTCAGCTAAACATTTTAGCATGGTTTCCCTCTGTAATAGAAGACTTTTCTTGGACACAATTTTCTTCTTCAAGATTCTAAAAAATGAAATTAATTGCCCAAATTTGCTGCAAAATATAATGTTTCATGTACCGCATCGCTCCTTACGTTCACGTAATTTGTTCTATGTGAGTTCCGCACGTACTAATTATTCAAGACATACCTTTTCCAAACGAGTTTTAAAAAACTACAATGATGTTTTGAAAGAACGTACGAGATCCAATCCATGTCTTAACAGAAATGGAAGATGGCGGTCAGGTTGACGTCATATATACCGATATTGAAAAAGCATTTGATCGTGTCAACCACGCTATACTTCTCATAAAGCTTGAAGCACTAGGAAACCGTGGAGACTTGCTCAGATGAGTCAAATCATACCTCAATAATCGTTTCCAAGATGTAGTTCTTGGCGGCTCCAGGTCAGATTACATCGATATTCCCTCCGGCGTACCACAAGGCTCACATCTCGGTCAACTCTTTTATAATGCTTGCGTATACGATATAAGTACGTATTTTGTCACCGCACGTTATTTGTTATACCTATGCAGATGATAAAAAAGTCTTCATGCGTGTTGAATCTTTAGCAGACTGTGAACTCCAGCAGAACGATCTTAATAACCTAGTCGAGTAATTACTCCCGTAATACTCGTAATGAGAGGTCACGTTGGCTCCGCTCTATAACAGATCATATATTATTATCGCAGTGTAGGCATCGTCATGAGGACCTTGCCCTGTAACCTTTCCAAAGCTTGTCATGTTTAAAAGTCGAATATGAATCAAGTATCTGGTCAGTTTGTTACGCCGTTCATAAAGACCGCATCGTAAAAAATTGTAGCTCATTTAAATTTTAAATTATAAATAATCTCCTTTCAGTTGAGGATAGTCCAAACATAAATTAAAAAAAAATATATATTCCGTTTTGTTGTGTGAAAACCAAACTTAATACAAATCAGTTTCTGTTTTAATTATTCTCGTAATTTAAATTTACATTTAATTTCAGTACTGGTAAATTTTAAATTATAAATAATCTCCTTTCAGTTGAGGATAGTCCAAACATAAATTAAAAAAAAATATATATTCCGTTTTGTTGTGTGAAAACCAAACTTAATACAAATCAGTTTCTGTTTTAATTATTCTCGTAATTTAAATTTACATTTAATTTCAGTACTGGTAATAACTCGTTCGTTAAATAGGAACATATTTCTTACAACAATTTATCTAAGTATTTATAACATCACTTTTTCAAGCTATGCGTTCCTGGGTGGCAGGGAAATGCAATTAGTTGTACGTACGTTATAAGAAGGTATCTCTCTAAATTTTTTATTCCTACTTATTCTACTAATAACAAAGCTTTAGTATATGAAACTATGACGTAATTGTCATGGTTTTGTATCAGAAGTAAATTATAACAAAATACGTTTAAGGTGTAAATTAAACTAGATTACTTAAACATTTTACAACCCGTATGTATTTAGAACTTTTAGGTATCGAGCATTTGTGTGTATTGTACATTGTCGTTGTTTTCTTATTTTTGTTATTTTTTATCGTTACGCCATGTGTAATTCAATGAATCACTGTTTGTAGGCCTTATTTTATGTAAGCATTAATATGTCCACACTCTATCATCGTCTATATTTAAAATTTCAACAGCTAGTTTCTTTAAATATCAATTTTTTTTATACAATGACGTAGGCAAACAAGCGTACGGCCCGCCTGATGGTAAGCGGACACCGAAACCTATAGACGCATGTAACTCCAAAGGAGTAACATGGACGTTGCCAACCCTTGATATGTTTGAGGATTCGCCGTGTTGACAGCTGAAGGAACAAGTTTCCTCGCTCTCAACACAACGCATCCTCGGGAGCTCTGTTCATTAATTACCTATATCATTTAGAATAGTTGTAGCAATTAAAATAATTTCGGCCGCATAAAACCTACAAACCTATCTATGTGCGTTGTTCCTAATCTGACGGTAAACGATACATTCTAATATCGTGCTTTTTTTCTCGTACATATTTGCCCCCTCTTATCCGTCCTTTTTTAGGGTTCCGTAGTCTAAATGGGAACCCTAGTTTCGCCACATCCGTCCGTCTTCGGCTTAGCTCAGTAACCATTGCTACTAGAAACCTGTAAGTCGGCATGGGTCGACAAAACAAAAGCATAAAATCTTGAAGACAATTTTTTTTGGGGTAACTCCCTTACACCTAAAGTGGGGATGTATTTTTTTTACTCGTTTAACCCAAAGTGTGGGGTATCGTTGGATAGCTTGAGATAATCGATTGTAATTTCATCATAATCGATTTCAAGCGGGCGAACAAAGTGACCTAACTCCGGCACTGTGCGGTACAGCACAGGGATCTATACTGGCGCCAACGGAGTACTTACTGTACGTTAATGATATGCACAAGATATTCCGGCATGGCTCTGTGTACCAATTTGCAGACGATACCTGTATAATAACAGCCCATAAGGACTTAGAGAACGCTCAAGATATGATGCAGATTGAGTTCGACCTTTTGTGCAAATGGGCGCACGATCTGGGTTTATCGTTAAACTACTCTAAAACGAAACTAATGCACATACACTCGCCATATAAAAAAGTGAACGCTACGCCTAAGATCGTGGCCCACGAACACAAGTGTCTACACTTATCTAAAGCGCTATGTAACTGTACCCAGCTTGAAATTGTAAAGGAACACACTTACCTTGGATTAAAAATTGACGACAAGTTTAACTGGGGACCACATGTAGATCAAGTATGTAAAAAACTTAGGTCTATATTGTCAAAACTATGTATTCTTAAACATAAAGTTCCTTACAACACGCTTAGACTTCTATACATGTCCCTGGCTGATTCTGTCATAGGTTATGGTATAGAAAGCTATGGAAGAACCTACAAAACCTACCTAAATAATATATACAACCTACAGATACGTCTACTGAAAACAATTGTACCAACTAAAATTAAATATATAAATAGGAAAAATTACGAAAATCTATTTAATCATTGTAAGGTGTTAAATGTATTCGACAAGGTGGAACTGGCAATTATAACGCAGTACAATAACAATATAACCAATTTAAAGAAAATAACAAGACCGAGCCGTCTTCGTAGCTTATCTAACCACCCACACACCACATTTGAGGTGGGAAAAAGTAATAATGAATACGGGAATAGGGATTGGAGTTGTATCCTACCTGCAATATTAAATAGATTTCCGGACGAGTTAATACGTAACATTGAGGGTAAAACGTGTAGTAAAACACGTTTGATAGTCAAAAGGCATCTGTTAAAATTAAGTCGTAAACAGTAAAGATAAGTACTTATATTAGTTTTAAGGCAGGCTCCTTAACTCAAAAAATCTTTTAAAATTAAGATTAGTAGTTAAGAATGTAATTAAACCCCTATCTTTTATTGAAATAAACAGTTCAAATTTTAAATTTTAAATTTTTTTTTTTTTTAAACGAACATATTTCAATTTTTAACAGTAACAACGTGCAACGTTATATTGAATTTTTCGTAATATTTAAAAATTAGTAATAAAAATGAAGAATATTTATTAAAACTCATTAAGTAATTTTAACAGCATCTTTTTTTAAATTTCTTCATAGTCGGTGTGAAAAGTAGTATGAGTCACTCGGTAACAAAATTATCTTCGTCTGGGGAGTTAACACTTGTATCCCTCACTACGCTCGGGATTCAATACACCGCCCTCGCCGTAAATATACTATTTTGCTCCCTTGTGACACAAATAGCTATTGGAATTTTATTGTAGAATATTATACAATTTCCCAAGAGCAATTTTTTCGCTTAAAGTTGGGCTAAAAAGTTGTTTTGAGCTTCCCATATCCCAGGGATATTTTGCAAATGTTCGATACTAACGACTTTCCTCTTAAATTGAACTTTCCGCAATCTTAAAATCATGTATGAGAATTTACTGTTTTGTTTTGAACAGTAAAGTGGAATGTGCTATTTTTAGAAACATTTCTAAGATCATAAAATGCTTGTTTTCTTCAGATGCAATGTATTTACACTGGATTAGGCCAGCTAGCTGTTCGATTGTGTGACGTTCCGTACGAACGTTAGGTAGATCTAAATGTAATTTGTTGTACGGAATGGAACACTTGATATCTCTGAGGAAAAAAATTGTAACTTTTCGCACGAGCGTTAGGTTAGGACATACTCGTATTTATATAAGTAATTATTTACTAATGTGGTAATAGTTATGTCACAATAAGATTGTAAACATCGTCAGTTTATTATCTTACTCGCTATAGTACCTTATCGTTTTTTGATAGTCTATCTATATTTCCGAGCAACACTAAACTGACGGTTATAATCTGACGGTAAAAGATACATACTATGATCGTGCTTTTTTTTCTCAGTTTCACAAACCACTTAATGACATCATTATCACCATATCAGCTTAAAGACGTCCACTGCTGAACATAGACCTCCTCCAAAGAGTGCCACAATGACCGGTCCTGCGCCATACACACGCATCCAGCGGACTCTCGCGAACTTTACCAGACCATCAGTCCTTTTTTTGGATGGTGTACCCACGCTGCGCCTTCCGGTAAGTGTACTGTGGTGTGGCCTACCGTCCGGTACCCGGTAACCTGAATTATTTTGAACAAATGACTACATTTATCCTTTTTTTAAACTATAATTTGTAATGATTGAACGTACAACAAAGTCAGTACTGAAATAAAAAATTACCCCCTAACAACTGTTGCATATTTGGCGGTATAAAATACAGTTAATAATGTTCTAATGCACGTTAGAAAAGTTGCGTAATTATGATGCAGATTTCGGTTATCGGTTATCCGACATCTGCATGATAAGGCTTAACTCTACGTACACGACAGCTTATGACATGGCGAGCAAGTGAAAAAAACTCTAACCAACTCTAAAAATACTAGCACCCAGCTTGTAGGCCATGATGACATGACCAACAAAGAATAAAGGTTATATTCATGAAAAAAAAACATAAAAAACGTGATACTAATTCGATTTATTTACAGATGAAGTACAAATTAATACAAAACAAAGTTTTACTTACTTATATTATATAGCAGCTTATCTCTTCTAACTTCAGAACACATTATAAAGTCATCCGCACCCAGCTGTGGTCGCGGTAAAAGTGAGACTATTTACAAGACAAGACATTGCTGCTGCTCAGCCTAATGAAAAAAACGTAATTTTCCTGGGGTATATACCAACCATACCCACGTGGAATACCCCAGGAAAATTAAGTTTTTTTTCAAACATTAATTTATAACAGCTTTTTTTTGTTTGTTTATTTTTCAAATGTTATTCTAAAATGCCTTATCCAAGAATCCTACAAAATTTCCATCGGGAAGGAAATATATCAAAATAAATGACACATCCATTGTGTTTTTGTCTGATTTATTTATTATTCTCGAAGAGCTCCTGTTAATTAACCAAAACAAAAATTATTGATATTTTTTCTCTTTTTTCAGAAATTGGTTAAAAATCGATTTTTTTGATGACTAATATTTTGGTGGATTTTGTGTCTACGTAATTACTAAAATGATAATATATCAGTTACACACAAAAAAGCTGCTGTTATAAATTATTTCCAAATTTCCATTTCTCCCATACTAATGAAAATAAAACGCTTGGGCTAATAGGTACAGGTATGTTATCAAGTTATAACATTTTAGTTTCATCCTATATCCATAATATCTGTTCATATATAAAACAAATGGTGATTGCACGCTTTTGACCAGTGAAGAAGTTATCGAACATTTTAAATGGGAATACTTAGATAAAGATCACCTTAATTTTACGGCTAACATAATATTATCTGATTCTTTTTTCTACACGAGTCAGTGTTCAATTTAACGCCATACTCGGTCGCCGCAATGTCGCCGTGCAAGGCACGTTACGTCTGATGTAAAATTTATATAATTAGTGTGAGTCATATTTTACAAAAACAGTATTTGACCCTGGATTGGCGATATTATCATAAATTATTTCAGACATTACTTAGACATCAAGTCATATAAAATCATCTTATAAACGGCAGGTACCAAATTTACCAACGATATCTACCTAAAGCCGGGAATGTTAAGCCGGGTGTGTTTGTTCCAACACCTTCTATCTGGTAAATCCAAGCCATGCAAATTCGCATTTTATAATGTTTTGAAATGTAAACTTGATTTTGCAAAATGATTCAGATAGGAAGTATTCGATCATCATCGCCTTTGCTCAAAACCATTGAATCTAAAATAAATTATACTTGAGATTGTTTGAATTTGCCGAATTACATTAGTTTATTCAAAAAGCAATTCTGCCATTCAAGATAGAAGATTCAAATTCCAATTACTGTTTTATAAAAAATCTGTCTAAATAACCTCCACCATATATGTTATCCCATTTCATATTCTCGAAACGGTAGTCGGGGGTCGGCGTACCGGTTTTGTCCTTGAACTATTTGTTTGAGAAAACTGGTTTCGGCTCCATTGGTAGAATCAGAGCAGAAACGGCTAGCATCTCCTAGCCAAATCAGTTTCAATCAAGCCCATTTCTTGTACTTTAATCAACTCTTAATCGCATTTCTAAATGATTCGAGGGCTTGCTATGACAGGTTGGCTTAGTTTGCGGTGGGATGGGACCGAGCGCGGGAAACAATTGAAATATACATGATGATTCTCAAACCGTGAACAGGAGTCGAAAAATATTGATAAACAGCCAAAACGGATTTCAATGGGTGAGGTCTCATGCACTTAAATCACTGTTTAAATAGTTAATGAAATTGAATGCTAATATGTTAACACTACAATATTTGGTCACCCTACATTTCTTGATGTTAAGTAGATAACACGGTAGTGTTGACGACCGCTTTAGCCTAGTTGGTAGTGACCCTGCCTACGAAGCAAGGGGTCCTGGGTTCGAATCCCCGTAAGGGCATTTATTTGTGTGATGAGCACAAATATTTGTTCCTTCTCATGGATGATTTATATGTATTTAAGTATATATTTATCTATCATCATAATCAGCCTATATACGTCCCACTGCTGGGCACAGGCCTCCTCTCATGTATGAGAGGGAACGGACAGTAGTCCCCACGCTGGCCCAGTGCGGATTGGGGACTTCACATACACCTTTGAATTTCTTCGCAGATATGCAGGTTTCCTCACGATGTTTTTCCTTCACCGAAAAGCTAACGGTATTTATCTATATAAGTATGTATATCGTCGTCTAGTACCCATAGTACAAGCATTGCTTAGTTTGGGACTAGTTCGATTTGTGTAAGATTGTCCCCTAATATTTTTTTATTATTATTATTATACGTCAAACACACATACGTCAAATTTTTGCAAACTACCGTTAGGGTGACATTGATTTTGGATTAAAAAGTGATTCCTTGTTCAGATTTATTCAGAAAAAAAAGAACGTCTGTGTTAGGTAACTTCGAGTTAATCGTGTTTGCTATCAATTACAGAATTAGGAAAAAAAACTCCTGATCACGAATTAAGAATCATCGTGTATGAATATTTAATATAGTTTTTTTACTTATTTAAAGTGCGTTCATGAATAGGTGAGGTCCATTTTTTCACCTTATCCCAAGATTTGAATAGTGGTAGGCACAGCATGAAAAATAATCATACATTTCATGTATGATTATTTTTCAGTAATCTATAAGTCGTAGAGAGAGAACTTATTGAACGCCCTACCTACGTACATACTCGTACCTAACTACTTACTACTATTAGGTGGCGTGGTGTCAGAAACCTTGCCTACATAGCTGTCGCTTATCCGCCTGCAGTAGGTAGTGGGTATGTTAGAAAATCTATGCGCTAAATTTATTTTTTCAAGATACAGCAATCTAATCCTAGAACAGTCGTAAGCCTTCCGCGACATTATTTTGTTCGTGGGACACTTAAATTACAATTCATCTCAAAGGATACAGCAAATCTGGAAATATCCCGATTGCAATGTTCAACTTCAGAACAATTTTTTGTCACTTATCAAACAACTCTAATTGGTTGAAGTCTCTTAAAATAAACATTTTCGAAGTTACCTTCGCAAATTACCTTTTAGCTTTTGATATTAAACTATATATGGTAACAACTTCTTTTAACGGACAAAAACTGATAGAACGATTTACACTCAAGACAGTTGCAAAATACACAATACATTGTACGTTTTAAGTATTTAGCAGTGTTAGTAACGTCCACCAGTGCTGCTCCGCGTCGATAAAAAGGTACGCCTTGAATAAATCGCTCATGCTGGTTGCATCATGGTCGAAGATCGTTCTCAACATCCAGTCGCCGTCGTACCCAGTCCAGAAGTGCCTCCTGTTACAAAAATAATAATGTGGAATCAAAATATTTATAAAAATGGTGCCGCTGGTACCTGCCAAGTATTAAAATTATGCGAAAGGTGTCCAAGCAAAAACTGAAAGGTGCTCCAACGTGTTTTAACTCGAATGTAAAACAGGGGCATCAATAAACGCAATACAATACACATTGTTTTGACTAAAACGGCACGTGGAATCGTGAATAAATTTTCGATGGTCATGTGGATTGCCGTAGTGGGGTCCAAAACTCCTGTTGACGCATCGAAGGAAAATCCAAGTAATTAAGATCACTCGTATTGAATTCGATAAAATATTCATATAAATTTTGTGTTATGTGCGCAATTAGATACCTCACAGTTGGCAAAACATTCCCGGCAGGGTGGATGATTGTAGAGTATAGAATAGAAAAAAAAAGTTTTCTATTTCTTAACCAACGAACACGAGCGTGACTTATTGCTGTTGAGAATTTACGTAAGTAGATACGCACGGTGTAGTTTTACATTAGTTTGACAATATGAGTAACGATAAGTTGATGTTACTAACTATTGTCACACTTTGAAAAGTTTAAATGTGATAATGATAATGTCAACCGGTTATAAGTAATACGTAAGATTATAGAGAATCCTATGACATGCAATAAACAGACATATTTATTCAGTACCTAAAGAATGAAAGATACACATCCAATGTCAAAGTATTAAAATATTTTTTGAATGAATTCATCGATGATCCGAACACAAAATCGTGCTAGATAGGTACATTACGTTTTAACTATAAAAAAGGAAGCAAGTATATATGGATTTAGGGAGTATCAACACATTGTTTTTACGACCGCAGTTCGTCGTATCGCGACTCGTGTTTACCTAATTAGCGGGAGTGCCTATAAAATACCGTGACCCTAATTCTAACTAGGCTAGTGATGTTTAAGTACGTATTTCAACGTGAACATTTGAACTCGTACGTAACGCTTTTGTTTTTCTTGGCTTTGCGAGCTTTGGGTTTTCCCAGTGTTCCAAGAAATATCTCAAGCGTAGAATATTTATAGAGACGCCTCCCTATCATACTGCTGAAAAAAATAGTAACCCGTCAACAAGCAACGTGCCGGCAGCCTTCCGCCTACGCCAATGTATGGTAAACATTCCTTATAAAATTTTAAAATAAAAGAAATACCGTCCTACTTTTGAAGCGACCCGTTTACATATGAATGAGTTTTTTCGTTTACAACTTTACATGGATATAATGGCAGGATCATGGCCGGATACTTATATTTTCTCCACGTTACTTTGTATAATTAAGGGCGGCGCTCAACTTAATGAACGCTCATTAACATTCGTGCAACTGTGCGTTTATAATAAACACATATGCACTTTGTTGCCTGCAGAATAAAATAAAATAAAATAATTAATTGTATTACTTCGGTCACTGCTTGACAGTTAGTGTGTTACAATTGATACGTGCCAAACATGCATTTTGATACTTACGTTAGGATGATGTTGTAGCGCAGTAAAGTAGGGGACGCGAATCCTTAAATTAGCAGGGAAACAAAAGTAGGATCCTTGAAAGGGCACTGGAAGCTTATAGAACAGGATACTAACATTACTAACATCATCTGCTTGGCTGTGTCCAGATGGCGTAAAAATGAAATCACTGATTACATTCAAGGACCACCAACAGAGAGACGACCTTAAATGACCTTTAAATCAATTTCGATTGAGTGTGAGATATTACGGCGGCGATGACATCATACAATTACTAGAATACTTAAAAGATTGTAAAAGTTAAATTCAGCAATGCGTAGGAGGGAAATAAAAATGTATCCTAGTATGTTTGTCACCCACGTTTTATAGGTTCTAGCGTTGATAGATTTAGCGCCTTGCTTTGAGAATTTGATCATTTTTGTTACGGAGAAGAAACGTAAGCAAATACAAGTGGTATAAATAGAGAGTATGTTAACAAAACCCGTGCTAGGAGTTAACCCGGAGCACATAAATTGTGTTATTACAGCTGGCAAGATAATCTGTTTAGTGGAATCATTTTATTATCCTGCACACGTCAACGGCTTTCTCGGAATAGCGAATCGGTGATTCATAAAAAAAATGATAATTTGAGACGACCCGCGGTGAAGAGATCGATTGGGTCTAAGGTGAAGGCTACATGGGGAAGTGGATGGGTGAGGGAGGAGGGATCAGTCGTGGTGTAGCGCGAGGTTCGCGTTATCAGTGTAGTCGTCGTAATCGCGGGGCGCGTCCAGCTCGTCTTCCCGCGCGTCATACTCCTCCCCTGCCTCTTCTTCGGATTCTTCGCCCGCGCCCCCCGCCCCTCCCCCTCCGGCGCCATCCTCGCCTGGTTCGCGAGGAAGTGCCGCCGCAGACTCCTGCCACACCACACATGCACTCAACTACCCACTACAACTACATTATTGTTAAGCTGTAATTCAGCGTGCAGTGTAGCATAAAATATATATAAATGTATATATATATATATAATATATATATTTATATGTATATATATATATATATATATATATAATATATGTATATATATATATATATATATATATTAGATCCTTACCCATGAAATTGGCGTTTTTTTCAACAGATATTATTATTTTGTAAGTCTTCATTTCTATTGCAACTTCCAAATTATTTTTTAATTTCAATATCAGACTGTAACAAAGGTTTTAAATACAAACAATAGGTTTAATTTTTTTATTTAGTGTTTCAAATTAAGCTTGACAACCACCCTTTTCATGTGCTGCCGGTTCAAGTGTTTCTATTACCTATGTATAGTTTTATAATGCGATCATTTTTTAAGTAATTAAGATATGTGTCGTTACACATATCTTATATAGACACATTTTTAAGCTACGTTTAGCTTAAAAATGTCTATATTCCTACAAAAATATTGTTTGGTTTGAATTTGACATTGCTGAATAATCCGCAAAATTCATTGTATGAAAATCACAGTTTTCATAAAATTCTCATAGGTAAGGACCTAATATATGTTTATATATAAACTAGTTACAAAAAATAGGTATTCTGTGGTCTAGGCAATTATTAGTTTACTAGCTGTACCTGCGACTTCGTTTGCATGTTAATGTAGGAGTTAACGCATTTCTTCTCTTGGAAATAGGACACATGCAGTTCTAATTTTAACCTATCATGTAAAACTTTGAATAAACCCATATATTTTAGTTAAAATGACGTTAAAACCTGTCACTCTGATATTTAAATTATTAAGAAAGGGACAAAACACGTGTTATTTATCAGAGGTATTTTAAGTTTTATGAATAATGGGGTAAAAGTTTAGTAGATGTCTGTGGCAATAGATCTAACAGGTAGGACACACGCTGCAGTATTAAATGTTTATTGATCTTCTTTTCTACATATTTTTAAAACTGTGTTATGTTATATTATAAAAACGTGATGGATGACTGAAATATCTTGAGTTCTTGAGTCACTCCGACTCTCAGGTAAAGATGTGCTTAGGAATTAATAATAGATAATCCTTTCGAGTACCCATTGACCGGTAAGTGTCTACGTGGAACAAAACATCTCTTTTTAATTTGACAACAGACGGCCAATTTATATTTTCCAAACTATACCACTAGGTAAGTTCTACAGCTATAACGCGAGTCCGAGTCCCTTTCTTATAAAGGAAATTATTACAAATGTTAAAGCCATATGTTTATTTTTTTCATATTGCAATGTTTCACATTGCACTATCACATTCTGGCAAATCTTGTGTATGTTCCCGCCCTTGCCAACATAATAATTTGTCATGCAGGCTTTATGATAAAAGTATTGTCGTGTATGTTGGCCAATTTCTGTGTCTCTATTGTGGTCTCTATATTGGCTGAATATCAACTTGAAGCCGCCTTAAGGCACAGCCACACTGGCGCGGCCTGCGGTGGCGGACAATATTAAATTTGACAGCGGCGGACAAGTTTACTATTGTCCGCCGCGGCCAGGCCGCGCCAGTGTGATGCAGGCCTAATACTGACGCGCTTCATAATTAATGTTTATAAAAGGCCCGTTCTATACTGATTTCATACATACTGTTTATTGCTGATAAATATAAATACTGACAAACCAGCGCGGCTATCACAAAACGGCGCGCGAGCTCTCTCGATTTTTCTCCAACTATCCGTCTCTCTCTTATCAGATAACTTAGAAAGAGACATATAGTGCGAGAAAAATCGAGAGAGCTCGCGCGCCGTCTTATGATAGCCGTGCAGTATCGTGACAATTAAATACTCAGCGTGCGATTCAATCTTGCAGAAACTCAAATAGATTTTGCCTGAACGCAAGAACAGCGCTATCGCCATGCCATTAAAAAAAAGGAAGAGAGTCAGTCTTTTGACGTTTGACGTTATTTTGTTGAAATTTGTTGATACATTTATTGAAATTACGCCACAATACGAATTTATCGCATATAAGTTTCCATATCAGAATCGATTATTTTTTTACGCTTTAGAATTTAATATGCGTTTTGTGAAGGTCTATCATCACAACACCGGATCGAAATTATTAATATTCGATAGTTATGGCAAGCCCGCCATTTTGACGTCACTGACAGTTGACAGATATGGCGGCTACTATTTCAAGCAGAAGAAATTAATAATTTAATGAGGTCAAATGTTTCCGAAAATTAATTAATCGTCGCAGTCGGATAAAAACTATCCTAAGTCCTAGCTAGAATAATAATGTACTTGTAAAAAAAAGTTACATATTTTTCCGTTCATGGGAATCTGAAATCATCGGGGGACACAAAAATGGTTAGTTTGATACTGACCGATTCTTTTTTTAATTTAGAGATTTATTATAAGTAAGAGATTGCCACACAAATCATAAACAACTCCACCGATAATGTACATGTGTTTTCCACTACGTATACTGGGTTTATCCACTACCCATATTATGATATATGTAGGTATATAAATATATACAGCTTTTTGTAGAGAGATTATATTTAGAAATATAGACGCCAATGAATAATGGTACCCGTTCAGATGCCAAGGTTTTCGTTTATACCCACTCATTCTATTTTCCTCTTGAATCAACTTGACATTGATTGACTTTAATAAGTTCTACAATTCATGCGCTTCGAAAAACCATACCAATAGAAACCCAGAAAAACTGTTAAAGTAATTAATAGTTAGTCAGTTATCTATTACTATTATAAACAATGAATCTAGTTATTAAGGTGAATCTACAAATAACCTCCTATAGATAGAACCTATAGGGCGACATGTGGTGTGATTTAGCACCTTTCGCGCCACAGTCAGTCTTCGGTTTGCAATCTACATATTTATATATTCATACATAATTTATTTTTCCATTTATAAATAGGTGTAGTGGTGTGTAAAAATCACCCTTACCACAGGTTATAAGATGGGACAACGCGTCACATTTAATTCAATGTATACAATAATTTTATTGTACATCATCATCATCCTCCTAGCGTCCTCGGGCGACAGGTCGTCGCCATATTCTGCGACCTGTCGCGCGCCTTCGAGCTGGTGGCCCATCCCCTCATTTTATATAAGTTGGACCACTATGGTGTTACTGGCAACTTCAAAGACTTAATATCCTCGGTTCTGGATAGCCGTAAACAACTAACGTCAGTCCGCGGCGATAGATCTGACTTGCTGGAACTAGGTGATTGGCAATAATCTGTTTTTAATTCTTATGAACGATTTCACAACCGCCACCGAAGATGCAGAATTCGTGATGTTCGTCGATGACGGTTGTGTCATCGTCTCCGCCGACAACCAGGAGGACCTAAGATGCAACCTCAACAAGGTAATGGGGGACGTTGCCTCTTGGTTCTCGGCTAACGGTATGTTATTAATCATTAAGAAAACTAACATCATGCACTTCTTTCTCACTACAAGGAAAAGAAATAACACAATCTAAATATATACTGCAATGGTCGACTCGTCCCCCAGGTCGACAAGGTGAAATATTTGGGTCTTATCATTGATTCTGGCTTAACGTGGGGTCCCCACATCGACTCACTATGCGTTCGTTTGTCATCCGCGTGTTTTGCACTCAGTATAGGCTGCGCCCCAGTCTAGCTCTAGACACACAATGTAAGAAAACATATGGAATTGATTTATGGGCAAGTGCAGCCATTTGGTGTATATGTGGAGTCTCGTGGGATCATCCTGCTCGTGAACTGTTAAAGGAAACCAAAATTCTAGCCCCTCCCAAGCTTGTATGTCCTTGAAGTAGCCAAGTACGTGAGAGGTAACCTTAGAACAGTTCCCGACGCGCGGTGACTCACACAATTGTAACACCAGGCAACGCGGTGATTTGCGCCCACCCACCACACCCAGGATTTACAACAGGTTGCCCCAAGATGTGAAAAGCGCGCCGAGTATTAAAAACCATTTTTAGATGATATATGAGGTTGTCATAGAACATCTAAAAATGGTTTATCACGCGTTAGTAGAATCCAAATTAAGATACAGCATTCGCTTCTGGGGAAATAGTTTTAAATATAATATAAACAGAGCTTTCGTTTTGCAGAAACGAGCCATTAGAACAATGGCACGCATTCCATCGCACGGGTTTCATGTCGAGTATATTTTACTAAATATAAAGTCCTTACACTTCCCTGTTTGTATATTCATGTACTACTAACGTCTTTTGTTAAAAATCTACATGAAACACAGGAGGAAAGGCAAGATCGCTTAGAAACAAGAAAAAAAAAACATTTGCAACAGTTTTGGTCCAAAATCGACAGTGGCTAAACACTCCGTGCGATATTAGTCAGTAAGCTTATACAATAAGTTACCAAGTGAGTTGAAAGTTATACAAGAGCCCCACGTCTTCAAGAAGTCACTCTTAGTGTTTTTATTGAATAACAACCATTATGATATTGAGGACATATTTCAAAACCAAAAAGAACCTTTGACATAACTTATTGTTTGACATTGATTTAATTTTATTGTAGTTACGAAAAAAATATAATTTTATTGCATGTTTGCTATTATTACTTTTATTACTATTATTACTTGTTTGATATTAATTTTAATTATGTTTATTGTAAATGGAATTATGTTGTATGATCCCTGCGATTATTTTTAAATGTAAGTTATTAATTGATACGTGTCGGGCTAGTGATGGGACAGTGATGATTTTGATTGTGGTTACCGAATTCAGATGTTGGACCTATAATCTATTTCAGACTGTTAACAACGCGTCCCATCACTATGCCTCAGACACCATATTGTATCAAAGCGCGCGCTCTTCGAAACAGCCAATAGCAGCGCCGTTATCGACCTCACCCCAACCCGCACCCGCGCGAACCGATAACTGCGATGACCTTTGATCCGAACTAAATCTGTTCTATAGGAGGTTATCTGTGGTGGGAGAACCCAATATTGCTACTGTACCATTAAATAACCACACAGCAATTAAAACAAAAATTATATAGTGTAGGGTACCTTAGCAGGCCGCCATCCACATCCGGGCAGCGGTAGTCCGTCAGGTCCAAGCGGACAGGGAGCGTCCAACCCTGGCACGCCTTGTTCCCCCTTGTCACCCTTGTCACCCTTTCTTCCGCGCTTCCCTGCTGGACCCTGCGCAATAATAATGCGTTACACTGCGCTGTTGTGTTGCTGCCCGCCACCGCTCGGCCCTCATGCGCGCAAGACAACCTATTGATTCCCCAAGACAATTAGCTTTGGGAGCGCCTTGCAATGCGGGCTCAAGAGAGACTTTGTAATTTTTAAGCTTGGAAAATCATGAGGTTGCTTTTGCTTTCAAATAGCCAAGAAACGAGCCAAACCCCACATTGGGCGCGTTTTAGAAAATAATCGAAACCGAGAACCATTCCAACGAGGTCTCTTTTCTAATACGTCGTATTGATGCACACCGTGTTAGTGAAGCCATGCAAAATGAGATCCCAACTCGGAAAATTAGAGACGTGTCGTCGAAAATTCGAAACAGTGGATGCAGGAAACAGAAAACTGTGGAAGGCAAAGATTCGTTCCTGCACTTACGGGTTCTCCCTTATATCCCTTGTCGCCCTTCGGTCCCTGCGATCGAAACAACACATTAGCGCTACACACACACTATATCACGTCACTCTACATACCCGCCAACTAACCTCTTGTCCAGGGATGCCATCCGTGCCCTGCAAATGGTTAAAAGCGGATCAGTGTATTAGTCGATCAGTGTTGTTAGTGTTAGAGAAGCGTAGCAACTTCTGGAAGCATCGTTCTCGCTACACGTACCGGCAGTCCCGGGTCGCCACGCTCGCCTTTACTTCCCGGTTCCCCCTGCGCGCCCTGCACAGACGAGCACTTGTCACTTAAAAACGCGCTCCCCTCCGCATTGTCAAGCGCGTAGTCACGGAATGAGGTATGAATGACTCAGCAACACAAATAAAGCTTATTTCAGGGTTGTTATTTACAAATGAGTGAAGTGAATGCTGATACAAGGACAGAGGAGAGTGTAGTGCGACGGCGGGATACTCACCTTCATGCCGTCTAGTCCGGGCGGTCCCTGTGAAATAACGCACGGGTCAACAACGCTGATCTCATCGCGAGCAGGCGCGGGTGCAGGCAGTGGCAGCAGCATGCGTCGAGGAGGGACGGCAGAGCCAGCCGACTTGCGGCACATTCACAATCAGGACGGAAGGCAGAAGAGAAAGACTGATATGCACAGCATGCAAATATTTATTTTCCTCAAAATAATTTGTAAACAACAATATTCTTATGCTCTCGTGACGTATGGTACAAATGACAACTTTCGATTCTCATAAAAAAACTAAATCCTTAAGAATTAAACTTATAGTATAGATACTCACAGTAGAGTACAGAGAGATAGGAAGGAGTATTTATATGAAGAACTTTAGAAGATATACACTTAGAGTCTTAGATTAGAGGTAGGAAACCTCGGGCGGCGAGCGAAGTGCGCCCTATGCACTTATTCTTAACAACTATTAGATATGATTTGTACATTTCGTCTTTAGATATAATTATTAGTTACAATAACATACAAAATGGCAATGGAATATATTAGGAAAATGCTCGATA
Organism: Epinotia demarniana; assembly: GCA_945867215.1. NCBI lineage: Eukaryota > Metazoa > Arthropoda > Insecta > Lepidoptera > Tortricidae > Epinotia > Epinotia demarniana. The sequence continues at coordinate 15,125,899 of OX244261.1, forward strand.
AATAGATAAAGGTGAATACATACGAATCAACATTAAAGTACATAACATTAGGAGGGTGAGGGGCGCGGCGCGCAGGGGCGGGGGACGCGGGCGCCGGCCCCTCGGGGACGGTAACACCCGGGAGTGCGCGAGCCGTCGCCCCGCTGTTGCCGCCGCTTCCGCTTAAGTTTGTATTTTAAAACCCATTTTTACAGTATTTTAACCCTAGCGGGCAGTTTGAGCAATGACAACATCGTTGCGTCGATGGTTTTATTGTTCCTGAATCATTTATGTGTGTATCTGTTGTCAAGATTATTTAAGAGCCAAATATTAAGAAATCTGCGGCAGCGAGCGGGGCGCGGGGACGCATTGCTTACTAAGTACCTATTGTTACACACCATACACGGCAAACGCCTCACAATGTCCACAATCACACCTTATAACAGACTGTCCGCTATAAAACATTGGGCGAACTATTACCATACATACACGGGTAGCACATATAAAAGGATATTAAAAGATACGAGTAGGTAGATAATGTAGGTACAATATTATAATAAGAAGATATGACGAATGATTACCTAAACGACTAAGTATAATTGCTGTTGGCTGAGGTGTGCTGACTTATATGCTCATGTTATAAATGTAATGTCTGCGCGTCCAATATAAGTTATACCTAATAAAATAAATATACACGGACGATACAATTCAGCACTAGAGGGATTCGATAGATTTTGCCTCTGTTGTATGAGATATTCTAGAGATTTGTAAAACTTTGGTATATGAAGTAAGAGAAATATGAAGTGGACGAACTTTGAAGTAAAAGTTTGTGACATCTTAAGGCAAAACGAATCGAATACCTAGACTGTGCGTAGGTAGGTACTGTAATAGGGATGATGACTAAGATTTTTTATAATGTCATTCGAACCAGTTTTTAAAGAGGAACAAATGTTTGTATGGGCGTAACTACAATTAAAGAACATAAAACCCAAAAATTTAGTTGTAAGATTGACCTCGCTGGCGGCAGCGCAAAACGCTCCATACTGAAAGACAGTTAATTATGACGTCACAATAATATTTGTTAGTACAAAGTACATGTATCGTTGTATGGAAAATCAGGTAAATAGTTGTTTCGGTCGCGAAATACTGCGTTTAAGTACATAGTTGTCATACAATTTTGTTTCTATAAAAGCGTAAGGATTCTATTGGTTAGTTTAAATTTACTCTTGGTCAATAAAATAATTTTTTTTACGACTTTAATTATATTTTACAATTTATACTTTATTACGACTCACTCACTACGTTATCAATTTGAACATGAGTCATCATGCCTATTATAATACCATTAGCATTACATTGTTGAACGCAACGCACATTAATATGCCGCACGTACAACAAGTTACAAAAGTATCTAGAATAGGTACTAATGCAATCGCAATAATAATATTGATAGGTATATTAATAATATTGGTAGTATATCAAGATATTTTTGAATGAGATAGTACCGTGTATATTACATATTTATGCCTCGGCCTATACTCGTAACGCACTATGGCGACTAGATGAAACACTTTTTATCGTGCACTTCTTAGTGAGGTATTAAGTATGGCACAAGCCGTTTTGTTTCATGTTCCTATATACAAAAAATATTTTATACTTTTAAAAATAGTAGCTCTGATAGTACTGAGACTATATACATGATTGTCTATTTAGGAATGTATAACGATTACTTATTTTAAGCCTATGATGACGAGACGAGACATACAGGTTACAGAGGAAATAAGTGTTCATAGACATTGAAATGATTGACTAACACCAAAACCAACTCATGGGAAGAACTTTAATCTGTAATGATGAGTTGGCCTAGGTGGGAGCGTACAGTCAGAATCAAGACAGTAAGATTATATAAAGAGAGTAGACTAGTTTATGATTTATAAATAGGTACCTTGATCTGAAGGTTTGTTGGTCGTAGCACTAAGCGAGTGCGATATCAATGCTAGTTTGGAACCACATACTTAGTTAAAATGGTGCCTAAGGATGTATTAGCGCTCGCGTGTGCCGAAATACTGCGCTCTGCGGACTCAAATAAACAGGTATTAAATATGCAAATTACCTAGTTAGTAAATTATTAGGAAATAGTTAGAATTCTTCTTCATTTTGGCAATATGTTTAGTATTTAGTTGCTGTTCGAACATTAGGAATAATTCAGTAAGTGAACACAAAACGTAAAAAGAATTACTAGAACAGTAGCGATTTGACTGCATGGGGTGTAAGTTGTTACGAATCATTACTTTCTAGGTACGAATATTTGTTTGACTGTAGAACCTTATATACGTATATTATACGTATTAGGAACAGCCGGTTAAGTTATTCGGTATGAAGTCCATACCCCGTATCATGGTCGGCCTTATCACGCGATAAGTGACAAGATATAGCGTCCGTCACTGGCTGAGACCGTTCGATGTAACGAGATGGGCGCCCTGGTGGATGGCCTTATCACGCGATAAGGCCGATCATGATACGGGGCCAGGTGTCTCTTTTCTCCGCACCAGACTAAATATTCTCTGGCACTAATTTGCTACTCGAAATGTTGATCAACCTTACACCCAAGATAATCCTTAGAGATTGCTCGTTTCTAAATGACATAAAACTGCTACTTGACTGGAATACTAATTATCCCTCAAGGCTTTAAATCGAATATAAAATAGATTCGAATCGCATCGCTCCCGGAACCTAACCCTAGGTCGATGTATAGCGCGCGGCACAATGTCAAAAATATTATCTTTTACACAGGTCTGTAACACTTACGCTAAATTTGGTAACGTCACTTACATCTTACTTAAAACTACATACAACGTACGTACAAATATTACAATTTACAGCGGCGTAGCTCGCAGGTGGCAGCGGCGAGCGCGGGGCAGATGGCACCACTACGTGAAGGCGAAGTCTGGTGGCCACCGATTCTCCTGTTACCACACCCCTGGGTTAGTACCACGCCACACTACGACACGCGAACCAACACATATCCCACCAATGGCCATAACATCTCCGTTGTGCCGCGCACAACTCTCAACTAACTTCCCACACGGTATTACATATAAGTGTTGTGAAAACACGGCTGGTCATTGACGATTACCATCTACATGTTATGGAGGAGTGTAAGTGTTGCGTTCGCTTCAGGTCGAGTTAAATAAATCAAATGTACTGTTAGGCAAAATGGGAAGCTTTTTCTTCCAGGCCGATCTATGGTATTGGTAGGTAATTTGATTTTCCATCGAGCGAACATTATGTTCCTGTGTAACCCTTCAGTACTTTTGACAACTAGCGACAATACTCAATAGACATTGGACTATTGGAAGCAAATACCACGACCAATAGAGGTCGATTGGTCTGAGCTTACCCAAAGCGTTCCATTTTACTCCACTGCGGTAAACTTAACATGCAGTAGTTGCATTCCAACTCAAAGAGTTAATATCTAATTCAATCAAGTGAGATGTATTAGTGGTTATTCATTATATCGTTCTTTCTGTGAGGTTAAGACACTCACCCTAGCGCCTCCGTCTCCTGGCCGGCCCGGTTCCCCTGGCTCGCCCGGTAGCCCAACCGGACCCTGGAAATAAACCGGTAAATATCTCATTTATGGTTCAAAGCAGCCTGCACAGCAGGAGCAAGTGGCTGTCAAAAGGCGAACGTGAATTTGAATTCTCGCTCATTCCAATGTGTTTTTCAGAACTTAAGTATGTTACGGAATACGGAATAGATACGAGAATGCATCGTGAGTACATGCGAAGAAGTTCAAAGATGTGTGTTAGGACCCAAACCCGCACAAGGCAAGACGGGGACTAACTGCCTATTCCCTATTATTTACGAGAGAAGGCCTTTGCCCAGGAGTCGGATGGTTGTGATAGGTACTATATTTGGACCTAGCCGACAGCCTTTTAACATTAGTCAAAATACTTACTGGTAATCCCATCGGCCCAGCGTCACCCTTCTCGCCTCTGTCGCCCTTCAAACACAAATAATTAATATAGTACTCATAGGCAATATGCAATCAATAATAGCATTTGGATGTCGGAAATGAAATGTTATCTCAATTGGAGATCGTACAAAATAGACCATACAGATTATCTTGCTCGTCATTATATGCCGGATACAGGAACTGATGCTAGCTTAATATCTTTCCTCGATGAAACTCAAGATAGTAGTAAGTAGAATAGGATATTTGTAAAGAGTAGATACGGTGCGGTTTCATGGGAATTCCACCCGCGAACACCCTGGCTGTGGAATGAGCTTTTGCTCTGGGCTCATCCCTTGCTCGAGGCTAGAGAGCAGACAGCAGCAGAGGCCGAGGTTTTCTCGAGGGACTGCACGAAGCTTTTCAAAAAAGAAGTGTATTCATTTTTTAAGCACCCATAGGCCGCGTGACCACTTGCCATCAGGCGGATCACTCGCTTGTTTGCCACCGAAGATAAAGAGAAACCATACCACCGAAAAGAAGAGTAGGTAGGTTTATAGTTCGTGGATATGAAAATTATTTAATTACGGAAGCAGTAAGTTACGATCGAATATTTTTCTTCTTCGTACGAAACCAGTTGCGAATGAAGAATTTTTTTATTTATAGCAAACCCATTGCATTCGCGAAATAATAGGTATGTAGGTTAGTTCATTAGGAGCTTCAGATGTCCGAAGGGCAAAGCGTTCAAGGAAACTGTTTTCTAAACTGGTTTCGAAAGGGGATGAAGGGGAAAATTGTATTCAAACGTACGAATTTGCCGCGCACTCCAGGCTCGCCTTTATCACCCTTGATGCCAGGAGGTCCCGCCACGCCGGGGGAGCCCACTGGACCCGGAGCTCCAGGGGGACCCATCATCTGTAACACAATCAAATTCGTTTAATACACTGTAATGGGTACAGGTAGGACATTTTCTACTGACAGACTGAAAACAAAAATACTCTCCTATTCCTGTAATTTAAGAACTTAGGCTCCTACTTTGTTACATTGAAGTATTGGCATCTGTGTGGTGTATTAAGATTATTTATTTTTTCTAAATTATTAGACCAATTAATAATATTACTTAATCAAACTTCTTAAATTGTATTCGAATAACATTCAATTTTCTGTATTCATAGCACATCAGCAACGACACATTTCTGGAGGGTCTATATATTCAAAATGATCGAGAATGCCTTATTGTATAATAAATAATAAGGCTTTAATTAATACATGCACTTTTTGAGTGGCAGCGACCAGGGGGCTCCGGGTGCGCTTTCAGACTTACCTTTAAAAATCATATCCTCCTAGCGTTATTCCCGGTAATGCCCCTAAAGGGCATGGAGGATGAAAGCGACTGCCATCTGACCTTCCAACCCAGAGGGAAAACTAGACCTTATTGGGATAAGACCGGTTTCCTCACGATGTTTTCCTTCACCGAAAAGCCTTACCACCTTTACCTACCTTTTAAAGCTTTACTTACCTTTAAAAATATTCGGTAAATATTTGTACAATTCAGCCGAATAACGAACATTGATATAGCATCTTTAATCAACAGGTTTTGAAAATCAATATAATTTTATGAAAGTGTGGCTGTGTCGACCTTTACGGTTTCTGCCGTTTAGCGATCGACACGCATCGATCAACCCGCTATTTAGATAAACATTGGCATACTTTCAGAGTATGAGCGATGAAAAGCATATTTATGACCAATGCGTGTTATATGAATCGGCCATTGTTATCGCCATATGTGTAATTCCATATCGTCGTCTCCTATGTGTTACATCGTTGGGATTCCCAAAAGATGACCCAGCAACGCACCGAATGTCGTTAAAAAATTACCCGGACACATTAAGAAAATAGGTTATTACAGTGTTAGTCATGCGGCCTTTAGAGATATTTTGATATTTAATTTATAAATTAGCGTTGACAGAAGAACTTTTTTTAACTTATAAATGTATGAAACAATTTTGCCTTCTAAATTTCCAAAAGCGAGTGTGACAACGACAGACAGCCGAGAGCTATTCAGAAGCTAGGCAAAAGATAATTCAATAAAAAACATTCCATGTAAAAAAGAGGCCAAGTCTCGAAACTCTTCCGCCGTAAAAAGGTGTGAGATATTTCGTAGAGCCAAGTCTCAGGCATTCTTGTTAATCTTTATTCATCTTATATCAGTTATTTATATAGTTTGTGTATCTAGAAAACTGGACCGAAATTGTAAAATATTTTAATTTTTCCTTGATTTCTACACACTTCATTAGAAGCTTCTATATCTGCTCGAAGTGCCTTAGAGTTATGATGATCGGTCGGTCAGTCAGTGAGTGTGTGAGTACTGTGAGTGAGTGACAAAATTAATAAACTTGGACGAGTTATGATTATATTAAACTACTTGTTCAAATTGAAGGAAAGAAATATACTGTGTTTATACAATGCATGCTTGGCTCAGGCTTCTAGTTTTATCCACAAAGAAGTTATAGGGGGGTCGAAAATGGCCTTAACTGCTCCGAGAAAAGGGTGGTACGGCCGTGCCGCTGTTTTGCTCGACTTGGCGGGATATAAAACTACAAATTTAATATTTGATATTTATACTTACAATTTCATGTCCGTACAGCTCGTAGCCAGTGCCGTCTCCCTGCAAGTTCAACAGTGGCTATAAGCTTAACAGTTCACGGATTGCTGAAAATGTGGTCCAATGCCTAATTTACATAACGAGATTATTCCACTGCATAATTATAATTTATTTATTTAGTAACGCAAAGTAATTAAACGTAGGCATTCAACATTTAGTTTCGTGTAGGTACCAAATTTTTAAAGCAAATTACAAGTCATTATCGCGATGAAACTTTCGTTTCAATAGTAACGTTTATACTATCACGCTATTTCGCAACACCTTCTAGTACCACTACCTTCGTTCAACAACCGCATGTGATGAAATCACACTCATCATGTAAATTAGACTCATTGATGTTAATTGGAGTCGATATTTACCTGCCGCCTCCTCAGCTTTCTGTATTTCTAATGTTGCCGCCGCCGCACCGCGCCGCGAATATGAAAAAGAAACAATACAGCGATATGTTAGCATATAGATAAAAAAAGAGACAGAAAAACAACACTTGTCGCTCCTATCCTCGTAAGGTATTAATGCTGGTGTCCACTGATGGTTTCGCAATAGTGCATTACCTACTGCAGAGGCCGGGAAAATAATGATTGTTGGCCGAGTAAATAGATACAGTACAGACAAAAGAAGGTCGCTATGCAACTAGGCTTGCATAGTGACCTTCAAATTTGTATGAAATTCCTTTACGGATCTCCCGCCATGCATGATTGAGATTTATCTCACCGGCTAGCAGCACCCCAGCTATATCGTCAGCAGCTGTCAATATCCACTAATCAAATTAAACGTACAAACAACCTGTATCCACAGTGTTTAGAGCTCATGTTGTTATATATTGATACTATTATACTGTTTTGTGGTATAGTACTAATTAATAGCGTTAATGTTAGAGAGCGAATTTATGTAAAGATTTGGTTGAATTTATAATACGGTATACCTTCGGTTTTAAGTATAAGATGTTGTTATTGTGGCTTGGAAACTTTATTTCAACAGATCCTATTTACGTTTACTAGTTTAAATCCCGACGCGCTCAGTGCTAACCATACATTCATTCACTTGAACAACTACCAGTCCCTGAAAATCTAGATGAGCCACCAACTTTTAAACAGATCGCGGGAGCATTAACTTGGTGATTTGGGGCAGTCCTGTTTGCGCAGTGTGGAGGCAGTGGAACGCCCTACATATGGGCTAAAGAGGTGCGGTGTATAATTTAATGTAACTAACGTAGTTTTATAAGTTTTTATTGTTACTAACATGATATGGACATGAGTCTGAAATAAATAATTTGATTTGATTTGATTAAGCGTCTCAAAAACTCAGAGACACCAAGAACGGACCAACTTCCAGCTGATTTATATAAAAACTGAGGGCAAATCATTATTAACGCGCTCTACCACCTTACCTTGAGAGTGAGGAAAACTGAAAAGGTGCCTCAGGACGGGTGGAATGCGGTAATATGTAAGCTGTACAAAGGGAAGGGAGATGTCTCCGATTGCAGCTCTTACCGAGGCATATCGCTTCTCTCTAACGCTGGCAAAATTCTAGCGCACATCATTAACACCCGGCGAAGCAAACTAGGGGAAAAATACCTCCCAGAAAGCCAATGTGAATTCCGTCCTAGTAGAGGAACCTTTGACCCTTTCGCTGTTGTAAGGCAACTGCAGGAAAAAAGTTTCGAACACCAAAGGCCTCTCTACATGTGATTTGTGGATCTCGAAAAATCGTTTGATAGAGTTCCACGAGAGGCACTCTGGCTTGTTCTGTTAAAATCGGGATATCCAAAGAAGTTCGTAAACCTGATTTCAAGTTGGCATGAAAGCACAGTTCAACATGAAAACGAGGTTTCTGAGGAGATCCAGATCACAAGCGGAGTCAAAGTCATGAGAGACGCATTTACGTGTTGTAGCAACCAGATCCAGCTGAACGTCAGAACAGATAGAAGTGTGTTCGACATATCAAGGTTCAGAGCGAGGTCCAAAGTTAAGAAGATACTGGAAATACTCTATGCTGTTGACGTTTGTCTTATATTTCTTTATTTATTATTTATTTATTTCAGGAGATAACACAGAAACATACATGAGTTTAAAACAGACAAATACAAAAAAAGTGACATAAATTCAGATGCGCCCATACACGTATCTCACAAAGAACACAATAACAAACATTAAATACTACTATATAGCTTTACAAGTTTATGCACAAGTTACTTGGAATACACAGGTGTAGGTACCTACAGATTATAGAAAACTAGATTCTAACATTACTTACAGGCGAAACGTTGTGACTGTTTTTATTTACTTCTTGATCAAGAGATTTGAAATAGCTCTGAAGTGGGCGCGAGATTTTAAGGTAAGGTCGATTTCATTGAAATGTCTGTTGCAGTGGTTACACAGTCTATATATGGGTGCACGTTTTCCGGCGTTGGTTTTAGTTTAAGGGAGATTGAATAGATGTTTGGACCTTGTTGATTTACTACGAGCGCGTAAATAGAGTTTCGACAAGAGTTGTGGGCAATCAATCTCATTCTGACAGATGTCACGTAACATAATGGCGTCGGCAACTGACCGTCTGTCCTTAAGCGTTAGGACGATAAATTTTATTAGGAGTTGATCGTAGCTGGTACATGGAGAGCGCAATTTAATGTTGAGACGTCGAAGAAATTTTTTTTGTACCATTTCTAATTTATCAATGTATACATTATAAAAGGGATTCCAAACAGTCGAAGCATACTCGAGATTTGAACGAACTAGTGCAAAGAGAATATAACCACTAGTGATTGATACAAGCATATCAGGCTTGACTTTAGTTTGAAAGGTTTGGTAGTGCGCATTATAAAGCCCAGCATTCGGTACGATTTTTTGAGTATGTTGTCAATGTGTGTGTCTAATGTTAGTTTTACGTCTAGAAGAACACCTAAGTCTCTTATACATGAAGCAGTCTTGAGTTGATGATCATTCAATTTATATACGTTATTTAGTATGTTACGCTTCCTAGTAAATATGACATGTTTACATTTGTTGTATGCCAAAAACAGTTTATTATCTTTACAGTATTGATTAAATCTGTTCAGGTCTTCTTGAATTAGCTGAGCATCTTTCTCTCCATTAACTTTTTTATTTTTAAATCATCGGCATACAACAAAAAGTTACAGTTTTTGAAACATGAGGAAACATCGTTAATAAAAAATATGAACAGGAATGGGCCAATTATTGAACCCTGCGGTACTCCAGATGTTACAAGGACCGGTGAAGACTTGTGCCCGTTAACTACAACAAATTGAGATCGGTTTTGGAGGTAAGAGGCAAACCACCTGAGAAGATTTCCCTTTATTCCGTTGAATGACAATTTTTTTAAAAGGAAAAGATGGTCTACTTTATCGAACGCCTTTTGGAAATCTGTGTAGATTGCGTCTGTTTGCTCGTTTTTGTCGAGAGACTTAAATAAACTGTTGACAAATAGGGTGAGATTTGTAGTCGTAGATCTGCCTTTCACGAATCCATGTTGTTGCTGCAGTATAACGTTTTTGAATAATTTGGATACTCGACCGTGCACCAATTTTTCAAAAAATTTTGGAATGCAAGACAGAATAGAAATAGGGCGGTAGTTCTGTACATCATCTTTAGCACCAGATTTGTGTATGGGTGTTATATTAGCGGATTTCCACCGGTCTGGGAAGATGCCACAATGCAGGCATTTATTAAATAATAGCTAAAGCGGTAGCCATAGGGCACCCGATGTTCGTTTTATAAATACAGGACTTAAACCATCGGGTCCTGGACCTTTGTTTTCGTCTATTTGTTTTAAAGCAGAAAGGACTTCAATATTTGAAAGGCTTATGTCAAATATGTGACAGATGGAATTCTCGGCATTAAGCTGTTCTAGGGCTGTTACATCATAGGCATTGCTTGAGACAGGTTCAAAAACTGACTTAAAGTAATCAGCAAACATATTACAAATTTGTTTTGGACAGTCGGTAATTATATCTTCCAATTTCATAGTTTCTGGATAGCCTGTATTTGATTATTTAAGGTTAGAAGTATATTTCCAGAATTGTTTTACGTTAGTGGTTAATGACTTTTCTATATTACTAATGTAATTCTGGTAACATTTGTGTAATAGTAGTTTGGATCTAGAACGCAGTAAACTGAATTCTTGATAATCCCGGAGTGATTTATAAGTTTTCCATCGGAGCCTAATTTTATGCTTACGTCTTAGTGTGCTTATTAAGCTATTGGATAACCACGTAGGGAATCGCGGGGATTTTGGTTTTGATATAGGAACACATAATTCTATTACTGAGTCAATGTGATTATAAAATTTGGTAACACAGTATATTCGACAGTATAGGTCATCTCCAAAGCTACGTTGATGCATTAAATCGGTCTTGTCAACAATTTGGCCTGGTTATAAGCGCCCCTAAAAGCCAAAACCTCAATCCACTACCAAGAGGAATTGACGTTGATCCAACAGCACTGAACCTAAATGGGAAAACCCCTTGAAGAAGTTTCTCACTTTAAGTACTTTGGGAGCACTATTCGGCATGATAATATATTGGCTTCGAAAATACCTTCGCGTATCGCCATCGCCGCTGCCAATTTCGGGCTACTTCATCGTGTCTGGGAGTCCCATACTCTCAAGCTAGAGACAAATATAAGCATTTATAAGGCTTTGATCATCCCCGATCTTGAGTACGGATCAGAGATATGGTGCCTTTACAGAGCAAACATACAACCATTTAGACAATACCACCTTAGATGTCTGAGATATATATACAGAAAGAGAATTTGGAATACTGTCCTGCCGTGTTATACATTCTGAGGTTCTGGCATGGACGTATCCGGGAGCGACGCCTGCATAAGGCTGCATTCTATTCGAAGTTAGCCGAGGGTATTATTATTATTATTGTTGATTTCCGGGCCTTTATATGCCGCTTCGACCAGCAGGTGATCTATTGTGGCAGCCCCTTTATTTTTAGATTTAACCGTTAAGGCCCGTTGCCTCTAGGAAATTCCATTTCAATCCGGCATTCTTTGGGCGGTGATATGTTGTACCTCTTCTGGGTTCACGATGTGTCGCCCTAGGTAGGTACTTCTTTTGTGCATCAGTGTTCCGCAGGAGCAGAGAATGTGCATTGCTGTTTCCTCTGTCTCCTGGCAGAACCTGCAAGTTGCATCCTGTTTTATACCCATTTGAAACAGGTGTGTGTTTAGTGACCTGTCAGGATTCTCGTCACTGCGCAGGTTTTGTACCTTTTGAGTTGTAATAGCTCTTTAGACAGTTTATTATTGAGGCTTTAGCCTGTTTTTGTCCTTTGGTGAACTTCCACAGCTTTATTGCCTCTGATTTTTCTGTATTGTTTAGAAGAGAATATGCTTTCCGTTTTGTGATACCACAGAACGGTTCTGGGCCGACCAGGGTTGTGTCTGCGCCCTTCCTTGCAAGTTCATCCGCTTTTTCATTTCCTACTATGTCGGAATGTCCTGGTACCCATCTAAGTATGACTTTGTAGGTATTGGCCAGGGCGTTTAAATTGTTTTTACAGTTCTGGACTTGTTTCGAGTAGGACTCTAGGTATTCTAGTGCCAGCAGAGCAGCTAGGCTGTCTGAGTTGATGTAGATGTGTTGGTTTCGTAGGTTTCTTTCCAGATTGATCTCTACGCATTTATTTATTGCGAAGAGTTCAGCCTGATAGATTGAGGCCTCTTTCCCCATGCTGACGCTAGCTTTGAGCTTTGGCCTCTCACCGTGGACACCGCATCCTGGCCGAGGGTAAGCGGAAGCATACGTCTTTATGGCGCAGGTGCTGCGTCATAAATACGTGCTCAAACGCCACCTGAACGCGTTTGGTATCGATAATGTGTGCTGGGAGGAGCTAGCCCGTAAATAGGCTATATTGGCGATCGGAGAGTTAAATTATTTGAGGTAAACCACCTAAAAACCTTAGATGTAAAACGCCAAGCACGAAAAGAGAGGACCCTCCTACGTGTATACGTATAACGCGGCTGGCCAACTGTATTGTCATGCTCGCAATAGAGTATTTTTGAGAACAGGTTTGGCCTAGCTTTTGTTTACTTCAGTGGTTCTTAATCTTTTATTGATAAGGGACCATTTGATTGTTTTTTTGTCTTGCCATGGACCACTTACTGTTTAGGGGCCGTTGTGTCGATTCGTTGGCACTTATTTAATATTTTTGATCGATGGCTTCACGGGCCACTTCGGAGTGCATCCAGACATCACCTGTGGTCCGCGGAGGACCGGTTAAGAACCACTGGTTTAGTTGTCAGTAACAAATATTACATCCATGACAGCGTAAATGATTCACTCGGCCACGCAACGGCGAGAATAGCAGCACCGATTGTATGTAATTTAATCCTCGTCTAGTAAAAGATAGGCACACGGGAGTCTCACCGAATCTCCTTTATCTCCTTTTTCGCCTTTTAGGCCTGGGTAACCGGGAGGGCCAGGTAATCCAGGTGCGCCGAGCATGCCGGGCGAGCCCATGTCGCCATAGTCACCCTTTTCGCCCTTCGGGCCGATCTCGCCCTGAAACGTAAATATAGGTACATGTTTAAAAGATGACAAAAGCGTTCATTGTATGTTTATTAAACAAAATGGCAGCGCACTTGATTAAAAACTGTAATGCACTTTTTATTGTTGATTTAAATGTACCTTACATACTCGCGAAATTTGAAGTGGTTTTGAATACCATAACTATGAGTTTTTAAGGCGCCGTAGGCTTAGCGAAGTTAAGCGAACAGAGTTTTTAAACAATATAATGCGTCTGTCTATAATAGTATGGTTTCAAAAAAAAGACCGGGTTGCAATCTGGGAGTGCCGGCAGGAGTGAAAACTTGAATATTAACGATGTGCAAAAAAAACTCCCCTCCCCCGTCGAAATAGACTCGCTTTGTCTTGGTGTGCCACTTTCTCATATCGGTAATTACTACGTATGTTTTTTTTATTATGACAGCATATCTATGTATGATTAACTCAAAAACAATTAAGGGATGTAGAGTTAAATTTTATTGATTTGTTAGTAGAGTCTCCTATTGTACTAGCTTCACGGCTCTCAAATACCATCAGTGCCCCGTTGTCCTGTAAACTTGGTCCCTCCAGCCAGGTCATAGATGCTCCTGAACGATTAAATAAAAGCTTACCGGTTTCCCTGGAGGTCCTTGCACGCCTGGTTCACCGTTCAGACCATCAAGGCCGGGTGGCCCGCGCGGGCCTGCGTCGCCGGATTTACCTGCAGAACAAAACTAGTTTTTATTGCTGTCCCACGAAATAAACTTACAAGACGAAACTGGAAATTTATGATTGGAAAAAATATTCAAATAGGTGTGAGGAAACTGCTAATGAGAAGTTACAGAGGTTGTGAATTAATTCAGTTCAGAACTTCATTCAGTAATGAAGGTCTCAAGGTGGTTCAAACAATTTGAACTTCATCATGTTGCCGGTTCAATTTATACTTGCACATAATAATGTAAATAAGTTATAGAGACAGAGGTATATTCACAACAGTTCTGCAGATGTTTGAGTCGCCTGAGGGTTAAGTGCAAGACAGAACAGGTCAGTAAACAGAGTTAGCTTTAACTTGCATTTGTAATGTGACTTACCACTCTCCACTGTGCACGCATGGTGAAGCGACGCTGGTTGATGTCAGTAACACAAAAGCAACTACTCCAGAAACTACTTAAATCCGCATTAGTAATCATTTGTACCATAAATACGTCCCCGCTAAAGCTTACTATAGACTTATAGACAACGTGCGACGTGCGGCGTGCGCGTGCATTAAACTACTGGATAGCACAGTCGACAGAGGAGGAGAAGTTTAAGACAGGTTTTCTATACATTCATTCGCTTCCGAAATATATATGTAGTAGCAGTGCTCTCCATAGAATAAGGGCAATGCGGATACAAGCTCCGGGCAGTATTGAACAAAATAAAGTAGAATATTTATCATTTTCGTTCAGTAAGGTTATTTATTGGTAAAACGACCGCCCCAATTTTTGGCTCGTTTTTGATGCAATCCAATTGGGCACGTAAACCAGTGACTACGGTTTTGGGTACCAAAACGAAATTTCGATGGTATTGGGTGCCGTATATCACTCAAGGCGACGGCAGGCGAGCTTGTACCCCATCGCATGTGGACATGCGGCGCGCGTTCCCGGCGCCGTCCCCAAGCGGCCAGGAAGCGCGCGGTAGTTACCCGCTTGCCACGCTTGCCACGGGTGCCCTTGTCGCCAGGAGGCCCGGCGGGGCCAGGTGCACCCGTCTCGCCACGCTCGCCTCGCGTGCCCTCCGCGCCTGTACACACGCGCTCTCATCACCCGCACACGAACACACAAAGCCAATCCTCCTCTCCTTCCGGCCTACTTTACAACAACACTGACTACCAGTTCAGTGCCTATTGCATCGCCTTAGACAACAGCAAGATAAATCTAGCTGCACAACAGTTGAATTTCAATCAATTCAATAGGCACTTTTACTCGAATCGCAATTCGAAGTTAAAAGACGGTCAAACTATTTACTCTTTCCAACGTAATTTTGCTAGGGTTGCAGCAGTTAGATTTGATAAAGTAATGAGTTACTAGTTTGATCGCATCACAATTAAATAATGCATAGCGCCTTCACCACATTTAATATTTGCAAGTTGTTAAAGTATTATTTGGTGTTGAGTGGTGTACGGACTGTACTGGTGTTGGCTGGGTGTAGCTACGCATGCAAATAGAAATATGTGGATGTGTTACCAGGCGGACCCGGCGGGCCGGGGGGCCCCTCAATGATGCCCGTGGGGAAAGCATCGCCCTTTAGCGTTGTCGTGAAACCACGTTCTCCTTTGTCTCCTCGGTCACCCTGGAACATAAACATCACATAGAATGCAACTAGCATAAGCTACCGTTATCCCATCTACAAGGAGAAGACTTCTGTTATATATTATACAACATATAACAGAAGTCAGAATGAGGTCCGCAATTTTTGTGTTTCGCCATTCTACGAGGCATCATCAGGAGATGCTGTCAGGGTATGCTGCTTGCGCCACGCCACGTCCACTGAGCAAATGAGCCTTCCGGAACCGTCCGCCATATTTATATTCTGACCCCCCATACTACCTTGCATGCGTGAAAGAGATGGAAGAACACGTAACGACTGTGATGACGCAACATTCAATATTGTTCGTTAATAATATCGCCTCTATTGTCGTACCTAATTATTTCTAACTATTCGAGAACACTTAAACGCAATCCTTTTTCGCAAACATGCAAGATGTTGAAAGAGAACGAATGGATGTTCTCCAATAAATGTTGTGATTATGCCGGTACGACGCAACATGCTTTTTATACCTCATGCTAAATTGCTAAAACTACGGCCTGTTTATCACACATAAACTTTATTGTAATAGTCAAACTCCCGGCTTTTTGTCCCTTTACACCTTCTCCTTGCCATTGCACAGTCTAAAGTGCAAAGCATTATTCTCTTTGAAAGCCACGTTTATATCCTTACACTTTAAAATCTTCCAGATCTTATCGGACAATTTGCCAACATAAGTAATGCTTGCTTTGTACTCTTTAGGTAGTTCCAAAGATCGTGCAGCATACAGTAGATTGTTTAGCATTTTAGTCTGTTCCTTTCTAATAACCACTTTCTAATCCAATTGAAACTTGCTTTTAACCGTTTGAAATTATCAAATGGTATATATTACTTGATTCCACTTTATAATGATCATCAGAAAGAGGCACTGCAACTTATGTGCATAACAATGAAAATCAGCTAAGTTACGTTGCCATGGATGAGTGGAAGAAGCCGGGATAACTGTATACGTAGGCTTATGGTACATTTGGAATTGACGTTTCTTTTATGTTATTCAGTGAGTTATTGTGTTCTAATTCCTTCTCTAACTTGATTTTAGGATGCTTGTTGTTGATGTCATTCACAAAAGTATCCAGTTGGCTCATACTACCCGTCCAACAAATACTCGTTGGGAGGCGAAACAAATGTCGAGGTTTTGTCATTATTGGTGGTGGTTTGCTGTAATTATTTGCATGTTTGCACGTGCGGAGGAGGGTGGGCGCATTAACCGCATGCAAAAATACGCAAATAAATCACTTTGATGATAAACCAGCCCGTTTTTAGAGGAATAGCAAAGGAATTTTGTTCACGTAACACATCGTGTGTTGAAGGCGAAGGATAAAATAAAGTCACTAATTAATTTTATATCAGCCGCCACACGTCATTAGGTTTACACATGATTTGGATTTCTACAAGTACCTATTGTTGTGATTTTTTAGGGTATCTATTAGATTACCTTAGATCCCTGAGGTCCGATTGGTCCCGCTGGTCCGGCTGGTCCCGTCGGCCCGGCGGCGCCTGGCGCGCCAGGCCCCCCCGCAGGCCCCGCGGGACCTACGCGCCCATCATGCCCAGGCAATCCCTCAGGCCCTGCACCTCCTGGTGGACCCGGTGGTCCCGGCTCACCAGGCTCTCCCTGAAATAACGCAGCAGAGAATATCAATACTAGTACATTGATATGATATAAAGTATGGGAAATGTTCTCATTCATAGAATTTAATTGGATCATTTCTACTCTTTGGAATACGTGAGTTCGTACATTTTGGGTTTAATAATAATTATTCAATAGATAATCAGATAATTGCAAAAAAATATTTACTTGTACCTACCTATTGAATCACAAATCACAATAGACGACTGTTATTACACGTCTGATAAAAATTACAGTATAATATCTATGTCTATAAGAAACATTAATACAAAAATTGACGCATTTATTTTAAAATATTCATGCATTTGCGAGGCTTTAAATTGAAGGAATCATACCTATTTGAAGTGAGAAGTATTTTAAATACTAAGAAAAAATATTAATAAATAATCTTTACAGAAATCACAAATATTTAATTTTTTAGAGTATTACCCAGAATTCAATCAAGGTTAATACTAAATTAGAATATGTCAATTAAAAAGTAAGTACTTGTATTCCCTTTACAGCCAACCCAGGAAGATTAATTTAGTGATTCCCTTGAGGATAGGCAAGCGGGCGCCAGGCTCTAATCTAACTGGAATAATACCAAAGGCGCCACTTTGTAATCTGGGAAAAAGTCGACGATCTCGATTGGCCACATTAAAAGATAGGTGAAGCGGTACTCGCATGCTCAACGCCAAACCTCTCAGAGGGTTTGGTGGCGTGTTTGCCACCTGAAGTGATGATCTCGACTCTGTCAAGACTCAAGAGCCAAGCCGACGAAGTAGGAAAATGAAGATTGGCAAGCAAGCGTGGACGCACTGACCTTGAGCTGTATGATGGTGTTAGCGGAGACGTTGTGCCCGGCAGCTTGCAGCCCCTACGACGCAAGCGCATAAGTACACACACACACACACAGACTTGCGCAGACTTTAACACGTGCAGCCTGCGCGCTACAGATTTGCTATTACTTGCAGTCACGCATATTCTTTATAGTATTTCCTAAGAACATCAAATGACGTTTGATTTTGCAGGTAATAGCGTTTGCCAATTATGAAGACATTACAGTTCCTTATTCAAAGAGATCTCGCAACAAAATTATCTAAATAAATCAATTCAATTAAACCTTGATAAACTAAGAAATTTACAGAAAACTGCCATAATGTCTCCAGTCATGTCTTCAAGATAAAAGGCCGTGGAAAAACTTCTAACACTGGGTCTTTTAAGCTACCCACAACATGAAAACCTCAATAGCAATTTATTACCAATATCAACTACATCATTTCTTATCGGTACCTCTAGGAATGAATTACATTATATGGCTAAGTACATTGAATGAAATCGTGTTGTGGCATATATTTTGATACAGCACAAATTATAATAATAATTAATATTATTACATAGCGTTGCTCATAGCTAAGTACATTAACGGACATTACACTCAACTATGAGCTGCCAAATTCAAACATCAGGCGCAACGTAAACAAAACAACACCAATAGCGGACACCGCCATCGCCAGCAAACAAAACTGAAGCGTCTACGGAGAACCTACTACATTTGGCTGGTACCTTAACGGCTATGATCTCCGCTGTGGTGTACGGACTGATCTTATAGTTGTCGACCGAGCGCTTCACGCCCTGCAAAGCGCGCAATATACTACGTTAAATACGTTACACATACAGGTCGACTCATGTAAAAAGAACCCTGGCGGCCATACTTTTTATATGGCCGCCAGGGCTCTTTTTACGTGTGTCGACCTGTACAAACATAATAATCACTTCTGGTTCTTTAGAATTTCTGTTATTTGGTTGGAGATAGTTCATCGAAACTCTATCCAGATGAGAGTCTATCCAAATGTCCCATCCATTCTTCCCTACATATACTCCCTTTGCTAATTTTCCTTCATCCATTCTCAGTGCAGAAACTATTTTTAGTATGTGCTTCTCCATTAAACCGATGAGAGAAGGTCGTCGCCATAGGGCCAACACACAATTAGACGTCACGACGACGGCGTCGTGTAACGTTGCGACGTCGTGACGTGCAAATCTTACGGTGTGCAACGTAAAAAATCACGTCACGGCGTCGTGCCGTGGCACGTTGTCGCAACGTCCGACGTCATCGTCGATGGAAGACTATTACAAAAGTTGAAAAATAGTTTCACTTAAATCTTACACGTTAGTTTAAGTCAGAGACATATTGAGATGGAGGTGTTACCTTGATGGCAGAGAAGACATCGAAGCCAGGGCTGCCGTGCTCGCCCTTGTGTCCTTTGTCACCGGGCCGCCCCTGGAAACACCACAATTGGTAGGTTATAAAAAGTTATTGCCGGGTACTTGTGTACCTGACAATAGCACGTGTAATTGACAATAGCACGGAAGCAATCCCGTGACCTTGTTTTTTACCCGACTGCCGAAGTGGAGGAGGGTTATGTTTTTTGAGCCTATGTATGTTTGGACATATGTATGTATGTTCTTTGGCACGCTGCAGCGTAAACCGTTTGACGGATTTCGACATATGAGGGTGTTGTTTGATTTCTCTTAATCGCAGGACCAGCAGGTCACTCGCTATTATAGGCAATAATATTTGTTAAAAAGCAGTTGAGTTTTTCAAAAAACCCTTTGATTGAACCTGTTTATAATGAGTTATTTATTTAAATAAAAAAATATGGATAACACTTACCGGGTCTCCTTTAGGCCCGTCCAGCCCGATTGGTCCCTGTAAATAAGTAAATATCTAGAGTCAACATTTACAGACGCCAGCAAAACCCACTAGCTGTTAACACCGCTCCAGGGATTACTACAGAAAAGACCCACACAGTTAGATAGAAAGATAGAGGAGAGATCACAAGAAAAATTAAGGAGGTACATGCGGTTTAGTCATATTTGATACAAAAGTAAGCAAGAAACGAGAACGAACTGTCTTATTGAAAACAACCTATTGATAAAATATATATGTACCTATATCAGCGAACAAAAAAACAATAGAATGCGCCCTCCTTACTTTCTACCCAAACACGTGCCTTAAACCCGGTATGCGCATGTCCGAACTTAACGGCTGCCTGGCAACGTTTTGACACCCCTCCCCCAACCCGCATAGTGGCAATGGCACCCTTGTGGGGCCATAACGCGGCGCTACTTAGACTTCTATGTTTTTTTAGTACGCTGATGCTGATGCTGATGCTTAAATATATGCCTCCTTGTAAACACTTCGCAGAATGTTTGGACAACTCGTGGAAGATAGTTTTATTCGCTAAATATGAGGGATAATGTCTGAGAACGAATAATTGAGAAGAAAATGGTTTATGTATTCAGACCGTACATCTATCCCACAAAAAGGGTATTTCCATTTTATGTACATAGGTAAATACGTAGCGCACGTTTCATATAAGTATTAATAAATAATAATAAATTAATAAATATTAGAGGACAATCTTACACAAATCGAGCTAGCCCCATAGTAAGCTCAATAAGGCTTGTGTTACAGGTACAACCCGGTCACAATATCTGTGCACCTCGCTGGAATGTGGCGCCTCTCCCGCTTCCCCTGTCACCTCTCCGCGCACTCCCCTCCCTCTTGATTTGAAAAGGTTAGTAATTTTTTTTTACATCCACATTTCTCGAAAAAACTTTTTTTCACACCGTACCCAGACCGCCGATATGACGTCACGAGGTCAGGTGCACAGATATTGTGACCGGGTTGTACTAGACGACGATATATTTAATAGATATAAATACTTATATACATCGAAAATATCCAAGACTCCGAAACAAATATTCATGCTCATCACACAAATATTTGCCCTTACCGGGATTCGAACCCGGGGCCCTTCAGCTTCGTAGGCAGCGTCACTACCCACTAGGCTAACCGGTCGTCAACGTAAGTAAATTTAAGACTTCACGAGTTGAAAAAGCAAACCGGTCAATTGCTGCCACGCATGTGGGGTCCTTGTTAGGCGCTGATGCCGATATTGCCGAGGGGTGCGAATCAACTTGTCTGTCAACATACAGAGCCCAGCTAGATAGCGCTCACACGCGACTAGAATCCCAATTTCCCAAACGACATGTTGTCGACCCTAGCGATTGAGCTGGGAGCGTGACTATCGGTGCTGGGTAAAGCTGCGATTTTAAGACATGGTACATGGGACATCAATGTCACATGTAAAATTGGTATGCGACTTTGAGTTCACACTTTCTATACGTTAGACCTCTGATCTGTACTGATAACCTATGAGCTTCAAGTACCTACTTACTTGTGAATCGGAATTGAACGAGGGTTTTCCCACATGGTTTATCCCGTATCACGTTATGTTTGATAAGCGTTCGAATCATTTAGAAGCAATATATTATGACAAAAATACACCAATATTTTTACCAAAAGTAAATTATTTAACCAGTGTAAGGCGAATGTAGCCGGAAAACTTTGTCTCCCTCGCTCGTTAGTGTTAGCTCGATATGCTGTGCTAGTCACCCGTGCGCGGAAAGTTGCGAAATGCGGTTATTAAGGATAGTTTTTTTTCAAAACAGATTATTATCACTGAAAAGCGAGTAATGAAGTCTTAGATTAATGTTTATTGATTCTTTGCCTGAAAGGGCGGTCAAAATATCACTCAAGTTTAAGGGCAGTAGTAGTTTTAAGTGAAAAAATGCCTTAAGTATTTGAATATGATACCATAATGTATAATTTATCTTTTGAGCATTGAAGATTAATGTATAATGACGAGATACTTGTAGAATATTTTCTCACTCATATTCGTATCCTCCGTGCGTTCTGGCCCCTATTTCACCAACTTGACAATTGTCGCCTGACACTTACAATTCGCTATACATTGCTTGTTCTGGATGTTAAGGTGGTTGCTAGGTTACTTGTAGAACCAGCAATGTACGGAGAGTTGCCGTTGTGAGGTGACAATTGTCAAGTTGGTGAAATATGCCACTGGTAATAACGTGATTAAGGAGTACCAGATGTCTCTGAAATTTTGGTATCTCAATAACAATGGCATTTACTTAGTACTTGACTTTTTTCAAACAATAAGCACTAAATTCTAAAAAAAAGAAACTAATGTTTACCCTCGTAAGTCCTGTGTTTTTTCAATAGCAGTATTCATATCTGCTGGATGTACTATACCAAGGACAAACCAAGAACAGTGCTTTAGACCGAGATAAAAAAAATACCCAGTACATGGTGTATGAAGAATTTGTACTTGTGTAAGTACATTAGGCAGGTATTCGTGCTATGCAGTTTCATTATCAGGTCTGAACTACTATGCTTAGTTTGTACTTGTAAAAGTACGCGGGGACTTACGAGGTTAATGCTGATAAGATAAGGAAATATACTTTTCTCATAAACACGACAATATCATTTTATCAAATTTACTTTGACAGGCTACGTATAAATACACTTGCGGTCAATGAATACGGGTCACCCTAAATTAAATAACCGTAATAGGTTTTTTTTATATTTAACACTAGTTTTATTTACATAATATACTATTATTTATAATACCCAACTGTGTTAGCAATATCCGGGATTCTATCATAAAAATATAAATATCCAAAAATTAAGATTTTTGCTATATCTCTCTCCGTTAACGTTGTTTTTTACATGGGTTTCTGCGAGTCCGATTTAAACCTGGTAACGTTGTTTATAGAAAGTACTTTTTTTGTAGTTAAGATGTAAAATTAAATAAAAGTGATCATATTCATTGATTCATATTAATTGTCTTTTTACGAAATGTGACGGTATTTTACCGACCCGTATTCATTGTCCGCGAGTGTATGTTTATGAGTTGTAAGTTACGTAAGTAAATAATATTTTGGCATGTAATAAAACAATAAAGAACAAGATCTTACAAATGTTATTTCCACATAAGATGAACAGATGTAAAGCGATCATGAAATAAATTCGTCTTTGTAGTTTTAGGCTGAAATATTTATAGCGAACTATTAATGTTATATTCGCAGTCTGTGAATCACACTATTTGGGCATTTCATGCGTAACGGTTTTCCCAGCTGGCAAATTGTGATATTACGGCACAGTCGCCAATTTTTATGAGTAAACATTAATTTTGGGTATTTAAGGAACGGACAATGTATTGTGTGAGGGTTTATTGGAGTTGGAGGTTGAATTTGGAGGGTTTATTTATATATTCGTGGTAATTATGTCTAGAAATTGTCAGTGCGTTTATTTGTGTTCAGTGTTGCCGGTCGGTCAATTACTAAGTGACCGTGGGTGGGTCGGGTGCGAAGCGGGCCACACTCACAATGCCAACTGTAATTAATCCAACCTTACGCTACGCCACGCTCTGACGCTTTGACACGCTTTCCAGAAGAGGGTACTGTTGAGTTCTTTGAACAAAGTAGTCGGCGACACAACAAGGAAAATGGGCCTGAGTCCTTAAGACAAACTTTCCTAATGCGTAGTTTCTACGTTAAGTTGATCAGTTCATGGGCTTCTGTTTTTCAAACACTTATACCACGGATCGCACCCTCAGTCACGGAATCACGCCGTTGACAGGTTAATAATTATAAACTTAATAATTTGCTTAGGTACAGTATACCACGTGGACTAAAATAGGCTGCTGATGATATTGATTAGCTGGAAAACCCTTTAATAAAGTTATAGCTGAATAGGATATACATATATATGTGTATATTAACCAGTTCTTTTTAGTATTATATTATTGAGCTAGCGAGTTGACGTCTAAAGTCTCCGAGACGCAGATTGTCGCGAACCCGTCTGATCAAATTTCCTTTCGGACCGTTTCCAAAAACACCTTTTCCGATAACATCCGTTCCCATTACTACCGTTTCCTAAATTATCCGTTTTCCAAAATGAAATTCTCCCAAAGTATACGTTTGTCTTGATATAAGTTTTCCAAAACACCCGTTTCCAAAATATCCGTACCCGTCACCACATTTTTCTAAATAACTAGTGGTTTTATTTTTTTGTTTATACCGAGCGTTATGTTCTATGAACTGCACTGCATACATACATATTGTACGGTATATAAGTAAAGTTCTTGGTTACAATAGTAATAGTTTTTAATTTATGTAGAAAATTATCCCTCTTTAGGTATAATTCTGTGTTAAATATAGCAGAACATATGGGTTTTTAGGGTTTTTGACATACTGATGCGATAAGAAACGGGTCTTTTCGGAATACTCGTGTCATGAGAGACAATTCTTTTGGCATACCGGGTGTTTTGACATACTGATGCGATGAGAAACGGGTCTTTTGGGAATACGGGTGTAATGAGAGACGGATCTTTTGGCATACAGATACTATGAGAACAGGTGTTTTGACATACTGATGCGATGAGAAACGGGTCTTTTGGCCCACGTTCATTCAAAGAAACTGATATTTTGGAACGGATGTTTTGGGAAACTGATAGAACGTTCCGAAAGGTCAAATTTGCTCTCACAGATACTTGACAGTGCTTTCAAAATAGCTTGGTACGGGTGACACTTGACGCACCGTTTTACTCAAAACAACACACCACAAAACAAAATACAAGTACAACATTTTGAAAGGTGATGAGAAACAAAAAAACTATACACGCTGAGGGACAGGAGATTCGACATTGTATCTCGTTCTCACTTATGGTATTGTCTATGCTTACATCCTTATCACTCATGTGTGCATGTGTGTGTGTGGGTCCCTCTATTCTTATCTTCCTCTAGGTGGCTTCGCCTGATAATCAGATTCATGATGACGACATTCATTGCTATATTCAATTGAGATTTTAAATGATTACTTTTATCGACTCAAGTTTCGATACTTTCACCTCTCTAATCTGAGATTTTCACAGCTGTCACCCGCACCAAGCTATACCTTACATATATTTAAGATCATTGTTCTAATAACTTATATAAGCTAATATTTTTCTGAGACCTTAGTTGCAAGGGTTAAGTATGAAACTACGTTTTCAGGCTGCACAAAGATTAGATATGTTTGGGTTCTACAATGGGTTATGTTAGTTCTGGATGCAAGGAGATACTAGGGTGCCACACCGGGGTCTGGGCTTACCATGAAGCCTCGTTCGCCCTTCTCGCCCTTGCTCCCCTGAAACGTCACACCGGTACAGACAGCGCTCAACGAAAGTGAAATAAGAGATAAGAGTGCCGCCGTGGGACGCGGCTAGGCTTAGGCAGATAATGCGTAAGGATTCATGTCTCGTGCCGCAAATATAATGTTATCACCCCCAGAAATTGCCGCTTCGCACTTCTAACATATTTTTCAACACTAAAAGGCCATAAAAGTACACGTGGTTTGGAAATAAAACATTATACTAGCGGGTTTGAAACAGAATTGAAATTAAGTGCCTTTCAATGCTTGTAAAAAGAAATCTGTACAGTACTGAAGTCAATAAGGACTTTGATAGAAAGGTGAAGATGGCACGTATTTACAGAAATTAATTAAGAAACATAAAATAGTAAAACAATGTAAAACAAATACCGGGAATCCATTCTTCCCCGGCGCCCCTGTTAAACCCTGCAAGTAAATTAAAACAAACATAAGCATAAAGCAACAAAAATATAACTAAATAATTCATGGTCATGAGAATGTATGAAACTAATATATTGTATTTTTTAAGCGCCTTGCTCTTAAGTAGGAGCAACGTGTTCGTGAGAGTGCGATTGCTATTTGTTACTCACAGGAGGAAACTACATTAAACACAATCCGCAGTTAATCTATGAAAATTAAGCCGAATATGGGCAATCAGGAGAAATAATTCGTATAGTTTTGTAAATTGGTACAGTTATACCTTGCAGTGTCCAGATAAACGTACTAAGAGTCCTCGAGGGTGGGGGCTGTGCTGAAGGTGTAGGCGGGGTTGAAGGTACCTTTTTTCAGATTTTCGTACATATCTCGAATATCTGTACGAAAAGCGTTATGATAACTTCAGACAAAAGTTTTTACATGAAATTATAAATTTTCAAAACGACACGAATTATTTCCCCTGATTTTACTAATTTTGTCGACGTAACGTTTTTTTTTTAAAAAAATTCAACAAAAACTGCAGGCGGTTGGTTCCCTATGACATTTGATCGAGCACCCCTGACCTAGGTCTGAACGTTTAGCCAGGCTGTACTCCAACTTTTTACCCAGACGCAAATCTCGAAATGTCAGATTTTTCTGGGGGTCACACGTAGAGACCCTACACTTGTTCCATATATCACCAGGTCGTAGTTGCACTCTTTCCCGGAGAAACAACTAAATCAGTGAGAAATCAGGGGTTTTGCAGCTTTATTTGTTTGTTTTGTTTAGAAATTCTCAATGGATCGACATGGGAATTGTATGTTCGATAAGCAGGTGACTGAGCTTGCTTATCCTAAACACAAAATAAATTATGATGAACAACTACGAAAAAACGGCGTTTTCTTAAATCGACAATTTTTTTAACTTAAACATCCTGTAGCTCCTAAAGTATCGATCGTAGAGTAAAAATAAATTTGACCAATTTTGTAGGAAATTTTATGGACAAACTTTTATTCGAAGTAATTATAATAGTTATGATGAACAACTACGAAAAAAAGACGTTTTCATAAATCAACAATTTTTTATCTCTTTGTTTACTTTAACATCCTGTAGCTCCCAAAGTATTGATCGTAAAGTAAAAATATTTAGGCCAATTTTGTAGGAAATTGTATGTAGAAACTTTTGTCTGAAGTTATCATAACGCTTTTCGTACAGATATTCGAGATACGTACGAAAATCTGAAAAAAGGTACCTTCAACCCCCCTACACCCTCAACACAGCCCCCACACTCGAGGACTTTTAGTATGTTCATCTGGACACGACAAGGTATAACTGTACCAATTTACAAAACTACAGGAATTATTTCCCCTGATTTTATTAATTTTCTTAACCTAAGTAGATTATGAAATCTAACCGACATAGAACTTAACCGTATATATTTTCAAATATATATCAAACAGCGCTTCACACTTTTCGTATTTTAATGGCACGTAAAATTGTGAATTTTACTAACCGGAGGTCCTGCCTCGCCGGAGTCGCCCTTCTTGCCCTTCTTGCCGCGCTTGCCTGGAGGCCCGGGTGGACCTGTAAAAATATAAACATTTAGAGTTAAATCATAGCCTTATCTGTTTATTAAGAAAACCGTTTAGATATGCCGTCAGGCAGCTAAAAAGGAAACCCAGATAAATAATATTATCCTATTTGAATATTGAATGAAAAAAAAACATAATATAAACAATACTTATATAGTACGTACTACTTACTAAACGATAATTAAAAAAAATATGAACAGTTAATGAAATGAATCCTTTTAACTGAATAATCTCTCTGTGCTAAGTAATTTGAAGCTGTTTTGTATGAGTACCTATATTAAATATACTGTTCAAATGTTCATTTATTATGATGGGATTAAAGGAGACAAATCTAGGTATCGTTTGTATGTATGATCAAATATAAAAAATAATCATAATATCATGATATTTTTTTCTTCAAACCAATCCTGCACCGCCATACGGAAACCTACGTGTATACTACGTGGGTACATACCTTTGATGACCTAACCATACATCCTCAATGCTCATACCTATGTAAGTACCAGTAAAATTATGAACTTAGCTAGTTAAGATTATGAACTAACCACAGGGGTTGTGACGTAATTTTTCGTACGCCTCATATGCCCACACTCTTGCTAGGAACACAACCTGAGAGACTCGACTGCTAGAGCTGTCCATATCACTATCCATTACGCATCTCCTATTTAAGGATACTCGACACGACGAAGAAGAAGAAGAATGCTCATTTCCGAACACAAAGAGTGATACGTACGATGTTTACGTGATCGACCTGCTGATCTAACCTAGATAGATTACTTATAAAAGAATGGTTCGTACAATTTTACGGTGACACCTACATCACAAAGTGAGAAACGCGTAAGAGTCGTACGTCACAGAACGGCGCGCTACGCGCCACATGGTCGAATGTCGGTGTGGAGTGTTCTCGCCCCGACGGGTAATGGTCACTCGGTCAGGTGCCGCGGTCGCAATTAAGTGCTCTAATGGTTCTAATTTAAATTACGGATAACAGATTTATACCGAATCGTACCATCTAGTCTGCAAAAGGTATGTTGTCTAATTAATCCAGTCTATGACTCTTATATGAGTCATGACTCTACGAGCAAATTCCGCTACAAACCAGAAACGCAAACACGGTGCAGCACACGCAGCGATGCGTCGCCTCGAATGGGTTAAAGTCCCTCATAAAATGTAACCCTCTCATTTAATAAAACTTTAACCCTAATGGTTAATGGAAATACTTTTTCCGACATACTTCATACGAATCAGTCTCTACTTCTTATAAATAATCATGGAATTCATTTATGTGGTTTAATATAAATTAAAAAACACACACACTCAACTTCTTAGTCATTGAAACAGCGTAGATATCGTTACGGACACGTTCAATTGTCTTAGCAATAACTTTCATATTACTAGTTGGATTTCTACCATTTCGGAATTATTATTATTATTTATCACAGAAACTTTAAGTTCTGATTACCATCACATAGGTACCAGAATATAGGGGACTAACATGATATTAATGGACTCGACTTCTCCGTCATTGATAGATAATTTGATCTGTCACGATGAGCGGACATGTAGTGTGATTAATGGGTTTAAGCATTTTTGATCAAACAGCGAATAATTATCGCTCAAATATGCTTCCGTTTTGACTGAGTGCCGATGCCGTCTACAAGTGCTGCTATGTTCACCACTTGTTTCTCCTCATCTCACCGCTTAGCCCTTATATACCATGTCGGGATTCGCAGTTACGACATACAATGAGAGGTCTGATTACACTCGTACGCCTCAGGTGAATAGAAATGTTGTGAATAGCTCTGTCGTCAATGGCGTCCACTCAAATCATCGAGGCCTAATTAACGCTGATTTGACGTTAGGTCACCTTTTTCGGTCCAAGTATGTCGGATTGTGCGTCAGTGCGTTGAAACCGTTTAATCCCAATTACGTTGGGAAAATATTTTGAAATTGAGGAGTCTGTTCAAATTATCGACACGCTAATTAATGTAAAATCACGTCTTTTACGCATGTAAATAGCAACAGCCAAAGGCTGTGGTGTTTATTTTACGAGCACTAAAATCATAACGAAGTCGAATATGAGTCGGGTTGGTAAATAAATGACCGACTATTATACGTATACGAGCATTGATCCTATAGGTAGACTGTTTAACCAAGTCCTCGCCTACGCAACGCGCGGGTGCAGGGATATGACGGTAACGGAGAGCGTGCGGCGTACGAGCGCCGGGCCTTGCCTCCCGCACGTCACCCGCATCCTGTTATCGTCATTCCCCTGCACCCGCACACCGGGACCTATAATTCAATTTGAATTAGACTTTAAAACAACTTCATTGTCGTAGCACAGATTAAATTCCTATATTACGCTTATTGTAAAGTTGTCAATGAAGGTATAGCCTAAAGTTACAAGAAAGGAGAATTTTCTTAGTCTATACAAATTATTTAATGGATCACATCCTCTTACCAATGATTTTATATCCCAGATTCACCATCTAAAACCAAAAACCAACGAACGATTTTCTTAAACGGACAAGCCAACCGCATAGTATACACGGCTGAGCAATTGATGCGGGGGGTTGCGGGTGGTGCGGGGGCGGGGAAGTGTCCACTAAATTTGATTTGATTTGCGGACAAATTGAGTGTCGTGGCGAGGGCTGTGGGGCGCTGGCGGCGACCATCGAGCCTTCACCCCTACCGCGGGACTGAATTTCAGGCTTCAGGAAATCGCTTCAATTAGCGATTCTCAAATTTAACTTCAACTCTAGGCACTTTAAACAAGAGAATAAATGATTGTCGGTGACTAAAACTTAAACCTTAATTTAGGTGCAACGAGTACGACGACATTTTAAAAAATCGGTTAAGTGCGAGTTAAATTCACTTGGTTTCCTTTGTTAACACTTTTCCAAAATTAAAATCGATATCATTTGTAGTTCCTGAGATATAAAGCGTTGTGACAGACATATCGAGTCGCACCGTAGTTTCTCTTTTATCGGATTCCATTTTTGTATTGGAACCTTTAGTTTGCTTCTAATATAGGTACCCGTATGGTGTCGGGTTAGAATTTCACCACCCCCTTTCTTCCCGTGGGTGTCGTAAAAGTCGACTGAGGGACCAGGGTTGAAGTGTGTCGTGCGTTGATTTAGTCGATCTTTTATACCCACATTAAGCTAAAAGTGGCGCTGGAACATACGTTTCATGTGCTCTCCCCACCCCTTTTGGGAATTAAGGCGTGAATGTATGTATGTATGTAATATAGCTGTAATGTAGCTCTTTTTTAGGTTCGCTAAAATCTTCATAGATGATGACCATTATTGTGTTTCTCAATCTTCTTCATTTTAAATATCGGAAAATGTCTAACAAATATACTACTTGGCTAATCGGGCCCTCCATTTTATAACCACCAATATATCGTGCACAAATTCGTTTTCCCCTGCCTAAAAGAAGTGCACGGACCATGACGATTCATACATCTCATAGAATTGGCGTGAGTTTCAGCGGTACGGCCTGGGAACCGTTTTTCTGGTTGAACGAGAGCTGGCGAGACGGAATAACAACATGTTTTTATGTGCCGTTCCAGTAGATACCGGACCGCTTTCGCATCAGACTACATGGAACAGCTGCACACAGGAGCAGACCAGGCGTCGGCTCTTTAAAGGGCCGTTTCACACTTAATTACCCTATGTTCTGATATAATTCGGGGGAAGGACCAATTGTGTTGGAGTTTGGATTAAAACTGTGTCTCCTTTTGATAACTAAGAATACCTCGCACAGTTTCTCTTTAAAGTGGAATAGCAACCTATAGGTTAAGTTATATAGGTTTGTTTAAAAAAAATGTCTGTAGTAAATGAATTACCTAATCGTATCTTAGTATTAGCTACCTACTTCTTTAGAAGACCGATAGTATAATAAAGACGACGCGATTTTGGAAGGTTTCAAGTTCAAATTTAAGTTTTGATATGATAAGACTACCGGTATTAGCTTCTCCAACTGGCATATTTTTTTTCCTATCTTTTTACGACTACTGTATTCCGAAAATACATAAAGCGAAATGCTTGCCCTGGGAAAAATGAATTACCTGAACCGGGTAGTCACGTTATCTTAATCCGATTTTCCATTTTGAAAATATGAGTTAAAGTAAAAAGGGACTTTTCTAAGCTGGACTTATAAACCCTTCAATTTATCAGTGTTGGCGGCAATTGCGTAGATGGGACTGAAAGTTCTTACCGCCCTGACCGTCGTCAAGCGAGGTCCGCGGGGCGCGGGGGGCGGGCGACATCGTTTTCCCGTGGCCGAGTGACGGTGACATGTGACTGCTGCTGCCCTACACACTGCCCGCTCATACGCCGTATTCGAGACGTTATGATTACAGTTTGTGATATCGCTGTTGTGATGTCTGGGTATATCTTTACGCTGAGCGTATCGAACAGCGTGCTATTCCGTTTTCGGTTTTTTTTATTCAGGCCCCGTATCATGGTCGGCCTTATCTCGCGATAAGAAAAAAGATAGAGCGTCCGTCACTGGCTGACACCATTCGTTAGAACGAGATTGACGCTCTATCTTCACACTTGTTTCATGTTTTATCTCTTTTTTGTTTATTCTATTTTTAATATGTGTGTCCTGTGTGTTTGTGAATAAATGTATCTTTCTTTCTTTCTTTCTTTCTATCTTGTCACTTATTGCGTGACAAGACCGACCATGATACGGGGCTGGCAAGAAACAATCAAATACAAAAATAAAGTTTAACGTAATGTTAAATAAAAGGCCGTGAGTGCCATATCCTAAAATTGCTTACACATTTTAATTGAATCTAGCTTAGGAGCGGTAAGAAGCGAAACCCATTCGCAAATTGAGTGCATTTTAGGCGAAATATTTGTTGCAGATGGAAAAGTTAAATGTGTTGGTGCATGTGTCACGTGTGCGCACATTTTGTGAGTGCAAGGGAGCACTGCACGTTTAAATGCATTCAATATTGAAGGGCTTATACAAAACTCAACCTTAAAGGGCTTATAAGTACGAAAAAAGACAAATAATTAATATCCATACAGAGAGTTTCTAAGTATAGTGATTATAACTTGGATTTGTATTTACATAACGCATTAATTCCAAAAATTGTGAATTCGTATCAAAATGTTACAGTTTGATATCATAAAATACAGCATTAACAGCGAATCTTTTCTTTGCATTCACATCATCAGCCTATATACGTCCCACTGCTGGGCACAGGCCTCCTCTCACGTATGAGAGGGAACGGGCAGTAGTCCCCACGCTGGCCCAGGGCGGATTGGGGACTTCACGAATCTTCTTTGCATTATCTAACGTTTATTCCCTGCATTTTGAAATATTATACACAGCTAAATTGCATGTGTACCAAATTGTTACCGTGCTTACCGTGTGTGAAAGAGTGAATGTGCACTAAGACTGTGCGCTTTTCTGTGTGTCTATTTAACCGTTTTTTAGTTTTATTATGCTGCAACAGCGGTAGTCTTATGTATATATGTAAATACTTTAGCTTCAGTTGCTTTTCGAGCAGTTTGCACAACGAGTTCACACAGGATTTACGGCTTTATTTCAGTTTAGTTTTGTATGCCGTTCGTGGTTGCTGTGCAAAAACACTGGTTTAAATTAAGTCACTGTGGGTCACCGAAGCTTCTAAATCTTGATTTTTCTCAACACAAACCAAATAACGTTTCATTTGAAATGCTAATGCAAAGAATGAAATTTGCATTATTGGAAACACTTTAAAAAAGCTACCTAAACACTCAACGCTGATCTTTCTATACAAAGGAAGGTTACTTGTATTCCCAGCTGTTTGCGCCCGCGCGCCGCGCTCTGCTTGTAATGAAATCTAAACAAACACCCCCTGGGCTCCCTCGAGCGGGGAGCAACAATAACACTCGACAAATAATATCCTTTACCGAGCATAATCGTGATAATAAAGAGGCCAGCGGGGTCGTCGCCCGCTACGCGCTACAACCACGCTCTACGCGCTACGCCGTAGCCGCCATGTCACTTGCTTTCCATTCTTGTTTCTGCCTCATAATATTGAATTTTCTAGTATTCGCAGAATGCGCTGCATGCAAAGAATGCAATAAACTGTGAAAATTCAGTGAACGCTCAGCATTCTGAAGAGATAACGTTTGAAAAATATTATTTCACGTAAACCGTGTGGACATGTTGAAAGTTGAAAATTGTTTTCGATTTATGGAGTAGTCCAAACAAAGTCCGACTAAAGTTAAAATCCCAAAGCTAGTCACCTTAATGCCTTATAGTTGACACCTATTTTTCACCTGAATTGTTCTGAAATAAGATTGAAAGTGCCATGTA
Source organism: Epinotia demarniana (assembly GCA_945867215.1). Taxonomy (NCBI): domain Eukaryota; kingdom Metazoa; phylum Arthropoda; class Insecta; order Lepidoptera; family Tortricidae; genus Epinotia; species Epinotia demarniana. The sequence goes on from OX244261.1 coordinate 15,159,352, forward strand.
AGTATTAGGCCAGTGTCGGGCAATAGGACTTTAACCTTGTATTGGATTTCAGAATGAGCAACACCTTATCTCGTAGGAAATGTTGTATCAATAAAACATAAAACAATAAAACATAAAACATTTCCTACGAGATCAGATGCTGCTCATTCTCAATCTGACGAAGTTTAGATATTATATTTATGACAAAGCATAAAAACGATGTACAGAATGAATTACCGAGTCCTCACCTTTGCAGCTTTACAGCAGTGACTGCTAATATTACATGTAGACATGTGACTTTCGTTAACGCCGAAAGCAGACGGTATTAGCTCATACAAAAGTGAATTTATTTGTAACTTCTTTAATTCCTAAAATGCTCAAATACAACAGACTCGGTTCCGACGTGGTTCCAAATGATATATTATACACGTGGTTACACCACGCGATACACCTGACGCTTGTAAAATCTATTGATAATCAAGCAACAATGACAGGGAAAGCGATTCAGCATACGACTTGCAAATAAACAGATGCAACGAAAATTGCCGACGCTCGCAGCCCCGGCGTTAATAGGGGCCAGGGACGCTTTATGATGGTTTAATTTAGTTTAAAGTACGGACAGACAACGGTTTTACGATTCCTGTCGCATTAAGCTGGCTACATGTATGTACGCATTCCGATATAGCGCAGAGAATGAAGTTGGAGTTATGGCCAGTAAAAATATTTCATATAAACAGAAATATGGTAGGGAACCTGTGGTCTGAGATGAAGAGGTCACTATGAAATTAAGCTTGAAGTCTTAAGACTTATGTGCCATGATGTTGCCAAAACAGCGTACGTCTGATATATCGTTCTAATCCGATGTATCGAGTTCCAATCGTCTAGTGAGTAAAACCAATAGACGATTGGAACTCTTAGAAGTGATAACGTTTGGAATTTAGTTAGGAGGGTTTGCGCTTTTGACAAATTGAGAAATTGTTGCTATGCTAATCTTTATATTTCAAATAACTTGCTGAGGACTACTTATGACAATAGTTTTGGGTGATACCAAAAACATTTGCTATAAATTAATGATCGATTAAACACAAACATACATCACGAAGATTTGACATCGCTCAGGGGATCTATTGGACACTGCCTTACGTATTCCTATTTGATATCAATATCTGATGCTCACGCCTGACTGCGTGGCAAACTCTACCTTATTGCTAAAACATACATACGAATATAGACGCTCTTAATTCTATTACCCATGTGATCAGACAACGGACTGATTTAGCAGCACTAGCTGTGCCGAGTGAGTAAAGTGTACGTGTACGTGTATTGTAATGAACTGACGCGTCAGGAATGTCTCGGGACGCGGCAAGAATGTGTGAGGAATGTTTCCATGGACATGGTAGTTTGGTGGTGAGCCCACGATTTATGTCAAGGGAGGTAATCCACGTTGGTAATTTTATTATCAACCACTACTTGCACATTATGGTAGTTTCAAGAGTCTATGCTTAGACTTTTATCTCTTTCAGTTTATCGGAATTATGGGATTCGTTATGCATTATTGTATTGTATTATTAATTTATATAGAGGCGTAACGAACAAATAGAGGATTGGTCAGAGTGGAGAATTTGATCCATGGAACCATGTTTCAGGGATATGGATATACACTTGGTGTAGTAGAATAGGAAAGCAACATACTCTTAAGAGCAAAAGTTTCGGGTGCACGTTTTTTACAGATTTTCAGAACAAACTGTACCCGAAACTTTGGCTCTTGACTATATATATGTACATGTCTGTATAACTTACTAAATATCAATCATTAGTTGTGCATTTCTAGGAAACTTTGTGCGTAGTTATCATGTCAATTAAGTTAGCTTTCTTTATTCCTTTTTTGTTACCATATTTTAAATATTTTTTAGGACAATGGTTTCAGATACTTTACAATGAAGAAAGTATAATAATAAAAAAACCTTAATTATCCAAAATATCAATAAAGTTGTTACAAACTCTCGCGCTTTGTACACATAATTCAACTATTACGATATTTATTTACCTTTATTTCTGACGTTACGTACGGATTGCAACGGTCATGGTCGCAGATGACCGTCGTCCCAACAAGTTGGAAAGGAAATAAGTATCACAAAAAGTGAAAAAAATTGCAATAAAGTTTTTATAAAATCGTTCATAAACTTGGTCACAAAAAAGGATTAGGTAATAAAAGCTAATTTAATTGAGGTGTACAAACTGATGTAGAGCTCAGTTACAATCATATTGAATGCTCAGTAATACGTCCGCTAAGTTTGTTCGAATGCTTACCTTCATAATAAGTAAGGTACACCTACTATACTTAGACCTAACTCCTTAAGAGAGATTTACAACTCAAAGTAGCTGGAAGTGACAATAAGCATGTAGATGTTAATCGCGGTCACCTAGAAACAATATCTCGATGGCCAACTAGCTACTCGGCATAATTAGAAAGCAACACGCAAACGTTATCAGATCTTACTTACGCGCCAAGCCGACTGCGACCAAATAAAGGGGTTTTGTTTCAAATTGAATACAGCATTTGCAACATCCTGGCCAATTTAAGGCGAGTGGAGAGTCGTTACACGGATATTTACGACGCAGTCTCTTCGATTCAACTCGATTTTACAAGCGTTTAGAAGTAGGCGAAATTGATCCAAGTCCAGTTACAGTAAATAAAGTGTTAAGCTCGATGTAAACAATGTTTTGTAAGTACCTTCTTGTTAAAATAATATACTTCTATCGACGATATGAACGATTTAAGCATTTCATATTAATAACTTAAATATTTATGTGAGAAAATAACCATTTAACCATGTGACTAAAATAACACCTAGTTTAGCTTGAGCACACGATTTTCAAGCAAAATTCGATTTTGTTCCTTCTAACGTTCGCCATCGGCGGTTGCAGTGGTTTAGGCAGTTTTTGTTTCGGCCTCATTCCAGACTCCGATTGGTTGCGATTGCGATAAAATTTAATTGTTTTAGGCTACAGGGCTGAACAGAAGCGTTGGGGGAGATTCTCTCAAAAACGAGGTTTAATTAAATATCGAACATTCCTGATACACGCGGGCGCTTGCCGGACGGCAGATGGAAAGTTAGGGGTACAAATCGTCTTGCTAAACTGAATACAGGATGGTTTACGACTACTTTTTTTGCTTGATTTAGGTAAGGTTAAAAAATCATGCGCATTATAAATGACGTCATTATTCGTGGATTAGGTAAAAATTGTTCCTCGTTCCAACTGTACTCAAGTTTATACTAATAACTTGCGTGCGAGGCATATACTAACAAAATAAAGTTAACACACTGTTTTGATGTTATAAGAATACAAAAAACGTTAACCTGATCATTAATTTGTATGACGTTTGTGACATTAATATAAAGTGATATTTATTTGCATTAAAATTCTTATTTATTTTGAAGTGTTATTTAATTTAAGTATATAGAACACTTGTTTATTTTACAAGATTGGCGTACTCTTTTACAATGTCAGAAAGCAGGAATAACACCTGGGCCTGTATCTCAATAATAGGCATTTAACTAATAATCTACAATACGTAAATAAATAATGTTTTAAAAATATGTGTGTGTAATTGAACTAGCCCCATAGGTAGCTCAATAAGGCTTGTGTTATGGGTACTAGACGAAGATATATTTAATAGAAAAAGATACTTAAATACAAAGAAAAATTCTAAGACTCTGACACAAGTATTCATGCTCATTCCACAAAAGCTCACTACCCACTACTATGCTAAACCGCTGGTCAAAGTATAGTTGTTATATAATAATAGGCTTTATTACATCAGCCTGTATGTTCCATCCTTATCGCAACGGGCTCCTTGCGCATATTTTTCAAAATGCTAATTTTGGCGCCCCATCAGTCACCCCTCAATTCCTTATAGAGGGGTATACATTCTACGGGTGATAGGTTTTTAATTCGAGCAATTTATATTACTAGAACACAATAAGGAAGGCTAAGTATAAAGTAATTTTAATAATTAGATATACATCAAAAAGCATCTCAGGAAGAAACAAGATATCCAAGCTTTTTACATTAACTTTACCTTTTATCCTCCTTTTAGGTAGGTACTTGTTTTTAATCTAAGCACATGAATAAATTGTCTGAATAATGCTTAGTACCATCATATTAATTGATAGCAGAGTAAGCCAATAGTACTAGATTAATTCGCGAAACATTAATATTTATGAACAATTAGGGAGGCCTCTAAAATGTAGGCCTCGCTTTTGAGCTTAGACAAGTGTTTGAAGTAGCGCTGCGGAGCCACCATAAATCGCTAGAAAGGCCAGACGCAGTTACGGATAATAAAATTATAATCCAATGTTCAATTTGGTAATTGAAGCACCTGCGGAAAAGAGGGACTACAAATCACCACCACATTATTGAGCCATTACCGCCCTTCAGTCCCTTCACTGAATTTTGATAATCGAGTTAAGCTGCGAAAAATATGGCTGGGAACCGAGTTTACTCTAAGCGGCCGAACTGTGGTGTAATTTTGTTTTTGAGAGCGCGGGCGGAATCGAGATGAGGCATTGTGGCTGGAGGTGGAGATTGTCGCGCGGGCTAGGGTGGGGCGTGATCAATGACTGTCTGAAACGTAACAAATTAACAATACCAAACGTATTTCTAATAACTTAGTGTTTTTTTTCAGACTGGAACTACGGTAGCCTAGTGGTTCAGGCATGCGGCTGTCAAGCGGTGGTCGTGGGTTCAAATCCCGGCTCGTGCCAATGAGTTTTTCGGATGTAGCTACGTAATATTTACCATTAGCGATTAGGTGAAGGAAAACATCGTGAGGAAACCGGTCCAATCCCAAAAAGGTGTATAGTTTTCCCTCTGGGTTGGTAGTACAGATGGCAGACGCTTTCGTAAAACAAGTGCCCATTCCAAATCTTGGGATTAGGTGTCAAAGCGGATCCTGAGCTCCATTAGAGGCACAACCGGGAATAACGCTAGGAGGAGGATGAGCGAATCTTTTCACTATTTAAAATCGCTTAGTAGATATATAAGAACAAAAAAATCTTTCTTTTGGTTCTACAAAAAACTATAAAAAAGGCATAGAGATAGAGATGCGAACAGGTGACGAGAACTAAGGCATTTATTCATTAATTGCAATAATATTTATAGTCTTAAACAGTGCCATATCACGAAAAGGTCATCTGTAACTAATCATTATTAAATAAAATGTTTGTTGTAATTCCTGTTGTATAGGGTATATCATCAATATTCACAAATTCATGGATCTAACTTTACGGACCATCATAAAACTTTATGCGTTATTAATAAAGCCATAAAATTGCAGCAGAGCAAATAACCCGAGAGCTTCCAACTGTAATATTATCTCTAACTTTTGTTTCCCTTCTGGGAGAATCGCAACCTGCATGATTCCGTCACAAGCTTAGGGCCTGCTTATATTGACGGACTGATAACTGCTCAGTGTGTTCTATTCTATATCGGTCTAGATAATTACCGACTACTGGTTCAACGCATATCAATAAAGTAACAAGTGCCCTGAAACAACGTTCTAATTACACTTAAGCAATTTTAAAACTTGGTTGTGGCTGTTCTTGTCCTTACCAGGAATCACGACTTAAATATGGGGACGTTCTATGCCTCGGGTAAAAAAATAATAATTTACAAGTCCACTGGTTCCTTATCCTCAGACTAGCTCCCTCCCTACGGACACTATTAAACACTAATTACCACTTTAATAACGCCATAAAATCCAACCCAATTACGATTGGAGCCCCTAAATTTCTTTGTAATTTTCTTGACTAAATTACATGTAATTTGAGTTTTTGTTCGTCCTGGCGTTTTTAACGGTATCATTACTTCCTTTGGGTTAAACGGTCCGTTTACAAATACTAGAGCAAGGTGTAGGTAATTATAGACTGGCGATATGAAAGGGCTGCTTAATATTAATATTATATTATCAACGTTGTCTTCGATCCATTGCTAAAATTGTAATAGCCTTGAGTTTTTAGCGATTCTCAACAACAAAAGTGTCTCTCAATAATTCCATAGTTTTAAACGAAATAATTTGAGTAAATTAGATAGAACAGAAAAACACGGATAAATCTCAACAGAATTCGAACGTTGTCTACCTTGGTCAAGTAACTTGTCAGTGCCAGAAGCGGTGGCGGAGCGATGGATGGCTTCCTGGCCTGGCCCATTGTCGGTGGGACAATGCCCGTTCCCACGCGACTACGTCTCTATACAACTCGCTGTGTCAGAATACAGGGAAGATGGAAAGGAGATACAAAGCGGTTTTATCAGATCGTGATTTGTATAAGGGGTAGTAACCTTAAGAGGGGGCGCTCCGCGAAATCGGAGTTCTTAGATTGAATATTTACCTATGACAAACTAAAGCGAATGCCAGGAAAATGAACATACAGAAACTACATCATATTTGCAATCTATTTGTCTGAAAAAAACCATACAAAACCAAAATTCATCATCATCATCATCATCATATCAGCCGAAAGACGTCCACTGCTGGACATAGGCCTCCCCCAAAGAGTGCCAAAGTTGCCTCGATAGAAAACAATCGCCAAAACATGTCTTATTTTTACCTAATTTCAATTGTGTGCCGTTCCCGTGCATATAATTTGTAAAAATTTAGCTCTTGATATTGCCTAGTGATTTGACGAGCGGCGTTTTTTTATGTAGTCCCTTTTCAGACTTATTGAGGTATAACGTATTTGGCGTATAGGTCTTTTTTATTTAGCGCGATACTGTTTCTCCCGTCGCGTGTTTCGTGCAGTTTGGTATATCTTCTGTTGCCGTTCGCGGGCGGAGTCAATCGCAATCGCTCCGCTGAGACGAGAGGACTACGTTCTGTGCTCTCACGACAGCACGGTGAACATAATTATTTCAATAATATTGTGACCCAGTATATTCGTCCAGTGAATGAATGTATCATTACATTCCAGTAGATATTTTGGTATATTTAGAAATAATATATTTAAAAGTCGACCTTAACATGTAGACCTTAAAGTTCAAAATACAACCATAAGATTACGCAGCGATCGGCCGGCGACCGGCTTCTTAGAATAATTTGTGCAGTACATGCAAAACTACACGAACATTTTTTCTGTCGAGCGTGTATTTACTTTATGAAAGATTATCACTATCACTATACAACATAGTACTCGTATAAAACAAAGTCGCTTCCCGCTGTCTGCCCCTATGAATGCGTAGATCTTTAAAACTACGCAACGGATTTAGATGCGGTTTTTTTTAACAGATAGAGTGATTCAAGAGGAAGGTTTATATGTATAATATAATTTAATATAATATCCGAGCGAAGCCAGGGCGGATCGCTAGTTGAGAATAAATCCTGTTAATTTCAAAATCGATGTCCTCTCGGTCTCTAAATACGAATTCGAAGTCGGAAATAATTCAAAAAGTGGTCGCATTATTTTCATTTTTGAAATATTTGTTGTAAATTACGATGCGCGTTTTTTTTTAAAGAACAACATACGTTTTCAGGCTTTTCGAGAAATGATGTCCATTTTGAATTCCAAGATGGCGGACATTGTTTTTCGAATTTAAACTTTCGTGAGACATGTTGAAATAATAGTAATACAAGGTTCAACTCACGTATTAAATGTCACTACGGGCGACATGTTTCGAACTCTGCGGGGGTTCATCAGGATGAGTGTTTTCGCGGCGGTTTCGCTTGAATCTTGTCTTGATTCAAGCGACACCGCCGCGAAAGCATTCATCCTGAAAAATAACTCCCGAAGATTTCGAAACATGTCGCCCGTAGTGACATTATTGACATTGTTTTTCTTTAAAGTCATCACGGGTGTCGCTTTTAGGGTTATCGAGGGTGCAGATTCCAACAATTATTGCCTGCGAACTTGGTCATTTTTATATTAAAAAAAGTGAACACAATTAAGCAGTTTTTCTTTAGTACCTACCAGTATGTTCAAAATTGATAACTAAAGGGCCAGAGCGTCTCCATTGTCTCCAAGCAGGAATCCGAGATCAGAATTGAAAAATTTGGCCGCAACACTGTGGCCTGAAAATCTGACTTTCATAGACATGATCGAAGGTTTCATAATATATAACAGTTTTTTTAATGCTACTTATAAATTCACAATTAAATTCACGTATTCAATGACATGACAGGCCACAATTTTCGAACTCTTCGGGAGTTCTTCTTCAGGATGAGTGTTTTCGATGATTGTTTTGAAGAAGAACTCCCGAAGAGTTCGAAACATGTCGCCTGCCGTGACATGTTATACGTGAATTTAACCGTGGTTTTATTAGTAGTATTTTAGACATGTCGTTTTAATTCGATTATGGCTTTTTTTCCTTAAGGTTTTTACTAGCCATTGTAACCCTTACGTGATTTAGCAAATAAAAAACCGGCCAAGTGCGAGTCAGACTCGCGCACGAAGGGTTCCGTACCATTATCTATAAAACAGTAAAAAAAAGTTTATTGTATGGGAGGCCCCCTTAAATATTTATTTTATTTTGTTTTTTAGTATTTGTTGTTATAGCGGCAACAGAAATACATCATCTGTGAAAATTTCAACTATCTACTAGCTATCACGGTTCTTGAGTTACAGCCTGGTGACAGACAGACAGACGGACAGAGAAGTCTTTGTAATAGGGTCCCGTTTTTACCTTTTGGGTACGGAACCCTAAAAAACGGAAGGTCATATTTCAGTTATAGCTCTCGAAACTCTGACTTAATAGCGAAAATAATATCTTCAAATATAGGTACAGATTTTGTCTTGCTTCCCACTTTTTATAATAGGGATGATGACTAAATTTTTTTATGATGTCATTTGAACCAGTTTTTGGACAGGAACAAATGTTTGTATTGGAGGAACTACAATTGAAGAACATAAATACCCAAAAATTTGAGACAAAGATTGACCTCGCTGGCGGCAGCGCAAAACGCTTAATACTGAAAGACAGAGAGGCGTGACGTCACAGCCGACATTTGTTAATACAAAGTACCTACATGTATCGTCGTATGGAAAATCAGGTTCTAAAATTGTTGTTTCATTCGCGGAATACTGCGTTTAAGTACATAATTGTTGTACAATTTTGTTTCTATAAAAGCCTAAGGATTCTATTGGTACCTTTAAATTTACTCTTGTACAATAAAAAATTTTTTTTTTCTAAACTTTCAAGGTTCATATCTTTTTACGATTTTAATTATATTTTATTATTTATACTTTATTACGGTAATTTGATGGTTTACTATACATTTAGCATCACTACGTTATCAATTTGAACATGAGTCATCATGCCTATTATTCATAGGTATTCATCATGTTTCATCTGACTGTCGGGGCATATACTATGCGAGAAGGAGCGGGGCAGCAATAGACGCATCAGCGCGGCAGGTGCGGGGCGCGCGGGTGATTTCTGATTTTTCCCTGGCGGTACGCCCCCTCTTAAGATAAAATATATGCGTTATTGAGAGACAAGACGAGAACAAATTGCCTGTTTGAAAAATACTGTTTTAATGGACCTAGAAGATACAAAAGTAATTTTTGCACGCCCGTAACAGTCCTCGCAATACTAAGATGCGTCAAAAAGAAGGGGCATCTTAAACGAAACACTAGATTACCCGCCACGCACTCTTGTTGAGCGCGATTTCTTTGCTGACTCTCGCAGCTCTAATTTGAGAGTCGCGGTGTCGCGAGCACTCTCAGCGCGAGTGTCGGATGTCGAGTGCGAGTCAGAGGTTACCTCGAGAGCACTCTTTCAAAGCTTTTTCTATTTCAGTTTGGATTTTACAGTGGCTTTGTTAATTTTCCTCTCGAGCAGTTTTAGAAAATTTATTTTTTGGAATTATAATGTTTTATAAAGTAAATACAATGCTCCTTGGAATAAGGTAGGATAATGTCTCTTGTATATTTGATAATAACTCCTGGTACAAACTAGATCTATGCTAGGCTCCTATTTACTAATATGGCGTGCCACTTCGCTACCTCTCACACGCCTGGCTGTTGACCACCTTACGCAATAAAATCTTAGTTTCATTTAGTTATTTTACTGCAGATCTATTTTCTTAAAATCTGACTTTTTCCGATTGCTCTTGTGTAGTGATCCTGTAAGCTATAAGTTAACTGTTTCGGGGGAAGTCCCGCGCACAGGCCACGACAGAGACAATTAGAGCTGTTTGGGTGTTCGCCGGCAGCTGTAGCGGGTTGATTAGACCCGGCACGGCAGGCCGACCCGCGCGGGGCCGGGGCTACAGGGTAATTAGAGAGTTTTGTTTTTAATCCCGCTCGGCGAGGCTCAAGAAAATGCCCTGCAATTAAAATGAAGGAGAACTTCCGTAAATAAAGAAAATACCAGTATCATTGGAATCGACGGTATTTACAGAACGGAACTGTAATTAAAGCGATAGAAATATTCAAGGCAGGAGCTACGAAGCGGGGAAACAACGGAGCCGCCAGATACTACGAATGAAGCCGGCGCTCTTCTAACTGCATTTGCGAAATGCAGTGTTCCCGCGGAAAATAACCGAGTTTCATAATCTCGGAGACGCCATGTTTAATTAGGCGAATAAAACCGCTTTGTTACTTTGTGACGTTGCTCGAGCACCGGCGGCGATCTTAAAATGTAAGTAAACTACACTAAAAATAAATGCATAGTATCTATGTAGTATGTCAATTTTGTATCCTCAAATTATACCAGCTCTGCGACGTGTTTTTGTTGCCTATAATTAGGGAAAGCACTTAATTCGAGGCCCTTACCGCAATCATTTGGGTAATTTTAACACGTTCCACACGAGACTGGTTTGTGAAAAATAACCTTCGACGATTGGGCCGGTTTGAGGGGTGTCGAATTGTCGATACCGATCGGGTAGTTGAGTGTTCTCTAGAATAACCACTAAAAAGACAAAAATACTATTGTGACATTTATTCAGTCTTTTACTATACAACGGTTTTCTAAATACTCGTTTGTCTTGTCAGAGATAAGCAAGATGATGAAGAGCGGATGTCTTAATTTAAGCCGCTGGGCCTTACCATTTTTCCCAGTGAATTATTCAGCAGCCGACGGAATCCGCACGCAACGCGTTTTGTTAAATCTAGGATATAACCTAGTTAAGTTACGATGTAAGGGTATACTTAAGACGGAGTAGGTTCAGGCAGATTTGTGGAGGTTTCAATTCTATTTTTTATCTATTTAATATGAACTCTTTAAATGTTTTTCCACAAGTTCTCACATGGTGAGATTGCGTGTGCGTTAGTGGGTACGTTCCTCATCTCCACTTAAGCGTTGATATTATGGAAGAAAGTTTGTGGAGTACTCGGAGCGAGGTCCCGAATCTTTTGCTAATGGGAACGGCAAACTTCATCAAATGGGAATATAATATACAACACTTTTCACGGTTACATTTCGAGTAAGTACCCTTACCTCACGCCGAGACACTTCCGTAAATTTGAATTATTTCACGTTAGTAATCATAAGTTGTAACAAACATGTTACGAGCAGAGGATTTATGTACTCGGAGTATAAACCAGTGATAGATTCAATTAAATAATGTCGATAGCCTTCTATCGACATTATTTACTATAATTCACGTTCTATTTCACGACCTTCCATTTTGTTCGCCGCGGTAGGTCAAATATTAAGTGCTATAGTGCATCGAACCGGGTGCAGTCGTGCAGTGCAGTGCAATTATCCCCGCGGTGGTCTTATCCTCCGATACCAGTATCTTGAAGGACAGCTAAATGATGGCTTGTGGTTTACTTAATGTGTGACCGACGATTGTTATTATAAAGCATCGTTTAAGAATTACTGGATGATTAACCGTATTACATAGTTACTTATTGTCAGTTACAGCCATTAGGTATTTAAAAAACTGTTTCCTTCGATCGAATTGATTCCACAATCCGTCTATATCTTTATCGTCCCTTCTCGTCGTGTCTCGTCGTGTGTCATGTCTCGTCGAAAAACAGTGGTGAAACCAAAACGATATCATAGGTATAGGTATGTACCACCTTCTGTTAATTATGACGAATGGAATTGCGGCCGTTATGTACGATTCTCACCGACCGGGCCGGGCCGGAGCGCGCCTGGGCGCTTTTTACAAGTTGCCAAAGGAATTTGAACCTATAATATAGACGTTAAATTTCATATTTGAATGTACTGGCTGCCGGTTGGCTCCTCGCGGACGTGGACGGCTGCGGTCGGCTGTCGTCGCATATGACCGGCTCCGTTCGGCTTTTGCCTACTGCACTCTATTAAAACGCGGTCGGCTTCCGACGGTTACTCGCGCATCCGTTGCGACACAATCCACCGTTGAATCGAATCGTACGTCATTCGACCGCGACGTTTCGGAATGCGATAGCTGTGAATTTATACTTGTAAATTGTCGCAACTGTCACCTCTATTCCTAATTTTATCACGACTAGATAAGTAAGTAATTAAGTTGATTCTTGTCCCACATAAAGCGAAAAGTAGCCATAAAAGAACCGGAAAACTTTACCCAATACGTCTGGCCAGCGCGGGAAAATAGACCACCACCCTCCAGCCAACATTAAAAGTACAAACAATGATGTTTACCAAAAACACCAGAAAAAAAGAAAATAAGACTGAGATGTACCTAACTTAATAATAATCACCCCCTAAGGCACTAGTCCCACCGCGAGCGAGTAAGCGGTGAGCTATCGGCTATAAAAACGAATAAAAGATAAGCACTCCCGGGCAAATAAAAGAGACACGGCGATATTGATAGTTCACCGCTGGGCGAGTAACTATAAACATCGCCGTGTCTCTTTTATTTACACGGGAGTGCTTATCTTTTATACGTTTTTATAGCCGATAGCTCATCGCTTACTCGCTCGCGGTGGGACTAGTGCCTAATCCTCCCAAACTAGAGAAACACAGGAGTTTGTGCATTGCAACCCTTAAGGCTGCGTTCACGTGCACACTAGCCAGTGGTAAATAATTTTGATTATTTAAATTTAACGATAGATATTAAAGATATTTTTTCCTGGAATCCTTGATCTCTGAACTCAAAAAAAAAATGGCCGTTTTAACTTTGGAAGCATAGATTGACGAATCCTGCAACATAAAAACTAGTTACATAACACAAGGTACTTAAATACAAAATACAGTGCATAGCAGCCTCCTTTTTTTAATTATCTATCGTTAAATTTAAATAATCACAATAATTTACCAGTGGCGCTAGTGTGCACGTGAAAGCAGCCTTAACATCAGAACCCTCCGCGCAGAAAACTACCTACTTGAACTAGAAAAGGCACTGGATACAATATCAGTGAAACCTGGTTCATTTGGACCTGGATAATTGAGAAACCTCTATACCTAATTGCAACCAAATGGCCGGTCCCGGTCCCTTGGCAACAAAAGACCTCTCTCTCTCTGCATTTGAAATTTCGGGACCTCTTTAATTGACATTCGGATTATAAACTTTTTTCTTAATATAACCTCTGTAATTGACACACGAGGGATCGAAGACCTTTAAGTCCCTCTAACCTAGTCTCAATTCAAGTTAGTCTAAGTCTCTTTATAAGTGAGAACCTGTAATTGGCTATGTAATTATATTGTTGTGTATATTAATAATTCACGCTGTTGGCACTCCATGCATGTATAAATAAATAAAAATTAAACGCTGTTAAATCACTTGTATTTTTATATATTAATTACCTGTGTAATTGACACACGGAGGCACCAGACGACCGGCACGAAGACCTCTATAATTGATAACCCGTTAAATCTATATTTTTACAATTAACGACCTTTGTAATTAGTTACACGATGCCTCGTGCATATATAAAATCTACAGCTAAAAAAACGTAAGAAGAGAGAAGGCCAACTATTTAATATACAAAAGCGTGTAAAACAAGGGGATCCCCGATCTCCAAAATGATTTTTGGGTGTCCTTGCTGAACGTATATTTAGCAAACCAGACTGGGAGTCTTTTGGCCTTAATATTAAAGGTGAGAAGATGACACATCGTGACATGATATCCAAGAGATGAGTAAAGGATAGAAGGGCAACAGAAGAAAATATAGGAAAAGATATAGTCGGAGCCATGTGGAGAAGATAAGCTCTGGATAGAGTCAGATGGAGGACTCTGGGGGAGGCCTATGCCAAAGGCAACCGGACAAGGCCTAAGGAAAACCGCTATCAGTAATCAGTTATCAGGTAAGTAAGTAATAGGGCAAGTAGGGCTTAAGTTGAAGTCATGGTCATTTATATCGCGCTTTAGATATACAGCAACCCGAGTAAGATTCTCAAGTGACGAACGGCCCTTAAACAATAAACCACCGCGTCATCGAAATGCAAATAATTTCCAAAGCACAAAGTATCGAGATCCCTCAAAACAATGCCTTCCCGGGTGCGGGTGTCCCGGTATGTTAGTGTAAGGAAATTAATCGTCAACACGGGAAGTTGGCCCCTGGTCCGGATCCTGCAAGTCATCCAAGAATAAATGGACGCGAAAGCGAGCGCTGTTGGGTGTCGCCAAGAAACCTTTATAACCATTTAAATTATTATTTTTGATATAAAAGCAACGACAAGGAAAAATATGTAGGTAACCCCCGCTAAATAATCTGAAATGTGTTTAATGAGGAATGAATTCAGATTCTTTTATTTAGTCCATGATAATGATTATGCAAGGAACATATCAAGTCATACTGAAGTTTGGTAAGTAAAAACGTTAAACATCCCGAAAAATATTGATTTGTGAATATACACTACGAGTATACAGGTACAAAAAACCTGACCTTATATAACGTTTCGACACATAATACCCATCAACACACGTATTGATCTGCCCGTTGATCACATGATTTATAATTCTTAGGCATTGATGCATAAGTTTTAACATTGCAAATAAGTAAATTGAAGCTAACTTAGTTATTGAAGTTCCCAAGGTTAACATTTGAGTTTCTCTCTTAGCTCAAGTTTGTGAGCAGGATGTGGCCTGACCCTCGTCGCGATCAACACCAGCGGCTGTTAACTGCAGTTTGAAGCCCTCGCTTGTAACTGATGCTGTCACATACGGAAGGACGTAATGAGTGTCGTCTTACTTATTCTATGCAGATGCATTGGCCTGCTATTTTATGCAGTTGAAAAGCCTGTTGTAAATATAATTTATATTTATTAAAATTTGTTTCAAATTACAATATCAGTTGTTTTCTTCAACACACTTGCACTTGATGAAATTGACCCTTCTGTTATCAGTAGGTATACCTTGCGAAATATTTTAGGGCTATTACAAGAAGTCCGACCTTCAAACAGATGAGACCTGAAATTCTCACTAGACCGGACTCAAGCTTCCGACAACTGAAAAAAAAATTTTGTTCTGTTAGTTTAACGTTTGGTAATAAAAGTGTACAATATTTTTTCGCCGTCATGATTACAAATAAGATTTCATCTAAAAATTCAATCTGGTTCAAGATTTTATAACCCACTGTACTTTTCTGTGTACCGATATCTACTACTCACTGAGACGATTCTAACGAGCCCAAACTCAACGGGGTTTCGTCGGTTAAGTACTGAACGTTCTCATGGCCACCCTCTATCTCAATCATCAGATCAGCTCGATGGTACCATAACATTGAATTGTCGTCCAAACTATACTTATAAGTACCCAAAATGTCAGCTCAATCGGTGGAGGTTACCTGGTTCAAAATTCAAACTGACAAACGAACAGGCCAGTTTAATAAAAGCTTGTAAAAAAATACTTTTTTTTTATTCGGGAAGCCCGAACCTGTTGACAATTTAACATGATTTAACCCAGAAGGTATGCGATAAATAAGATCACAGATGTGCTCAATAAAGGAGCAACGCCGGAGGGCCTCATTTGTGGTATCGCCATCGGTCGTGAGTCACGGCAGTCAAACTATTGACATATCTAAATGCAGCGCTTATGGCGAGTGTGTCACGAACGTAAAAGTACCTAAGTATAAGCAGTAGTGACAAAACCATTCAATTTCATTATTTTCATCTATACTGTTGATCTTTAACTGTATCGCTTCAGAAGGTCTCTTTGACTCCACGTATTCTGATATGATATCATTATTAACCTAATTCAGTAGAATCCGGATATACCTACGGCGATTCGACCTTTAAAATTAGGTACGTCGCACTAACAGATCGTACAAAACGCAGTGATATTCTTTAATTTTGCTATGTATGAAAACCGAAAATACTCAAGGTTGTTTTGACGTTATACGCGCACTGAAGCGAGTGCAGGCAACCAATAAGTATCATACCCATATTTTAACATCCAGTCACATCGATCTTCAGCACAGCATCGCTATCTCTCTTATTAGAACACTTAGAAAGAGAGGTATAGTGCGAGAAAAATCGAGAGAGCTCGCGCGCCGTTTTGTGATAGCCGTGCAGGTGTTTATGTAACTTTTCTACGAATGCCCTACCTAAGTAATTTAACTAAGTTGCAATTTATGCAATCCTAATGTAAACTAAATTAATTCTGTCACTCCAGTATGCGTTAACATTCGCATACAGACAGACACGTGTCTGCACGCTGGGGTTGACGAATTAAATGTAGGCAAAATGGCTATACATTTAAATGATCGAAGTCTTATTATTCCTATGGGGTTTAATTCAGGTCATGGCCATAATTAAAATTGCATTTGTTACTACCGCTCAACGGTGGCTTGCCATTGCACCGTAATTAATCAACACTCGGCAAGCGTGTAAATGTAATCACACACTATATGGACTCTTAGTAAATAGGTCATAAGGTTCAAAGTGGTTTGGTATAGTCGAAGAGCACTTCATTCAACACTAGTGAGAAGGCGAGGGCTTTCCTGCTATTTTTGTGTGGTGAATGAGTTACTGCCGTGGAGAGTTAAGTGAATTGTAGTTTGTTGACAATACGTCAGCCATGCTTTCGGAAAGGGCAATGGCAAATTGCTTGAGTGAGTGCTGGTTGATATAAGCGTACTTGTATTGTTTTGACTTTTGTATTGTTATGTACCTACCGTTTAATTTTACAGCAAGATTTGAAATATTGTTTTATTCTTTTACAACCGATGGTATTCCTTCGTCATGTCAGAAATTGATCACCGACGTAATTGTAACGTATTTTTATAGTTTTATTCGTTTCTTTTTATTGGTTGTTTCTTTATTCATGTGAAATATTATGCCAAAAAACATTTTTCTATTATTATAGCAGACGAGGTACATAAAATATGTACAAAAATAAGGTTGCAACTTTTATTTATAGGATAGAATAGCGGCACAATGTTAAACAAGCAAGAACCCTCATATTTGTGGAGTTCTCTTCGAGATTTCCCAAGATGTCCAGCAGGCGCACAAACCAATATAATCAAATACCAATATGCTAGGGGAAATTGTTGATGCCTAGGGGCAAAACGCTCTGATGTTTCAGTAATGCAAGCAGAGCGATCAAGCGTTTCTTTTTTACTCTCCCGCTAGAGTCTTCAAACTGGGGTCCCTATGTTTTCCAAAATATCAGATAGTTAAATGAAATCACCCGAAGTACAACTGTAACAAACAAATTATCGCAAATACAGACAGCTACTGACTTGAAAATTGTGTCCCGAATTTTGGGTCTACCCTTTACACACACGTACAGCTACATCTACATTCTTTAAAATCTGCTTTTTGATGTTGGTTAACAATGGAAGGCTTTAAATTATGTGCGTATACTCTCGTATACAATTGCAGGTACCCTGATGCTGTCCTCTCGCTAATAAGGCGTCTTGTTTCACGCAGCGACACCCGAGCGGCTAATTTATCGTAGTCACCGCGTCACCTCGCGGTGACAGCGGCGCGGGCGACAACAGCGTCCTACTATTTGTCGCCGCGACCCATCGTTTCCGCTCACAGATCGTTATTTTTACCGGTAAAGGTTACACTTCAGTCGCTTAGTTCAGGGTAATTCGTATAATTGGAAATATTTGTGAACGAGGGAATGGTAATGTAAGGAGAAGTCGTTAGGTTTCGTAACTGCATACCTTTACCTGTTTGAGGAGGTAGGAATAGTACATTGTGTTACAAGCACGCTAAGAGGTGTTTTACGAACGAGCGAGCTCTACGCCGAAAGCGGAGGGCTTTGAAGACTCGAATTTGTAAAAATCTTAGCGTACGTGTCACACACAATGTTTATTATCACATTTTGCGACAAAACATTTACGTTTGAAACAAAAAATAATACTAATCGCACCAAAAAATACGCCAATAATGTCAATCGTTCATTTTATTGAATATGACGTAAGGCGTGCAGGGCAAAGACCCTTCGGCATATAGCTACGATTTAAAATCATCGTTAACAATATTTTGCAGAGACATTAAATTAGGTACCACATTCTAATATTTAGATCTTTATACAGTTCTGTTAAACATGTTTCATTAGTTATATATTTAATTATAAATGGGTTTTCAAACATCGTATTTGAGTTAAAACCTCCTGCTTGCTTTATAATTGACGCATGAGTGACACATACATTTTAAGAAAAAAACATTACTCCCGTTAGTGTAATTTATGCTATTGTAGCTATGTATACCTGCGCATTATGAAGTTCTTTATGAGCAAGTGTGATGAAAATATACATACCATCTTATTTGCCACCTATATATACTACGTATAATTTTTGCAAACCTTTTGGTTTCGTAGATTTTATTTTAGAATGAAGTATCCATTATTAATCTATTTCATTTGGGAAAAAATGTCCATCGTTGGGTACAGAAATAAAATACTTACCAGATTCTAGTAGGTACAGTGTTAGTTCTTACACTGTGCGTAAGTTCCGAAAAAGTGTTACCTGCAACACAATTAAACGATTGAATTACATACAAAATTCACATTGCATTCCAACTATTGTGAAGCATGTTAATCGTGATATTCATCAATTTAAAGTATCAAACACCGATTAAAATATGATGTTTAGAGTGCGAGCAAACGCTAAAGTGGTCGGGTTTTCCTTTGGTTACTCTAGTAACCCGACCACTTTAAGAAATAAAAAAAGACGGGTTTGCACTCTGGGAGTGCCCTTCAGAAGTGAAAACTTGCGAATTGCTTAAAAAAGCCCGCCCCCAAGCCCCGTACATCTTACATAAAAAAAAACCCTATAAACGTATTCCGCAAATCCGCATTTTCATTTGAATCCGCGTTTTGAAGCGCAACTTCCGCTTTTTGTATTCCGGCAATTGGCAACACTAAATCCTAAGCGTCACGTGACCTCCTACGCTCCTTCACCTGTCGCGAGTTTAACCATTTTTCCCCATCCCAAAAAGTGCACATCGCCGCTAAAGAAGTTTTCACTTCAATAAAATAAAGATACATAGCTACAGGCTTTCAAGCCAATCTTAACTGAAGCTTAATGTATTCTTTTTGCGTATACATTCGTATAATAATCTAATATGGTTGTCTTTCTGCAAACGTTGCGAAAGTCTAAGGCAGGAGTTTCTTTGAACAAGCATGAGTATAATGGCCCGCATGGTAAGATCAATACCAACTGATCATGCGATGCGGGAAGCGTAAACAATATCACATTGAAGGCTTCTCTTGGAAATTAAACGTAAACGTTCATGATATTACTGAAATCTAATCAAAATTGGAAGACAAACATTGAACGTTAAAAGCTAAAAGGTGTGGATAAATAGGAAAGCTAATATAAAGTTCAATAAAGTTCTAGTTTGTAATGAATATAATAATATAATGAATAATTAATATAATGTAGTAAGTAACGAAGCTGATTGTTTAAAACATTTTTCAACACATTTGCTCGTAACGTACCACGTACCTCTTATTATGTCGCTTTTAGGCTCATAATCCTGGGTATTAAACACGCATGTTTTATAACGTTACGACACTCGTGTGTTATGGTTATATCCCGATTCAGTCACGTTGGCACCTCGTAGCCAGATGTATGCATGAACACGGTGCATTCTTAAATCAACCGGGTTGTACAGAATGTACAGCTTTTTCTAATTCTCGGCGAATAGATTCTTATTCGACTAAACAAATTAAATCCTTTTTGTTATTTCATTGAATATTTCTTTTTGGACAAACGTTTAATTTAGTAAAACTATTCACTTTTGATAACATTTTACATGAATTAATAAAGAAACATTTAGTTTTAAGATCTCAATTTAAAAAAAACTGTGGCGCGCCATTCTAGGTTATTTCAGAAATATTTGTAAACATTGTTAATACGTGTTTGGATATTATCAAAAACTCGTGGTGACAAGAAAAGTGATAAACAGAATGGACGCCACTGGAAATTCTTGGCGATGTACTACTACTACTACCTGTAGCCATCATTAAGTAAAGAAAATAACTTGGCAGGCCCGTAATAAAAATTCTCGCAAAATGTGTTGAAAAACGTCGTATGAAACGCGTGAGCTTTAATAATTACATCCTTGGCTCTCTTATCACGCTCTCCTGCGGTTCGCGTGAACAATTCCGCCTCTGATGTGATTATCAACATACCTCACTTGTATCACAATGCCTTCAATCCCCACGCTGGCCCGGTCAGGATTGGGACCTTTGAAACTTCTTCGCAGATGTGTAGTGTACCTACACGCACGATGTACATAAATATGTAAGTAAGTCAATATACTTCTTTTTTATTTATTTTATTCAAATTGCTAGTATTAGCAGTATTGTAAAATTCTAAACAAGTTTGAATAATTTTATGTACGAATATTGATACGAAAACATATCCACATACATACAGATATAGATGCTTCAATCTGAATAAGAACACTTTTAAGTACCGATTGAAAATAATATTTATGACAGCTAACATGTTCAGATCAGACATCCCGATATACCAGTCCCTTTCATTTACTAATGTTGCGCGTCGAATGATACGTCGGATATAGATCAGACAACACGCCTCGAACAATACCGGGCTTATCACCTCTCACATCATGCCTGCAATGGACTACAAAAGGGTACCAACATAATGTACCAATATACGTCTCCAATGTAGCTTTAAGGCATTACAGTACCGCTAAACATGACACATAATACAACTTTTTCGAAACAAATCGACAGAACTATTTGATGGGGCGGAGCGTTTTATATTAAAACCCGTTATTAATTTGACAAGTTCTTAAAATAATCTCAACTTCCCCTTGCAAACTGAAACCGAATTTTTAGGACTTTTAGATACAACAAGCTTCTGCCCGCGACTCTGTCCGCGTGGAACTCGTTTATATCGCAGCTCCATACAAACTTTTACCACCCCCCCCCATTTCACCCCTGAGGGGATGATTTCGGAGATAAAAACTATCCTATGTCTCTCCCTTCAACTATCTCAACTTAACAAATCACGTCAATTCGTCGCTCCGTTTTGCTGTGAAAGACGGACAAACAAACAAACAAACAAACCAACACATACATTACACACATACACTCTCCCATTTATAATATTAATATGGATTAGAATGAATGCTTTTTATATACAGGCTGTTTGGGATAACGTTGAAGGAACTTGAACCTGACATGGTCTTAGGTTTTTTTTTACCAAACCCGATGATGTTTTTTTTTTGGCAGAAACAACTACAAAAACAATAAAATTAAACTGAGTATAACAAGAGGGTCGTATTTTATTTATTGGATGATTAATAATTGCGCTGTTAATTAAACATAAATATTTTTTTTTATTTCATTAGGTTCAAACTCTTCCTAACAGTCCAGTCTATCACCTCTTTAAGTTCCTACATAGTTATGCCGAACACCCTGTAATGCGGTATTCGTCGCTGTTTGATACTTTTCTAAGAGTAAAGGTTAAGGAATACAAGAGGTTTGGTTTTTCATTTAACTTCCTAAAGGTTCTTATTGCGCTGTCCTCATTGTGTCGAGGCAACAGGTGCTTCGGCAATACCGAGCGTGTCAGGGCCGCCCCCGATATCGCAGCGCATTACCATCACAACACATCGGACACCTGAAACGTCTCACCGCCGAGGACGTAACGAAAGTTCGATCTTATTGACCGGAACTCATATGCGACACATTTTTCATACCTAGGTAACAGTTTTATTTTTACGTACATCTATCCCAAAAAAATACCCATATCATATCCCAAACAAGATATTCTTACCAACTCATGGTAAAAACTCGATACTTACTTATTATTTTAAAAAACCCAGTGTATATGTGTATTTGTTTATTTATGTCACATAAGAGTCATAATATAAATACAATAGCATTGAAGAGAGGAACACATCGATTGACAATATATAAATAAGTTAAACAACACAGAAGAATTAAGCAATCCTCATAAAACATTGGCATTTATCCTTTTTACCGCCGCCAATTAAGTGACTTTGCGCAGCATCTGCACAATTTCCACCTGCAATTTAAAACCGTTGTATTTCCATGCTATTAACCAGACACCAGAACAACTCGACGAAGACATTAAACAAACGCAATACATTATGCAAAAGTAGAGAGATAAGTATAACGAGAGTTTAGTTGTTATTGCACTAATAGCGTCGTCGTTCGCGAGAATTTGCATGCATCGCGCGCAGACATTCGCATCCATCAAACCTACAAGATCCTTCCATCGCATCCTGCGCTAGGAGCCCCCGTTCTACATTAACATTGGGTTTGCATTCCAGTAATCGGATGGCAAGGTTAAGCTGGTCTATTGAGCGTTACTGCTGCAGTCGGCAGCGTTCTTATGTTACAAGAAATAAGGCATATATTGGGTAAAATAATGTGTTCAGCAGCGCTGGTGATGAACCAGGTGCGGGTGACGCGCATTGTCATGCTAATGGTGCTCGCGGTTTGATTAAAAAAGTTAGGAGATTGGAGCCTTCGTGTTCTGTCATGATAATTGTAGTTCTGATGGAAGGTTCGTACCTACTTAAGTATTGAAGAACTAAGGTCACGTTAATATGAATGCAAAGGTCAGCTTTATATTTGAATGCTGACTTTGAAAGAAGTTCCCTGAAAGGATACGTTAATTATTAAACATGCTGTTGTTGTATTTACACTTTATGATACTCATAACGAAATTGCTATTAGTATTAAAGTTACTTCTTCTCGCCATGGGCTGGATAGAAAAGGGGGAACGTCACAAATCACACTCCTTGCGGACGAGGAAGCGGAAGTGACTGCCATTTCCTTAGGAAGCTCTTCAAACTTTAATATTTAACATCTCCTGAGCTCCTTTATAATAAAAAATATTAGGGTAAATAACATATATCATACAATTGTATAATGTATATAGTATACAATAAAAACTGAACTCAAAATTATGGGAGTTAAAAGTCATCTTAGTTACAAAAAAATAATAAGTATTTAATCCTCACAGTTGCACTAGTGTAGGATATGGATACTTTATCCCAAAGAAATATGGGTTAAATTTGAACTAAATGGATTTTGTGACTATGTCTGAGACCAGTGCAATGGAATTAGGACTAGGACCTTAGCTCTTTTAAATTACCTTCACTAGAAAGTGCGATCACAGCCAGTACCATTTACAAAGGCTATTTAATATCTCCAAGAACTTAAAAACTAAATATTTTACGTCTTTCTCTTCGTATATACGTAGTGGGTACGCTCCGAGCAATATTAGTTAGTATCATATTATTCACACGCTTCATTAATATAACAAAATCATAGAACGGTATCGCATAGATCACAGGGCCACATACCAATATCTCGTGTGTTCACATGCTTTACAACGATCGACTTTCAACCTTAACCCAATCAATTCAAATTACATGTTTCTTTGGCGTATAAATATCGGATGAATTTTCAATCGGTAACGCATGACGCGAGACCACCCGGGCCTGATAACTACGGCTTTGGGGTTCTGTTTTGCTACAACACAAGACGTAAAGTGTAAAAATGCTATATTCTTTTTTGTGGGAATGATTTGTAGACAAATAAATCTAAACATACAGGAGTAACCAGATATTTGTAATTTCATATCCTCAATGGAGGTTGTAATTTAAGTAGTGATAAATTTATACTTATATTTATAGGTATACAGAATTGCATAAGTCTAAAATTTGACTAGAGCACTGCTGCTTTTTCTAACGCCATACCTATTTACCTAACTAAACTGTGGATTTTTTGGAAGACAGCTTGTTCCTAGTTTCACTACTGAGACAAAACTAAAGATTAAGACATGTTTTCTGAAAGATCATTGATACTCGATTAGGTCATAAATATTTTGAAATCTTTTAAATATGTGTGCTAAGCATTTTTTGGAATGATGCCTGTTTCTGTATTTGAAAAATAAGTCGTAATTTCACAAAAAACTGCAAATATAGTCGAAACTAGACTGGTCATGCACAGAACTAGAAGTTTTTATTGTGAATATTAGTCTAGTAACCTACGGTAGCCTAGAGTGGTTCAGGCATTGTGCTGCTAAGCGGCGGTCACGGGTTCGAATCCCGGCTCGTACCAATGAGTTTTTCGGAACTAAATGTACCTACGGAATATTTACCGTTAGCTTTTCGGTGAAGGAAAACATCGTGAGGAAACCGGTCTAATCCCGGTCTAGTTTACCCTCTGGGTTGGAAGGTCAGATGGCAGTCGCTTTCGTAAAACTAGTGTCTATGCCAAATCTTGGGATTAAGTCTTAAAGCGGACCCCGGGCTCCTTTAGGGACATTACCAGGAATAACGCTAGGAGGATGATGATTAGTCTAGTTCCCTATTATATCAATCAAGGACTTAAACATATAAACCTCAAGTAAAGGCTATTAAGGTACTCTTTCATCCTACTTACACTATATCAGGACGATTCCTCTTTTGTTTGCCTGTACGTCACATTACCGCTCTAATCTGATTTATACCATGATCCGGCGCATCGATACAAGTGCGTTCATTTGTTACCAGATTACAACTGGGGTGGTCGACCTGTTGCAGTCGACGTTTTATATTCCCATTTCAGTAACGTTTTTGTCGTTTTGTTGCTTTTAAGACATATGTTGGTTCTACCTTACTACCTTGGATCTATTGCAGAAACAAAATTATATTCTCAAAATAAATTGGATAGGTTTTGTGAAAATTGATAAAGAAAACTATGTTTCCGTCTTTAAAGGTCGTATATTTCTCGCGAGCTTATTAACTAGGCAGAATAGTGTGCTAAGGGCAATTGATAAACTTCGTTAATTAACAAAAATTGTATCAATTGGTAGACTTCCGTGTGTGACTTCTACCACTCAATTTAACAACCTAGACAGAAATAAAAAAGCCAGTGACTCGAATCATCTGAAAGCATCATTAATAACCAGTGACAAGAAGAGTGCCATCTGTGCCCAATTAACCGCACTAACTACGAGGAGGTGCTATGAATTAAAGTTATTAATTGTATCCGCAACGGCTATTTTTGACGGAACAGTTTAAACAAGAGTTGACGCAACCGAAAATAAGAGATTTCGAGGGATCATGTGATCTGTTACTAAGTACCTACTTAGTAGATTTGCAACATTGTATGTACTAGATACCTACACAGTTTACAGTCTTGAAGACTCTAAACTGTTTCACTAGAAAGCGTATAATGATAAGCGCGGTGCACTGTTCAGAAAAAAATATGACATTGATTCAATTGGCGGTCTTTACAAATGTATTACATACTTTAGTCTCTTGTTGCCATTTCATCAGGTAGGTGAAAATGCTAGCGTAGCTTAGGTAGCTAACATGTTTATTTTAATTAATTAATTTAATGCATACAATTAACACTAACAGTCAAGCCTTACGTGTTAATCAGCATAACAATTATTAATAGTTAACATGCATTATTTAATATGAGGTGCAGTGAGGTTATTATTATAAGTACATTTAATTTAAATTTAGAACACATTTCAGTAGAATTTAGTAGCTATACATAAGAGAGATCGAGGGAGTAAAAAATTGATTATCATGTATCGAGTTACGGTGATAAAAGTGGCAAAAACAGTCCTCTAAAGAATATTACTAAACGGATAACATAATTGCAGCCCTATTCAACTTGCCTTTCTTCACAAAGAATTAGAACGCGGGATGTAGTCATTTGGTGCTCTAATCAGCGCCATCTATCGACGCCCTCCGCCCCCAGAAATGACAAACCGCGCGTCGGAAGGGGCCGTGACGACGTTAAATCAGGCGCTTCCGGCAATAAGTCAACGATTAGTGGCGATGCGGGGCCACCGGGCCGTGCCGTGCCGCGCTTTGCCGCTTGCTGATGCCATGGACGGTACGAGGCAAAATATTACTGACACCTTTATTACATACCTTTATGAAGGCAAGACACATCGGGGCTGTCACTGCGTTTTTAGAGGGCCCTACTGGGGAAGTAGGTGGAAGACCGGAGCCACAATAACACCACTACTTACTATGCAGGCATGTGGTGGTAAGTAAAGTCGCCAGAGTTTCCAATAATAATCTGTGTTGAGAGTTAGTGACCTGCAAGAATTTTGTCTGCTATCAGACAGACCGTATGTTTGTTTGCCACCGTTGTAGTACAGGAACAATCTATGTGTATATTTTTTTAAATATTGTATGCGTATCAGGTGACGGCTCGTGATAATTTTCACTGGACAGCCCGGAGCAAAACAATAGACTGTATTTGATGATGTGTTTGGTATAGTAAGAATTTTTAGGCAAGCCGATGGGAATCGGCTTGTACGGGCGCTCCACCACTAATGTTTTTTTAATTTATAAGAACGGTTTACTGAGAATTTGACATCGGCATTAAAAACTACACACCTATTCAATTATTTTTGCATATGATTATGCTCGAAAAGCCTCTCTAACAGCGATAATAGAAGAGAAAGAAGGAACGCGTAAAATAACTAATTAATTTCATTACAGTATCTCAACATGTAAAAGGCGATTAAGAATATTTCTTCAAGGAGTCATGAATGGATTCTGTTAACGAGATCTGCGCCAGCTGTATTAAAATTTTATTATAGTGGATACAAACGCTCTATTAGGGTAGGTATTTAAAGTGTTAGAAATACCCTACGGGTAGCCATAAAGAATGCCTCTTGAAGCTGTCTGGTATGAGATTTCAATAAGCATAACTCGACACCGCCTCGAGCTATCATAGCTCAAGCATATAGCAAAGCAGACCCATAACATACCTGACAACTTTATGCCCGACCGCTCTCCGTCGCTTACTCATCGATTACTTACTGTCCATATATCTCGCTTGAATATAAATGTTCTATTACTTCTGCATTTTGGCTGTGGGAAATCACGGCTAACAAATTATGTATAGAAATTGGAATTTTTACCACGAATCTGTGCAAATTTGGGAGTTGCTCTTTGAATTTAAATTATGCGGTTATACAAAATACATTTTGTTGGGCTATAAATTGTGTTTAATCACATCCCTTACAGGTAACTGATCTTTGATGATGATGTTATATTGTAGGTAAACTCGTTACCGTTATACTACCTTCATAACTTTCGCAACAAAGAACCCGCCAGCGGGCGCCTACGCCGTAGTCGCTTCCCGCTACACACGAGGAAAACCACAGGATCGGCTACGAGCGTAGCGCGTAGCGATTCTTGGTAGCGAAAGTGTTATGCCATTGGTACATTTCCAAAATGGGTTTAGTCAATGATTTGATTGTCTGAAACAATTTTCTTAAGTCTGATTCATTAATTTATTATGAAACAAACAGTCATACAAGGATTTATTTATTCCGAATGAGCACTGTTAAATAAGTTAAAGACAATTTCCAGAACAAACTATCACCAAGTTTCCTTAAGACAGTGAGTCGTTATCGGGCGTCTGCAGCCTCCAGATACCCCTGACAGACGGTCGTTCGGTGTGACTGATGCCCCCCCTTACGCCCCGCTTTTGCCGTCTCGCTCCTAGAACTCCAACATGGCTATTCACAAAACTACCTACATTCGTCATCTTGGTGCCTCACAGCGTATAACAGACTCCTGGATTCATAACAACTATGCATGATCGGAGTTCTGAGTTATATGGGCCAACCAGTATAATACTACATTTTTTTGCGAAACGCTCATAAGCGAGCCGCGAGATGTTTATTGTCACGTCACTATAACTGAGAACCAGGTCACGCAGGATGGACGAGATGTTGGTGACAAATGTGCTGCCGGTGAAGACATAAGCCAGTAGTTATTAGTGTACAAGCAACTGCATTACCCTCGTAGACCTTTACTGCTCTTTTAGTATACCTATTAGTAATATACATGATGGAAAAATAAGTTTTACCTGACAATTTTTTTTAATTTAAATATCAAGTGAAGGAACGGAAAATTGTTAATCTAGCGAGGGACACTGTGGCAATATAGAAAAAAAGGAAGTTAAGTGCTTTCATTTCACCATCCTGTACGAGATAGCTGTCTCAAGACAGCATGAGATGTCTATAACCATTTTTTTTCACATTTTATCAATGGCGGTAAAGTCACATGATTCGCGTTACCCCGTCATGTTAAAATACCGTTGCAGTTCGAAAGTAAATCCAAATATTAAATCAAAGGAAAATATTAAAAAAAGACAGATAAATATTTTAATATTTAGTTTTTAGTTTTTTTTTTTGATTTTTTTCCTTTGATTTAAAATTTGTAATTTTCGTTAGCAGCGTTACTGCTTAAAAAACAAAATTAAAACCAAATAGTCGTAACATTCAGCCCAAAGCAAAAACATAATATAATTGTGTTAAAATGATCCAAAAATCTAAGGAATTTTAAAAAAAAGTACGAAGCTTTTATAAAACTATTTAGTGCAAAGTTCGGACGTGTCATGGCCCCGCCACACGTTGCGCTCGCACGGGACAGTTCGCGCCAGCGACTGTTGTCGCAGATGCTTTGCTCCGAATATTGGATTTGCGAATGAAAATTGAATTTTCACGAGAGATTCGATAGTAGGACGATGCTTTGTTCATTTTTTGGAAAACTTTGAAATGAAAAATGTCGTTATGGTTAACTTGTCGCGATTTCTAGTTGCATTTTAAATTTTATGTCGGAAATATTGATTCACGCGGCGTAAAACTTCGACCAAATTGAACTTAAGGGGCTCCCCGTTCTGAATGACCTTGAGCCTCCGGCTACCCTGCCCCCCGCACAAGCTATCATAATTACGATAACCAACGATGACAGCGCCACGGACGGTCTGACATGCATATCACCGAGATACCACGTAACGTGATGTATGGACTAGTTTCTCACTAGATGGCGCCTTTATTTATTTAATTTCACGTACACTTTACGCATAGACTTATAAAAATTAATGAACAAAAAGTTGAAACCGGATTTTAAAAAGATATTTATATGAAGACATAATTTAGGTTGCCCCTTGAGTAAGTCATGAAAAAAAGACCCTCTTTATGGGAATCGAACCCGGGCCTGTTGCACGTAACGCGTGGATTGAAAATAATACGGTCTACTAGTGACTACTACTGCCAGTCGGAAAGCATAGTATTATGTCAGTTGGGGCAAATGCGACCCTATTAGATATCGGTTTTTTTTCCATAAAGCGGAAACTATGTAATAATGTTAGTAGTTAAGTAACACAATAAGTTAATTGTAAATAAATCATGGAACTTATATTTCTTGTAATCAGAAACTAATGAAGTTAATGAACGCCCTAACGGTACGTCGTATGGTATTTTTGGGATGTCCTGTATAAGGTTTAGCATAAAAACAAGCTTGGGTGCGTAATATAATACTACACTTTAATTCACTGTATAAATAGAGCGTTTCTTTTCTGAAGCACTTATCTATGTGAACCGACCTAAACTATAGATATAAGATTACAAGGGTTTTCCTCTTTGTTACCACCAACCAAGCAAGTTGTAACTTCCTTCCATAATCTTTCTTTCATCTGATACCATCCGGGAAACTACTTTTTTCCCCATTTGTTACCACGTGGGGGGTAACAAAAGTGGGGAAAAGTCCCTGCTGTGACCAGTGGTAAGAACTCGGTGGTAACAAGTACGAATAACCGAGATTTATTACAGTCCAATCCCGCTTAATCTATAAAACATCAATAAATCTTCTTCCCTACCGTCTTTTCTCTATTACTATAAACAAAAGTCGCCACCGACGTCTGTCTGTCTGTGAGCGATAAACGTAAGAACTACTAAACCGATTTAGTTTCAGTTTAATGCTTGATGTATAGTGCCATATTAGGCGGGTCGCTAGTTAGCTAGACCCTGTTGATTATCGGTCTGGCTGCTTGTTGAGTGTTCTTTTTTTTCCTTCCTTTTTATAGCTTCTTGGATCGGTGGCGGATCTCTAATAAGCTCTTTAAGCTCGGGTCATGTAGAATGTGGTTAATTTTGCTTTCATCTTGTTTTGCAGAAAAACGTCATCTTTCAATATGAACTCTACCGTTAGAGGTTCGTGTTCATTGAACCACAAGCAAATATAAATTTTAATAATATAAAATAATCGAAATAAAATAAAGGTCAATTTTGCTCATTAAGTTTCTTTCCAATTGCTTACTACATAAAAAGACGTTGTTAACGCGCCGCGGGGGTTACCTGCCTATTCTTTGCGAATCGCCGCACCGGCCTCTGATTCATCGTGCGGGGGATATTATTGATAATTAGTCGATTACTTGGGCACCGACGCCGATAAACCATACCGACTCATTTAACATAAAAGACACCGCTGAAACAATAATGCGATTTTATGTTATGTGTTCACCATGAATTATATATTTCAAACATGTAGGTACTTTTTTATGTCGCTTATACAGGCATGTCGCTTTTATGGCGCTTATTATATGACATTTTAATCAGTGTCCAAATTCAAGTATGAAATTCTTCAACAAAAATTCTAAATACGTGTTTATTTTGTTTCATATCATTCAGTACAAAACTTTTTAGTAATTGCTGCTTAAAGTTATCCCAAAAAAACCTTACCGCGCGGGCACCTCAGCAGGGGGCTTGCAATGGGCGGGGCGCGGCGCGTTAATAACCTAGCGCTCGCTGAACCTCAGGTTCCAAGTCAGTCGAGGGCCGGCACCGCGCGAGCGAGCACACGTGCGTGTTGTGACCTGCCGCTGCTGCCGACTTAAACGCGACCGCGCGCGCGCACCTAGGTAATGACGTGTTATTTTATAATTAAGATATTTTTTAAAACATGTTGAAAACAACAAACCGCCGCAGCTGCTCGGTTGTAATTAAAATATCTTTATTAAACAAGTGTGTCTTGTCTGTTGTCTATCCTTTCCTTTCCTTACCTATATGCAGCACTTTACCAAATATTGTCTACCTTTCCGATTCTTATATAGAAAAACGTATTGTTATAGGAAAATCATGGCAGTCACGTCGTTTTGTGTAAGGAGCACTTTTCGAGTGAAAACGCAAACTTTTTGAGCTAGATACGAGTATACTCTTAAAAAAGTTTGTATAAAAGTACCTACGGAATCCTAAACAGAGTAGGTACTTTATTTATTTATTTATTTAAACTTTATTGCACAAAACAAAAATGATGTACAAATGGCGGACTTAATGCCAAATGGCATTCTCTACCAGTCAACCATAAGGACAAACAGAGACACTTAAAATTGGTGCAGAGTAAATGATCAATATTTAGAGCTTAGTACAGACTTATAAAAGCATAATCCTACATATATAAAATTACAAAATTACATATTATTACTTATATACAAAATACTTATCTTAATACAACCGTAGGTACCTATGTTTTTTGAACTTACTTGTGAATTAACTTACGAATTAAAACTTCAAAAGTTAAATAGAATTAGATAATAGAGAATAGAGAAGTGGCAGATCAATTTTATGTGTGGTGTTATTCATAATGACGCTGACATACACTGTATGTGAAGTAGCATGTACTAAATTAATATCGGTTCACTTTACTCAAGCGGCATCTGGTGAGCATTTTTTGCCTTCATTGATGTAATCTTGGCGTGACAGCCCTAGCTCTACACGTGCCGTGTGTGAATGAATACAAGTTATACGATAGACAGAGATGCACAGAGTAGGCACGTTTCTTATGCCTAAACGTCGTTTTTGCTAGGAAGTGCAATTTCTGTACTTGTACTATTACTTATTCTGTGACCTCAGCGGGTAGTAAGGTTTGCGCACGGCACGCCTCCCCTGCCTCGGCCTCGCCCCGCTCCGCGCGGTACTGAATGCCCAGTAACCATGCTGTACGGATAATTCTTTTGGGATAGACAATTTATAAATTAAAATCAAATCAAATCAAATCATTTATTTCGGAATTGTTTCCATAATTCGTTAGTAATAAAGGTCTTAATAACTATGTTAGTAGGTATTATATTACTATTCACAAGTCGTCAGTTGGATGCCCTATGCAACCTATCCCAGTGGTATAGGAAAGGACCATCCAGGCGCGCCGCCACCGTCTGCAGGAGGCTGTTCGGGCTGCCGCGCAGGCGCCTCAGCAGGGACGCGACACGCTTACGCATTATGGCGTGAAACCCATCCGTATGCGCATCGCAAAACATCCCTGATGCACAGCAATGGCGCGGCAGCCCCAACAGCATCCTAAAACCATTATTATATTGGACGCGTAGGGCGCTGTAAGCCTTTTGGGTATAGTTGATCCATAGGCTGCAGGTGTAAAAGGATTGGCAGAACGCCTTAAAAAGGGTGATCTTAACGCCTGGCAAACCTACGAATCAACATGTTGCTCCTGACTGACAGCGCCATACGCTCCCTCTCCACGTCCTTGTTGTCGCTCAGAGTCTCCGTGACCCAATGGCCCAGGTATTTGAACTCCATTACCATTTTCAGAGATGTGCCGTATAGGTAAGCCGGTGGAACTCGTTGATAGCATTTGGCCCCCGCCTTAAATACCAGCAACACACTCTTGGAAGTATTATACCTGAGCCCATGGGACTCTGCATACTCTTCGCAGACCCTGAGCATCTTGTTGAGGGCATTGACTGATGGGCCCAGGAACACCATGTCATCTGCATAACTAATGTATTCACAAATGTGCCATCCACTGAGCATCCAGTCATAGTGTTGCTGAGCTCATCAATCAACCGATTAACATACAGACTGAAGAGTTTGGGCGATGACAAACCCCCCTGTCTCACTCCACACTCCAGCCTGTACGAATCTGTAAGCGAGTCGGACCATCTGACAACATTTTTCTGGTGACCATACGAGTACCTAAACAATTCAGTCAACTCACAGGGCAGGCTGGTATCAGGGTACAGTTTCTGCCATAGTTTATCATAGTGCACCAAGTCGAAGGCTTAAAAATACCTACCAGTTTTTTTCAAAAATGGACATTATTAGTGATACCAAATGTCTACAAAAAATTTAGACACTGATTAAAATGTCACCCTGTATAATTCAACTGATAAGGCTAATAATTCATCCCAATATTATAATCAGGTACCAACAGTCAATACGCGTAGTGTAAGATTTATAAGTTTTAAAATCTGTGGTATAGGAGATAATCTTTGAACTACTTACCTATCAGATTTTGTTTAGCATGTTTGCCCATTTAACAGTCTATGCAAGTAAGCAACCTTTGTAAGTAATGTATCTTTCTGAATAATAAGCTATCCTACCACCACTTTGCGCCTCAGGGCAGCAGGCACGAACAACATGCTCAATACAGAAACTTACCTCTCCTAGAACACCCCCAACGCACTAACTCGCTTCAGAAATCCAAGTTGCGATACCTACTGCATTAAATATGCTGCTCTATGGGGAGCTCCTCGATAAGTGTAGATACTCGGTGTGTCTTGTCTTACGTATTGTTAGCTTCCATAGCCCAGTTTCGCATAGATAACATACTATTTTAAAGTTAGACGGATCTCTTGGTAGTTCAGTCGGGAGCATCTTATGTGAGTCAATTGTTTAAGTAACCTTTCAAGCTATAAGTTTAATTTAAAGTTTGTATCGTATCAGTTTTTCATCATCATAAACTTAAGAGCCGGGCTCTTGTCGGTGGAGTAATTATTTCTCCATAATAGGGAATATTAATGTGGTGGTTTCCCCACTTGCCTTCCACATTGCAATCGCTAAACTATAAGTGGCAGTGAGCGGGGCACATAGCACGTAGAACCGATGGCCGTTGGGGGCGGAAAAGTTCTTGAGTGGCGACCAACGTACCCGAAGGCGCGGCGTGGGTCCCCCACAAGGTGGACTGACGACCTGGTAAAGGTCGCGGGAGTCCGCTAGATGTGGGTGGCGCAGGACCGGTCACTCTGGCACTTAATGGGCCTATGTCCAGCAGTGGACGTATTTCGGCTGATATGATGATGATGATGATGCATTAATTTCCCTTATGAGCTTAGTTATATCCAATCCAACAGAAAATATCATTTTTGTATAGTACTTGAGTACACTACAGTAGGCTACAGCCTAACAACAGCGTAGGAGTTGTCCGCATTTTTTTTCTTTTGGTCGATGCCCAATTTAAGGAGGTGCCTGAGGCTACCTAAATTTTCGTCTTCAGAGGTAATCGTGCAAAAAGTAGGCAAACATGCCTGTAGCATCAGTTAGGCTAAATTTAAATCATAATACGTACGTACTACATTATTATACTAAAATCATATTATTATTGCTGCATGCGTTACTCCGGCTAGAATATGCGAACAGCATGAAAAAACAAGCTTAAATTTTGCGCTGAAAGTAAAGTGCTGCTCTGTTCTGAAATAAACTAACAAGCTTCGTTAAAGGAATTTTACTAAACACAATACTAATATTGTGTTTAGCAAAGCCAAGGCTTCAAGAGCTTATAAGCTTTCAAGAAAACACACTGGAAAAATAAAGTCACAATATTTTAGTTACGAAGTACTGGGTGATTTTAGAGCAAATTAACTTAACTTTCACCAAGTACATTACGAGTATTTCAACTTAAAATAATTCATAGCGTGTATTAACAAAAAACATTACATATTGTCAATAGTTTCGCGCAATTATATATTGAATTAAATATCTGAAAGGCTGAATTTCACTTCGCTCTTTAACTAACTTGCCAATCATTCGCTTCGCGTGCCACAAAGTCATAAAGGGCCGAGCCCCCGCGATGTGCGGCTCAACTGATAACGCTGTCGCCAACTGATAGCAGATACTTTATAATTATTGCATCAACTTCCTTATTTATAGGAGAGGGTTAGTTTTAAGCAGTCAAAATATATTCTAACCGGGGTCGGAGGAAGTCATTAGTATGTTAAATACACGCTATCTGGAATGTGCATGTCGTTGATGCTGATAAGCTAGTTGGTATCACAGGTATTTATCATCGTTTACAACAAACATTACAACCCTAGCACTAGCTACACTCCAGCCATACTTATACATCCCGGCTATACTTCATCATCATATCAGCCGAGAGAGGCCTTCCAAAACAGTGCCACAATCAAAATGACCGGTCCTGCGCCACCCGCATCCAACGGACTCTCGCGACCTTTACCTGTTACCTACATCGTTTAACTTACTCAAACAATCATCAAACCGACAAAATTGAATTAAAATTAATTAAACAAAAGTACCCCATAGCACTCACAATATACCTTGAAAAAAAAAAACATAAAAAAGGAAATTCGTTTTCACACTTCATCTAAACGTAAACACGGCGCGACGAGTTGTCAGAATCAAACGCCTAAATCTGTCACTGACAGCTGAGTTATCGGCGAAAACGTTCCCCGCGACGCGTGATATGTTATTCGGGGTCAAAATATGCGGGATATGATAACCGCGACAATCCCGCGTGTGGGCGGGCGGGGGGTTGTAACATTCCGCACGATCCGCAAATGCGAACACGCGCTGGAAGAGTTTGCGCCGAAATGTTCCCGTTACTTTGTTGTCGGAATACGAATGGGCCGGGATTAGAGATTGAGCTATCAAAGATTAAACTCTTAGACCACTTCAGCTGTAATACAAAGTTTTTTCAGACTTTAGTTAGAGGCTTCGTGTTCTCCCGCAACGATTATTATACTACATTTCGACTTTCGAAGTTAAATGCCTTTTTAGAAATATAGGTTTTTCGCACCATGACTTTTCATGATAATATTATAAATTTTCCTGTCATATTTGTTTTGTGACAAATAGCTATTTTCATTATCATCGGTACGTCACATAACATTATTGTTTAAGTCAACACACGTTCGCCTTAACCTGCCTACGTTTTCCCGCACTACAGAAATCCTTTATAAGAAAGTTCAAGGTCATACTTGAGAACAATGGAAAGGGCAATGCTCGGAGATTCTCTCTCCAATATACCTAGTAACAGAACTAATATCGACGACCGCTTTAGCCTAGTTGGTAGTGACCCTGCCTACGAAGCAAGAGGTCCTGCGTTCGAATCCCAGTAAGGGCATTTATTTGTGTGACGAGCACGAATATTTGTGCCTGCTGAGTCATGGATGTTTTCCATGTATATAAGTATTTATTGATCTATATAAGTATGTTTATCCTCGTCTAGCACCTACCCATAGTATAAGGCTCTGGTTAGTTTGGGTCTAGATCGATTTGTGTAAGATTGTCCCCTAAAATATTTACTTATTTATTTATATAAGCAGCAGGATACATATACTTAACTCGTACAGACCAAGGAATTTAACACGGCCGAGAACATGCTAAAAATGTCAGTTCCAGTTCTAACAATGCCATCAAGGTAGCTTCGAATGTGATGTAAATTCGGACACAAACAGACTGACCGATTGTTTATAATATCCGCGCGAGCCAGCTGCGGTTCCCGCGCCAGACAAACTTTGACTTGCTAATGTTGGTTGTTTCAGCAAGTGATCGACGATATGTAAGTGTCGAACCGTTCGAATTGTCTGTGCAGGTATTAAGGCCTCCACACACTGAACGCGGGTCGGGCGCGGCGCGGGTCAGTATCTCTCTCACTACCAACGCATTTAATATCTCTCTCCCTATCTCTATTACACAACAACGTGGGCCCGCCGCGGGCCCGCGTTGCTACCGCGGTGCGCTACTGTGCGATAGAGACGCCGCGCTTCTGTGCGAAAGAGATAGAGATACCGTCGACTCGCGCCGCGCACGACCCGCGCTAGGTGTGTGGAGGCCTTAACTGTTCGGCACCTTAGAGGCAGCTACAAAAGTGTCAGAGACGGTTGGCTGTGGTCTGTGTTGGAATATTTGTTTCTGATGGAAGATTTCTATGTATTTAAGTATTTACTCATACGAGTATATACATCGTCGTCTAGTACCCATAACACAAGCCTTACTGAGCTTACTATGGGACTAGGTCGATTTGTGTAAGATTGTCCCCTACTATTTATTTATTCGTATAGAGATCACTAAAATCTCCTTACCTCAGGACTAACCTATCAACAAATTTAAATCTGTCACGTAGCATATTGCTTGTTTTATCCTTACGAAAAAAACCGAACGGATTTCCATTTCAAATGCAAGGGTCGGGAGTGTGGGACTGCAGGCTGAATAACTGAAGAGCCGAGCGCGGTAACCAGCGAGTGCCGCGCCGCTATGAAACCTGTTCACACGGACGGCTGTGAAGCGCACTCGCGTTTTGCAAATGTAGTGCGGTTTGAATGACTTCATGTAATCATTAAAAAAATATATATATATTAATATTATTAATATTATTTATTAAAATATGGTATTTACTAGTGCAGCTTATGGATTAACCAAATTTTTTTGATTGAATCGTTTTTGCACCAAAGAAGAACTTATCGTACAAAACGCGGAGTTAATGCCGTAAGCTTACTGTACTAGTCAATCTTAAAAGATGTAGGTATTGTATTAACTCGGAGACTTGGCAAGTTACTAGCTCAGTTAGTCACAGTGCCACCACGTAAAGGAAAACTAAACGTTATAAAGGTGCCGACCGAAAAATGCCATGTGTTGATTATTTTTAAATCATCACAAGTAATTTCTTTACTAAGTTTGTAATTTAATTGCTTTTTTATGTATAATTTTTCTTCTTCTTAAATTATTATTCATTTAACAAAATTGTGTTTAACATTGTTAAAGTTATTATGGTTGCGTGCTGCAATGTTAATACCTAAAAAAACCTGAGGTCTAATCTCTCGACGACTGCTTCAACGAATTTTTTTCAAAAGGGTCAGTCTCATTAGTGCGTATATTTTGTTTTACGAAGGTCCAAGACTTACGAAAATTAATACGAAAACTTAACTATCCGCTGTCATTGGCGTAATCCACATTTGGTGACATCTTGCATTGTGTGGAATACTCATCCTACCTTGTCTAGTTCAGCACAACATCTGAAACCGAGTTACGTGCTAAGTCTTCTTAACGCCGAGGTGCGACACGCGTCACACAGATCCCGCCGAAGTGTCAAGAGTGAGCTGAATACCAAACTAGCGGAGATTCGCTACGTGCTCGCACTAACGTCTGTCACTGCTACGCAATTTGCGTATTGACAGTGCTTTACGTAAATTACTTGTACGGTAAAGGAATAGAGATGCTTGTTTTTTTAGTATGGGAAAAATCTGTGTTAAATCTTGTTAATGGGGCTGGGACACTTCGTTAGGTTCAATTGGACAACTTTGTTATGATTGGCCAATGCGACAGCTGCGTTTTGACAACATTGTTAAATCTTACTATAAGCGTCCCAAACCAACGACCCATCTTTAAATACCAAGGGGAGATTGCAGCACATAGTAAGTGATTGAATATTATGACAGAACAAAGAAACCATCGCTTAAATGTAATTAGTGCGGAAATAAGGTTGTTTTCGCATTTTTTATTCAATACTTTCACACCAAACACGAGGAGGCTCGTGCATTCTATATCGCAAATGGACATTTCAGACATGTAAATTATATGCTACGAATTAAAACAAACAAAACTATATGTGTTTTCCCATAGATAGACTGCTAAGCCTCACCGAAATCGAATCGGACCGGTAAGCCAATAGCATATGAAAAGGGACATGTGAATCGGCTTTGGTAATTCGGGAGACAATACGGTGAGGGGTGTTTTAGTGGGAGGCGGGAGTCTTGTCGCGCGCTGAATACAAGACGACTCATTAGGGATCGCTCGCGGCCGGCAGGTGGAACCCGCGAGCGCGTCACGGAGCTCCAAGTTGCTGGAAATTTGTGAGAGTAACTTAGCTCTCGAACATGGTTGTGTGTGGTTCTAGGAATAAAACATATTTTATTCTACGGCATTGAAGTATAGGCTTATTGGCGTTTTTTGAAATAGTGGAACGTACAAATAGAGGTGTAGTCACCTGAACACCGTTGAAAGTGACGCCTGATGATTGTTTGAATAATATGGTAAACAAGCCTTGTTATATATTAAGTAATAATGAGAAATTCCTTAGCAACTCTTTTACGATTCGCCAATGCAATTGTTTCAGCCAATTAACTACACCAATTGTTACACGAGCGCAAATAAATCTCCAGATGTAAAGAACAAAAGGGAATATATAATTTGCTCGTGATTCTTTCATTATTTGTACACTACCTTGTTTTAATACTGATTCGAGTGGTGACTGCGATTATGACTTTCACAGAAAACAATACAATAATGATGGTTTAGAAGTCTGTATATTATGGCCGCCGGATTGTACTTAGGCCTGGAAAGAGTTAAACGGTTAAGTATGAAAATCATAGTACTGTGATAACGTAGGAATGAACATACATTACTGTGGATTCAACTGTGGAAGCTACGGTAGCCCAGTGGTTTAGGCATGCGGCTGTCAAACGGCGGTCGTGGGTTCGAATCCCGGCTCGTACCAATGAGTTTTTCGGAACTTATGTACGGAAAATGATTTCATATTTACCGTTAGCTTTTCGGTGAAGGAAAAACATCATGAGGAAACCTGCATACACCTGCGAAGAAATTCAAAGGTGTATGTGAAGTCCCCAATCCGCACTGGGCCAGCGTGGGGACTACTGCCCGTTCCCTCTCATACATGAGAGAAGGCCTGTGCCCAGCAGTGGGACGTATATAGGCTGATGATGTGTGATGTGACTGTGGATTCTAGCGTCTAGCTTTATGTCGTATTTGTCCGCTCAAACTACTCTTTTTCTATTCCTCCATTTCAATATGTATTTTGATGATACAGTCTCAT
This sequence comes from Epinotia demarniana, assembly GCA_945867215.1. Taxonomy (NCBI): domain Eukaryota; kingdom Metazoa; phylum Arthropoda; class Insecta; order Lepidoptera; family Tortricidae; genus Epinotia; species Epinotia demarniana. The sequence continues at coordinate 15,199,294 of OX244261.1, forward strand.
TATTCAAGGCAATGACTTTCCAAAATATCCGCTACCTAATGTAATTTATTGAGTAATAATCGCGGAGTCACCACTCGATTCCAATAATCACTCGCCGCACGCGTCGTGATAGCTCGTCGTTTCGTTAAACAGGGGGTCTATTTCACTCGACTATGTTTTGACTCGATTATGTTTGTTGCATTCATCGTTCTAACACGAAATGCTTAGCGCGCGAGCCTACTTGTTCGCTAAACATCATAATCATAAGACAGGTTAAAGTTCATATGACAGGTTAGCCTGAGCTATTATTTGCACGGAGAAATCGTTAAATACGTTTTCTAAACGATATACAGAGACCAAAAATGGGGTGTGAACTGATCAAAGGCATAAACACGAGCTATCTCGCTTCCGCGCATGACATTGCTCATGAGATAATTTAACACTGACAAAATACCGACATGTGAGGAAATCTTTGCGACATCAGAAAGCTAAAATAATGCCGCGTACCAATCCCGCCCCGCCAAGTCACGAAAAGTATTGCCAGGTTATCAGTTCATGAAAATACTCAATGTTACTCGAATCGTTACCGAAATTACATTGGTATTGATTGCGAACTTTCACCTTCTAAAGCGCTCTTTACTATCGTTTTCCCGAGTATTTTCTGAGATAAGAGCGAGTTCGTTGGCCCGTGCCGATAGCAATCCTGCATCGCAGACTCGTGTAGTATAACGAGTAGAGATTGCTCTAAACAATGGACAATGGAAGCTTCTATACTAAATCATTAAACTATTTAGTGTTAAGGGGATGCTTCGAGACGAGTAAACGTCAAAGAGACACTTATGACTTCCTCACACGAGAAAGCGAAATCCATTACCGGTAATGGCTTTTTTGAACAAACTTCAGATATTGTGAAGTTTTATTCATATTTCTTTAAGTGACATTTTAGATAGGTTAAAATTAAACACCATTATTTAAATTTGTTTGTGTCGATTAATAGTGTAAGCGTATTCTTTGCGTATGCTGAGTTAAAAAGGAAATTAAAGATTATAATTGTATCGAGGAAATTTAACCTAAATGAGACCAACAATATATTGATTTAAACTTTCACGATGCTCACACATTTTTTTAAATAACCGGGACTCAATCGCGTATAATTAACTTATTTATTTAAAAGATGTATTATGTTTTTAGAAGATGTTGATAACCCGCTCAAGCCAGTTGTCCCGTGACCATGAATGTTGTGACACATCCCAGCCTATTAAGTTAATTATACGCGATTGAGTCCTGTTTAGTAAAACTAATGAGACAAACAATCTTATAGTCAAGTCAATCTAATCATATATCTGAAAATCAGCCTTAACTGTTCCCTAATTTGGTCAGAACAGCGTTTTAAGGAACTTATTTTTTCCAATGAACGTCCGTAAGTAACTAGTGAAGCCATGATAAACCAAAAGAAAAACTATACTTATCGTCGTCATATCAATTTTATCATCCCAGTGTATTCACTGGGATGAAAGGAAATATTGTGATATTCCACGATCATTAAGGATTATACGAGTTATTCATTTACCCTCATTTATACCCTTGAAAATTAACCTACGGGTAGTCACCCAAGATGGGACAGCGATTTAATGTTGGAAACTCCCGCAAAAGGAATTTAATGTTTCTAAAGTAAAAGTAGGTGTCTTTCTTCAACAAATTCTTAATTTCCAACTACAAACTTTCTAGTTTCAACTGTAACATACATTCACGCAATTAAATGTAAACGTACCACAATACCGAGCGCAAAACAAAAACAACTTTGCTGATTAAAGAAAGTTTACCAACAAACACTAGTACCTATCTACCTAACTATATATCTATAGCACCGTAAACTCGAAGCAATAAGCATCTCAGACCGGGCAAAAACTCCGTGCGAGTTTTTCACTGCGATGCAGCACTCAGCATTACGTACTAACTGCGTCCGGACCATTTGTGGATACGAATATAAGATCGCAATATAATCACTTTAATTAATGAGACTATATATTTTACGCCGTATCACTAGGCACTGAAAGTTATGTATTGTTTATATCTTCATCTATCGACAGGCATAATTCGTTTGTATTTTTTCTAAGTCTGCGTCCACATTGCGTTCAGATTCAGAGCGAGCAGACATACAGACATTGACAAAATATCCGAGATCGCATAGAGTCGTACAATCATGCACATAGCATAGCATAAGCGAAACCGGTCCTCATTTTTAAAATTTCACCACGGGCGAACGATACTCGATATTGTTCGGCAAAATGTTGCAAAAGATGCAGCTAAAGGTCCTTTGATATCGCACTGTACACTGTCCGCTGAGTAGATAAGTTCTAACCGCAAGAAGAAGCTAAGTAATTTTTGTGATATCGTATCACTCTTCGTATTCGATTCAAGTATCGTATCGCTCTCCAAGCTAAATAAATCGAAGTCAGTTTCCTAACGATGTTCCCTAATATACAGAAGGTAGTTGTTTTGAACCAAACCTCCTACAACGACGCCGCAAAAGCTTAATCTACAACATTCCCTAGCTAAAATATTTTACAGGTAATACATCGTTCCCCAATATCTGAAATTGTTTGTTTCCCAAGATCTCTCAAGCTGATTTAGATTGACAAGATTGATTTAGCTAATAGGATTGAAAAAATTACAGATGTCTTGGTTCTTAAATTTGGCGTTTTTTGAATTTGAGAAAGAAAACAACTAGACCTAAAATGCCAATATAATTGGAAAAAATAATGCTTTTCATAGAAAGATGAAATGCGATGCCTTTCCAGATGCGACAAAATGTACTACAACACAACACAATATGTCTATCTTGAATACCTACTGTCCCAATTAAAATTAAAATGCTTTTTAAGGTTTACAGACTAAATTCTATCTTGATTAGGTAAAGGAAAGAGGGAGGGAGGGGGAGGGAGGGGGGATTTATATATTATTTTTGAACCAGCAATTTTCGGACTACAGCAGTGTTGATTGCGATCCGGCAATCAACGTATATCCGTGTACGCCTTTTGTTCAGGCAAAGACAAAATATGTTTTTCGTATTTCAAGCTGCATTTTAATTAGATGTTACCACGATGTTACACTAGATATTCTCTTGGAGCATAAAATGTATAGTGCTTAATCCCAAATTACAAAGCAGATTTCCGAATAACTTCAAACATAGATATGTACTCTACACTAAAGAATGTTACATTACAGACTGCATTATGTGAAAATTTTGCCTCGTGTGAAAATAAACTGTATTTACTTAATAAAACGAATAGTAATAGACACAAACAACCTCTCACCTTGAACGCATTATATTCTCAGTTTTTGCGAGTGTATGCAAAAATGTATCAAGGAAGTTTCCTCAAACAACAAAAACGGATAAACAGTAGCTACCGTTTTTTTTTAGATCAAAACGTACTTATAAACCGTCTAGTCACATATTCAACAGCACTTATGCTGATGTACCTACGACTGAAAAACGCTATGATAAACCATTATATTCCATGTTCCCGCGATTTTTGCAAAGCGCGTCCCGTCGGGACCGCCATCAGAAACAGACGCCCATTTGCCGTCGACAACTCTTGTAATACACCACAATAGCGAACATTTTAGCATGTCTATTCTGTGCTTAAGACCGGTCCGACCACTGCGTCTGTCTGCACATATTTGCATGCGCGGATGATACGGAGGGGGCAACTTAATTTGAGAGATTTACTGAAGATGTGGAGTTCCGAGTGAGATCGCTTCCAAAATGAAACTATGCTGCACAGAATATTGCGCCGTACAGTATTTCAATAGAAATGAAAATTGATTACCAGACAAAGTGGATGAGTTTGCTCACTCTTTCACTTGCACGATGTGTTTGAGATGGATTGAGGCGGTGCGAGTTTAATCATTCGATTTCGGGCAATATGACGCGAACATCAAATTCATTGTGGGTAGTAGGTGTTAAAATTTATAACAAATTGAGCCCGGAAGTCAAAGAGGCTCCTTCTTATGAGCTGTATGTTAAAAAGCTGAAGCAGTTTTTAATGGATAATGTTTTTTACAGTGTTGACGATTTTTGTAAATATAGGAAATTAGTATAGGGACATTTTAATTAATATTGTTATTCAGGTATGTTATTAATATTGTATTATTCAAATTTTAAATTGTAATTAATGTTTTGTATAATTATTGTTTTACTTCTTGTTGACTTGTGCTGTTATTAGGCATTAAATGATTTGAATTGAATTGAATATATGTTAGTCATAACTTTTGAACTCACTCATATTATATTACTTAATGGGTAATTCTTATATGGTGTGCACTACGCCCTATCTATTTAGAAAACACACGGTAAATTTATACCATCACGTCGTGTATTTACGCGTCTCGTGCCTTAAAAAGTCGTTTTCCCGCGTGCAACACGGAAAACACTCTCGAAACGAAATTATCTCCAAGTGGAGGGTGTGTGAATGGTATTTATTTGCAATCAAGGGAGGGGGAGCTTAACTGCGTTTAGGAGTTTTGCAATTTTATATAAAGACAAAGAGGATTAGTTGGGGCCCGAATCTTTGTAAAGTGCAGAATTTTAAAACAGGTACTTTTCTGAGTGAAGTCGCACTTATTTTGATGAAAGGTCGTTGGCATTCAAGTTGTTTGGGAAAGCATCATCTAGTTAGTTTACAGGTTCAGAGTGTAAGTACTTAGCTCAATGTAGAAGAAAATATAAACATCAATATAATTATTACACTATCAGATAATGCTCCAAAGTTAGTTACCCAAAATATATTTTGCCGTTTAACGTCCATGACATATGATTTTTTTTTATAAATACCACTCACCCGAGATGCTTCACATCGAGTAAATTTTGCTTTGATTTTTTGTCCTGACCATAAGTTTTATTATACATATATTAGGTACAATGCAAAGGAATTACTACAAAAATTGTGGGTAACTCAAACATCACTCCTACGAACGAGAGTATGGATCAGTGTTGGGCGTAATTAATTACTTTTTGTAATTAATTACCAGTTAAATTACATGTAATTCAATTACAAGTAATTGCAATTACATGTAATTGAAATTACTTGTAATTGAAATTACTTGTAATTGGTAATTGCAATTACATGTAATTTGTAATTGCAATTACTTTTTGCTCAATTACTTTTAACTGGAACTTCGATATCTCTCTAACGACACATGTTAGAAAAAAGTTTACTTGACAGTTTGTGCTTATTTTTGCGCGTTTTTTATAGTGAACTAAAAAAAAATATTGTTTCGTCCAAAATTATCTAAGTCCTTAAATAGATTCGTTCGACCATTGTGGTTGAGCATAACGATGAAAAGAGCAATTTTGGGAAAAAAATATGTAACGTTTTGTGCTTGTTTTTAAGCATTGTCTTCGATAGAAAAAAACAAAAACCAAAAACTAAGAAAAATTTTTTTTATGGTAATTTCACTGTCCTAGACAGCACCGCCGTCTAACACATCGAGTATATCGTTGAAAAAAGCGATTTTGGGGAAAACTTTATATGATATTTTGTGATTGTTTTAAGCATTGCTTTCAATAGAATAAAAATAAAAACCGAAAACTAACAAAAACATTTTTGATGGAAATTTCTCTGTCCTTTGATCCATCGAAGTTAAGTAGGTACATCGTTGAAAAGAGCTATTTTGGGAAAAAGTTTATATGACATAATATAATTCTTTTTAGGCATACTTTACGACGCAATTGAAAAAAACCGGCAAGTCGTTAAAATAAAATTATTGTTAGAAATTTCTCTTAGTCCTAGATAGCACCGCGCCGTGCGTGCCGCGCACATTGAGTTGAAGTATATCGTTGAAAGAAGTGATTTTGGGGAAAACTTTATATGACATTTTGTGATTATTTTTAAGCATTTTGTACGACCGAATTAAAAAAACACTAAAATGTGAGGAAATAATTTTATAAAAAATTTCCAAGTCCAAAATATACTCGAACATTGTGTTAGAAAAAAGTAATTTGTAATTGAAAAAGTAATTAATTACCAATTTTAATTACAAAATGTAATTGGTAATTGAAATTACAAATTACATTTTGTAATTGTAATTTGTAATTGAGGCTTCAATTACTTTTTCCATGTAATTGCAATTAGTAATTTGTAATTCAATTACTTTTTGCCCAACACTGGTATGGATGTATGTGAAAACAAAGTGATTCACAGCTGTCAAGCAAAAGTAAACTTTATGACATAGCTCGCAAGTGTTATTGTGACTGAATTGGAGTTCACATAGAGGAAATTGCAACTCTGTACGAACACAATAGGGTTGAATTTCCCATTTTATAATGCAGTCACTGCAAATATCGTGTTGATGGACATTATACTTTATGACATGGCGTTAAGACGCTAGTGCGGGGTGCATAAAGCTGTCGTTGCATTGTGTTGCCACGAGATGAATGGAGGTTACGAGATGTGCTTTGATCTGCATCGCACGTGCGGACATCATTTGTAGATTATGTCAATAAATAATAACTGGCTTCAACGTGTTATATCGTGTCAACGAAATCAGGGACTCAATTTGTTTAATTTAAATGACAGGTTGTGACATGGCGACTAACTGTGCGGATATCGTATGGAAATTTGTTATACATGTTACATAAAAATCTTAAAAGTAAGGTTAAAAAAAGGTATCAGTCCAAATGCGGGGGGAGAGCAGCACCATTTTCAAAGCCGAGCCATCTGGCTTCGGGTTTAAAGCGGTATGGAAATTATGATAGTAAATTATTAGTGGGGGGGGTGTTCAACGTCTTTTACTGTGTCAAAGGAAAAAACCGGTCAAGTGCGAGTCCGACTCGCGCACCGAGGGTTCCGTACAAACTAGCAATTAACTCAAGGTAAGGTAAATGTCCCAATATTTGTTAAATTATTTACTTATTTTAACCCAACCAAACAGAATTCAATTTCAAACAACGAGTAACTTTTACACCAACACCATCAAACTACCAAGACAATTGAATCGCGATTTTTTTTGACCTGCTATTGAAATATACCCGTCCCATCTCCATTCATTCTAGAAAAATCTTAACAACGCGAATGGGGTCAGCGCCGTCTATCGGCCCCATTTGGTACTAACGTGCAAGGGCAATCAGCTTAGTATGTATGTTGCTGTTTTAGCGATTATTGTTAATCACGTGTACCGATCTCGATTATTATTTTTTAATTTGAAATTAGGGTATTTCTATTATAGTCTTATAGGAATTTCAAAACAAAAAAATACTTCTAAAGTTGATTAAATTGCAAACTTAACTAGGAAATGATTTTTGTAAATAAAACAAAAAATATGCTATATACAGAAAAAAAAAAACATTTCCCGTAATATTTATGTTTATCCTAATCACAAGTAATTATTTCAAATTTTTCGCTTGAATAACTTCGGAGATAAGGGGGGGGGGGGGAATGGTATTTTTTTTTAAATTATCCTATATATTAAAATTTTTCATTTTCCATGCACGTGGATGACTCTCATTTAAAACCATTCCAAATTTCAAATTGATACCTTAAGTAGTTCGTGAGATATTTCACTTTGTGACAGACAGTCAGACGGACGGAGTCGCACCATAAGGGTTCCTTTAGTACCTTTATTGGTACGGAACCCTAAAAAATACAAAAACAGCACGTGTGCACGAAGTGTACACTTTCTGACTACCTTGATGAACGGTTATGTAAACCTTCAGACAATTTGTCTATAAAATTGAAATAGAACTACATGAAATTTGATCAGGCTACTAATTGCCTAAAAAAAGCAATTAAGCCGGATCGATTGAATTAGGGCAGATATTGACATTAACGTTGCAATTAACTGAAATCACAAGTGTGATATACCACCCTAGGTATACATATACTACATTATTATACATTAACTAGGGTGTAATTTACTTCGTACAGTGTAAGACTAGTTCATAAAAACAGCTTATAGTGGTTAGACACCGCGACATTTAACACCGATACAAACGCTATTCAACATCAATTTTATCACTGCAAAAGGTCACCGCGTAAGACCAATCTTTCTATTATTCCTTTACCCAAACTTAGAAGTATCCATGTAGTTCCAGAGACACTTTAAGAGATTTGACAACGATAGAACCTTCGCCGGTTTTTCAACGGCGATATTTGACAGAAGCGACCTAATTACCATTTTAACGTCTCTGCCATTTTGATCTTGGCAGTTACAGACATGTTCCCTCTTGTCACATACCGTGAGAAGAAAACCGTTGTCTTCCGTCTTGTGATAACGAGTCAGTGTATCATATCAGCCAGTAGGAGTGACATTAAAGTCATGAAAACATAATATGTACCACAAGTGATCAACCAAGGTATAATGGTTGAAAGAAATGCATTTGAGTATTATAATACGTAAGTTATAAATAGCGTATTAAAACTCTCTTTAAAAAAAAATACAACCGAATTGAGAACCTCCTCCTTTTTTTTGAAGTCGGTTAAAAAGAAAACAATGCAAAAAATGCCGGTGAAGCGCAAACAAAAGGCAACTTCTAAATATCTTGTGAAAAGTTGAGTTTTGTAGTAGGTGAGGAGCTGCAGGGTTCAGGGCGAGGGACAGAGGAGGGGGCGATCGGGAAAGTTTTCAAATAACCACCGCGTTGTCTATTAGCAAGTAACGCACCCGACATCCTGCCTTACTTACCGCTGTAAAGGAATACCGACCGTAACTAAATTCACGTAAAGTTGAAGCTAGCTCGGCAAAAGTTTCATAGAAAAACGTATTACACTTGAAGCTAATTTGGTAAATTTTGCAAACTTGTTCGGTTCATATTGCTTCCGCAAGTTTTTATTGTTGTGCCGTTGGGATATTACTAGCGGAGGAGAGGGCTAGTGGTAACTTGTTAATAAAACTTCAGCGGCGGGCAGTCAATTTATAATGCTTGGGAATTATGACGTTGCAATACAAAATACGGTCGGTTGGAACACGAGGTTTCAGATTATAAAAAGATTTACGAAACGTAAGAGTTATTTTTTTAACCGACTTCAAAAAAAAGGAGGAGGATCTCAATTCGGCTGTATTTTTTTTATTTTTTATTATTATTATTTTCAATGTTTGTTACCTCAGAGCTCCGTCATTGATGAGCCGATTCGAAAAATTTCCTTTTTAATACAGTTGCTCAAAAAGTGGTACTTTTTGTGGCTGCGTAGCGTACGAGAAGCTCAATTTCTCGAACTAGTGCTTTTTACTTTTTAGTTGGTCGCGCGGCGCGACCGTCGCGGGTGCTTGCCTGTGCGCGGCGGGTTGCTGGCGGGGCGCGACCTGTTTGACCGCGCTAGCGGGCAGTAGGCAAGCATATTTTATCGCAATGATATATTAATTTATTATTTTTCGCAATTGTATTAAAAAACGTCGTTTACAACACGTGTGAAATGTCTTTTACCACTCGTATCGGTATACCTCGGTACTAGTGGTAAAAAGACATTCTTTTCACACTAGTTGTAAAATGTACTATTTTGCTCGTATGTATTTACTTCCAGGTGGGTCCCATTTTTTTCAAAATTCAGTTAGATGATGGGATCCATGAGGAATTGAGGGGACTCCTCAATTTTATTAGGCACGCGTGTAGTGATTTTGGTATTTTCTGTTATAACTCGTGTATTAACATCCGGAATCATAAATTTGGTGGCGAGGAATTGATGATGTAGACCACAGATGACTTATCGAATTCATCAATTATGTACTTAAAAGTGCAAAAGTACGTCACAGGTTCTGATAAGATTCCGTTGAAATAGGAACTAATGAAGTGCCATTGGTTATGATCTTGGGGAATCGATGGAAGTCCTCAAATATTATCGGCCCACATACAGCGATTCGGTTTTTTCTATAGTAATCAACGCATTTGCTATCGGAAATCAGTTCATGCGGTAAATTGTAAAAAAAAGGAAATGTTCGGCTTGGCGGAGTACTAAATTGAAGTCGGTTAAAACTTTGTTTTTAAAGTAAATTATTCTGAATACGCTGTTCAGGCTGTTCGGCTGTGGAATGCTTTGCCGTTGCATATAAGATGTGCAAAATCTTTTCAAATTTTCAAAAATCTGTTGAAACAATATTACTTGTCGCTGCCTTAAGTTGCCTTGTTGTCCTGTAATATATTTATATAATTGTGTTATAGTTTGTATGTATGTATCTATGTATTTATACAATACTTATTCTGCCCCCGTTACGAAGAAGGGCGCTTGTCACATGAAGTCGAAACTGAGAAAAAAGAGAAGAGAGAAGAGAACTGAGATTTATTCCTGCACTAACGGTTTACAACTCTTCTTGAAAATTTCCTGCTACCCAAAGGTTGTCTGGAGGAGATCGCTCTAAAGCGATAAGACCGCCTGTTGTTACCTCTATTTAACATTATGTACTCTTGTAACATGTTTTTCTTATGTTGTGGTGCAATAAAGAATATATTATTATTATTATTATTACGCTCCTACATGTCTAATGTAGTTTTTTATACCTCGATGGCCACCGTCGATTCGAGCATAGTGCCAGTCTGATGATAAGCAGACAACGTGGTCTAACTTATCACACGATAAGTGAAAAGATATAGAGCGTCCCTCACTGGCTGACACCGTTTAATAGAACGAGACGACGCTCCTATCTTGTCACTTATCGCGTGATAAGGCCAACCATGATACAGGGTCTGATGAAGTTATAAGCGCGGTGTCAACCATTTATTAATTTTATGGTTCGTTATTTTATGATTCGTATGTTTTATTATATTATTTATACGTTGTGTTATAAGAATGTAGAGCAAATAGAACTCACGCTTAATAGGCTCCTACCTCTCAATGTCCTTCATTCTGTAACTTTCCAGTTTTTTCTGTTTTTAATGGCGTATCGTATTAACAACAACGAGATTTACCGAAATAGTATCTCATATTTACGTCGGAACAACAGTTTTTGAGGTATATGGCACCAAACGTTGGCAATTTTAGGCAAAAAAAAGCCAGATTCTTGGACGTCACTTTTGTGAAAATGAGTTAAAAATCATAATCTCTTGTGGGTTGTTATTGTTAGAGACGTCAATAAGGAACAGTTATATGCAGATTTATATAAAAGTGCATAATGTAGACGTATATCGACAACAGAGCTTTTGTTGGACAAATTATAAAAAAGAAAAATAGTTTATTTGGTTTAAACATATGTAGTATTACAAGTTACAAGGCAAAGGATGGAGCCTCCTTTTAAGCATTACATTATGCTTGTGTCGGGAGACACTGCTCTTCCAGTGAAAGAAGTGGTAATAGTAAACCAAAGAATAACAATTTTATCAATTTTACTTTTTTTAAAAATATCTACGAAGTGCAAATGTAGATAAATAGTTGAAAAACTGATAAGCGTCAGTGCCATTAATATATCTTTAGTTTCGACGGAGGAATATCAACTCAAAACTGGACAAAAAGCACATGGAGAGATACTCATGTAAGCAAATTACGTAGAAAGCTACTAGAGTCTTAGGTACACTTTTTGATATACCTAAGTGGTGTTGTATTACTTACTTCATAAGTTACTATGATACATTACCAGAGAAATACATGTATACATATTTACCCTTATTAATATTTTGAGGAAATAATGATGGAATTTAACTAAGCTTTGTTAACTGTCGGTCATAATTTATTTTATCTAATTGTACAAGCTGTTAATTGCTCCAGCATCAAACCAGTGCATTAGGCATAAAATTTCCATGATAATCGGCCGTTGGTTCATCAAATAGATGTCCCGTGAACCAATCACTCACACGATGACATATCCATATAACCGCCCCACATACATAATTCATACTCACTAATAAGCATTGAATGGGACACTACGTCTGTCGTTTTATTCACAGAGCTCTGATAAATGTAGTGATGTTATTTATTGTAGGAGGGACAGTGCTAAGCTTTTAGGATATTGCTACTTCGTAAATAAACAGTTTATTGTATGTTTTCAAAGATGATTTAGGGGCGCGATTTGTGTGTGGATTTTGATAACGTTCCTGGAAAATTGGAAACAAACGGGTCTACGAGTATTGTGCTTTCTACGAGCATTTGTGGTACGGGTAAATATATTATACTGTTACTTACTTACATTTAAGGAAACCCGGTAAACTACGAAATTCAGCAGAAACTTGTATTTACCTGAAATAAAGAGGGGTAATTTAATAATACACTAATTTACATATATGAATGTTTCAATATGACTATAATTAATAAAACATTTTTCAAAATTATGAACTTGCATTGACGCAAGCAGCATTTTAGGTAACTAGGTTCTTCAGGCCACTTCTTCATGAGACGGGGCTCGGTATGCGATATGTTACGTGATAGTGGCTTCTTTGATGTAATCTTACTGATGTTGCTAAGATTTCCTGTCTTGTCGGTAAACTGTCAGTTTTATATGTCTAGTCAAAATTTAAATTTTGGAGAGTTGTTTTGATTATTCTTCTTAAAAATACCTAAAGTACAATTAAGTTAACGAGTTTATTTAATATAACTTTACTTTATTCTGCTTGATCAGTTGCAATGTGTGAATAAAAAAAAGTTTAAGTATCAGTATTATTTTATCGCGCTATACACAGTTTTGCAACTTGCAACATGCTGTTTTTTTAGGCTCTCTTTTCTAGACTCATCCTTCCTTGGCCAGACTTTAAGACCATATTACAGTTTCCTAAATTTAGGATTTAAGCATCAGATTTAGCATCTAAATGTTTTAGAATCCTAAATTAGTAAAGTGTAATCACGTTTAGCAAGTTACGATGTCCTAATTAGGAGCAAGAATGGTTTCTGATAAGCTGAATGATTTAGCATCCTAGTTAGGATAGGTGTAATAACATTTAGTGCAGTCAGTCGCCTCGGACACCTGACGGCGGGCGGAAGTGTCTCGTTTTGTACTTGTTTAGTAAATAGTCAAAAGATTTCATATCCACTCGTAAAAAATATCTGAAATCTTCAGGTTCTAAAATATTCGTTATATTTACTGTCGACAATTTGTTCCTCAGCAATAAATATTCCTCGACCTAAGTTTTCCTTTTTTTCTTTTTTTTAACTTCCATTAATGCTACGGCCAAGGCTACTGCAAGACCAACCCTTTGAGTTTCAGACAATACTGGCGGCATTGCATCCGAGACGTTCGTCACCGACACGATTGAAATGCTGACTGAATCAGTGACTAAATTTAGAACAGTGTAATCAGGAGCCTGGTTCCTATCCTAAGGATTTTAATTAGGATGACTAAATTTAGGAAAGTGTAATAAGGGCTTTAATATCATACCTACTGGATTCGCACCGACAAATGAGGAAGTCGCCTTAGTCCAATCAAAGTAGCATGAGTGAGTGACTCATGAGATCTATGTATAGGTACGGCTCGCCAAGAATGCTCCACCGCTCTCATTTATTATTGTTTTATGCAAACGAGCACTGAACTTCTCAATTTGCCCAAACAGATTGTTTTCAGAGAAAATTGAATTGAAATTTATCTGAGCGTCGTAATGAAAGGGGCTTAATGCCGTATCGGTAAACATTAGCATAAAGTATTCGGAAAAATTGCGTTCCGGGGGCCTGGGTAGCGGAGAGGTTTGAGGGGGGAGGGGTCTTAATATAGCCCTAACCGCGGAGTAGGTACCTTTGACGACGTATTTTGCGGTCACGAAGCGCGCAATATCGCGGTGCCACGGTATTGCCGCAAGAATATTCCCAAATTGAAGAGCATTTCACGACGTAGATTAATGACATGAACCATGTATCTAACGGTTAGAATTTGCGTTTTTTCGGATCAACATTAAGTAGACTAGATGGAAAAATGCAAAACCGTAATAATCACATGCCTGTTCCTATTCATTGAGCTTAATTTGAACCATAGGTAAACATTAAACTTGAAGTACACGCTAGTCGAAACCTCGCTGTGTTCGTATAAATCAGTGATGTTTAGACGTTAGTAAATAACCTGTAGATTGGGTTTCGTAAGTTAATGCGATGCACCGTGCGCGATGACCGCAGGTCAGCAGCTTTAGCCACGCTGAATAGCTAATTAACTATTTATTACCTTGCGAAGATTTATCAGCATACGTTTTAGCCGCGTAACCAATCAAGGAGTATTAATGGTCCTGGAGAGAGTTTTAGAAAACATTTTGTTGAAAATTGTGTACCAAAGAGCTTTCAGACGATGAAATTATACTGATTTTCTGTGAACGTTCAGTGTTAATTTGAACTCGACGTAGCTGGTGACAATGTGAGTGTCGAACTGGGAATATTCATAAAACGATAAAATATTCCGTATGGGAAGTCGTCGATAGTTATTGGAGAGTAACTTTCCGTAGCAACGCCACGGCTGTTTTACATAAAGGAGTATTCTGTGGCTCTGCGACGTGTCCGTATTCTGTTCGCCAACTTCGCCAATAAAAACATACATTCGGAATAATTTACGCAAAATTATCATAATCTGAAAGGCTGTCGAGAAGAATATTGTAGTATATTACATATAGGTACCTACTTACTTAATATTATAAAGAGATACTTAGTACTTTGCGGAATTACATATCTGATTAAAAAAAAACATCTGTGTATAGAAAGACTCTTCCTAATGGATATAGACTATATTTTATCCCGTGGGTATGTGTTCTTTGCAATAATCGGACGAAGCTGCGCTGGCAGCTAGTAATGATTATCTTGAATTTTGTTTAACACACGAAAATCATGTGAATCCGTTGTAGTTAACGTATCCGCCGTCATTATTGCCTCCCCAGCCACCGTCACAGGGAATAGTAAACAAACGGAATGCGAGTATAGCATTAGCATGCAAATGTTCGGAATCGAACCCGCTACCGTTCGTTACGAGCCATTATCCGCCGGCGGAAATGTAATCGGTGACTTGTTTTTGTTTTCTAAAGCATTAAAAAGTTAATCAGTGACTGATTTGCAAATAGATTTAAATATCGAATGCCTCTTGCAAATAATTTTGTGTGTGTATAGTCTCCATTTCACATTTCATTTATCTCAAGCCTGAAGTTTTAGAAGGTAATTTCAATTTTGCCTATTTATGTTTTATTTTTCGTTGATGACGGATTGGATTGTATTATTAGGCAGGAAATACGCAAGTTACGGCATATATGGCGCTTTATGGAAAGTGGCTCATAGATAAGTGAAATCTCTCATACACGTAAAATACGTTCCCAGTAGCTCGATACCACTCACATACCCCAGCCCCCCTCTTCTGTAGCTTATTTTAAGCTCACCTCAACCACAGAATAGATAATAGTACAAGTACAGAAGGGACACTCCTTTGATCTTTACAAAAAGCGCTTTTTTTCTCAGCCAAAACATTAAGATTTATGGCCCTCTGACGTCGTCGATGCCGACGTCGACGTTCATCGCTACAAGTACATGCCGCGCCTTGCCTCAACCTTGCAACACAATCTTGACACCGAAATGCGTAGTAACTATGTATAAGCGCAGGTAGAGGTCTAGTTTCGTGACGGGTGACCGGCGGGGTGATCCGCTTTAGCGCGTAGCGAATAGACCTCAATGCACGTAAAAAGAACGCTGGCGGTCATACACTTTATATGGCATCCAGCGCTCTTTTTACGTGCAACCAGTTGTAACAGCCCAGATTCGGTTAAAAACCGCTCAACCCATCGCTCTGGAGCGCAAACCAGTGTTTTAACCGTCCCGCGTGGTCGTGACGGAGGTTTACCCTGGATTTTCCCCAGGCTACAAACTCTCAAAGTACGCCTTTCGACAGCGTCAGGGATCAAAAAAACGTATAAGTACGTTGCATCGTCGTATTTTTTGGTTTTTGTATACGCTTTAATGTATTATACTCGTAGGTGTTGAAAAACGTCGTATGAAGGCGTCAGTTTTGATAGTTACATCCTCGGCTTTCTTATCATCACGCTCACCTGCGGTTCGCGTGAAGAATTTCGCCTATGATGTAATTATCAACATACCTTACTTATATCACAATGTACTATTAGGTACCGCAATGGTGGCAAAAAAGCATAAGGCTTACTTTATGTTAAGCAGACATCGTAGCCTGCAAACGCGTTGCTGACTGACCCTTTCTTGATTAGAGGATTCTTTGTGTCGACGATAGCTATAGATAAATGCAGAAAATTTTATTTGGAAAATAATTTAAAATTCTCTTTGCTTGACAGGATAGCGTGTTCCGTTGAGCAGATTACTCTGGTACAATGTTACAAATCTTCACCCTCAGAAAGTTAACCTCTTTAAAATATTCGTATAAGTAGATAAATTAAGCCATTATACGGGCTCATCCTCGTAATTTAGCTACCTCGGATTTAATGACATGGGTATAGGTCCTACTCCAAGACACTTTCATCCCCATTAACTCTCCAGGCGATTTCATGCTTTAGGGCTAATACCGTCATCGCTGGATACAGCTTTCTGGTCAAAGGGAACCGTAAGTTGCCTTGCCTGGAGGGTGTGCTCAGGTAGACACAACTGTGTGACTCACTACTGTTTAGATTACAACTGAAATGTAATCTTAGGTATATACATATCTGTTTTCAGATGAACTGATACGAAAACATATGTTATAACGTAAAGTAGTCATGTTGGATAATTAAAATATTTAATTTTGAATTTTAAATTTATCGAGACACTTAATTTCAAAGGTTACCTTGATTGATCAGTCATCCATGCCTCGTTTAATATGATAAAAGGTAATGCTAACTTTGGATATGACGACTTTACTGCCGATATCATGGCGATATCATCCATACTAATATTATAAATGGGAAAGTGTATGTATGTGTTTGTCCGTCTTTCACGGTAAAGCGGGCCACGAATTGACGTGATTTTTAAAGTGGAGATAGTTGAAGGGATGGAGAGTGACATAGGATAGGATTTTTATCACCGAAATCATCCACTAAGGGGGTGAAATGGGGGGTAAAAGTTTGTATGGAGCTACGATATAAACAAGTTCTACGCGTACGGAGTCGCGGGCAGAAGCTAGTAACATATATTTCCTTAATTTGTCTGTAACTGGATGCTCTTAGAATAAAGAAAAGTAAAGACATGTCACAAAATTGTCAATATTTCCGTGTTCCTGTCGTACGCTCGTATTCCTAAGATACCGTTCAACTTTGCCATTACATCGCAATTGTCACTGCATTACATGATATTGACGTCGACGAAAACACAAGACCGGACATTGACAGAAGCTTAACATGTATTCTACTTCTACCTGTATTTTAATAAGAACATTTCGGATTTTTTAGTTTGGAAAACCCGCGCAGCAAGCCAGTTGTCCCGTGACCATGGATGTTGCAACACATCCGAAACGTCGGGAGACCACAGTGAGGTAAATAAATAAGTTATTACGCGATTAAGTCCCGTTTAGTATAAATAATGTAAATAAATAAATAAATATAAGGGGACAATCTTACACAAATCGACCTAGTCCCATAGTAAGCTCAGTAAGGCTTGTGTTATAGGTACTAGACGACGATATATATAATAGATATAAATACTTAAATACATAGATAATATCCATGACTCGGAAACAAATATTCATGCTCATCACACAAATGTTTGCCCTTACCGGGATTCGAACCCAGGACCTCTTGCTTCGTAGGCAGGGTCACTACCAACTAGGCTAAAGCGGTCGTCAATGTAAGAACATTTAAGATGATGCTAATAGACAGTAACTTCTGGTGACATTACTAACTCTTCATACAATCTGTGTTATCAAAAACGATACAAATTAATGTTAAAAGCACTTGATTCATACCATAATAACGCTGTAATTCTTGACTAACGACTTGTTTCCACGATACAAGACATAATGAAAGGTGATTCTTTAAATAATACAGTATTACGGTGTTATTCATTTTAACTAGACTAATAAATACACCCCTCATAACACGTGGTTGGCACTTATAAATTTCCAGAGACATATTTACGTCCCTTATTCCACATCAGTGCGTTATGGAAAGAGGATATATCACACCCTGGGAATGCGTAAATCACATTTGCTGCGGTTGGCACTAGCTGTAATTAATGTGCTATAAATACAGATCAATAGGTTTAAGTTGATATGTTATATGTGGGTTTACCGCATATTCAAATATGTATTAGAAAGTGTTTATACCCACATATACTATTATTTATGAGAGAGAAAATATGTGGTTGCTAATTAGCTGTAATAACTTTGTGAGTACCTACCGCGTAGTTTATTAGCAAATATCAAATGGTAATCATATTGAAGAAGGGAAGTCAAATAATTAATCTATATAAATATCAAGTTATCAAAACCAATTCAGACTTGACTAAAAATAAGAACACCGCATTGAAACTCATTTATATTTTTATATCGAGCATGCAAACCGAATCATACAAAACAGAAATATAACTCACGCCTATTCCCTGTTAAATTCGTGCAATCATTATTCTTCACCCCTTTCACATGCGTAGCTGGTGAAAAGGACGACTAGTATTTCACAATTGGCGGTGCGCCAGTTCGATATCCTTTTATTCGCGAAGACCACACAAAAAGTAGTTAGCGATTGTTTATGATCTTTCCTGCATATCGCTTTTGCTTTAACACTGTTTTGTTCTTATTATTTCAGGTTTATTTTTTCGCTAGTGGTTGCCATTCTAATCCTATAATATATAATAATGACTATTCATAGAATAGTATTGCGTTATTCGAGGTGGTTATGGTAAGACAGAAGTTGATTCTAAACCAGCAGCTAAAGCAGTTTAATTGTGACTTCAGATAAAAAAGACCGGGTTGCACTCCGGCGCGGCGGTGCCGGCAGAAGTGAAAACTCAATGACATTGTAACAGTTTTTTTCTATCAGGTCACGTGTACGTCTTACGAATTTTCAATCTGTCGAATCTTACGGTCACGTGACCTGTTGCGAGTTTAACATTTTTTACCCATCACAAAACTGCACAGCGCCGCTAAAGAAATTTTCACTTCAAAAATCTATAAAAAATACAACGTAGATTGGCTGTCTTTGTTTCAACTATAACTTATTCAAAGGGACTTTTGCAAAGCAGGCAATCAATTAGTGTTCCCGCCATAAATAAGCCTTTTTGTAAACATTTGACCTAACGCCTGGTGAATTTATTTTACGTAACGAAAGTTGCTGTCACGGCGTTAAAGACTTTTCGTGGGAGGGCGCTTAGTTACATAAACCAACTCTGATTTATAACGGCCAAAACATATAAGTTTCATTTTTTTATAGATAAGTACTAACCTGACGTACAATATATCGAGAATAAAAGAGCATCAAATATCTACCAATACAAAACCCATACTCTTAACTATATACGAGTAATCTTGACTGGTGCTGTGAAAGCAAGCTTATTGGTACTTAATGGAAAAACTTTGGGAATGATACCCATTTTCTAGTTGTAGGTTCCAGTTTCAACGACTTCTATATATATATGCCTTCTACGTTATGTGTGTAGTAGTAACAGTACTATCTGTATTTTATGTACTTATAAAATAAAATATTGAGATTTAATGCAACATTTATAATATGACCATTGTCGAGCCTATTGAATGCTTTGTATGGCTCTCTGTTTCAGTGATGCGTCAGTGAGCGCCGAGCGGCGCCCGCCGCGCCGCGACCAGACGCGCGGAAACTCAAATCGCGCGAGAAACGACACGCAACAGTGTATTTAAATAAAAGAGGTTATAAATCGCGGGGAGATGAGTTTATCCACTTGATTCATGGGTCTACGGAGCACTGTTATGGGAATCGCCCAGTTAGACTTGTTTTTGTGAGGTTTTATTTAGTTTTCTACTGCTTTCGAAAAGACTTTTTAATTTCAATAAAACAATTAATAGCATCTATCTAATATGTATAACATTAGTTTTATGCATAAGTAAATATTCCCATTTCTTTCAAAATAATATGGGAATTCATAATTTTTCGAGCGTTGTATTTTCTGTGAATATTTCGAATAGGACAACCCCTGCAACTCTTTCGTTGATCTGACCTTGTGAAGGATGGTTGAATATGATAAACATATGGTAGAAAAAACATTAAAACTATAAATATCTAAGTATTCTTTAGATATAGCATAACATTCTTACCGCTTTTGTTGATCTCATCAGCATCTTATTCAGAAGGCTCTTTGTAACTTCTGAATAAGAATATCGTTTATTTTTATCATTGAAGCAAAATATGTCAATGTCAAATATATAATCATAACTTACTCGTACTTCTGACAAAGCCATCGTGTACTGTATTATATATCAGATATTCTGCCAGATAGTCGATGGTAAATAGGTTATTCTGGCTGTGCGGCGCGCTCGCTCCATTGTCTGGCATATGAACGAGACAGGGATGTGACAGTAACTTGGTATCAAACCGTTTTATAATCTAGTTTGCTTTGTTATTGTTGAAATGTTTAAGCCAAGTTGAAGCAAATCTGTTCCTTAACCATTCCGAGATCAAATACGTTACAACTAAACCATTCTGCATTTTCTTTATATAATGGAATTAGTTGTTGTTTGCCTCTTTGCTTATATCATAATCATGATCTGTACTCTGTTGTTTTATTGAGGTTTGCAGTAAAACATTTTCGTCATTATCATCATATCAGACAAAAATGACGTCCAATACTGGAAACAGTCCGCGTTCATTTTTAAGGTTATTCCGCGTCACTCTTTGATCACCGGTAGTAGGGTTTTCTCTCAATATAATTAGATAACTAGTTACTCATATCATAACGATGTAATGTTTGTAAAATGCTGTACTTATGTTTTCAGCTAATATTTTATAAAGCAGTTTAGATACGCTACGTTTGCTACGCCGTAGCTTGTACACTTATTTTGCCGCCATGTACAGTTGATAGTTGATGACGATAAAGTTACACTATCTGATAAAACATGTCTCATCGCCTTGTTTGTGTATCGTGTCGCAATTTCAGCAAACAGCAAGAGAGCAAGAATGGCCGAACAAATAAATGCTGCTCAAAGTCCTAAGAATTCTTCAGCTCATGTTTTGGATAAAGCAAGTACCGTAGTGCATTTGCAAATTGAAAATACGCAAATGCATAGAAGGGATTGAACAAAATTCTTCTTTGGAAAGCTAATGAAAATGCATAAGTCAGCAAACAAAGCTTCTGGGAAAAGCTCAGATTTATGGAAAGAACGGACCAACAATGTCAGTATATTTTTCAAGCTAAGTTTCAGATTAAATGTGCGAGTTATATTGCAAAAGGATGATCTGATCTAGAACATGATAAATTGTCTTCACTTAAGCATTAAGCATCGCTGCAGAAGTGTTTTGAAACATTGCCAAGTTTAAGTATAAAAACTCCCATAGAACAATATAATATGTGTGAGTGACTTTCTTTTTTGTAAAATAATTTGTATTTAATGTACCTAATGTTATTTTACTACAACATCTATTTTGTACATCAACAAATCCAAATTTCAGGCGACAATATGTTCTTTGCTTTCCCTTAGTTAAAAAAAATGTACAGGTGAATATATAAACTTGTACAAACACCTTCACTGGTAACCAATATTAAAGATCTTAAGTATATGGATATTTTCTAACTGATATATACATAGATCGCTTTGGGAAGATGACACTTCCACTACAATAATCATTTTTCGTGCAAATGTTCACTCCAAGGCTATCACAAGATGCGTTTATCCACTCAGTCCTCCCGTGTAAAGGCTGTGGCCTAAATCCAATTTCCTCCCAGATAAACTGAGCGATACCACCGGCCGACGCGCTCAATGGTGAAAAGCTATCTGTTGCTCTAGAAACTAAAGCATGTCTAATTAACATCATGGTGTAAACGTGAAATGAACCTCGCAATTTCACGTTTCACGAGACATTCACGGATAATCACTTTTACATCATACGCTTCAAAGTTATTGTAATAGTATGTTTATCTTCATTATTATAAACAAAATATTAAATTACACCGTGGCCCAATAAAACGTTGACAAAATTAAAAAGTAAAAAAAAAAAATGGAACGCGGTTCGAATTCATTGGTTTTTATATTGAGTTTTGACACGTTTTTGCCGCCATTTAAAATAGACAGCGTGTTTAAAACTATTGGTTATTTAATATTTTTTGCCATGTCTTCGCAACGTGGAGCAATAATTTCCCTACACGAGGCTGGAAAACGACAGTGTGAGATAGTTAGATCGCTCGGTGTCAGTCGTCAACTTGTGTCTAAGACTATTAAGCGATTTAATGAGCTCGGCCATATTGGAGACCGCCCAGGAAGAGGAAAAAAGAGAACTGTGAGGACTCCCAGGCTCCGAAACGTTATCAAAAAACGACTTGATCGTAATCCACGGACCAAAGTCCGAAAAATGGCTCGAGACCTGGGTATAAGCCGTTCGACGGTGCAACGTATTGTCGCACATGACCTCAATTTGAAGGCGTACAAACTGCGTAAAGCACAACTTCTTGAAGATAAAGATAAAAAAGTTCGCCTCGAGAGATGTCGTCTAATTAAGAAGCGTGCCGCGGCTGAGAAATGGAATCACATCCTTTTTTCAGATGAAAAACTGTTTTCTATTGAACAGGCCCATAATCACCAAAATGATAGAATGTATTATCCTAGTCGTCCTGGAGCAATTGCAGTGATTCCTCACCGACAAAAGCCGGAATCCGTTATGGTTTGGGGTGGGATTTGCTCTACAGGCAAAACACCCCTTATTTTTATAGAAAAAGGTATCAAAATAAATCAAGAAATATATAAAAGAGATATTCTTGAAGCCGTAGTTCTTCCTTGGAGTCAACAACATTTTGGTAACCAACCGTGGATATTCCAGCAAGACTCTGCCCCATCCCATAGGGCTCGTAGTGTGCAGCAGTGGTGTAGGGACAATTTTCCCGGATTTATAAGCTCCAAAGAATGGCCACCCTACTCGCCTGACCTAAACCCAATGGATTATAGTTTATGGTCAATCCTAGAGTCAAGAGCCTGTGCGTCCAAGCACAAAAATATAGATGCTCTAAAAGCAACACTTACGAAGGAGTGGGAAAAAATTACCTTGGAAGAGCTGCGGCATATCGTCGATAATTTTACCAAACGTTTGCGTCTGTGTATCAGTGCAAAAGGAGGATATTTTGAAGACAGTTAATTTTTTTTATTTTAAGATATTGATTTTTACGATTTAATGTTATTTTATGAATTTGGTGTAAGTAATAAAATAATATTCTTATAATTCTATGTCAACGTTTTTCTGGGCCACCCTGTAAAATTTAAAATAAAAATCTAAAACTACTCAAGTAGCAGTGTGAAAAGTCAATGTAGCCAGCTATAAGAACCATGCCTCAAGTGCAGTTTCTCTTTATATAGATTAACATTTAATAATATTTATTTAAAACGTTGAATATAATGGACCTCATTTTAAATAATGATTTGCGATTCCTACATTAAAACGTATAACAAAGTAACGTAATACGTAGTAAAAATCTAAATTGCTATGTACTCGTAGATATGTACCCTCCGGCCGCGTGGTTCGACAGCGTTGTCCGACACTCGGACTACAAGGGATTCTGCTCATTACTTTACAATATTTATTACAATATTTTATACACGAGTAAATAATCATTCCAAAGTTTAGCATCTTTTGCCCCCTAACTGGCATCTGCTGGAAGAATGTACGGTCTCGCTGTGCTGAGTTGGTTAGTTACAGTACATTCATGTTTCAGTTAATACCTGTTATAATCCATCACGTTCGTACGGGTCCCGCGGGACAGTGCTCGGGGCGTCCATTACCGGCGCTCTGTATTATTTATCGGCTTGGCCTCGACTAGTAGGGCAAGTGAGTGAGTGTTGCTTGCTGGTTTAAGTAAGGATGATAAGGATACACATAAGTAGCTCTCTCATAAGTTTCCATCCCAAATCTCGCTGGGTGATCAAATGCTTGAAAACTTGTCAGTTTAACCGCTTTTCATGATTCTGATTATCTTTTTTTGTATATTAATCATTTTTATTTACACGTTTATGTTAAGTGATTTAGTTTGTTATGGGCTACAGCAGCGTTAGAAATCGTGTTTACCTTTCAAAAGAGTTAAATACGTATTGTGTGAGTATTACATACATCATTCACGACAGTTAACAATTTAGCTTTCTAAAACATATATTTTTTCCCAGAAACGTATTGCATGGTCGTCAAACCTCCTTAATGCCACAAAACTTATTTTTTTTATTATGCACTTCTGCCTGACTACAGTGCTATATAACTATGATATTTGCAAACATTGCCCTCAATGGTCATAATATCGTACGATAAAAAAGTAATTTTCTAAATTCTGCCCCCTCAAGGAGAAAAACCATAAGTGACAATTTTTGTCAAATTGAGTTTTTAACAGTCTCGGACTTCATCATGCTTATGCTACATCTTGTTAGTTCGTGATTTTTAACGATATAAAAACTTTGAGCAATTAAAAAAACCACAAGTACCCTTTTGTGCTTTTTCAAGTTCCTAGATCACATAGTAATAGAAGCATATGTGAGTACTTGTGTTGTTTTTTCTTAGATGCTATAGTGCAAAGTTAACATAAACAACCTAAGTGCTCACTTGTGTTGTTCTTTGAAATTTTTTCTTTTGTTTTTTTTTAAGAAGCAGGACCTTTTTTTTTCTCAATATTTAATCCAAATAAAAAGATTATTTAACAAAATTAAGTTGCATTAAAATTCTACAATTTAGCTTGATATTTAAACACAAGTTTTAGCTTTGTACTTTGAGATAAAACCAATTGAACGGGAGTGTAAAGTTTTTTGGATTTATCTCCAAACTTACTTTTTGTCACTAATGGTTTTTCTCCTTAAGGGGGCAGAATTATACCCATTACACAATAATTACAGGTTTCGGCGAACTTTATGATGGATTTTTCACCAGCTACGTAGAGCCGCATTTAAAAGAAGTTGGGTTAGTTTTTATAATTGAAGAATTGAATGAAACTAGATTAATGAGCTTATGAGACATGTTTTAATAATCAGTAGGTACATACGCGCGGTTCACTCCGACAGCATGCAACTAGTAGACGCGACGGCGCGCGATCGAGCGTGCGAACACCTACTTGAGTGCCACAAGTGACAGGTTGCCGCGGGTAATGTTATTATACATGAATTTCACTATTTATGTCACCAAACACGCATAGGTCCAACACATTCACTGCCTAATATTAGCCTAGCGGGCGCTTCTTTGCGGAAGATCGGCTGTTTTAGTTAATTGGAATCGTTAATTCCAAATGACACTCTAGTGTGTGTCTCTAGACTAGTAACACTTAAGTTTTGTAACGATCTTATGAATTGTTGCCAACATGTTCATGGTCGATATATTAATGCTGTGGTCATTGTATTTTTTTTCAATTTTTAATTTTTGTAGTGTCGTCATGATCTCTATTATGATTTTTCTTATTATTTATATTATATGATAAAAACATAACCCTCCTCTCCTTCGGCAGTCGGGTAAAAAACATCAAATACTTACAAAATGTAATAGGTCTACTGCACACAATAATATGCAACATGATGAGAGATCCAAACTTTCGCATTTATAATATTAATAGTAGGATTATCTTATAAAAGTTTTGTCCAACTGACAATGTCACTCTATACTGCAACCTACTAACTATAACAAATCAATATCTTAACACTATGCACCCTTAGCAGACGCACTATGAACTCTAAAGCGATAATCAAAAGTCAAAAGTGACATTTAGATACATTTATGCTCCAAAGCATTTTTTGTTTACACTCGATCGCTAATTTTTGTAACTTAGAGGCTCTCCATAACGCGCTCCGCCTGTCCAATCCATTTGTTCTTACCGGGCCGTCGGCAGATACGATTACTAACTTCATATGTATGTGCTACTCTTTTTGTGCAGCTTTACTCGCTCGACTGAACCCCTTTCCCACCCCTTGCCTCACCCCCTATTCGCTGCGATGCGGGTAACTTCCATTCAACGCCATTGCTAGTAAATGCACCTTTGAGGGAAATTGAACTGAGTTTCTTAGATCCCTTTTAGTATCAAAAAGTAAAAATACTGACGAGTAAGAAGATCTACGATGAAAAAGAATGCGTGTTTTAAGGAAAAGTTCAAAAAATGTTTCTCGTTATTCATGCAAAATGACTACAGCAAAAATATAAAGGACGAATTATTACAGATGTCGACAATTTATTCCGGTAGGTCCTAAATGAAGAAGCTTGTCCGTCGTGGAGAAAAATCCGAGGACATAAAACATTTTTGTAGCAAATTCACAAAGTGAGTTCCTGGGGGTGGGGAGGGTAGGACAAGGCAAGACAGGGTAGGGCAGTATATTAAATTCCGCGCGGACAACAATTTACTCATTAGAGAGCCGCCGGCAGGGGACTGAGATGTGAGGAATGGAGCGGCGACATTTGTCTCCGACTGTGGCGCGCAGGGATCTGACACAGTGAGTTCACTTGAGCGCATAGTCACAACAGTATCTCGGAGGTATTCACTATCCATAGTGAGAGTGCTGGGCAATACAGGCTGTGGGAAGCAACTTCTAGACAAGAAATCTTTGACCTGCAGTACGGAATGGCAATTATTGTTTTAACCAACTAGAATCCATTATTAATTTCTTCATTTTAATTATCTATGTGCAGTGAAATTCAATACATATTATAGACTAGTTCGTTTTCCATGGTTGGGATATGCAATAATAATAAAAAAAAAAAATTTTACTTACAGTTTTGTTTGGTTTCAATTTCTATACACCTACTTACGACTATTAGTTCGTTTTTAAATAATGTATTTAAGTCATAAAAATTACTAAATAGCGTGTGAAATTTCATACTTACCTCAAAGTGAATTATCTTCCTATCCCTGTACTTTGTCGAGATTTACTGACCCCCACAGCGACATATTATTTTAAGCTTTTCTTATCAGTTTGTTTGTTGCTCAAAGCACAGTCATTACTGTACTATTCTTTGGGCACTTTTGTATGATATTAAACAAAATCTGTCGGACAAAAAAAACAGACTACATTTCTTACTTTCGAGAAACAAGACTGTTTATGAAATAATTACTGTTGTATTATTTAACCAGTAAAAATAAATTATGGGGTGGTAGTAGTTGACCAAAAAAATGTCTTAGGTACATATTTTATGTGAGTTGTGTTGTATTTACTACCTTCAATTAATTAACTGCCCTGACGGCTCGGCCACGACTTCAAGCGGCAGCGGTTTACGTGGATGCGAGAGATTGGAGCGCGGCGCTCGTTTCCACGTATGGCGCTCCGCTACCGCTACCGCCACCACTGGTAATCGTGGCCGAGCTCGTGGTACCGCTGCTGTTGTGTGCATTAGGAGAGCTTAGAAGGGTGCGAGATCAGAAGTGCGCGCGCGGTCCATGCACAAACTTGAATTTGGAGTCAGGGTCCCTTATTTCTTCCGTTAAATGTGTGTATAAATACATAAATTAACAAGGAGTTGTACAATGGCCCCATGTGCTGTTTTTAGGGTTCCGTACCTCGAAAGGAAAAAAACGGTACGAGGATCACTTTGTTTTCCGTCCGTCCGTCTGTCAAGACCCTTCTTCTCAGGAAAGCGTCAAGCTAACATTTATACGAAATACTCAGGTCTACTGTCCCTTGGAGCTGTAAAAAAAATCAAACTTCTAAGCCAACGCAATCAAAAGATACAGCCGTTTATGACGCCAATTTCCGCAAATTTTCGAAACTCGCAAGGGAATCAAAACCTACAGGGCACTTCCCGTGAACTCAGAATCTTGAAATTTGGTACGAAGCAACGTCTTATAGCACAGATAAAGAAAAAATTGCGAAAACCGTAAATTTTAGTTACATCATAATAATAAAAATACTTTAAGATAATGGGGACCTTTAACTAGACAATTAATTACATTAATAATTATTTTACACTTGAGACTATCTGAAACTCACTCACACTCACTGAAATCATCGAAAAGTGACATGCGATTCAGCGGAGGCCCGAATTGGAAAATACCTATATCACCATACAGCGTTTCCCGCCATACTCTCACTTGCTAAACGACTCAAATCAAGTGATAATCCGCCACTGTGACAGACCGCCGCACCGCCCGACTCGGTTGGGTGTGCGGATCCAATTATGTAGCGCGACGCAGTTTAAAATAAAATACGTCGCGATCCGCGAAATCCGGCGCGTTTCACTCGCCTAACAGCTCTACATAAATTATTACGGCTTACTCCGATTCCACTTTTTACAGCCCACGATTTTTCAAAAAGCACGAGAGTATAAAATTTTACGAGTTCCATTTTTCAGTTTACTTTTATCGCACATGAGCTCAACTAAATCTATTTTATTTGGACTAGAATTTGATTCTGAAAACTTTATACAGCGTGGCCTATCTGGGGGAACGGCAGTGTCCCCGCAAGTCGAGCAAAAAAAAGCACAGGCGTACCATCCTTCTTCTCGAACCAATGCGGCACATTTTCGATTCATCACTTTACAGAAAATAAGTACTAAGTTATTAAAAGAATTCCTAAATAACTAAGCCAAAGGATGTCGTCAGAATTTGTAATATAGGTACTTACTGAACGAAATTGGTTAACTCTCATCCCACGATAGAAACCCGTCAGATCAAGGGCTCAGCTCCAATGGAGCATACAATTAATTACCCTAGCCGACTGTAAAATCAGTTTTGCAACCAATCGTGATTGGGTAACAATCGAACATCCTCCAGACAAATTATTAGTTTGCATTAAGGGCACTGTACACGCGCGACCACCACGTTCCCTGTCGCGTCGCGACGCAAACTTTTTCAATTAGTTGACCAAGCCGACACCCGCGTCCGGCGCCAATATACTTTACTACTCCAAATTAAATTAGTTACCCGAAAACAGTGTCCGCTTATGGTATACCTGCTGTATTTGTCGGGGAATCAGTGTCATGACTAGTGTAATTTATTTCGAGGGGCAACATAAAACAGAATCAACACAACGATTGTTAAATGGGCCTGGTAATCCATTATCACAATGTTGAAGTGCATGTAAATTACTGCATGTGAGTGCATAATACTCCAATCAATAATATCAGCTAACCTACGCGTTGCTCTGGCCGGTAGCGGCCACCCATGTCGATCGCGTATCGAATGGTAATTCTGTAATGGACTCCATGTTCAAAAGATGATTAAAAAAAACCGTTTTTTTATGCATGCTATTTAAGAGCCATCTAGAGTAAAACTAGTGGCGCTTTGAGATAGAACTCGAGAGGATTTCTTTTTTCAATGATTTTATATTATTTTAATTTTGAAAAAGTGATTCGTAATAAATCTATATAATTAATGAACTTGCTCACAGCATTTTACGAGAATTGGTTGAGATATGTGACCTGTAGAGGATAACAGCGGGACTAACGATTTTCAGCCCAAGCTGAAGCATAGAGCTTCGTTCGCTTCGCTCGTTCGATAGTAGATAATCCATAGCTTTTTTCTAACTACTCATTTTTAAGGTTCCGTAGTCAACAAGGAACCCTTATAGGTTCGCCATATCCGTCTGTCCATCTGTCCGTCCGTCCGTCTTCGGCTTAGCTCAGTAACCATTACTACTCCAAAACTGTGATTCGGCATGGGTATATAAATCATACACGCCGACAAAACAGTACAATAAAATCATGTTTTTTTTTTTTTCAGTTTAGGTACCTAACTGAAGCGGGGATGTACTTTTTTGTCTCGTTAACCCCATGGTGTAATATTATGTGTTTCCTAAAACCATTTTTCAAATCAGTGATTCCTTTGCGAGATACATTGGGGCGGCCCTCTGCCGGCTAAATGGTTACTGCTGGGGATGTGAAAAAAATCGCAGTTGTAGTACATATAATGAATATAAAAGGAAAACTATCACGGACAAGTAGACATAAGTAGTTACCGAGTAATAGTCGACCAACTTAATGTGTACTTAGAAAGGCCAAGTTTAGTACAAATTCGTCCGACGCAACTGCACCGCACGTCGATGTAACTAAGACAGATAGGCAAACTACGGAACCCTACACTGCGCGTGGCCCGACACGCACCTGGCCGGTTTTTAAACTATTTATATTGCTTGGAAAACAAAAACTTTACCACTGTAACTGTAACTGTTATGTACTTATGTAAAATTGCTACATCGAAGTAGGTTTCTACTTTGATAATAATCCGAAACTGTCACATACCAATAAACGTCACTAACCTGCTGTTGAAAGTTTCACATCACATCATCAGCCTATATACGTCCCACTGCTGGGCACAGGCCTCCTCTCATGTATGAGAGGGAACGGGCAGTAGTCCCTACGCTGGCCCAGTGCGGATTGGGGACTTCACATACACCTTTGAATTTCTTCGCAGATGTATGCAGGTTTCCTCACGATGTTTTTCCTTCATCGAAAAGCTAACGGTAAATATGAAATCATATTCCGTACATAAGTTCCGAAAAATTCATTGGTACGAGCCGGGATTCGAACCCACGACCGCCGTTCATCCGAGCATGCGGCTGTCAACGCATGCCTGAACCACTGGGCTACCGTAGCTTTTTGTTACCGTAGTTGAAAGTTTAGCCGTCTAATATATGATAATTGATAACGGCCCTTAGATGTCAGTAATACATTATCATATATCAAATGGCTAAACAATAAAAGGAAAAAAATACGTTATCAAAGCATCCACACGATAAAAAAACCTAAATCGTGTGAATGACTTTCAGTAGAAGTGAAGTAACAAACACGCGATTAAATGTTAATTTTACTTTTACCACAAAAACAAGATCCCTGTAACATTTCTAATGATCATCTTCCCGAGTCCTGGCTAAATGTAACCGTCACTTTCTTTCCCTGCCTAGTGCCTACAAGTTTGTCAATCAATCTACACTACCAATCGAGATTAAACATAAAAGGTTTTGGGTAAGTGAACATTCGTGTAACAAATGATTTTCGACCTATCTACAGAACCTTCAATATAGCTTCATTGAGCGTGTCGTTAAGATCACAATCGGTTTCATAATGCGTCAATTTGTATGCGCGTACGCGGCTAACCGATAAGGCCGCCTACACACGCGCCCACCAACTCTCGGTAATTGACACTTCGCTCGGTAAAATAAAGGCTTTAAAGATTTGATCTGGGTCGTCGTGAACCTTTGAAAATATACAAATAACTAATTGTTTCCTGCTCAGATATTTTCGTTAAGGCGCCGTAGATTCATAGTCTTCTATCCCTCTCACTGAGCATAAGCGTGAGCGAGATGGAATTGCGTGCTCGGAAGCGCGGATATCATGTTTTTTAATTTAATTTTTTTGGCCGTTTAAATAAACGAAAAAGTAATCACCGAGTTCTTTCAAACATGATATTATTATTGCCAATTTTCAGAAGCCATTTTAATATTTTTAGCTTCAGTACATAATTTGTTACGAATATTTTGAGTGTATTTTGTAGACCCTTATAAACCTAGTTTCGTGTTTTTATTCTATTGCGCGAAAATTGCCTAATCAATTTTCGAATAACTTCACTGATCTTGCTGCAGAAAAGCCTCAAAATTATGATTCGTAGTTTTTTAACCATATTATTATAAACAGACGCATTATATTGTTTCAAAAACTCTGTTCGCTTAACTTCGCTGAACCTAGGACGCCTTAAGTACACGTCTCATCAATATACAAATTAATTAAAAAGACGAGAAAATAACACCATTGCATTTACGATTTCAACATATGCCTTCTTTTTGAATCAAGGTGTAATAAGTCAGGCTCTTCATCGTGAAACTGAATAACTGAAACAAAATAACTTATAGTTTACATCAATACACTTAATACTAAGCAAGATTATTAAATGCGTTCAAAATGACTTTTCAATACTTGGGTCCAATTTTATCTGCAGACTTAGCGTCCGCAGCTCATTGTAAAAGAAAAGGGGTCCAATTCAGAATGTTTATGGCGTATTAAAATTACAATCGAGCTGCCTTAGTTTCATGCGCTCTCTCGCGATATTGCATATTTCAACGCGTGCATATAAGCGCGATGCATTGATAGTCAAATAACATCTGAATATTTAAATTGAATTTTGAGTTGCAAAATGGATGCCTAGGTTAGAACACAGTCATGTTTACGTCCCACGTAGCTATTACCGCCTATCTCACGAGATGGTTATCTGCATGATCCTTGCCGGTGGAATAAAACACTAGAATACAGACAAAAGTACTTATTGAGATAACAGGGATGGAATTGTTCGTTCTTGTTAAAATTACTTTAAATATTTAAAGCATTATGATATAAAATGATTTAATCCTCATATTATTACAACATTTTATGATAATATAACTCTTAGCATTCTTTCTCGCATGTTTATCTTTATTTAAAGGCTGAATGAAACTTGATAAAGACGAAGTGTTTAAAGTTCATGTTCAAAAAGGATTGGTATGATTTAGTATCAAATTTCAAGCTCTAAAATTACAGCTCGCTGAAAAAATACAGTGATTAATTCGATTAGATTATACTTCTCTATATGTAAAGTACATAAAGCTATCACGTAGGTACTGAGAGCAGACAGAGATAAACATGCTTCTGTCAGAAATGAAAATTATGAAGCCTTATTAAACCCAATAATCGACTACTTTGTCATCACTAAATGAAAAAGGTTAGGTCAACGTATTAAATAGAAGTCATCATCAAAGTCATAAACATCCTCTGTTTATCATAGCTGGGCTCAGGTTTCTAAAGTAACAGTATTTTTTGATAAATATAGCCTTGAATAAAATATAAACTGCTCCGATAATTACTGGGAATTATGTAGTGTTCAGCCCTGGTCATTTTACCCTATTAAGTGAACTGGTACAAGTCGGCACTATTTCATCTTCAGCAATTTGCCGATCATAATTCCCGTTTAAAGCATTAAAT
Organism: Epinotia demarniana; assembly: GCA_945867215.1. Lineage (NCBI taxonomy): Eukaryota > Metazoa > Arthropoda > Insecta > Lepidoptera > Tortricidae > Epinotia > Epinotia demarniana. The sequence continues at coordinate 15,232,142 of OX244261.1, forward strand.
GCTGAACACGAGAAGCACATCATTAAGATTCAGCCCAGCTGCCAATAAACCGCACATCTGTGAACAAGTGCAGCCTCCAACCTGCCGTATACATCACCACCCGTCGAACCACACGCAATTATGAGCCCTATAACTAATGATACAGCGAGGGAATTAGCATGAACGATAGATATCGCGTGTTCCGGAACGGGCCAGCATGTTTATAGCCGCTGTGATGAATTATAATCCATTACAGAATAAACTGGCGCGTGTTATTATACCCGGCTTACATTAATTCGTCAAGTGTGGTCCTACGCCTCCGCGTACATCGAAACATCGAATTACTCGTCTTGATGCGATATTAAGAGCCGAGGTTCCAGATTGGATTACGCCTAATTAGAAGGTTGTTTACGTCGACTATATTCTAGGAAAAAATGAATAAATCATAGACCTTGATAAGTAAACGAAAAAGTATGTAAATGTATTCTTTTCTTCTTAAATATTCTTGTATTATTAAGTAAATTTGACACGTAAACGACGTTCAAGATACGTTTGATGACCTCAGAAAATATTTATGTTTTGGGTTCCATTGTCACTTAAAAACATGATCCGATCAGGAACTATTTTTAGTTCAAACAAGTAATCGTTGTAGCGGGATATTGCAAAGTATAATTTGTTTTCTTTGGAGAGGTTATAGAGTACGGGTAAATGCAAGAGCTCCCGGCGCGCAACCACATCTTAACTAAACACCCGGGGGCGCTCTGGATATAACAACCCTATAGATTTTAATAATAATTCATAACTACAGTATAAAACTAGTCCCTAGTAAATTGTATATGCTTTTGAGTTTCAGACTCATAAGCTGACACTAACCTCGTTCGTAACATAATTTGTTAGTAGAATGAAAGTCATGTTCAAAAACAATTCGTTTGAAATCTATTTTGTTGTTAAATATTTTTTCAGGAAAACTAAACTTATAATAATAACCAAACTGTATACTGAATACTAGTACCAATTCTAGATTCAACGACTGATTCATTTAAAGTCTAAACCCAATACACTGGACTAAAATTACTCCCATTAATATAGAGTCTTATTCAATTTCTTATTAAATTATAATGAAAACGGCTCACTGTATTATGGATGTTCCTCTCCGTGATACAGCGTCATAACTTAAATTCAAATATTAACTTTGCTCGTATGCTGTGTTTCGTCAACTAGCATTCGAGAAATTATGGGGAACAATTGCAGTAAACTTAGCTCGCTGAACAAACAGTGCAGACTAAACAGCACCAGAATAAGCACAGTGCGTGATGGATGAGTGAGTCGTCTTGTTGCAGCTAATAATAGTTTAATATGCGAGGCTGAGCTATTACGGAGTAATATGTGGCCATATTTACTGTGCGAGACAAGAAAGATGCATTGCTATGTTTCTAAGTTACGATAACTTTCTATGCAATCAGACAAAATAAATATTTGTAGCTGAGTTAAGCTAGTTTTTTTACATGTTATACCATAGATCGGAGCGAACATTTTGCTCACAAATATCTGAACACGACTCTATTGCGAAGCTTGATCAAATGTGTTTGTACACGCTAAAGTGTATTTGAGTGATGTATTTGATTGCGACTGTATTCATCTGAGTGAAGTTAGATCTTCTTCTATGATAATGTCTTTGTCATATAAAATAACTAAGATTATCGATAAGGACATTCGAACATGAATATTCCCACTGTGACAATATATTTAGAATGCTGAGAAATATTGTGTAATTTTGGGTCCCCTGGAATCGGTTCCGTTCGCCTCTAGTTCTTAGTCTAGCCGGTCACACGTTGGATAGCTAAATATATTTTTGTATGGAATATTGAAAGTTGAGTTGTCCTAACGCTCGTTCGAAAAGTAACGGAATGACCTTTTAGGTTAGTGCTCTTCGGTTAGTGACATTCTGGAAATACATAATTTCTAATTTGTTTAGGTTTTTGCACCCGCACACTTTTAAATGATATTTTGGCATCTAATATAGGTGCTGTTTTAGTTGAGTCGAGTAAGTTGGATGAATGCGGTGCACTTCGGTAATTGCCAGGCGGTTTGGACAGTACGGTGTTGTTAGGAGTTTCATAATTAACTAGCTTTTGTTCACTGCTTTGCTCAGGTCGCTTCTCGTTATAACAGTCGTTTTAAGTAAGTTTGTCTCGTCAATTTGCATTGGATTACAGCCAAAATAATTTAACGTGATATGACAAAGAAAAATAAATTGACTTAAGTATTAAAATTAATAAAAAAATATTAAACCAATTTTCTATGTATGTATAATCATGGAAAAACAATTATGGAAGGCAAATTTCATGAGCGCTTAACTTAGCCAAAATTTTAGTAAGCACTTTTGAACGATACCTACCAGCGCGTCTCCACTGTCCATACAACACTAATTTTATAGACTTGCCTATTATACGCCATTTAAAGCACCCGGCCTGCCCTTCAAGAAATAAAAATCTGAATTTTCACGCCACTTATATGAAGTATGTTTCAACGCTAAGGGTGGGTTGACCAAACCGTCTGTATAATGTAAGCGGTGTTCGTTAAAATCTGAACGTACCTATGGATAGTTTGACAAGTTTCTACGGAATGACAGCTGCCGGCGACAAAATTAACGTTGATCGGTCTGTAATCATAAAACTAATAACCATTTTCCTCAAATCGTACCGTTACTGTCACGTTAATAGGAGTATTCACTCTAACGTCAATGATTCACAGTGACGTGTTCACTAATGACGATAATTTCAGGGAAGGAGAAGGGGGCTAATAGAGAACCCATGTCGCGCTAATCAACGATTAATATGCCTCCCGATTTCCGATAGGTGCGTCTATCTGTGTTCGAATCCGTTACAATTAGTCCTGTAGGTTCTATTGACACTAGAGCTTAATTTCATTAGTTGCAAACACCACAATACTGCGTATTTCAATAGACGTATTACTAGAACAAAATTTATGCAAAAAATTAAACCTACCTATGAGTTTATTATAAATTTTTACGCAAATAGTTGAATCTTATCTTCACTAATAGACCAGCACGTTTTTTAGCGGAATAGCAAAGAAATATTGTTCTCGTAATATATCATGGACTTCCGCAAAGTAACGCCTGATTCAATAAATTATTCAATAGACGTACTTATTACATGATTGTGTATTCTTGAAATAAATCTGATATTTAGAAGTCAGCTTTAGAAACCTGGAGTCAACTTAATGCACCCGAGTTAATTCACCTGGGGAATTAAGAACACTAAAAGTATAATTAATTCTCCTCAAATAATCAGGGGGGTTTAAAGTGTACTTTTTAGTTCCCCTAATTTACCCTTAATTCACCTGGGTGAATTAGGTTCACTGAAAGTATACCTAATGCACTCGCGATCAACCCAGGGTGAATTAAGTATACGGACAGTGCACCTTATGCACTCGTGTCCAACCACGGGTGAATTAAGTTAACTGAATGTGTACCTTATTCACCCGTGACCTGCTAACGGTGTATTAGGTATACTTTTTGACAACTTCATTCGCCTGATAGGTGAATTAGGTGTGAGTGGATTTAGTGCCCTCCAACGCAGCCGCAGGTCCATTAGGTGTACTTTTTATTTCCCTTATTGATGCTTTATTATTGAGCTAGATTAGAACTTTATTCCCCTGTTTGGTGAATTAGGATACCAAATGCACCTTCAGCTGGATTTCAGGACACAAAGTTCACTAGTAGTCAACATTATTCACCTGTCAGAGGAATAAAGTTGACAAAATGTGTAGCTAATGCCCCCTTAGCTGGATTCGAGGGCACAAAGTCCACTACCTGTCATCCTTATTCACCAATCAGGGAAATAAAAAGTATACCTAATAAACCTGCGGCTGCGTTAGAGGGCACTAAATCCACTCACAGATAAGACAACCTAATTCACCTATCAGGCGAATGAAGTTGTCAAAAAGTATACCTAATACACCGTTAGCAGGTCACTGGTGAATAAGGTACACATTCAGTTAAATTATTAATAATAATAATAATAATAATTAGGCGTAGGGATGTGACGGCCCCATCGCCCACCAGATTTCTGGTGCAATCAGTCAACGTAAGGCAGCTTGTGGCGGGCTGTTAGGGAGTAGCGACCCTACGTACCTGAGTGCTCCTGGGGGTGTCCTGTGGTCAGGCTGAGCCGATCGGGTGGTTGGTTGGACAGGCCCTCCGCCTCTGGCTTGCCTTTATTGGCCGTCCAGAGTGGAGTCGCAAGAGCTGTTGCTCGAGGGTAGATGTGGTCACCTAAGTGGCGAGTTGGCTATATGTTTAAAGTCCAGTGCCACCTCTCTACCCCCCAGCTCTCTGACCGGTGTTGCCCTTAGGCCATTTTTTAATGTCGCTATTAATAGGGGCCCATCTAGCAGTTAGCGAGTCACCGTCTGCCAGATATAAAGATTGAAACAGTTTTATTAGGCAGGCGTCCGATGTTTCACCCAATAGCCCAGCCACTAGTCCATCATTTCAACCCAATAACCCGTTTTATTTAGATTCCATCAACCATCAATAGTCCCTATACACCCCAGCGGGTGCTGTCTCTGTGTGCGTCCCATGATACGGGCAGTGACAGCATCCGCTCGGTGTACTCCTTGCATTTCATTAAATTGTCAAAAGGGCCTCTACGTGTTGGCTCAGTTGGTACTTTGTAGGTACCTAGCTCCACGCACGCCTCCCAAAGGTCCGGGACATCGTTGTCCCGTGAACGGGAAAGACATACATAATAATTAATACTCTTTATTGCACCACAACAAGAGACAAACATGTTACAAAAAATTTGCTTAATAAATGATGGTAACAACAGGCGGTCTTATCGCTTTAAAGCGATCTCTTCCAGACAACCTTTGTACAGCAGGCATTAATTCACCCGTGGTCGGACACGAGTGCATAAGGTGTACTGTCCGTATACTTAATTCACCCTTGGTTGGTCGCGAGTGCATTGAGTATACTTTCAGTGAACCTAATAATTCACCTCAGGGGCATTAAGTTGAGTTAAAACATCTTGCGGATTTGACAGGTGAATTAATTATACTTTTAGTGTTCTTAATTCCCCCAGATGAATTAACTCGGGTGAAATTAAGCGATCAGTTTTCCTTAATGAAATGAAAATATCTATGATGAATGCATAAAAAAGCAAAATTTTACCGATCACTGCAATATTCACATGTTAACACAAACTTCCGACTTTTTAAATAAAGGCTGAATTGCATTGGTGAATGAGAATTCACAGAAGGGGATATCCATGTGGATATCACTTTTCTTAGATGTCACTGTCATTATGTGTTAGTCGGAGACATGAATTAATGACATGCTGGGAAGTTCACATTTAGGAATATCTGAGACATACCCATTTCATTTGGACAAATTTGGATGAGATTTTTTCGCGTGTTTTCCATGGGCGCGTTTTGACGTGTCGGAACGTTACTCATCTAGGGCGGTAAAACAAATAATATCTCAGTTCGTAGTTATTTGGCGCCGGAGCTCAAGGTTAAAGCGATACATATATGATTTTAGTCCATGAAGTTGGATTTTCCGCACGCATAGCCGACGGTAATTGCCTCTTTATGTCCGTTTGTCTCTCTAGGTTTGGCGGAATATTATATTGAAATCATATTGGCATGACCCGAATTTACCCTCTGTTTTAATGCAAAACACTTTTCTAATACCCGGTCAGCGCACCCAAGTTCCACGCTGTAATGGCCGCTTACACATTGCTATCTCTCCAGCTATGTAATTAACCGGGCTATATATTTCCGTCCCGGTGTACGGCACACGCCAGGTATAATTAACTCACGCCGCCGCGCGCGCACCGCGCCAAACATACCAACAGACAAACACGAGATCTATGGAGGCAGACAAGGCTGGGGTAGCCACTGGTCTACGTGGCTACCAAGGCCCGGTGTACCGCTCGGCCACGACTTTGGTCTTAAGCGACCTGCGACCAGGGTTTTATCTGTTCATTGCGCGGTCGAGATGCGCAACGCACTGTGGTTAGTTGGGATCACGCGCAATGAACAGATAAAACGCTGGTCGCAGGTCGCTTAAGACCAAAGTCGTGGCCGAGGGGTTACGTGGTCATCACCAGAATATGAGACCTCCCTTCCTCCTTCCTTCGATTTCCTCATTACTGAGGATCGTGGACGTGTCTCTGGAACATTGAGACCATGCGACGATGTTTCAGTTTGTACACCTGCTAGTAAAATCCAGCTTCTTTTACTCAGGTAACTCGTTTCAGTTTTCTACTATGTCTACTGTCTCCTCTATAATTTTTTGCAAACAGGTATCATCTTGTTTACTATGTTTCCCAAGACGTTCCATGCTCTTTTCACTGACTGCCGTCACTCATTTCTCATTTAGTACAATTATCTCTCTTAACACCTCAAAACTGCATATCAGCGTGTACTTTTGAAATCTTCATACTTTTTCATAACCATCAGTTTTATTATCTAGTTACGTTTCACTGCTTCAGTGGTGTTAGTATATTATTTTGTAGCTATAGTAACTATACGTTTTTATATTTTCAATCAGGGCAACGACGGAGCGCCCATACAAGCCAATTCCCACCAGCTCGGCTTACCTAAAATGTATTTTTATACAGGCTGTGCTGTAACAGGAGCAATAAATGAAATGGTAGAACGTTAAGCGAATCAGCAATCAGTTGCAAGTGGTTTAATAAAGAAAAGAATAAAAGAAAATAACATTTTATGTTTGAAGTAACAGCATCTCTGAGTTCTGTTACTTAACTGCAATAATATTAATATTATTCTACATTTTAAACACAAAAAATCTAATTAAATGTAAAAAAAATGGAAAACAAAGACACTAATATTAAACACTATGATAATAGTGCCCAGTGTTCTACAAATATATTATATTGGTTACATATACCGTGATGTTAAATTACATTTTTTTCCGATTTCAATAATTTTGAAACACTGGGACCGCTATAGGGTAACTGCGGAAAGTTTATGGAGACATCCTTTATTGCTCCTCTTACAGGCCACAGTATAATATATGCCTGCTCTAAACTCTTTCAAAACGTTTTTATGCTCCGGGTTAAAATTCAGGCGGCGACTGCTGACTAGAGAGCCAAAATATCTGTAGTTTAGCGAGATGGGATCGACATACCCCGATAAAGGGCTGGCGAGCGGGACATTCACCCGTAATGGTGACAAATCGTGCGCCACCACGTGGACTACACAGCCTGACTAACGTTTAGCTAATGAGGATTTGCGATCTCATTTGTGTTTATTGTATTACCTGCGTGTGGGAACGAATTGACTAATTATATTGTGCTATGGCGGTACCTCGAAAAGAAGAAAACAGTACCTTTACATAGTTTGAACTACAAAGTATTGGTATTCGTAGACATAATTATCATCAACCAAATATGTTTTCAGAGACGGTAACTCTGACTGTGCCAACGGAAATTTGAAATTCGGCATCAGAATAATATTTTTCAAAACGAAAAAACACTTTTTATAAACACCGCTAAGTATAAACAGTATACGCAGCTGAAATAACAAAACGTTTTTTAAATTAACGAGCTAACTGCAGTTTATTTTCCCCGTCCCTTTCAGCAAACTTTTTCACCCAGACGACGGTATCCCCACCATTGTCTTCATAATTGCCTGACATTGTCCAGTGCGGGCTCTAACGACTGTCACCGCCGGCGACACCCGTGATGGATTAGGCGCGCGCGACTAGAGTGACAGGTGACGGCGCGACAGCTACGGAGACGCGTGACGCGACTCGTTACCTGTGCTGATGAGAACCGGTATAGTACCTGAAACAAGGAATGGGGAATTCGAAATTGCTCTGGGTTTGTTTTCATGTATATAATATGAACGCTTATTTAAGATAATTCCAAATACTTCAAACATGACTTTATACACACCTTGCAACTTACTCCCATCGAATAAAGCACACAATTGCAAGATAAACAATAAAATAATTGTAACTGAAATAACAGTTCATTGATATTAGAGACAACATGGTCACTGTCACTGTAACTTTTATCTCTCGTCGTCTCTACTACTGTTAACGAAATCACTTTGGACTGTGCATATAAAAGGAAACCCATTTTCAACCAGATACATTTGCAAAACAAATTGCTTTTGATTGTATCTAATGAGGTCCAATTAGTGTCATCTAATTGTGCTGGGCGGAAGCCACTGTCAAATAGTTCACGAGTGCATTTAACGTCACATTTATTTCAATTCATTTAACTACACTTTAATAAGATGAATTTTGGGTACCAATTCCTGCAGCGTTTGAATAAAGTGGCAATGAATAATTACAGCATTTCAAATAACACTGAGCGAATGTACAGTCAACAGCAAATATAAACAAACACATCATTTATTTGCAAAGAGAAAGCGAAATGAATCAAATGCAAATGCACGTGTAATGAGATGCAAATAGCGCAAACAATCGTAGTCAATACAATCCTGACCCCAGGGAGTCGTGGCTTGGCCGTGAATAGTCAGTAAAATCGTGATACTACATAGTACGAGTACAAACAGAAAAGACCAATAAAATCTATTGTTCAAAGGAAATGTAAAACAATTACTCTTGCGTCTTCAGTAAGTAAAATAAATCACAACTGGCCGATAGCAATGGCTGGCATTCAATAAAGTTTAAATTACGTTTACTATTTTTTTTATTAAGGTGTTCTGCATAGACGAAAAACTGTTGCGTATTTCAACAGTTTTTCGAACATGGTGCGCTCGAAATAGCTTGAATTGAGGCGCATCATATCAGAACATTTAAGATCTGATATAACAAAGTGAGCACTCCCGAAACAAATTATACCCCCTCAACAACATAATAGTAATAGAACACAGAAAATATGTACATGCACACTGCTCCCAGCAGACCATTTAGATAAAACTGACCTAGAATTAACAAGATAGAAACATATATACCTACCTATGTTGTACAGTGGAAAGCTCGTACAGAACTCAACCAGTTAAGAAAAATCTCTCCTGAAAATGGCGGTTGCTTTATAATATAGATCTGAAGTTACTGGAAGGCAGGCATCCAATCTTCCATGCACGGACAGGGACGAGCAAAAGAGCGTGCATACTGAATTCTGATGCGAATTTGATGCAAAGAGTTGGCTTCTCACACTTCGACATATCTATTTAAAGTACTTACGGAAATTTGGTTAGGTTATAAAATATATTCGATATCACACTGTGTATGTATAGCTATGTATAGCTATGAAATGTAGCTGCATTAAAAAAATAGCTCAGCAAAACGTTAAAACAGCAATTGTCAGGTAAAACAAAATAAGTATGTTGACTCGAACCTTATCAGTCAATGCAGATGACTCGTCTGCAGCGTACCCATGTTGGATTATCATGTAAATGTATGCAAATCACAGGAGGAAAACGGTCAAGATAGAACCAGTGCATCCAAAAGAATAGATAAACTCCAAATTCTTTTAAATTACGATAAGAAGAAATGGTATCACTGTATTAAGAAACTAGCTTAAGGTAAAAAAACTATTTGCTTTGACTAACTACTGTACTCTTCTGGTACTTACTTCATATTTTTTTCTTTAGAGAACATTTCACGGTTTAGACACCGAAGTTAAACTATTTAGTTACTCATAGAAGGTAAATGATCATGAAATTTTATTTGATGTTGCTACTTACATGAAATGATGTCAAGTATAACTTTGTCAATGGTAGTTGAAGAATATTTTAATTTGCCAAGCATAATAATTCTTACAAAATCACCGAACAGCTTTGCTTATAATATCGATCGGCGTCAAGTGGAAATTTAAAAAAAAAACCATTTCAAAAAATGTTCAAAAATGTTCAGTCACTACCACAATTTTGTGGAACCTTAAACCCGCGGAGCTTATGTGAGAACGTGAGGATTTGCGCTAAACGACGGGACGCGCTGGATTTAGCTGTATTTGAATATGACGGGTAACCTCCCGACTAATGACTCGGCTTGTGGACTAGATAAAGGGTTATATTCGTTGTTTAATAGTTTACGTGATGATTCAAGTATACCTACCGAGCTAGCAAATACGACGCGGGCAACAGTTTTTTCTTTAGTTTGACGTAAATACTTATACTACAGAAATACTACCAAATCTTAGGAAATATAGAAGTTAATTACCACAATCCAGTCATTATCTAGTTATATCTGGGAGTAACTATAATATATACATAACTAGATTATTCAATTCATTTCATTTCAGGTTTTTGGACCCATATGTGTTAGTTTGTTACAACCAGATTAACCAAGTGTTATTCCATAAGTTAAGAATCCCTCTCTTATTTCTCTCACAGTCTGCTTAAAATTATTAAGGCATTTAGAGCCAGACGAATATTATGGTCGCCCATATTAATTCATTCACATGGTGCGTGTGGTGTGGCGGCGACGCGAAGTGCGGTAGTGTAAGCCGCAAATCTTGCGCTTTGCATAGACAAGCCATTCGCTGCTGCATCTACAAAAGCGTGACACATCTTCTAAACAGGCAGTTTGTGATTGTATCGAAAAATCTTTTAGGATACGTACTAAATAATATTACAAAAAGTGTACCGATTTCAATAAAAGTCAATGAAATGACCAAAAGGAAGACAGTACCTACCTACATTTTTATAATAAGGTAATTCATTTTCTTTAATTAGATTAAGCATTATCAAATGTTCTTTAATAATGTTATTAATTCGTAACGTTAGCTATAGCAGAATAATTATGTATGAGAAAAACCTAATTCCACAAGACAAATATCTAATTAAAAAATGTGAACTTAATGCCTAAATACATACTATACCAGCCCACCATCGGGATAAACAGAGAGAGAGAAGGCGAGAGAGAGAGAAGAGAAGAGTGATGAGGTTTCTGCTGCAACCTCATCACTCAGCTCTTCTCAGAAAGCAGTTTGAATGTATTTTTTTGTTTTTCGGAAAACGGTATTTCAGAGGGGCAATAATGTAACGTTCCGAACGTACCGTAAGGACAACTCACTGTCATTTTTCCATACTAAGAGTGACGTTTAGATCTACCTGACGCGTGTACAATGCTTTACGTGATTGACCTTCAGATTTATGTAGTCTCGCTTAAAATCGGAAATCCATATTTATAAATTAATTATATCATTAACTCTATACATTCGCTACCATCGAAAAGCATCATTCATAATGAAATGTTTTTGTTTCGTTGAAAAGCTACAAAGGCTTGGCTTGACTAGACTGTGAGACTGGGTACAGCGATCTCATGTGTTGTACGTAGTCTAATAGTCAGTATTTACTATATAGTCATGCCCTCATATGCATACGTTCCTGATTAGGTTAGCACCGTAAGCGTCTAGTGCACGGGGGTTGGCGTAAGCCGCAAATCCCCCGTTTTACATGCGCACGCCATGCGCCAGCCGGCAGCCAGTAAGCCAGAAACCGCGCGAGCGCAACGGAATTATTACTTGAGTAAAAATTAACTAGTAACTTGTTTACGCCGCTATGGAAAGAAACATGGAAAAATCTAAACGTTTAAAGCCATGGTTAATATGATTACGAGTTAGTGTTGCTGAGGATGTAAGTCCAACTATTAGCTGGATATTTAGGTTTTAAAAACGCGTTTCAGAAGCAGCGCCTGTTGTGAAGTAGTGAGCGCGACACACTAACTCATTGTCATTTTGCAAGCAAAATTCACTCGAAAGAACAACACAAAGAAGCATTATGGTTAACTAGCATTTAAGTCTGTTTGCCAGAGGCTTTAAGAGAGTTTTAGAGAATTACAATGGCCATTTTAATATCATGTTTTATGGAAATGGCATAATAATAGCTGCTTAGTTCGCGTTTGGTACTAAAATTAAGTTATTCACAGGTAGTCAAAACAAAAGATGCAAATTTAAAGACAGAAAACATTTTATGAATCCACGCTGGTGGTAAAGTCTTTTGTCCTTTGGTAACGGGTGCTCAAAATAATATTGCTATGTTTCCCAGTCTTTAAGTTACCATCTTTTGTTGTGGACTCACTATTGTCCAACATATTTCCGTGGGTACGAGACTTCAGCAACTATGAAAAAAAGCGGCCAGTTTTTTTAACAAGCAAAGTATATTTTGAGTTTTTTATTATTATTTAAGGTACTTAATACAACTAAAACCGTGTAGCTAAAAAATAATAGTAAGTGCCACACTTATGGTGGGAAAAATACAAAATTATAGCAATACTATAAATATTACCTAGATACTTTCAACAAGCGCATAATTATTGAATTCTGTACATTATTATACCGTTCATCAATTTGAGAGAATGAAATATGTTTGTTATAAGTTTCATCACCATGATCATCATCATCGTACCAGCCAAAAGACGGCCACTGATAATCATAGGCCTCCCCGAAAGAGTGTTACAATCACCGGTCCTGCACCACCCGCATCCAGCGAACTCCTGCATAAAATACGTTTGTAGTTATGCAATTTTTGTCCGAAAAGCGTTTTTATGAATATTGCGCCTTAACTTCAAAGTTAAGTCGGGCTATGTTTCCTCGTTATCGTTTATCAACACATTAGTCGCTTGCGCATATTAATGCGCAATGAAACCAGCACGCCTGTCGAGTGCCCGTGTACTGTACACGTGTACCGTGTAATCGCGTGTCGCAGAAGTCTGAGTGGACACCATTGTTAGATTATTACCATATTAGACTCGGCACTGTAAAAATGGCGATTCGTAGTTTCAGAATAGGCGTTTTTATCACTTAAAAGCCGATTGTGTCTCAAGGGAGCAAAAATATAATTACAGCGAGGAGGTATATGGGAACTTGAGCGTAACGACGGAATCAAGTGCTAACGCCGAAGACGGAAATAATTTTGGTAACGAATGGCACATACCGTTAGTTAGTTAGTTAGTTTACTGGGCTATTTTCCGCAAGTCGACATCCAGTATGCCTATTTTGCGTGAAATGGGGTAGCGCTACTCTAACCACCCTTAACTTAATTAAGATACATTATTAGTGTTATCCCTGCTCAGTTTTTACAATAATTGTTTGAATAGTTTCATAAATAGTAAACTAATATATGGTTATGAGAAAATATGACCCAATGCATATTTATGATTTTTGATAAGATTTATTGAGTTATAAATATACTGACTGTATTTGGTACTGCCTCTAGATGAATACCATCAAAAGTAGACTAAGTGAGACGCATCTATTACCACGTCGATCTAACCCGCCTAACTGCCGACGCCTGCCCTCTGTCCCCTGGCTCGGAGCTTGACTCAGTGCAATAGCTAATACGCCTGTTATACTGTTATTAATCCAGCCTTATGAATCCATGAGGTAGTTTGCTATAATTTTTGGTTTGTGGTCTTAGTACAGATAAAACTTTGCGTATTATTCTGCAATTTGTACACGTTGTTGAACACAATCTAATTTAGCTAATTAAACAAAATATTTTGTAATACTATTATATTGTTCTGTGACATTGACGTTTTAATGCAACGTTTTATTTTATTAGTAGTATACTATTTTATTTTATTATTCTTAATCCGCACTGGGCAACCGTGTGGACTCCTGCCCGTTCCCTCTCATCCGTGAGAGGAGGCCTGTGCCCAGCAGTGGGACGTGTAGAGGTTGTTTTTAAAAAAAATATTATTCTTAAATAACTTTGTAATTTTGAAATCGTTATTCTGCTGGTCTCGTTTATTCATTGAAGTTTGAGTAACTGTTTTAAAGTAAGTGATTGAATTAGGCGTTACTTTGCGGAAGTCGATGATAAGTTACAAGAAAAATATTCCTTTGCTATGTAGCGGAATAGCAAAGGAATATTGTTCTATTAACTAAATTGTTTAAGTTTTACCTGAAGCCGAGGGCAAGTGAACCACCACACTACCTCTCCAAAGTATTCCTTAAGAGGTAATAGGGGTTCACCGATTTCGTCTCCTGGCTGGATTTCCTTATTACAAAGTTGGATAGCAATAAAAAAGGACAATGTAAATCATTCAGTTAGTGCGTTTGTGACCGAGTCAAAAAACACATATTTTGCATGAAATGTCACCTCGTGTGCTAGGGAACAATAATAGGTACTGTACTATTACAACATCTTCGCTCGGTTTTGTTTGATGGATATAATAAGTTTCATTCTCCCATTAATAAATACATACGAAATATATTTCTCTCACATTTACTAGGTAATTGTAGTATCATGCATGTATAATCCTTTAGTAGCCACAGCAGACCCTAGCAGAATAGTTATGTTAACTGTGGGAATTATTTAATTGTAAAGTGTCGTACGCTTTGATCACATCTTGATTTACGTAGTCGATAAACTTGTATTGAAATGTACATAATAGTTTTGGTGTTCAGGTATTACGCCAATACGACGATTGATTTACGACTAACCAATGAATACGCACAAATCAATTAATAGCAACCTCATTCGCCAACGATCAAATGGACAATAAATCTTTTGGCACCTAACTCAAAACATATCTTATTTACAGTCCTATCCTATTTAAATGTAGGTACGTTGTAAGTACATATATTGTGACTCATTTTAACAGTATGTTTTTGAACATTTATTAGAGTATAATAATGGTTAAAACATTACATAGGCGGTGTAATTGAGATGAGGAACGTCTTTTTATCTACGATCGTTTGTAAAGATACCTTGAAGACAAAAATACCTTTAATTTGGGGTTTCTATATATCTTAATTCTTCAATGTTATATGTTGTAGAAGTGAAGCATGTAACACCTATAAAACTAGATGAAAAAAACCATGCTTTTCCCAAAACTGCAGTGGCATCCGACTGCGGAGCGTGGCGCAGTGCAGCTAGCGGCTTCGAGTACAATGCTTTTATTGCTTTGGCCTTTGAAAATCTCCGTCGTTATAAATGTCGCATAGTCGTTGTGATAAATTAAAGGACATGACTATGTGGTTGAGCTTTGTGGGGACTTTGATAAAAGTTGCTCAGTCTGGAGGTTGCTCACTTTGGAGGCTTCTACAATTGCTACGTATAATAACAGGAAAAGGGCTACCGCATCAGCGTAAAAAGGGCCTTGTAAAAAAAAACAAGTCAACAAGAATTGAAAATGAAGGAAATAATGTGGACAGTTGCGAATGATTTTCAATAATCAGTATTTAATGAAATACTTAAACTAACTAATGTGGGATTCAAAGCTAACAGAGAGAGAGAGAGAACTAGAATCAAACAAATTAGACTTAAAATGCTAAATATTGACGTTGTAAATACATATACCCACATGTATGAACTATAACAAACATGTACCAATACGGTAAAAGCTATTAGGCGAAATTTGATACTCGACAAAAACTAATAAGCAATTTCGGAGAGTTGAAGACAGGAGGCGCAGGGTTCTGGCGAAGCGCCAAGACGGTGCTCGTCGCCTTTTTATTCGGCAAACCTACGCTAAACTATCTGGTTTGCAACGGAATGTTTTGGATGGTCATTTCGAGTTCGCTTAGACATGATAAACTTGAAACAACGTGGTGCACACAACTTTGTCAAAAGGATGAAAACTTAACAAAAAACCAAATGAAAACTCAATGACATAACTTTACTCGTGCGGGTCGGATAGTATGCTGAAGTATAGCTTTAAGACTAGTCCAGGGACTTTCCTTTGCCTGAAGCATTAATTTGTTGCCGCTTTTCAAACATTTTAGCGGTGGGACGTCTGTAAATGTGAATTAAACTGCTATAGCCACTCGCTCAATGATAAAGATAGTAAAGATCGCCTGTCCGAACAATATTCGCTTGACATATGTGACACACTGTGACAGCTGAAGACTAAGGCACGGTGGCCCGCGATTGGCTGTGGCGGGCCACCGCATTGGACGAATTACTCGTGGGCGTTGGGCCTATCTTTACGAAGTAATATATATATCTATGCACTCACTTGATTTCGAATTTTAAAAAAGGTACTTAGCCAAAATTGCTGTCAATTTTCTTTTGCATCAACCACAGTTGCCACCATCAGTTTAGGGATGCGCGAAATTGGCAACCGTGGTTGTCACAAGCAAGTGAGTGGATAAATAGTAAATAAATCAATATTAACGGACAATCTTGACGACCGCTTTAGCCTAGTTGGTAGTGACCCTGCCTACGAAGCAAGAGGTCCTGGGTTCGAATCCCGGTAAGGGCAAAAATTTGTGTGATGAGCATAAATATTTGTTTCTGAGTCATGGATATTTTCTATGTATTTAAGTATTTATATCTATTATATATATCGTCGTCTAGTACTCATAACACAAGCCTTACTGAGCTTAATATGGGACTAGGTCGATTTGTGTAAGATTGTCCCCTTATATTTATTTATTATTTATTTATTTATTATTTATTTATTTATTATTTATTAATCTTCCACAAATCGAGTAGTATACTCAATAAGGACTATAGTAAGTTTAATAAGGACTTCTGTTGTGAGGTACTACGATATATTTAATAGATATAAACTTAAATATAGTAAACATCCAAGTCTATGAAACAAATATCCTTCCTTACCAGGATTCGAATCCAGGACCTTTTGCTTCGTGGGCAGCGACATTACCCACAAGGCTAACCGGTCGTCTGTATAGTTTATTATCGATCCGAATAATTAGATCTAGCT
Organism: Epinotia demarniana; assembly: GCA_945867215.1. Lineage (NCBI taxonomy): Eukaryota > Metazoa > Arthropoda > Insecta > Lepidoptera > Tortricidae > Epinotia > Epinotia demarniana. Next base: position 15,248,763 of record OX244261.1, read on the forward strand.
CACAAATGTCAATAAACAGTAGCTTATTGCAATAACTGACTTTACTTCGGAAATGTGATAGTCTTGTCGCTGGAGATTTTAGTGGAGCAGACACAGACACAACGGTTCGTACGGTACAGTAGTAATCCAAATATAAGTATGACTGCGCACTGTTTATTGCCGACCAGCTGATTTATGTTTGTCCGCGCCAATAAGAGGATTGTCGTCGCGTGTGCGCGTCCCGACGGATTTCAAATGGATCATTCTGTTAAGTGTTCTGATTGTTTTTTTTAAGACTGCCTCGTCTGCGTTTTGCTGTAGAACAAATATTACTCTTTTGAACATTAGCAAATTGAGAGTAACTTGTAACTTCGATACAATGCGAGTTACCTACCGCATAGGTAGTTACTATTATTAATCGTTATGGTAATTGTTCAGCAAACATTCTACAGTGAAATGAAATTGTGTTTACTAAAAACAAACGTCTTGTGTTTAAGTTTAGAAACCACTTCGAAGACTTTGTTCAACACAGCACTTCCCTACAATAATGCAAAACACCAAACTGTTATGGCAACTAATACAAAACAATGTGAAAGTTCGGTGTGTTTGGTAAATGTTGGGTCAAACACTGCGGTCGCGTCGCCGCAGTTGTTTCGGTGTAACGCAGATTTGTGTTCGACCTTCGCTGGTTGTTACTAATATCAGTCGGTATTGGTTTCGCTTTCATGTGACAGTCGGTTTGCGGTGGAAGTGTTTGAGCTATCGTGTGTTTATCGGAATTCTCTCTACGTCACCGTTATTTCCCAGAACAGGAGCATTTACTGTACCTTCTTGCTATGTCTGTATAAATATGTGCTTAGGATACATCGTATTCGCCGTATTGTACATATAGGAGCCAATTATTTTATATTCAAAGTAATAAAGGATTCAAATGTTTCTGGTCCGTTTGATCGTTATTGCGTTATGAGTTACCTACTTTTGGACTGCAACAGATATTATAAAATAAAATCTAAAACCTTGATATTCAACCCAACCTCTCTCATCAGTTCTTAATTTAGATTCAACGAGACGCAGCGCAGGGCAGTGGGACTTGAGTAATGGGCGGTATATATTCAAGAAATCAGCCGTATTAGGGTGGGCAGAATTAAGCGCGGCATATTTCATCCCCTGATGCTCGGATTAGCGCAATGACAAGTGCGGTGGCAATGGAAAAGGGTTTGGATTGTTCAGGTTCCGTGCGATTGATATTAAGTAATGATATTACGAAAACAGTTTTATTGGTAGTGATATTAAAACATGTTAAAACATGCGTTTGTCCCGTTATGCTTGAAATGTTTATCAAGTAATTAAACGTTAAATTACACATTTTTATTTGCATTACGAGTAGGTGGTGTGATCAGATAGCCATTTTTTTTCTGGATAGGGTTTCGTATTGAAAATGTAAGTAATGTAATTAGTATCTTTTTTTGTTCGCGAAATATTTATATTGTTTGTCCGAATTGATCTTTACCGAAGTTTCATTTCTCCGGATATTTATTCTGACGTCGTTAACTTGTCTCGATTATTATAACCTAACCCATATATATTTAGAAAAAATTAAAAGCTAATTATTCATAAAAATCTACCGAAATAAATATAAACAAGCCTATGCCAAATTTCGCACAGTAAATACCCATACACCCGGTGAAGAGAGAAATCTAAACGAAAAGACGCTATATAAGCTATTAAATAAAACTCCAACGGAATAAATATTAAGTAATCATATTCTAAATTTCGTACAGTAAACACCTATAATCCCGGTTAAAGGAGAACTCTAAACGAGAAGACGATAAAAAGGCGAGTGAGCGATGAATTCGTTAGCGTCGCAATGCACTCCTGACGGTCCATTAGTCTTGCCGAGGAAAGTCGAAACAAATCCCGCTGACACCGGCAACGGGGTGCTTGCTGACTGTCTAATTCTGGACAGGACAAAAAGTTGCCATCTCTGATTACTGATTAGCCGTGCGACATTATGACGTGATATTTGAGATCGTTTGTCATATTACTACTCGTACCTACTTGCTTGCTTTCTCTAACGATTGGTTTGTAAAATTAGTACATATTATTATCTTCTATCGCATAATTCTAACAGGATAAAATAGTAACAAAATTATTGTAATCCAAAAGCCATCAGTTAGCATTTACCTCGGTAATATTGGGTTTCAATTGGCACTTCAAGCTTGCTGCTTAGTTAGTTACGCCAATTAAGACGCTAATAAAACTTCACACAGTCACGTTCACGCCTCCGGCCCAGCTTCATAACAGTTAACGGCAGGCAATGACAACCAGGCCGGTTGTAATAGGCTACAGGCGGTCTACATGATTCGACGTATTGGTATGCAGTCAGAGTTATATTTATCTTGCTCGCTCGCTTCCACGCGCGCTTAGTCTAACGTATCAGAACGAGTGCGCGCAACCAATGTAATTTTGATATCATTTAGTGCCGAATCAGATAGACGTCCAGCTCCACAATAGGTCAAGCCAGTTATTGTCGCGGTCCAGCTATAACATAAAGAACAATTAGATATCCGGCTCGCTCCCGGTCACGATTCATACCATACAAACCAAGATTTAGCTTACGATGGCTGCCAAAACTTTACGTCATTTATGTCTTACGTACCTTGTATATAAAGCTTTCAAGCATTTCATTGTTGTTATTAATGATGATATTATGCTATGTTCAGATGATATTATAAATGATGATATTATACTAAACATATTAATTACATAATTTTGAATGTAGCCACGAAAATAATGTTACTGCTTGTAAATAAAACTATTGAATGTAATTACACTTTCAGGGGAGCTAAGGATTATAAACTCGACTTTTAAATCATGATGTGGGTTTATTTCCATTAAAATGTTGCTGAATGTTGTTTCTGAGACAAATTTTAATGCTACCTTTTGCACTGATCCTTACGGAGCCCTTACACGATAGGATTAATCATGGTCTCATAATATTTTATTATCATCTGATTCAATAACAAATGTTCAATCGATTACCTAACGATTTGAAACAGAGAACTACGAACATTGGTATTCAAATAAAACCGTTAAAAGTAGATGTTTAATGAACTAATTTAGTAGCAACCTACTCGTACACACTCACCGTTTAAATCCATTCATTAAATAAAAAGACGTATTTAACAGAATGTCATGTTATAAGCTATTTATCAACTTAAAAACACATTACATAACAATTCATCGTTGTATTTTATAGTTTGCGTAATTAGCATAGATACCTGGTAATATTTTAACGTTTAGAATCAGTACTCAATTCAATGCGTCAAACAGTCACATAGTCGGTAACAGTCGTCCATTATTCACTTAACGGTTATGCAGAGCGAAAGCTCAGCTGCGAAAACGGGATATTACGACAAATATTTATTCCCGCCACGAAAGCCAATGCCGATGCTTTTACGACTCATAAAACTGCCGGCAAATACGTACTTATTCCAAAAGATGTAAATTATGCTGAGTTTCAACAATATTTATAATAAGTGTGAAACGAATGTTCCTTCGGTAGGCAAACCCACGGCGCTGCATACGTTAAATATACGTTAAACATCCAGCATGCAGCTTGGGTGAAATTCGATTTGCCCTTATGACAGTCCGAGAATAAGCAACCATTGGGCAAACATGGTGGGTATCAACGGCGAACTGTTTTGAACTTGTGCTATTCGAAATACATTCAAAAAAAGTTTCTACGTTTAAAAGAACATCAGAATTTTTTTGTTATTAAAACAATCCTAAGTAAAAACTATCGTTGGTATAGACGCTTAACCTCTAGCCACCCAAAAGTCTTTATTTCAAAGGTTCCTTTTGAAAACTAGAAGTGGCATTCGTATTAATTGATTCGATTTTTGAAAATACAAAAATCTATTAAAATGCAGTTAATTCAATGCATTTTTTTCAATGCATGAAAAAATTTCTTGCATGGTGGCCATGCAAGAACTTGATTGATTGATTGGTTGATGCTTACTGTCAACATCTTACACAGCAAATTTTAGGAGGGTTGTTCTGCGTTGGGTTATTTATAAATTACTTAACAATGCTTATCAACAATAAAATTGAAATTAACGACTAACACTAAGCTTTATTGATTCGGATCGCAATTACACGAGCGATGCAATCAATCGCTATGCAAATTGGTGGAGATTAGACTGTGATTTATTGAAACGATACGGTCTGTATTGAATATTTAAAATGCTTTTAACGAGGTTTTTGATTAACGATTACTTTATTTGCATTTGTGTTGTATTTAATCATTGCGACATAACTACAAATAAAGCAATTTATTGTATTTACCAATTAAAACGATGTCAATACCTACTAAATATGTAAATAATCACGAAGCCCCGTTTGGTTTCACTGTTTCAACACACACTGTTCACAACGACAAAAATATAAAACATCTGAAACAACTTTCAGGTTATAAGTGGGTAATATGAACATTTATAACATAATATAACTTTAAAAAAGATATCACGCTAGGTAGAACAGAAATCACGTTTCATATTAGATAAACCAACCCCTGTCCGTCCAATAAAATCCGAGTAACTTAGCATTTAGATATAAATGGTAACAGTGCACGACGCATTCAGAGTATACTCCGCGGAAACCCCACTAGGATCGGACCCCTTACCCGTTATAAATGAACCCTCTCTTGCCTTTGACAGATTGCAGCACTACAGCGATTCACTAATTTTAATGCATTCAAATGGACGCATATTCTGCAAAAATATGTCACGAAATAAGTGAGTGATGATTCATCGAGTAAAGTATTTAAAGTCTGATGCGGATTGGCGCGTTCATACGAATATTGCACTGAATCTAATGGAATTTGGATTACAACGTTAATTCTTAAAGTTTATACAAATTACTATTTAATTGAATTTAACACGTCATCCCCGATCACCTAGGGGAACCTAGCGGCAATTATTTCATATTCGAGTAGGAAACAATTATAATGTTCGGTTATGGCGCTTCGCCGGACGCTACCGCGTCACGCTCGCTTCGATCGCTCGGCTCGTGCGCTGTAGGGTCGCAGTTCACCTAACAACCTAACCGTTTTTTTTCCCCTGGGGGATCAGGCTACGGGATTCTAGTGGACAACAGCGAATTTAAACATGAAGTCTACATACAGTGGTGAAATATGTATGAATATAATAATTCTATTCAGTGTGAAGAATGTGTTCATCGTGATGCCGTTTAAGGACTGGCAAATTAAACCGTACCTACTCAGTAATATAGTTATTCAAAAACAAGTCAAAAATAGTCTAGAAATGAGCAACTGGCAGCATTAAGGTTTTTATTTATTACTGCTAGATAATCCAGAAAATGTTTGAAAGATCCATCAAAATATAATAAAAATAATTGGTTTACATTTATATTCGTGATATCGTAGGTATAGAAGGCTCCACCAGTCGACCCCACACTAAACAAGCCCGTACGGTCAAATTTACAATTCAATATTGTACTTTCGTCACACGTCCGCGTCACACATTAAGTATTCTCCTTCGATCCCGAAATCAGTAGGAGAAGCGTTTGGTGGCACTGTTTAAAATTCAAGAATCAACCGAGGGGGAAGGGGCGCAATCCCGGAGAAACATTTCTTTTTATAGGGGTCAGTGGAGTAAATAACGCGTCTTCATTGGGGCGGTTGGCAGGCGGGTCACGTCGCCCACAGACTCGCCGCGAGGGCCACATGGACACTTTGAATATTTACATAACACGATTAAGTCCAGTAGACAGTCGTTTAGTGCTTATCATATTTAGAAAGTGTATTTTATTAGGTTTAAACCAATTACTTGTTGAGTTGCAAAACTTTATTGCAGTGTCAGAAAATGGCTGCCGCCATCGACGGACGGTTTAACAATATTATTTTGTCATAAATGTCGTTCATCGTTTTGTGGTGTTTAGCAATATTTAGTGCCAATTTGACCAAACCGGAATACAACTAATTCCAATAATAATACGCAATGAATTTTGAGGTTTCATCTCAAATTAAGTCCTCATTTCTATTTGATTGAATTAGTTGTTTATTTATACAGGCTATCTTTTATAGATTGGATTAGAGATACTAATAATACTAATACGATTTAAATTCCATGGTGTCAATTAATACCGAAATGATAGCTCAAAGATGACTCACGATACTTAATTTCTGAGAATAATAATGTTGTGACGAAATTTGATAAGTTGATTACTATTTCTTAATAAAATACGAAACTTTCATATATTACTTGAAAGTTACAATTCTAGAGGTATTTCTCGTTAGAATTCTTTTATCACGATTTGCTTAGCTCTTTTTGCAAAGGGTGCGACAGGCGTTCGATTGGACCCCGCATTCCGATCCAAACGGGATTGCTGTCACCCGTCACCCGGTTCGGGGATTTATCCACAGGACGGGTAACGCGTGTAATTAGTTTGCCGTTGATTTTTAATTTTACGTTACTTGAGCTTTTCTTACTACAGTGACTACTCGCTGAATATAATCAAAAGTCGCCTAACGATTAAATACGTTATTCATGTGATTGTAATATTTTTTCTTCAATGCGTTTTCCTTTTTTCGCGGGTTAACCCGACGAAAAAAGATGGATGTTACAAGTTTGTGTGTTTCTGTGTATCTGTCTGTGGCATCGTAGCTCCCAAACGGATGGACGATTTGAATGCGTTTTTTTGTTTCACAGTTAGATAATTGCTCGGTCTCTTAAACTATTGCAATATTAAGTCTGTGGGTCGGTATCGTATTAACATAACATTTATTAGTTATTAACGTAGCGGGTCGGGCGTTTAATAGTTATAAATGCCGATAGTAATAATTGCTGATAGTTCAAGTAAAGCATGACTAGATGTTCCTAGTATATTCACAGGTGCCAAAAATCGAGTAGTAATTTGCGGAGAAACGTTTATTTAGGGTCAACAATTGGCTCACCGCCAAGTGCCACAACGTGGGCAATTCTAGTGCTTCATTCACATCGCTTCCCAGGCACGTCTCCAACTATACGTCAAGCCACAATGTATTTCCCAATATAAGATTGCGTATAGCTATGTATTTGTGACCATATCGTGTCCCAGCCTTATAAAGTCGATACTGTGGCTGCAAACATCATGCTCGGCGTTCTCCCTGCAGCCTCATTGTGAATACAAGTGCATCGCCGACACCGATCGGCACCGTTCAATCTCGTCACGTCGGCGTCTTTTGATCGTATCCTATGTAGGATTCTGTTTGAATGTGTATTTTATTTGGAAGTGTGAAGTGAGACTATACTTGAAATCCAAAGCCAAGCAAGCTGCAATCATTGTCCAGCCAAAGAAATGGAACAATAATTTTATTTCAGGATCAATTTTATACATTGCATTCTAGTTGTTAACATAGTCTTACCGAATAATGCAGTAATGTTAAATACACTACACAAATTGCTCTACAATGAATGTAATGTATGCTCTTTGTTAATCCTTCCTCTCCCGGGCTAAATGTTTTTGTTCGCAAACGCATACTAAATGCTGACCCATGTGTGGTTGTTTATAAAAACAACACACTGTCTATAAAAACCTCCATCCAAGAGACATAACCGTATGTAATATCAAATATAAACAGTCGATGAGAACTAAGAAAATCAAACCCTGTATGACATTCAGGTCACGTGCCAAACCGTCCATAAATATAAATGACGCTATGTTTCATAAATTGGTATGTTCAGGGTACGTTGTTTCAATTTTTGATTCGTTCGAGGTTCAACTTACATTTTTAATGAACACTGACGAGCTATTTATGTACTCTTTGGTCACATCGTCTCAATATCGAGTCCAAAAAGCTCACTGTCCTTGTTCTTCTTGATTTTAGCAGTGCTTTTAATACGGTAGATTTTGATATTCTGCTAGGTATTCTCCGCTCTCTTAACATTTATGAAACTCCCTTATCCTGGTTTCGCAGCTACCTCTTTGGCAGGCGCCAGCGCGTTACGTTCGATGACAAGATGTCCGAGTGGTGCGAACTCTCCGCTGGCGTTCCACAGGGCGGGGTGCTTTCTCCATTATTGTTCTCTGTTTTTATAAATAGTATCACCGAATCCCTAACTACATCATATCACCTTTACGCAGATGACCTACAGATTTATGCAGCGGCTACTGTGGATGATGTCTCCGCATTAATTTCGGAAGTCAATCGAAACCTAGAATCTATACGCTGCTGGGCGTGTAAGTATGGTTTACAAATTAATGCGAAGAAATCGCAAGCGATTGTTATTGGTAGTCCTTACTATGTAGATAAGCTCTCAAAGGTGGTGGTGCCTGACATTATTTTTGATGGAATTTCTATTCCTCTTTCCTCTACTGTCAGGAATTTGGGTATCACCATGGACCAGACGCTTTCTTGGTCACCCCATATAGCTGAGGTGAGTCAGAGGATCTTTAGATCCCTTCACTCCCTAAGACGTCTCCAGAATTTCCTTCCTCTTCGTACCAAGTTGACCCTTACTCAATCTCTTTTGCTTCCTCTTCTGGACTATGGCGATATTGCGTTTCTGGACCTCAACGAGGAGCTACTTGATAAGCTGGAGCGTCTACAAAATGTATGTATCAGATATGTATTTGGTCTACGCAAGTATGATCATATCTCTGAATTCCGCTCTAAGCTTCGATGGTTACCGATTCGCCGGCGCAGGGATGTGCATATCCTGTCATTACTTTTCAATACACTGTTCAGCCCTACTTCCCCTCCTTACCTTTCTGAGCGGTTTAGTTATATGGCAGACGGCAGTGGCCACTGCTTGCGGTCGAGTACTAACCTTACTCTTGCTGTACCGTCTAGAAAGACGCGAACATACTCCAGATCTTTTACTGCGCGCGCTGTTAAATTGTGGAATGAGTTGCCTTTGTCGCTGAGACAGTCGCAGTCTGTTGCGTCACTTAAGATGAATTTGAAGAAGTTGTGGCTTTCCAATGACTTGTGAATTGGTTGAATATAGTATTTATTTATTTATTGTATATTTGCGATATATATGTAACATATGTTAGTGTGTATTATATTTTATATTGTATATTTATATATGTATTGGCATGTTTTTATTTGTCTAGAATTAATACTAATTAGGATTTGCTTTATTTTCTCTGTTTTTGTACACGGTATAAGTTTGCCTATCTCGTTCTACCTACCTTCCTCTCAATTGCTCAAAGGTTAGCTGGAAGAGATCCCTTATAGGGATAAGTTCGCCTTTGTACTTTGATCTATTGTGTGACATGTATATTCCTTAACCTGTTATTGTGTACAATAAAGTGCTTACATACATACATACATTTTCTTGACTCTGTAGACAGTCACCCTAATACATATATACGATTTCTTTCGTCATCCAGAAAATTTACTTCATACATTTGTTTGATGTCATCATATATTAGCAACACGAATACTTTTACAGATGACTGTATTATTAATGCTGTTCTTAATGTAGCGCGGGGAACATCTGCGCTGTTTTTTTACATTTAGAAGTAACAAATGGGACAGAAAAAATTTCTTCAATTTTTAAAGTTCCGCTTCTTGTCGTTTCGGCTTTTTACTTTTCATTGAAGAAATGCTGGTGGAAATAATTTGTTTAAACTGTGGGTAATTTTTCTGTATTACCTAAATGAAACTCACATATACAACTATTTATTTCATGCAATATATACTTGACAAAGATTAAACTGGGGTTCTGCCTTTTCTCCGAATTTGTGATGTCCGAATTTCATCACCTTGACAACTAACTAATGGCAATTTTTTGTATGACAACTTTTCATTTGGCAGAATTATTGGTAAGTCGATTAATATAATGTATTAAAATTTTTGGCATACCTATCATTTGGCAAATCTTTCAGTTGGACAAACAACTACTAACCGAATAATATTTCGTCAGTGCAACAGTTCCCTTTTCTTACATAAGCCAACTTTTTACTACAAAGAACAAGACAGCATAACATAGTCAGACTTTTATTCAACGTGTTCGTATATAAGTTACAAGGAGGGAAGAAGGGAGACGAAGCTTCCCACAAAGGGGGTTCACGGGCGAAGCCCCCCTATTAAAAAACAACAAACAATCGTAACAGTGATATTATTTGTAGGTTAGGTTAGGGTTAGCATGTGTCCCTTAGAGCGGAAATAGGCACCCCGCGTAGCGGAGTGACGTCGACACGCTGGCGGTTAGATAAGGTTTAGGTGATGTTAAAATAATTGGCCGATGTTTGTTAAAAAAAATCACATGTACACCTATGTACATACATACATTCCACCAAGCAACAGTCCAAAAGTAATGATGTAAATACTTTTTATCTCCAATGATGCGATAATTCAGGTACCATCATTGTCAAGAAAACAAGTGAGCGGTTGCGCTTACTCACTTTATGAATACGTTACGTAGGTGCTAAATTATACATCTAGTAAGTGTTATACCACGAAATGTATATAAGTCAAATTGACCCATTCTCCTACTCGAAAGGAGGCATTTTGAAAAGTGACTATGAAAAAAAGGCCAAGATACAGACAACCGTGAGGTTGGGAAATAAAACTAAACTTTTTGATAAGTTGACACATGATCATTCGGCGAAATGACATTATGCGAAAAATTAGTTGCGATGTGATATTCGTACATAAAATTTTCGGAGATGATTTAGAGAACCGATTAAACTAATTACATTACTGAACGCCGCGGTGCCCCGTAGTTACATCACGGGAAGAGGGTTGCGACGTCTGGTGCCTGGCTTCAATAGCCTCGGACTAAGTGGCCTGACCTAGCGAGGTCGCTAGTCCGAACCGCGAAGTAGGTCGACGCGCCCACAAATTAGCATGTGTGGCCGTCGACTGTTTACTGCAGCAGCGGAGGCACGGTGCGAGCGTGACGGGAGCTCAGTTGTCGTCGCGCTCACACACAAGCGGGATCCACAGGCGGAAATAAAACTCCGATACTCTTGAGAAAGCTTGATGGCACGGCTGGTTGGTTGGAGCGAGATGGGTATATGTTGCTCTAGTGATAGTCGAGCTTGTTATGAGAACATTTTGCTTATACTCCACCTCATATATAAACCTTCCAACATTACCATAAAGTGAAACATCTTTATTTCAAAAAAACAATCATTTCTTTACACAAATTCGTCTTAGGTTTTTAGCGTTTGCATTCCAGTACCGTCTTAATCTAGGTAAACCTAGGTCTTAAATTATGTTAATCTTGTACAGAATTACTTAGTGCATAATTGTTAATAGGCTAAATGAATACATTGCAAATAGTTTAGGCGAAATACCTATCTAAACACTGAACCTTTGTAGTTTTATATAAATTAATACTTTTGATTCCTTTGTTATATCTAACAGAGGTCGTAAGCACTATTCTCAGTTATTTCATTAGATTAATATCACACTGTAGATTATTGATGTAGTAAAGTTTACTGTATTAAGCTTAAGGCTTGTCTAATATTTATGAATTATGAGCATAGTGCAAGCGAAAACTACCATAATATGAGCTATGCAAAGGAAATGATTATAATACATGTTTCTAATTAGCTTGAAGAGCTTTACCTACCGTGGCATAGTGCCGCTTATGCAAATTTACTACAGAAAAAGGAGGCAAGTTATTAACTTTACTATCAAGCTTGTATGTAAACAACTCATGTATCTAGAATATAATTATGGTTACAAAATTAATGCAATTATATGCAGATTCTACTGAATATAAAGAAAAGCTTGCTAGAAGCTAGTGAAAGCTCTTACGGTTAAAACTTATGCTAAATCCTTAACTACGTTCGGCGCATTGCCGTTTTAAGCAGAATTAATTACGGATAAGCAAAGGTTGTTTTGTGATTCTACTGTCGAATGTAAATTAAGTAAATTTAGAAAATATGGAAACAACCTTGTATGAAAACTAAATGAACCCAGCTTTGGTTATGTGACTGAAAGCTTTGCAAAGCGCACTCTGAAAGCTTTGCAGCCACCGGCTTTTCAGGCGGCCAGGCCAAAGTCACAATCAATGAGGAATATTTGAATCATGAGGCACACCTACCAAAGGTGTGACCTCTATAAATGGTACAACTTGGTCTACCTATTTATGTTTGGAGCTTAAAGCTCTTAACGGAGGCTTTTACCTACACGTTATTGTCAAGTCCGGGTATATTTGGATGGTTAGTAAACTAAACCAATCCGCTCATATAAGATGTTAACTGTAGGAGAAAGTATCTTGACATAAGTCCGAAACCCATGAACCAAAGAGAGTTGTTAAGATGGTAAAATAAAGAGTCAAAGCTATGTATTTGTCTTACAGACGGCTGCCTTGAACAGTCTCCCCCTAATACGTAAGCACAAGAAATATGCTAACCAAGGTAGCTTAATCGAACAAATATGAGTATAAATTTGTCAATCTAAATTTCGTTCTCACCTTTACAATACATGCGTGTACATCAACTTTCAGGTACTACTGAAGCGCGCGCTGCAGTCATATTTACGTATCGATTAAAAACGAAGTTAAAGTTCAGACCAGGTATAAACCAGAACATTAAATCAACTTATAATAATCGATTAATTTTAACAGTGTTTTCTGAATTATTTAAACAATCTTTTAAGCATCCAGGAAGGTTAAAAGTTAATCTTTCTGTGTTATACATTGGACAATAAATTACCAAATGTTTGATAAATTAATCACTATTACACCTTAGGCATTGCTTTTTAGCTTCCTTAGTGACAGCGTATTGATTGAATTTCGAACAAAAGAAAGTTTGAACTTAATCAAGTCATATTGTGCATTCGCTTATTTATCGCCAAATCCGCAGTTCGTTTACGACTTCATCCTGAACTCCCTTCATAAATTTTTATGAACACATAAACAGAAACCTCACCAGCCGTGATTTTCGAATTCATGAGAGTTCGCCGAGAACCGAGCGCCGAGCGCCGAGCGCCAAGGCCGAAACGGAAATGTGCAATCACGGATATTGCACCCCGACTTCCGCCTTTAATATTTACTAGACGTCTTTAACTTTGAAACACAAGTTTATTTTGAAGATACGATATCAAAACATTAAATGGTAAAGTAAAATTTCTAAAGTAAACTCTTCTTCGAATAACATTAAGAAACGTAGTAGAAATCTCAATTTAAAATGTTTCATCACTACCAAAGCAGGCGTGTTGATTTTAGTTTGAAATACATTTAATGTTTCTCGAATTTGAATCAGTTCATGATGAACACTCAAGAATAACACAAACGCGTACCTACAGTTTGACTATTGTACTAAGTGTACTATTGTACTGATTCACTGACATATTGTACTAAGTGTACCCTTCGTTACTGGTATTGAGTATACACGTACAAGTTCGATACTTTACTAATGAATAGAGCAACATTGCATTTTCTAATGATATAAGGGCTATGTGGAAATAGGTATCCATAATTTGTAAAACATGTAGTTATCTTACGTTAGGTCATAGACACTAGTAAAGATCAATCATCACATCACTTTTGAGCAACTTTACTTAAGTTCAACAACATTACAAAACATCCTCATAAATAACATAATTTCCCAAAACAGCTAATTCTTTTCCATTTTTAAACCGTTTTAGGAAGCCGTACAATTAGACGCGTGACAGACGGACGGATATAGCCACGGGAATAGTCAGCACGGGCGACGACTCACCGCAGTCTGGACTGATAGTAATTTTACGTCATTTTAGTAGTCACTGCGTTTGCAAGACGGACATTAAACTGGATGCCGCAGATAATACGAGTAGAGGTGGCTTTTATCTACAAATGTTCATGTTTAATTGAATAGAGTACGTGCTACTGGCACTTTCAGATTAAAGTGATCTCATAAAAAACATTACATGTAAAAAAAGGCCAAGTCTCGAAACTAATTAAATTAAATAATTGTGAGATATTTCGAGTCACATTCATATTAATATTTATTTGCAAGCAAATAAAATTCTGAAACTTAGGGAATTATTTACCAACCGCAAAGTCGGCAGTAGACACGTACGTCTACGTAAAAAAAATACTTTGTATACTTACATTTTAGACAAAAACTAGTATTTAATTACATCGTTACACAAAATACGTACGGTGGAATGGGGTTATGAGTCGGGGGGTGATTGTCTAAAAGGTTTTTCTCCGACATCATCGTTTTTACTTGTGGATGAACAGTGGCAGTGAAAATATTCGTATTCTATTTTGCTGTTAAATCGATTAAATCTTCTCAATTTCAAATAGTTCTGCTTTTATCCTACATTCTAAACGATAAAAGTGCCCCATTTTTTCCTAAAGTAACCCCAATCTTTACGTTTGCAAGATGTCTTAAAGTTAAGTCACTATTAAATTACTGTAAAAAGAAAGAATTAACTTTCATTTTATTTTTGTTCATCCGATTATTCATATTTTGAACAGGGACCACGTGCAAATAATTTTGATACCATATGCAAATAAATTATATTCTGCATGTATTCTAAACAGAATACATGGGTTTGCCATAATAACAGGTTTTAGCACAGGGGATCGTATCTAGTGGGCGGTGCAAAGGCTTCGCTGTTGCTAATGCTATTTCCTTAATTATAGCTTGCTGTCAACCTCTGTGATATGAAAGGCCATTGGACGCGCGTTAATAGAATGTGTCATGTAATTTGAGGTGACTGAAGGTGAAGAGTTTTAAGTATTCGTGGGTATGAAACCCACTTACTTATGTAAGTAAGTAAGTAAGCAGATTTCTTGTGACGATATGCCACTATATGCCACTATGTAAATGGGAGTTGAAACACAAGAAGTCAAATGAGTCTAAAAACTCCAGGGATATTTATCTCGGAAACAGCATGTGGGGTCAAATTTTTATGATTTTCCTTTGCAAACTTAAATACAAACACCGTTGTTGAACATGTTTAAATTAAGAAAGCCAGCGCTTTGATTCAAAGTAATTTTTGAATCTTGTATAAGATATTTCAAATGCATTTATCATACATACCTAGCCATAACTCGCAACAACTTGTAATTTGACCTTGTCGATTTTTTTTTTATTTAACACTAAAGATATAAGTCTTCATGAAAAGACGCTAACGAATAAAACTACCAAAAACACCTAACCTTCAGGGTGAGCACCTCGCCCTCGTCAACGTAATTAACCCCCAGACCAAAGGGGTGTTCGTTAGTAGCAGTCACCTGTGCACGAGCCTAAACGCATTATCACCGAGACTAACACAACCGCCAGACAATCGGATCAGGCTTGCCTCAGACTATGACTATGCAAA
Source organism: Epinotia demarniana (assembly GCA_945867215.1). Classification (NCBI taxonomy): domain Eukaryota; kingdom Metazoa; phylum Arthropoda; class Insecta; order Lepidoptera; family Tortricidae; genus Epinotia; species Epinotia demarniana. Next base: position 15,264,025 of record OX244261.1, read on the forward strand.
AGTCTGAGTTATAGTTTAATTAAAGCGAGAGAGTCTGATGGATTGCCTTTAAATAATAGAAGTGAAAGAACTTGAAAAGGAGACGCGGCAGATTTCGTCGGCGACGACGGGATGAATTGTACTCCTTTTCAAAGGATTGGTCAGATCAAAGCTCAAATCCGCAAGCGGTGGAAGAATAAGGGGCCTTTGCCCAACAGTGGGACACATCAGGCTATATGTGTTATAATCTGAATATCGAGAATACATTCTCATAGCTGTAAGTAATACCTAAATATAACTTTTATGTCTATACTGAACTTGCACTTTTTCCAAATGGAAAATAAAAAGCTTAAACAATGCTTGTTTTTACATTTGTCTAGTAAATAGAATTTCAAATGCGTTTTTAGTATTATGCTTGTGAATTTGAGATTAAGTTTATTTGCAAGCTATAGCTAGACCAATGATAAATAAATAATCATTATTTTGACTACAATGTCATATATGTCTCACGATATTTACTATACAATTATTGGGCGATACAACTGGATTTCACCTTTTAACTATAACATCGTTAAATCTTTTATTTCCCCCTGAAATTGTACAATAGTCTAAAGAAGGTATAGGCATTTTTTGGTAACTTTTAACGTATTCTGCAGGGGAGTGATGGTATGCTATGATCCACGATGCCGCGTATTCGCGACTGCTGAGACTAGTCGGCGCCAGTATTACGCTTTTCCCGCCCACACTCTCGCTATAATATGGCGTCTACTTGATAAATACATACTACGGGTTATAACAGGTCAACGTTATATTTATTCTCAACTGCAGATTTTTTATTATATAATCATCATTATATAATTATATATATATTGATCTAAGATAAATAGGTACACAAAAACATGACTTTCTTTCATATTTAATATTCTCAAATAGGCATAAACTTAAGAATAAAACGATAATTAATAGGAAAAGTCATCATATTTCTTTTTAGGAGTAAGAAGTAAACTTTTTAAGCATCATCATCATCCTCAGCCTGTACTCATCCACTGCTACTAAGCCTTTCCTAATTTACGCCAACCTACCCGGACTTCAGCTCTCCGCATCCAACCGCATGTTCTCTTCAGGTCGGCGGTCCACCTGGCGAGGGGTCATCCCACAGGGCGAGTTGTTCGTAGCCTCCACACCAGAACTCGTCGGCCCCATCTACTGCCCCGCCCACCGCCATTTCAGCATGTTTATCTTCACTGCTATGTCAGTATACTTGGTTCTCTGTCGATATTCTGAATCCGGATTTTATCCTTCAGAGAAACTCCTCATCGTATATTAGGTACCTAACAATATTAATATGCAAAACTAAAGCTCTCTTATCTTTATTATAAAACACGACAATTCCATATCTTCTCAGGCAATACAAAAATCAATATAACCTAATTATACAGTGAAACAAACACAACACCTGCCATGGTAGACAACAGAATTTCTTCAGTCTTTAATGGTTAAATTATATACGTAAACATAAATATACCAGACCTTATGAATAACATAAATTGTGTTACAATAATTTAATACAGTACATAAACTAAAGGTTACTACAACCTTGGGGCGCTTGGCGGCCACGTCTCATATACTAAATAGTAATACGATTAAGAACTATTCATAATATAGCTTTAGACTTACTAATTGCGCTCTGTTAAGTTGTGGAATGAGCCAATCCCAATCCTTAGCGTCATTCAAGGCTAGGTACTTTAAACAGGTTACCCGATTCCCGACTGTTTAAATACTTTTTAGGGTTCCGTACCCAAACGGTAAAAACGGGACCCTATTACTAAGACTTCGCTGTCCGTCTGTCTGTCTGTCACCAGGCTGTAACTCAAGAACCGTGATAGCTTAGACAGTTGAAATTTTCACAGATTATGTACTTCTGTTGCCGCTATAACAACAAATATTAAAAACAAAATAAAGTAAATATTTAAGGGCTCCCTTACAATTTTTTTTTCTGTTTTTAAAGATAATGGTACGGAACCCTTCGTGCGCGAGTCCGACTCGCACTTGGCCGGTTTAAATAAATGTTATCTATGCTTTTTTTATAAAACATTGTTTACATATTTATGAGTGTTTATAATATTTTTTCTTTGATAGTGTTTGTATATTTTGATTATGTATTCCAGTTATCTGTAGGTACCTATTTTTTTTCCTTTTTTTTAGTTTTGGAACATGTCACAAGTCAGTGATCCCTAACACTTAAGTATAAATAAATAAGTATTTATCAATTATAATTAATGATTATATCGTTTGTAATATGTTATCTATAAGATTCTTGTAATGTTAGACCTTCGAAAAGTATTCTGTAAGAATCTACTTTGAATAAAAATATTTTGACTTTGACTTTTGACTTTGACTTTTCTTGACATTGTATCTTATAAGATACACAATTTTTGGTGTTATTTTCCTATTTTTGTAACAGACAATTTTTTTGGCACTACAAGGCGCAAACGAGGCTCGAACTCACATTTTTTTTGTTATTTGCCAAGAAAAGGGTTAAATGACCAATTAGACTTTTCGAAAGAAATATTATGTGTATATTATTTTCATAACTGCGATATATACTCTGCATACATCAATTGAATCCAGGTTTTTGAAAATCTCGATATGTGCTGTTTCGTCTAGATATATTTAGTAACGCGAACAATTCCATGCCCATGAGAGCTTGGAGCTGTTTGTACAATTATCGTCTAAAATATCCTTACACTTTTGTACCTTATGCGATTGCAATAAAGGCGAAAAATATATGTACATAGCTGTGACGTCGACTTTACCTAGATCGCCAGACATCGCCAACTAGCGCTTACTCCACGTCTCGACTATTCCACTCACGTCGCTATTTCAATTAACACCTGTGCAGCGCGCTTACGGCAGTTAGACTGCTAGCGTACATACGTAGAGATTGATGGCTAAGACAAATGTTTATTTGTTTTTACAATATGAAATTATCTTAACTGATTGTGTTCACCGCGAATGGCAATGTTTTCCTTCTGTAAATCTCATTGAAATCGTATTACAAAGGAATATTTAAAAAGGTGCACTTTTATTATCATAAGTTTTTTTTCGCATACTTTTATGTATCTACGTCGTACTGCTAAACAAAAGGGTTCTGCGTCATTGCTCTCTTCGATACCTATGAAGCCTGGCTCTACATTAAACGATGTCTGGTTTCTAGTTTGTCTCGTGCTCTAGATTTCACTAGGGCTGTTCTTAATGATAGTCTCATAATATCGCTTGAATTGACTCAATTTACAAGAAAATATTTCAAAAATGTGTTTCCACTATTAATCTTAATTGGATATCTTAATTGTCTTATACATCTTGTGATCTTGTTAAACAATCTATTATAAATGCATATTAGAAGAAAAGTCACTACATTTTTCACAAAAATAAGTTTTCAAATGATGTCCTAAATATTGATGTCTTAATCTGTTGTTTAATAATTAGAAAGGTAAATAGGAAATATAATGACTTCTTGGAATACGCACTTCACAATACATACACACTTCAAGAACAAAGAACGCTCTACATTAAATATCCATACTGTTTATGCATAACCTAAAATTTAAAACTAACAGTGTTTCTCCGGTGAATAGGCGGCCGTATAACATTCAACCTTGTGATACTGCATTACAACTAAATAACTAAGGAAAAGAGAAAAAATAAATAAATAAAATAGTTGAAGATAACCTTACACGAATCGACCTAGTCCCAAACTAAGCAAAGCTTATACTATAGGAACTAGACGACGATAAACATACTTAAATAAATAATTTAATACACAGAAAACATTCATGATTCAGGAACAAATTTCAAAAACAGACTAATTAATTGTAAAACAAAAATACATGAGGCAGCCCTGACCTGCGTAGGCGTCGGACGTCTAGTCCTAGACGTATTCGTAATTGGAGCAATAGCTTGCGACGGAAATTCAATTTCGGAACTCGTCACAATCACGATTGCGTAACGCTGTGTCCTAGTTGTCTGGCCGAGCTGGTCAGAGACCAATCTTTCCATGTTGGCTATATTAAATTCCAGGTTCTCAATAAGCTAGATTTAATTGTTAATTTTATCATGGTAGCCTCAAATACAAAACGTCTTTTGACATTCGCATGCTAACGGCGTGATATTTTAAGAAACTTATGTAACAATCATTCATAAATTGGCTTCCCATTTGCGCGAAATTCCCCCTTTCCTAGAATAAACTTGTATAAACTAGAATAATATGAGAAATTAGTTTGTCACGTGATACTTTGCGAAAAACATTATTAGGAAATTATTCTGGTTTATACAAGTTTATTCTAGGAAAGGGGGAATTTCGCGCAAATGGGAAGCCAATTTATGAAAGATTGTTACATAAGTTTCTTAAAGCATCATGCCGTTAGCCTGCGAATGTAAAACGACGTTTTGTATGGCGATCGAACTACCTTAAGCAGTTGTGCTGAAGAAAATAATCCTAAAGAAGACAGCTATGGCCACCCGGAAGATCTTGGTTAACGTCTTTTTGCGACCTTCAAATCGTAGTACTTAAATTATCTGGGACTTTTTCAATAAGTAGCTCGAAACGATTTCAGAATATCCATTAAACTTTGCTCAAGTTAACAAATTTACTGCCGAGGAATTCATAGTGCCACGCTCGTAGCCGATGCCGTGGTTTTCCCGTTAAGTGGAGAAAATCGTATACCAACAGAGCGCTCGCTTCCTGGAACCCATCTAGGGTTCCAGGAAGTGAATGATTAATAACAATTAGACGTGTTTCGTTCGTCACATATGTTTTATGTTTAGTATTATTAATGAAGAGTATTCGATATATAAAAGCTCCAAGCAGCTTAGTTGCTCAAAGCTCCAGATTAACGCCTTCATTCATAAGCTTTCCTTTTCAGTTCTTTTAATATAACTTTCCCCTTTTCAGCGTAAAGGGCTCTTCACACTGACGAGAGCTTGCCGCTACCCAGAATTTCCAAACAAGTAGTTCAAACATTTACGTGGTGGAAGCGAATTCAGCGGCGGTGTTAACGGTCTTTAAGAGGTAGCCAAAAAAGAAAAAATTGCGGACGTACAACGTATGGTCTTTTGTAAGAAAAATAATTCAGCGAATAAGGAAAGGATTAGTGAGTAAATACACTTGGGGGAAGGTTGGATGAATAGGTTGGGAAGGTTGTTATGTAATGCCATAAGGTTTCACGTGTATCTTTAGGATTAATTATGTTACATTGATGTAGAGCTGTGACCCAGTTTACCCACTTGACGTACAATATTAAGAGCAAAGAATAACTAAATGTTACAATGTGAACGTCGTGACTTTTAACTAAGTGAACTTAAAAATTTTTTTATTAAAATTTAAGCTGTTTATTTCAAGTTTTATACATTGTTTTATCTGTTAGTAACTTAGCCAATCTCTAATTTTAAAGATTATAGGTGCTAGGTTATTAATGTATTTATATCTAATTAAGTATTTACTTTTACAACTTATTCATATTATTTATCGTTACATAAAAAATCTTCAGTACAGGTTTAATTTTATGGGATTTATCCACTATTATATCTACTATTTCTCTGGGCAAACCATTCAGTGTATGAGGTAAATGACTGGTCCATACTCTCTGTCCATACAGGTTGGTGCTTTTTGGTACAATGAAATTATTTCTATTTTCTAGTGCACGGAGTTTCGTTGATCTTTCATATCTGATTAGTTTACCCAGATTATGACTATATTCTAATATCACAGCCATTTTGGCTTTATCGAATATGCTTAATACTTTACAGTGTTGGAACAATTTATCATAATTATTTTTATATTGGTACTTAATTTTTAGCGGCACGATGACTTTTAACATTCTTATCTGCATATTATATATGCGCTGTAGATAGGTTTTGTAGGTTCTCCCGTAGCTAGACAGCCCATAGTTTATCATGGAGTCTGCCATAGCCATGTATAATAGTCGAAGTGTGTTATATGGCATTTTATGTTTGAGTATGCTTAAGTTACTTAGTATTGCTCTTAGTCTCGTACATACACTGTCTATGTGGGGGCTCCAGTTAAATCTGTTATCAATTACTAGTCCGAGATATGTGTGCTGTTCTACTACATCTAGATGCTTACAGTTGCAATTGCAGCGCGATCCCGAGTCGTGCATGCAGGTGTGTTCATGTGCTATTATACTAGGTACTACGTTGGTCTTGATGTGGGGTGAGTGTATGTGTACGACCTTGGTTTTTTGGTAGTTGATGGATAGCCCTGCATCGTGCGACCACCTGCATAACGAATCGAACTCGCGCTGCATCTTGCGTTCAGCCACATTTATGTCAGAATCAGCTGTTATTATGCATGTGTCGTCGGCAAACTGGTATACAGCTGCCTCCCTAAAGATATTGCACATGTCGTTGACGTATATAAGGTATTCAGTACGGCCGATTATGGAGCCCTGTGCTGTGCCATACAGAGACTGGTGCAGCTCGCTTTGCTCTCCTGCGATGCTGACTGTGTTGTGATTTATGTGATAATTTTTAATCAAGTTCAGGGCAGGCCCTTGTATACCAGTTTGCTGTAGTTTGTTATACAATTTTTCATGATTTAAGGTATCGAAGGCCTTGCTGAAATCAATCACGACTGTCAGTACATGCTTCCTTTCATTTAGGTGCATGTTTATTTCGTCTGTGAATTTCGCTAAGAGCTGCGTGGTACTTTTACCTTTTTGGAATCCGTACTGTTTCTCATGTATTATCCCATTGCTTGACAAGAAAGTGTTGATTGTTTTACCCAGATATTTCTCAATTATTTTATCAATGACTGGTAATATTGTAATTGGCCTATAATTGTTTGTGTCAGTGAAGCTACCTTTTTTATGTATTGGCCTGATCAGTCCAATTTTTATTTTATCTGGGTAGATGGAATTGACTATACATTGATTAATAAGGTGGGTTAGCACAGGTGATATGTCTTTGTTTATATATTTAACGTCTCTCGCTCTTATTTTGTCATATCCTGCACTTTTTTTTCATTTAAATTTCTTATTATTTTGCTCATCGAGCCCTCCTGTATTTTGTTAATTTTAAGAGTTAGTTGTGGTGTGTTTTGATAGGTACTCTCGTCAAGCAAAGGTACACTACACGAGTTTAATACATTTAATACATTGTTGTTGAAGTCTTTAGCAAACTTGTTGCATAGGGAGCTAACTTTCATTTTAAATGATTTCAGCAGGACGTCATCAACTGCTTTTACTATTCTACCTGTTAGGTTGTTGACAATTTGCCATTGTTTTTTTGAGTTTTTAAAGTTTTTACATATTTCTCGCTTAATATAATTATTCTTAGCTTTACTCATGAACTTATTTGTCTTGTTTCTATATTTATTATACATTAACTGGTTATGCTTATTATTAGGTTCTGAAAGGTATATCTGTAGTAGTTTATTTTTAGTGCATGACATATCTATGAGTTTATCTGTTATCCAATTACACTTTTTGTTAGTTATTCTATTGTCTGTTGTTGATTGCTTAGTGCATTTATCATATACATTGTTAAATTGCTTACCTATAAAGTTATATATGCTATTTGGGTCACTCAGTTGCAGTGCGGGTTCACAGTCGACTTTGGCGAGCTCCTGTTGTACTAATTTGTTGTCCAGTATACCAGACCAGACCATATTTATAACTAATGGAAACGGAGAATTTCGTCCACTTCGCTATCCAATACACATTCCACATGTACCACTTTCTTTTAATTTTAAAACTCTCACAGAACTTGCAAGATGCTAGTCGTTGTATATAGTTAGTTTAATAACGTCTCGCAAAAATTCCATCAATTACTTGCATACTTCGTAGAGGCAGTCAATAATGAAGTCATCATTAACGCAGCTGCGCATTTTTCCCAACTAAGCCAATGTTTGTCCGAGGCGTGGGCCTGGGGGGCGGGCCACAATGGAGAGCGGGGTGCCGCGGGCAAAGCCTAGTTAATTGCTCGTAAATTGTCTCCGTCTGGCCACATTACAACTAAACCACAAGATTTTTAGCATAAAGATACGACTCCTAAATAAAACGGGCATTCATTAAAGAACATTGTTAGCAAATTATACTCGTAGATATTTTAATACCCTATTATTGAATAATTTGAAAGAAAAAGAAGATTTGAGCGTTATAATAGTAGGATTACATTATTAAATAGAATATGTTTGAGCTTCAGCAATTATTGAGAACTGAAATGCGAGAAATAGCCGATGTAATGATTGAAAATATAATTAAGAACACATTTCTTGGAAAGTTCTATCTATTGGATAATTAATATTGATCTTCCACATTTTCATTGAAGCTGGCATTAGTGGAAGTTGCTTAAGGCTTTGATATTTTTTGTTCTCGCGTGGTACGTACGAAGAACATCATTAATCGCTCGTCTAATCTACGTTAGAGAAGAATAAGAATGACGTCTGCGGCAGCTAGCTCCCCTCGCACATAAAAGATTAGACAATCCTCACGTCGCCATCACGGGCGTCCATACAGCCCCTCGGGGCCTCCGTGCAGGGCCTCCTTAAACACCAAGGGGCATAACACAAAGTTATCTATGCAGGTGGTGAACTGGCAGTAACGAGTCGGTTGAAAAAAATATCGTTTCGCGATAAATATGGATCGTGAAAATGTGCGATATCATATTTATAAAGAGGTTAGTTACAAGCCATTTCGATACCTAACGTTAAGAATTACGTAGTCGAGATGAATATGTGTGTATTATACAGAAGAAAATATTCTGCAAATATGATCATAAACACATACTTAATGCTATGTTTGTACAAATTAATTGCCTACCCATACACCATAATACTTCAGTACTGAGCCCTGTTACGTTTAACTTTGTTAAAAAAGAGACAATGGCGCTACTGAAAGCCTAAGTTTGCCCAAAATAATTGGCTATACGGCTTAGTATTGAGGGGAAATAGAGATTACGCCGATGTGATTAAGTTGACGAGGAAGGCAAGGTAGAAAAGCACTACAGCAGTGATTACATGTCAGTAATGAAGAGCTTTTACTGGTAGTGTGATGGACAATTGTACTAAGCGGACTTATAAGAAGGTCTTTATAAAAACTTTTTGTGTGAGTTATTAGACTTAGATAAAAAAATCTATCATTTACTCCTTACTCCCTCCATCACTTAATCCATTACTTATATGTTATTGATATTTTTAAACTTTTCAATATTTTTGACACTGGATTTAAATTATATCTATCGCAAAACCAGTCACTTCAGTTTTAATCAAGGGTAAACCCACACAACTTCTATATGTGCTCGATTTATCCACGAAATCAAACAGCGCAGAGGATGGATCGCAGAACTCCACACGGGAGCGTGCAAGCGAGCGAGTTTTATTAAAAAGCTAAACATATCGAAGCGAGCACTCGTGAGCGAGTGAAATGAGACGCATTTGTTTGTTCAATTACGTTGGAGAACTAGTCAGAGCGAGATGAAATAAGCATTGGTAGCAAGTCCACGTAAATACTGCAGTAATTTGCTATTATTTTATAGAACATAGCATGGGACTTTACGTTTCTAATCCAATTTATAGCAACTTTAACAAGAACAACTACACTATGTGGACTAGCCTACAGTTGTGGCTGGAGGAAACAAATAAGTAATTGTGTGTATCATGTCTACGTGGCGTAATGATTCCCTCCTAAGCAACGATATGTGCGAGCTACGAAGTGCGTAGTAGGAAAAATCCGCTACGTAGCAAAAACTCGCATAGACATTGGACGTGTATGTGGATCATAGCTCAGAAGAGATCACATCTGCAATTTCGCTTTTTATATCTCATACAAACAGGTTTAAATACAGACGTATAAGTGGGATATCTCTATGACCTGCCGCTGCCACATCACATTTTAAGTCGAGTACTGGCCCAGTAACATTTAGTGATATACAGGCCAGTTTAATGCCCAATAAAATTGATTTCCTCAAGCTATACTCTAAGCCATGTCACGTCAGGTATAATCATTTGCGCTAGTGACAAACGTTCACGTTGCGTTATCTCATCCCACGTCATCAATAACTCACACAGCCTATGCCTCCTATAAGTAATGCCATCATCCTGTGTTTTAAAGTAGTATGTCAGTACGGGATCCGTACGGACATACGACGTTTTGACTCAGCATGGGAGAATAGATAGGTTGAATATTAAAGGGCGACAGACACTTGTGCGTCATCCGTCTTCGATCTCGCCTGCGCTTTAATATACAGCTCGGTGTTGCGGCGACAATGTTATTGATGAATCTAATTTTCAGTTACCGCAGATATATGTTGGCTTAAATATTCTTGTTTCAGTTGAATACTCGTATATGTGTTGAATTAATAAAGATAAATAACTGTGGGATTGTTAGTTTGTTTGTACGTATATAGAACAGACCTTTAGAATGGACATAAGTTTTATTTTACACCGCGGCTCTGCCGTGTTTCAACCTAATACACGGGTGGAGCCGCGAGCAACTAGTGGCAAAAAAGAAATTATTCTATGGCTTTTATTGGACTCAACTATTATAACCAAATATTGTTTAAGAGTAGAACGTATTCAATATCGTGTAGTCGAAGTATACGTACGATTTGCAGAGTAGAATATCCACGTTTGTAACATACCTGTAACAAATTAAGATGGCATGTCAATAATGAAAACTTGAGTTTTAGTGTCTATATCGATTTACTTAATTTAATTTTCTTACCTCAGACCTAGAAAAAAAAAGAAAATAGTCTATCAATAAATACAATTTTTTCAACGGCGCTAACTATGTCAACTTGTCACAACTCCGCTGAACTGGTAAGAAACAAATTAGACAAACCAGGAAACTTCGCAAAAGATTTTAAAAAAACCTCTCCTTTTGTTCGTTAATTTTCAGTTCTTTGTCAAAGCGTAATAGAAACATTTAATCCTTTGCCATCTCCGAGCGGCAAAAACTACTCAAAGTCCAGATTAAAATCCTACAACATTCGTCCGAAATTACGCTTTAAAGTCGACGTTTTAAGGTACATTTTGGTGGTGGATCTGATAACAAAGATGGCTTCTTAGTGAACGAAACGGCCAAGAGCAATTAAATTCAGAGGTCATATTCAGTAGAGATATTAAAAATATACGAGTGGTGGTGGATAGTGCAAAGTCGTCGTATTGTTCTGCAACTCTTGTTTCGTATTTCTATAAATATTTTGACTAGATAGGTAACGAAATGCCATACTTTGATGTAAATGATAGTGTTCATAGATGCATAGCAATGCATGATAGATTTAGCTAATTTATAGTTATCTTACAGAGTTGGGGATTTAGTTTCTCAGAAAGTTTAACATCGTCGTATTATTTATTTATTGACAAATACATTTACGTGACATTACAGTAATAACCAATGCGTCACGAAACCAAAACAACAAATAATACTATTTAGGCAACGAAACGGCGTGGCCCCGTTGCATCGTCTTGTGTATTATAATGTTGTATACTTCAGACAAATACACTCTAGTTTTGTAATTTGAATGTAACCATTCCATATAAATACGAGTATAAGACTATACTAAAACGGTACAAAAACTATTCTAAACCGACATTTCGAGCAATAAAACTATCCATAAAGTCATCACCCTTGCACTCAACTCAAAGCATATAAAGAAGTAAAATTAGTTTACAGCAGTCGAGGTTAACATCGTAAAGTTTAATGGTAGTTGAAATATATTCCGCCTCACTCAAAGACAGTGCTCTGCTAGATACTTGGATGTATAACGTAACCTATGCTAGAATATTTGGGTGTTCATTGCTAAGCCTGTATGTTTTATTCAGGAAAACATTTGTTCGTAAATTTGGGAACACTCAAATTACATCCAAATTTTACACATTGGTTTATGAATATGTCATTTGACGTTTTACAAACGAATCAAAGTTTAAATTATCGTATAAAGGCTATCGTACTACTATAATATTACCTTACCTGAAGAATTATAATAAACCTGTTTAAGAATTTTTTAAACATAAAAGTCATAATAGTAAAATATTCTACACAACTATTGTTTATCATCATTATTCCTGTCTAACGACCGAAACTCCCGTGAAGGCCTACTAATTTGACACCAATAAAAATATGACACCATCACGCGCCGGTCGTAAAGCACGATTATAATGATCCCCTTGATCCGAGGGGGGAGGCTTAGGCTGTCACAATAATAGGCGTGAGTGGGAGATATGGACGAGTTATCTACTTAACTCAAGGTGTGAATTAGGCTTTAAGGGTCGCAAGCAATGTCGGTTAGGTAAATCACAAATTCCGTTGTCGTCGTCGGGTTGAATTGCAAAAAAATTGCAAACAGTCTATTGGTTAAGACGGAAAAACATTGGATATAATGCGCCGTATAACATCCCATTCCTTTTAAATTTGTCTTCTGCCAGGTCAACGCTCTTGTCATCATGTCTAGCTAGTTAATTTCACGCGACTCCGCTCGTAATCCCGGATTACAGTTATTAATGCCGTTCAGCTCTAGTTAGCTCCGCTTGTCGCTGCCACAATTATACTATTTTAGTGGGGATTATCTAGGGAACTTTGAATGAAACTACCTATTTCTTCAAATATTTTTGTAATACATATATTCATAAAATATATGATAACGCATTATTATATTCTTGATTCGATGACTACATTTACACATAATATATTCACTACATTAACACATAATATTTTTCTGGTTTCGCGGCGAGTCGCGGCGTTACTTAGTTTCGTTGGTCCCGCTGCTTTTAATTAGTTCTTTCATCTGACCGTCTAAAGGCGTCATTGTAATTGGACCAATCAAAATGTTAATGAAGTAATTAATGACAGTTATTACTAGACACGCATAGTTAAGTATTACGGGTAAAATTAATAGTCTTTGTTTATTATGCTAGTTAAATTTTGGTATCAAACAGGGGAACGAGAAACGATAAATTGTCTTTCATAAAACAAATAGCACCATAACGTTATTAAAAGCGAAAGTTTACGTATCCTCACATTTGGATGTTTGTTAAATTTACAGAATTGTTTTCGATGAAACTTTCGGTTTTTTTTTTAGTATAAACATCACAATGTCATAAGCTAATAATGCATCTTAAAAGCGCTCAAAGCAGTGGGAAGAAGTTAGTCGCAAAACGTACAAGCAAATACACTGAAATACTTTTAATTCAACAAAAGAAACTATTCACAATATGGGCGGGTTGCATCAAATACATTTCACGTTAAATATAGTGCTGGCAGCTTATCCCTTAAAGAACTGTACAATTTCAAATACGGTCTGATTTTAAACGAATGTTCCTTACGATTACCGACGCTAAGAATCAATCCGCCCTAAGTTAATCTACAGGACTACGTTCCTAAAAGAGGTACTTAACACGATGTCATTATTTTTGCGCCAGGCACTTTCATGTGGCCTAGGTCAAAGTATGAAAAACTTTAATTACAGTCATAATACTTGTGTCACCTATAACACTGGCCAATTGGACGTGGCTCGTTAACATAGCTTCAGTTTACACGACGGAAAACAGCAATTATGTTTTTCATCGGATGTCACTCGTCAATCAATTACATTCTGCTCGGTTATTAACCCACTAATTGTGCTTGTGATTCGATAAGTGGACTTACCAATTAACTATGTGATGTAATTTAATGTGGGTGTTTGACCTTATTAAATAACTGTTCATTTATTTTTTTAGCTTTTCCTACTATAGATTTTAGCATTACGATTTCTTTTTTGTTTTTAGCTGGTTATTAACCTAATGTAAAAAAAATATATACATGTGATAATTATAAGATAGTCTAATGCCATGTGAATCGTTCACTGTCTACACACATTCTCTCGGAGATATTAGAGAAGTCCTATTCGAACTTAGAATTACGCATCTAAAACTGTAATGGCACTTAGAGATAAGTTATAAGTTCTTTCTTCTTAGCGTTGGAGTTGAGCGTCCAGCCGCGTGAACGAATGACTTCGTAATAGACGCTAAAGTCATGACTACAACCGCGGGACTAGCTGTTTCGATATAATCGGAAAGGCAAAACCTTAGTAAACCTCAACCAACTCAGTGTATGCATACGATGTTCACCTACACGTATTTTTTGATCTAGTGCATTCCATCAGCCGGCAGTCTTGTCTAGGGTAGGTACCATTATGGAGCTGCGACGTTGCTAATTCTCCTTCTTCTCGTGGCCAATCGATGTCCAACACCAAAACGTGAGAATATTTCACTTTTACATTTCTTTAAGATACTGTACTGTACCAAGTGTCCAATGACTTTAGGCAGTGGTTCTCGCGTCGATATCAAGTGTCGGAACGGAAGTAATACGTGTGCATGACTGAAAATCTAAATTTATTCACAAAATGCATTGCAAAATCTTATTCCAAAATTGGATGTACATGTTGGTCATTATTTAGATTATAATATTACCCGGATAACTAATTGGACACCCGAAATTTCATTCATAAAACTACATTGTTTCGTGAAAAGCGCACTCGTCTATATCAGTATATTACGAACGCGCAGTTACAATTAAAACAGCACAATACAGTCAAAATTACCACCATTACACATAAACAATACTCAGCGCTTAATTAACACGTACTACGAAATTTCGCGCGTTGCCGCAATATTCCCCGCAATATTCCTCTTTGTGCCAACCCGTTGAGTCCCGCGCCTTACCGCCTGCACGTAAGAGCCTCTTTTGTCTGATCACTCGTAATTGCTGAAGGCTGATCAACGGACAAAAGACAGAATTATGACTGACTTATAAGATTTACGCGGAAAGCGTGGAATAGATGTGATGGAGGGACTTACAGAATAAATTTATCAGTATTCGTGAGATACTTATCACAGTTGTGTGTGATTCTTAAATAAATGTGAATAATAATTATTTATTACGTACAATAAATATTTTATGCTGGTACCTTGAAAAGCCATCACGGCAGATAAGTGGTTATTATTTACAAAACAATGAGCGCTGAGTGCAGATGCTCGAGTTAACTCGGTGGCGGGGAAAAGAGCCGTATATTATTATACTTGTGTTATAAGCCACTATTTAATTGTTAACCAGTACCGATGTTACACATACACGAAATTCCTAGATCATTTTAATACATTAATAAAATGTAAATCTAAAGGCACTAAAACATTTCAAAGGCATGTGTTGATTTAATATTCCCCTTTTTTATTGTAAGTGTTTTTTTAATATATGTTTGGAACATAAAACAAAAACCAAAATTAAATTGGTCTGAGAGCATCATTAAACAAATTCAAGATTTCGAAGGTTATTTTTCCGAAAATATTGGACGCAGATGCTTCAGTAAATTAAGGTTAGTATCATATCCTAAAACATCAAAACTTCCGTCAGTGGAGACTTCCGACGTGTTGGTCGAAATTGTGAAATTCGAAAAATACCCACTATTCCACTTGCCTTCTTTATTTTATGAAATAATTTCTTATATTTTTATTATATAGCAATGAACACAAGTACAATGTATGGTGGAGGGGTGAAATTCGATTGTTTTCAATAACACCTCCTAATATCGCGCGCGTGATACCAAGGTAGCGATTCGACCGGCAATTTTTAAAGTTTTTGAAGTACATTTAGTTACACAAAGTTGAAGTGTATGAGTAGGCGCAGTCAGCAGCAAAACGGGCGAAGTGGTAATCGTGATGTAAACAAACTCATTTTGGCATTATGACCTCTTGAAGCGTGTAGCTTCATCTGTTGCTGACTGTAAAACTTAATACAGAACATGCCAAACTTCGTGCATTGAGTGGTTTGTGAATTTTGTGATGTCAAGAAGTATCAAAAAAGAAAATCTTCATACCCCTGTACGTAAGCGATCTAAACGTGGGCTTGCATCGCCACAAAAGTTGCCGTGTGCAAAGGCCCCTACCCCCGACGATTTATCGCGATAGTTCGCCGACTGAATTCGAATTATACGAGAGGAAAAGTTGTAAAAACTTTTATCACCGCCAATTTGTCAACGCGTCTCCGATTTGAATATTTCAGCGTTATCTCCATCGTGTTTTATTGTATAGGAAAACGTGACATGACATAAAATCAAGTTGAAGTTGGAATAATGTTACTTTTATAACAGCATGTGTGTCGTCGAGGAGACGTAGCTATCAATTGACTCGTGATCCAGGGAAAGGTCGAGGGCACCAGACCACGAGGCAGGTCACCAATGAGATGGACAGACCAGATAAAAGCTGCAGTAGATGCATCACTACACGCAAGCATAAGGAAGGCGACTATCAGACAGGAATGGCGGCGTGTTGTGAAGCTTGCTACCAACACCTGAAATGATGACCACGACCACTCTGTCAAGAATGAAACTACAAAGAAGAAGAAGATAACAGCATGTACCTATTTCCTAAAGTTTTTTTATATATTTAAGTAAATTAACATAATACAACTCTTATACCTCAAATCTCTTATAAGGAAGTAATGGGTTATCTGACCCTTTTTATAAACTCCAAGATATCATCTACCCAATTTCTAAAGCATTGTCGGTTCCTTATAAGAAACCTCATTCACAAAACCCTACATATAAGGATTAATGCCACACATCCATTTACAACCAAAAGTCACTCTTAATACCACTGTATAAAGGACACCAAACTAATAGAAGATGTTACGTCTAACCCTTGGAGGTTTCAGGGTAATTTGAGTCTTGGCGTAAAGGAATACAGTAGACTTTACTAATTTGTTTCTAATCTCCCAGTAGTGGTCGTCCATTGAGGCAAACCGGACGGTAGCCGCGAGGTAATCTTGATCAATGAGCTCATTCAACATGTTATATAGTAAATAGAAATTGTGAGCTAGTGGTTAATTACTAAGACTAGGAGATTAATTGAGAGGACATATTCTACCCTCGACCCTGTACTTTTTGTATCAACTCGGAACAATAGAAAATAGTGCCTGTTAAAAGTTTAGTCAATCTTTTGTAGACTACTCTGGAAAAATGTTATGTTCCATGAGTGTAGACAATCATGATAATGCAACTAGCTCAGGTTATGTTCAAAAGTAGGACTCACGCTTACAATACTGAATGTAAATTCAATATGAATGGGACAAAAATTGCGCCTTTTCATCGAGAAATGTGCACCTATAAAGATGTTCGTTGCATCTCTCTTTGCTTACATTACATATAGTGTTGGAAATGTTTAACAAAGCACTTGCAACATATTCTACCTGCTAGTTTTACCTAATGAAAACAATTGTCACAGTAATATTCTAGAACCCAGCATTGTAAGCTGAAGCGAACACCTCGCCTTACACTGCCTTAGTTACTATACAATTATCTCCCAGATAGCAGTCCGTTATCGTGGCGTCACAAATCATCCCCCCTCCATCCCCCGAGCATTAATCCCCGACGTGACCAGAGCGCTGAGCAGCCAGAATACCCAGCTGTATTAACTCATCTCAATTATGGTCCAGGTATTATAGTCAGTTATGCCTGGAAACATAATTGAATATGATAAGACGTGTTGGTGATGATTATGAATATTTTGTTCTTCGACATGAAAGTTGGGGCAGTGAAAGATCGTAAAGTGCGTTCAGCACGACCATCAGAGCGCTAGCTCTTTTGATTATTGTCGCACTATACATCTCTCTCTAAGTTTTTTAATAAGAGAGAAACCCCTAGTGCGAGAAAAATTGAGAGAGGCTATCTATCTATCTCGCAGTGACACAGCGCGCGGGCCGTCCTGTGATAGCCATGCAGGGATCAAAATCAATAAAAAGTTTTATCAGAAGCTCAAATATCTAAATATCAGTTCTTTAAACGAACGAAACCCCAATTACTCCGCTGACAATAGCTGGGCAAATATTTAAGTTGAGAAAGTTAACTACCTAAGTACTTGCTATTTATAATGGTCTCTCGGTTATCTTACAAATAACAGCAATACTACGAGTATAGCAATAATTCCAAGGGCGAGCGAGGTAGATTTAGACAGCTCAAAGCTTTTAAAAATCTGGTAAAGCTCTGTAACTAAGCCAACTAAGGTAATGTTACCACCGAATATTTATTTTTTCACCTCACCAGCTCGAAAAGGCTTGCTTTATCGCTCAAAATCTGCGCCCAAAAGTCCATTTTATCCGCTAGCGTGGAAAGAGTTTTTGAATTTGGAATGTGACGGTCGATCGCGAGACCCAACTTTTTTCTATACAGAATGAGAGGTGCGTTCAAAAACTGATGGTGTTATGCCAATAATAAATTGTTATTATTTTGATAAAATAAAATTAATAATACTTATTCTCTCTTAATTAACTAGGTACATACGAAATATTAACATATAGACTGACTTATAAGGATAAAATACCAATAAATAATTTTAAAATGCCGTTTTATTTTTCTAAAAATTTCGCTTTTTCCAAATTTGGAACGCAACGTTTGAAAAGTTAATTTAAGAAAAAACTCATATACATTTAATTTTGTTTTGTTCTAAAGCCACAGACAGTAAAACCAAAATAATGGTGGTTATTTATAGGTTTTAGTGCAGAAGATATACGTATATGAATTTTGATGCCTGCTAAGTTAGCGGAAAAAGTGAAATAAGCGTATTTGAGTCTTAGTTTAAACCGTGATTACCCAACAATACTTTGACTTTTTTGTGTAGGTAAGCGTGAGGTTATTTAAAGATGCAAAAATATTTATGTTACATTTTAATAATTATAAAATGCTAAATCTTGATGAGATGTAAACAAACCTTTATTGAAAATGAGTATAAGGTCCAAATTACTTACATTACATTTACTTACCTACAATTTTCCTCGCGGTGGTGAGGTGAAAAATTGTGTGTTTCGCTCGGCAGCAAAATTGTTTGGCGTCTCGTGCCTTGAAAGCCTCGCTATGCTCAGGATTGTACTTTTGAACCATTCGCTTCGCTCATGGTTCAATTTTACAATCCTTCGCTAGCTCGGCTTTCAATACTAAGCACTTGCGCCAAACAACAACTTTGCAGCCTTGCATAACAAATAACTATTGTTTTAAGTGTAATCCATTTCCTAATCGTATACCTATGATTAAATAATACGGCGTTTACGACGTACGCGTATTACTATATTCTTAATATGAAATAAGACTTCATGACCCATGTTGTCACTTCAACCACTACATATGTATAGTTGCTGTACGAAGTTCGTGAAAGCGCTGGAATGCGCCTGTCGCATCGTGGATCAAGATTTAATGTCAATAAAGTTTTTACGCGCTCCGGACAGAGCGGCTCGTAAAATATTTTCATTTGGATACTACGCAGAGAGACACCAGGAGGCAGGAGGGCAGATATGCAACATTGATCTGTTACTGGGGACTGACTATTGTTAGATTGACTGGGACTGACTTTTGATTTATCTATTAGAAATATATTCTTGTTCATCGTATATCCTCATAACTAACAGAGAACTCTTCATGTCACTTGATCTTAACCTTCTGATCGATTCTAAGACCACATCGTGTCATCTCCTGGGCGCATTTTTTTATTGTTTGCTCCGTCATCCTATCTAAGGGCAGTGGAATTAAATCCTCAATTATTTTTAACTAGACCTCATTAAAGGACTGTCACTAGAGCCTTTTCTCCCAGTGCGTTTCAACCTTCCCCCGTCACTGCATGATATACTGCGCATAAACGCGCATATCCACACAAACGCCTGATTTATCGTCCTGGGACCCATCTTCTCCGGAATGACTGACGGCGAATACATTTTCGAACGAATTGTGGACGATTTTTATTGCATATTGGTACATATTTATATCCTACTTTATGAAATAAATAAATAAATATTCGGACAATCTTACACAACAAAATGACCTAGACTCAAACAAGTAAAGCCAGTATTCGTCTAGTCGAATTCCCTTATCAGGATTAGACCTCTAGCATCGTAACGATGAACTAAAACAATATTTCCATTATCACGAAATGAAAAAGAAAATGATAAAAGATGTTAACTTCTTAAGTACACTAGGTTACAATCTTTCTAGTGATTACACATTATTTCTAGCGAGGCACCCAACCTTTTCCTCATTAGCAGTGGCACTCGGTCTTCACTCAATTTCTTTTTTATTACAAGTTATATCGCCGACTCCATGGCATCTTGATTTTCTACAGACGGTATTACAATGTCTACTAATTAATAAAATGTTAACAAGTATTATCAGTGATATAGAAATATCATCATAAACATCAAGTGCCAAGAAAATGGTTAACATACGAAATTAATCACTTTTTACGATGACTGAGAATTTCCTTTTATCCACAGTTGAAATTAGGTAAGTATATAGAATAAACTCGAGAAATGAAGACCAGTTTCGGTTTTTAATGGCAAGACCATCGTAAACTTTGTGGGCGCCAGACGTTTATTAAAGACGCAGTAAATATCCAATTATTCTTCACAGACTATAATTAAATAAAAACCTGACCAAAACAGCTTAATGAAATCGCATTAATTATGAATTAATCTGAAAAAGGGTCAAAAAAGATAATGGAACCGTAGACAAAGCCGTGAAAAGTTGATTTAACTAATTAAGGAGTTTGTTCAACAGAGCCTATAGGTATATATATAGGTAGAGTTTAAAATTAGCAGGAATTTCGCCGGCACACAGAACAAAGTTATAAACATTCTTTTTAGATATTTTTTTAGCCAGAAGACATCTTAGTTATTTTCAAAACATTAGTTATAACAAACTAAGTTACAGATTTCATAATTTAAAATTTACATTATACATATTCTTAAAGCAACTCGTTGGACGTGACCATTTTTTTAAAACAACCATTAAGATAGCGACATAAAAGCACAAAAATACTTCCGTTAAAAGCTTACGCCTCCATGACCAAGGCGTAAAAGATTGTTTCCTGCCATCAATTTACAATAATCTCCCAAAGACTGTTTCGTTTTTCCATAAATAATATTTATGTTTAATATCCATACTAATATTATAAATGCGAAAGTGTGTCTGTCTGCCTGTCTGTTGCCTCTTCACGCTTAAACCGCCGAACCGATTTAGATGAAATTTGGTGTAGGGATAGTTTGAGTGTCTGGGTAGGGAAATATGATAGCTTTTATCCCGAAAATCATCCTCTAAGGGGGTGAAATGGGGGTAAAAGTTTGTATGGAGCTATGATATATATACGAGTTCCACGCGGACGGAGTCGCGGGCAGAAGCTACGTTATTATAAATATATAAAAAGTCTAATCAAGAATGGATGGCTCTCGTGATAATTTTTCTGCAAATTTACATAATTGTACATATTAAATTAAATGTCCTAATAATTTCTGAAACACTAATTAATTACTGACAACATTTTGAGCAGCTCCTTTTTAGGATCGAATTTGTCGAGTTATTTCCAGCGATGGGACGTTTACCTTAATTTCACCTTTCGATTGAGATTGAGAGAATAATTAAAAGAAGTATAAGTTGTATTCAAACAAGTGTTAGGACATATAAACTGTAATTTGTACCTTAATATTAAAAATATCAGTCCATGTTTGACGACCGGTTAGCCCAGTGGGTAGTGACGCTGCCTACGAAGCTGGAGGTCCTGGGTTCGAATCCCGTTAAGGATAAATATTTGTGTGATGAGAATTAGTATTATTTTCTGAGTCTTGGGTGTTTTCTATGTAAGTTAAGTATTTATATCTATTAAATATGTCGTCGTCTAGTACACATAACACAAGCTTTATTGCGCTTACTGCTGGGGCTGGTTCGATTTGTGTAAGGTTGTCTAATATTATTATTATTATGTCCCAACGTGCGTTCCCAAAATTACGGAGTAACCCTGCAGGTAACATCGTTACACCTGGTAAATAGAGCAGACTCCTATGTAGGCCCCGGGAGCTTTTGCTAAAGCTCAAAGCTACTGGCTATCTAGAACACGATAGGAATCGTTTGCGGCTGCATCCGGTGCGCTATCCTGATCAAAGCCTGAACCACCGGAAACTGGTCGCGTGGTGCAAAGCTTCCGTTGAACGCGGAAAATTTAAAGAATACGCACATTGGTTTTGTAAATTTTTGCCTTGCGATGACGAATACGTGTGAAAAAATCGCGTAATATACAAAAGTCAGAGTCAAAAGCCCAAAACTGGATAAACAAAAAAAAAAGACCGAGTTGCACTGGACTCCGGGAGTGGCGGCAGAAGTGAAAACTTGAATATTAACGTTGTTTTCACGAATTTCTTTAATTATCAGTATTAAACCTCCCCCGTAAAGCGAGATTTGTAAGGTGGGATCTCAAATCTCGCTTTACGGTCACGTGACCTATGGCGAGTTTAACAATTGTTCCCCATCCCAAAAAGTGCACAGCGCCCCTATAAAAGTTTTCACTTTTAAAATTAATATGTGTGGTGTTTAAAATTAATGTGGTGGCATACCTTCGGGGCGCGTCAGGGAACAACTGTCTTTGATTATCGCTTCATTTGGCTGAATCGCATGGCTAAGTGTTCGACAGTATCAAATTAATATGTAAAGTTTTTGCCCAATATGCTCATTGAATTATTTTTCATGTATTTAGTTTCCGTAATAATTTACTGAAGTATCTAGTAATTCCACCTATTCACGATTATTTCACCAAGTCTAGGTAAAGTATATTTCTCGTGTCATCGTCAAAATTTTGATCCTATTTCCGTTTAAAGTTCATGTCTTACGTCGGTCACCACCGAGGTGATAGTGGTAGCATAACTCGCTGTTATCCTGGCACCCGCCTAATTACTACTGCCTTATCCGCCTAGAAAAAAATGACAACCAGAATAAGCGAAATGTGATTCTCGCGCGGATAAGCTTGTAGGTACTAACATGTGAACTACGCTAAAACACAAAATGCTGACGTTGTCTAATCATACTGATATCATAAATGTAAAAGGACGTTGATGTTGTCAGAGACACATAATAAGGAGAAATTGAAGGAAGTAGTATTTATACAACATATATTAAAAACTTCATTAGCGTGATGCAGAACAATTTCAACGCAAATTCCAGACTTAGTAGCTCATTCTCCAGATTGTCGGCGTCTAAACTCCGTCAAACCATATGAAACGTTTAAATAAGTTTGATGGAGTTAAGGTGACCTAGAGAACAACCGATTGGGTAAAGTCTTGTACATAACAGCGCTATCTATACGAAAATTTTAATCCACGCTATTAACTATCTTCGTGCAAAATTTCATCCAAATCAGTTTGGCCGCCTTCGCATTTGTAGTAGGGGTTACATTTTCACTTTGTTGGTAAACTTCAGCACAATTCTACCACCATATCGAAAATCGTGAATAAACCATATGTATATATAAAAATGCCTGCTAGAGTCTGTCATTGGATATTTTGCAAATCCTACTAATATTATGAATGCTAAAGATTGGACCTTAATCACGCCAAAACGGCTAAATGGATTAAAATGAATTTTGGCATACATATAATTTATAACCTGGATTAACATACGAGTATATATAATACTTTTTAGTCCGGGAGACTCGTCTAAGGGGGCGAAAGTTTGTAAGGAGCTACGATATAAACGAGTTGCACGCAGTTATTATCTATTCTAGGTATTCTTTGTTTCCTACAGTACATGAAATTTAGAGAGTATTTTACGCCTTCTTATTTAAACTGTTTAAAGTAGTCATTAACGCATGGCACGATATAATTTAGTAAAATAAAATTCGTGAGAAAGCGGTTGTAAAACTCGAGTGGTTTTTTAACGGTTAGTCATAAATGTCAGTATCGGTTAACCAGCTAGTTAACAAGTTTAATGACACTTTAAATGTACTTTTTTATTGGTTAATTTAACGTTGATTTTTTTAGACACTTCTTTAGTCGATAATTGCATTTTTATGTACGGAATCATAGTGTTTTACTGATGTTTGATTGTTTAACTGTATTTAAATGCATTTAGTTTCAGAAAAAACATTAATATCGCATTAGACAAAACAGGAATAAGGCCTATTACTGTAAATTTCGGTTTCATTTTATATAGTATGAATTTTATGTAATCACTAGCTTACGCCCGTGACTTCGTCTGCATGGACCCTGGGATAAAAGTTATCCTCTATTTTAATCATAATTTCATCCAAATCGGTTGAGCCGTTTAAGCGTGATTGAGTAAAAATCAAAACATCTAAACATCCAAACTTTCGCATTTATAATATTATATTATGTAAAGTATGTAATCATATTACCATTAAGTCGTTTCGCTGGTTCGGGAAATATTCAAAATATAAATATTCTCCCGATAATGTTAGTTCAATGGATAAAAAAGGATATATAAAAGTTCAGAAATAGACCTGGGCCTATTCTTGTACGTTAAAATTTATATAAAGTTAACCAATCCTAATCGCCATTTAAGACAACTATACTAACGCTTAGTCACCACAGTGGATAACTATCTTGGGTTGCGATCACAGATATAGATATACACTAGATAACTTAAACACCTCAATCTGTATGAAACCGACCGTGTCACTTTTTTCTACCTACTGTGACGTCACACGGGCGAATTAGTGATGTGAATTCCCCGTTGTCCGCGCAAAATCGATTCTGCAGGGCATTTTCTTTATATTCACGGACAACCGGCTACCACAACAGACGCGCGCGGAATGTCACTCGGAGTGCCAACTACCCACTACAACAACCCACGGAATATAAAAACTTAAACTTTTTCTGTTCTGTACGGAGACCGAATTCGGACACGCGAAGTACATGCATTTGCGTGATGTATGTATATCTATATCTGTGGTTGCAATCTTTTCCTTCCCCCTCCGACAATTTCTGGGTTCGACTTTCTGTCAATATACGTAGTAATGTGATAAGTCTCTGTCGCGTCCACTAATAAAACACTAGTGGGCATAATTAGTAATTTGTACGATCGGGTGTCTCGGTTAATGGAGGTCTGGCTGCGAAGGCGTGAGGTATCGAGTTCGAGCAAATTAATATTATAGAGGAAATGCTATGTTCAATGGGTGTTGTGGAAACTGATACACAGCATTACTTGCAGACTTAATACGCAATTATTCGTAATATGACTTCTTTCGTAAATGATAATATTTCTTTTAAATATGAATAAAGCGTAAACATATCTGTTATTTAGATTATGTATTTCGTTTACATATTTTCGTTTATTAGTTTTTGTCGAGACAGTCAAGACAGTACGTAATTATAATTATGTTCAGCGACCAAATTATTTCACCTGCTGAAATAAATAAATGAATAACGGGGGCTTGTTGCTGTACAAGACTTCCGCTTAGGATGAATATACCTTTGTGAAGTTTTTAACACGGTTCAAATATTTGGAGATAGATTAAACAGGTTAACACATTTGAAAAGCAGATGTAAATCTGTAACACTATATTAGCTGCTCATTGGGCATCTCTTATTTGCAGAACCTCAACACGAAGAGAAAAAAGAAGAAGTGAGACATCTTTTTTTGGCAAACCGTACCATGAATTGTAACAAGAATGTACTATGAATTTTGATAACAAAAGTCAAATGACTATAGAAGTAAACTTCGGAATTCATGTGCAAGTTATTACACCAAGGTATTTATTTTCTAAACTCATTAATAATAAAGAAGCCCATTTTCTCGTCTCGTCTTGCTTGTAAGTTTAGGAGCTGTGTGCGCACGGGCGGACGCGCAAACAATCGGCGGAGTGCATATGCCGCTAATTGAATTGACGAACAAATATTTGACGGTGTCTCGGGTTGGGGCAATTTCATTCACAGGAATAGGTTGTCATCAGGTTAAAACAGGATACGTAAGGATTGATAAAAAAAAAATCTCTTAATACATAAACTATATGCTGTTAACGAAATACTTGGATATCTCCAGAATATTATATATATTTACTGTCTAAAACATATTAATTTCACTAGTTTTACAAGGGACTTTCGTTTGTTTAAGTGACATAAATTTTGCATTTTCAATTTATGCTATTTCAGCCTCATTTCTTCAGTTTCGTCTTAGACATGTCGTCGCCGAAAGTCGCAAACCTCTTATCTCAATCAGATAGGAGGCACAAAAAACTGTATCTAAAAATGGCGGTTCGGGGTTGCAAGGTTTTCTAGTTACTATTTCTACCTATGTGAATTTTTTTTTAACCGTTATCAATGGCGGTCAGTTTTCAATAATATTTATATTATTTTATTAAAATTAAATGTTATTTTTAAAAATTATATAAATACTAAATGTTAATATTTTCAAAATTGCTTTCTTTTCTTGGGGTTGTATATGAGGCTATAACATATCATTTTAGGTACATTTTCAAAATAATGATTCAACCGTATCATATCTGGAGAGGCCCAAACTTGGTATAATAAAACTCCTCTCCCTTTTTTTTGATTCGTATGGCCTAAAGATCAATCTCTCCGATTTTCATGCTTTTAACACCATTTGCGGCATATTTTTGCTTACCGCTAGGACTATTAAGAAATTAGCCACTTTAGCGACGATGTACACTTTAAAATACAATACAGATTTAAACTGCAATCTTCTGTAAGGACCGTAATTCTCACAAGTTTTATTATATATAACTAAATTATTGATTTCTAACACATCCACATCATGCATCCAAACTAATGCATCATTTTCTAAATAACTTAACCCAGATCGTACTTCGACTATTTGTTGTCAAGCACAGTTATTTGCATGTTTGTTGGTCGAGTGGCTGGAACAAGCACTCGCGCAACTTACAAGCATGTTACTAGCCCGGCAGTGCTTAATCATTGTAAAGGGTAATTTGCGAGCTCAGCATTAGTAGTGGACATCAGAATTAATACAGTATTGTTGTTTACAGTTCACAAAATTGTATCGTTTAATAAAACTATAATACTTAGGTACTCGTACTGATAAGCATTTACAATTCGAATTTGTGTATAAACTTACATGTAAATAAATTCAGGTGCCATTTTTGTGTGACTCATACCTGAAAAATACAAAAAAAAACGCATTAATAGAAAAAACTTAGACATGAAAAAAATGTTCCGAAGTGCTCCTCTGAGATGTAGTTTATATTTTGTCGTATGTTCACAATAGTTTCACATTTCCTTTAGCATTTACCTCGATTCGAAGAGATACTTCTTCTCAATTATATTCCTTAGTAGACCCGCATAAAGGAATTGATCGGATCGGAGTAGGTACACTTACGGTATAAAATAATTTGTCCCATACTATTACTATTATTTACTGCTCGAAGCGACACCGAAAAACCCACGAAATTAAGGAAATTGTAAATATATATTATTAATATTATTATGTATTGGAGAAGTAATTTAACAACTTCCTTAGTCAAGGAAATCTCATTGTCTTCCAGTAAATGCTGCGCATGACCAAAAGTGACGTAAAACAATTAGGTACATGAACATTGAGTAATCGTTTCACATTCAACCCTTCATTTATCAAATCATCAATATAAACATTAACTTGTGCACACTGCTTACCAACGACTAAGAAACCGCTATCCCGCCCATTCCGTCAGTATTCTTAAGGCATCCTTAATCAAGCCGTCATCTCTGACTTGTATTCTGGGTTATTCAATAATGTTTTAACTTACTTCACCTCAGGCGAACCAACGTAAGCCAGACAGACATTACACTTTGTTATTACGAACTCCGGTGTCAAGTTATACTATGAGTCAGCGGAGAGTTGAGGTGTTAGAAGTTGTGAATAGAATAACAGTAAGCCATTAGGTAATTAAGTAAAGTGCGTAATGCAAGCGCCCCGACGTGTAACGACGGCTCTATTAAGTTTGGACAAGGGGCTAGTGCCCTTCGCAAGGTATTGTTTAATTCCGGTAATTTACTAAATACATAGAGTAGACTAAGTGGAATGCGAATATAATGCTATATTATGAGCATTGAATACACTTGAAGAACAGAACTACTTGAAAGCTTACTAACTAGAATTCTCGTCATTATCATCATCACCAGTCTATATTCGTTCCACTGCTGGGCACCGGCCTCCTCTCATAGATGAAAGGTAACTACAATTATTTAAAACCCACCAATATTCACTTTAATTTTGTAACGTTAAACAGTACTTATTCAAAATTGAAATGGAAAACTCAATTAATAAGACTTTTTTTTCACTTTCATCTAAAAATAAACAGCAAATTGAACATCCATCAATCGTAATTAATCCGACATTAAAGTTGCATCCATTTAATTTTTAAAATCCGATTGATCATATCTGGCAGTCGGTAACCCTTGTGATGCATTAGGCGGCGAGAGCAATATGAAAGCTGCTAAAGGCTAGCTTTTAAACGTATGTTGAATGTATAGAATTTTCAAGAATTAGGTGGATGAATGCTACTTACAACTTGATTGATAGTCTAGGAATTATTCTAATTATTGAGAAAGAACGAATTGCAGCAAAGAGTAGTAGTGAGAGCAATACTGAAAAAAATGCTTCAATGAATTTGCATGTCCAGGCATTCCTTCTTTTGAATGTAAAAAGTCCATTATAAATCTAATTTTCTTAAGAACTTCTTTTACAGCAATATATTGAGCACCGTTATCGGGCATTAGTATCTGTCGTTAAATGTCCATTAAGCCCGTTTCACTGCCTCCTGCAGGTACGTTTTACAACTTAAGATGTTTAAAATTACAAAACCGTTAACGATGCAAATATTCAACGAATGTCTTTAATGTAAATATTTATAATCTGACTTATTATAGTGAGTCCTAGTTATTTGGTTTCTTGGGCTTTTCCGGTCTGTTCTTTACATTCTTAAAAAAAGGCTCCAAATGGTATATAATAATTAGTTTTTCCGATCCTTGAAAGAACCGATGGTTTGGCTGTAACAATAATAAATTAAAATAAAACTGATATGTTGTAAATCAGATTTGAAGGTGACTGGAATTACAGGTTTCTTCTGGTTTAGATTCCTCTCAAAGTTGGAAGGTCAGATAGGAAGTAATAAAGGGATGCATATAAAATGTTGATTTATACAATAACAGACAAAAAGTTTAAAAAAAAGGTAAAATGTATAATTTCAGACTCAGTCAATGTCTAAACCAATTAATTGATTTATTTTTCTACAAGCCCATATCTTTACATTTAGCAGTGGACGTCTTTGGGCTGATGTGACGATGATTATTTTTCTACGAATGCACTTATAACTTATCTCGATCCCATTACTTGCACCAAACCTCAGTAAGGCGTGGACAGTGTCTGGAACGTCTTCATAACGATACCGACTTGGAGAGGGTGCGAGTCGGTCTGCGCGTTAATAACTGCCTTCGTATTAGTCACAGAGTATCACAGAATGGCCACTGTGGGTTATTTTGGAAACGTATTGAATTGGTAGCATTTTATTGTGTACCTGCCCCGCGGGCTCTTTTCTATGTGCGTCAAGTCTGCTGCAGTTTGTCACCCAGGGGACACGTGCAGGGTTGTGGTAGGTAGCTTCTGCGGACGCGAGTAACAGTTGTTCCCCTTTGTCAAGTGAGTGGGTAACTCGACTGTTAGAAGTTATTAAGCCGCCTGAAGGCCTCTAGTCTGCTTTGTAAAACATGAGGATAGTTGTGTAAAGGTACTTTTTAACATCAGCATCATCATCATCTGCTTATATTATACGACCCACTGTTTATGGATGAGAGTGAATGGCGCTAGCGGGATTCAGAAAAATAGACCGTTGAATTTTCAGAAGTTTTCTCAGGATATTTTTTCTGTATCAAAAGCTAATCAAATGATGTTCCGTACATAAGTTCTGAAAACCTCATTGGCACAAACCGGGTTTGAAGCCACGACCGTCGCTTGACAGCCACTTCCATGAACCATTTAGGCTACCGTATCTTCTCTCGTTGACTATGCTTTTAGAAGACAAACTGGCAAATGTGTATAAATTGTATTATTTATCAAACGAAAGACAACATTTTACATACGTGTTAGTCTTTTGAACACAGGTTGTTTTTCCACGCTGAACCATCTTTTTTAGTTACTCTACTTAATAACAGGCTTCGCAATGCAATTAACAGCAAGCCGATGAAATATTAATGTTTATATTACAGCAGCTACAGATAAAATAAATGTTCGGATTAAACTTTATATAATTATAGAAGTGTTATTAACGTTCAGTATGACGGTGTCGTATCTAGATCAAATAACAAGTTCATTTCAACAACTCGATATATCACTTTTAATTACTGTTTCTACAAATAATTACTGCATACAATGAGAAATGTTAGAAACATTTTCTTAACGGTCACGTAGGTGTTTAAAAAGTTAAATGTAAAGGGTAGGATAATGGAAATGAAAATGAACACTGAACTTTGATAAACAGGTACCTACCTACCTACTTCAGTACAAATCCAATATTGTTTTTGGATGTATATTACCGTCAGATTATGAATACCGTCATTTTATAATCTAACTCGCTATATTATAAACTAACAATTTTCCCTAGTTCATAATTTTACGTTTTGACATTGACAGATAATAAATTAACGAAACATAATACGTTAAATTATAAATCGTTTTGAGAGTTCACAATTTTACGACAGTTTATATAGGTAATATTGTGAATGAGATTATAAACTAAAGGTGTTCACAATCTTACGGTGATATATATACGTGTATAGAAGAATAATTTTACCAGAGTATTTGTTTCAGTAGAATATATTTACACAGCTCCGATAATATGACAGGCCCATAAAAAACCGAAAGCCTCTGAAAACAATTAAGGACGAACAAAAAGACAGCTCAATAATGTGGGATACTAACACCCATTCATTACTGATGTGAGCGAGAGGAGAGATACGACACCATAGGGAAGAAAGGGAGGGAATTAATTAATGTAATAAAAGAGGATAGAGCTCCACTAGATACCGGACTGAAGCAGAAATAAATGGATGCGGTATTTTTTTATTTATTTAAACTTTATTGTACAGTAAATAATACAAAAGACGAACTTAATTCCATTAGGCATGGAGTGTCAGGTATCTTCTTTAGTTTTATTTGACCAAAACTAGATGGAGGAATATTAACACTGCGTAAATTTATTTTTGTATTGTTATCATTGACAACTTTGCGTTAAATAACCTCCTTGACTTTCTGAATCTACGTCGAACATGTTAGTTTGTAAATGAAGCCAAGATCAAGACACACGGATGCGAAGTGACATGATGCCTGGTTCTAGATTATCATCATCATCATATCAGCCGAAAGACGTCCACTGTAATATGACCGGTCCTGCGCCCCCGCATCCAGCGGACTCCCACGACCTTTACCAGGTCATCAGTCCACCTTGGAGCCTATTCAGTTCTGTATACGTGCGGTCAATTCTCTCTAACTAGATATTATAGAGATGATTTATGGGCGATGATTTATATGCATGTTGATTATAATTTTTCAAATGACCTATTAAGATTTTGTGTTCAGCTTCTGTTTTTCTTTTTAGTTATAATGGCGATTGTGCAAACATGACACTTTGCTCATCGGGTCATTGCTAAAAAAGTCCTTACGTAGAGGCATGCTTCAATTACGCTGTTTTGTTTACTTAAGTCAAGCAATAACGTTATCATGAACCTAACCCTCTAGTAGTAAATCAAAGCACTGGTACAAATCTTGCACAACTAAGCGTATTTAGAGCTCCAAGCATCCACGAATGAAGTCTAATTGAAGCGCGTATTACAGTCCTAATTCCTCTAGAGGTGGATTACAGAGGTAATTCCACCAACTTCCAACCCTCTACGGTCAACGTCAACACATTCAGAGACCGAATTCATTCATTCATTCAGTCTGAACTGATTGATTTTCACATCTTAGGTGTAATGTTCAGTCCACGGCTGACGCCGCGTGTTAGCAAATTGACGTGAAAACAAACCGTATACAACAGCAGCATTACCTACTTATATTTATAACTAGCGATTCAGGCTACAAACTATCTTCGTGCAAAATTTCATACAAATCGGTTGAGCCGTTTAAGCATGATTGAGCAACAAACATCCAAACTTTTTTATAATATTTGTAGGATAAAATAAATAAATATAAGTGGACAGCCTCAAATCGATCTAGCCCAAAGTAAGCTCAATTATGTTATGGACACTCGCCGACGATGTATTTAATTATTATAAATACTTAAATATATAAAAAAACCTCCAAGACTCGGAAACGTATATAGTTTAATATCTATAAATCTGGGATTCTACCCCAGACTCATATTTGACAGGATTTTATTAGCATTAGAATAGAAAGGTTCAAATAAAAGTCGACTGTATATTTTTTAAGGAATTAAATAATATTCCTCACCCCTGTAAAAACCATAAACATCATGATCATTGCTTGACTTATACGACTGTTAAAGAAAAGATTCATATTGTTTCGAACTTATGAACTATTAATCTAAGTAAAACATTGTTTTCATTGTTTGCTTGAACCTATAAAATGACGCTCAAGAGACATTTAGTATTTTAAAGATACCACTTACTTGTTTTTTATTTCCCCCATTTAGACCTCCGGTAAGGATTCCAGACAATGCTAAAGCACAGCATCAGTATCTTTTTAGACAGTAAGCCCCATTGTGCGAGTTTGCCCTTTAGTTATCATATTAAAGCTCCCTCGAGCTTTGTTCGCAACCCGATAACGCTAAGGAGGTATGGTAAGTACAGCCCAAGTGTCAGCGATATTTTTACCACGAATCGATTTAAAGAGAATTCCTCTGTTTGTTCGAAGTGCATAACTAATAATACAATTTGTTTGAATGTAAATTATTAGTTAAAATCTTTGTATCCTCAATAGTATATATCATTGCTGTAGATTTGACGACACATTTGACAAAGCTACTTACATTAATGAATTGAATTGTCAGTTACATTTTGGCGTAAAAAAACTTTTGAACAGTTGTATTTATGTCAACTAAAACCTTACATTTTAAGACACTCATAGTCATTACAGTAACGATCAGCTGTAGCAAATTGCAGATTTTTTTTACTGCAATTGGAAAGCGGGGCATTTAAAGCGTGGGGCGTGTAGACTAAACAAAAATAATGGCATTGAATCTGTTTTTTATTTTAAGTTCGGTCACTTCGTCTCGCTTATAAACAGTGATCGTAACTATTGTAGCATTTTTGGTGCAGCGTAGTGTTGTTAACGGAACTGGTCTAAAGAATTTTAATCATAATGCTGTCTATACCAATTCCGTTAACAACACTACGCTGCACCAAAAGTATTACAAAAGTAACGATCACTGCTTTTAAATAAAACATAACTGGTTTAAATGAAATACCTACGTAAAGTGCCATAGAACATTTGAAAACTGCAATTGTTTATTTGATGTCAGCAATCGACCCGCTCCCACTCGCTCCATCACTCAGTACTCACGTAACGGGATACTCTGGAAATCCGGCGGCTGCGTAAACTACCCACTTATTGTCTTACGTGTAGCGGGGTAAGCGTCCCTCTTGCTTACAACTGAATGATTAATGATACAATT
The DNA here is from genome assembly GCA_945867215.1 of Epinotia demarniana. Taxonomy (NCBI): domain Eukaryota; kingdom Metazoa; phylum Arthropoda; class Insecta; order Lepidoptera; family Tortricidae; genus Epinotia; species Epinotia demarniana. Next base: position 15,297,458 of record OX244261.1, read on the forward strand.
AACAACTACGGATGGTTATGGCACTTAACTTCTTGCGAGGGGGACAAAATATCTAAATTACTTTAATTGAATTCTAACACAACATCGTAGAGAGTTCCGTCACGAATCTCTTTAGTAAAGTAATAAAACGTACCTACATTTATAATAATAATAATAATGATATAAGTACTTTACTGCACCACGTGTAACAGATTTTTATTTTTTTACTTAAAAGTATGATAGAAAACCATACGGCAACTCCTATAGTCATAGAACTAAATAAGCAATTCAATCAAATTCATGGGCACATACCACCAAGATACGCACACTTATATAACCAAATGGTTCAAAAGACAACGTTGATATTTGTTAAAGCAAAGAGAGTTAAGACGGTTTTTGACGGATAGCCAAATCAGCAAGTTTTCATGAAACGTCGATAACCCTCCGTTAGTATGTAAAGAACTACGACTAGTGACGTCACTGTTTTTTGTGTATTTAAAAATCTTTGAAGTAGCTAACTTGAGTCTTGACATTTGCCGAATATATCCGTAACTTTTATATTTTGTTGGTTTTTAATGTAAAAATACTATATTTAACTGTTGTCTAAGGCGGTATTTAATACAACATAATGTAATAGGATACTGTAACATTATGTTGCATTAAATGCCGCCTTCTTCAAAAAACGTAATTTATTGAAGTTATATTAATAGTTAAGTTACCGTACACAGTACCTGTTCAATTCACAATAGTAGTTTATGAGACTGATCCATAATGAGAGGCCTTAAAATACGAGTGAGAGTTAGGATAATAGGATCACACGAGTGTTTTAAGGCCTAATTATGTACAGTTGCATACACTACTTTATCTACACACATATCATAATTAGTAGTAAGTAACAGCGAAAAACCAACAATAAAATGACAACAGCAATGGCGGCAATCCGATCATCCGTCATGACGAATGATTTTTTAAACATAGACAAACGAATGAAGTCCCTATACTCATATCACTCGAGATCAAATGTCGTGCGGTTTGTATTAAAAAACGTACTGAATTGACGTTTCGTATCGATAACTGTTTTAATATCTATGGATACTAGAATAGAGACCCACTTGAGTTTTGACAGCTGTTCCTAAACTCACAACGATACAAATTTATCAAAATTACAGATTTTACCTACTACCACAGACAAGAAAGTTCTCATAGTAAAATCGGTTGTAGTAATGCTGGTCATTTCCTACGGTTTCTGAACGCATTTTAGAGCATTAATGATATGTGCGTAGATAAAATATATTTCACACGGAAAAATTTGATATAATAGCAGCTGAAACTCAACTCTCATAACTCTAGTAAATTAACAAGCGTCTGCAGACGCGAAATAAAACTGTAGTAAAGCTGATAAAATCTCTCGAGTCATGAAATTTTGTCGCAATTTTACGAGTAGATGCTCCACTGTGATCGAAGACGATTGACGTCTGGCTGCTAGGGTTGGCATCTGTTGAGGATTTCTGTACTTAAATTCATGATGTGACAGATGTGCACTAAATGTTTAATTTCAAAGAAGAATTTTCAATTGATGCTCAATTGTATGTATGTATGTAAGCACTTTATTGTACACAATAACAGGTCAAGGAATATACATGTCACACAATAGATCAAAGTACAAAGGCGAACTTATCCCTATAAGGGATCTCTTCCAGCTAACCTTTGAGCAATTGAGAGGAAGGTAGGTAGGTAATTGTATACCGGTTTCTCAGATATAATTTCAAATTCGTATACGAGTGTATACTGTGTATTTTTTTATATATTAGGGGTCCGTGGTCCACTAGGAACCCTTATAGTTTCGCCATGTCTGTTCGTCCGTCCGCAGATAATCTCAGTAACAGTTAGCACTAGAAAGCTGAAATTTGGTACTAATTAGTATATCAATCACGCCGACAAAGTGGTAAAATAAAAAAGGAAAAAAATGTTTTATTAGGGTACCTCCCCTATACGTCAAGTGGGGAGTGATTTTTTTTCTCATTTCAACCCTAACGTGTGATATATTGTTGGATAGTTATTTAAAAATGAAAAGGGGTTTGTTAAAATCATTTTTTGATAATCTTAATATTTTCGGAGATAATCGCTCCAGAAGTAAAAATAATGACCCCCCCCCCCCTCTAACTCTTGAACCATAAGTTTTAAAAATATGAAAATAATCTCGAAAGTAGAACTTTATAAAAACTTTCTAGAAAAAATACTTTTAACTTGATAGGTTGAATAGTTTTTGAAAAAAATTACAAAATGATTTCTGAACTAAGTTTGTAATTTAACTGTATTAAGTAGGTGTATATTGTACCTGTAACTTCTACAAAATCACAATGAAATGACGTGCTTTCAAATAAAGTAAAAACGGTGAAAATCAGTTCACGCAATAAAGAATTATCCCATAAAAATCATCTTCCATACTTTAAGCTCGCGCGCAATAGTTCACTAAATTTGCCGATAGATGTCGTTGTACGCCGAACGCTCATATCGTACATGGCGGTGTTAAGATTTTTCCTGATTTAATGGGGTCGGAGCAGGTGTGTCGCGAAGCCACTTCTGTTCGATCTCATGGCCGCGAATGAGTACCTATAACACTATAGCTCAGTTATCTGTATTAGCATGTATGCAACTATGAACCTACACTTACAGCTTGAGGAATCCTTTATATATCTGACAGATGAGCTGCCGCCTTGTGCGTACCAGTTCCATATGAGCGGTGGGGACCTTCGTCCCCGAGAATGTCCTCCTCCTCCCCTTACAGACATCCCTTAACCACACAGCTGATGCTCCACCTTTTCACACGCTATTGTTCCCGTTATAATTACTCGGGTGCACCCTTGACTGATAACGATACGGCCTGAGGCTGAAACTACCGAACCTGAGACCCTGTTGTTACACTGGTTACTAATCCTCTCACACTAAAGAACTCCACGACTAAGAACTGTGTTATCGCCTGTACCTGACATGTAGGAAACCTTATTCATATCCATGATATACCGTCACACCTCCCAAATAGAATAAGACCTGTGGACGCACATAAATACATCACATCATAAACAGTCATCGTGCGAGCTGTGTAAGCACATTAACAGTAAATGTACCAAATCGGTACCTACAATATCATAGGATGCACTGAAAGTGATTATGGAAAGAGCTCACCCTGGTTTTCCTCCAAATCTAACACTACAAATCTGCACTTAACTATTCGTACGCAATACAGCCGTTAGGGACTCTGAATCTCCGCCTACCCGTCAATATTGTTATAAAATGATTACTGGTCGGTGTTGCTACATAAAATAATCGGCTGTTTGAGACATGATTATTAACATCAATGTAAATACTATCGTGAATCATGACCATTCACGACAAGGTGCGCCCATACATTAGGTTGAAAATTTGTCGTGCTCATATTGTCTTAGTTGTCTTTGGTCGTTCGTTGTCTAATAATAAAATTGTTCGCTTAGTATTGCTTGTATTGTTCGCTAAGTATAGCTTGTCTAACGCTTAAGTGGGGACACTTACTGTGACGGACGGAAAACTATAGAACCCTACACTGAGCGTGACCCGACACGCTCTTGGCCGGTTTTTAACCTTACAAATATGCAGTAATTTGAGTAAAATGATGAATAATTATGTTAATCGGGTGATCATCCTCATCATTACTATTAGTCACGTTTTTTGCGTTACGTGACAACCCTAACAAAGATGCGGTATTGGGGATTCTGAATAGAACTATAAGGATTTTCCGCCACACCGCATTTTAAATCAAATTCTATTTTAAGATTTTAATCAATGGCATTATAAAATTCTTTGTGATATTAAGTGAGCTTATTACTGATCGTGATCACATATCTATCACTTCAACACATAAACATGAGAATACTTCCAGATTTTTATGTGCACTGAACTGCAGATTGAATCATCGTAAAAATACCCTCATAAAATATAGGCAGCTGTAAATTTAATTTTGAGCTGTCATTATGTTAACAAATGAAATTAAGACCTTTCTGATAAGCGGGTATCTAGTTCATGTTTAATCATAAACCTTACCTAAGAATACACTTTATAAATTAAGTGACCGCTTTAAGTCGATATACGGCACATTAAAACAAAACTCATCTTGAAATTACTGCCTAAGGGCATTAAGTGGTGGATTGTCAGCTATTAAGACCCGGGTCAGATTACGAGCACATCCGACTTTACTCGACTCCACCCGAGTGCCCGCAATATGTCCACTGGGCGTTCATAAAATATTTCAGGCTTTGTGAGCAACAAAAGGACACCCAAGGAGGCTGTAAAGGAATTCATTTCGGGGGCATTATTTATATGTTAAGGAATGGAGAGAGAGGAGGATGGACCATTGAGAAAGGGACGTTACGGGACCATTTGAATTATGATATCGTCCCACTGCACTGATTAGAGAAAAAATATGTATACCTTAGGTGGTCTGCATGAGAACCTAAACTTATAGTTCAGTATTTCAAATTATCTTAACTGACTATGCAACAAGATATTGGTTGATTCTTTCATCGGACATATGGGGATACCAAATCATACCGACGAAAGAATAAAAATTGGGATATCTCCCACTATATATTTTCAAGTGGCTGGTTTTTTTTGTGCTATGGTAAATGCAAACTATCGACTAATTGTCATAATATTATTAGGGGGGCAAGGCCGAGCCAGGTGGTTTGGCGGCGAACTCTATCCGTATTGTGCGTCTAAAGCTAAAGCCTGTAATTGAATTTATAATGGGCAAGTGCGGGTAGTTAGCCTCCGTGGGGTTATGTGCTTAGAGGTTTTAACGGGGCTCAGAGTTTCTTAAGGCGTTCAGGGACTGCGGACGGTATGATAGTAATGAGTTTGCGGCTGGTTAGGTTCGTAGGCAGAAATGTTTAGCAAGTTTGCAGTGTAGTCGTAGTATGTTAGTGATAATATGAATGTGGAACATAGAAATAGTTGTGGAATTATGATATAACGAGCTTTGGTTTGTTTATAAATATTCATGTAAAACAGGATATAAAGATTTCCGTCAAACTCCAATGCCCAGCAGTAGTGTCAAAATTAGAACAGAGTGGAGGAGTTGCGTGTTATTTTGTATATGCATATTATGTTAGTTTAGTCTAGGTAAAACCGTTTTTCTCATAATTGGTCACTGGCTCATCGGCTCAATATCATTAGAACTTCAAAAATACAATACCTGAAGTGTAGTCACGTTGAAACTTCACAATTTTTTACTAAGTTTTGTATATCATGGTAATTACTATTTGAGTGTTGTATACTATGAGCCTAAAGGGTTATTTTTTAGAAGTCTTTGTTTGTATTTACGTAAATTGTCAAGTAGTCGCGTCAGAATGACTGTAACCTACCTTTTACACATCTTACTTTAGTTGTTCTTATTGCATAGAAGCGTTCAACATAAGATTCCACCACCCTGTGCGTTCTTGGACCCGAATGCCCTAGCACGGATCGTGAATATGCAAAACGAGGCGGTTAAGTGATCATGCTAATTCCGCCGGTAGAGAAGGGCGGGTCTCTGAATATTCTAAGGTGTGGCTTAGTGGTTACAAGCTTGTGCTTACTGCTAAGTGGTTCGAGTTTGGAACTGACCGGAGGTTTATCGAGTGCATGATATCGCAAATCGCAATGTATACAATGTTTATTAGGCAGTACGCCCTGTGTCCATTCGACCCTATAATATTAGAGTTGTCATATTAGTCATCATCATCATCGTCATCATCATCACAGACCTTCCCCAAAGAGTGCCAAAGTGACCGGTCCTGCACCACCCGCATCCAGCAGATTCCCGCGATCTTTACCAGGTCATCACTACCTTGGCTCTCGAGAACCTTTCTACCCCAACGGCCATCGGTACTACGTGCAATGTGCCCCGCCCACTGCCACTAGAGTTACAATAATGTTGGTATATTATTCTAAATAGGTAAAATTTCAATTTCATTAAAGTCTTTATTGCATATCATTTTGCTGCTGAATTACCATTAAGCTATCATCGTCATAATCATATCAGCCGAAAGACGGCCTATGTCCATTTTATTAAGATATAAATTTTTTTTTTAAATTTTTTGTTTGTGTACCTAACCTACGTTTTACGCAACAGAACTTGCAACATGAAAGCCGTTCTTGCAAACTTACAAACTGTACTCAGTACTTATGTGATTAGGGTACATACCTTATGTAAGTGTAACCGTTTCCAAGCAGTCACATTTTTTTAACATCACTTTGAGAACATTGTGTCATAGTCCTAGCACGTAGTATTCCACTAATTTCATACAAGCTGTGTTAAAACAATGGAGTTTATCGCCGATATATGGCATTTCTCGCCCCAAATCACCTCCTCTCGGCGGAGGATAACCATCGTAAACCTAAACTTATTTTAAAATTCAGTTGAGTTACCAAACCACCAACTAAACCACTTCCTTATTTGCCCACGGTTGAGGCGCACCGCGGTTCCGGACGTCATGGAGCGGCTAATTTTATTACACCCTCCATTAGTGAGATTGCACCTCGGTCCGTCCGTCAGAGCTGCAGTGAATGTGTAATTTCCTCGATGGGTTACATTATCCCAAATGTCTTCTGTACTACTTAAGTAATTATGTGGTGGGACGCAAATTTCAAACGGTTTTTGTCACGGTCCCTTTGTTTAGGAAAATTCAGCTTCTAATCTTAAGACCATGTCTGCTTTGTAAATTTTGCCATCATCATCATCATCATCATATCAGCCGAAAGGCGTCCACTGCTGGACATAGGCCTCCCCCAAAGAGTGCGAAAGCGACCGATCCCGCGCCACCCGCATCCAGCGGACTCCCGCAACCTTTACCAGGTCATCAGTCCACCTTGTCGGGGGCCTACCCACGCTGCGCCTTCCGGTACGTGGTCGTCACTCGAGAACCTTTCCGCCCCAACGGCCATCGGTTCTACGTGCTATGTGCCCCGCCCACTGCCACTTAAGTTTAGCGATCCGGAGGGCTATATCGGTTACCTTGGTTCTGCTGCGGATAGCCTCATTTCTGATGCGATCACGCAGAGAAACTCCCAACATGGCCCTCTCCATTGCCCTTTGGGTGACTTTGAGCCTTCTTATGAGGCCCATAGTAAGCGACCACGTTTCAGTGCCATATGTCATCACTGGCAACACACACTGGTCAAAGACTTTCGTCTTGACACACTGCGGAATATTGGACGAAAAGATTTGCCGTAGCTTCCCGAATGCTGCCCAGCCGAGTCAGATTCGACGATTGACCTCTTTTTTGCCATCATGTCTGAACCTAATTAAATTTGCTACCACCTTGAAATAAATATTTGTATTACAACGTATGCAGGATCAGTTTTAAGAAGACAAACTAAATTTGGATTTTCATTAATCTCGTTGTTTGGTTGTGTTTCGTGGTTCGCACAATATTTAGTCTACAATACTATCTGGAAAAATATAGTGATCTCGATAAGTATAGTCAGAAACGCATCGGGTTTAGTGCTCAAAATTATCCAGTCAAGCTATTATTGTCTAAATATATACGTGTATAATTCCGTTTCCCGTGTGGTGTCGGGTTAGAATAGCACCTCCCCTTTCTTCCTGTGGGTGTCGTAAGAGCCGACTAAGGGAACAGGGTTGAAGTGTAAATATAAAATAAATAAATATTAGGGGACAATCTTACACAAATCGAGCTAGTCCCATAGTAAGGTCAATAAGGCTTGTGTTATGGTTACTAGACGACGATATACAACGTGTCCCAAAACTCAACGATAAGCCGGCAAAAAATAAGGAAAAAAATGTATCTAAAAAAAAAATATATATCTTTTGAAAATAATTGCCATAGTGGTGTCAATACTATTTTTTTACACCATGATGATTGAAGAAGACTGGACTGTAAGAAAAAATCTTTCAAAATTGTAGGGACAAAATGAATTTTGATTATTTTTTGTGTAAAAACTACATGTATTATGGTATTTTTAAGAACTGTGGGCAGGGCTACTTAAGTTTCCAAAAACAAAAAAAAACAGTAATATTTGATGAATTTCGATTTTCGATGAATTTCATTTTTTTTCTGTAATTTCTAAAATAATTGAGATATATTTTTTCCTTATTTTTTCTCGACTAATCATAAGCAGCTCCATCCTCTGGTGCCGGCTTATCGGTGAGTTTTGGGACACGTTGTATATAATAGATAGAAATACTTAAATACGTAGAAAACATCCACGACTCAGAAACAAATATTCATGCTCATCACACAAATTTTTGCCCTTACCGGGATTCGAACCCAGGACCTTCAGCTTCGTAGGCAGCGTCACTACCCACTAGGCTAACCGGTCGTCAAAGTGTGTTGCGGGCGATGGGCTAGCAACCTGTCACTGCGATATCACATTTTGTCGATCTTTTATATCCACATTTATGCTGAAAGTGGTACACTAGAACACAAGTTTCATGTGCTCTGCCTACCCCTTTTTAGGCGTGATTGTATGTATGTATGTATAATTCCGTTTGAACTCTTGGAACGCGTAACTACTTCGGTTACGGACAGTACAGGTAATCTTCTCCGTGCAGTATAGGTATATTGATTTAATAAACTTAATAATTTTCTTGAATCTGGCAATATAATTATTCTAACTAGCTATACTTTGATGACCTATTTCGGAAGTTAGTCGAGTCGCACTTGCAACTGCAATAATGTTCACCGAACAACAGTGCTAACACGATTATGTGTACCTGCCCAGACGCAGTGATGAATATCTAAGCATGCCTATTGCCCGTATGCCCGATACAGAAACTGTGACTCAGTTGGGGAAGTGTTTATTGTATTCTAGGTTTCTAGGCGAGCCTGAAGTTAAATTACTTCGAAATTCACAACACGTTTCAAATTCGGATGACATCAAATTAGTGAATGATATCACCTCAATGCATTCGTTTATCTCTATACGATATTAGTTTAACATAGGTACGTGCATGTTTTCTTAGGAAATCTGCCAAATGTGTAAACGTAGATCGGCCACCAGTCAAACAACGCTAAAATAATATGATATTGATGTGATGTACAATGAATAAAGATATCGTTACTTATGTTTATTTTTTATGGTACCATTTCACCGGTTTAACAAAGCTGTAGCAAATTCTGTGGGCAACGCTAACTGATATCTTCGAGCAGACAACGAAATCCAGCGGGATCTTAGAATTTGATCTTAGCACCTTTGCGGAGATTACTCGAAATTCGAGCTCAAAGGAGCATTGTCGGGAGGGATTTCAGGGCGCATTGTGTACGTTTTCTTATACAATAATAGCGGATGATATAAAAAATGGCGGCTGGCAGATTGTTACCATGTTGGGTTCCGAATATTTTTTGGGATTCATTTGTGCCATGCCTGCTTAGATATTATATAAGTAATTAAAATAGTGTTAATATTGAAAAATCTGTATTTGTATTCCGCCCCAATAATAGTGTTTTAATAAAAATATCCGTAAAGTTAGTGTATTGTTTTGCATTTAACGTCTAACTTTTATCCTAATATAAATTTAAATTTCATCTACTTTGAATAAATGAATACAACGGAACCATTTTATTACCTACCTATAAAACTACCTTGAAATACGCAAAACATAAAACACACGTTTTACGTCTCCATTTAAGTTTAGGTTTTTAAGCAGCCGAACTAAATAACAATACTTTGCATGCAAAATATTCATTTATTCTGAAAAACCCACGAAACACAAAGGCTTTCAAACAGCTAAGGATACGCCTACCAGACAGCGTTAATGTTAAAAAAATATATAGTTTTTTAATGTCACAAGATAAAAAAGAAGAAATAAAAGATGCACCCATGCAATTAAAACATTATATGGAAAATTAATACCTCTTTTTTTCCAAGTGTTTAATAAGAGAATTCATTATACATATTTAAGTATGTACTGTCGTACAATTTCATTGATATCTTATCTTGTTTGGTGACAAGAACTCATGTCTCGATATTATATCGTTAAATCTGATTATATTGAACATTTTATCTATTTCCGCTCCACTGAAGGCACTGACTTTAGAATCTTCCTTATCCTACTCAAGTAAGCTGAATAATTTATACTACTTAACAGGGATTAATATGTCTCGAGGGCGGTAAAATATCATCCCCTTGTTTAACTGATTCCCTTCAAAGAGCTCCGTATTGAATTAACTTACGTGAGGAATAGTTAATGCCGCCGGGATAAGTTGGTTTAAGCGAGAAATCTGATATTGCACTGAGTTACGGTTATACTGCTAATAGTATTAACAAGATGGTGGAATAGAGACGAGAAGTTACGCTAGGCTTCGGATATCAGAAGTAATTTTTACACATACCTACATACATATTTACATATATTCACGCCTGTTTCCCGGCTAGGCACTAGGCAGATATCACGGATTTCTACTTGCTGTAATCTTGGCAATCTTTTCTTGCTTCATTAATTATCATGATATTCATAGAAGCCTCTAGCTTTCGCCGATTGGTAAGGCAATCTGGAGGGCGCGTCCGAACCCCGGCGCGTAGCAATGTTTTTACAAAAAACTTATAACGTACGAAATATCATTTGCTTTTAGGTCAACAGTAGCTTTTAGGTGACGGAAAACATCGTGAGGAAAGTCACTTCGACGTTTGTGTTCGTAAGAAAGGGACGAACACATCTTATTTATCAGAGGCATTTAAAGTTACGGCATTAAGTGTACGACAAAGGCCTTCTCTAGTAGCGTGTCAGTTCTTTCATGGATAACAAAAAGGACCGATGCGGACATTTTTGACGCCATTAACAAGTAGGTTACGTTTGATAATTTGTATAGATTTTCTGCAAGCTCTGTTATTTTATCGATATATATTGTTTTTTCTGGGCATTTGGTGGTATATGATATTTTGACATTGAAACAAAAAAACTTTTGAACTCATTTTCATAGTTCTGGTAATTTCATCATCCTGTTCTACTAGGTATCCCTCAAGTTCCTACTCTGGATTACAAAACAATCAGTAGTTAATGTACCGCCTAAATGTTAAACTATAATGTCAGCCCTGCCACAGCCGCAGTGTGTTGGTATCGTAATATCCGACACAAAATCGAACCCACCACTGACGGCGGGAAATAAGCTGCCTCTCACTTCTGCCGACTTGTAGAAGAGGCGTGGCGAGGAGCGCCAGGAGTAAATTATAATAAATAAGTAAAAAAAGTTATTAGTACAAGCCATTAAAGAGTTTTACTTTCTGGATCGACCATCAGATCAACTTGATGGTGCCAAATTACTATATAGTCATGTGTATATTCTAAAGGGTACTTGCAATCAATCAATATTACTACTAATGGAAGTGAGCGACAATCCACTTGCAAGACTTGATTCTATTGATTTATCGACAAATTTATTACGGATAATATAAGGCAAGTAAAAAGGTGAAGGTGGTAAAAATATAAGGTACTTATAAAAAATGTCGTCGCTATTATCCACAATAATGTCAACAATACGAAATAACGCAAATATTGTCAAAAGAAATTCTTCATCAAACCAAAGTATGCAATAAGCTAACTCAACTCAACAAAAGGGTGTCACATTACTAGAGTGTTGAAGACAACCCACAATAGACAAGCAGACAGACAGACACTTGACACCTGTTCACATCTAATACCAAAAATAAATCTGCCATAGGATTAAAAGCTGTAGTTACAGAGGTTAAAGTTGTAATTGGGGTGAAACCAGATGGCTCAATAGAAAAAGCAACAAAGGAGTACGAGTGAATGGGATGTTTTTTGGTGTGTTGTCACAACCAGTATTGGCCTGCCACATTGTCGCATGCAAGTTTGTGAGTTATGGTACTTCCATTGTGATTCTACGAGCATTTAGTTGCTATTGAACATGATTCATGGCGGAATGCTTTGAATAAACATATTTATGAATAATGTGATAAAGTTTGTATTGGTTATTGATTTATTCCTGTACTTGGCCGCATCACAAGTGATACATTGCTGGATTTGTCATAACATTAGTACTTAGCTATTTCCAATTTAAAATAACAGATGTACAGTTTTAATGGACATGTTAACATAAATTAAAACAGTTACTGTGATTTTTATTTTCTCCAACTGAAATAAAGTTGGCGATGGCGGCAATTCCATTAAACGACCGCATCTGAGGAAACTAACACTAGCGTCTCCCATTTAATCTGACAACGCACTTTCAGATTCAAACTAAACCAATGGCACAAGATGTGTCGATCGCACGGGACGTGTCGAGCACGTGTCAGCTGGCACGGTAAAACTTTATGACTCCAACGACGTGATTACAGCCAAGTGCTGACATACGGGACCCTTTCATCTCAGCGTTTATGATCCGGTTCGGGGAAAATTGAAATGGGCAAGTGGTCGTCCACGTAAGTAGCGGTTGTGTTTGACTAAGACTACCGGTGGTAGCGGAACCTAATGCACTTGATGTAACCTTTTGCCTGCCTACAATTTCGCATGTTGAAAAGGTCTTATGGAAACATGCCTACTTTGCATTTTTTGATGAAAAGGATCGTGTTCAATTCCAGGATACTTTATTATTCTAAAGGCGTCTCTTTCATGTTACCTTTATGTTCATGTACCTATCCCATAATAATGAAAAATACAAAATATACGAAGCAAAATTGATTTGTAACAATAGTTTTGTTTACTTCGTTGTACTCTTTATCGAAAACATTGGACAAAACAATATACTAGACTGCTACTACTGCGACTCCGTCCGCGTGGAACTCGTTTATATCTCAACTCCGTACAAACTTTTAACACACAATTTCACCCCCTTAGGGGACGATTTCGGGGATAAAAACTATCCTATGTCAGTCCCCATTCCTTCAACTATCTCCACTTAAAAGAGCACGTCAATTCGTCCCTCCGTTTTGCCGTGAAAGACGGACAAACAAACACACACACTTTCCCATTTATAATATTATAAGTATGGATAAATCAATTAAAATACATATTTTATCATTACTTATTTAGTATAATGTATACCGCCATGCGTGTGCCTAACCGAATACATATTCTCAAACAGTTGATTGAACTCTACCATTTCGTAAGCAGCAGATAATTCTGAACTACTAACTAGTCAGACAAAAGCAAACTACTGAATTACGAAACAAAGCTAGACAGCTTGAGCCGATCTGGTGAAAGTGGCAGTAAACTCCGCTTGATTTACGGCCTAAACTGTAAGCAACAATTAATTTATACCCCTCGATCTGAAGAGCCAGATAGGAATGCTGCGAGATAACGCTAGGAACGAGCAATTAATTGGAGAAATCAAATAGTAGGTACCAGTTAGGTGAGTACTGATAGCCAAGACGTTCAAATCGATTGACGATAAGCATTAAGTTGGCTCAGCGTATAACAGTAAAACGCAGAATCATGAAAAGAAACAAAGTGAATAATGAATGAATGTGACAAACTATTTTTAATACATACATACATACATACATACATACATTCACGCCTTTATCCCTAAAAGGGGTAGGCAGAGCACATGAAACTTATGTTCCAGCGCCACTTTTAGCTTAAATGTGGGTATAAAAGATCGACAAAATGTGATATTGCAGTGACAGGTTGCTAGCCCATCGCCCACAACACACTTCAACCCTGTTCCCTTAGTCGACTTTTACGACACCCACGGGAAGAAAGGGGGTGGTGAAATTCTAACCCGACATCACACGGGGGGTGTATTTTTAATACATATATATATATATATATATATATATATATATATATAATAAATAAATAAAAATTCGGGGACAATCTTACACACATCGACCTAGTCCCAAACTAAGCAAAGCTTGTACTATGGGTACTAGACGACGATATACATACTTATATAGGTAAACAAATACTTAAATACATAGAAAACATCCGTGACTCGGGAACAAATATTCGTGCTCATCACACAAATAAATGCCCGTATCAGGATTCGAACCCGGGACCTTCGGCTTCGTAGGCAGGGCCACTACCAACTAGGCTACAGAGGTCGTCAAATATTTATATATATAATACAATATATATACATAAACATGGAATATTGACATTTCGACTTTAGCAACAATCTCACGCTCTCTCTATCGCTCTCTTTCTGTAATATCTGTCGTGTTGGCTTCTATTAAAACATACAAACATAGGTATAGCCCAGCCGAGTTAATTCTGCACCCGTCGCCTGTAGGTTAGGTTAGGTTAGGTTAGGTTAGGTTAGGTTAGGTTAGGTTAGGTTAGGTTAGGTTAGGTTAGGTTAGGTTAGGTTAGGTTAGGTTAGGTTAGGTTAGGTTTAAGGACATAATAAGAAACAATAACACATCGTGTTACAGCAAAAGAGAATAAGCTCGATCCAGGATAATGCTACAGCATGGAGGCTGCAGCGCTGATTACTACTAAGATATTTATATTAGTTATTACGTACACAATAGATTTACCCAGAAAAAAAACTCCCCACTTTACTTTTACGTTTACGTACCCCAATCTTTTTTGAAAATTGATTCTGACACTTTATGGGCATGAATACGTAATGGATATACCTATGCTAAATTACAACTTTCTAGTTGTAAGGGTATCTGAGCTGAGCCGCAGAAAGAGGGACGGAAACTATAAGGGTTCCTTGTTTACTACGGAACCCAAAAATGGCTCATGGCTAAAAATGTGTACGCACATCGCTTTGCATCGGCAGAGCTACCTACTGAAAATAAGTCCTCCGAACCGTGAACCCTATTCCCTATAACGCAGGTATTTCCAAATCCGATAGAAAACGAGATGTGCGAAACGTGATTCGAAATGCAGCCGACCGTGGAACTAAGCTGGGCAGAAAATTGTGTGCTACTTATTGGTCCCGCGAGAATGACAATGGGGATAACGTTATCAATTGTGGAAGTGACAATGCGTTATAGAGTCTTTTGAGACGTAATGGACTACTTGGAACAGGATATACCGGATATTTGGAGAAATGGTTTTTTTCGCATGCCTACGTATACATAGTTATGGCAACATTTAACTGATTCGGTTTGTTGGTTGGTTCGAATCCCGGTACCTAAGGCATTTATGTTTTGCCATGTATATTTTCTATACATTAATGTTTTCTATATATCGTCGTCTATTACCCATAAATACAGTCGAGTTCATAAATATATGTATGTTCCTAAAGGTTCAAAAATATCTGAGCAACCTTATACCCCGAACAATAAACTTGTGTTAATAGTATGTCCGTGCAACTCGACTTTATACAGCTTTGCTTAGATTCGGACTAGCTCAATTTGTGTAAGATTGTCCGTAATTAATTTATACAATAAATAAGTGGCTTCATATCTGGTTACAGTTAACAACACTAAAAATTATGTCTTTAAATCTTTCACCAAATAAACGCCCAGTTTAGGGCCAAAGTCGGGTATCCTAAAACCGGCGGTGTCGCGCGCTCGTAAACTATCGAGTGATTGACGCAACGCGACACGCGGTGTCACCCGCCTGCGAACCGCCATAAATGCTTGTAAATGCGCCTGGTTTATGCCTTATTGTGCCGAGTTGCTGTTAATAGAAACGTGAGAACACCAAGAGTGGGCAGACTTAACAGGTGAATTATTAATTTGCTTATTGCAAAAATAGAAATGTATAGCAAAGTTTTCTTTACTTTGTTGCCTTAAAGCGAAGTTGTCAGTTACGCTTCGTATGTAAATTTATTTAATTTAATCTGCAATACAATGCAAAAAGGGGAATCACAATGTATAAACGTGTATCTTTCTGTCAGCTACGCTTTCCCTAGCTACGCTATTATAGGTGCCACAACAGTCGAGTGTGTTTTTATGAAATACCTTAGATATAAAATAGTATTTTATGCAACTGTTGTATAAGTAGGGTCTTAAAACGCGAGTGTCGTGAGTTACGATGCGAGCCTTGGCGAGCATCGCAATTAAAGACGGCACGAGCGTTTTAAGACCAAGTTATACACCGTTGCATACAATACTTTTTCTACGACTAATTTTCAATAAATAGCATTTGACTTTTCAGGCAGTAAGTTTTCCGCAATTTCTTTAGCGGTGCAGTTATTATCTTCTTCGTCTATTTTAAAAGGAACGTACACATTTTTCTTACGTACGTTACAAATCTTAAGAAGTTATTACTAACGAATAGTTATCACATTTCGTCTTTTAATTTTTAACTGGAACTTTGGTGGGAAATTAGAAATATGACACATTGACACCTGTTGTTTATGGTCTGTTTTGTTTTTAATTTCCTTGCACTTGGCATCCGAACCAAACTGAATCGGGATCCGAACCGAATCGGATCGGTTTATATTTATAAATAATACCAATAATTGGTAAAATATGTATATTAACACACAATACATGATAATTTATTTTTATTTTAGTAAATAATATATGTTTTACCAATATTTGATAGTAAATTAAAACTTTTTATTTCGAAAACTTTGCTTATGAACTTGGTACCACTGCAATATAGTGGCTGATTAAAAAAAGTTAGATGATTTGACATCGTGGTAAACAGTGCTTTTATGGAAAATGTATGAACCATAAAAGTAAACTAAAGAATGCGTTTATGGGCCATAGAGCATAGAGTTTTTCGACGACTTATTATCGGTGTCCTAGCCTAGCCTAGTGTAAGCCTATATAAATGACAGATAACATACAGGAGTAGAAAAAGTAATAAAAAAACACCGCAAGATTGCTTGAGAGCACAATTTTCTACTACTACTAACTAACAGCATCTGTTTATTACGACTTCGCATAATATACTCTATCTAACAAAGTAGAAATAAACTTTACGTTAGCTTTTCATACACAACAACTTCAGATCATTTTATGCGCTGCTTTGTTAATGCGACGTAATATCGACGGTCCATTGGCTGTTGCTATATCCAGATTCCATATTGTATTATAATTTAACATTAAATGGTAATATAGTTTTGATGACCAAAAACGTTTAGCTGTATACAAATATAAACTTTATTCCGTTCCGACATAATATTATGATTAGAGCTTATTATATGTAATATACACCTAATCAATTATTTCATAATTGAACATAATAAATCAATCGTCACGAGCGGGGTTTCACCCACGGCCACGGGGTTGGACCCACGTCCTTTTAATTTTAAAATTTACTAAAAATACATTTATAGTCATCATAATGTATATAATAGCTATAATGCTGACGAGTGTGGTATCTATGCCTTAGCAGGAATATTTTAATGTTAATTAATTTAAAGTTAAGTACGAAGCTCATGAATAGTCAACAAATTAGTAGTACAAATTTATGTACTTTTTTATATCAACTCGGTACCATACCAAGATCGATAGCTTTATGGACAAAAAAACATACCACATTCTCAAATAGCCATAAAAACTTTACAATTCCATTGACTCGCTTGAAAGTGTTGTGTGTTTTTTGCGCTTCACATTCTCGCATCTGTCGAGGTGTTCGAAAATAGCCACCTTGTTAGTTCATTCCATACAATACATGTGTGGTGTTCAAAAAACACACTCAGAGATCCGTTTCTAAGTTACCTGTCAGCTATTTTTGTACGTGGCTCTATTTCACAGTTTTCTGCATAACACTGGTCAATCTGCGAGGGATCGTGTCGTCACCCCAAGTGGTTCAGTAACATCCACGATAATACCACCAAAGGCAAGAAAATATCCTGCAGTCTGCTATTCCGATTTTGAGAGACATTTGAATGAAAATGGATGGAAATTGTCTAATCGATCTGACAACGATGTGCTACTACATGTAAAGCATCGACTAAGAATGAGACTAAGATTGTGCAAGGTATATATTATGTTTCCAAATCAAGCAAAGGTATTTTACTAGTACCGGCAGATAGTATTGCAGTTGTTTCTTGGCTGAATAATTTATCTAACATGAAAATGAATAGTCCCACATTTTAGTAACATACTGCAGTTTCTCACACGCTTTCAAACGCTCCGTTTCACGCGACGTAATGCAATATTCTTCGCAAGCGCAACGTCATCTACTCAGCTTGTTTTGCCTTTTTGTGTTCTGGCTGAAAAGGATCATAGGGGAGATGCTATCGCTTTTGATAGTGTGAATGTAATGCATTTAAAACTAGGGGAGGTTTCTATCAGGTACTTGCCATACAAAAATAACCGGTACCTTTAATAGCTACAAATAAAACACGAACAGCAATATGCTTTTAAAAGCGTATGTGCCTATACATGAGGAGAGTGGAATAGTAACTGTCAGATTCTTATTATAGATTGGACACACTTTTAGTCTCAATGTTTGGTTTTGTCCAAAAAATAAATAACATTATTCTTATCTGTGCATGTATTTCAGTGCACTAAAACAGCAATAACCAGTAAAGTATGTTTCAAGTCTCAGGGCAGTGCATGTTCTGATGTTATATTCATATCAATGTTCGATCTCATCATCACTGAAATATAATATTTTTTCATACCTGACCACAACCGTTTATCATTATCAATATAACGAGATAAATGACTAATAATTACGAGCCATCGATTGAATCACCGAGGTTTCATAGCGGGTACTGCTAATGCACTTAAACGCTTTAATTTGCGGCCCCACGTTTAGCACAGCGTGCGTGTAATGAGACAGAACGGCCTGGAACGGACTAGAATTAGAGATGCGATTGCGCCCGCCATCATTAGATACTGATACTACCTGTTTAGGATTAAACTCATAACATTGGTACAATTAGGAGCCGATACGGAGCCCATCCTTTGCTGAAATGGGAAAGAGAAATGTGTTTCGTTTGTGCGTGTGTTTTTTGCCACTGCGTTGGCAGTGTGATGGGTTATCAGTAATGTGTGGTCTTTTGAATTAGATAGATGCAATCATGGAGGTCGGGTTAGAAGAAAACTTTTAATTTAGGAATGCGTCGCTCACATACAATCTTGTCTCTCAGCTTACACAAAAGGAAGGGCACCATTGAAGATGAATTCGCATGCGATTCCAAAACATGAAAGTCACGTTCTCATATTTTAAATAATGAAATAAATAAATAAATATTTGTGGAGAATCCCATACAAATCGACTTAGTTTCAAAGTAAGCAAAGCTTGTTTTACAATGGGTAGTAGACGATGATAAATATACTTATATAGATAAGAGGAGGCCTGTGCCCAGCAGAGGGACGCATATAGGCGGATTTATTATTATTATTATATAGATAAATAAATATATAAATATTCGTGCTCATCACAAAAATACATGCCCTTATCGGGATTCAAACCCAGGACCTCTGCCTTCGTAGGCAGGGTCACTACCAACTAGGCTAAAGTTAGCCTTAGTTGATAATATTTTGTTTAATTTCAAACCAGTAGGTAAATCTCGCTTATGAGGTTTCTTTATGTAAAATAATATTTACACAGGTGAAAAAAGTCTTGTGAGTTCTATTAAAAACATACTTTTAAAGTTTATCAACTACAATTTTGAATGAGTGCTATAAAATTTATACAGAAGTAATTTTGGCAGCTTAAAAGTAGCCAAATTCGCGAGTTAGTGAAACTTTTTACTCTAACGATCTTAATTAATTAGAATACTTTGATGAACTTTGTAAAAGTTGCCACAAATCCTAATTCCGTGGTTTCTTTAAGATCTTGTGTCCTCTGTGTCAGTATTCTACAAAACGGTGCAACACTTTAAGTAGAATTGTGTAATAACCTTAGTCGAAATTAATAACATTGTACCATAAGCGAATTTAAACTTTCGTGAGACATGTTGAAATAATACTAATAATTACACGGTTCAATTCACCGTAGTGACATTTAATAAGTGAGTTGAACCGTGTAATTATTAGTATTATTTCATTCTACCATAATTAGGTTAAAATAACAAAAAGAAAATCTCTCTTCAAGTTTGAAATTACATCTATACCGAGAAGATTAATTATCTACTTTAAATAATGCTGTTGCTACGCTCACCATCATCAAAAACTCCTGTTTAATTATAAGGTAATTGTAAAGCATTTAATTACAAATCTTTGCAACTGCCTTCCACTTCAGCAGTTGGTTCGTCGGCTGTAATTTAGCCTCCACTTGCGGCTCTGTAATTTCTTTGAGCCATCGTGTTATTATTTATGTTTTCATTTCCTTGTGGTTACGATTTCATTTCTCGCGCGAAAGATTTAATTTGAAATACCATCTTTGTTTCATTTACACGCTACTGTCACTTTTTATTTAGTTGTAGCACTTCTTGGCACCTATATTGATGACAGACATATTATTATAGTAATCTCTTAAATATGTGTCACTGACATGTACCCAATTGCGTTGACTATAGTTATATGACACGTAAATAAATGAACAACAGAAAATTTACAATCTGCAATTTGTATTTATACTTGTGTAATTTGTTTGTAACATATACTATTATAAAGATGTTGTGTTACTATATTAAAAAGGGAAAGATATTAGTATGTAATCACACTTCGTTTGTCTTTCGTGTGATGTGATATGATGATGATGATATTCGTCTTTAAATACACACAATTTATATTATGGTATGTCTAAAAGAGCCATCATAAGCAGTAGTGTGCATTACATTAATTAAACATGGCATCATTAGCATTATTCTCACGAAAATCCAACAGTTTTTGTATAAAACTATGCGTAGCTATCATGATTAAAACCTGTCGCGATGGATCACCATATAGTTCGCTTGCATATTTCATGACCAAACTGGATCGTTGATGCATTAAAAACGTTTCAGTTATTCCAGTGTGATACAATCAATTTGATGCTTTAGTAAGATAATTCATCAAATAGTATAATAAAAGCGTATGGTGGATAAGACTACTCACAGATGTCTTTTCATGCCGTATTTTCTGCTTCATCGGATGTCTTAATAAAACGGAGGAATTTCTATGGGTCTATCATGGCGTCTTTTAACGCAGACTATACATGCGTCGGATTGCTACCAACCTCGTCATTTCGAATGGAATATGTGTGTATTTGCAACACTGTAGCGCGAAGATGATAAAGTCCTTTTACAGAATTTAATATCGTACCTGTAACAAGACAAGACAAAATTTTAATGTTGTTTATCAATAATCATGAGCTTGTATATTAATTAACTTAAACGGGATTAATAAGTTTGCTACTTAAATCGACTGGAGAAATAATAAGACGATTTTTGTTTGTACTATAGCTAAGTTAGCATAAAAGAAAAAAAGCTTGGTATAATTCGTAAGCCTAAAGCGGTACTTATGGGAATTTCCTAATTTTAATGCTATTAATAGCATACCGGTAATAACACCGTAAGACTGCTCCTAGTAGTTCCTCCTTCTCACATATCCACTCACTCGATTTAGATTTTTAAAAAAGGTAGCCTAAATTACTTATCAAGGCAGCCCCAGTTGCCACAATCAGTTTACCACAAGGTTGCCACAAGCAAGTGAGTAGATATACCTCCGTATTCCTCATTGCTAAGGGTCGTGAGTTTTTTCTTATTAGAGTTCGCCATCTGTTGTGTTTCCGACCCGAAACTAAAGATGGAAAACGTCAAGGAGTTGACCACTTTCACTTTTGTCTTTTTCGTGAAATGTTTTCACGCCATATTCACTGTCGTCAATTATTATGGATATGGACTATATTCCATGGAATGTAGTAGGAATGTACGTAATTTTTTGTAGTCCCACGCGTAACTTTAGTTTAAATGTTTGAGTTTTTAAAGTGTACAGCCTCAGTACCCACTCGGTTGGGCGTGCAGCGTTGCAAGTGCAGGGTTGGAAGTGCGGGGTTCGTGTTAAACACATGCAAAACGCTCCGTTTCGAGAGAAGCCGTACTTTTACACAAATAATAGCGACTATTAAAAGACGTTCAATACAAGAAAACAACAAGGGTCTAGCCTTCCGAAGTTGGGCGTTTAGAAGCATTAATGAATATTTGAGTCTGTGCCGTAATGAAGTGTGCAATCAAGCGTCGTGTATCCCGTTAGTCTGGTACAAGTCCCGGGGGCCCTCGGCCCTCCCGGCCGGGGCTCGCGCTCGATGCAGAGTCGTGACCAAAATTTTACAACTCCACATTTTGACTCGGCACTTCTAGTACAGTTCGGTGAGAAAGCCGAACTTCTGATGCAATTACTCTCTGTTTTAAGTTTGCGTATAAGCTATTGAATCAATTATTTGTATGAGTAACTAGTTGTTTAATTTATATATAATGGGATTTTTGTGAGTATTTTCATTGTTGTTACTTGTAAATAAATTATTTCTTAACAAGTTTCTATCAACGAATTAAATAATAATAATAACAATATGGAAACGTCACTCGTTGACCCCAGCAACTTAGATTAAAGGAGAAAGTATATAGCCAAACTCATTTCAGTAAAACTTTAATGAAACCGCCACTCTCAGAATGAATAGCATCTGTTTGAAGTTACTTACCGTTTCTTTTTAACCTAACCATATAATATTTCTTTCACACATTCGCTATTCATAATCCATTTTTTAGTCGCTACGAGATGACAGATAAAGGAACCGATAAAAATAAAACGTGACGATGTTATTAAAGCGACGGAAGCTGGCGTTTAAGTGTTTTTAATTTATGAAACACAATCCGGCGGCGAACGGGTGCCACTTAAGGATTGTTTCGTCACAATAGTTCGTAGATTATAAATAATTACAATGTTGTTGCTTTCTTCCGGAGGGTAGCCAAATGTCGACTAGTATGGAAGTCCTTTTAAGTTGTTAGGAAGGGACTATGAATTAAATTGTAAAGATTACAAGAATTATTTATTTTGTAAATTAAAATGACTAATATCAAAATACAATTTCTATTATTCAAACGGATGACAATAAACTAATATAATATATTACTTTCACTTATACTTTTGGTCATTATCGTCAGAAACACAAAATGGGGGATTATCATATTTCAAGTTTTCCACTTGTGGAGTAAGTATTATTAAACTAAATTATAATTTCACATACATCTAAGTATAAAAAATAAGAACAAAATCCAGTTAAAATTAACATACATGTCGCATTTTCTAAGTTCTATGGCGCCTATTTGATGAGTCTCTAATTTCTCTGATATATTTTCTAATTTCTTTGGATTATTCCTAATTTTTTTGGCAATCGATATTTTAAACTGCTAAAACTTAGAAACTTCTTTAGATAAGTAAGACAGTATAACATTATTAACATAATAGTAGATTAAAGTATTCATATTTTTATATTGAGTAAGTATTTTATTTAGAAATAGGGAAATTACAACCCAAATCTGATATTCACTCAAATAAACCAGGAATCCATTGTACTTGTTTCTGTGACTGTACATCTCCGGATAACGGCAATCGCGGGTGTTATAAAAACTTTCCTTTGTTTTACCCGGCCGTCTGAGTCGAAATCGTTTTCCAATAGTATTTATGTGTGTTATGGACAATAACACATGCGATCGAGCCTTTTATACCGTTTTTTAACACTATGTTTTGAAAAGATGATAAATTGTAGGATTGGGTTTTGATTTTATTTCAGCAGTGGTTTTAGAGTAATACAAATTTATTATATGCTTTTTTCCTAGCCTTTGCAGTATCCCACGGCTAAAGGGCGTCAAGGAAGTCCCCTTTTGTCCGCCAAACGTCTCGTCGTATCAGTACAAGATGTTTTGCTTATTAAAGGTACTTATACTATTACTGCAGATATTATTTACACGCATTCGTATACGAGAACTGTGCAAATCTTCAATGACCTTTGGAGACGAAAGTTAACAATGATATATAGACAAACACAAATAGTTATCCAATACACATACACATAACACACATATAAATATCAGGCATTAACTATTATAGAGAAACAATTTCTATTAGTATGGCCGTGAAATTGCTGTCCGTCTGCCGCACAATACGCGGCTTCCTATACCTTATTTATAGAAATGCGATGCAGTACACTCAAACCCATATTTAATTTGTACGTATACCGTAATTTGATACTGGAATTCCCAAACGGGGAAGACAGGAACAAGAAATTATTTTTTCTTGCCATTTCTAAGTAATTTAATTCAGATATATATATATATAAGGAAAATATGTGCTGTTGCAGTATCTATACATTAATGTACAAATAGAACTCTGCATCTGCCACAAAGTTACACAAATATATTTTATATAACATACATATGATATACCTAGATACCGCGTTGTGCAAAGTTCTATAAAATTCAAATGATGTTTTTGGAATTTCATCACGTTACCCTATTCTCATAAACTTTTCTATAGTAACCTGGTATCCTGAGGGCAATTATCATATGATCCACGTACTGACAGTCAAGCCCTAGGTCACAATACTTGCTAACTTTAGGCTAAGAAACTGTAACTAACTTTTCACACCACATGCTCGACAATGCCGAATTATAGGTCATGTAAACCCTACCGAAAGCAAGACATTAAATCCCTTGGTATTAGCCGGGTTATAATGTTGTACTGAATTTCATTATAACCCGCTGGTTAATAATATGATTTCACTTTTCATAATTCTTATTACTATATGCATAAAGTTTAATTTTGCTAAACACAATTTGTCCTAGGCCATGGCCTACTTGATTTGACAAAATAAATGAAGTTTGCCTCCGTGTGAACCCCGGTCCGGAGGAGCGCGGTGTTCGAAATTCGAATTTCGAATCTAGGACCACGGCTTGTGCTTTCGAATTTGGAACGTCGCGCGCCTTCATTTGTTCACGCGTGACGAACAAATCGAGTTCTTGTAGGTGCCTATAGAAGATTTAATTTCAAAAATAATATTGAAAATGTCGAGTGATGAAAGTGTTTTGACTCCTGAGTTTATCAAATTAGACAACTCAACCTCAATAAACGCACCAAATAAAAACATTACCTTATCTTTCCATAATTGGACTAACGTGTCTAATGTTACTATGTACTTTTAATTTGCTAAATAAACATTATTTATCTACTGAGCCTGTTTTTTTGTCTCGCATAAGGTGTGAAAAGTAGAGTATACACCTCGGGGATAAGACTGTTTTAGTCTTGGGCGGTTGAACCCCTCACTGCACTCAGGACTCAGTCTTAATTCCCTCGCTTCGCTCAGGAATTAACTTATAACTCCCTCGCTACGCTCAGGAGTTAAATTATGAGTACTTCGTTACGTTCGGGATTCAATTCGCTCCCGTGACATAAAACAGTGCTTTATCCCCTTGGTGTATAATCTACTATTATCTATGATCCCAATTGGTTAAAATAAATGTTTTAATTAAAAATAATAGCCTCCCTTCTGTGTCTGTCGGTATAAGGAAATATTTTTTTTGTTCAAGCTGCAAAGAATGATGAATTATCTTTAGAATATGAGTACAACTGTACTTTTAACCGCAAGACAGTGCTTGACGTTAACTGCATTAGAAAATTGATAGCGCCGAAGGGTTACTGCGATTTTAACTGTCCGTCCGTTTATAACTCGCTAGGAGGGGACGTTACGGTGTTTTTGTTGGCAAGTACCGAAAGTTCGGTGAAGTTTAACCGTTACTGTGAATAATGTCAGTTAAAGGGCAATCGGCTTAGCGTAGAGACATATTGTAGGGTGTATAAGTAACTGCTTCTTAGTTACAAGAGTCATAACTTACAACGGGGTTGAGACTAAACATACAATAACATACGCAGAAAATACAGTAAAAAATAGACTGATTTTCGTTAGAAAAGATCTATTGCTAATGTTACAAATAAGTTTGTTTGCACGTATAGGGAAGAAAATACTGCTTTGGAACCAATAATAATTCTGTAGCAATAGTAAGTATAACAACATCTTCCGGTACAAAGGCTAAAACAAAAACCTCCTGAACATCAACAAATCAAAAATATGCAAATTATACTACTCAAAAGAAAATCACTACGGGGCCACAAGCATGGTGATCGTTACGTGAAAATTATATTAAACAATAATATATATTTTATCTAGGTATTAGACTTAAGCACCAGCATGAAACAGGTTTGATAATTAATATAAAATATTTATTAATAAATAATTAATTAGCCACTTCTCAATTAATTAATGTCCAGCGGTATATATTGGTTTTGGTCGGTTCCAGGCAAACGCATTACGCTTTGGCGGGTTCCAATTCTCGGTCCATCGACATATTATCGGACGTGTCGTCAATAAAATCGCGAGCGATTCTAAGTAACGTGATTGTGTCCTGACTACCGTGGTTTTCGCCCATAAAAGTTACGATGTGTTTATTTTTTGGGGGACACTAAACAATGTTGCTATAAAATAGTTTTAGAGTTGTACATGAATGATCAGTAATATAGTACATTACTACACAGGCTGGGAAGTAAGGGGTTGCCGGCCGAGTACATATAGACTAGTTATGAGGATGGCAACCCCTTTTCACGCCGAGGTAATGTATAGTGATTTTCACAAACGTGTAATGAAATAAATTAAAACTAATCCAAGAAATCCAACTTTGATTTTCATGAATCATGACTAAACGCCGTGATGCTGTGCTACAAATAAATTATAAAAGACCATCTTGCAGGCCTAGGCCTCCAATTTTGTATGAAATGCCATTACGGATCTCTCGTCTCGCAGAGCCCGAAACGTAACACTTCGAAGCTCATTATAACGAACACAATGTCAATATTTCAGTGCATGTTTGAGAAAATACTCTTATGTCATAGAGGACGTAAGAGTCTTAGAGTAACATTTATGACGACGACGCACTGACACTGTGGGACGGGGTCACAAAATCTTTCTTAACATGCCTATGAAACAATATGTAATTATTTTCGCATTCAATAGCATCGTAAAATTTGCAGCGCACAAAGTTTACATAGCTGTACCAAAGTGCAAAGGCATGATGGGCACAACAGTTGGCTAGAGCATAAACATTAAGCAAAAGTCGCAATATTACTTGTCAATGGGTGAATCAACTTTTTTCTGTTACATTTTTTAATATTCATTAAAAAAAGGAAATTAAATTTTATACCTTATATAAAAACCGCCAAACTGTGACGTTTGATGGCGAACATGGTTTAGTCTCCTGGCATACTTTTAAAAATTAAATATTATGACCTTTCCAACAAAGTAGTTTTCTTGTCGAACATTAATCCGATATTCCGATCCTCATCCGAGCGGACAACTACTGAACGTATATTGTATAACTGTAACGTTATATTTTTATTGTTTTTCTAAATCACAAACATTAACTACCTATTTAATCACTGTCATAATTTAGGTAGTTTTGGTCTTATCGAAACAAAGCGTACCTACTAAGTATATTTTTGTATCATTATCTACATCACAAGTAGTTATTTTAACAACCCATCAAAGCTATACCGGAATTTAATAGGCTCTTAAAATCTAGTAGTAGTTACTATTAAAACAACGTTCACGACACTTTCCAAACAGATTAACTTTGACATTTACTAGATAATTTTAAGTGCTATAAATTTTGTTAGTAATTGCTGGTAGTTACACTTTACAAAAACATTATGAACTGACAAAAGTACTTAGGTACTCGCGACCGAGTTTTTGTCCTACATTGTGAATTTTTATCAACTTCGACTATATTCGTAAGTCCAATTAAAGACTTGAATTTGTATTTACAAGTAAGTAAATACTTAAGAGACTATACTTATTGAAATCATGTCTGTCTGTGTATCTGTGTATCTGTCTGCAATATCACATTGAACACGTTGAGCACATGAAACTAGACATAAGTTTCATGTGCTCTGCCTACCCCTTTTAGGGATAAAGGCGTGAACGTATGTATATACATGAATCATCTTCAATGTTTCATTCCGAAGGGAGATTTGGTGAACACCAGCATATCTAAGGACAGACCGCAATCTGTGTGATTAACTGAAGGACGAGTTTGTTCATAAGTTTCCGACTCCAGATGGATCGAGTTTTATCAAATTGTATTACGCGAGTTACTTTAGTTAGCAGTTGATGGAGAGTGTTCCTTATTGCAATTTACTTGCAACCTCGTTGCAGTTTTAAAAGATAGATAGCAGGAAACTTCGTGGGAACAAAATTATCTGTTACGTATTAGTTATACAATTATTGCAGAAACTAAAACACAATATGCTTTCAAGGAAACCAAACATGTCATAGGGTTCTTATATCGCTAGCGAATTATAATTATGAGTTACTGGCGTACTGCTTACCTATTAATGGCGGCACCAAAAAATTTTCGATGGGCAACCCGGAACAAAAAAGGTTATGATAGAGTTTAGGACTAGAGGCTTGCCAAAAATAAATTTTGGTGCGGTGGGAATCGGCTTCTATGGTGCTCCGCCATTGATAAGTATATTCAATTAGGAATGGATTACTTAATGGTTAGGATCGATTTTGCACACCGCTTTTTGCCAACCTATATTTGTAAGGCCGGTCAAAGGTCCAACCGCTTTCAATAAATTGGTAATAGGTATACGAGACCCTTCTGTTCTAGAAATGAGTCAATAAACTCGAGTCGATAGAACCTTATAACCTGTAAAACACACCAATTGCTTTCGGCGATAACGTGTCATAGCACCTTAATAAATTCTGGTCTTTTTAACCCCCGACGAAAAAAGAGGGGTGTTATAAGTTTGTCTTTGTATCTGGGTATCTGTCTGTGGTATCGTAGCTCCCAAGCGGATGGACTGCTTTGAATGCGGTGTTTTTGTCATAGATAATTTTATCCCCAGTGTTCTTAGCTATGATTCATGAAAATTTGTTCAGCCGTTTTTGAGATATTGGACTTTGAAATGAAAATGTCGGGGGTTTTTCAACTTTCCCAAGTTGTAGTTATTTAATATCTAACTGTATTCTGGTTAGTTGGTAGCAAATACTTATAGGTACTCTGGTTAGGTGGACTTACAAAATACTCTGGTTTGGTACATTTAATACGGTGAAGTGTATTGATTGGTCAAATTAAAATGTTTATAAATAGTAAATATGTAAACAAGTAAGTATACTATGTACCTATACCTGCATATTTTCCCTAGGGGCTAAATGTACTAACTACTTTAGCCCCGCTTGATAAGCCTAATATGACATACTTTTCGATCACGTGAAGTGAAATAGTTATTTACGATACAAGTGCCGAAAATAGGAAATTCGCAACGAGTGGTGATAAATTAAAACACGACCGAAGGGAGTGTTTTAAATCGACACGAGTTGCGAATTACCTATTCGCACGTGTATCGTACAACGTTTTACTGTACGTATGGCTCTTTAAAGTTTTGACATATGCACGGAAAGTGCACTTTTCCGCACTAGTGCGGGAAAGCAGCACCATATGTGTACTGTAAATAATATTTCGTTTACTCCCTAAGGACTATACCTACTAAGGTCTATACCCTAGGACCTAGGATATTACCTACACCACGACCTTTTTATGTATCTTTTTGTACAGTCGCGGGGTTTAAAGCCTTTTATTTAAGACACGAGTATTCTAGTAGTACTCTCTCGAGTAGTAGTACTCAAATCTATTGATCTTTAGACAACTACGTTATTTAAATTTAAAATTTCAAGTGCTTATCACATGGAATTAGGTACTCACATGACTCTCACATTGCGTTCGTTAAAGAATGTTATACTTAGGTTACTTATAAAGCAGTTTGATGAACGAATAAAAAATATAGGTGATGAATGTGTCACTTTGTTTTTATTTGATTGATAGTTTTTTATTGCGAATAAAGTTTTTGTCTGAATCAGAAGATAAAACTCTGTTTAATAAAAAAGTTAACTATCCGTTATAGTACCCGATAGCTAGCAAATAAGTATATTTTAATGAAAATATTCACATAAGTACCTACTTAGTGATAAAAAAAGCCTCATACTTTTTAAGTCAATAATCATTAGGGTCGTTAATTATAAGATACTTACCTAAGTTTAAACTATAATAACAACATACGACGTCATTTCATTTGTCACAACAAAAACAATCTAAATACGCATTTGATACATATTTTAGTACTAAATAATTAAAAAAAATTAAAGTATTTGATGAGCGAATTCTCCCAAACAAGCAACGGCCAAATCTGAAAAGCATGTTTGTGCTCAAAAAAGTGCAAACGTTGGCATTGTTGTATCAACTCGTTGTTGTACTGTGTGTATTGTGTTCACATTGTGCTGGAGTGATAATCAAAAGCAATTGGGGTTTGTGTGTCAGCTTTCGTGCTTTGAATAAACAAACTAACCAAATGTAAACGGAAGTTGTTTCACACACACACACACACATCATCAGCCTATATACGTCCCACTGCTGGGCACAGGCCTCCTCTCATGTATGAGAGGGAATAGGCAGTAGTCCCCACGCTGGCCCAGTGCGGATTGGGAACGGAAGTTGTTTGCGTCAGATATATACAAGTTTTGACACAAACAACTGACTATATACTATTTGGAGTCAATACTTTCAAGTAGACAACAAATGCTATATACTCATATTTTCATTCTTATAACCCCTAGGTGTCAGATATTCCAAGACACGTCTTATTAGTTTCATAACAATTTCATTCTAATTACGTGGTGATTAAATATATACCGCAGTTTTCTTCAATCCAAGCTCGTCACAAATTTATTACATGTAACCCCTTTTTCGCGAAGGCAGCGGCCGGCTCGCGTGTTCAAAATGTTTCGGAAGCGTCGCGTGCGCTGCTACAAATTGGATTAATCGCACGGTAAGTGCTTACTTAAGTTGATGTGACAGGCTGGTTAATAAAGATGCCTGACGAGGTCACAAGTTACAGAAAATTATTCTAAGTTTAACGACAGATAAGCAGCCGATGTGGTTGACATGGAAAAAAAACGGGAAAATTGTAATCCTAAAATTCAATTTTCAAAGTTTGGTAAAGTAGCTGCCAAACGGATGGACCGATTTTTATGCAGTTTTTTTTTTGTGTCATACATAATTTTACCCTGAGTGTTCTTAGACATGTTTTATCAAAATCTGTTCAGACGTTTTTGAGATATTGGACTTCGAAATGAAAATTTCGGGAGTTTTTCAACTTTTCTAATTTGTTGTTATTTATAAAACCATACAGGTTTCCCACAAAGGAACTTTATGAAACCAGTAACCAACTCACTATGAGGAAGCTGTATGTTTTGAGTACAATACTCAGGCTTCACAAAACCCTAGGTTTTAAACCTCCATTAGAAACACGCCGGCGTAAAAAACCCGTCGCCCCCAAATCTAACTGTAAATCCATGTTCGCTAAAAGGCAGTACAAAGCGCAATCTGCATATATTTACAATAATGTACATAGTGTAGTTAATATCCATCAACTATTACTAAAGAAGTGTAAGACTGAAGTAATAACATGGCTGAAACAGCTAAGCTATGATGATATACACATACACACACACACACACACACACATACACACACACACACACACACACACACACACATACACACACACACACACACATACACACACAAACACACACACACACACACACACACACACACACACACACACACACACACACACACACGCACACACACACACACACATACACACACACACACACACACACACACACACACACACACAAACACACACACACACACACACACACACACCTTTAATATAGTATTGTATTAGTATTTCTTAAATTAGGCTAAAACCCAAATTATACAACATTGCACAAGCACCTAAACCCATTGTTCAGCTAAGAATGTATTAAGCTAAGATTCAATACCTCTAGATGTATATTTCCTACCTACTTACCAGTTACGGAAGAGCGGGACATCCTAACACAGGTTTATTTACCTAAAAGGAAGTGCCAATCACTGCAGGCACTGTACTTTGTCACAAAAGGAAAATAAACAATTTTTCATTTTCATTTTTCATAAATTTTATATTAGGCGTCGTTTTAATATGAAGGCCAATGCCGAATAATTACGCTTGTACAGCTTCAGACAAAACAAGACTTCTCTATTATTACACAAACTGATAAGATTAATCATGTCAATTGTATCAAGACGAGCTCTATAGCCTAGTTGGTTGGTAGTCTACCCCTACGAAACCCTAGGTCCGGGTTCGAATCCCGGTAAGGGCATTTACTTGCGGACGAATATTTGTTCCTGAGTCATGAATGTTTTCTATGTATTTAAGTACGTATATGCTCGTCTACTACCCATAGTACAAGCTTTGCTTAGTCAAGGACTAGGTTGATTAGTATAAGATTAATTATCCCCAAGTCTTTATAAAAAAATAATTATTTAAATAGCGGTAACATTAAGATGTTAACGTTATTTAAATGATGTTCTACATATACAGCGCTTTGACATGGCAACCTTAAAAGAAATGCTGAACAATAAATAGCTCGGTAAAGCTGAAAGAACTAGCACAAAGACTCAATCTGACGTAAATATTTTGCTTCGGAGATAATTCAACTTCGATCTAAACAACCTTGCTCAAACAATATGCTCCACAGTACGGAACGTACCTTCTACTGACTTTACCGAAATATATACTTATTAAGTCAGCGGTAATATGAGTAAGCGGGTAAAGTAATCGTATCGTATCTGCAAGAATATTTCTCGTAATTTCCATAATCCACAGACAGCAAGAAACATCTTTCTGCGAACATCGCTCGCTTACAAAACTTCAGGACTAGCGAGAAAGAAATTGTCTACAATACCCTTGTAAATAGAATTACAAATTTGTGCATGAAATTACCTTTTTAACCAGTCAAATATCGACCTTATTATTATAGAGATAAGATTGACACTTAAATGGGAGGAACGTTTTGATATTTGCTAACAGTGTCGACAACTTTTAGGAGAAGTTAAAGTTTTACGCAGAGTTGTTTTGTGTCCTGTGTAAGTATACGGGGGAACGTCGAACGATAAAAAGTAAGCAATTCATCAGCTAAGTAACTGCTGAAATAACTTTTACTCCCTTCACTGACATTATTTTAAGATTAAGCAGAAGGGGAAATGTTCAGCGCAAAAAAGTTTTTACGGCGGGCACAAATCTACCTACTCTATATTCTGTGATGTTTTGCAATACGCAGACGAAGCCACGTGGACATCTTCAGGTAGTAGTACACTACATTTCGAGCGATTTATATAAAAAAAAAATTATGTGGGTCAAATATACAAAACTTACCCTATTTATTACATACGTACACTAATAGTCACTATATATCCATATATATCATCTACTGTTCAAATTATATTTAAAATTCTATTAGTTACCATGTTATTTTTAAAATCATGTTCTTCTAACGCCTCGTGTTGCTTTGCAGTACCTACCTCCGTGTAAAATTATCTATCTATGTTTGTGTATGTACTATGGCATCGAGAAAAAATGTTAAAACCTGGAAATGAAATTACATACAGGTAGTATATAAACTTCCTTCATGTAGCAAATTTATAAGAAAACCAATTACACATACGTTTCGTAAAGGTCAGATTTAATACTTCTTTGTAAGCCAAAAAAGCGAGGTTACCATAAATGTTATGCGCCACATTTTACGATCCTGCGTTCTTTATAGGATGTTTTTGTTTTAATGCAAGAAAGTTTCAACAAATTTACTTTCCATAGCAAATTTCAAGCTGTGAATAATTTAGCACATCGTGCCTTCTACCAGAATAAGATAAAAATACGTATTTATATTCAGTGTTTTTTAACCGTCTTAGAGCCGAAACCCACTTAAACCTAACCAAAACGAACTAATCATTCCTGAAAAAAAATGTACTTATTAGTTAAGTTTTTAGTAATAAAAGGTTATTAAGTTTGAAATTGTTTGTATGGCGCGCGGTGCGTAGTTCATTCTCCCGGTTAAAGTTCGTTCCTATGTACATAAGATGGCGGCTAGCGGTCACTGATGTTACGCGGCCGGATGATTAAAATTAATACAAAAAAAACAATATTAATACTTACGTTAAAAAAACCGTTTTTTAAAGTTCTTTGTAATGGGCTTCGGCTCTAAGACGGCCCATTCAGCGCTTCGCCCGAATTCACTAAGCAAGTACGGCGCGCTACCATACATTCAAACTTGCCATCACAGTGTCACGCCATTGTGGCGTTACTCAGTGGCTCTGCTATGTGCAGTATCGCGCGCCCGTGAAGTGGTACATATTGGATGGTGTCATGCATGAATTTTGTTTAACCAATATTCTTTTTGATAGAGTTTTATTAAATATTTAAGTTGTTAAAATAAATATGTAGAGGTAATTGTAAGTTTCCCCTGTAAACGATGTTTGACAACTTTGTTGACATGATTTTTCCCCCCCAACTCTAGGTCGCATTTGCCACCATATACTACAATTTTTAGCACGCAACCGTATTGGTCCGTCAACAAATATAATTTTACCCCATCTTTATTAGCTTTTCCGTTCATGAATTGGCGAAATTTGAGTCTGCCACGCCAGAGCACTAATGATTCGTCAATACAAAGTACTTTCCCAGGAAAGTAAATTTCCCCCATAATTTTGTTAAATATGTCAACTAACCCCGAAATCTTATTTAAGCGATTTTCATCAATTGCGCTTTAAATCAAAATAAACCGTACGCGTAGGCGATAAAGTCGATAATAATAACTAAGACAATTTTAGTTTCGTCGATCCCAGCAGTGGTCGTAATGCTACACGCTCCACTCGCTGAATCACACCACATTGGCGTGATTATTAAAAGTAACCCAAATATATATATATTTTTTGGAAACCGTAATTTGACACTTTCATATGTATTGTACATTGCATTACATTTTTTTAAATAATAAAAAACACGTACAAGACATTAGTAATCTCGATTCTATGTTCAGTGCTCATAAAAAAAGGAATATTATTCTAATATTCCCAATATAAGGACTAGGTATTTTAGCGCCACCTTTTAGCTACATAAAATTAATAAAATAATGTTCAAAAGGTTGAAACTCATAGGAGCTAAACAAAAGCAACGCCACATTGGCGTGACCAGTGGGCGAGGACCGTTTCAAAATCACGCCAATGTGGCGTGGTTAGCGCTGAATGAGTTAAAAACACCCTGTATAATTGGGTAATCACTCATATCTGCAAGTTAGAGAATATTGGCATAGCAGTCCAACGATTGCACCAGAGTTCTTTTAGTCTATAGACACGTGCTTAGCTCAGATTGTGTTAATAGTTCATACCAACCAGGACTAGACTTATCAGCTCAGGTCCAGCGTATCAAAAATGTTGTATTATTCATTTGTTTTATAAATTTAACTCATATATAGGTATTCATTCATTTCATTTAAACGTATTGATTATTCATAGGGAAATGATAAAAACCAATCGAAACGACAATAGTCCTGTCTCATCCTTGCAAGAAATAAAGCTTTCGCAGTAAACAAATAAAGACGTAAACAATTTCAAACATACGCAGGAAAAAATGCAACACGAAATACTTACTGGAGAAGAACAAGACACAACTCCCGCTGTTTATGAGTCGTAAAATATAACCTTACCAGGCAACGCAGAGCCTGCGAGCAATGTTGCGTACATTGCTGGTTGATTAAGACATTAAAGGTGAATATCCATCCGATATGTGCGAAGATGTGTAGTCAATCCATACTAATATTATTAATGGGAAAGTGTATGTGTGTTTGTTAGTTTTTTTGTCCGTTTTTCACGGCAAAACGGAGCGACGAATTGACGTGATTTTTTAAGTGGAGAAAGTTGAAGGGATGGGTGTGACGTAGGATGGTTTTATCCCCGAAATCATCCCCTAAGGGGGTGAAATGGGAGGGAAAAAGTTTGTATGGAGCTGCGATATAAACGAGTACCACGAGGACGGAGTCGCGGGCAGACGCTAGTGTCATATATTTTAAGCCTGAAAACACTTATTATTGTTTTTAATATTAACTCATTGTCGATTTATACTATTAAAATGTAAACTAATAAATTTAAACGAAATGGAAGCAATGGACTTGGAAAAAAACACTGCAATAATTTGCAACCAACAGTACCGAGGTTATCTCAACGAACAGAATTAAAACAAGACAGAACTTAGGTATAGATATACATTTTAGTATTATCGCAATAGATTTGTAGTTTTGCTTAGTTTATCTTAAGAGGGAAGAATAGAAAAAGCTTTGCAGTAGCTAGCAGCTCGCGACTGACAACAAGTACTTTTTTGATGAAATGTCCATTTCGGGAGAAAACGGTTTCCACTCAATAAATCTTGACAAAACACTTTGATTTTGATGTCGATCGCTTCAGCATAATATAGCTAGGTAAGTAGGTTCATAGGTATCGCTTAGAAAAAAAAGGTTTTTGAGTTGCCTAAAAGTTTAAAAAAGGAAAACCTATAAACATATTCCTTCATTGTGACAATAACGTAGGTAGGTAATAAAAAATCTTTTAGATTGGAAAATATTTAGAAGTCGATAAACATTTTCTCTTTTTGTATGGACTACGTATTCATCAATCTTAAATGTTCTTTAGGAATATAAGTCCAAGAAAAAAAAAACATTACTTTGAATTTGAATTTCGAAAAATCTGTACATAAGTAATAGTAGATTATACACCAAGGGGATAAAGCACTGTTTTATGTCACGGGAGCGAATTGAATCCCGAACGTAACGAAGGACTCATAATTTAATTCCTGAGCGTAGCGAGGGAGTTATAAGTTAATTCCTGAGCGAAGCGAGGGAATTAAGACTGAGTCCTGAGTGCAGTGAGGGGTTCAACCGCCCAAGACTAAAACAGTCTTATCCCCGAGGTGTATACTCTACTTTTCACACCTTATGCGAGACAAAAAAACAGGCTCAGTAGATAAATAATGTTTATTTAACAAATTAAAAGTACATAGTAACATTAGACACGTTAGTCCAATTATGGAAAGATAAGGTAATGTTTTTATTTGGTGCGTTTATTGAGGTTGAGTTGTCTAATTTGATAAACTCAGGAGTCAAAACACTTTCATCACTCGACATTTTCAATATTATTTTTGAAATTAAATCTTCTATAGGCACCTACAAGAACTCGATTTGTTCGTCACGCGTGAACAAATGAAGGCGCGCGACGTTCCAAATTCGAAAGCACAAGCCGTGGTCCTAGATTCGAAATTCGAATTTCGAACACCGCGCTCCTCCGGACCGGGGTTCACACGGAGGCAAACTTCATTTATTTTGTCAAATCAAGTAGGCCATGGCCTAGGACAAATTGTGTTTAGCAAAATTAAACTTTATGCATATAGTAATAAGAATTATGAAAAGTGAAATCATATTATTAACCAGCGGGTTATAATGAAATTCAGTACAACATTATAGTTTACATGACCTATAATTCGGCATTGTCGAGCATGTGGTGTGAAAAATATATTACATGAATCATGATATGAATATTATAACACATCTATAAATAATTTACTTTAAAAACAAAGTTTTAACCGACTTAAATTTAGTACTCCGCCAAGCCACGAGAACATTTCCTATTTTTTGACAATTTACCACATGAACTGATTTCCGATAGCAAATGCGTTGATTACTATAGAAAAAAACCGAAACGCTGTATGTGGGCCGATAATATTTGAGGACTTCTATCGATTCCCCAAGATCATCACCAATGGCTAGAGATGGGTAGGGGTGGGTAAATACCGGGTAAATACCCGGTATTTACCCAATGCACCCGGTAAATACCCGTATCTACCCAAATTGGTGGGTATAAACTATTTCGAATGGATTTTTTCAAAAAGTGACATTTTAGAGCCGAGTTTTTTTAAATGAAATGTTTAAATCCTTCTGAACAACTTTTGTTATTGCAAAATATCCATTATGATGCATAGTTTATGAGAAAAAAAATGTTTGTTATTAAAAATAACACCTATTATTTTACGAAATAAGATCAAGTTAAAACGGGAGCCACTACCAGAATAGTAACTATAAGCCTTAACAAAATGTAAGAAAAATGTTGAAATAGTGTTGCCTTCTACTTATTGGACAAGAAATCATCATCTTGCTAGGCCTTTTTCCCATTTACTTGGGTCGGCCTTCCCTGTTCTTTTCTCCATTCTGCACGATTGAGTGCAAGGTCGGCGTCTATATTAAGATCTTTCAGGTCTCGCTGAACCGTCGTCAGCCAGGTGGCAGGTGGACTTCCGCGTCCTAGCTTCGTCAATGGAATATCGAGCGCTACCTTAACCATGTAGTCTACTGGGCGCCCCTGTACATGACCGTACCACCTCAGACGTTTTTCCGTCAGCTTTTCTGTTATTGGCGCTGCTTTAAAACTACCCCGGATATACACGTTTCTTATCTTGTCCATCATGGTGACACCCGCTGACCAGCGTAACATGCGCATCTCAGTGGTGTGGAGCTTGTTCAGGTGGGGTTTATTTGTAGCCCATTACTCGGATCCGTACAACATCGCTGGTCTTACTACTGTCTTATATACATGACCCTTCACCTTTAGAGGCATTTTTCTATCGCATAGGATGCCTGTGAGTTCTTGCCATTTCATCCAGTCTGTCTGAGTTCTATGGACTACATCTTTGTCAATCTTTTCGTCGTTGCTGAGTACAGAGCTTAAACTTTGTAACAGTTGGCAGGCGATCATAACCTATATAGAATTTGTCATTTTCTGGGTTATTAGCCGTTTTGTCGAACAGAAAGAACATGTGTTCGGTCTTCTTCCGACTGATTTTTAGGCCATCCTTCTAGCGCTTCCATCCAGCTATTCAAAGCGCGTTGAAGGTCAGTCTCAGTCTCTGCTATTAAGGCCACATTATCGGCATATAGAAGGTGCCAGGGTACAGCCCGTTGGCATTTTCGTGTGAGGTAATCCATCGTGACATTAAAGAGAAGTGGACTAAGTGTGGACCCTGGTGTACACCGACCTTGAGCTTGAAGCTGTCACGCGCACCTGATGAGCAAATCACCTGTGTAGAGACGTCTGTGTACATGCCCATAATAAGATCTATATACGACTCTGGGATAAGCTTGGCGCGAAGAGCCTCCCATATAAGGTCGCGTGGTACATGGTCAAACTACTTCTCAAGGTCGATGAATATCATATGCAGGTTTGTGTTGTTGACTTTGGCTTTCTCAATGAGGATTCTTATAGCCTGAGTAGCGTCAGAGGTGCCCTTTCCATTTACAAACCCTCACTGATTGGGTATGAGCTTCACGATACCATTTAGTCTGCTGTTGATTATCCTCTCCCATAGTTTAAAGGTATGATCCATGAGCTTTATTGCTCGGTAATTCCCACAGTCACGTACGTCGCCTTTTCCTTTGTAAAACGGTATTAAATGACTTCCTTTCCAAGCATCTGGTATTTTCTGTCCTGCCATAAGTCTGTTAAACAACTCGCTTAGCCAGCCGATGCCAGAGTGCCTTATTATGTTTCCAGATCTATTGGAATCTCGGCTGGACCTTGGGCTGTTGTTTTTCATCTTTCTGATATCTTTGATGATTTCCTCCGTTGTAACTGCTGTTATTGCTTGGTTTAACTTTCGGGGATTCGTAACATTAAGCAAATGGCGGTAGTACTCTGCCCATCTTTTTCTTATATCATTGTCTTCTGTTAATAGTTTATTGTTTTTATTTGGCTGAAGTTATATCTTTGCTGTTATTATTTCGAGCTTTTGCGACTTGATGGATATTGATTTCTGTAGTGGAAGATTCTAATTCTTTGTAAAAGTTAGCATTGGCTTTGGCTCGTGCGCTTGCCACTTCACTTTTTGCGTTGGATTTCTCTCTGTTGTAGTCTGCTTTATCCGCATCATTACCGGTTTCTTTGTGTTTTCTTAAATGCAAACTTCTTGACCTGTACAACATCCAACATCCACCATTTAGTCTCTTTAAAAAAAGAAAGAAAGAAAGAAAGAAAGAAAGACATTTATTTATGACAAACACATATAACAACAGAGAAATACAAAAAATAGGACGAACACTGCTTGTCACAAAAGCAGCAAACAGCGTGAAGGGGGCTCTCTTACTCCTGGTTCTCCCTAAATGTGTTTCTGCGGATTTTCTACAGAATGTTTCTAAATCGTTCCACATATCGTTTTCGGTTTCTACCTTTGAAGTGTCTTTTGTGCCAAAGTACGTTTCTATGTTTTGAACGAATCTTGATCCCGCGGTGGTTTTCAGGGATTTTAACTTAATTTTAGGTATCTGCTTGTTGCTGCACTTAACAGGTTTGGGCAATTCAACAACCAATAAGATCAGCCCTAACTGGCAGGTAGCGACGTCGCGATCGTGCCATCTGCGACGCGCGAATATTACACCGCGTCCGACCCGGCCGATTAATGTTTATCAGTTGCCTGGTTGAGACGGCTATTGTGCGTTAAGTGCCACGTGTGGATATTTGATCAATGCTTTAAATATCGATTTTGTTTCTTTTGAGGTAAAAGCTCACGTTATTGAATTTTGTTTGGATTGGCGGTACAAAAATAATATAATATACTTACCTACCTTTCATTTTTCCATCCTAAAGTTATATATAAACTCACAAAGTAATTAATACACTTCTCTCTGAGCTCGGATGATTGTAAATACAAACATTTAATTAATTTTTATTTATTTTATTAACAGCATGCATCATAATGTCCATGAGAACGACGTTTATACATTCCTGCATAACTTGAAAACATTTTCATTATAATATTTGACTTAAAAAACGCATCAAAAGAGTTCATACCCACCTTTTTGGGAAGAAACGGGTAAATACGGGTAGATTGGGTAAATACCGGGTATTTACCCACTACCCATCTCTACCAATGGCACTTCATTAGTTCCTATTTCAACGGAATATTATCAGAACCTTTGACTTACTTATGCACTTTTAAGTACATAATTGAGGAATTCGATAAGTCATCTATGGTCTTCATCATCAATTCCTCGCCATCGAAAATACCAAAGTCACTACACGCGTGCCTAATAAAATTGAGGAGTTCCCTCAATTCCTCATGGATCCCAACATTTAACTGAATTTTGAAAAAAATGGAACCCACCAGGAAGTATATACATATCTACGAACAAAAAAATATTTTTCGAATCGGCTCATCAATGACGGAGTTCTGAGGTAACAAACATTGAAAAAAAATACAGCCGAATTGAGAACTCCTTTTTTTTAAGTCGGTTAAAAAGGCAAAATCTTTCTCAGACCAGTTTGTGTAAATTCACCGATCTTGTTTTCTATACTATGTGTGCGACCTGTGCGGTGCCATTTCTAACAAAAAAAACACGTGGATACTTTACAGTCAAATGGTATTGTTTTTACTGATGTTGAATCTACCTATAATATACATATTTTACGTCACACCTGGTCATAATGCGAGTTTTACTGCACGCTGCGCGTACGGTAAAACTCCCATTGTGGCCAGGTGAAGACGTAAAATTATGTACTCACCACGGGCGGTAATTCGTATAGCCCCAGATCGCATATTTATGGCCCTCACCTTCGGTTCGGGCCACGAAAACCTGCGATCTGGGCCATTCACAAATTCATCGCCCTAGGTACGTAATAAAAAAAGAAATAGTTCTAAATAATAAGAGCAAAGCCATAATTAATTTGATACTTATAGTCGCTTTCTTGTTAAGCTCTTATGTTTCTACATTGTACAGCTACTTTATATATTTTCATGTCTGGAATTCATATAAAAAACACATACGACAGCTGCCTGCGTATCTTGTTATCAACCGATTTGAGCCGTAAACTTCCCTTGGTATCACTATACACGTTCTTCAGACGGGTTTATACCAACTGCGTGGGTTATTGCTACATGAACCACAAGGACTGATATGAGGAAAACGGTTCTCTAAATTATCTCCGAAAATTTTATGTACGAATATCACGTCGCAACCAATTTTTCGCATAATGTCATTTCGCCGAATGATTAAGTGTCAACTTATCAAAAGGTTTAGTTTTATTTCCCTACCTCACGGTTACCAACTGTATGCTTGGACTTTTTTTCATAAATTCACTTTTCAAAATGCCACCTTTCGAGTATCAGAATGGGTCAGTTTGACTTATATACATTTCGTGGTTATAACACTTACCAGATGTTTTATTTAGTAACTAAGCTATGTAACGTATTTACAAAGTGAGTAAGCGCAACCGCTCACTTTTTTTTTGACAATGACGGTACCTGAATTATCGCATCATTAGAGATAAGTGTTTACATCATTACTTTTGGACTGTTGCTTGGTGGAATGT
This sequence comes from Epinotia demarniana, assembly GCA_945867215.1. Lineage (NCBI taxonomy): Eukaryota > Metazoa > Arthropoda > Insecta > Lepidoptera > Tortricidae > Epinotia > Epinotia demarniana. The sequence continues at coordinate 15,339,556 of OX244261.1, forward strand.
ATGTATGTAGGTGTACATGTGTTTTTTTTAAACAAACACCTGCCAATTATTTTAACCTTACCTAAACCTAACCTAACCTAACCTAACCGCCAGCGTGTCGACGTCACCCCGCTTCGCGGGGTGCCTTTTTCCGCTCTAAGGGACACAAGCTAACCCTAACCTAACCTACAAATAATATCACTTTTACGATTGTGTGTTGTTTTGAATACGGGGGCCCCCGAACCTCCTTTGTGGATAACTTCGTCTCCCTATCCCCCCTTCCCTCCTTGTAACTTATACAAGAACACGTTGAATGAAAGTCTGACTATGTTATGCTGTCTTGTTCTTTGTAATAAAAAGTTGGCTTATGTAAGAAAAGGGAACTGTTGCACTGACGAAACGTTATTCGGTTAGTAGTTGTTTGTCCAACTGAAAGATTTGCCAAATGACAGGTATGCCAAATTTTTTAATTCATTATAATAATCGACTTGACAATAATTCTACCAAATGAATCTGTTGCCATACAAAAATTTGCCATTAGTTAGTTGTCAAGGTGAATCATCGGCGAAAAGTTGGTTGGCAAGTGACATTCGGACATAATAAATTCGGAGAAAAGGCAGAACCCCGAGGAAAATATACAATTATTTGAGAGAGCCGATTCTTGGCTCTATTAAAAACTGAAATATGGCTTACATTAGGATCAATTTGTTCATTGGCGCCTATTAGTAAAGTTTCGTTTTGTCAAAATACTGTAGGTATCATTAAGTATGTAACTCAACAATAAGTTTCATGTAGCAACCTCATGGCACAGTCATGCCCGACCCACCCTATGGTTGGTAACGACCCGGATAACTATAACACCCACTGTCTATTTTAATATCTTAGCGATAACAAAATCAATTTTGAATCCCACTGATACCCTCCTACTCATACATAAATGGAACATATTCGACACTATCGTACGACGAGTTAAACAAGTCTTTTTGTCAGACATGAAAGCAATCAAATGCAACAAACTTGCCATCGCTATCTTTAGAGTTCCCTAGCAATCAAATACAAAATCAACCTTTAAGTACCTAGTAAATAGCATTATTTAAAAGAAACTATTTTGATATCCGCCAATCTTTCTTTACAAGTACCATCCAACACAAGTAATATACTTAGTGTATTGTTATGAAAAAAAAATACTAGAAAAATCTTTTGCATACATGTACACTAACAAAGTGACTTGGAATTGGAATCTTCAAACGTTGTATTTAGTTTAATGTAAATATAACATTTCAACATTTCGTGGAACCCTTTATTTTGGACAGAACATCACTTACCTTTAAAAACATTGTTGTCAAACCTAATTTTAAACCACACAGTTTTATTACAGCCGTAATAAAGTGTAAAATTTAACGGCGCGAGAGCAACACAATGTTGCTAGATTGTCATGTCATTGTTTGTCAGCAACAAGAATATATTGACAGGTTTCTAATTCCTTTAACCGTACCGTCGGATGAAGTTGTAGACATTGTCACATACCTGAAACAAGAAACAACATGGTGAGTGTTTGTGCTGACATAAAAAAAGAATATAAACATGGTGAGGAGTTCATTGTGATGCAGCGACAAAAAATGTCGTAGACTATAATATATTTAAAACATGTAACGAGAGAGAATTGAGAGGTAGGTAAGGGACTAAGGGTTCATTTTAGTTCGATCTGGACGCCACGCCACCGGGTAGCGGGGCGACGAGCGGCAGTTCATACGTCATTAACTCGAGTTCAATCTATAAAGGCCGTCGTCCCGCTGCCCGCTGGGGTCCAGACCACGGCCTTAAAGTAAGAATATCTTATACCATTTCTAGGGTTCCGTAGTCAACAAGGAACCTTTATAGTTTCGCATGTCCGACTGTGCGTCTGTCCGTTTGTCCGTCTGAGGCTTAACTCAGTGACTCTTATGACTAGAAAGCTGTAATTCGGCATGGGTATATAAATCAATCACGCCGACAAAACGTTAGAAATTTTGTAAAAGTTTTTTTAGGGTCCTTACCTCCCTTCCCTACAAACTTTCGTACTAATTGGGCCGACACAACCGCACCATTTATTTGGCGCGCGCGTCTCGATGTAACAAAGACACTAACTAAGGTAACTGAGAAACCCTACACTGCACGTGGCCCGACATGCACTTGGCCGGTTTTTTAATTTTAGGTTATAATTGTTGAATGAATGGAATAACTTTAATATCTAATGAGCATGTAATCTAGGATATCTCTCGTATTCTTATTGAAAAAAAAAATACTGTGTAAAAGTGTTACTATTTCACAGCTTCGGAATATTACATAATTATTAGTGGCAAAAACAAACTACAGTCATGTTATCATAACTCAGCCACTCAATCCAATAAGCCGCTCGGACACTCGTCAAGTGTCTGCGTAACACTACTCGTACGCAGTAGCGAGATTGACACCTCGACACCTCGTGAATTACTAAGGTGCTTTACCTACCCTATAATTTATCGGAATGATAAAGTGTTCGATAGTTTTGATTTTGTTGACAGTAAAAATCCAAAGCATGCATTGAAGATTAATGCATAATCAATTGATATGAAGTGTAGCATGGTATGAAATATTAGCTACCCGCTTCGCCCGTAGATATTGCAAACACACAAGAAAACCCGCGGGATATAGCTTATCTACATTCAGAAGGAATCATTCTCCTTTAGGTGACACTATTGAATTAATTTTTGAAGTCTGTTAAGAATTTTAACCTTACATATAGACTCACAAAGCTACGATCTCACAGACTTGTCTTTTATAATAGTAGAGATAATATTCAGATCAAAAAACTTACAACGTTCAAGAAAGACGCTCCTATAAAATTAATAATCATTTCGTCATGTTGTGATTTACTTTTGTATAAAAACACAAACCTCAGCAGGGCTATTTAGACTCAAACTAATAATAACTACAACTTTCAAAAGTTGAAATACCCCCGACATTTGAATTTCAAAGTTCAGTATCGCAAAAATGGCTAAACAGATGTTCATGAAACATGACTAAGAACACTCAGGATAAAATTATCTAAGATACAAAAAAACCGCATTCAAATCGGTCCATCCGTTTGGGAGCTACGATACCACAGACAGATACACAGACACACAGATAACGCAATAATTCATACCAAATCTCCTTAAGCTGACTGTTACTAACAAAATACCTATACCTACGGACCACCGATGTCTGAAATAAATGATTTAAATTTATTTTAATTAAAATCAACTTAACCTTTTAAAATATGAATCTTTCAGTAGCTCGAGTTCAATTTTATCTAAGTACATAAAATAAAAATATTAATTTTCGCACCCAAACCAATATAATATTAAAAATCGAACGACACCGCAGACCAATCGTCCGCGAGCAATATTAAATTTCGACGACCTGAAAGTGAATGAAATCTTTCAGCGCCGAGAGTAATGAAATCCCTTTTGTACGTCGCAGAGTTCAGGCGATAAATAAAAGTATACGCAGCGGATGATCCCGCTTGATGGATGTACATTTACTTAGCGACAGAAGAAATAAAATTGAATATAGAATTTAGTGTATTGCGTTATAATCTCTGTGGAGAGAGACCGCGTATTCTTTCGCTCTTTTTCTTTCATTGGCCAAATATACACAGTGTTTATATCGTATCTATCGATTCATCCCATATGTACCCACTGCTGAGTATAGACCTCTTCTTTATTACGCCACTGTCCTCCTCTCCTAATGAACGGAACACATAAAAGCGTCCCAATGGATCATACCTTCGCAAATATGAATTCATAATGCCTCTTCCCGAAGGATTTAGAACAGTCAAAAATACCTTTTATTATCAATTTTCTTCAGGTTCGCTTTAGGTGCATTTCTTTTAGGCCTATGGAGTGAAGTTGAAGATTAAATAAAACAATAAGCATTGAACCGAATGAACACAGATTGTAACTTATATCCTCCAAGTATAAATCAAGTGTCTCAAACTGAGAGATAACTCTTTTACTCGTGGGTTCGCCGAATTCTTAAACTTATGTTTACGTATTTCAGATACCGTCGTCAACGCTAACTTTGTGTCAACCCCAGATATTGATATCTAACTGTATTGTAATGTTTTCCGTAAACCGAAATAGTGGGTCATTGTTTTATTTGCTAACTAAGGTAATACAATCGAGTAATCGTTCACAAACTTATGTTCGCCTTGACATTTTCAATTGTAATTTCAGTCGAGCTCGAAATTATGTGGATGGGCAAAGTGATCAAATAATGTGAACACGACTTTATATTTAAGGGCAGAAGGTGGCTCAGATGTTATTGAACCTTTGGGAACGTCTTATATATATGAACCCGACTGTACCTTTCTGCCTTTATACTATCTACTATTACCAGCAGTTGCCCAAATACTCGGTTTTGTTTTTTTGTCAACCCTCACATGTTGTTTTCATTTTATTTTTTGCCAACAATGTCCAATCAACGCCGACCACTTCAAAGTTAGTGAGATTGATTATGTTATCGACACTCAACGACTCTGGTCGTGCCAGAATAATGTGTGGTACAAATAGTTACAGTTACAGGTAACAACGAAACAATTGAACAAACATGTCACATTCCAACCAATTACAGAAAATAGAAGCAATCGCGCGTTAGCAAACGAGATACAGCACGCGATGGACAATTAACTAATTGTGGCTATTTGTTGTCCCGCTGCAACAATACTGGCGTGTTCATGATGTGACAAGAGGACTGAGTGGGTGTTGATGGGAATCCGAGAAATTAAGCTTTTATTGTAGACGAGTTTTATTGCTGACAAAGAAAGCAGAACAGCTTTATACAACGTACCAATTGTATTAGAAGTAACAACGTAACCTACGCTAGTAAAAAATATATTCTCTAGGAGGTGCAGGCAGAGTGAAAAGTCATCTAAATATAAAGGAGGATCTCTCCAGTTAGAAAAATAAAACGTAATCCATTTAATATGTATATAAAAATGAAACAGGACTGATTAAAATTAACAGTAACAGAATGTGAACGCCAAGTCGACATCAAAATAAAGTATTTTTCAAACCTACGTGATCCTTTTAAAAATAGATAATCGGATTAAGTCGTGAGCTGCTTACTTACTGTATTGATTTTGTTGAAGCTGTACTATGTGCACGGCTAATTAAAGACAACTCATTTAAACGAAAATATTTAAAAAAAACACAGTTTTGACATTACGGATGTGAATGACTTAGGTATGTACGGTTTTCATGCCTGTTGCCAAGTTAATAGCTAATGAATGGTGTCATTTTTATTAACAAAAGGCAAATTGAATGAATAAGTTTGTAGATTTAAATGGGTATCCATAAAATGAAGTCTACAGATTTGCAGTCGCTGCATTGTTTTACGGAGAAAGTTTTGAATTACTTTAAACACTTAACAATATAAAGCTAATAAATTAAAATGCAGTCTAATTGCACTTGACACTTCCTGAACTGTGAATCGAGAACTGTGTCAAAGCTAAACTATCATAAGAACTTCATTAACCCGAATTGCTTTTCCATTCAACAACCAACTCTATTGCTCGAGTAATATAGAACCATTTTCATTAAGCGAGGAAGTCTTAATTAATGAAGTTGTTACTGCATCTAAAGATCGGAATGCCGATGACGTCATGGTTTCTAATAAAGATACTGTAATGAACTGTTTTATTACTGAATGCTCGATTCACATTTACTAGGATGCTGATCAATAAACAGTATCCGGTTTTGTCGTGCCAAGAGAAACATTACGCTGTATTGCCAAAGTTTTAGGATCATCTTTGTAAAGGGCGTTGCGATGTTTGTGAGGGGTGGAACTTGAGATAAACTAAAGAAAGGGATTATATTGATCCCAAGGGGAAAATAGTTATTTTTGGAGGCTGTAGATAGCAAGCGAATTGCTTTGTTTTGATTTTGATAACCATGAAATTTGAAAAGTGAGTTGCATTCCATAATATTTTGGTAAAATATTTTACACCAAATATTTTGGTATATAATACAGAGGTTTTCTCGTTTTTGAGCCACCTATCATTTCTTTTACTTGTAGTGAACGGAAAATTTAAGATTTTTTATCGATAGGCGAGTAGGCATAGTAAAAGCGTAAATAATCAAAAGCTTATAAAAAACTATAGGTCTTCGCAACGCACCCCCTGCCGATCGGACCACCAAGGTGGACCACACGCTGTGACCTATGGAACCTATTATACCCCGAAAGAAATAAACAGCAACGACTTATTTAGAGAAATGACGATAATTTCGTTAAAGACAAAGTAAGTCGTTTGAGTGGAAGATATTTTTTAGGTGTGATCATTTGTGACAAGAATACGCCTACTCGCAGAATCGTTCTAAAGGAGGGTTCGATATTTCAAATTGATTATGACATCCTCTTGACGACCACCGTAGCCTAGTGGGTAGTGACCCTGCCTACGAAGCCGGTGGTCGCGGGTTCGAATCCCGGTAAGGGCATTTATTTGTGTGATGAGCATGAATATTTGTTCCTGAGTCATGGATGTATTCTATGTATTTAGTATTTATTTATCTATATAAGTATGTTTATCGTCGTCTAGTACTCATAGTACAAGCTTTGCTTAGTTTAGGACTAGGTCCCGAGGATTGTCCCCAAATATTTATTTTATTTTTTATTTCAATAGTGGCGGGTAGAAATTACACTTCAAAAAATTGCATATTGAAATGACAGTCAGGTTTTCAAAATGTGAATGCAGTTTAGTAGTGACAATTATTTAGTCTCCAATGTTTATACTTACCTCGGTTTAAATAAAAGCTAATACTTGTACGGCACTACTTGCGTCCCCAGGTTGAGATTATTATCAGCCCCTATTGTTCTGCCCCTACATTGTAGAGCTTGGATGTCATACTGAGAAACTGGGAAGCCCGCAGGGAGCACCTTCACTACAGTAGAACTAGTAGAAGTTTCTTAAGGGTGCTTGAGTGGCAGTGTTGTATTTTATTGTGCAACAATTTATGAGATTTTTTTAAAGTTTCTTAAAGGGGCAAAGTGTTATGTTATCATTTGGTGGGATTACCTTATCTATGTATGCAATGTAAGTATAATGGAATGTCACAGTCTTATTACTGTAATCTACAAACAAATGTTCAATTGTAAACAATGATCTGTAATACCTTCTTACCAGTAAGTGATGTCTATGTGTAATGTTTAGAAGATTGTACAATCAATTAACAATATTCTTGCGCTTGTGCATGCTGCATCACATTATTAGAGCATGGTTAGTTCAATCGTGCATAATCTTAATTAGTATGGCAAAACACTCCGGTATCTACAAAGAAATATGTAGTTATAAACCACGTGCTTCTTTGGCACAGTACTTGCTGCGTTTCTATAGTAAATTTTCGAATCCATGATTATTGATTAACCATCTTAAAATACTATCAATCTCACCAAGAATAATACATATCTCTATTTTCAAAACAAACAGTATATCCAAGATCCCCGAACAAAAACCTTTCAAGACATCATTTGTCCGGTTTTTTGTCTCACCGAAGTCTGCGAGTCGGTGGCGTTTTTATTAGCCCGTACGCGGTGGGAGGAAGACAAAAAAAATGTAGTGTAAACAATATGATGGAGGGCGAAATCTGATCTTTGTTTACTTTAGTCGCGTGTCTTTGAGCTTTTATTAGGCTATTAAAATATATAACAATATAAGGGTAACCGCTACCTATTACAAAATCGTTAAGAATTACTATTTATTTATTGTCACCTACATTTAGAGCTCGAATTCGCTTGGAATTAGAAGATAGATTTAATGACAATTCAAGTATAATGTACTATTAAAAAAGTGATTGGTACGTAAAGTTTCATATTATGGCACAGTCCACGTCAGAGACATGTTTTTAAGATTGCCCCTTTTTCCATATAATGTGGCTTGCCCTCAATAACTTATTTGATGTATTTCTAGGAATAACAATTCGAAAATTGAAAATATAATTAACACGAAAATATGGAAAATCACATTTTACTAAAAACTCCTTACTAGAATTTAAGGTAAATGTCAAAGCAAATAAAGCAGAAAGGGATGTAACCAATTTCACAAAGGCGTTTTAGCTAAACGGATTTACTTGCGTCAAATTTCATTACAAAGCCGAGAATTTAATGAAATTTTACTACATTTGGCTCTAAAGTAAACTTTATTCCGAGTTGATAAGAACTTTGCTTTTTAAAATAGTATATGCGCGATTTATTTTATTTTAAAGTCTATAAATGCATAGTTGTAAACCTCTTACGGAAATAGTGTAACTCTAAGACCCGTATTTTTAAATAAAAAGCCGGAATCACAAACGATGGTGACTAACCATTTCGGCGTCGATATCGGAACATTTGTTGCCATCATTCGGCCGTAACGAAGTTGACATCCCCATGTTAACCGAAGTGGCCCATCCTGATCCCTATCGGTTATCTCTGGACTCGAGTAAGAGCCAAACCTTGTTCTAGGACATTTGATAGAAAGACCTTGTAAGATCAGTCGTATATCTGACGCTGCGTAGTTTGGTATAACTGCTGAACTAGCATGGTATTTAGAACTCATTTTTGTAGCTCTTTTCTGGTAAGTACACGTTTCTATGTTAGTAAGAATACTGCGGGTTATGCCTGACGATAGGTGAGATACTGACATCCCGTAAAAATGTACAAATATATATATAATAGATAGAGTTCTAGTGACTGTCGCCCACTTTACAAATATATTTTTTTGTGATTGAGTCCCGTTTAGTCAAGTAACTCAATTTTACATCAATATGTTGGTAAATAAGAATACATACTGTGAATAAGAAAAGTAAGTCAAGATTAGTCATGTGTAAAAGTGAGTGGTGTATCACAAAGGACACTTTACATTTTAAATCATTCGAACCAAAGCCAGTATCAACATTATCTGACGACGGTAACCTACAAATTTACGTCGGATTCTGGAAGAAATACGCTGGGATATTGATATCAACTTGGAGAGGCCCTGTCGTTCCCGATAACGCCCGGGTCTCTACACCTACAAGATTCTGTCTAGTTTATTTACAGGTCTTTTTATTTTAGCTTTTGGTTTATGTTTCTGCCATGTTGTTCAAACTTATTTTGACTCTCTTGATTAGATTTTTTTAGTTGACTATAATACTTATTGTTTTGATGCCAGCTAGAAATAAGTGAACAATTGTATTGTATATTTCTATGGTATGACTGTGATGGAATTAATGGATGGAAGAGATGAGGTAGGCCAAGGAAAAGGTGGATGGACTGTGTAAGAGACGATATGAAGAGGAAGGAAGTGAGTGGCTAGATGACGTGTGGCAGGGAGGTATGGATAAAAAAGACACGCTGCGCCGACCGCAAGTGAGTGGGATAATGGCAACGAAATAATGATATTTTTATGATCGCACAATTGGGCACCCGGTTCTAATCTACGTAAATTGGTCTCGGGATTTTTCATAAAGGTTCATAACATTTTTTATTTGTACACTAACGGTACGCTACGGCCTTGGCCTACCACATTTACCAATTTAATACCTTGTCATGCCCTATTTTATTCGTGACAGTCGTAAGTTCGTTTTTGTTGCATTGCGGGGACGACACTGATCTATAAAAGCTTGCAGCAGGGGACATATAGGTATTTAATGTAATGATATATGTTTAAAAATCGGTAACAATTATATCTTGACCTTTTGATAGGTATTTCATCATTATTGATTTGTACAATTGAGTTTTAAAATCAAACACTGTGGCAGCTTTTAAGTTTGAACGTCTAATATCATTATCTAATTGTATTTTATTCGTATATTTTAATTAGTTGCCTTACGCCCAAACTTACAGCTTAGAGTCATAATTCAAAACTCACATCAACACACATTACTACATGTTCACGTCAATATAAATGTAATTAACTATTTAATCGAAAGGCGGGCCCGGTAAAATGAAGATTAATCGCTGAAAACATTACGCGTATCTCGACATCTACACTAGTCGTTAATGTTAATACAGCTTCATATCGAAACATTAACTTTTAACTCGCGTTACGGGAGCGGAATACGTAATCACTAATCAATTTAAGGCGAGCGCAAAGTAATTCTAGTTACAGGAAGCAATGAGATGTTTTTAAATTTAGTACTAGGGGTCTCAGGAGGTTAAATCCTTCTTGTTAGATACTAATATATTTTGTGATATCTTATATATAATTATATATCTATATATATAAATGCCTTTGTCCTGACTGACTCACTCATCAACGCACAGCCGAAACTAATGGGACTAGAAACTTGAAATTTACACCAGGACTTCCTTTTATGACGTAGGCAACCGATAAGACGGGATTTTTGGAAATTCCATTCCTAAAGGGGTTAAATGGGGGTGCAAAGTTTGTATGGGGGAAACTTTATATTATGAACTAAAGACTTAAAACTTTGTAGAAAGATTACTTATTAAGATACAAAAAAAGCAATTTCAGCGTTTAAGAAAATTCCACCCCTAAGGGGGTTAAATAGGGGTGCAATGTTTGTATGGGGGAAACATTAATTTTTGAACTATGAACTTGAAACTTTGTAGAAAGATTACTCATTAAAATACAGTAAAAGTGATTTATATGTTTAAAAAAATTCCACCCCTAAGGGGGTTAAATAAGGGTGCAAAGTTTGTATGAGGGAAACTTTCCCTTTTGAAAGAGAAATTTGAAACTTTGTAGACAGATTACTTATTAAAATACAAAAAAGTACTTTCAGCGTTTTAGAAAATTCTACCTCTAAGGGGGTTAAATAGGGGTGCAATGTTTGTATGGGAGAAACACTGTTTTGTGAACTAGAGACTTGAAACGTTGTAGAAAGATTACTTATTAAGATACAAAAAAAGTAATTTCAGCGTTTAAGAAAATTCCACCCCTAAAGGGGTTAAATAGGGGTACAATGTTTGTATGGGGAAAACATTAATTTTTGAACTATGAACTTGAAACTTTGTAGAAAGATTACTCATTAAAATACAGTAAAAGTAATTTCTGCGTTTAAGAAAATTCCACCCCTAAAGGGGGTTAAATAAGGGTGCAAAGTTTTTATGAGGGAAACTTTCCCTTTTGAAAGAGAAACTTGAAACTTTGTAGACAGATTACTTATTATAAAACAAAAAAAGTGCTTGCAGCTTTTTAGAAAATTCTACCCCTAAGGGGGTCAAATAGGGGTGCGAATTTTGTATGGGGGAAACATTATTTTTTGAAGTAGAGACTTGAAACTTTCTAGAAAGATTACTTATTAAGATACCAAAAAAGGAATTTCAGCGTTTTAGAAAATTCCGCCCCTAAGGGGGTTAAATGGGGGTGCGATATTTGTATGTGGGAAACATTATTTTTTAAACTAGAGTGTTGTAACCTTAGGTTATTTTTATAACGTGGGCTAGGGACAAGAAGGGATTTTTGGAAATACCTCCCCTATGGGGGTCAAATAGGGGTGCAAAGTTTGTATGAGAGAATCTTTTTTTTGAGCTATTGACTTGAAACTTTCTAGAAAGATTACTAATTAGAATACAAAAAAAGAAATTTCTGCGTTTAAAAAAATTCCGCCCTTAAGAGGGTTAAATATGGGTGCGAAGTTTGTATGGAGGAAACTTTATTTTTTGAGCTAGAAACTTGAAACTTTGTAGAAACATTACATATTAAAATACAAAAAAAATCATTTCTGCGTTTTAGAAAATTCTACCCCTAAGGGCGTTAAATGATGGTGCAATATTAGTATGGGGGAAACATTATTTTGTAAACTGGAGACTTAAAACTTTGTAGAAAGATTACTTATAAAGACACAAAAAAAGGAATTTCAGCGTTTTAGAAAATTCTACCCCTAAGGGCGTTAAATGATGGTGCAATATTTGTATGGGGGAAACATTATTTTGTAAACTGGAGACTTAAAACTTTGTAGAAAGATTACTTATAAAAACACAAAAAAAGGAATTTCAGCGTTTTAGAAAATTCCGCCCCTAAGGGGGTTAAATGGGGGTGAAATGTTTGTATGGGGAAACATTATTTTTTGAACGAGAGACTTGAAACTCTGTAGAAATATTACTTATTAGAATACAAAAAAAGTAATTTCAGCGTTTTAGAAAATTCTACCCCTAAGGGGGTTAAATGCGGGTGCAATGTTTGTATGGGGGAAACATTATTTTTTGAACTAGAGACTTGAAACTTTGTAGAAAGTTAACTTAGAAATATACAAAAAAAGTAATTTCAGCGTTTAAGAAAATTCTATCCCAATGGGGGTTAAAAAAGGTTGAAGGTTTTGTACAGGGAACACTGGATCTTTTAAAGAGATGTACTCTTCATTAATCCGTCTCCATTTCTCGATTTCCAGTGCTGAGTTTAAGATTGTTTTAACAGCCTTACGATATTTAACTTTTTTTTAAATCTCACTCATAATAACTAAGATCCCCAGTTTCTAGCTCCAAATCCATGCGTCGCTCAATATCTTGCAGAGTCATTTTAGCCAAAGATTAAAATTAGATTAAAGCATCAGGTAACGGACGGAATAAGTATTAAGCATTCTGCAGATAATTCCCGTAATCTGTTTGGAAAATCTTTAAAAATTCTTTAACAATCAGTATCTGCCACTGTTTGAAATGTAATATGTCTAGACCATTTTAACTAAAAATAAAATTCATTTTTTTATAGATAGGTACCTACCTACTCAATTGGCATACAATTTTCAAAAATGCCCAATTACTCTATTTAGGGCGGATTAATTTTTTCGACGACAAATTGATTAAATAAGGTAAAACGCCAAAATTGTAAGAACAGATAATATTATATTTGGTAGGATTGATGCTTAGCTATGAATTACTGCAAAACTTAGCCGCTATGTAAGTCAGTAAGAACAGTAATTTATATAAGTAGTTAATGGACATTTGGCCAAGAAAAGTTACTGACTTGGCTAAAAGTCCTCAGAGTAAAAAAATACAATCCTTTATTACCTATACTCCTTCTTTCGCAATTCTACGAACTGTCAGATTGTCGATACAGAATGGAAGACGCATTGCGGCACTGTCTCACGTGTGTGGTCTTCTAGATGGGCGATTCTTTCTAGTTTTGTGACCTATAAATAAATAACATTTTAAGTCAACGGATAAGTACAGACTTTTTATTTACAGGTACAACATGTTGTGTCAAATATATCAAAATATACAATGCATCTAGGTAATCAACGGTATTCTTTTGATTTTAAAGAAACGTCAAGTCATGGCTAACTGCTAATTAAAATACGTTAAGATACGAAATCACAAACAATGACACTTTTTCGGCGTCATCAAAATGCGACGTTAAATCTATCCAACCAATTATTTGTATTTTCATGATATCACCCAGTTCTAGTTTTATTATAATCGCTATCAAATGTCGTGGATTGATATATCGAAGGCAGGTAGAAAGCTATCCTGGTTGTGACAAGTTAATAGTGAGGTAGCGGGACATGTTTGAGAGATTTGATTTGGTTAGATAGGGCTTATAAGTTGATTAACATCGGAGTTAAGGACAAGATTATTGCACAAATCCATATTAATATTATAAATGCGAAAGTGTGTCTGTCTGTAACCTCTTCACGCTTAAACCACTGAACTGATTTAGATGAAATTTGGTGTACAGATAGCTTGAAATCCGAGTAAGGAGATAGGAGAGTTTTTATTGCGAAAATCATTCCCTGGGTGAAACGGAGGGTGAAAGTTTGTATGCAGCTACGATATAAACGAGTTCCACGCGGACGGAGTCGCGGGCAGAAACTAGTAGCTCATAATTTTACTTGCAATCCTCATATAAATAAAAAGCTTAAACCCGGTTGTATCCATTGGGAACCCGGACCAAGTATTTCTATTAAGCACCATTGTTTGGCGGAAGTGACTGACGTCCGCGCTTGTTAAGTTTACTCAATTATTGTGCATAATAGATGTTTCAAAGAAATGTATCTACGCTGACCTTGTCCCGTTGTATTTACTTGCTTCGATCGGGACTGTCAATATAGATAATTCACAACTAGCCATTGGAAACAGAAAGGACAATGGGCATTTTGGTACCCGGACCAATAGAGATGAGAGTGGTGTCATTGGATAGGTCTTTCTAAGACAAAAAAAAGTTACTATGAGGGTCAGACTCGGATCGCTGTACTTTCGGAGATATTTGAGTTCGAACGTTCTATGAGTTTGTTTATTACCGAACCGGCGAGGCGCCTCGTGCTATGCCCGCTATTCAATATATATAGTTAAAATAAAGACAAAATTTCTATATTAAGACTATTTGTAATAACCACTCTACACTTGAGTGAAAACCGCATCAAAATCCATTAAGTATTTTCAGAGTTTATATCCAACTAATTAGTTAAAGACAGTGGTCGTCAGTGACTTCTTATTATATACGAGTAGGTAAGGGCGAAGTATTTTTTTGGTACCCAGGCCAATAGCGTTGAATGTAGTGTTTTTGGATATGTTTCAACGATACGAAAAAAAGTTTCTAAAGTGGCTTTATCAAAATCTCTGTACTTTCGGAGATTTTTGATTTTGAAACTGGTGCGATTTGCTTCATACTAAACCAACGATAAGGTACATGTTAAGCGAGTATTTCAAGAAAATATAAATATATAATAATATAGGCCGTTATGAATATCCTAACGGCAAATAGTTATGCAGAGTTTCCATAAATTGTTGGCGACGTAACAATTTTAATTCATAGTAATAACGCAAAAGAAGCAAACTAACGACATTGCTATAAGAATTCTCATAAAAGCCAGTTACACGGCATTTTATAGCCAGTTGCCGTAAAAATAAAGGAGTTTTCACCCAGTAGCTTATTACCGCGGTAATTGTATGCTGCGGCGTATCAAAGATGTACGGTTTCAATTACTCGCAGTTAACTGCCACTCTATTTCACTATAATTAAACTTACTACTAATAAGAAAATAGTTATTGATGTTGAAAATGGAGATTTTAGGATAAGTACTACCTCTGCCACGTGAAGAACACACACACTAACTGTTGAGAATTTTCCGGATGACATCCGATTATTAACCCACATCATTATCACCAACTTTATGATTTGGTTTCGCTAATTGGGTGAGGTTGACATAAGATCTACACTTGCATGATCGGAACTAAATAAGACATAACAGAATTAAACAAGGATTCTTGATTTATATGGAAGTCTAACTACCTTTATTTAATCTGTGGCTTCAGAACCTTAACGCTCAATATTCATGAGGCCGTCGGCAGAGACGTGGCATCTGAAACTATTAACATTTTAATTACCTTGCAATTGGGGCGGGTGCGGTAGACGATATTATACTTAACTCTCGTTTATCAATCTGCGTGAAGAAGGGTTAGTTTTATGGGTCTTTACAACTGATTGTAGCTAGTGGTCGAAAATAACTTTTAGGTGTCAGTATTCTCATTTTTGAGGATATATACTTGATGCTTTATTTTAGGTATATAATAAATAATACGTTCGAAAAATATTTTTTTAAATTCTGGGATACACAGGATAATAATCGAGTAGGTATGTACCTACCAATTATTGAAATATTCATCAACTGTAGGTATTAATATGAGAACAAGGCTCTCTCATAATTACACAAACGGCAAGCATAATTTAATTTTGGTACGTATTATATTAATCGAACATTTCATAGAAGACTCGACTGTACTCAGTCGAGTCTTCTAAGCGACAAAATATTAGCTGAGACGGTTGGGTAAACATTATTATGCTCGATAACCATCAACGTTAATAATATATCCACCCCTCGAAGGTTGTCTGGAAGAGATCGCTTTATAGCGATAAGACCGCCTGTTGTCTACCATTTTGTTTATGTTTAATTTACCTCTATTTTTCTATTATCTAATAGTATGTCTGGTGAGCAATAAAGAATATTTGTATTGTATTGTTCACATATTTTTCATAAAAGCACTGTTTACCAAGATGTAAACCATCAAACTTATTTTTTAATCGGCTGCTATATTGCAGTGGTACCAACTTCATAAACAAATATTTCGAAAAAGTATTTACGATTAAACATTTGTATATATTATAAATTATTTTCTAAAATAATAATAAAACATCATCTATTATGTGTTAATTTACGTTTTGTAGATTCTTGATATCCATACTAATATTATAAATGCGAAAGTGTATGTGTTGTGATGTTTGTTTGTCCGTCTTTCACGGCAAAACGGAGCGACGAATTGACGTGATTTTTGAACGATCGTGACGAAGTGACATCGGATAGTTTTTATCCCCGAAATCATCCCCTAAGGGAGTGAAATGGGGGGTAAAAGTTTGTATGGAGCTGCGATATAAACGAGTTCCACGCGGACGGAGTCGCGGTTAGAAGCTAGATATTTATAAAAATAAACAGTTTGAATTCGGTTCGGGTCCGGATTCGGTCAGGTTCAGATGGCAAAGTGCAAACAAATTAAAAACAAAACAAACCGTAAACAAGAGGTAGGCATACTTCTGATTTCCCACCAAAATACGGTTCAAAATTAAAAGACAAAAGATGATTAACTATTATTCCTATACTATTAAGATTTTATTCGTGTTTGTAAAGACATTAATAACTGCACTTCTGAAGAAATTGCGTGAGTACCGAATATAAAACTTGTTGCCTGAAAAGTCTAAATTAGTCGTAGAAAAAGTATTATGCAACTGTGTATAACTGGTCCAAAAACCCTAGTGGCGTCTTTAATTGCGATGATCGTCAAGGCTCGCATCGCAACCGATGGCACTGCGTTTTAAGACCCTTCTTATACAACAGTTGCATAAAATACCATAACTGAAGCACGGCTATCACAAGACGGCGCGCGAGCTCTTTCAGTTTGTCTTCAAAACTTAGAAAGAGAGGTATAGTGCGAGAAAAATTGAGAGAGGTCGCGCGCCGTCTTGTGATAGCCGTGCTGATGTCATTATTTTGCCCCCACTCTTATCCGTCATTTTTCATAGAAATTCAAAATATATGTTTAACATTTTCAGTTTACATACACGTGCATTAGCGTTGTTTACCCCCGACGAAAAAAGAGGGGCGTTATAAGTTTAACGTGTCTGTCTGTGTATCTGTGTGTCTGTATATCTGTGTATCTGTGTATCTGTCTGTGGTATCGTAGCTCCCAAACGGATGGACCGATTTGAATGCGGTTTTTTGTGTCATAGATCATTTTATCCCGAGTGTTCTGTTTCATTAAAATCTGTTCAGCCGTTTTTGAGATATTGGACTTTGAAATGAAAATGTCGGGGGTTTTTCATGTTTTCTAAGTTGTAGTTTTACAACCATTGCTTTCAAACGGATAGCATTAGTAGTTCCTGAGATATTTAACGTTGTGATGACCGCTTCAAACGATGGGCCATCCTGACCCAACATACAGGACGCGGCTATGCGGTAGAACGAGATATAAATATGTCTTACTTCCTTTAACGCATAGTTGCGTCCTGTATGATGGGTTAGGATGGCCCATCGTTTGGAGCGGCCATGCATGACGGCTGCCCGTCTGTCTGTCACAATGTTAAATATCTCTGTGACTTGTGAATTCCTGAAAAGTCTTGTCACGCACTGCTAAATTATATGGTATAATGTGAATTTATCGTACTCTGAATCGCTGTGTTGTTTTAAACATAACCAAAACACAAATTTAACTTAATCAAAAAAGTGACATTGGGGAGCTTCATTTAAATTTGACTTCAAACCCATTAAAATGCTCGTCAGTTTAAACGAAACACGTCACCCATTTTACTCCAGTACACTGTTTAAGATTTCATCTCGTATCGCTTCTTATTATCTCAACGTGATTTACTGGGTAATAGGCGTCACTGCGATTTACGTTCAGAGTGTAGGTGCAGACAACACAAGATTGGGTGCTACCTGTAGTACGATATTTACACAATACACACGTCCTTAATATGTAAAATAAAGGTACAGTATTTAACATTTCTACATTCAAATATGTTCTCGAAATTGAATGTACATTACTTGCTTTTTGTAGATTTTTAATATACATATAGAAGGTAAGTCTTCTGAGATGCTTGAATCCTCCATAAACTTTGTTCCCGCGGTTAGTCTCGGTTACTTTGTTAATTGCCCTGCCGTACAAACTTCTACTTACTTTTTCTTCTACGTAATTAGGATGAAAAAGTAGCAGGTATACAAAGGATGTAAGTAAATACTTCTTATGTCCATGCTGTCTGAGCCAGATGACTTTAAGTTATCAAGTTTCGCGCATTATTATCAAAATCCCCGCATTTTAACATTGCGACAATTCCTTTCCGCCTAACGACAAAGCCAAAGAGGCTATCACTGGAGCCTGTAACGTTGCTCGAGGGCGTCAAGTGCTAGTCTAGACGCCTTTACTCAAGCCTCGAATAGATTTAACACCTTTGAGCGCTAACACCATGACCACCAGCTTTTTAAAGGGTTTATCGTAAAGATTTTATACAAATGTAAAGTTGGTTGGAAAGATTTTATACAAATGTATAGTTTATACGTTGACAATGTTTGGTAAATTGGTTATATAGCATTAACAGCTAAGCACACTTTAATCCACACTTAAAAAGTAAACAATCGTCGGTGAAGGTTATCCTAAACCCGAAGCCTTTCCTAAATGTAATACCTTGGAGACAAATCCAATCGGCACGTAGATTGCAGAACATGCTAAAAATAGACAACTATTCGTACATAAACTCGAAAAATACTACTCCTTGCTTAATGCGGCAATCGGGTAAAAGAATGGGTGGTATAACAGGGAACTGTAAGCTAATAAGTACTATCATAGAAAAGGAAGAGCTAATTTAAATGGGTCGTTTTAGCAACAGACATACAATAGTCACTTGACTCCAACTCTCATAATGGCTAGTAGTACAGAGAGCCAGTGATAGTATAGTGTTTCCTGCGGATATTGAGCTAACGACATTGGTGACGATGCTGGCTCGCGGCCAACGTGAGCTATGCGATCTATGCCAGATGCGACACACGCTATAATACTGCTATGTGTATTCACACGAGATTCTCCAAATAAAATGTGAATAAGATCTTCTTGTGAAATAAAAAAGAAAGAAAAGGATATCCATTACACAAATGCGCTTGTTTCAGTGAACTGTTCTGAATTTTAAATAAACGACCGTAGGTATATAAAATCCATACAGGCATACATTAGCAGTAACATTTCAAGTATCAAATCAACGAATGGATTGTATGTTCCTTTCAGTATCACCATTAAAGTCGTTATTAATTACATACTTAATACATAATACACATATACATTTGAACTTAACTCACAGGTCAAATGTCAAAGACAAATTCATAAAATTGTGTAATTATGAAAATTGTAGAGCACGTTGTGTTAATTTATGTCATTGCAGTTTTACACTTCATTACTTATTAGAACAATTACCAAGATATTTTTGAGTACCTATTACTTTTTATGAACTGGTTTAGTACGTTAGGTAATTGAACACATATACTGTCTTAATTTTACGGTGATATAACTTTCTTCTCAATCTAATTAACTCGATGTTATTAATTGCTGCAGCAAATACCCTTAACAACAGTTGATTTCGTTGTAGTTAAAATTGTATCACCTAACTTCCACCACCATGTCGTAAAACGTGACAAAAAAATGTAACCCCATAGTTGACGGCATTATTGTTTCCGTCAATGGCGTCGTATTTTTATTCCAGGATGAGCGGGGGGATAAATGACCCGGAAGCGAAGCGCGCGCATAAATACTGGCTGAATACATAAATACTCGCTGAATAATGTCATATTACGCGTCGAGGGATATACGGTGGAAAGTGGTTTCAGGGTAGTCTCAATTATTTGCAATATTACGTGTTTCTTAAAATATTGTTAGGTATGTTTCTGTGAACCGTTTACGATGAGAGGGTTTCCTTTTTCACAATCCTTAGCAAAATCTGAGCTCATAATGTTTCTTTCACTATAGTGTTTATTCCAACTTTAATAGTACATACCTCCTTGAGAGAGGTTAAATAACATAATAACTTTATTGTTATTGAAACAATTTCGAGATTATTTAGAATCATTAGTATTGAAGACGTTTTAGTAGCTGACTGGACCAATATGTCTGAAGCGGGAAGGCTAAAAAGTCAAATGCAAAGGTTGTATAGACTTTTCAGCTTTGATATCATTCAACACGAACAAATTTTTAAATCATCTTGCAATAACAAGACTAAACTTTCTGCATGCCATTATCGTCTAAGTAATCGAAATTTCAAAGGCCACGTACAAGATTAATCCATACAAAACAAGCATGGACTCAATTAACACACGGCCCGCGCGTCGACCGTAAATTGGATAAGTGAAAACAGACAGCAATTTGCATGTGCACGGGGCAACTCGGGCTTAGCTCGAAAATATATGAATATACTTTGGGTTGCTTGCTGGTAAACTAAATGAGGACTCCATTCGGTCTAACTAATTTGAACATTTTGGCACAAAGTGGTACTTTCTAAGGATCTATTTCGGTGCAAATACGAAATATTTTGACTTGGTTTTACATGCTAATCGACAGTAACCTTAACCATAAAATAAACTGCCACATCCAAGGTGAAACTGACTAACTAATAACCACCATCATATTACTAGTCAAACTCGACAGTATTATGGTTTTGTTGTCACAAGGCAAACAGCCTGACGCGCAGGCACTGTTCCGAAGCAACCACTTTGCTACCGTAATCAAATCAGGTCGAATCATTTATTCACCAGCCATGTTTCTGGGCTTTTTACACGTCGCATTCGCCTCCGACACTGTTCTAACTGACACTTGAGATGATAATGTAATATTTTCTTTATAAATGTCCCTAGTGAACGCAAGACTTGAGTGTCCAGGGATTTTAGCCAATCTTTAGATAATATGTACCTACATGGGGGTCGTGAAAGAAGGGCTTCACAAAACTGTCAATTCGGGGCCCTATATATATAGTTTTATTCCATAGAAGGGATGAAAACTATTTAGAAAGTACCTTAAGCTCTAGAAGATATAATATTTTGCTAACTGATTTTTTTCAATTGTCTTTTTACGACCACCGTGAAATGAATTACCAAAGTAATTTAATACCCGTGGGTGCTAGCTACTTCAAGGCGTGTTAAAAATATATATTTATATAATTGCAAGAAAGTACTCATCACACACTCTTCATAAAGTTAATATCGTGTTCAGCAAGAAATTCTCTTTTTTGTACGTACAGAGACCATTATCATACTGATGAAAAAGGCACCTATGAAATAAAATATTTACATAATTTCATAAATTCCAGGAGTTTATGACCATCTTCAACTTTTGCGTAGTACAATACAGATGTTATTTTACTTACATGTTACGCCAGTTAAGACCTTTTTCGAAAAAGAAATCGTGGGGTACCCATGATTGGTGTCAAGTTATATTATTTTAAAGCAGAGTGAACTCAAAACCGAATGAAATAATAATTTTATTGGCTGCTTTATATCCACAGTATGATCATAATGTTTATAACTTGACGCTCTTCATTTAAATTTCATTGGTCGTTCACCTCGCTAGTTCACCGCACCGTCTTCATCGAAGTTGAATTCCGATAAAACTTTCTGGTTAATGTATTCCAAGTAATAGAGCGTTAGGAAAACGGTGTTTCAGTGGTTTAAAACTAACTACCTAAAATATTCAATTTCTGGAGATTTAACACACAAAAAGGATATTAAGGATATTCTTAAAATGAGATAGATTTTTCCACATCGTCATTCCCTGCGTTTGTTTTTTTGAATATTATTCCGTGACGCCATACAAAGATTTTTGTTGACTGTTTGTTGAAGGGGTATAAAAATACTTACAATGCTGACGCACCTCATTCAACCCTTATAACATACACATCACTTAACCTAATTCAACCCGATAGTAATTACCAAAACGGAAGTGTTGCAAAATGGCGTCAAAACTCCCCACTGACAGGTGATTGCCGGAAATTAAAGGGCCTTATCGTCGCCAGGAATTAACCGCTTCCACTCGGAAATGACCCTAGGACCACCCGCTTACAATCAATTACCGAGTCATTGAGATGACGTAGAAACTGACCCCAGTAGAAGTAGGCATCATTCCGTATCATTGCTTAATAGTTAGTTTTGATTTAGTTAAACCGTGTAACCGTGTGTAAGGAGTGTATGAAGGACCTGTATGTCCAACGATGTTCCACTTCCATTCGAATCGAATCCGAGCATAGGAGAGTACGTAGGAATGAAAACTATGAATACAAAGATATTGAATCGGCTAACGGAGGCTTACGCATTATTTGCGAGAAATAACGATTATGTGTGTAGAAATGTTTATCTATAGTAAGTACACGAGTTTGTGTACCTATTAATCCATTTTGAGAGTTTTAGTTTTACGTACGCATAGCTTCACGCTTTTATTCGCAAAAGGAGTAGGCAGAGCACATGTATGCTCCAGTGCCACTTTTAGCATAAATGTGGCTATAAAAGGTCGACTAAATGTGATATCGCAGTGACACGTTGCTAGCCCATTGCCCGCATCACACTTCAACCCTGTTCCCTTAGTCAACTTTTACGACACCCACGGGAAGAATGGGGGTGGGGAAATTCTAAACCGATAGCACACGGGGTTATAGTTTTATTCGACATAAAGTAGTAACATTGAACTCCTGCAAAATCCAACACGAGTCATCAAAACAACGATATTATTTCGGTTCCCAATTCAAAGCCGCAGGATATTCGAAACGTTATAATTAGATGAAATATTCAACACCTGTAATGAACTATCAAATTGCGCCGGTTACCCAATTCGTTATCCCACACGATGATAATACATTTATCATTTGCACCACTAATAACAAGTTTGTGGCTGGATAGTTCTAGTATTATTGCCAATTCAACCTCAGTAGTTTCAACATCCATGTCAGGAGTGTATTGGGTATCGTGATTGCAAGCTATAAATTAACCTACACAAATATGAACCTATTTAATTATTAATGGTACACAATATACATATAACAATAAACCATATATTCTATGCATATGAGCATCGGTGAATGGTTTCTGGTCGATTAGTTTAGTAGTAGTATTGCATTTTTTTTAGTTTTCCCTTGATTTATACACTAAACAGTAATTTTATTCTAAATTCGAAGCTTCTATGTCTGCTAGAAATGCCATAGACTTTTAATGATCGGTGAGTCAGTCAGTGATAGACAAAACTAAAAAAACTTTGACAAGTTTTAATTCTTAAACTGCTGGTTCAAATTGAATGAAAATTCAGGCTTCCAGTTTTATCCACAACGAAGTTATAGGGGGTCGAAAATGGCCTGAACAGCTTTGAGAAAAGGATGGTACAGCCGTGCCGCTGTTTTGTTCGACTTGGCGGGGGCACTGTTTGGGAAACCTAAAGCGTTAAAATCATATTTTTGGTGACGGCGGCGCATCTTCAATAGTAAATCTCTACAATTTTCTTTGAACATCTTTATACGGATATGCTTGACCCATGCGTGATTTCGTGTTACCAAGATGAATCAGCATGGGAAAACAGACGTGTCCTGTTTTTGTTATTAGTAGTCGACAAACTTTGAAGAGCGTCAACGAGGCGTTACCGTAAGGCCAAATTTTGCAGCTGTCATCACTTTCGCTGACGCTTTATTTACGCTTGTGTTTATTTATCATAAATAGACTTGGTGGAATTTAAGTTTGTTTATGTTTTGTTTAGTTTTACTGTGTATTGTACGTAAGTAGTTATTTACTCCGAAAAGTTATAGAGAATGCGGATTATGGGATCTAATATTAATATCAAAAACTAATACTAGCCTTGTTTTATTTATTTAGTTATGTAATTTGATTGTCTAATGCCTGGGTATTATGATTTAGTGTTTTAAATATTTTATTTTATTTTGCTATGCAATTTAATAAATAGGTAAATAAGCCAATGAAAAAAATGTAGCACCAAAGACGACATTGAAAGACATTCGTCGCGTCCTCAAGTTGTTCTTCTTCACCTTATTTCATCGTTTGTACTCTGTTTTTTACGTGATGTTAATTTGTTCATAATATTTGAATACCTAAACAAACTTTGTAGACAAACCAACAAATTGAAAACGTGTTTATAATGTATAAAGCTCTTTTAAGAAGACCCTTTGATGTTTTTTTGTTAGGCTTGTATTAAATTGGATCTTTGAAAATTAGTTTATGCTACATTGAACGGGGGACTAGAAATTAAATTGAAGGAAAAATAAAGTGAGAGTTTTCGAAAACGTTTTGAAAACTTTTACATCTCGTTTACAATATTTACAATATAATTCAAATAATACAAGAACTCTTTATTGCACACCTCACACAAACAAGGCAGTTAGAAAGAGAAACAATACAATAACATGTAGGTAAAGGTAGACATCAAGCGCTCTTATCGCTGAAGAGCGACCTCTTCCAGGCAACCTTTGGGTGTCGGAGAAAGAGATAAATCTAGATTATGCAGTCGGTCGTGCAGAGATTATAATTAGCCAAAAATCGAAATAATTATATGAATACATACACATAAATAGATCTACATGTAAAAATACATACACAATCATACATGTGTATGTATATACAAATATCACAAATAAAATGTATAAAACATAAACAGACAGCCAAAAAATAATAATAGTAAGACAATCTGGGACAAATAATGTTCTTTAAGAATTTGAAGTTACCGATAGATTTTGCCTGTCTTATGTTAAGAAAGAGATGGTTCCACAGTCGAATAGTCTTAAAAGTGAACGAACTAGGTACATATTGTAAAATTTGGACGATGACAAAGGCACAGTCAATACACAGTTAGTTATTTATTAACTTTAAACAATTTTAAGGGTTAGTCTGGCGGAGGACCCTAGAGCTAAACTAATCCGGCATTATACCGACGACATCCCGGACATCAGCCTGTACGAGATTGTAGTGGCTCTTAAACAGCTCAACAAGGCACCCGGTGAAGTTGGAATAAAAGCCGAACTCCTGAAGCGGGTGGAAAACTGGCCCTTACGTCCCTTTAGAAGTTGTTCGATTCCGTCTTACCAAAAAGGGAGAACGCCAAAGGGTGATATGGTGCTTTTCTCGAATCAAGGTCACACTCTGCTGAAGAACTAGGTACCGACCCATATGTCACTTCTGACTCTGAGCCGGATCTATAAGCTGTTTTCGAGAGTCATTAAAAATCATCTCGCACGCTGGCTGGAAGTCTTTTAACCAGTTTACGAAGAGGCTTCAGTAACCGTAGACCACATCCATAAGCTCGCAGAATACTGAGGTGTATGGCCGTTGGGGCGGAAAGGTTCTCAAGTGACGACCAAGTACCGTATGAATAAGGGCTTTTTTGCATTATAAGATGATTAGTTTTTTTTTTATGTGAATTCGAACTCCGGGATAACGGAAGTTTAAATTACTGTAGGTACTGATAATTATCTATATTCAAAGTCACAATTAAAACTCACACAAACAACAATCTATTATAACGCAAAATGAAAATCAGTTTCAATATTGATGAATTTCAAATTACGTTTCGATGCAGCATCTTCATTAAATCAACATTTTCAAATGCAAACAAATTCTGAACCGCTAACAAACGGACGCTGCTACACACCGCCCGATGAAGCTACGTATCGCCGAAAAAGCAAAATTCAAACACATTCATTAATATTCAAGCAAACAAAGGTCGCGTTATCTCGACGCGACTCCTCCTCCCCCCGCACCGACCCTCCCGAGCCCCCCACAGGGTCCGCGGGCAATAAACGTCCCGCGGTGTGATAGGGAAGCTGACATGTCGGCGCGATATTCGGAAAATGGGAGACGGCGGGTGTAAAAGCGATTTTGTTGCGTGCTGCGAGTGTAAACTAGACTTTTAAAAATAGAAACGGTTTACCCAAACAATAACTTTGTACGTTAAAATACATAATAATAAC
This sequence comes from Epinotia demarniana, assembly GCA_945867215.1. Classification (NCBI taxonomy): domain Eukaryota; kingdom Metazoa; phylum Arthropoda; class Insecta; order Lepidoptera; family Tortricidae; genus Epinotia; species Epinotia demarniana. Next base: position 15,365,489 of record OX244261.1, read on the forward strand.
ATGTTATCTATAATAGATATTTAATAAAATCAGACGGTGCTATATCTTATGAGCATTTGATATTAAAACAGCCTGAGCGCACTATTTAGAGCCTCTTTCAACTATCTCGTTTTTAACGTCGCTTTTTCCCTTCAAAGGACAAATCAAATTGGAATCCCCTCGCTTTACGTAATTGAGTTAATATCTCGTTACAAGGGGGATAAACAAACTGTATTCTGAAACATTATTATTTCTACTTATACTACTTCTGCTTTTGATATTACATTGTCTTTTTGTACTTATACAGATTTTTCGTGATCGTGAAACAATATCCGGCGAGAAAATGAAGTAGCAGTTGTTAATATTGCTATTTATAAGGCCCATTATTATTTCGATATTGTGTACCCTCCGTTTGAATTAAAAAAAAACATGCTCCCATATTTTGAGGTAAATACCTTATGGTAGGTTATTGCCTGAGAATTGTATATAAGAGGTAGGTACTTTTGTATATAAGACGATAGATAAATAGAAGCCTGCAGTTGTGTGACTAAAAGCACTCTCATCATACTAACCACTTATTCTTAGGACGTACAAAAGCTTCACATTAAAACTAACGATATCAGCAAAAGCCACTAAGATGCACTTCGCAAAGTTCTGCCAAGCTTTGCTATTTATTGAGCAAAAAGCTTGTATTGTGCGCTTGACAATAAAATGGATAAGGACTATTTACATCCGCGGCGCGGGCATTCCCAGCCATTTTAGAGGATAAACTGCACTTAGAATGGAGTTTACTTCATATTTTACTTGGCTCTTGATGCCTTAGCTATAATAAACGAGATTTTATACTGCAATCGTAACCAAATTTGATGATGGTTTTAAAATGGAAGCGCACTAATAAATCCGGAACCGTAAAGTTTAAAGCGCTAATAGGTTCAACAATTCTAGTTGGATTATGCATCACACCCGTACGTCTTATAATAATTATACATGTTGGTCAACTATTGACCAATGACTTGCTCATTTTAGCTTAATCATCATAAACTTAAGAGCCTGGCTTTTTTCGGTGGAGTAATTGCTATTCTGGTACTCTCTCTGCCACTATTACAAAATAAATTTATATAAACGTCAAGATTACAAGAATTTCTACCGTGTTCGTCAATTTTAATTATAAGTACTTAATGAGTCAACTGTCAGTACAAAATATTATACTATTCTATCTCCCGAAAAGGATAGTCGATTATTACACACAATAACATAAATTAATATTTTTCGAAACTATGAATATGTCAAAAACACATAATATAACACTACGTAGACTAACAACTTGTTATAAGCTAATAGCTTAAAATAGGCGTGACGTTTCGGCTCATTGAGCACATGCGTAGCCGATGAATTGGCCACCGTCCTACGACTGCATCAATAGACTTTCCGAAATCGAAAGAAAAAGATTCAATGCATTTGCATTTGCGGTCGTGAAAATAATATTTTGAACTGAATTTATTGTAACAGACGCTTTTGAGGAGCACGTATACCTAGTCTTTAACACGTTGACGTGAGGTACCTGAAAGTCGTAGTTAAGCCTAGTAGGTAGGATGCCGCGACGTCTAATAGTATTTTAATGCAACTGTTGCATAAGTAGGGTCTTAAAACGCGAGTGTCTTGATTTGCGATGCGAGCCTTGGCAAGCATCACAATTAAAGACGCCACGAGCGTTTTGAGACCAAGTTATACAACGTTGCATACAATACTTTTTCTACGACTAATTTCAAATAAATTGCATTTGACTTTTCAGGCAATAAGTTCTCCGTTAGTACACATTTTTCTTCACTTCACAAACACGAATCAAATCTTAAGAAGTTATTAATAACGTATCATATTTCGTCTTTTCATTTTGAACTGGAACTTTGGTGGGAAATTGGAAATATGACAGATTGACACCTCTTGTTTATGATCTGTTTTGTTTTTAATTTCCTTGCACTTGCCATCCGAACCAAACTGAATCCGGACCCGAACCGAATCGGATCGTTTATATTTATAAATAATACCAATAATTGGTAAAATATGTATATTAACACAGAATACGTGATAATTTATTTTTATTTTAGTAAATAATTATGTTTTACAAATATTTGATAGTAAATAAAAACTCTTTATTTCGAAAAATTTGCTTATGAAGTTGGTACCACTGCAATATTAGTGGCTGATTAAAAAAAGTTAGATGATTCGACGTCGCGGTAAACAGTACTTTTATGGAAACCTATTCCTGGTTATATGTGAACCATAAAAGTACACTAAAGAGTGCGTTTATGAGCCATAGAGCATAGAGTTTTTCGACGACTTATTATCGTTGTCATTGTATTTGAGCTAGCCTTTATAAATGACAAATAACGGTACAGGAGTAGAAAAAGTTAATAAATGAGAATCCTGAAGTCTTAAAAGGGTTCACTTGAATATTTTTGCTGCTTCTTTTGTTTTCACCTAGTATGTAAAACTTGTGTGTCCAAGTTACAAATACCAAGTCCGATAAAGTTAGAAATTGAGTCTTGAAAGACAAACTTTCTGAAATTTATGCTTTGTCTGGTAAGATTTTTTTTTATTATGCATAGTATATATTAATTTGTATTGAGTGATTTACTATTTTCTCCACCAAACATACGTTTCTTTTCCTTTCTTAGTTATTTATCTAAATAAGTATGTTTATCGTAGTTTTATCGTCGTTGTGTTTGATTTGGGACTAGGTCGATTTGTGTAAGATTTTAAGCCCAATGGTAGACTGGTACAGAATGTCATAAGCCATAAGGCATTAATTCCGCGGTTCTTTGTGCAAGAAATTATATATAAACTAGCTTCTACCGGCGACTCCATCCGCGTGGAACTCATTTATATCGCAGCTCCATACAAACTTTTATCCTCCCATTTCACCCCATTAGGTGATGATTTTGGGGATAAAAACTATCCTATGTCACTCTCCATCCCTTCAACTATCTCCACTTAAAAAATCACGTGAATTCGTCGCTCCGTTTTGCCGTGAAAGACGGACAAACAAACAAACACACACATACTCTCTCCCATTTATAATATTAGTATGGATAAATACGATGTAGTGTAGTGATACTGAGGTAGGCCTAAAGTAACCTACTAATATAAAATTCTAATTATTATTATGTAGCGAGGTATTTTATAGGTGACCGATGAGAACGAGGGTAGTTATAAGTTTAAAATTAGGTATTATGTATCTATGTGTCTGTCTCGGGCATCGTAGCTCCCAAACGGATGATCCGTTTGGAGTTTATTTTACTTAAAAGTATTGTCCGTTCTACATTTTTTGTGCGGAGGTATTTACAATATTTGTAATTATATGATAATTATAACGATTCAAGCTCTCGGCAAAGCTTTACTAAAGCTGTGACTATTTTGGCAGCGTGTCAACTATTAAGCATTGTAACTTTTGCGTAGTGTCGTTAACCTAATGTACGAGCATTTCAGTTGACACTACGCCAAATCGCATTTGACACATGGCTGGCAAAACGTTACGACTATTACTTGGCAGTTATTTTGTAGCCTTTGCAAGTCCAAGAAAATAGCGTTTACTACTCAACTCAATTTTGACCTACCATACAAATGTCAAATCGTTTGTTCTTAACTCAAGCCTTGATAGGTACCTTGTTTTCCTCGTGCTACATCGTTTATAAATGTTTTTGTTAATAATAATATGTACTAAGAAGAAGAATAATAATAATAAATCAGCCTATATACGTCCCACTGCTGAGCACAGGCCTCCTCGCATAGATGACAGGGAATGGACAGTAGTCCCCACGCTGGCCCAGTGCGGGTTGGCGACATCACATACACCTTCGAATTTCTTCGTGGTTGTATGCAAGTTTCCTCGACATATCGTTCACCGAAAAGCTGACCGTAAATATCAAATGATATTACGTACATAAGTTCCAAAAAACTCATTGGTACGAGCCGGGATTCGAACCAACGAAAAAAAAGAAGCGGGTTGTGTCGGAGATACAACCGTTAATTAAATTAAGTGGATACTTCCTTGTTGGCTATGGAACCCTAGTAAATAACCCGGCCAAGTGCGAGTCTGACCCAAATGTACTTAAAAAATCGTAAAAAAATAAAGCGACTTCTGTCGGCACCTACCTATTTAAATGTGGTTTGTTTACCATCGATAATTCGTTGTAATAACACGTGAACCAAGTTTAATGTTTCTTTTGTTAAATTAATGCACGTACTTTCAACTAGGCCGTTTGATTTGTACGAAAAAATACATTCTAAAATTATAAAATTACGAAAAAAGTTTACGAATTGTTAGAGACTAAGTGTTTTGATTATTAAAAGGAATCTGCTATTATGGTGTACCCGTAAAATTTATATCTGAATTGATTCACTAAAATCTGTATAAGTACAGATAAACCGGTATATATGGCAACATTGTCTGACGTATAGCTCATTTGACTCGCGATACATTGAAAATGGCGGTCATTTCAGCATTATTTTCATGTCCGCCACATACACTAAATAACATTTTGTGATTAAGAAGTAATGGCAAATAAAGAAGGATTAAAACATGTAACAAACAATTATTTGAAATCAGATTAGGCTTCTCTACAAAAAGTTATTCCGGAAGTCACGTGATACATTTTGAACTGTACCCCATACAAGAACGCGAGCAAAGAAGTATCAACTTCAAAAAATCTTACATTATAATTATTACTAGCTGCCCGGGCGGCATCGCCCGCTGATTGGAAAGAACGCACGTCTGTGGGATAATTAATAGCCTAAAACCATCCAGAAAACCCATTCTTTACACAGGATAAGTTGTTCCCTAGATCATTACATACAAACAAACTTACGTACCTACAATCTCTCAGACACTTTTCTCTTTAAACAATTAGATAGTATACTTGTGAATATATCCAATCATTATAATATTAATGTTATAAACGCGATAGCCCGTAGCTACGGTAGCCTAGTGGTTAAGGCATGCGGCTGCCAAGCGGCGGTCGTGGGTTCGAATCCCGGCTCGTACCAATGAGTTTTTCGGAACTTATGTACGGAATATTTACCGTTAGCTTTTCGGAGAAGGAAAACATCGTGAGGAAACCGGTCTAATCCCAATAAGGTTTAGTTTTCCCTCTGGGTTGAAAGGTCAGATGGCAGTCGCTTTCGTAAAACTAGTGCCTATGCCAAATCTTGGGATTAGGTGTCAAAGCGGACCCCGGGCTCCTTTAGAGACATTACCGGGAATAACGCTATAGGAGGATGATGAAACGCGATAGCCTGTGTCGACGACTCCTTTTTATCGCAAAGCATGTGTATTGTGAACGGATTGACAAAAGTTTTCAGTAATGTCAACATTTATATGAAAACGAACGCCTGCAATAGATATAAGAAATAATAGTATTCAATAAATGTACCAGTTGATGCATTTAATTGTATCAGGGTGAGGACCAAATTCTTGGCCAGTTGTTCACCTGGTTAGTCGGTAGTTAGCCATACAAACTAAAGAAGCGAACAAAGTTCCGTTGTGACACAAAAATTAACCATAGAATTGTATGGAAAAAAATCGTGTCACAACGGAAAACTTTTATATAAAATTTATTGAATACCCATCCATAGTGTATGGTACAGTAAAAAAATACATAAAATGCCGACACCATGACATATTTTTTTAAACGACTTCAAAAAAGGAGGTTTTCAGTTTGACCTGCATGTTTGTTAACAACAGTGCAGTGCCTTTAAAATAACACTGCTTAGGTTAATTGTCTATGTTTTAGTAAAGTAATGACAGGAAATATGAAATATTCAACCCCGCGTATGACGCGTCGCGTGTGCGAACAGCTGCGCCGCAGGTTGTGCAATCAACCGTGAACCGCTTAGTTTGGGGTTTTAACTATGCCGGCGTGTTCTATTCACCATGACAACTTATACACTAGTAATAAGTTCATTTAATTATTTGCAAATGGTATTGTCTGAGTAACTCCTAAAGCGCAATACCGACGTTATTTAATTAATGTTCATCATTGTGAAACAATCGAACTTCTACAGTTATTCCCAATTGTCCTGTATGTAACCTAACCTAACCTAACCAGGACCACTTAGTGTCTTCTATACCAGCGTAAATTCCTTTGAGATTAAAACAAAAACAAAACAAAAACACAATGAAGTTAAGACTCGTAAAACATTTTATTTATACCCAATTACTCGCAAAACCAATCTGCATATAGGTCCGATTATAACTGCTATACGATTATAAAGAGAAAGGGTTGACCGCACCCCCGGTTTTTTGTAGGGCGTGATTCACGGGGTCAACGGCTCCCGGGTGCTTTATGCCCCAATCGTTGACCAACGAAAATAAACATTCGAAATGGTTATTGCTATTTGTAGGTCCGTGGGAAAAGGCATTAAAATCTTTGCGCGGTACGAGTAAACGTTGTGAGTTTGCGTGTGGATTAAGATCTCACCCTCTTATACTCAAAACATGTTTGGGTATGGACCAAATTCTAGGCTAGCTTAACTCATTCAATTAAGAAATTTTTCACTTCTCATGCTCAAAAAGTGCGTCATATTAGACTTGACAAGCGGGGCTAAAGCAGTACATTTAGCCCCTAGGGAAAATATGTATACATATTTATGATTTATAAAACATTTTCATTTGACCAATCACAACAGTTCAATGTTACATCCACCAATCACAACTCTTTATACTATCTATAACCAGAATACAGCTAGACAGTCATTAAAATCGGCCCATCAGGAAACCGAATTCAATTCATACATTAGGTGTTTTTTATTCCCTAATTCACAATAATTAAAAAATAAAGCTTGTAAAAATAAACGCCTCTGACCGACTATAGCTCCGTCGAAACGTTCAAGCGTGGTTGAGACGGGTCGGGATAGACTGCTGTCTATCTCGCCTTATCATATGCCCCGCGTATGGTGTCCACCGCGCTCGGCCGTTTAGACGCCGCTATTAGACGGTCAGAGGCGTTTATTCGTGGTGTGAATATTTTGTATCTGTGTCAAAGCAGTTTATTAAAAACAATGGCGCCGAATTGAACAATCTTTTCGCCTTGGTATAATTGTTTATTGTGGATGGATAATCTTTGTTTTTACTATTTTCTCGCAGTCGAAGTGAAAAGTAGAGTGTATAACTCTGGTCTAAAAGCCATATTACCCCTCGAACTATTTCCCCTCACTTCGTACGGGAAAATATCCATCTCGTGGTAATATGGCCTTAGTTTAGACCCTTGTCATACAATCTACTATTCTATGAACGTTTTCCGTTGTGACACGAAAATTAACCATACAATTGTATGGTTAATTTTTGTGTCGCAACGGAACTTTGTTCGCTTCTTCAGTTTGTAACTACCAACTAACCAGGCCAACTACTGGCCAAGAATTTAATCCTTACCCGTTTTCTCATTTAAACAACTTTTCTTAGAAACGAATAAGAATATGCATTTATAACTGTGTGTTTTCTAAAATTCCATTAGTGTAGTTCAGCTTTAGAGCTTGAATCAACTTTCTAATTTAGATGACTGTGAATTAAATGATTTTAAGATTAAAATGTGCCTAATGCCGACTAGAAATCCACAAAGAACCCCAATTTCGAATCGTTAAAAGCACAAGAAAAAATAGAATTTAATACAATTGGATTGAATACTTAATTACAGCCCCACTTCCGTTAAAAAAATACGATCAACAGTTAGACTCTTCGAATTGTTATTGTTTAGTCCCAATTATTAGGTTACAACAAATAATGGTTTTGTATTTAAGCATTATCATAAGAGGGTAATCCCGCACTGATTCTTCTGATCGTCCCCTTGTAATCGATTTTTTTACCAGGACAATTCATCACACGCCAACAATGAGTCATTACGTATTTATTGTCTGTGATTATAGATGGCACTATGAGAACGTTATGATCGATGGTACATTTTATGTGGCTAAAACCAGAAGTATTGCCTAACTATTGATGTAAAGGATTGGTCCATAAAATAATGATATTACATACTAATTGATAACTGGGAAAGAAAGTGGCGCTGTTTGAAAAGAAACCTTTTTAGTTAGCGTCGAAATGGTAGCGGAATCACGATTAAGGGCTTTAACCGACTTGCGATTAGGTACATGACTGATCAATGTTGAATATAGCGCCGGCGGCTGTTTTAATATAAACAAGGTAGTAAAATTTTGCATATATTCAGATTTTAACGAGCTCCTCTTGTGATTACAGACAAAGTTTGGTGCAACCCACCCTATGTGCGAAATTTAACTTATTTTACTAGTAAGATTTAGTATATAAAGACGCTACATGAGTACACAAAAGGGCACGGTGGAAATCGGTAAAGGAAATCATTATATAATTAACTTTGAATTTCAATTGTATGCTACACGGTCGCAATCATTAGTATATACTTCATATTATGTATCTGCGAATATGCACATATTGTGTAAAAAAACGAGTTACATTGCCATGTTCGGGTGAGAAAGGAATACTTTTTCTTAAGTACAGGATACATCATCATTGTCCTCCGCATATTGTCTCAGTAAAAAGGCAATAAAAATAAAAGGGCCCATTACAATACGGGCTATACTTAACACGCTTCACTTCACAAGGAACTGCGTTCTAATACGCACCTTATTCAGAGGAATTAAGTGTGTTTTCAGTTTACTTCGGTGGAAGACCTAACATTGAACTTAGTCGCTACGTAGTGGTAATACGGACGGTTTTAATGTTGAGTTATATCGTGTCTGATTGTTTGTTTACAACCTCAGTTGTTTATTGTGTTAGGAATAATAAAACTGTATAAATGTGTAAGTTATTGGTTCAAGGATTTAAAAGTCAAAGGCAGTGATGTGACTTGGGGTCGGATTTTAATTTTAGATTTGTTCTATTCTATTTATAGTGTAATAGTGTGTTTTCGAAACTTTAAACGGATGATCTGCACGACTACAAAATTAAATAGCGTGCTTAATTTAATAATCTACGGAATCTGACTTATCACATGCTAAAATAAGCTTGTAGAATCGGAGAAAGACATTAACCTGATTTGCTTGCCGGACAAACTCTCAAAATACGTTTTCACATAACATAAATTGAAAAATGTAATTCAGCTATGAACTGACATTACGTACTTAGAATAATTTCTAATTTAAGCAGGAAAATATTTATATCAACAATGTTGTGATGTAGTTAGAATGTTCATCATGTAGTTAGTAGCAGCTAGCAGCCAAATTAGCCAAGTATATCGTAACACATCATTACTCAGATATGTCAGTATTTTTTAAAGAATAAATGCATTTATTTAATGAAAATAGAATGATTAACGTCCATAAGATATCCGCAACGCAGGCTTCGTCAATTGCGTACATTACAGGCACAGGCATTAGGCATTACTCCTAAACAAGTCTTTATATATTTGACTACTTTGGCTGCTGGCAACTATATGATAACGACCGTATGTACCTTGGTTGCGTGAGTGTGATGTTGCTTTAACAGCGCATTAAAGTATTAGCAACGTTCGACAATTTTAATACTATCAGAAAGTTTATAATATAGGTACCTCCTTAGTTAGGTTCCAGCGTAACTTCCAATCTTTGGTCAAACCACTCAATGCAATATTTCCTACCTAGAGAGCATACCGTTAAGCTTTCAAGTAAAAGTTAACTGTCTAAATAAGAAATATCAACAGAGCTAACGACTTCATCGAGCTCCGAGCTATGGAAGCTCGTGTGTTAAATGCCGAGCTTAATAAATTATGCACAGGTTAGTTGCTAACGGGATCTAGTTACTTGCCAGCGAGGAAGTCAAAGTAATACATCGTTAACTGACTTTAGGGGATTAGTATATTTTACAGGCTCACGTCTTATAAAATACACTGGGTGCCCATAAGCTTATTGCAGTGCTGTTATTCGCTACGTGCAAAAGCGGCTCACCTCGCCGGTCACCCGGCACGAAACTAGACCTCTACTTACGCTTAGTTACTACGCATCGCGGTGACAAGATATATTTGTAGGTGAGCGTTGAGGTGAGCTTAAAACAAGTTACAGAATAGGGGGCTGTACTCGGATTGAAGTAGGCGAGTTCAAGTGGCGGAGCGCCCGTACAAGCCGATTCCCAACCGCTACCCAAAAACATATTTTTATTATTTAAAGGTATACGAGTAAACTCTTCATAAATATTTTTTCGGGTTTCTGGTGAGTTCCAAAGTCAAATGCCCGCTTTGCGATATAAGTGTGGTTACACCGCGAAAATATTGACTTATTTTTGTTTACGGGTAGGTACGTTTTCAGTAGGTATTTAAGAATAAATAACGTTGACTAACTGTTCATACGACCACAAAATCACTTGGACATCTCAAATTAGATGTCAGCTCTAGAGTGGTAATACATTAAAGAATAACATACCACCTTTTTAAGACGTTTATAGTTATAATCTTTAATCGTAACAATACCCACATTATACTAAATAAATATTTTTAGTGCTGTTTATAAACAGCACTAAAAATATTTATTTAGTATGTGCGCTATAGCGCACAAAAAGTTAAATCTGAGCTTTTTGTTTCGGCTCTAAAAGTGATTTTTATTTAAGTTATTATATTATTTAAGTAGGTAGCATTATTCATCAATATAATAAAAATCTGCCTCAAAGGTTTAATAAAACAGGAGGCAAAGTGACTTTTTACGTTTTAAACTACCACGCCTGAACTCATGTTGGAATGAACGCTTAATTACGGCCTGCCACATCCCAGTACCCACAACATACATAAACAGAGAATTCAATTCGCTTTTGTTTCCTGCGTCTGTCGATATCCCAAATATTAGCAAAATCAGGGCTTAAAGAGATAAACTAGGTACTAGTAATTAATAAAATAATGAAATGACAGAGGCAACGAAGAAAGCCCCCAAAGTAACGAGACAAAGTTACAGCCGCGTCATATGAATAAGTCAAATAAATGCCAGAGAATATATAGAAATGAGAAGTGATGATGAATTCACATGTCTCTTAAATAAAGATGCTGATAGACTTTTGTTCACAAGTATCTAAAAGGTATTCTCCTAGTTAATTCTGTATTATCTGTGTTTAGTCGTGTTGTGAAAGCTCACGCCTCTTTAAAAACCTATCTAATTGGAACTGTAAACTGCGATTGTCAGGACGGTGAAAACCAGCTTGCCTGTTTGTTTTACTCGGGTTATGATTGGTTTGTTAAGCGTTGGAATTTTGTTTAACTCTTTATGGGATAACTGTATTCGTTTGGTTTACAGACTAAACAAATGTCAAATGATTTGGTTGTTTCTTCGATAGAGCAGTTTTGTTATAACTTGGGTGTACCGGAAAACTACATTATATTATGATTATATTTTAATGGATGGATGCCATTTACGCAACTAATATGATAAATAAATAAATATAAGGGGACAATCTTACACAAATCGACCTTGTCCCATAGTAAGCTCAGTATAGTTAAGGCTTGTGTTATAGGTACTAGACGACGATATATATAATAGATATAAATACTTAAATACATAGGAAACATCCATGACTCAGAAACCAATATTCATGCTCATCACACAAATATTTGCCCTTACCGGGATTCGAACCCAGGACCTCCAGCTTCGTAGGCAGTGGCACTACCCACTAGGCTAACCGGTCGTCAATGATGTATCATTAAATTGATTATGTTTATTTTTATTTACTTACTGTTGTGGACGGTAAAAATAATATTAATTTATGGAACCTTAGATTTCCTGTCGTTTTTCATTCAACTTGCTAAACGTACCTATAGAATTTTAACCTGTACTATTCATCGCGTACGCTTGTTTCGGCACATTAGGCTTTTGCTGATTTAATTACACCAACATCTAAAGCTACGGCATATCTGGGAACACGATCGATGGGTATACAAATATATGTATCCATACGGACATGATGATTGAATGATTCCTGAGCCATACTTTTTGTACCGAAATCTCTAAAGTCTATTCATTGTTACGTGTGTTATCATGTAAATAAACACTGATTCAAGACATTATCCCATTTATCCCACTTTTCACTGGGATTACACAATAATCGTCTCTTAAAATGTGATTTTATACTTAAATAAACTTACAAAATATTGAAATCAACCAAGCAACCACTGAAAACTATAATTTATAATAAGATTACCTTCACTACTGAAAGTACTTAGTGAATGAATGTCCTCAAAATATGACGATGTCTAGATTGTCTAAGAATCACACTTAATGTATATTTTATCGTCATTTCCAAACACTTGTCAATGACAATGTTCATATTTGACGTTTACAATGTTTACATGATAGCCACGTTAGAATGAATAGACTTTAGTTGAAGACCGCTAATCTTTCCTTCTTGACGATGATGAATATGATGATACCTACATTCTTCGGCTGCACTCGAAATGCATTCTTTACCATCTGGCGAACCGTTAACACCACGAATTCCCACAATTTCAGGCCCATCACGGTCGCGTTCCCTCGACGCTGTTCCAAAATTAGTCAAGTATTAGTAAGTCAGCGATTCTGTTAGTTCGCGTAGCGTATCAATTAGACACCATTAACATCGCCTAGAGATTGGGAACTAATTTAGAGAATACCGCGGTTATTTACGATCTAGAACACCAGTATATACCAACAAAGTATAGCATAGCTAAAGTACTTAGTATGGAGGAACAACGCCAATAACTTATATGTTAGAAATATTGATAATTCATAATCGACCATTAAAATTTATAAACAACATAGCGAATGTAGTAATCTGACAGAAGAGCGCCTAAAATTTATGAAATTATTGATCGTTCAACCCACGTAAAAGTGCCACACGCCTACCGTCCTACCTAATTCGCTACATATGAAACTCAAACTAGTATATGCAATGTGGAAAGGTGGCATGATATTAATATTGTTTCACTTTTTGAAGCCTGAGGCATTATCGAAACTCAAAAGTTTTTGATGATCAAAGACCAACGTTACACTTTATAACCACAATTGTACTTTGAACCAATTGGCACACGCATTCAATAAGAAAATTGAACAACTTCACACTCTTTGATCTCCCCTGTTTTACTTCAAATTCTTTTATCTCAAACCAAACACCCTGGAGCCTTTGCTGGGCAAATACGCAGCTTCCGTCAACTTCCTACCCTCGTTGAGACACCACTCTTGAATTTGCTTTAGTGATGGAATAGACAACATAGAATAGAATAAACAAATGAGCATGCATACTCTACAGTCTACACTAAGGAAAAAAGTAAACGCGAACTTTATATCGGGACACTACCGATAAAATCAAGTGGATTACGGTAGAATAAGCTCCTTGTACTAATAATAAAATAAAGAAGGTATACGACATTTACCTTGGACTACAATATAACATTAACTTTTCAACAAACAATCGCGTCCTTAACGAGACATTGGGTCTTTGAATAAGTAAATTCGTATATTACTAAAACGCAAACTAATTAACTACGTAACTACGTTATGAAGCTATTCGCCTTGAGTCTAACTCCAGAGTTCAAACGTAACTTACGCCAGCGAGGCTTCTGGTGTTCCTCAGGGACCCATCTTAAACTGCTAGGTAAGCATGTAGATTTAACGCTATAGTTTCTATGACACTTAGTTTTCTGGTTAGTTTGCCCAAAATATGCAGTAAGTATTCGTAATCCTAGGAAGCGTATGAGCCGTAAGTGAAAAAAAAATGAAATGAAAAAAATGAAAAAGTTTATTTAGGTTATTAATACATTTTAACAGTAGTAGGTTGGAGCCTCATATTAAGCAAATAATTTTGCTTGTGTCAGGAGACACCGCTCTTCCAACAGTAAGAAGTGGTAAATAAACCATAACAAACTAATTATGACAAATGGAGCAGTTACATTATAAAAGTAAGTACAGATTTAACTTAACATAATTTTATTTATTTTAGTTGTATAAAATTATTAATAATATAGGTATATAAGTGTGTTGGACGTATCATAATATCGTGTGTGTGTGTGTGTGTGTGTGTGTGTGTGTGTGTGTGTGTGTGTGTGTGTGTGTGTGTGTGTGTGTGTGTGTGTGTGTGTGTGTGTGTGTGTGTGTGTGTGTGTGTGTGTGTGTGTGTGTGTGTGTGTGTGTGTGTGTGTGTGTGTGTGTGTGTGTGTGTGTGTGTGTGTGTGTGTGTGTGTGTGTGTGTGTGTGTGTGTGTGTGTGTGTGTGTGTGTGTGTGTGTGTGTGTGTGTGTGTGTGTGTGTGTGTGTGTGTGTGTGTGTGTGTGTGTGTGTGTGTGTGTGTGTGTGTGTGTGTGTGTGTGTGTGTGTGTGTGTGTGTGTGTGTGTGTGTGTGTGTGTGTGTGTGTGTGTGTGTGTGTGTGTGTGTGTGTGTGTGTGTGTGTGTGTGTGTGTGTGTGTGTGTGTGTGTGTGTGTGTGTGTGTGTGTGTGTGTGTGTGTGTGTGTGTGTGTGTGTGTGTGTGTGTGTGTGTGTGTGTGTGTGTGTGTGTGTGTGTGTGTGTGTGTGTGTGTGTGTGTGTGTGTGTGTGTGTGTGTGTGTGTGTGTGTGTGTGTGTGTGTGTGTGTGTGTGTGTGTGTGTGTGTGTGTGTGTGTGTGTGTGTGTGTGTGTGTGTGTGTGTGTGTGTGTGTGTGTGTGTGTGTGTGTGTGTGTGTGTGTGTGTGTGTGTGTGTGTGTGTGTGTGTGTGTGTGTGTGTGTGTGTGTGTGTGTGTGTGTGTGTGTGTGTGTGTGTGTGTGTGTGTGTGTGTGTGTGTGTGTGTGTGTGTGTGTGTGTGTGTGTGTGTGTGTGTGTGTGTGTGTGTGTGTGTGTGTGTGTGTGTGTGTGTGTGTGTGTGTGTGTGTGTGTGTGTGTGTGTGTGTGTGTGTGTGTGTGTGTGTGTGTGTGTGTGTGTGTGTGTGTGTGTGTGTGTGTGTGTGTGTGTGTGTGTGTGTGTGTGTGTGTGTGTGTGTGTGTGTGTGTGTGTGTGTGTGTGTGTGTGTGTGTGTGTGTGTGTGTGTGTGTGTGTGTGTGTGTGTGTGTGTGTGTGTGTGTGTGTGTGTGTGTGTGTGTGTGTGTGTGTGTGTGTGTGTGTGTGTGTGTGTGTGTGTGTGTGTGTGTGTGTGTGTGTGTGTGTGTGTGTGTGTGTGTGTGTGTGTGTGTGTGTGTGTGTGTGTGTGTGTGTGTGTGTGTGTGTGTGTGTGTGTGTGTGTGTGTGTGTGTGTGTGTGTGTGTGTGTGTGTGTGTGTGTGTGTGTGTGTGTGTGTGTGTGTGTGTGTGTGTGTGTGTGTGTGTGTGTGTGTGTGTGTGTGTGTGTGTGTGTGTGTGTGTGTGTGTGTGTGTGTGTGTGTGTGTGTGTGTGTGTGTGTGTGTGTGTGTGTGTGTGTGTGTGTGTGTGTGTGTGTGTGTGTGTGTGTGTGTGTGTGTGTGTGTGTGTGTGTGTGTGTGTGTGTGTGTGTGTGTGTGTGTGTGTGTGTGTGTGTGTGTGTGTGTGTGTGTGTGTGTGTGTGTGTGTGTGTGTGTGTGTGTGTGTGTGTGTGTGTGTGTGTGTGTGTGTGTGTGTGTGTGTGTGTGTGTGTGTGTGTGTGTGTGTGTGTGTGTGTGTGTGTGTGTGTGTGTGTGTGTGTGTGTGTGTGTGTGTGTGTGTGTGTGTGTGTGTGTGTGTGTGTGTGTGTGTGTGTGTGTGTGTGTGTGTGTGTGTGTGTGTGTGTGTGTGTGTGTGTGTGTGTGTGTGTGTGTGTGTGTGTGTGTGTGTGTGTGTGTGTGTGTGTGTGTGTGTGTGTGTGTGTGTGTGTGTGTGTGTGTGTGTGTGTGTGTGTGTGTGTGTGTGTGTGTGTGTGTGTGTGTGTGTGTGTGTGTGTGTGTGTGTGTGTGTGTGTGTGTGTGTGTGTGTGTGTGTGTGTGTGTGTGTGTGTGTGTGTGTGTGTGTGTGTGTGTGTGTGTGTGTGTGTGTGTGTGTGTGTGTGTGTGTGTGTGTGTGTGTGTGTGTGTGTGTGTGTGTGTTGTGTGTGTATGTGTATTTTGTTTTTGTGCCTGCGTAGGTATTTTCTAAACAAAGTTAGGTAACTAAGATTATGATTTATAAGATAAGAGTGCTTCTGTTTCTTCATACGTTAGATTTTTTATCCACTCAACTAGGGTAATTCTACAACGGTAGGTTTGAAGCGGATAGATACTGATCGCCTTGTTAATGCGGTTATACAGTCGAGCTGATTGAATTGCAAATTGTTTACTAGCATAAGTCGACTTACAATCAGGAACAGAGGCGACATTGTGCTTTCTTCTACGAGTTTGCGTGCTAGGGTCATACTTAAGGTTTTTATGCAGTATAATAATAGAATTTACAATATATAGTTTCCTCATGGACAAAATATCACATCCCTTATAAAGCTCAGTGGTGGGATACATGAACGGTTTAGAGAATGTAACTTTAAGTAAGCATCTTTGGGCTCTCTCTACCTCCAACTAAGTAAATTTACTAACCGGAAAATTATGAATGAAAGTGTACAGCACGGCTATCACAAGACGGCGCGTGAGCTCTCTCGATTTTTCTCATACTATCTCTATCTCGTATAGTACACCTCTCTTCGTAAGTTTTCTAATAAGAGAGAGACGGATAGTGACAGAAAAATCGAGAGAGTTCGCGCGCCGTCTTGTGATAGCCGTACTGTTGTGTATATTCTTAATACTTACTCTTTCTTGTGATCCTAAATCAAGATCTAGGACATATTAATATTTAGAGCCTAAATCTTTACAATCCGGTGTATGGATACAAAGGAAGTATCAATTTTCGTAATCATACTAAAATTGATATTCTTTTCTATCTAGAAGCGAAACAGATCATTACGTGCTGACTGCGATCCGGGTTCGATTCCCGCCTCCTAATGGATCGGCGCCATCCGTCCTGTCAACGGTCACGTTTAATTTAACCAACAGCCCATTTCTCTGATTGTTTTCACCACATCGGCGCTCTTAGAGATTTACTGTAGTCTAAATCAATCCCGGTTTAATGAAGTGGAGAAATGAAACTTAAAAGTAAATGGAAATGTTCTAACAGACAAAGGAAATTGGCAGTTCACTTTTAACTTGCATTGCATCTTCTTTTGTACGTAAATCATTGTTTTATGAAGTCAATATTAATCAGACGAAATTTATTTTGTAACAAATAAAGACGTGTCGTCTAAGTTAAAAATAACAAGTAGGGATAAGAATGCAATCAAGTAAAACAATTGAAATCTACCCGCATTTGTTTACAGGGTGCGATCTAAATTGAAACAACGAACACTCCAATTAGAATCGAAATAAATCTACAGAAAAAGTACCACAATTTGCTCAATTTATTTCTCCCTTTACTTAAATGTTTTCCTCAATCTAAAGGGGTCCTTAAAGCTCGGCAATAGATTTTAGTATCGGTTGTGTTGATGATGTATTTGCATGTGAATAGAGCCTTACGTCTCCATCGAGCAAACAGACAATTAAGCGTTTGACCCGGGGTTTGCTTTGAAGATTCACACACAGATCCCAGTAATTGATTAATTGGGGCATTGATGAGCAAATAAAAATTGAGTGTGTAAGTGGAGTAAGGATGAATTTATTGTAATTGTGTATTTTAATTATTTTGTTATACTGTCATAATATTGTGCTCCCATACTTTCATATTAAGCATTGTACTTCTTAAGCGTGTTTATTTAAGAACAACCGATATATGAAACTCCATCAAATGGTTTGTGTTACGTAAAACCAGAAAGACTCCGAACGATCCATCGAAGGCAATTCCTATCAGCCCCTATACTAACACAATTTCCAAGTTCGCTAGATCAAAATTAAATTCCAAATTAATAAACAACTTTCGGCTGAAACTATCCCGGGTTCGAAAGAAGTTTGAGCTAATCGATGTTGCTAACGTATTCATTCGGAGAGTTTTGGAGTCTACTCTTATATAAGTAGTTTGGGTGGGATATTGCTCACATAGGTAACTGGCTTTTTATGAGTGTGCCGAGTATTGATGATAATGGTACAAATAATATTGTGATTTATTGATCAAAGATCAAACCAAACCTCTTTTCAAAGGTCAAGACAATTAAACTAGTTCAAATAGAATAATTAAATACATGACTTTGAAACATCGTCCTTGCTTTGCTTAGTAACCGGTAATCAAGAACATTGGTAAAATATCGTAACCCTTGCTTTGTTTTGATTAACCATTGGGATTGTTAGCTTGGCCCCGGTGGGGGCAAACATAATTCTCTTCTGCAAATAGTTACTCAAGGTATCAGGGTAGGCGTAACATGAAATATTTCCCTCAGGCCGCGAGTAATTTCGCACGAATATGGGCTCGCGTGTTTTCAGGAGATCATCTTAATTGAAAAAGGCTTTGCGTGTCTTTTTGTTTGGATACTTACTTTCATATAGTTTCTTGTATAGAAAAGCTTATAGGTGCAGGCAGTTGACCAAGAAAAACACAAATGAAAAGGATACATAATATGTGTTATGCCCCCAATTTATTATTATTATTATTAAAAATCCACATATATACACAAATCCGATCGCTTGTCCGATAGTTTAATTATACACATCGGTTATAATATGCGATGTTAATAGTCACAATCCTCTATTGTTTCAGCACAAAAGTGATTTAATCATTTATCCCATTTACATCCAAAATCTAGCGCCTAGACTTAACTATCACTGGATTAAGTTAGGCACCAAGTTGCAGAACAATGGTGCGAACTAGCGCCGGTGGAACAAAACCATATAATTAGTCTGGTTGTCTATACGAAGTGGTACTATATCAGAGGTAGCGGGACTTCCTTTGAGCTGTACCTATTATTAAATATGTAGCTGTGTTGTCATTTACATTTGCGCACATACATTTTTAACGCAGAAGTTTTTTTTCTATAGGTCTTTTAGTAAGTGAGAAACATTTTTGGAATGTGCTATTTCATAATATAAACATAAGAAACGTTGATACCAAATACAATATAACTCAATTTATTATGTCTCAATTAATAGCAAAAAATGTGTAGATAAGAACAATTTAATTAATTTCAGTAATTTAACTATTATTTATAATTCGATCAATTTCAAAGGTGAAATTCGAAAACCCCAGTATTAAAATAAATGTCTCCACGTAAAATAGAAATAGCATGCAACACACTTACGCTGAATCATTCAAGTAAACGCCTTCCATTGCGTATAATATGACCAGTTCATCGATTTCAAATTATGTGTGCGGAGGGACAAAAATAGCCATTACACGAACTAAAGTAACAATAGTGACCACTTATCAATGGAACAGGCAGATGTTCATGGAAAAGCGATTAAACTGTGGGAATCAAATGCTTTTGTTGAAGGGTTTGATAATAATAGGAGTAAAATACGAGTTCATGTGTCAATTGCGCTCATCACGTCAAATAAAGAATTGACTGAAATTAAAGTGCATTTTGAAAGAATAGTCAGTCCACAACCTCTAATATTTTTATTGAAAGACCAATTGACACTACCAGAGTATTCAAGGAGCCACGGGATTTTAAAAGAAAATATCGAAATATATGTTTGTATTTATATGAACATTCATATTTTAGTAATAAAACAAAAAAAAAACATATTTATATATTATCTACTAGTTTATAACAAGTGCTTATACAGAGATGTCACATGACGAAGGGAACTAATGGTGGCAAACGCTGCGTTTGTCTGGATCGTCACCATTAGCGACTGTTACAATGACGTCAATGATCCGCTCAACCCCCGGTTTGCTTATAATTCGGCGTCCGAGCGGCAGGCCTATTTATCCGTAAACAAATGTTAGACCGCACACAATACGTCGATTGCCTATGTGTGTAAGATATTCTTGAAGGGTAGATTCACGCTTTGACATGCATTTTTAAATGAACTGCAATTTGATCATAGGTAACCAAATCTTATAAAAATTTAAAAACTTTGAGGTTAAAGCTTTGCAGGGGTAACTAAAATTTACCTTTCTTCATTTGGGTTGATAGGAATTGTGCATTGGAAATGATCATTGGAATACTAAATAATCATCTATTAATTATTCGCCGTCGCTTCGCCTGTCTTTTGTATTTCAGAATATAACGCTTGCTGGCTTCCATGCAATTTACTGATTAAAGGTCCAACAGTTAACAAATTGTTAATGTGTGAAAGCTAGCTTTTATTGAGGTCGTCGAAATCTACGTCAGTCGCTTGTATGCGCTCGGCCCAACCGCGTTTGCTTCCAATAATCCAAATAAACACCGAGGGCGACCGCGTCACGCGCACGCGACATTTTATCGCCTGCGATATCGCCACTCTTTTATTCGGTTCTCACATTATTTACGACATTAATTGGAAAATACATGGTGACCGTTTATTCGTATGGCGATTGGTTGTTTTTATTTATTGTTAGTTTTCACATGGCTGATTCTGTATTTTGCAAATCAATTTATAATACCTATTGATTGTTAGAACGAATGCAAATATTTTACGCCCGGTTTTATGCTGCTTTTAGTGAATTAAACGCTTATCAGTTGATCACTTGATGTATGGGGCAGTTTTTAGGGTTCCGTACGTCACAAGTAAAAAAAGGAACCCTAAAAGGATCACTTCAGTGTCCGTTTGTCCGTTAAAACCTTTTTTCTTAAGAACGCATGGTGGCATGAACTTTAAGTCCCTTGAAGTTATCAAAAAAAAAACACAAAAGTCTAGGTAACGCAATCAAAAGATAGTTCGTTTTTGCCGTAATTTTTGATATTCGTAGAGGACTCATAATCTATACCCCTATCTATACGGTAGTTCCCGTTGACCAAGAATCATGAAATTTAGCAAGTACCTATGTCGTAAAGCAGAATTACAGGAATTAGAATGATTAAAGTTACATAAACTAACGATTATGAATTAATTAGTAGTTGTTTACCACGACCTTCATCAATGTATGGTGACAAAAAAATGCAATGGTTTACAGTTTGAATAAGCTTTATTTTACTGTAAAAAAATAAAATAAAAATTGATGCCTGTGACGGACGAGCTATTTATATACCTAAGTAAACGGGACCCATGGTGTGCGAGTATGACTCGCACTTTACCACTTTTTAGGGTTACGTAGTCAACAAAAGTTTTTTAATTGAATTAAACGTAACCTCAATACCTACTGAATGAATTTTATAACAGAGTCGCAAACTCTATTTCCTATTTCCAAAGCTCACAAAATTTCAATTCCTATCGTTACAAGTTCTCAATTCTAAGCTCCAATAAAGCAGCTTTTGATGTTTTTTTTTCCGTAACAATGGCATGCATTGTTTATTGGAAACTATAACTAGTAAAAGTAATAATTAGTGGAATAAAATACAAAGACGTAGAACATTTGAATATGTACTTATTTTGTTTTTCAGTATGTAATGACTTACTTACGGTAGGCACTTGATTTTGGAGGCACCACGACGGATACTTTAATTTGAACGGTGCGTTTATCTTGTACGAGTACTTTATGGTCTAGTCGCTTCTACCATTCGTTTACATCCCTGCTGTGAAGTGTAGGAAACCCTCGCAAGTGTCACCCTCCGCGTTTATCATTTTTTCGATCAGCCGCCTGGGTGACAGCTTTCAACCCCGGATTAACTTGGAATTGTGCCGAGAAAAAATGTTAATAGCTTTTCAGCCTCCGTGAGTGTTAGTTACATGCTTTGTTAGTTGACCGAAGTTTGTTGGAGGATAAAATCAAAGACGTCTGAATGTTAAGCCCTATAATGAATTAAAACCCTTGATGTTATCCTATACGTGTATCTATATTATCGTTGTTGCGACTCATCTGGAGATATTTCTATTCACGAAAGATTAGACAAAAGTTTCATTGAATGAATGTTTTGTCGAATTTTCATTTCATCGAAAACATTTATTTCAAAAACAGTAATCATTTCAGGATTGTTATAAAACAAACCTAACCTAAACTAATGGCTTTTAGCTTTACCTAAAAATAAAACGGTTTCTGAAAAAAATAAGTTCGTTGAAATGAAAATTCGATTAAACAAAGTATGCGGAGAAACGTTTGTAGGTAAAATGAGATCCCTTCTAGTTGTTTATTTCACGTAAGATGACGTTATAGTTTAAACATAAATATGTCTGCTCTGCTTACTGCCTACTCAAGCAGAAAATACATAGGGTTACTAGGTATACAGCAAGAGATACCAATAATCGATATAATGTTGAACGCAGATTTTTAAGTGTTTTTAACGAGTTTTATTTCAAAAATTGATAGTTACGGCTTGATAATTCCTCCTCTATTGTATGTTCCAGCGCCACTTTTAGCATAAACGTGGGTATAAATTGGTAAGAAAGATCGACTAAATGTGATATTGCAGTGATAGGTTGCTAGCCCATCGCCCACAACACACTTCAACCCTGGTCCCTTAGTCGACTTTTACGACACCCACGGGAAGAAAGGGGGTGGTGAAATTCTAACCCGACACCACACCTCTATTTTGTCTTGTCAAATAACAATAAAACAAAGTAAGTTTAATCTTTATTTAAAAAAAACTACATACGCTCATTTGTCACACCATATGAGGCAATTCGTCGAAAGTTACAGCTAATTCTCAATGAAAATAATATATATGCATAGAATAATGAAGCGGCAATTTGATTTCCCTATGCCAATCGCTCGCGGGTGTTTTAATTCCGAGGTAATGAGATACCACATTGATATGAATATACCTAATATGAAGAGTAATTCTAAAATTGATTGCCTCCTGTTAAATAACGAATGTGTGGGTATGTCCAATAATAAAATAAGCTTGGAACATGTAAAGCGTACCTGATAACATTTTAATTTTGTTTTGGCTGAATGTAAGTATTTAACATCAAATTTGCTTGAATAAGTTATTACTACAAAATATCTACCTTTGTTTGAACGTTTAAATAAAAGTTATTTTCCTGTTAATATTTGTTACAATGACGAATCTGCGTTCTAATAACATAAACGAAAGGTTTATCTAACAAATATTGATCAAGTCATCAGGTAAATGTTGACGATAATACCGAAGCAGAACAAATATTCTATTTGAACATCCAATTAGATTTGTTCGAGTTGGGTAAAGACACTAACGACCCAATATTTTATATTGGCTTTTTTTCAGGAATACAATGAGAAATTTTGTTTGGAATGTTCTGTTCGCATTAAAAAAGGACCCAGGTATTTTTAATATGGCTATAAATGTTTCAGTTTTGAAGTCATGTATGAGGACATTAAAACTGTTTTACCAGAATAAACATTTCAAACCTCCAATCCTCCTCATTGAAAAAGTTCTATGGTATACTAAAACTGTTGCTAACCTGCTGGGCAGCCGCAATCTCCATAGTCTCTGATGCTCCGCCTCGCCCTCCAATTGGGCGGGGGCCGCGCCAGTACCTCTCGCCGTAGCCTCTCCACCAGCGGTTGCTGCGGCTCCAGCACCGCACTCCTCAGCGCCAGATGCTGCTCTTCTAACACTCCCAACCTCTCCTGCAGCCCTTGCTGCTTATACAGGCTATACCCGCTGGATATCAGACTCATGGCACACGCACACCATAACACCACACAGTACATCCAAGGATCCCCTGGACATTTATCATCGCATTTCGTCTTTTTCACTTCCTTCTCCACCTTAGCTGGTGCTTTTGCGGGAGGCTTCCCTCCTATCTTTAAAATCATGCTGCTCAATTTACCCTCATGAAGTGGATTTGTGGTGTATTAGAGGCATTTTTACCGCGTTCACGGTCGCTGAATGGACATTGTATCACAATAGTTGCGTCCGATACGCAAATTTTAAATGAAACAAAACACACAGAATACAAATATGACTAAAACAAAACACTAAATTCGACACATAAACAATATGTAATTCAGGAGTTCGCGATTATTTCGAGATTCGCTTAAGTGCGATCGTATTTAAGATCGTAGGTTCAATTTGGCGCGACGTACGAACGTGCTCCCGACTCGGCAGGCGGAGCGCCACTGACGGCTGGAACAAGTTGAGACAACGACACGCGGGACTCCACGAATATTTTGGGAGGATTTAAAAAAAATGGTTTGAGATTAAAACACTTAAGCCCGGAAACAATATTAACGGAAACCGAATGCGAACATTTTAAAGAAGCTCACGTTCGTACCCTGAGCGACTTCATCTTACATTAGCGTGCAGTACAACACAGTTATTTTTTATTTAATGCATTTTCAAGCGAAGCTTTACTGTAAGTACTTATCTAATTACTTAAGTAGATAATTGGTGCTAAATTGGAGTAAACCGAGATTAAATAAATGAACAGTTATTCTAAAAACATTTATCTAGTGTCTATTAAATGCAACAATTAACCGGTTTACAAACAGTTTCCTGTTCAATGAACCTAAAATGCGGCTAATCCAGTAAACCCAAAATATTTTTCATCCAAATAGCAAAGCATTCACTAGATAGCATTACGTACGTCTGAAGTCTCTTATTAAGGGAATGCGTGCAAAAACCTGCAGGCGTACGTACGACGCCAAATTGGGTGGTAGCTCATGTAGAAGGACCGAGGGGACCCTCCTTTTAATACGAACCTTCGTATGGCAACCAAATACGACGAGCAATGACATTCTCTCTCTCTTTACTATTAAGGGTAAACAGGATAGACATACGTAATGAGCATGCAGTAATGAAGGTAGGGACGGCAGGGATGATCAATCCGTTTAGGTAGCTGTGATCAGACTGATCGATACTAAACTGTTTTGCTTTCGGTAAGTAGACGTCATTGCGAGTTAAACGCTTGAAGCAAGTAATACTCGTTTTCGTAAAAGATTCGTGTTGTTAAGTCCGAGTTCAGTATTAAAGGTGACAAACACTAATAAAACTCTTAAAGTTCTGTCAATATTCATACATATATTTGTTAACGAGATAAGTGATTGCATTCATAATATGTTTTATCCGGTATTTTCATCGATGTTAGTAATTAATAGTGAAGAAAGCAATAAAGAAATTCCAGTTAAGGGTCATACTAATACGTATCTTTAGCGGGCACATAAAAACAACAATTTTCTAAAGATCACCGCCCGATATCATGCTAACGAATAGAAATATCAAATTTCAATAAGAAACAAAATGGTAAAACGTAAGAACATAACCCTAAACATCGAATCGCCTACGAGATCTGTATCAAACATTAATTAAATTTGTAGGAAAAGAAAAAAGGAAATGTTTTTTAAACGATAGACCCTATTAATCTCTTTAATAGAGTCATTAAAAACGGAGTGGCAGCCGCAAGCGCCGGCATAAAAACCGGTCCGACCTTCCTAATAAACCATAGAGTAAAATTAATAGATAACCCTGATAAGGGCACATCAAAAACACACTCAAATACACTACGCATCAAACCTGTACCGGTATCTTAAACGACCGCAATTCAATTAATATTCATAAAAGTGAGCACTTAATATTAAGTATTTAACAGTACCCGCAGAGTAAGTGTACTTCCAAGTTTAACGATCTCCTCTTCATTAATATGTTAAAACCAGGAAATCCGCAGCCAGACAAATAGCGGATAAATGATAGCAATTAAAACTAGATTGTCGTTATTTAGACAGTGAGCGTGTGCGAATCCCGCCCTTGTTTGAATTTAATTTTAACTTTTCTACTTCGTCAAACGCAGAGTTTACCCTCGCGTTGATAGCTTTTTTTTTAAATTTAATCCACTGCTCTCTTAAATAATTGAATAAGATTCCCTAACTTGGTTCATAGTCTTGAATAAAGTAAAACTAAAACTTTGTACTGCGATTACGGGGAACGACTGCCAGGGGAAATCTGAAGCTGCATGGTGCCACTTGTGTTCCGAACAATCGTTAAAGTTGTTCCCATAAAACGCAACATTGTCTCTTTAATGTCTTTTCTATCCGTGATCCTTCTATATTTTCTGAATATTAAATTTGTTCCATTTCTTCGCGCCATTTCAAAGGAAAATGGAATTACCACAACATAATTACTTTTCAAAATTTTAATTAAACATATTGTACGTAGATATTAACTACCTAATTGCTGGGTAACTGTAATATTTTTGAAATTAAAATAACAATTTTATTAAATAATTCCATTATGTATAAATCTTGCGCAAACGATTTGGTCTACACATAAGGTGCAGCTTGTGGGACGAATTGATTCATTTCTACAATAAATAAATAAAATAACATGTACCGCCTTAATACCTGAACGAATAAGTCAAAAATGTTGTTTCCGAAACTAAATTAGAACAGTTCCGTTGTTTACAGCCAAGTGGGGAGCGCAAATCGAGCCACTTCCTATTCTGTATGAATTATAGCAGCCCGGTCACCCACTGGCAACTTGCTACTTGCCTCTCGCTACATGCCATTCGTAATACGAGTATACTTAACTATACGTAGGAAAATTTTCAGAAATCTTCGGATTGAAGGTTTAAGAAATTTCACGGATAACATTTTATTCGGTCTATTACTAGTTCTATTCGGATTTCAGAAATCGGATGTATCATCGGTGCGTTTTATTTGTAAAATTCTGACAAATTATCGAATTAGTACGATTTGTCAATTTGGTATTCAAATTGCAGTCATATTTTTAACAACATATTTTCTGTTATCACAAACCTAAAAAAAAATTTAAATAAATATGACAGTTGGTAAATTATAATTATGTAGTCAGAGAGTGCCAGTTTTTATTACAGTTACGTATTAAAAACCGACAATCACTGAAAAACATATTTTACTAACTGTCATATACATTAATATCTTCTTAAGGTATAACACGCCTATAACCCCGGCATTAGCATGCGAAGAGTGAACCGATAGCAATTAGACAGACCGTTCAGATCTGAATTTCAAATTCCAATGGGGATGTAGTTAGGAGCCCTCGCATTCAACTTTAGGAAAACAGTAAGCCAATATGATTAGCTCGAAAAGTCAATGCAATGATCCACATAGACCCTAGACAATTAATAGGTAGTTTTTCAGAAAGGAATGCGATGTTTACAAAAAAGCAATGACAATTATTTCATTAATGTTAGCCAACTCCGATATTTTTATGAAGTATAATACAAGCTTTACTAATCAAATCAATGTCATAATAATTTGAAGAGCAAAGAAATATATGTTAAAGGGCTCTTCAAAGTTATGCTGATACTACTCCGAGGTTTAGAGTTAAGAATATTTATTAAGCTATTAATATCGTTGCAATATTTACCTTTATAATAACATTATTGATTTACCTTGTTTTACTGAAGAAACTATGGCCACTATGCTTGACCCGGGCCCTTCAAACAGTTCGCATTCACGCGTGATGTTTTAATCACTCGCCTTTCTGCCCTCGTCCCTCCTCTAATTGTTTCCGACGCCAAAGATACTTTAAGATAAATGGTTAAGTTAGAATTAAAACTGCGATTCATTTGTCGTAAACTGTATAAGATTTATGACTGTTTTAATTTATTTTAAACTTCTCAATTTTCTGCAAGTGCGGAAGATGGAGGTGGAAATGAATTTTGCAATTAGGCCGTATCCTTTTGTGGAGCTATGATCGCAACGTAACAACTTGATCCTAATGGTTTACGAGAGGGTCAACGACTTCGTATTGTAAAAAAATATTTTAATTCATAATAGTCATATATTTTTTTAAAAGAGCTACGATAGCCTACTGCTTCAGGCATGCGGCGGTCAAGCGGCGGTTCTGGGTTGGAATCATGGCTCGTACCAATGAGTTTATGTACTCGGAACTTATGTACAGAATATTTACCGTTAGCTTTTCGGTGAAGGAAACCATCCTGAGGAAAAAGGTCTAATCCCAATAATTTCAGATGGCAGTCGCTTTCGTAAAAGTAGTGCCTATGCCAAACCTTGGGATTGGGTGTCAAAGCGGACCCCGGGCATTAGCGGGAATAACGCTAGGAGGATGATGGTAGTGAAATATTTTTTTAATTTTCTTGGTAAAAAGTTTGAAAATATATGAATTACATTTATTTTGAAATATTCTTCTTTTGACGCGGTGATCCCAGATGAAGTAACGTATTTAAATGTGAATTGAAGTCTGTTAATAAATATATCGCTTACCTTAAGCGGCTGTGTGCGGGGCACATATCACTTAGAACCGATGGCCGTTAGGGCCGCAAGGTTCTCGAGTGGCGACCACGTACGTACCGGAAGGCGCGGCGTGGGCAAGGTGGACTGATCTAGGCGATACCTGGCTGGTAAAGGTCGCGGGAGTCCGCTGGATGCGGGTGGCGCAGGACTGGTTACATTGGCACTCTTTGGGGGAGGCCGTTGTCCAGCAGTGGAAGTCTTTCGGCTGATATGATGATCATAAATTATTATTTTTATAGTTAAAAACTAAGAGGGATTTATTGCACACAGCTGATGATAATTACAACGTTTGTTTAGGTCATCATATTATCTTGATTATATTGTCAATGTGAAAGTCTATGCTGTGTTCTTCATAATCGCAAAAACTACTACACGTATATGAATCTTTCCACGTAGAACAGTGCAGTAGATGCAGACATCAAAATAGGACACAGGATGTATACAATATCTAAAGATATTAATTTCCTAAGATTCGGGAGTTGAAAGTTTATATGTTAACTTGTTTTTTTAGGTCAGATAGGGGGTCTATAGCACCAAAGTCAATGAAGGACAGTTGAGGGTAAAATTTAAACACCTTTGAGTATTGGCTTTAATACCGGTCACGGATGAAAAATATATCCCAAGTGTTGCTATAGTATTTTATGCAACTGTTGTATAAGTAGGGTCTCAAAACGCGAGTGTCGTGAGTTGCGATGCGAGCCTTGGCGAGCATCGCAATTAAAGACGCCACGAGCGTTTTGAGACCAAGTCAATCAAACGTTGCATACAATACTTTTTCTACGACCATACATACATACATTTACGCCTTTATTCCCAAAAGGGATAGGCAGAGCACATGAAACGTATGTTCCAGCGCCACTTTTAGCATAAATGTGGGTACAAAAGATCAACAAAATGTGATATTGCAGTGATAGGTTGCTAGCCCATCGCCCACAACGCACTTCAACCCTTTTCTACGACCAATTTTAAATAAATAGCATTTGACTTTTCAGGCAGTAAGTTTACCGTTAGTTCTATTACTACTCACGCAATTTCTTCAGCGTTGCAGTTATTTTCTTCTTGGTCCATTTTAAAAGGAATGTACACATTTTTCTTCACTTCACAAACACGAATCGAATCTTAAGAAGTTATTAATAACGAATAGTTATCATATTTCGTCTTTTAATTTAGAACTGGAACTTTGGTGAGAAATTAGAAATATGACACCCTGACACCTCTTGTTTATGGTCAGTTTTGTTTTTAATTTCCTTGCACTTGCCATCCGAACCAAACTGAATCCGGATCCGAACCGAATCGGATCGGTTTATATTTATAAATAATACCAATAATTGGTAAAATATGTATGTAACAAACAATATATGATAATTTATTTTTATTTTAGTAAATAATTGATGTTTTACAAATATTAAAGTCTTTATTTCGAAAAATTTGCTTATGAAGTTGGTACCACTGCAATAAAGTGGCTGATTAAAAAAAAAGTAACATGAGTTGACATGGTGGTAAACAGTACTTTTATGGAAATGTATTAACCATAAAAGTACACTAAAGAGTGCGTTTATGGGACATAGAGCATAGAGTTTTTCGACGACTTATTATTGGTGTCATTGTATTTGAGCTAAAGCATATATAAATGACCTATAGAATAAATAAATACTTTGTTTTATAATCAATGTCATTATTCTATGAATATCGAAGTACTTTTTGCGTACACTTCGGATGTATAAGTCCTAGAACCGAACACCGCCTAAAAGATACTAGCCGAGGTATTTAAAATCGGAAAATGGTCAGTGTTTTGAAGTCTTGTGATTGATGATTTCGGGTCTACTATATTAAAGGGTCAAGGGGTAATAGGGTAATATATTATAAATACTTGAAAAAATTGTGAAACTGAAGTTATACATTTTTACAGGGTTAATTAATTCCAAACACGAGATACCTTATATCTCGTGTTTAGAATTAATTTATCATTTGATTTTATTTAACGGTCCTTACAATAACAACCGGCCGCAATATATAGAGGACGCCATAATCCGTTCTGCAAACTAAAAATGTGATATTTCACTCTACATTCGAGTATATCATAATATTCATGTTCAAAATAGCTGTCCTGAAAAAAAATATTTTGCTTACCGATATCAACTTTTTATTTGTCTCGTAACATTTACCTGAAACATAGAATAATCTGTTATTATTATGTTAGTAGCAAAACCCAACCTCTTGGCCATAATAAACGATATCAGTGATATCACCGTGCTGTACATATGTAATTTATTATTAAAACTAATAAGCTCGTGGGTGTGTGAGCAGTAGAACTCGCGAATCCATCTTACAAAAAAAACCCAGAAACGGAATGTTCAAAAAAATCGTTGTTTGTTCTCACAAAAATTCACAAGAATCAGTTGAGGTTGCCGGAGCTGAGACGGAGAACATCGTTCGATTCGCTGGCTCTTTTAATATTACAACTCTTGAAGTAAACAATCATACTAACACTTCAACTTACTATTTCTAGGGACATGGCAGTGCTCCCGACAAGTCGAGCAAGAGAGGAAAGAAAGGCATGGTTTTCGACCCCCCTGTAACTTAGTTGTGGAAAACACAAGAAGCCTTAATTTTTTGTGACCGAGACGGCATTACATCGCTAGATAATGCAATGACACATTACGACATATTTTTAGATATGCAAAAAAATATAAATGAGTAATGATGTGTGATTTCCAAGTTGCAGAGTTTGATTTAGCAAGCAAATAAAGATAATAAGAATGCCTGACTTACATAATATCTCACAACTTTTTAAGGTAGAAGAGTTTCGAGACTTGCATGGCCTATTTTTTACATGGAATATTTTTTATGGACTAACTTTATTATTATTAGGCGATAAGTTGTCAACGTCTATTTTTTAATAAGTTATTATGTTTATTTGATTCATGTTTTGAGGTGTGCAATAAAGAGTATTTGTATTGTATTGTAAATTATACAAAAAGTAGTCCACCGACCGATGCAACCCGTGTCGAAACGGAAATATAGGTAAATAAATTATCGCATTAGACCCGTGTAAAATAATAATTTAAATAAAAATAAGAAAGACGCGTAAGTACCATCAGACACGTAACCACTAAACGTTGCTCTGCAATACTCAAACTCGTACTTCAGCTTTCATCAGTGAAAATAACTTAATTGCATTCGATTCCCGTCGCTGGGGATGATTATGCGGCTTCTTTCATCAAGTTCTGAAGTGCATGAATTATTAATATTTACGTCATGTTGGTGTCAGACTCCATTGTACTGGAAATTGAAAAGTTGTGTTTAATTAATAGAATGCTATTGTTTACAAAGTTTTAGGTAATGTTTCTTGTTTCACTTTCTTCCCTATCGATGAGCATTTCCTCTACTGGGAGTAGAAAGTAGACTTTTTTAATGTTTCGTTCCAGTAATCTTTGTATTTTATGTTAACCCAGATAGCATCTTTTCATAATTTTATGTTTTTACTTGTACATTGTCATCATTTTAAATTTTGATCTATTTGTTTTCCCAAGATACAAATTATACTCAGGTCATTATGCCTGCTCTCCATAATGGATATTTGATATTGGGCTATGCGATGTTTCTCTTCAATTAGTGTGCAAGTTGTCCAACGGGAGGAAAAGAGTAAAACTTGTGGAAACACCGAACAAACACCACCGTCTCACTAAAAATAACCAACCTGAAACTCTCTTGATATAATGATAAAGAAACTGCGAATCAGGAAGTTGTGGAGTTAGAACAAATTATCGCGGTGTGTGTTTAGGACGGTGTGGTAACAACTGTTAGAAAATTCGGCGCCACTCGCCTGGAGCTTCCATCTTTGTCTGCTACACAGCCGAGTGCGAAAGCTATATCACCAGAATAATCAAACAACTCGGTTTATGACTCAGAAATTTTGAAGTTACGTAGGTGATAAAAGAGGGCCAATATGTAAAGAATTATAATATATACCAATTCAATTTTGTATACGTTCACCGATCAAAATTAACGTTACAATAATTTTGCGTCATTTTTTTATACTAGTATATAATAATACATGCGGCGAACATGAGTCAAGGATTCTTTTTTTCATTAATTGCTCAAATTTCCTGATATCTCTATCCCTATTTGTGTATATCTTCTGCGCCCTAAACCGAAAGGGGCTGAGGTTCTTCCTACACTGGACCGCGTTAATTTCCTCAACTTGTTATCGTGACACACACGCATGTAAGTTTCTTTGGAAGTTTAACGGTAATGGAAAACTTTGGCACAGCTCGGCGATAATAATTTTGGAGTTTGCTGAAGATGCATGGCAAGTTGTCACTAACGCGCTTTGAGTTCAATTTTAGTAAGAAAATCAATTATACGTGAATGACTAACCAGTACAACTTTGCCTGAGCTTTGCTCAAAATTTCATCTTTATGCATGAAGGGTTGAAGTATGTTGTGGGCGATGGACTAGCAACCTATCACTGCAATATCTCATTTTGTCGATCTTTTATACCCACATTTATGCTAAAAGTGGCGCTGGAACATACGTTTAATGTGCTCTGTCTACCCCTTTTGGAAATAAAGGCGTGAATGTATGTATGTATGTATGCATGAAAAAGCGCTATTCAAAAAGTTGTTACAATATAAAGCGTGTATAGATATCCCATGCCAACATAAATACTAATGAGTAGATGGGAGTCTCCGTTTTTAATTGGTTAATATGTATACGTATAAAGGACTATTTAACAAAATATGACATAAAAAGAAAACAAAAAAACTCATCATTAGTAGATACCTAGTAAATTAAGGTGGTATAAATAGTTTTAGCAAAAAGTGATAAAAACAAGGCAGCGTAGCAAATTTTAATATGTTTTTTAAAGTTTTCTCGAGAAATTCAGTCGTTAGTTGAATGAAAGGGTAAAATATGTCAATAAAATGAAGTACTTAATAGACGTGATGTCGCGAGAAATTTGTAGAACACACATTTTTTGAGTGCTGAATTCATTTTAATGTGTCTTTTTAATCAAGTGTTTTAAGTATGATCCAGGGATGTAACGAACGCGATTTTTTTGACATTCGCGGGTGCGAAGCGGATGTGGATATTTCGAGGCTCACATCCGCGGATGCGGATTTTGGGGTGACATTCTCATAAACACAAATAAACAATGTGCATTTGGTCACGCAGTACTCAAACACGCCGCAACTGATTTACAATCACAACACACACACACACACAATACACACACATTTACAACTGAGCGAGAGCGGCGCATCGTCAGATTACAGAAACGAAATGAAGATTCTTATTGACTATAGCCGAAAACACCAAGCACGCGCATGGTACGCGCTGCTTTAGCCCCTGATATGTTGTCGCGACTTTGTACTTCATCCGCAGTCGTAAAACTGGAGGCGGATACAGATGTTGAAAATGATGCGGATCATCCGCGGCAGCGGATGCGGATGCCAATGTCTGCAACAACCCTGGACTATGATCATACTAACTGGCTTTTAAATATGGCCGAACGGGGTAGGGATGGCTGTAGGTATATACTTGATCATACATGTATTGTATTTCATTAATTAATCTCAGCACTATCTTCTAAGTCTAATTTTAACAAATTACGCGGGTGCTACAATTGATCCAATAATAATCTAGTGGTTATAACGATCTTACTTCTAAGACTAATCATTAAGCAAGGCTTCATTTAATTACAAACCCATTTATTGAATCAGGTCGTTTATTGATATAGTTAAGTTAGTTGAATATATTAGAATATAATTAAGCGTCGGATAACATACTCGTATTGGGCAAACAATTAACTTAGAAAATTGATAAATTTCTAGTAACTTCTTCGACAGTTGCGCAATTGAAGCGTTTAGTACGTAATCATAAATCAGTTTCGCTCATTTTTATAAATTTATCACATTTTCGTGGTATCTTAGCTAAAGTTTTGAGCTCCTAAATTGCTGCTTTGGCTTTAGTTTGATTCCATCTTTGTCGTTTCTCTGTATTTTTCATATTTCTTATACTGTATCATTTGAAAATAAAACTTCCTAACATTCAAGTATAAATTATGCAAAAAATATAATGCGTTAGTAGTAAAGTATTAACTACTCAAACTAGTATAGTGTAACACAAGCCTTACTGAGCTTGCGTAAGATTGTCCCCTAATATTTATCTATTTATTTAGTTTAGAACATGAAATTTTAAGATATACGACTACGTATTTAAGAGATTGGACCTTAACTTGAAGTAAGAAGTATTTGGCCACTTTCTAATAAACGTTTTATTTAGTTAATGAACAAATAGCCGAATTTAGCTGTAATGAATTACTTTTTATCTCCGGCGTCCATCCTACTCGTACGTTTATTGTGATGGAAATTAATCTGATTAAAAGTTAATGGAGCATTACGATGATAATACGATCACTTTTAGGGTTCTAGATTAAAGGAAAATCAACCCCTGCGACAACACATTCAAAATCCAACTACATAAAATCGGAATTCATATTATATTTAAAATTATCATGAATACTTGTGTAGTAATTGTTATACCTAAACGAGAGCGCGTACCTACTTACGTAGCATTAGAAGTAACTCCTTGAATCGTGATCTGATATTTTATATAAATGATGTAATTTCTTTAAATTTCCTTAAAAATCATAATGACAATAATATCACTGTTTTCACTTGCATTCGGCGACATACTAATTAAATACTCGTGGACAATATAATATACTAAGTTGGGACTAGATTAAAATAATAGTCAACGTTTGGTAGATATGTATATTCATTAGAAAATAATCTCGCTAACTCTTACCTACGTTACACTGTGGTTACATAAATTAGTACCAAAAATTATAATACCTAATTTGAAATCTAAATTTCAAAGTTTAAAAATATACGGAACCCTCTTCGATCATGTACCTATATCGCTAGACCGACCACTGCACCACACCGACTTTGTCCGTGCCTGTTCATGTGGGTAAAGATAACTCGCCCTTTATGTTTTATGTTGTATACTTTTATGTGAAAAGTAATTAGGATGCCGGTTAAAAGGAGGAAATGTTAACATTTAAATGAATAGCTTTCTGCTCAGTTCTTGAACTTTTGCCCGGGCAAAACATTCAACAGAATAAACAATAACATTTATATGGGATTATAAACGCTACATTTACATACCAATACTAACTTTTGTGAAGTTTTCACAAACCTTGCACGATATTTTTCTATCTATTAGTGGTCGTGTTTTTAGGTACTGCAATCAATGTTCTACTTCTTCATAATTATCTAGAACACTCACTGATTTCATGAATGTTTAACATAATCTGGACAAGTTTTTATACATATTTTAAACAAAAATGGTAATTTGATTCCTTTTAAAATTAAGTATGATAGAAAAATGTCTATAGTGGGGTAGAGTGCCCGAACAAATGGTCGTAAATGTGGACACACGCACGCATACACGGGACAAAAGCACCAATTTTTTCAGGCACTTCTTAGTTACATAGCTTTAAGTTTTTTATAGGAACCACCTCCTCCGTCGGCCATCTTTAATTTTATGGCGGTCGTTTTGAATAATACGTATGTATCATTAATATCTCGAGTTCTTAATAAAAATTTGGTGATTTTGTCCAGCGTGTCCTCATTATCGCCTGAATCTGCCCTACTACTACGTTTGTCGGGAGAACAAATGCAAAACACACATTAAATCAAAAGAAGCATTAAAAATAAATAAGAATATGGAATTCTACAGACTTGCTACGTTTATAGTAGCAGTGTCCTAAGTATTTCTATTGCATTTTCTTCTCTATTCAGTAGCTCGTTGATCAATAGTTTTAAAAGTTCAAGATTTAATTTTAACTTTGGTTAAGTTGACAACAATAATGCCCTTTGAATGAATTAATGATATATATTTCAGATTAAAATCCATGTCTTTCTCAGTAGATGCACAGTTGAAAATAATTTTAGTAGACGGTTAATGATGATATATTCCATATACTAAAAATAATTATAATAATATTTGCGGGCAACCCGAGTGCATTTTTACCCAAAAAATCATAATACCCATGTCTCATTTTTCGTCAAAAGCTTTCAGGAGGATGTTTGTGTTATTCCACACTCACACACTGTGCATCAGCGAAGCAACATTTAATCTTTAACGAGAACTATAATTAAACTGTTTCCATTTCTTCTTTATCGAGGAATACAATACTATTCAAGTACAAAATATTTTAAATGCTAGATCAAATATATCACTGACGGAAGTCAAAATAAGTGACGACAGTTTAATTCTTTGTACGCGCACCCTCATGCACAAGCATACTCGGTTGTAAGCTATATCCACTAAAGCATGCACCCACACAGAGACATACCCCTGTTAAAAAAGTTAATAAAAAGGACAATACGCTAACGGTGGTGTGGGCGTGTGACAATGATAGATAAAGCTGAGGTAGCGAATAATAAAACGTCATGCGAACATCCCAACAGAGGAGATCCGATTTGGC
The DNA here is from genome assembly GCA_945867215.1 of Epinotia demarniana. NCBI lineage: Eukaryota > Metazoa > Arthropoda > Insecta > Lepidoptera > Tortricidae > Epinotia > Epinotia demarniana. Next base: position 15,402,056 of record OX244261.1, read on the forward strand.
GAAAGATTTCTTGCTCACTGCCCAAGGACTGCTACAGATAAGCACAGCCAGAAGGTACATTAAAGTATAGGAGAGAAAAGAGCATACCGGTGAAATAACACATATAAGAAAAATACTAAAAACATGAATACCCAACTAGGTCAGGCAGGAGACAAAGATTTGTTAGGAGTATGTAGTCCTGTTTATTTATGTTCACTAAAAACTCTATGAATGTTAGCTCAGTGCACTAGTACTACGACCATGCAAACATACTACTTCCACCCTCTTTATGCCACCTAAAACATATTGAGCAGCCTATATAATTCATGTAGGATACATTATTCACGAAATTGCATGTTATGAACAAATAAGCCAATTTCGAGTTTAGATTTTTTTTGAACAGCGCTATGTACAAATAAATCCATACTAATATAATATATGCGAAAGTGTGTCTGCCTGTCTGTTACCTCTTCACAATTAAACCGCTAAACCGAGTTGGATGAAATTTGGTTTAGATATAAGTAGTTTGAGTCCTGGAGAAGGACACATGATCGTTTTTATCCCGGAAATCATCCCCTGAGGGGGTGAAATGGGGGATGAAAGTTTGTATGGAGCTACGATATAACCGAGTTCCACGCGGATGGAGTCGCGGGCAAAAGCTGGTTAACTATAAATTCAAGTTGTTAACAAAATAATATTAGAATGGACATCAGAAAATCTACAGACATCGGAAATGTTGCTAATGGATTATAATTACAAACCCCTCTTGTTGCATTGAACTGTTACTTTTTAGCTCGCTAAGTCGGGGGCAACGTTTCCGACAATTTATTTCCCTCCGTTTGATCTCGGCGGAATTTCTTTTATCAAACCCCTCATTCATGTGCGCTTGAGACTTAGTTTGCGTGGCTGATTGTCTGTGTGTGTATATTTTTACGTAGTTTTCGAAATCAAAGAACTATCATTTAAACGTTAGAAAAATGTGTTGACGGATGTATGTGAGATAACTGCGTTTTCATAATACCGTCAGAATAATGTAAAGAGTGCATTTCATCGCGTCTTATAATATTTTATCAGGAAGTGTTACTTGTGATCTTTGTAAGGTGTAGAACTCTCGAGTCTGCGCTTTTTATAATACCAAAAACGAAATTGACAAATAAATGTATATAATTATCGAAACCGCTCACAAAATTTGAGAAATGCGATGGATGTATGATGATTGTAGATGAGAAGTGCCGGACAGCCGGACGTACGAAATAATTACGAAATGAGCTAATAATGAATTTCCTACTACGAAAACTTGACAAGGTAATGAAAAGTCCAGTCTACCCGTAATACCGGCAAGTCGTACCACAAACTATAGGTTAGGAAATATCACAAAGCCACAATGCCTTAGAACTGGAGATGAGTACAGTTAAAGGAAGTTATTTTAAAGAAGATCGACTAAATTAAATGAGAAACCATCACTATCAAATAACGTTTTTTTCAACTTTATGGCGTAAAAATGATCCAATTGTGAGCTTTCATATATCATCAAGTTTCAGAATGAGAGAGACTGCGGGTTTCACGGAGCATCAAATGAGCTGCGATTGCATTTTTCCAATTGAAGTTTTTTGTCCGAGTTGCATTTATAGCAATGAAAGTAGAGAAAGATCGTAAAGCGTAATACATTGTTACTTTTTGAAGATCTTTATTCTTATCCATACCTATTATTGAAGTAAACATGCGTTTGCCAAGAGGGTGCATCATAAAATTTGGAATTACCAGTAGTTCTTACTGAAGTATTTAGTGTTTTTTCATGTGATGTAACGGTTTTATTCAAATGATAAAATATTTAAGTATAATATAAGCAAGATAAAGTATTAAGCTCATTTCCAATTGCAAATAAGTTCACTAGGAACTCTAAATCGGCTTTCATGCCATGTATAAACTTAGTTACCTATAAGTACCATCTAAATTAGTCCCCACTAAACTAGTCACCCCCGTACATACCCCAAACACATAAATCCGTCAGAAACTGTACTAAATAACGGCTATCATCGCTTCTATGACAAATTGCTTGAGAGCTAAATGAACCCAACTATGCCATCTGTTGGCATGATGTCTTTACGTGGCCGCTTGCGACTACGATTATAACCATTTTTGAGAAACTTGTGTATTTTGTCCTATTAGGAACACGCTACGATTTGTATTGAGAATAGATTGAAATCGTATTGATTGGTACACTGGTCGGTTTGCCAAGTGTAAGAATGCGAGAGCACTTACCATTTTGTCTAACGTCGGTATCAGAATCTAAAGTTGAACCTCAGATAAATCAACATGGAAAATATATAATTAGCTGAAGTCGTAGGCCAAAAATATAGTTGTCTACTATGATAAATAGGTAATCAAGATTTAGCTCGTTATTTAAAATAAAAAAAAAACTATCGACTACCTTAAAATTCCTACTGAACCGGTTTACAGCCGTTATACTCGTACTTATTTGTTGGAAACTGTAGCTACCACACATATACTGAGGTAGCTACCTTCTGGTACTGTGTAGGTACCTACATGGCGGTCTATAATTCATGGTAGCATGTGTCGTGTAATGTTTAGGCAAACAATTGGGTCTGTGGACGGGATCTTAATTCAAAATTTAAAGGGTGATAGGGACTGCAATCCTCGGAGGGTAAGGAAATGGAATTACGTGTAAATGAGGCGTGTTTGTATAGATATGAACAAACTCCAGTGTATTTAGACTGTTGTTGTATGCTTTGATGTTTTTAAACTAGTATTGTTACTCACATTGTTCTTTAGGGTTTCAAAAGCAGACTGCTGTAGTTCGGAATTTTGTAGATTGCGACTGCCAGAAAATCTACGATATCACTTTTATTTCATGTTCCCGTCATTTAGACAAGGAATGGCATATGACTTGACAGGGATGTGTGTCACATTTGAATGTTGAATCTGGCCCCAGACGTACCGTAAGTGGTAAAAACTAGGCCTCTCAAACTGGAACCTAATAATTTCTGAATAAGTATATTTGTAAAGATCACCGCGTTTTATAAAGACCGAAGAATCAAATATATCTTTTATCGATATTAAAATCTAATGAGTTTCAGTGATGAAAGGCCCAATTTATAAACTTACAAATATTAGTACTTATATAATACTTTGGTTCATTTTAGGTTGATTCATTTGCAACGATCTGAATGTTATTCGTGTGTAACACATTAAGCCGCACGCCGCATATGGCAGCACCCTCGCGTAGACCGGTTCCGCTCCACAGGGGGTTCCGTTGGACATAACTGCGACAAATATATGAAGATATAAAGGATCTACATGACAGGACATGGTGTAAAGATCGCTTTATATAAATAGACTAGTATCCAAGCTTACTTCTTATGATTTACACCTAAATACTAAATTGAATTCTAGGTAACTAGGCCACGAAACTATGTCAAGTTTGGGGATGTGATGCGATTTGCTTAGTTGAGTATTTTGATAGGATTGGGTAAGTGTAGCTGAAGGGAACCGCGTTTGAATTAGATAAGTAAAAATTATACAATAAGAGGCGATTTCATAATAGTATGGGCAAGCTCAATAAACATCAACCGTTTGAGCAATGACATACTCTAATTTACTGTCAGAGCTATGCATAAACAAAGAATATTTTAACAAAACTTTTAAACTCGCTTTCACTTCATAAAAAAACTTGGCGCTCTTTATTTCCTTTGCTATTTAAATCATTTCGCTTAACAACATTCAGCACTTACGTTTTTGCTAAACTTCTTTTGTTTTCGAGTAATTAAATGGAAGCTGATTAGCATATTAACCGCTCCCAGTCCAATGTCTGCATCTGCAAACAGTTTTGCCTATTACTTGGAAAAAATATGGATCGTGGATCTTGGATCTAGGAGGTGTTCACGTATGGTTTCGAACGCAGGTTAGAACAACTGAACTGTCATTTTCCCATGCGAAACGTGACATTTAAATCTACCTCATTTACGTAGGTACACTGCATTACGTGATCGACCTGCTGGGATACTTGGGATGCTGTCATATCGATAACGAATCAACTGGTAAAAGAATCAGTCCATGTCAGCCACGTTATGAGAAGGTTAAATATCACTGTTAACCTCCCAAAAGGTCAACGACCAAATTGCAAGTTATGCTTACCCGTAATTAACGAATATTTATAACACTGTCATGGAAAGAATTTGGTAATCCGTAGTTCAAATGTTACGAGAATTAGGTCGCGAAGTAATAATAGAAAAATACATTGAATAATACGACATTTAATAAAAAAAATCAACTCAAATTCAGACAAAAGTATTTATAATTCAACTACTGACTTAACGGTACGAGACTTGAAAGTAGGCAGCAGGAGTCACTTCATTTTAAGGTAGTCATGAAGTCATTTCTGGCTTTTATTTCGTGAAATAAGCGAAACCCATCCATTTTTTGATTGAAATTTGTCGATTTTAATAATGTTTAAATCCACACTTCTTAATGAAAATCCCAAAATATACATTTAAAATCTAGGTATGCTATTAGGTCGGAATAATCCGGTACATAACAGTAACAATAGAAGACGTCAAGATAAAAGTCAAGTTATCAGTCATTAAGTGTGTTGTGACTGCAGCAAATGGAAAAACTTTCAGATTCAAATTCACACGCGGAGGGTCATGGCCAAATGTCAAAAATCCTTCAAAACGTTGAACACACATTTTATTCTGCTGTCAAACTGAAACAGCCTATACAAACAAAGTAAAACAAAGCATCCTGTACAAACATGGGGATTGAGCCATTCGTCTTTGAATACACATTGCGGGATGTACCAAGTCGATACTTCACCCTAAGTTAACATACAGGATTATTCATTTAGTAATAGTCAGTCACTTCATATGCACCTATAATTTGTACCTAGCCACCACTAACTTTTATTTTTATACTAGCAGCGCGGCCCGGCTTCGCACGGATTACCCGTTTTCCCGTAGGAATGAAACGTTTTCCCGCGGTAAAAAGCAGCCTGTGTTCATCAGGGATAATGTCGGCTTCAAATGGTAAAATATTTTTTGAAATCGGTCCAGTAGTCTCGGAGCCTATTCAATACAAACAAACAAACAATCAAATCTTTCCTCTTTATAATAGTGGAGGAGTGTAGATAACAACTGTTAAGTACGAGTTAATCTAGAATCTAGAAAGATGTTGATGTTGATATAAAATAGGATAAAAAATACAATAAGCAACATAAAAAAATGTCTTCCCTTTTTACAATATTACAGTTTCTGTTTTCTCTATCTTGATGTCTCGAGTCGATAGAGCACGCAAATCCGGGTCCAATCGTAGATGTTAGATTATAGTCTAAGAATAAGCACGACAGAACCTCTGGTTTGATTTAACCGTTACTGATTAACACACACATACAGATTAGATACAGAGTAAAATATTTGGAACATTATTTACGAATCAATAAAAGTGTAAATCTTGTTAAAAATATTTTTTGTAGAATGTAACGGTATTTTTGTGGAATATCATCTATTTATACGATTCATAATTAGGTCTCATATAGTGTATATTTGATGCGGCTCTTTTCTGATATACTTTTAGACATAAAATTATCATTTTAATAGTTGTATTAAAATGATAATTTTATGGAAAGCTTAAGCGCGGTGGCAAATAAGTTGGTGTGCAAACACCGTAGCCTATGGACGATTGCTACTCCAGAATTTTCCAGAAGAATCAACATAAGGTCGCTTACCTTGATTTAGGTACCTAATCAATTATTTATTTAAGTATACAGGTACACTTATTTGTTTACACCAAAACACACATAAAGAAGACACATGAGTTATTCATTCTGAAAGTGTTTAATTTTTTTTAATTTCAGTCTTTGATGAAGAAAGCAGAAGCATTTTGAAAATGTTCTACTCATGCTTTAATTAAACTCTCTACTAGCAGTCTTTTAAAAGGACCACCGACTTTCCCGGATTTAAAACGAATTTACAATCAACGGATCAATACGACAAATTGTCGAAACAGACAGTTTATCTACCATCAGCCAATTGTCAATAATTTATGTGGCAAGATAAGCTGATGTCACAGAAATGATAAGAAGCAGCGAAACCGTTCGCGTTCCAGTGAACAAAACGTTTCTATTTTAGTGGTCAATCTGATTGAATTCGCGACACATTCAGCTGCAAAATTGGTACGCGAGGTGTCTATTATTTAAAGAAGCTCTTTATTCCCTTCTAATAAAGACGTGCGTGAACTGTAAATACGTCAATATGATGACTTTTCTGTACGCGTACTGCTATGGGTCATTCTTGAGAATTGCATTATTCATCTCATTCCCTTGGCGTTTTTTATTATTAGAAATGTTTACTAAGTTACAATAAAATCCAATTAAATATTTAACAATAAACATATTTATCGAATAGGCATCACTTTGGGTCAATTAGGTACGGAAATATACTAATTCAAAGTTTAGCTGCCAGGGGAATGAGCAAAAATGAAAGGGCGAATGGTAAAAAGTACAAGGGAATGAGAAAAATGACTAGGGGAATGATAACAATTATTTGGGAATGATATAACTGAGAAGGGAATGATTAAAGTAGTGCTTTGGTAGTTAATTAAATCGATTGTTGAATAAATCAGTCGACCATTATGTTTTGCGTTATATGATAAAATATTATAATTTCCAAAAAAACTTCTGAGTACTATCATTAGTATCATTACCCTGTTCAGAAAATCGGGGGAATGAGAGCCAGGGGAGTAAGAAAATGTATGTTTCTTGTCGATTATGCCGAAACTGTTGTTAATATAAGAGTCAACAATCAACATGTGCACTCATTCATGTGTTATTCTTTACACTAAACATTGTATGCACATTGCAGGAAATAGATTTTATATGAAAGTACAGGGTTATGATAGTCATAGTGAACCAAAGTCAGGGGAATGATATATCAACCTTCATTGCTCAGAGCCCCACCGACGAGACGCGTTCTCTCTCCGCGGCGTTGGTAGCGCTACTGACGAGGGTGAGGCACGACAGAGATTACGCGTCGCAAGACGTTGCAGTAGGGTTGTGCGCGTTGTTTAGTCAGGCATCAGGGGAATGATAGCTTAGCTCTGGACAAACCTTTAATATGTATTACTATAAAACTACGATAAATAGGGGAACCACATTTTTATTTTTTAATATCTAACTTATATTCTAACGATTTAACTCGATACAATATTTGATTTCAATCCATAACTAGTTCTTTTCAGAGTAGATTGTTCACAAAATGGCTGATGGACGCGCCAGGGAATGATGTTTTAGGTGTTTGTCATTTTTTATGGCTAATTCAACTTACCTTACACAAAACGTAAATCGTGCCCCAATTAGATTAAGTGTTGATCTACACAAAAAAATCTCGGGTACTTTTTCCCTCTGGACGCCGAAAATTGACCCTCTCAAGAATGACCCCACTGACTGTAACTAATATTTTTTGGAATATTTTTTTAACGGTGTCAGTATGTCAACACGGATTCCTTACAGCGCGCCTCCATTTCAGTGGGTTACTTATTGGCACGGGATGCGTGGGAACGGGTCGGTACAAAGACCGGACTGCCTCTACACCGCCTCGATATACCACTGCAAGTAGGTAAGGAAATCTGGGCATCAAGGCCTCCACACTCCGCGGCGCGTGTCGGGCGCCATTGAAGCGGTATATTCACATCGCAGGCGAGCGTCGTTCTATCACACAGTACAGCCGCCGCGGCAGCAACGCGTGTCCAGCGCAGCAGAAACGCGGGCCCGCGCTACTGTGTGATAGAGATATTAAATACGTTGGAAGTGAGTAGTGAGAGAGATATCAATCGCCCGACCCGCGCCGAGTCCGACCCGCGGCCGAGTTGTAACTTAGCGCCCCGGCGGGCCCGCGTTCGATGTGTGTTTGAAGTGTATTTTCAATGTTTTACAACTTGCGCGAGCCCGCGCCCGGCCCGCTACCGCAACCGGTGTGTGGAGGCATTTAACTCTCGGTTAAATAAACATATCTTAATAAATAAATATATTTGGGGACAATCGTGGGACAATCTTACACAAATCGGCCTAGTCCCAAACTAAGCAAAGCTTGTACTATGGGTGCTAGACGACGATATACATACTCATAGTTATATAGAAAAATTAATACTAAAATACATAGAAAAATCCATGACTCACGAACATGCTCATCACACAAATAAATGCCCTTACCGGGATTTGACCCTGGGACACCTGGCTTCGTTTGCTGGGTCACTACCAACTAGGCTACAGAGGTCGTGGGGTTAAAAAATACCGCATAAAGATTCCACCGCACCAAATCAGTAAGTGGCCTAAAATACAATTGTATGGCCTACCTCATACGCGTGTATTTGAAACACCGAAAAATCTTTTCCAATTTTGTCTACCGCTCGCGTCACCCGCATTCTCTCGGATGATCACGACTGATCGTATCACTATCTGATCGACACGACGAACAACGAAACGCTGACACTTGGAATTATCCACCGATTTGAATACAATGCTGATTGAATTTGTTTTCGATTTGCTGTCTGTGTTAATTCGTTAGGGGTTGTTTGATGAATTAAATATGAGTTTGATTATTGAAGTTGACTTGATTATTACATGCTGGCCACGTGTGTGATTGTTGCTCTGTAAATATTATTCTATCATCAGAAGTATGTTGTTTGTTTGTTATCCAAGTTTAAGGTTCGCTTTGACGAAAGCTAATTGTTCTAGTTAGCTGTCGTACAAATTATTACTCGTACTTATATTATTTATTATTTTAAATATTTAGGCATATTTTTACATTACTGAAAGTTACTTTTATAGCGCGGTGTTCCAATGCGAACAAGGAAACGAATCCGTCGGTATCCAGAGTCGATCAACAAATCATAGAAAATCTCCGCTCAAATATAAACCCTCTATAAGTCAGTCCGAATCAACAGGAGCTTGTCTCGGATACATCCGCAGGAATAATCCTCGACCAACAGAGGAATCAGAAAGCATCCATTTTGGACAAGTTGGTGTAGCAGAAATACATATACAATACCAGCATTATGCAGCAATTAATGTTAAAAATGGGGTAGCGCATTGTTACTAACAATTCTCAATGTAACTTGAGACGTTGGTGCCGTTTCAGAAGTTGTAATAACTTCGCGGTAGATGTCGCTACGAGCCTCCCTAAGGTGTAAATACAATAGTGGAAGAGATTGAAGGATTCGTCGCCATTAGCGGACCCACGGTAGCTCAATTGGGAGAGCGATGGACGGATTCCAGAGGTTGTGGGTTCAAATCCCGCTCGTGGCGAATAATTTTTCAATTTTCCACTATGATCGAAATTTGGAATTTCGTTAGCGGACGTTTCTGCTTCATAAACATTTAATGTTAATAATTTGCTAATAGAAAATCTGGAAAAGAATTGGAGGTTAAGTACGTTAAGCAACGATTGTACGGCTGTCTAACATTTGCCATAATACAGTCATTATACTCGTAATAAAATACGGTTTGTATACACTATTGTTTTAGTTTTCTCTTTTTCCGCCCATGCCTGCTAAATCCTGTATCGTCGCGATGCATCTTAGCAATCATTTCGCTGTTCGATATCGATGCACGCATCTTTATGCGTACGTAAGTACTACGTACTTATGTGTATAGTAAGTACTTATGTGATAAACATAGCAAAGTTCTTAACGTATTGAATTAGAAGACTTCTACATCCCCTGCATCAACTATTAATCTCATCTCTAAAGCATATTAATATAAGTACAATTTGTGCAATTACCGCTAACTTACATACTAGTTTTCCCGCTGTTTTGAGCCTATTGTGTGTCCCACTGCTACATAAAGGCCTCTCCCCGTGATCTCCTTACGTTCCTACTAGGTACCTCTTCCACCCAATTGCTGAAGAATACATCCAGGTCATCCCGCCATCTCCGTCTAGGTCGGCCCCGTCTGACTTAACAGCCGAAAAACCACTAGATCCTCGAGCAAAGTTGTTGTAAAAAACCGGCCGAACAAACCTGTCCTAATACTCTCATAGTCTACTCAATAGTCAGATTTCAGGACCTATCTAAGCGTAGTAACGTTCTTAAACGCGGTAATGCCGAGATCCAACGTCTCTGATGGGATCAATTTGTACTGCTTCGACCAAATCCTCGGTGCCCGGTTGCAAACAAATTACAACTTTACAAACAACACTTTAAGTTTAATTTACCTCATCGACATCACAAAAGCTAGTGTCGACGACGGCTTGTATAAGGTGATCTTTGATATGTCTCGATTGAATTCTTTTGTCGTCTGCGTTTGCAAGCAATTGTAGGGGGTAGGTAGGTCTGGTTTTATTGGCGGTTGTGCAACTAGTAATTGTGTGTAATTTGTGTGCATGAGATGCGGCTTCGTTAGAGGGCGCTGCAGCCGGGATGCTGGCAGTGTTAAGTGCCAGCGACGGTGTCGGTAAACAATGTAATTTGCTTTGATGGTCTTTGGAATTGACAAAGTTTTGAGAGGGTTGCGCGCAGATTTATTATGTGGATTGCCGTTGATGTAGTAAAATACATTTGGATGTAGCTAATAGTGAGAATTAGTACGGTTTAAAGGGAACTGTTGCGTGAAAAGTCAAAGTTGCAAAGTTGCATAAAAATACAGAAAGGGACGCATATCTACCAACTATTGTACTTTACAAATTGCAAGATAGTTTAGTAAATATTTTTTTACGATTGATGCATCGAGATTCTTATCACTAGACATTTAAATTTCGTAGAATTTTCGGTGCAGCATGGTTGTGAAGGAATACCAAGAAGTAAAGATGAGGGCCCAAGATAGATTGGAATGGCGAATGCAGCAACGTAAAAGGACCAGGCCCTCTATTGATGAAGATGATTGTTATGTTAAGGGAGTTGGTATAGAAAATATGTTTTATTTAACTAAAGAGTGAACGGTATTAACGATAACCAAGCATTACGATTAAAATTACTTATACCAATTCCTTTAACAATTCTACGTTGCAACGAAAATGTAAGATGTCTGTTTATTACATTTCATGTGTCCAGCTACACTATCTTAAAGCAGAACATATTGTCTTTGTCTGAATAAAGTAGGTATTTAAATCCCTATTGTTTATTTTAGGTAAAAAAAACCCCTGTTACTGTACTACGTGCAATTACATAAGTCCAGGTAGATTACGTGCCTAATGACACAACTACCTCTAATATTACAATAATTGTTCGTAGCATGATTTTAATCAAAAGCTAATATGGCTCTCAGTTTGCAGTAGATTTTATTGGACTGTGTCCCGTGGAGCCATCACACGTTAATTGCGCTCCATTCCACCGCCGACGGCAAATATTCCGAACAAACTACGACTGCTCATTGTGCCATAAACCGAATCAATACGAATTCACACCAAATTATACTGGGAATTAGATACAATATATTGAAACTGGAATGCGCTTCAATTCGTCGCTTGTAATTTTACACTTAAAATGTACGATTATGTTTTTCGGGCCATGTTTACTGCTAATCAGATAAACACATTTGAGAATCGATTAGAATCGGTTGTAGTGTTGGACATGCATGATGTTATATGAGGTCCATATTGGCAGCCATAAAATTCGTGATCCTATTTTTTTTTGTACTAACGTATTGTAGTCATAATCATTACTAGTCCTAATATTTTTCGTCCTACCTTTTTTGTTCCTAAATTTCCGTAACTATCATTAGAAGTCATAATGATCAGTTGTCCTAAAATTTTTCTTCCTAATTTCATTACTAAGAACTTGCTGGAATTCATAATTTTGTTTATCATAACAATTTTCTTCATAACGGACATGCATCATAATTTTGTTAGTCCTAATATAATAACTAAGAACATACTTCAACTCCTAATTTTGTTTTTCCTAATGAATAAACGCTTTCGCTAAGTAAATAAAAAAAATCGGTTCTGGCGCTTCGCCGGCCGCTGCCGCGGCACGCTTCCTTCGATCGCTCGGCTCGCGCGCGTAGGGTCGCGGTACAACTAACACTCCTCCTCGCTTCGCTCGTCGTCGTACCTACACGAACCTGCCTTGGGCTACGTCCGCACAGACAGGCGGCTTGCTTAGCGTCTAGCTAAAGTCTTGTGACCTCGTCTTGTACCTTACGATAAAAAACCACACGTTTATTTACTTCGATAATGCCAAGTAACATTTATGATGAGAAATATTATGAAGAACAAATTTAGGATTAAAAAATGTATGACTATTGTCATTATGAATTTAAATAAAACGGACAAGTGAGTGTTATGATGGAAAAAATTATGAAAATCAATATTAGGATTAGAGATGATTATTGTCATTATGACCTCGAGTAGTTATGAGTTACGATCGTTAGGAATAAGAATTATTAGAAGTAACGATTATTATGGCGTAAAATTTTATGAAGAACATTTTCGGACTTCCAATAATAGGACTTAAAAAATAGGTGAAACAAAGCGCCCCCTGTTATATGTATATCAAAGAACGCAAGTAGAGTCGTGAGACAAAATAATATAGCATACCAATTACAAAGTGATTCACTTTATAATTTTAATAAAGATAAGTAAGACCATCAAACCCAGCCTGTTGTCACCACTGGTGACATCTGGGACATTTTCCTCACTACTATAACTTAGTGTTAACACAGAGTAACTCTCGATAACGAATGAAATGAATCCGTAAAGAGTGATAGTGAGTATATGCGCGTCGCGTCGGCGTTCACACAATGCGGCGTATCGGCGGTTTACTCTAGTTGGCGGCTTATCGATGTAATCCGCGGTTCCAATTAACGACTCTCATTTTGCTGCGACAATTTGTAGCTATTGGAATCGGACAATGAAACTACTGAAATAAATGACGACAAGCCGCCATATTTTTCGCCAAACGATTGTTTTATTATTTTTTACCAATTTGCCTAGTTAGTGAAACTGATGGTCCGGGGTTCAGTGGTCTGATGAGCACGAGTATTATAGAGTATTCTGAGTCTCAGACGTTGTCTATATACCGCAGGTTAGAGATTTGAACAAATCTTTAAGGGATATAACCAAATCACGCAGGATGTTAAAATGGCGAATCCATTTTATCATTTGCCTAGAAAAAAACAGTCATTTGAACAAATCCCTGAAGCTGTTTAGTGAAATGATGAAAGGTAACTACTACTTTTCTTATTTCACCAGATTTGTTAAGTGATTTGATTAAAATCCCTGAAACACGTCAGTGATTTGACAAAACAAACTCGCAAGGTCAACTCGTTCTATCATTTTAACTCTAAATGAACTCGCTCTTAACTCTTAATTGGCTGTTATTTTTTTGCGATTTCGTGGTCCCATGGGAAAAATTGACCAGTATTATCATCTTATTCGCTTTTAATAATTCCGGATCATACCCCGAAATCACCCACTATATATATTCATTTGTGTCGAGGAGTGGGCGTATCCTGGGTTCTTGGCCATTGATAGAAAACGTTGGTACTATGTTTACAAACTTTACTAAGGACTTCTCTACATCATCATCATCCTCCTAGCGTCATTCTCGGTTGTGTCCTAAAGGAGCCTGGGGTCCGCTTTGACACCTAATCCCAAGATTTGGCATAGGCACTAGTTTTACGAAAGCGACTGCCATCTGACCTTCCAACCACGGGGGAAAACTAGACCTTATTGGGATTAGACCGGTTTCCTCACGATGTTTTCCTTCACCGAAAAGCTAACGGTAAATATTCCGTAGATAAGTTCCGAAAAATCTTTGGTACGAGCCGGGATTCGAACCCACGACCGCCGCTTGACAGCCGCATGCCTGAACCAATAGGCTACCGTAGCTTCGCTAAGGACTTCTCTACATCAAAGTTATAAATTCATGTGAAATACAGTGAACTGGTAATTTCTGTTCTCGTATTCCGTAATACCATTCTCCCTACACGATAAATTCACTATCAAGGAGAGCATACATCTTCTGTCAGGCTTTTCTCTCGATGACTCCGTCCGTTGTTCTGTTTCTAATTCGAATATTACTCGTTATAGCCCTCTGTTGGCGCACGGCGGAACTAATGAGCTCCCGGCTTTGTCCAGACAAATATGTCCTCGGTCGCATGTATTTCAATGATAACATTTGTAGATTGACAGTGGAGCACATTATGACCGAAGTCACGATGAATGTAATAGACGGATCTGAATGAAACTTCTAATCTCCGTGTATATGTAAATGTGTAAATGTGTGTCATCGTCTAGTATCCTCAACACAAGCCTTTGACTACATGCATTTGTGTAAGGGTTGCCCTGTACTTAATATTTACTAATTTATCTAAACAAATTAATTTGAACAGTCAATCTTGTCGTTTTTAGCAAACATATTGAAGTAAAAATAAACACTACAAAAATGAACATGCTGTTTCAAAGCAAAAAGTTGCCTTAGCTCCATAAATTCCCAACCACCAACTCAGGCCAAAGTTCAAGTTGCCAAAATTGCCGCTTGAACAACACCCTTTCGGACAAACTTCACGCCAAAATCAAATTACCTACAACCCTTTACTTTCGACGAACTTCTATTAGCGCCTTTATCTTTAGCAAATGATGGGTGCATTTACAGACTTTCGTCGTTAACTTTCACTGAGGATTTAATAATGTTAATGACCTTGATATTATTACCTTTAAGGTAACTTAAATAGTTGAATTCTGTAAGAGTGTAATTTGTAACAAAATACACATAAAGCTGAACGTTCAGAAATAACATGAATCATCTCATGATGTGTTTGGAGAAAAGTGTTGCCAGGGCGAATATGTACATCATAATCATTATGTTCCGATGGACCGATTTGGTTGGGTACATAACGAAACATCCGGAACATAGAGAAGAAATAAGAGAATTTGCTCTGAAAATACCCACTTTGAAACCCGTAGTAAAATGAAAAGTATGTAGAGCTGCTCTTTTTCAAATAAGCTCATTAAAGGTCTTTGAGTCGGGAGTTCGGACGACTTATTTTCAAACTATGCGACGCAGAAGTTTGCCAAACTCTGCCAAGCCCAGTTATTAGGTTGAAAAGACAAATGGATCATTGTGAGTGGACTTTTCAATGCATTCGTAATCATATAGAACATCTTAATAAATAACGGAACAAAAAACACACTAATGATTCCTACATTAAATCTTACGTAAATGAAGCGGTTCGTTTATAATAAACAAAATTCTTCTTCTTGCTAAACATACTTTGACTCATCTGGTTAATAATGGTAAGTATATTGTATATTATACGATTGTACATTACTAAACTAAATATATCCCCAGCCATATTGACTCAGTTTTAAAATTTTGAAAAAAATACACCGTATCTACGCGTACCTATGGAAAATGCGAGTGTGGTTATACACGCTTTAATTTGTTAATAAATTGATCCATTAAAGCACTATCTTCTGCATTACTTATGATATCTCATTTTAATTTCGACCATTTAGATAAATAAGTAGATACTTAATATTCTTTACAACGTATCAGGGACCATAGAAAGTGATACCTACGTATAACCGTGATAACCCTAATGTTTCGTCATTACCGGGGCCATTTTGAAAAGTGTCAATCAGTGAAATGGTGCGACTCCCACGTACAGGCCCACGGGAAGTGTTCGATTTCTTTATTTTACAATCTCACTAATGTATCCAATGCAAGAGTTAAAAGTATTAATGTACTTAGCTACCAACATCAGTTTGGCGTGCATGTATTTGTTGAAATTACGTGTAATGTTTAATTTGACATAGAATATTGTTTAGTGTCTCTGTCTTTCACCTAGAAGAAGTGTGAATAAACCTATGAACCTTTTTCACACCTGCACTAGCAAAGTTTTTTACATACATACACAATTACACATTACACTACCACCCATTATTATTCAGGCATCAACTAATACTTTCTATTCCAATGATCTCTTGCAATTTAAATGCTTTATTCAGTGCCAAGACATCCCATTCTCTAGTTTTTAATTTATTTCAAATAAAATCACGAATTCAAGAACTTGCGACAGGCATATTCAATACAAATCGCGCGGCATAGGTACTGTCCGATCTCCTTGTTTCCTATATCTGTGCTTAAGTAGATCCGGCTTGCAATGGAATTCTAAAAGGAATACTTATTTTAAAACGGTTTTTGTACATGGATTAAATAACTACGTTTCAAATCTAAATATTTATTATGCCGGAAGGCCTCCAGGGTTCTATTATATGTCAGGCTTTTAAAATGCAATTATAATGGTATCATTGAGTGACAAAAATACATAAGGACATTGAAGCAACAGATACGTGTAAATATCTCACGTTTGCAATGTGTTCTCAAATATATAATCTTATGAGGGATAGTACAGTTACCTGTTCAAATCTCAATACATATTAAAATATCATAGGTTACTCTAACTATAGATCTAAACAAGACGTTAGCATACTAATGTCTACTAAATTTTGAATTAATTATCCGATTCCAAGATTAAAGTGCAGGCTCAGTGTTCTACGAAATCATTGTAATCACGAAGCCGTTAAAATAGTTAATTTACACAATATTCAAGTGATAAATTAACTTATACCACGCAAATACCAAAGAAGTAGGTAATTTGGTATGTATAAGTTATTTACAACTATTAAAGAGCCATTTATCTCGCGGTATTAGCCTGAGAGACGCGTAGGCTAGACTGTTGGAGTATACAGTTATTATTGATATAATATTCAAATTATTATTTGATGGGTACTCATACTGTAAAGCATGCTATTCACGATCACTCACGATCCAGCAAACCGAACAGAACAGCGTTGCGCCAAAATCGGCCCATGGATGTTAAAATTGTAGCGTTTAGATATTGCGACGCCGAGTACAAGTGCTAGGATTATGTGGCGCACCCGCACATGTTGTCAAGTATTATGTCCATCCATGCATCCATTAGGCGCCGACACAAAGTGCGCGGTGCTGCATATAGGTTCTCTGCATCCATCCATCTTAACGAACATGAATAGAGTTGATGATGAACGCCCAGTCATTTAGCCAAATCTTGGGGGTTAGGTGTCAAAGCGGACCGCGGGCTCCTTTAGGGGCATTACCGGGAATAACGCTAGGAGGATGATAATGATCAACGTCCAGTCATTCGGTTACTTGACGAAAAAGACTACGACACTAGCGGACCCAAGGAGGCCGGGATACGCTAGTTATGTAGAAGAATATATATTGAAAAGGAAAACTAAACTCGTTTATACTAAAAACCGTTATTAATTTTAGTGAAACAGCACCAATAAGGCATAATTAATAATATTGAAAACTGGGTAATGAATAGAAATAAGGATAAACGGTTTCACATATAAAACACCTGACCAATAAGGCAACCCACAATTTAGTTTTTGTGGAAATTCCCAAGTCTGTGTGTCAAAGAAGTATTTAGTGCAATAATGCCATCCCACTATCAAATCAAAGTATAATATTTAATTGGATTATACTCAAAATCAGAATTTGTCTTATAGCAGTGGACTCAAAACGCACTGCAATTTATACAATCGTTATTAAAGACAAGGCAAACCCAATATATTGTTTTTAACCATAATCTTAATCTAACTGTTTTTAAACTGATATACTCATAAAATAAAACACTTCCCTTTAACATTTATAAGTATCATGAACAGAAATTAAGACGCATAATGAAGACATAAAAACAAAATAAAAGTTAGTCGTGTGAAGGAACTGAATGCGAGTGGTAATGACTACGTTAGTATAAAGGACCTTAATATTCAAATGTTATAACCATTTTCATAAAAGCAAAGAAAATCAATACATAATATCCACGCAATAAAGTTTAAAATGATGTAACTAAATTTTTTATCAAACTTTTACAATAAAATATTCGATTATGTTAATCGACGAAACATAGCGTCTTGTTGTCGGTGTAATGATTGGTAATAATGATTATGTTTATTTATTGTCATTACTAAGCTTTTGCTTTTTAATTCGCTGCGTAGGTTTTGATTAATGTTCAATCAATGAGTAGCCCAACATGTTAGGAGAAAGCTCTAAAACTGGCTACATATGATATGATTTAGATAGTGACAGTCCAAATCGTGTTTACAAGTAATCCTAAATAGAAAAATGCAGATTTTACAAAAAGTGCATAAAACGCACCATTTTACACGAGAAGTTTATCAAAGTCGAGTGTAAAATGGGTTTTATGTACTAACTGTACACTCTACTTTTCACTTCAATTGCGAGGAAATGAAACAGCAACATGTAAATATTGTAAATGCTAATTTAATTAAAATTGAAAGTTACAATGGAGCAATGTTAAATATTTTAATTAATCGTTTTGCCAGGCATATTTAATGTTGTATTGAATTGTATTTGTGATATTTCGTCGAAAGACGTTTTCCGCGTGCCGCTCCATTAAAGTGTTAGGTGCAAGTGTGATTTCTTCCTCGCTTGACGACATTATTTATCGTTAATTGTAAATCAATTTCAAGTTGTAACACAAATATTACAATAAAAATAAATTTGGTGCCCGCCATTTTTTTTTCTTTTTTTATTGGGTAAGTGACACCTGACTCGGGTCGTTAGGTACATATACTGCACAGTTATAATAAAATGTTTTTTTTTTATATCTATGATAAGATAAGTTATTGTTATGGGTTACCTATCTGAATCACTAAATTTTTTTGTCCTATTTTCATTTCGGCATTTACTATTCGACAAACTTCGTTTGCCTTTTTAGGGTTCCGTACCCGTAAAAAGGTACTAAAGGAACCCTTATGGTGCGACTCCGTCCGTCTGTCTGTCTGTCACAAAGAGAAATATCTCACGAACTACTTAAGGTATCAATTTGAAATTTGGAATGGTTTTAAATGAGTCATCCACGTGCATGAAAAATGAATTTTTTATGTATATATTTTAATTTTCCATGAAATCTTAGGAATATGAGGAGGGGGCAAAAAAAAATTCAACTATTGGGTCAAGTGGGGTATCATTTGAAAGGGCTTGAGTTGCACATTTTGAAACAGTTTTTCTTTTTTTTTCTACACGGGGAAAATTTTGATCTATGAAGGAAAATGTAAAAAAGATACCATTCTCCCCCCCCCCCCCTTATCTCCGAAGTTATTCAAGCGAAAAATTTGAATTAATTACTTGTGATTAAGATAAACATAAATATTACGGGAAATGTTGTTTTTTCTGTATCTAGCATATTATTTGTTTTATTTACAAAAATCATTTCCTAGTTAAGTTTGCAATTTAATCAACTTTATAAGTAGTTTTTTGCTTTGAAATTCCTATAAGACTGCAATAGAAATACCCTAATTTCAAATTAAAAATAATAATCGAGATCGGTACACGTGATAAACAATAATCGCTAAAACACCAACATACATACTAAGCTGATTGCCCTTGCACGTTAGTACCAAATGGGGCCGATAGACGGCGCTGACCCCATTTGCGTTGTTAAGACTTTTCTAGAATGAATGGAGTTGGGACGGGTATATTTCAATAGCAGGTCAAAAAAAATCGCGATTCAATTGTCTTGGTATTTTGAGGGTGTTGGTGTAAAAGTTACTCGTTGTTTGATATTGAATGCTGTTGTGTTGGGTTAAAATAAATAAATAATTTAACAAATATTGGGACATTTACCTTTACCTTGAGTTAATTGCTAGTTTGTACGGAACCCTCGGTGCGCGAGTCGGACTCGCACTTGAACGGTTTTTTTTTCGTTTGTCCGACACTTTAGTTCACGACGTTTACGGCTGGTCATTTTATGGTTTAGCTTTTTGTAATTGTTTGACAAATCAATGATTCCCAATTATTGGTATACCCGCAATATCGTTATACCGATGTAACGATTCCGTTGCCGTTACGAAGCCCATTTGATAAAATACGAACAGGTATTTTATTAAATCGGCTTCTAATATATTTGACTCTATGTTATTGTTTATACGGAGCATACATATGTTACTAATTTATATGTCTGTTTATGAAAATGGATGTTACCTTGCATTTTCAATATTTAAAAACATTATCAAAAAGTTTGAAATGAAACCAAGGTATTCCACCCAAAGCTGTATTTATGGTAAATAATTTATTCTATTTTTACTTATATGTGTGTTCTTTAAATACATCGATACTAAATAATTACAACATTTGTTTATCAAGTTATTTCTTTCGACCTGACCCTTACTTATATAGTACGTAATGTAATAGGTAGTAAAAAAGTGTTCGGTTCTGGCGCTTCGCCGGCCGCTGCCGCGGCACGCTCGCTACGCTTGCTCAGCTCGCGCGCTGTAAGGTCGCAGTTCACCTAACACTCCTCCTCGCTTCGCTCGTCGTCATACCTACACCAACCTGCCTTAGATTCTCTGTAAAACTACTTTGAATTTCACTCAAAATGAACATTTGGCTAAACGTATGAAAGGCGGAAAGTAATGATGGATAAGTAAGCAATTGGCTGGGAAACAAAAGTTGTAACAAGCCAAAGCTAAAATGACTGTAGCGGTAAAAGTTTTTCGGACAACTGAAACATCTGGATAACATCAAATGGTTATCGAAAAAAGTAATGAATTGTATATTCGGAGAACTCATAAAAATGCGAAAAGTTTTCGGACAAACGATATTCGGTCAATAAATTTTAGTGAATGCGATAGGTTACCCTTGTTATGATTTAAATATATTGATTTACTAATATAAAAAGCATATTTAATAAAATAATAAATAGGACGAAATAAAAACTATGAGTTTACTTCATGAAGTTTTATTGTGTACTTTGAATGTTGGTATTCTTTCCTTGGTCTAAGAATACTAACGAAACGTAATAAAATAAAGAGTTTATTCTATGAAGTTCAAGTTGTTCGTGTGGCTGTTGGACCGATTGCCTTGGTCTTCATTTTACTTTAGGCGCTAAAACATAAAAAGCGACAGTGACTTTCATCCGAGTTAAAATACCGGTTTATATTCGTTTTAAGTTATGTGGCACTATCGTTTTTCATATAGCTTTTTGTACAATGCTAATGTATGATCAGATACCGAAGCTACAGAAAACCTTTTCTCAAAGTAATTTAAATAGCACAAGTAAATATTATAGCTACTTAACGTTTTCTTTGATGATTGTGAAGCATTGGCAAGGTACTTCGAGAAGGCATCACACTTTTCCCCTCTAAAAGTTTCCTAAATGTCGAAGGAAGCCGATATTCACATGTTTGTGAATGTTTTTATGCCAAAAAGCTCCGTAAACAAGCTTTCGTGCTCTTATGGAAAAGGATGGGATTTCCTTTAGAGGCTTGCAAATTTTGTTACAATACGAGTGTGAGTTATTTTTAACATCTCAAATATTTCAGGAGGAAATATCTCGAGGGAAACCATTTTGTGACTGTAGGTAAGCAGATGTAGCATTATAGTCACAATATAAGTTAAAGTAGTTCAACTGATCTGGGCATATAAAAAAAGTTTATACACGAACGAATATTGTGCAAATTGTTATTTTATACTATAAGTGCGGAAAGTAGTAGGTGATTTCCAACGAGTGTGATTTTTATACATGACCGAGTGAAGCGAGCGAATGTATAATTCGACATGAGTCAGGAATCATCTTATCATATTATACAACGTTTTACTATGCCTAGTGCGAAGAAATAAATAGTAGATTGTTAACCAAGGGCTGAAAGGCACCCATTTCCGACGAGATATTTTGGCGCTCGAACGAAGTGAGAGCGCCAATGGTTCGAGTCAGAAATGGGTGGCTTTCACCCGAGTTAAACACTCTACTTTTCATATCGAATACGAGGAAAGTGAAAAAAACACAGACGGAAAATTAAACAATATTATGTGTGTTCAAAGTATACGATTCAAAAACGGCAGCCGCCATCATCGTGACGTCATCCGAGCCGACAGAATAGTCCCATCTCACCTGTCCTAAAGAAAGAGGCAAATATGTCTCGCTCGCGCTTTTGGTTATATGGTGTAATTCGGTCACGTGACTTACAGATAATACAACTACGATTTTGATTTTGAAAATAAAAATATTGAACACGTTTTTATAACCAAATAGTATTTATTATATTCGTATTTCCTAAGTCAAAACTATATGAATATACTTTCATAATTTAATTGTGATGGACGAAAATAGCCTATTCAAATATTTTTATACTATTTATTATTTAGTTGAAGAGGTGGCTGTATGCGTTTCTGCCTTAGCTCACGTGCACACCTTTGAGTTAAAAATAAGCATTGTGGGTGCTGTATTCCATTTATCAGCACCTCATAGACCCTAGTGGATATTTCAGCTAAAATAAAAGTAATGAATTTACAACATAAACTTAGTTTATATTAATTAAAATAAATTCTATAAACTAGTACCTACGTATAAAAGTATTTCCCTTTGTCAGTGTTGGGCTAAGTATTGATATTTTTTAGAATAAGTTACCGGAAAATGTTTATAAGGCGAGGACTAACTGGAATACACTAATTAGAACAACAACGACCCACTTTCAGAACATGAGATATGAAAATAATATTAAAAGGTCAGTTTAAAAAAGATAGGTTAACATTAAATTTACCTGGGTTGTCAGTACTTATTTTCTGCGTTTAACAACTTCTCCACATCTTCTCTACTTTTTTTGAAGCTTTTTCACTTAACACAATTGGTTTGTGGTTATTTTTTAGTAGGTACCTCATTATGTTCCACAATAACACGTAAACTGGCACTGCTCACCGAAATAATAAAAAAAGTTTCAATAGCTTACGAGTTACGAAACAAAGTTCAATCTCCATGCACACTCTTTTTAGCGCTTATAAATTGATTGTTATATTTTTTTACGGCTTATTAGTGCAGATATTAGCATTGAAAAGTCGGTATGGGAACAATTACGTCCTACGACTTATTTTTTTTAATTTTAGTGTTACACTGCTTCAATCGATTGGAGTCTGTCAATTTAGAAATAAATCGGTATGAATCATAATTGTGAATAGGAAAATAACAATGTATTATTTGATTACTGTCACGATTCTACGAAATAAAATCACATCGATCCACGAATCGATCGAAACCGACATATTTGATTGTGCATAATGTTCCGTTTGAAAATATGGCATTGATTTCTGCACGGCTATCATGAGACGGCGCGCGAGCTATCTCGATTTTTGTCGCACTATCCGTCTCTCTCTTATTAAAACACATAGAACAAGAGGCATAGTGCGAGAAAAATCCGAGAGTATATCGTGGCCGTCTCATGATAGATGAGATTTGCAGCTTGTTTTTATTGAACAACTATTATTTTGGTAATTTTTGGTCGGACGGGTTAAACAGGCTCTTTTGATTTCACTTGTTTGTGAACTTACTGAGGAACATATCTAATTAATGTAGATCCAAACACATTCTTAAGAATCACATATAAAGAATTTGCATTCGTAACACCTTTACGGGACACTTTTGTTTGCAGACGACTGTGTATAGGCTCTCTATTTGATTCCCTAAATAAAATTATTACTTACACAGTAATCAATCGATTCCTTTCGTAATCGGATATTATGACAGTCGATTTACTCTAGCCACATCACTCTTTACGTCATATTGGAACTGTCAAAAGACCAGTCCCAAATTTCGTAGACTGTAAGACTGTAACCTGTTATTGTGTACAATAAAATGCTTACATACATACATGTTTATTATTGATACGAATGATACGTCACTTTTATCGAAATTTTGAACTTCACACAGAAGAACTCCAAAGTAAACACCAATGGCGGGCTTTTTTTCGTTTTAAATACATGCGTGCTCAACATAATATGTTCTACTGCACATGTGCAAATAGCCGCCATATCGTATCGTATTTATGTACCTCTTACATGAAAGAAAAAGTGTACCTAGTCAAACTTTTGCACGAGTTAAAAATAAAAAAAACTAGTGCGGAATACAAACAAGAAATACTCTTTTCGAGCGCATGCATTTCAAAACGAAATATATAGTAGGGGTCTATATTGGAATCCATAACGTTTTTTGTCCTATTTTTGTATTCCATGCCGCTTTCTGGCATACCAGTTTCTGCTATAACCATAATTTGTCTTAATGTTGTCAAGCCCTATTAAAGATTCGCCTAATACATTTTGGACGAAGTTTGACTGTCCTACTGTTATATTCCCTAATATAATTTGTCATAATAATTTCTTATTCTAACACTCCGTTGTCCTAACTTAACTATCCTGCGTATGGATCACATCACACACACATCATCAGCCTATATACGTCCCACTGCTGGGCACAGGCCTCCTCTCATGTATGAGAGGGAATGCGTATGGATAGTGTGGATGTAATTAAATTAAAAAATGATCGGTTCTGGCGCTTAACGTATTTTACATTGTAATAACCATAAACTTTAAAGTCGTGAATGTTAGGCTACTCGATATTATGTCGAACAATTTTTGTACTCTTAATCATTACGGGACCAATAATAGGACTAACATGTTTTGACTATAGAACGATATGACAACGTCCAATTGGGCAAAACTGTTATGACTAGTGTTCGGAGTTTCTGTGGCAAATTTCACAGAGGTAAATGGAGTCGCCTATTTTTTTGATTGAACGAATAACGATTAAATGATTAATTATGCATAATACTCCTTATAAATTATCTTGCGAGCATTACCTACTTATACCACAATAACACAGGACTACTAATAACACAAGTATGTAGATAAACATTGTTTAATAAATTTATTTATTTTACATATAACACACGTACAGACATGTCACCTAAACAGTCGGGACGAGTACCTACCTAATTTATGTCATACTAAGTACTTCAGGTAAATGAATAATTTATTTATTCACATCTTGAAAATTTAATCATAAAAACGACTCCATTATCCACTGTGTCCAAAGAAACTCCGAACACTAGTTATGACAAGTGACTTTAGGACAAACGTTAGTAGGGATAGAGAGGGTCACCCATAAATTATTTTCGGCCTATTCATACACTTTTATATAAATGAACCAAACAGAGCATTCAATTATTCGCAATTCTTTACACGTTTCCTTTACACGTCGTTCACCGAATGATTTGTGAATAAATTCCGCTTAAAAATCGCGTTTGAACGAATGAAAAGAACGGATCTGTCGTTATAAATTGTCCCAGTCGGTGAAAGATCATAAAATTGATTTAGGTGGGCATTGGGTTTGAATGGCTTGCTGCCCAAGAATTAAGGAAGGAAATATCGTATCTTACGGCTGTGACCTCTGAAAATGAACACCATACATTTTGTGATTAACTAATGATCTCATCATCATCTAAGTCGTATTGTTAGTTACCAAGGTATATCTAATACAAGGGGCTTCCAACAGTTCCGAATTCAGGTTATGGTGGAATTAAAGGTTATTACTATGAGTCACAACGTCACTAATACAGGGTGTAATTTCATTGGTGAAACAAATTAGCAAAATGTGTATCTATCCATGATTCTGAACAACTTTTACTATCGGACCAACTTTGTGTTAATGCCAAAAAATCCGAATTATTTTATTAACTTTGCTCAGTTTCAGACTGACGAAAATGTTATGTACAAGTGTTTTTTTGTTTAACACAAAGTTGGTCCCAAAGTAAAAGTTGTTCAGAATCATAGATTTCACATTTTGCTATTTTGTATCACGAATTAAATTACACCCCATATCATCGTTGATACTTAATGTGTAGGGTTCGTACACAAAAACATTTCATTTCAATGATTAGTAATTCCTGAACGTTATTAATTTTGAAGGAGTAAAGGTGAAATGGCCTATCTGGAATAGCGCTACCGGGAAGTATACTACGTACGCCTTTTACATGTCTGCAGCCATAATAACAACACTCTCGCTGTATAGTTATGTAGTTTATTGTTTCCCGTATACATATATCCTATGTTGTGAGGTGAGTTGAGGTGTGCATTTGTCTCAAAAGAAGAATTGGCAACCCACTTATGATTCTTCTGAACCGCAAGCCTCCATAGGTTATGGTGTTTGATTACCATCAGGTAGGCTTTATGTTGCTTTGCCATCGCACCGTCATGGTGCAAATAACCCACCCCGGTTTAATACAAATTAAAATCGAACTTTGATTATTTTTAACCAAGTAAAGTAATTTAAAAAATAGGGCAATTCCCATTCCCTTGGGGCAAACGAGCCAAGGGTGAAATCACTTTGAAGTTTAAACGTAAAACTTGAGGTGCTTGAGCATGGATAAATATATTAAATATCATTAGTAGGTATTACATTATTACCTCTTCAATATAAAATTGTTCTATTATATAGATAAACCTACTCAACATTTTCAGGGACCCCGTCAGAATATCCATAAATCATTTGCTGGCAACGGGTGAGAGCCAGCGGTTGACGTTTTTCGACCCATTATCAAATCCTTGGGATCACGGCACAATGGAATCAACAACCCTATCCTGTGTTTCATACAATCACGTAAGGATGAAAAAGAAAAAACCGGTCAAGTGAGAGTCGTACCATTATTTATAAAAACGGAAAAAAAACACGTTTGTTGTATCGAAGCTCCCCTTAAATATTTATTTTATTTTGTTTTTAGTATTTGTTGTTATAGCGGCAACAAAAATACATCATTCGTGAAAATTTCAACTGTCTAAGCTATCGCGGTTTTGTGTGATACAGCCTGGTGACCGACGGACGGATGGATGGACAAACAGCAGCAAAGTCTTAGTAATGGGTCCCGTTTTAACCCTTTGGGTACGGAACACTAAAAAGGAAAGTTGTGAACATAAAACAGTTTTCAGCTGTGATAAATCTTAATGGGTATTAGTGAGTAAACCACACAAACTAGCGCAACCATGTTGTTACGATATATTTGAGGAGATACACATGAAGATATTGATAACTAAACTGGCCCTGACGGCGGTGATCAGCCCGCAACGCGGGATCTCGTTCGTATAGTGCGCAGACTGACTGGCTCTACTAAGTACTAATCCCTGTAAAATTTGTCAACTTACGTAAATATCTGAAAATGAATGTTAAGAAAGAAGTGAATCGTTTAAATGTAAATTTTATATACCTATCGAGAGAGGTCAGCTGATAGCGTTACTTTTGAACAAGCTTTAGAACAGATCAACTGTAAATTTTCCTTACAAAAATAATAATTTAGTGAACTACTACTACGCTTTGTGATTGTGACATCAACCTGCTGCAGCTTATACCCTAAACTTTCTAGATGAAGTACTTAACTAATACTTTTGTGCAAAACAATTACAAGAAAAAGTTTAATATCGCAATGTGCCTGTCTCAGTCGTAATATCAAAATTCTCAATTGATCACTGATGTGAAACAGTTTTATAAAATAATATGTAATTATTACTTGTATTTGAAATCTGGTCTGCAAATGGTTGCGATTTAAATTACGAGCTTAGATCTGTGAGTAAATTAATCGTCTAACAAACCTCAAGCTACGTTAAATACGAACTGAACATAATATTCTATCCACTCACGTATATGCAGAGATTACTAAAGCTACCAGAAGCTACACTACAAGTAAAAGAAAATGATTAGTATAATACAAAAATTATAACAAATACAAATTTTAAAAGCACCTTAATCCAGTTTATTACACTAACCGGTAACCGGTAACCGGTTTTCCCACCGCCGGCGAGTAGCGAGTAGGTATTCTCATAGTAATTATTACTCGCTTTTACTCGCGCGAGTAAGAATTACTTAGCTGTTGCCTCAATCAAAGACTCAGAGTTACTCAGAGATAGATACTTGCAAAATCTTACGACATTGGGCTATAAAAAAAGGTGTTACATAATTCATTTTATATCTATTCTTACTACTGCTAAATTGGGGGTCGTAACTTACTACACCAGGAAAATATTTAATCGCACTTTGTTCGAATTTTCGTTTATTATTAACATAGTAGATATAATTCACATAATGAATATGTTTTTAAATTGCACATAAACATACTGACTTAAATGTGCCGTTTCTGTAACATTCGTTACGCTGGTAATGTGTACCAAAGCGACCGCACAACCGCGATTCTCGCGTTTCTCCTGTCGAATTAATATCAGATGCTATGCGATTAATGCGATTCATAACCGATCTGACTTCCCTCAACACTATAGGATGTCTTGACAATTCATAATAACGACGCGTAATCTTGGTCTAGTTCATATTTTGTTTCAAGACATCGTACCCTGTCATCTTGATACTTACAGTGGATTTTTTGAGAACTGCATCTGATGCCAGTGCCATGTTTGTTAAAAGATTTCTTTAGGAACACTTCAGAAAATGGTAAACATAACATTTTTATGGCACAATTAGCAGTTGACGTACGAAAGCGTTTATGGTTTTATGAAATATAAAATTATTTTATATTCACCTGCCTAACTGTGCTAATGACGCAACACCGCCTGTTATGTTACTGTGTGTCACCCGTTTTAATTTCATGGAAGCATATGCGAAATTAATATTACAACCCACAATTACCAGGTGATTCTGTCTAATGCCATTTAATTTAACCGCTTGGTTGGCATTAATCAGCCTAATCTTTAGATTAGAGACGCCGCAGGAACGTTGCGGCAAAGCTTGATCTATGACATGTGTGCTACTGTGCTAGTATGTACAGCAGTCAGCGTCAGAGATAAGTATACCCCCTGAGAATAGTGCTCGGACTGGCACAAAACCGTATAATAATTTCGTCTAATGACGTAAGTAGCATGTTGGTCGAGTGGTGACATATGCTACTGAAATCTACTAGAGACACGTGTGTCGCAGGTTCGAATCCTCGGAGTGGGGTAACCTTTTTTTTCTTTTTTTTTTTCCACAAGTTCATTTTTTGGTATATATTATGATGTTTTTATTCATGAATAATTTTGAAATTATGTTTATTCAAAAAAACACAGTTATGTGTTTATAAATATTTTTATTTTGCTATTATTTTAACTTAGCATAAAAACTGAACGCATAAAGTTATGCTGTTATTTACAGAGTGTTTTGAACGGATTTGAGTGCGGCCTAGCTGTTTCTAATGAACCATTTATTTATATTAAAACATTATTTTGTAAAACTTACAGAAATCGATATAACATGGTTACATCTTTTTCATTATTCACATTTCGAACAAAAACTGTAATCTATGCTATTGATTCAAATTACGGTAGGAGAGTAGGTATTTCTAGAAATATTCAAGTGCAGACAGTAGCAAAATTTCATACTACAGCGGTCGGTGCCGACCAAGGTCGCTGGATCGGAGGGACGTGTTGGCGATCGTCTTGGCAGACACTTAAGAATAAGTAGTTATCCTAATCTACGAAGGTATAGGTAAGTTCAAATAGGATTACTGATAATATATTATAAATAAAGCAATGTTTATGCGGGTTTAATAAGCATTGCAATAGGTAAATACAATACTGTACAGTCTATGAACATTATATTTCTAGAAATACGACTTATTATACATATATATAATTAGGTTTTTTTTTTTGTTAAATCGTGAACTTTTTACGTGTGAAAGAGAACCAACATGTTAGACTACGAAGCAGTCTGACAATTTATATCTCTCAATTTCATACTACAGCGGTCGGTGCCGACCAAGGTCGCTGGATCGGAGGGACGTGTTGGCGATCGTCTTGGCAGACACTTAAGAATAAGTAGTTATCCTAATCTACGAAGGTATAGGTAAGTTCAAATAGGATTACTGATAATATATTATAAATAAAGCAATGTTTATGCGGGTTTAATAAGCATTGCAATAGGTAAATACAATACTGTACAGTCTATGAACATTATATTTCTAGAAATACGACTTATTATACATATATATAATTAGGTTTTTTTTTTTGTTAAATCGTGAACTTTTTACGTGTGAAAGAGAACCAACATGTTAGACTACGAAGCAGTCTGACAATTTATATCTCTCGTAAACAAGTATCACATATTTTAACAGACGCGAATGGCCTGACTGAAATCACAGTATAATGGGGTTAGGGCAATTACAGTGACAAATCAATATCGAAGAGGGTGACCGTGATTGTCTATGATTTGTTGGAGCCGGCTTTTCATGTGCCTGACCATGTTCGAACATGCACTACTGCTTCGCATCAACTCCCACGTTCTTTTGACTTCTTGGTCTAATTGCTGCTTTGACTTGACTTCACTAGAGTCCCAATTTAAAACCATTTGACCCCACAAGTTTTCAATTGGATTCAGGTCAGGGCTTTTAGACGGCCAATTAAAAACAGTAATGTAATCCTGTGATGGCAGCCAGTCCTGGACGAGTCGTGATCGGTGGACCGCACTGTTGTCTTGGACCAGGTGAATTTGGCCTTCGGGGTATGCGACTCGCACCGTCGGCAGCATGACATCCCTTAGCACCTCCAAGTAACGCTGGCTATTCATGCGGCCACCGACTTCCACTAGTTCTCCGGGGCCCATGGATGACATCCAGCCCCAATACGCTGTAAATTACAATAAATACACAATTCCAGTATTTTTTTATTCTATGTGTATGAAAACACTAAGTAGAATTATTATATTTTTTAAACAGCTTAACATAGATAAAATTTGCTTACCCAATGTTATTCTTCCACTAGTTCTCAAATCTAACATATTTTTGGGGTTATAACGATCTCCACTTCTTCTCCATAATAACTTTCTGCCATCTTTATCAGATTTAAAACATTTTTCATCTGTAAATATCACTATCTCGTTTTCCCAATCAAAATTAAGGTAACGTTCAGCAAAATTTGTTCTAGCGGTTCGATGGGCATCGGTGAGTGGTATTTTCCTTGCAGGTTTGTAGTTATGGATATTCGCTGCATGCAAATGTCGCCGAACCGTGCTGAGCGAAATCCAAAATGTTTGAGCACTTGACCGAGTGGTAGTAAACGGGGCCTCCGTGTGAATATTTACAATATTACGGTGTCTCTCTGATTCATCGGTGTATACTCCAGGACGTGGGCCGGGGAGATCACACTTTACATCACCCGTCTCCTGATACTTCTTAATCCACTTCTGAACGGTTCTTCTCTAGAAAATAAATATGAACGCTTATAAGGAACAAATATTTTTGAATATTAAAGCTTATAAAGCTTAGATAAGAAGGCTTGAAAAAAAAACGTAGATTAACCAAAAATTACTTACCGTTATATTCATATCACGGGCTATTTTCTTAATACTCTGGTTTTGTTCCCAGAGAACAATTATTTTAGCTTTTAAAAAAGTCGTCAATCGAACCATGATAACACTAATAAAACTCCCAATAAAATAATTAATAAGTGGTGAAGGTTAACGCACACTACACAACACGTATTAAGAGATTTCTAAAAATAATCTTTTAATATGAGCTTACCCTCAAATGCAATTAGTAAAAAGAACTAATAAAACATTCAATTTACGACCCTATTTTAGAGATAGTTGAAGCGTTTTCATTCAGTCCGAGATGCGTTGACCGATCACGTGCAATAATACGATAACAAACAAGGACAAGACTAGTTCCATCTTAAGGCTAGACAAGGATGCATAATAGAGAGAATGCAAATAACAATTAAGTAATTTCGATCAGTAGTCGTAATGTTCGAGTAGCCTAGTGGCACCCTGAGCGGGTATCAGAAATTGCAGTGCCGACGACGCACGTTCGATCCCGTTGAGTTGGTGTCTTTTTGTAAGTTTATGGCCATCTTGGGTATTAGCTGGTTAAGTAGTTCGAATAATTCGAATTTGAAGATATCGGAATACACTCAATGGCTAAAAAATAAAAACAATATTCAAATGGCTGCTAGCTCCGACGGAGTGACGTGATGCAATGTTGCAGTCACGTGACTCGGCCAGTCCAGTTTTACAAGCAAGGGGTATACTTATCTCTGCAGCTTATCTCTGGATCCATTTGGTCACCTAAAACGTTTCTGAATTGGCGTTTGATATTTCTCCGCCAATGTTAGACTAGCACGCTAGAAAGACAAACCTATTCAGATGCAATACGATTAGTCAAATTGTGTTTAAAGTGCGGTCTGGCGTGGACATACCCGAATTATATTTAATAATTGACGTTAATGTCATAATCTTTTTCCTGCTGTTTTCTTTTCAAAAAATAAATTATAGCTATGTTCCATATTGGTTTCATGTGGGTATTCTTAAATGTGCAATAATGAATACCTAATAGATATGCATAGAAATAGAAATAGAAAATCATTTGTACAATAAACACAAAAAAATGAGAACTCGACAAACGAAAGAAATATGACACGTAAGGGTCCCAACTCAGCAAACCAGGCGTGGTAAACTGGCAACTAGACTTGATTTTCTGTTGTAAACATTAAATTATATGTTTACGTTGGAAGTAACTAATATATTATTGCAAATGGTTTTTGGAAAAATGTTACTTGGTTGTAGTTCATACATTCTCAAGTCATTCGCGACATTTAGTCCACGTCTTGACTGTATCTTCAGATTTGGGTATGTACCTAAGTGAGTAAACAGCTTTTTTACAAAAAAAACTCAACATTCGCCTTTGAAAACCAGTAGAAACACGATTAGAAAGGGGGTAGTTTAGAAGTTTTCACATTTGAAGTATCCAGCGGCTTGTAAAGTTGCCCGGTGCAGCTCAGTTCAGAGGTCGGGCTTACGGCCCGCGATACAATTGCGAGTAGCCAGACAACGTTTGGAGAAAGGTACAAGCAACATTCATAATTCTCGCTATGTCATTTTGTTACTGCTAGTTCTAGTTTTATTATTAGTAAGTATAATATTTTTAAGCAAGTACGTTCTTTCCTTTATAGCATTTTTAATATTTCCGTTCTGTAGGGTTCCGTAGTCAACAAGGAACCCTTATAGTTTCGCCATGTCCGTCCGTCTGTCTGTCTGTCTGTCTGTCTGTCTGTCTGTCTGTCTGTCCGTCTTTGGCTTAGCTCAGTAACCCTTACAACTGTATGGGGTTCGTTGGACAGCATGTTCAAAAATATTATGGGTTTTCTATACCTATCGACTCAGTTATGCGTTTGCGAGATAATGGGATGTAAAGCCCTAATTTTTGTTCGAGTCATGTCCCCCCCCCCCTCCTGCCGGCTAAATGGCTACTACTGGGGACGTGAAAAAATTCGTGGCAGTAGTACATATAATGAATTTAAAAGGAAAACTATCATAGTTAAGTAGACATAATAAGTAACGAGTAGTAGACATAACTAGTTAACTGGTAAGAAATGCACTTAATCGACTCAAATATATGTACATTGGTGTGTTATAAAAATAATCATATTTACGATTATTTACGAGGGTAAGCTATAATAAAAACCTCAAAAGCCCCTTTTAAGTCCGCATTCTGTGACAGACGGGCAACTACGGAACCCTACCCTGCGCGTGGCCCGACACGCACTTAGCCGCTTTTTTATTTATTTAACTGTTTGTTCTTATCTTTTATTGTTGGGTTTTGTTTCATCATCGTCATCATAAAAATCGCAGGACCAAATTGGCAAGTCAGTGCTCTAGACAGAGTAAAATGGCAAGCTTTGGAAGAAGCCTTCATCTGAGAGGGGTTCCTGTTGCGCAAAATTATTTAATAATAAAATATTTGTTTGAATAAAACATCAATTTGCCCCTGGAAGCCAGCGCCACATCACGATGTGTTTTGCTGTGACTTTGTGTTGAGTGACCGTTGAGTTATGTTTCCCTACGTCTGAATTCATAGTTTTGTTTTATTTGTGTAATTTTGAAACGTTCAATGAGTGTATCTTTTTTGTTACTTATTTCTGTCGTATTATGAAATATTTATCATGTAATATTTTGTTCAACTGCTGGACTGTCTTTATTAAAATGTATCGCAAGCCCGACATTATCAGAAGATAATTACAAGAAAAATTAACTATCAGGACCTATTTCAAGAAGTGATCAAATAATGAATATGAAAGGTATTAAATCTCTCTGAAGCTCTGAACTCTCTTATGACTTAGTACCCCTAAGCTTTTAACTCAACGGTCAGCGGATTTCCTCTTATAGAAAATTTCCTGTAACTTTTCGCATCAAGAAAACGTTTCCAGCCGTCATAGCCACGACTGGCACTCACCGCTTATCTTCATTCTGCAACAGTCGTAAATTATCTAACGTTATAATACTTATAATATTAGCTTGGTATTTATTATTGATAACTACAGGCTACATAAACACTATCTGGAAGTAATGAGTTGTCATTTTCTTCAATGTCCAATTTCTTTGCAATATCATTGAATTTTAAAGTGGCAATATTTTGCAACCAGTAACAAACATGACCAGATTGATTACAAAATTGAAATTCTGCAGGCTAATTTTATTTCCAAACAAAACAACATGTAAACTACGTCGAAAAATCTACATCTTATAAATTAAGGCTCGACGTCTCAGAACAACTAACTTGATATTAAAGAACGGTTTCTGAGAACCTGTAATTTTCGTTAAATTCCATCTTCAAAAGACATGGAATAATTCCGTAACATTTGCATTCGTTCTTTTCAAATCTCTGAATTCGCGTAATTCCACCATTCACCCCTACGTGAGTTCCCAAAATTATTGCTCTGACTGCTGGGTTTAGAGCAAAGCCCAATATTTATTCAGCCAATGCAAAGGCCAGGAGGTTGCAGTCGACAGTAGACGGCAATAAATTCTAAAGACAAGATTAAACTTGTCAGGGGACCCCATTAACTTAACGCAAATTTATGCAAATACCTCTCTTGTTAATGCGTCGGCGAATGCGGAGATGTTTTTGTTAGAGGCTTTAATAGTTTCGTAAATAGTTGATAAAGGCGCTCCATCCATCAATCCCGTAGCGTAATATCCCGTGCTAAGGGTAAGCGTTCACTGGTTCATATTATTAGTACGAGGCACGATACAGAAACCTAAATTAGCTTTATTTAAGGAATAATTTGTGAAACTATTTTATTTAATGCATTGAATGATATTCGTGTAGGTAAATCATGATATGTGAAATACATGTGACCTATCGTAAAACGTGACTGAAGATATTTCTTCACCTACTGAGGAATGCAATACATTGCAATACAATGAATATGTTGCAGGGAAATGGTCAAAACAGAGATTTGATCAAATCTCTAAGGGATTTGATCAAATCACGCAGGATGTTAAAATGGCCAATTCATTTTATCATTTACCTAATACAAATCAGTAATTTGATCAAATCTCTGAATCTGTTTAGTGAAATGACGAAATCGGACAAAAAAGGCAACTCGTTTTTTCATTTCACTAGACTTGTTTAGTGATTTGATAAAATCCCTGAAATGCGTCAGTGAGTTGACGAAACTAACGCGATAAAGATTTTTCCGCTCTTTTATAAAAAAAATAACCACGAAGACGGTGGCAGGAGCAGAGCTCCCGCCACCATCTTCTAACCTATCCGCCATCCGAGTCTAAGTCCCAGAACCGTTTAAATTACTAATGATTTAGGAGCCAATATCTGCGAGTTAGTTTCGTCAATTCACTGACGCGTTTCAGGGATTTATCAAATCACTAAACAAATCTAGTGAAATGAAAAAACGAGTTGCCTTGTTTGTCCGATTTCGTCATTTCACTAAACAGATTCAGAGATTTGATCAAATTACTGATTTGTATTAGGTAAATGATAAAATGAATTGGCCATTTTAACATCCTGCGTGATTTGATCAAATCCCTTAGAGATTTGATCAAATCTCTGTTTTGGCCTTTTCACTGCGACAAATACATGAAAGCCTCGGGTTTTTGGTGGATTAAGAAAATATCTTAATATGATTTACAACGATTTAAAGAGTTCATCGACACGTAATGCGATTATTCAACTGTCCTGCGATACAGATTGATCTGTGAACGCTCACCTTAATGCACGCGGCGCCGTGTGAAGTCACACCCACACAATTTAATCCAACGCAATTCAATTGTAATTCAATAATTAGTAGTAATTCCAAGTAACTGGGATTCAATCATAAACTAAAATTTTACTTGGTACGTTCAGGTCGTACAGTCGGCTGCAAACATAACACTTTTGCCTCTTCTTCCATTGTAATACGGGAAAAAATATAAACATCTCTTTCATGTCGACTGTAGTACTTAGTAAATTCCTTCTATAACCTTTATTTACCTTAACCGACCTCAAACAACTTTTAAGAGCCATTAGTGCCAGATGTCTTTATTGAGCGATCTTTATAGCATAAACGTTTTTATTTCTTTAGTGCCGCTATTATTTCATCCAATACATCAATGTACCGATTAGACACTTTCCCGTGTACCGCTCGATCTATTTCATTAATCACGTCAATGTGAAAACTAAACGTGTCTTTCACTATCAAAGCTAATAAAACTTTATTCCATTTCATGTTAGGTCCATTTTTGGTTAACTATATTAGGATTTGGAGATCAGAATGCGGTGTTTAGCGGGATCAGGTTGATTGATTGGCGTCGGACGGGTCAGAGATCATTTCGGCTCCACTAATTCGTTTGTTCTGATTACGGTTATCGGGCGTACTTGGAGAACGTTATTTAAGGAAACTTTGATTAGGTTGTTTTAATTCCATGAAATAAACCGACGCTGTTTTTTAAGTCCCAGTTACTATATTTTCAATATACTTTTATTTGCAAACGCTTCTGTGTGAATGGCATTTCAATATTTATTTTAGTAGTTCGAGTCAAAAAGGTTTAAAAAACATAAATAAATATTTGTAAGAACATTTTTCCTGCAAACGTTAAAGTGTAATCTTTATAAGTATGCAAGTTGTTGTCTAATTTGCAAATGGAGTCGTGTCGTAGGCCGAGCAATTTGGCTTAAACGGCATCTCTCAGAACATCTTCGGAAGTAATCGAGTCCTGAGAGCATTGGTATTTTCAGCACGTAAAGCCGCGTTGTTTTGCATATTTCCTACTTAACATTTAGATTTGCAGTTTCAGAAATTGGTTTTTATTCCTCGCTTATTTCAGTAGTTTATTCCCTCGACCTGACCTGCAATTTATAGTCAATATACTCGATATCAATTTCTTCTTAATTTTTTAGATGTAAAATGTTTGACAAGTCAAGTTAAGTGAAGAAATTCTCAGATTTCATGTACTTTTCCTTATTTTGATCCTCATCTCAAAATAAAAAAGCGGCCAAGTGCGTGTCGGACCACGCACAACAAGTGTTCCGTGCCTATTAAAAAGGTCGTATCGTTACTGAAATCTTATGGCACTTTCCATTTCTTTAAGGACGGCAGTTTTTTAGAAATATCTCGAAAACCTTTGAACCGATAGTGTTCAAATCAATTTATTAAGCCGATTGTCCATGATCTTTTTTATATTTTTAAAATACACAGTTCAAAAATTAGAGGGGGGGGGGGACAAAATTTTAGTGACTTTCGACCAACCTATATTTATTTTGAAAGGCCTATCGATTGATGTGTCACACGTGGGCTTGCAATGAAATTTTTTTGTAGACTTTCAGTTTTATGTATGATTTTTTTTTTGTAATTTAATTCCAAACTATGTATTTATACAAATACACCTCATAGTTTTCGAGTAAAATGCCTGTGACATACGGACGGACAGACAGACATGACGAATCCATAAGGGTTCCTTTTTTGCCATTTGGCTACGGAACCCTAAAAAGGGAACCCCATGGAACATCATCATGGACATCATGGGAACATCGTTGTCTATCTGCCTGCCGAACTGTTCGTTGTTCGTCCATCAAAACCTTTTTTTTTCAGGAATGAGTTAAGGAATCAAATTGAAATTACAATCAAATTTGTTGCTGTGAAAAATTCTAAGTTAAAGCAATCAGATTTTGACACACGAAAGGGAATCAAAACCTATAGAGTAGATCGCATTGACCTGAAAATTGCATTCACTGAAAGGCCAAGGAGTATTTATAAAATTTTCTGAAAAAGCATAGAGCGAAAATTTCTAATCTTGTCCAATATTAGCGAAAATAAGAAACAAGGGAAGACATTACACTGGTTATGGTCACAAGGTAACACGTTCGAGCGTAGTGGATAGAATGCGAATTCTTCAACAAAAACTCTTTCTTATACTTTTGAATGATTGGAAATATTTCGATGAGAATTATTTAAAAAAACAAATTAAACTGCTCATGTTGTGTTTATTAGCCCATAGTATTTCAAACATGGTCTCACACCTTTGCAGGTGTTCGTGATAATATTTCATGTATATCAAAATGTAGGTATGTGCTCTGCCTACTCCTCTTGGGAATATGGGCGTTAATGTACGTTTGTAATTTAAACATAGTTGTAAATAGAGGTTACCATGAATGTTCAGGTCCAGAGTCCATCTTACACCAAAAATAAAACCAGAATGTTTAACCAAATAACTAAAGACAAAATAATAAATTCAATTGTAGGGCTGCTTATATTAGCCAATGGGTGAACTGCAGAAACTTTAAGTATTACTCCACACCGAGTAGGTGCGGATAGTGTTGTTTAGTCCAACCACAGTCCAACCAACTTAACTCATGCTGAAATAAAACTGATATCATTCTATGCAACCTTGTATTTGTTACAAGCAATGTTTAAGTATGAATAGTTAGTCGTTTTCTATTGTTCCAAACAAAAATAGGTACCTGCTTGAAACACTGCATACACAAATGAAAGTAGATGACAGTTAAATATTTCGCAACACCTGCGGGATCAGATAAAAAAATCCTTAAAAATAAATAAAAAACATGGGTAGCGCAACTGAATAGAACACATAATTTTAAGTCCAAACGATTTAATAGTCTTAATGCATCGTCTCTGTTGTCTTGTTTTTAGAGTTCCGTACCCAAGGAGTAAAACGAGACCCTATTACTAAGACTGCAGTTAAAATTTTCACAAATGATAAAAAACAGCATATATTTAAGGGGGCTCCCTTACAACTAACGTGATTTTTTGCAGTTTTTATAGATAATGGTACGGAACCCTTCGTGCGCGAGTCCGACGACTCACACTTGGCCAGTTTTCTGGATTAATAAATAACTATTTTTGGCAGTATATTATGTTTAATAGCTAATTATTGAATTCGTGCACGTATAATACAGACCACGCATCGGTGCGTTTCAACTATCATTGTACTATGAGGTTTCAAACAAACGTTTATTAATAGTATTTTATGCAACTGTTGTATAAGTCGGGTCTTAAAACGCGAGTGTCGTGAGTTGCGATGCGAGCCTTGGCGAGCATCGCAATTAAAGACGCCACGAGCGTTTTAAGACCAAGTCATACACCGTTGCATACAATATTTTTTCTACGACTATTTTAAATAAATAGAATAATTTGACTTTTCAGGCAGTAAGTTTTCCGTTAGTTCTATTACTACTCACGCAATTTCATCAGCGGTGCAGTTATTTTCTTCTTCGTCCATTTTAAAAGGAACGTACAAATTTTTCTTCAATTCACAAACACGAATCAAATCTTAAGAAGTTATTAATAACGAATAGTTATCATATTTGACATATTTCGTCTTTTAATTTTGAACTGGAACTTTGGTGGGAAATTGGAAACATGACACATTGATACCTCTTGTTTATGGTCTGTTTTGTTCTTAATTCAACTTGCCAGTACTGTCATATTAAGACCAAGGTTTTTCTTAAGTTGGCAGCAATGGCTTTAGTACAATAATTGATTTGAAGTAAATACATTCAGTGGTTTGTTAAGTTGGTAGTACCTAATGTATTTTATGTTCCGGCATGGCCCTCTAGATTAGTCGCGTCGCGGCCTACTCGATCGTGTCTAGTAGGCCGTGGCACAATGTAGCACTACCCAGGTTTAGAAGCGTATAGCTGCTAAGCGTATCGTTTTGGCGACAAAACAGCACGGTTGTGCCGTACTGTTATGGGGAATAGAGTATAGACTTTTCTGCAGACTTATTTTGTATGTCTTTATATTAGTGTTCGGGACTATGTAAATGACAGATAAAAGTACAGGAGTAGAAAAATACATTAAAAATAGAGCTATGCTTTTGAGCCTGTAGTTTTGGATCTCAAGTTTTTTGACATGGCAATTTTAACATCTGCATACGAGGAGTCAAGTTACGGATTGACAGTACGGTGTCAGATATGAACACGTAGGTAACTATTTGTCTATGTTTCAAAACTTTTGAAATTAAAACTCAAAATTATTTACATGTTCTTTACAGTTTTTCCACAAACATCCATTCAAAACGTACTTCACTGATTCGTTAAATTTTTACAAACACTTAATAATAAATAGATGATACGACTTCACAGTATGTACAGGTACTTTGTAATAGCACTTTCAATACCAGCAACTTACTTGTATGACTAATCCCCTACGAGCAATTAATCCAATCCGAATACTAGAGGATAATCTAAATGAAATATCTTAAAGCTGATTTTCCTAGCAGGGGTCATACATCAACATGAGCCAAGTCGATAAGAGACCCCTCAAGGGACGAGTGCGGAAATAAATCTGACTTCCCCCCACCATTGAGCCGCAAGGTTTTTCCGCGGAACGCCTATTTCGCACTTTTGCACTTTTTGCTTTAGACTGTGTTTTTAGTGATTAGCTTTAGCTACCTATTTCTAGCAAAAGGGGTGTTTTAACATACGAAGAACGTCCGTAAAAAAATGCGTAGGACGCAAAATACAAAACAGAATGATTCGAATAAACCCAAGTCACTGTTCTCCATTGAACGATTTTACCATTTTCATTTTATTTTAGTTTGCAATCTTACTGAAATTAAACCTGGAGTATTTCAGGAGACATTGTGTTTCATTAATTCCACTCATTAACTTATCAACGGTGTTTTAGTGAAGGAAATTCTCCAAAATAATAAAGTCTAGGATAAAAATAGTAATGTTACATGCAATCTGGTGTCATTAATTATTTCTCTAGTCTCAACGTTTCTAATTTGCTATACGTTTTAAAACTGATGTTATTAAATATTACGAAAATCTAATGTGTAAATTGGTACACTAACTAAACAATTCGTCTCTTCCGCGTTTGTAAAATAGGGCTGGCAAGGCGTTTATAACAGATCTGATGTTTGTAACTCGGAGAAGCTTAGACTAACGATGAATTAATGTAAAATAAAACACAACTATATATTAAATATTATTATGAGTGACCATCTCCCTGTTTATTTGTGTTTTCTTATGTAACTGCTTTTATCTGTGTATTGTATTATATACTATATTCCGCCTGCGACTTCGTCTGCCCGGATCCGGGATAAAAACTATTATATATTTTAATCAAGGATATAAAACTCTATCTTCATGCAAAATTTCATCCAAATCGACCCGTTTAAGCGTGATTGAGTAACAAACATCCAAACATCCAAACTTTCGCATTTATAATATTAGTACGACGAGTCCCACTCGGTCGATCTTCTTTACACCCAACCTCTTTGTGACCATTTGATAAAAGTTTAAATGTTCTACAGAAGTTAGGATTTAATAAAAAACGATTGAATAGTCTTAATAGAGAAGGCCGATTTTCATAAGTTTTGCCTTATTTCTTGATGTGATATTTGAGTGAAACCAGGACACTGCTCATAAATTATTATTAGTATTTTCTATATCTCATAAATTTCACAGCAATTATGAGTCGACTATGACTGCAATTTTATAAATTCAAATAGAGCTAATAGTGGCTGGACTGTAATTTATAGTACAAGAGTGGCTCGTTAAATATTTCGCAAATTGGTGTTCGGGACACGATTCAATTACTTTGCAATCGTTTATCACATTTACTATATTGAAGATAACGTTTTATTTGTTTGAAGCTCGTAAATGAAATTTATTATCCTAATAACGATTAATATAAATTCATATTTTGTTGATATTTTGAGATAAAACAGATATTCATTGTTTGCGTGAGATACATAACGATAACTTATAGATATTTCTGTATGTTTATGTAATTTCCAGTACTTAAACATTATATTATAGGTTTGAAAATGAAAAAAAAAATCGTTAAATTTCAAAGGTTGCGATGTCCTAGTGCACTGCCATAACACGTCTGTGGTTAGTTAGTTAACAAACAAAATAGTAACTGAAAACTAGTCTAAAGTTAAAATACAGTGAAACAAACTTGAAGTTTGAAATTGTGAGTAACATTATTAAACTTAAAAAATGAATACTCTAGGTATTGTAATATAATGTGTGTCTTTGTGAGAGAGAGATTGTATAGATTTATGTGTAGAACGTATCTTATAATATTTATGTATATATTTATTCAATGTAGTAGAAATACGAGTGATACCTACTGGGTACACTGCAAATTGAGATCTAAGTACAAGCAGGTTCTACTAGTTAGTAGCAGTTGGTCATATGTGAATCTCACAGTCTATAGTAGATAGTTATGTATATAGTCGTAAGTCTAAAAAGATGTGACAAGTTCGCTTGGTGGATATGTAAGCAAAGAACTTAAAGTACATAGCCTTAAAAATATTTATTTCGCCTCTTTCCTTCAATACATTTTGTGTTTGCTAATCCACACCATATAGTTATACAACATGGATTGGGATAGAGTAGCTTTTAATTGGTTTAAAAAGTAATATTGTGGACGTGACATGCCTCAAGGTTTTAAATACCTATCCAAAATAGTTTATGAATTCTATTTTCGTCGTATTCTCTATGTGTATGCCACGACTAGAGGCGTATTGACCAACGCCTCTAGTCGTGGCATACGTGACATCCACTAAATTACCTTGATGATGATTGCATCATCAAGGTAATTTAGTGGATGTCACTTTTTCAATTTACAATAGAAAGAGAAGGAATTATTTGGGCTACATGTATGAATAAATTATTTGGGCTACATGTACTTTAAGGTTGAAATACTTGAAATTAATTGAAGATATTTTTGGTAAAGCAGATATAATTAGGTTTTGAAGGATTGAGTGTCATAAGATTAGATTTGAGTCATGCATTTATTTTTCTTAGCCCAGAATCAGCAGAATTACAAACATTCTGCCAGGTATTCCCGTTAAACACAATAACCGTACTATCCGCATATCAGACAACATATATTGAGATATATGTTGTCTGATATGCGGATAGTACAGTATCATTGAGATGACTTCACTGACCTGAGCATTTAAAGATGGTTATCGTGGGACCCATATCACTGCCTTGAGGGACGCCAAATGAGATGCTAGGGGTCTGGCTTACTAGCGCTTAGTAGGTACTGTATTTTGTAATGATTGACTTAAACTTTTAGAGGCTCATTCATTCTTGCCTTTTCATGGCATTTTGAATAAAGTCAAGTTTCCGCTCGTGCCGTTACACATGATAAGGCTGCGCCGGCTCTCCGAGATACGGCGGAATTAAGATGCGGCCCGCTCCTCCGTAAATTAGCGCTTATCAGGACATTTTTCAACAATTATGCGCCCTCGGGCAAGAAGTTTTGGACCAGGGGTAATTTGTTGCGGTTTTATTTAATTAGCTTTTCACTTTAAGTTATTTTTCTAGCTAGCTTTAAAATACACTTTTTCGTTGCTATCTTTAACTTACCTGTGACTATGTTGAATTAGTACTTGTTGTCTGAATTAATAAACAGAAA
Source organism: Epinotia demarniana (assembly GCA_945867215.1). Taxonomy (NCBI): domain Eukaryota; kingdom Metazoa; phylum Arthropoda; class Insecta; order Lepidoptera; family Tortricidae; genus Epinotia; species Epinotia demarniana. Next base: position 15,445,520 of record OX244261.1, read on the forward strand.
ATGTTGTTTAAAAAAATATTTAATGTCTTCGGATAAAATTATTCTGCTGTGGTACAGGGACGTTCAAAATAATGAGTAAAAACGTGAGTGCATGCATATAATATGCAATATGACGAGCAAAAATGACGCTGGAATAAGCTTGTCTATACACAGAATATATCGCGTCAACCCTATGTTGCTACTCATTTCCCTGCCCCAAAACACTTCCTGTACGTGAAGCTTCCCGGATCTAAACACTTACACTTGCCAAAGTAATTTGGTCTGCAGTTAATATTCAGACCAATGAGTATCTTATGTCACCTTAAACTGGTCTTTTAAGGAGATGTAAGCTTGAAACGTTTTGGTACTTACGTGTAATTAATATCAGTAAAATTGTGATGTAATCATAATGATAGAAGATTGAATTCAATTGCAAAAGTTCCTGATTATACTTAAATTGAGTGATTTTTTAAGTGAAAACTTCTTTAGCGGGCGGCGCTGTGCACTTTTTGAGATGGGGAAAAATTGTTAAACTGGCCACAAGTCACGTGACCGTAAGGTGAGATTTCAGGATTTTTTTTAATTGATAATGAAGTAAAGCGATTCGTGCAAAATTATTCCCTAACCATTCCAAAATATCAAAAATGCACAACGTTATTCAAGTTTTCACTTCTGCCGGCATATTAATAGTTTGAAGTGAAAACCTTTTTATTCCAAATTACAGCGATTAGGTGCTAAAATAAGTTGATATTGATTACACTGTCTAGCCCTGAATGCACATGCACACATTGTAGTACATGGATTCCATTTAGAACCGATTTTAAACGTTTTATTACTTACGCATGAATGAGAATGAGATTCATTCAACGCGATACTGATAAATATCATTCATTCACATCACCACCAGATAAATACGTTCTACGGGAACAAAGCGACAGCCCATAATACCGCATAATACTGCATAATGCCGTATAATCCGGAATAATTCAAGCGAAACTTCGCCTGTCCAAATCCAGTATCAGCTGATACTATTCTGAGCCAGGAGGATGTACGTAATTCAATGTAGGTATAAACGAGTTTATTAAGAACAGGTAAACTCGGGTAGCACTGTTTAACAATGTAAGTATATCTATTATATCTTATTAATAAATGTCAGTTTTATTATCAACCCATGCAAGCGAAAATATTCCTTTAAAATAAGGGAAATAAATACTAAATACGCTTTACTTATTTATACGCTGGTTTTACATGAGAATTTTTAATAAAAGTATTTTCAGGTGAAAAATTCTTGTAACTAAACGTTTCAATGCCCCAGATTTCGTGACAACGAGATTAGGAAGATTGATGGAATAGCGTCAGAAAAGCGCTTAACCTACGACCGTTGGAGGTCATCTATTTATAGTTATCGAATCAAATTAAGCTGTTACTGTACTGTTACTCGTTAAAAAAAATAGGCCAATTCTTGAAATAATAAGTATTTTGAAAAGACACGTTATCATTTGCATAGCTCTTCACTATTCATCTGTACTCTATTAAATTCTAGTGTGGAATTATTTATTTAATTAAACTTTGCACAAAATAAATAATCACAAAAGGCGGACTTAATTCATCAAGGCATTATCTACCAGTCAACTGTAGGTCCAAACAGAGACATGCAAAATTGGCAAGAATCAGACTAACAAACAGAAATCCTTATAAGAAGATAATTATGAATTATACTTATATTTCATTAATTATGGAAAGTCCAAAAAGAGCAATTAGAACAACGTGACCTCGTAGCGGTGGTAACAACGGACTGAACAAATTCCGGTTCCAACGTAACGGGGCAGTTCCGGCGGATGGACCCCGGACGCGCAGTGAGGCTCACGCTCCGGGTAAAATCGGCTGGATATGCACACATTTTGTATTGATGAGTGCCAAGATTATTTAATTAATAAAAAAGTCTAAACCCACTGCTTTTTTACATACATATTGATATTTTTTATATTGATATTATTTTACACATTTGTTAGTATTTATCTTTTTTTTTAACTCTATATAAGAAACAAAAATACGTCACTTCTGAGTATTGCTGCGGTCACTTCGGTGTGAAAATAATCGGAAAATATTATAAAAAATACACATACGTACAACCGAATCCGCCAAAACGTGACGTCAAAAAGCGCCAAAAGGAACCATTGCGTTTGTTCTAGGATACGCACGTATTATCACAAAAAGTTTAGAACAAGTAAAAGAAAACGTTATGTGACTGAATTCATTCGTTTCATTACCTATCAGTAAAAAAAATATTATTACGACGCCGACGGCTTACAGTTAATTTTTTTCACGACTGTGGCAAATAATAAATGTGGTCTGCCTGATGTTAGGTATGGTGGCATATTTTTGGAAGCTTGCGCGTCGAAAGGAGTCACAAGGATATTGCTGATCCTTTATTGATTTAAAGATTCGGTGTGTCGACGATGGCGACGCGACTGCGGTTTCAGTACAACTTGGGTGCCTTGATGTATGAAGATCGCCGTCACGTCGCTAATCGCTGTGCACTGGTATTAGGCCAGCGCATCGTCTGACGATCTTACTCGTCACCAGGAAAACAAGATAACAGTACCTTCAGGTAATACTGTGCCTGCATCTTTCTATACAGCGTTGGTAGGTACTTGTTCAGTTCATTATCATCATCATATCAGCCGAAAGACACCAGCTGCAGGACAGCTCTCCCAAGTAGCCTTATTCGCCAGTTAAGCTGCTAGAATAAACAGTCATGTCACGCAAAAGTATTAGTAGATACAAATATCATCTAACAGTCTTATTGTGTTTTTATAGGATTATATGAAAAGATGAATGAAACGTTAGCCCCTTTTAGTTATTTAATATCGTTGTTCAGGATATACTCGTGCAGTACAGACGAGGGAATACCAGAAAAAAGGGCACAAATTACTAAAGGACTAATTTCTTGCGGAAAACGATGATTTATGAATGTATTTTATGTTTTTAATTTGACATCGATATGGGCAGTTCCGAGCTTCAGTCAACAAGTAAATAGCAGTGGCCCGTTTCACGAAACTACAAATTACAATGGGTGCAGACTCAAAATGTGTTATTACTTAAAAAGAAAGAATGCAAAATTAAATTGCATTGTGACGAAAATACACCCGCTTTACTGTTGCTTGTTAGAGAGAGAAAACGTTAGCAGATCGTGACGTCACGATCCTCGAGCGTCAGAGTACATGACAATCGTGTCTTATGTAGGCGCGTTTTACATAAAAGGGACAGATATACCCCCTCTTAAGGGGCTACCCGAGGTTTCCATCGATTTTTGACAAGTTTTGAATCGTATCTCCTACTTTTACACTACAGATAGAAGTATAAATCAAACGGTTATCGGTTCTTCAATCTTTTATCTCCATTCTGGTCTACCGGATTTTGAAACAAATGAATACTTAATTTTGTATGATCTTTTTAAACATTGTCTAAAATAACGCTAATTATGTATCTCGGTCATTCTCCAGATTGGTGTTCTCAGTCTAATTAACGCGTCGCTTTTTTTCCACTTGCTTTTTGATAAAATTTATAACAAATGTAGTGATAAATCAACCATTCAAACTTAAATGTTCATGTGGCACTTAATTATTATTAGCGGATAATTAACTATAAAGGTTTTAAAATTTTTGTGCCGCGTTAATGAGAAAATCGACGCGTTAATGAGAATTTCAGCCGCGTTAATGAGAAAGTCGACGCGTTAATGGGAATTTCTGGCTTTCTAGGGTGAATATTTGAGCGTCTTAAACGCCTTCTTCCTATCGCCGCATTATTGGTCATTTCATAAAAGCAAACAATATAATACTATTATATATCAAAAACCTTTTTAAACTGAATATTTTCTAGATATTCTCATTAACGCGTTCACTTTTTACGCGTGAATGAGACGTGTGAATGAGGATATAGTGGTAAAAAAAATATAACTCATTGTAGGTAGATGTAATAAACTGGAAGATCTAGTAGCTGGTAAATACTGAGTTTCTTAATGTATACAATAATTCACAGAGCTTTAGAGTTATTGGTTGATTTTTAAAACTTGAACGTGTTAATGAGAATTCTCGAATACCAAAATGCGTGAATGAGATACTTACGTTCGTTGTCTGTGGTCCGCACAACACTCACCCGTCTCTCCACCACGGGGGTCTGGGCACGACTGACGGCTTACGCGAAATGTGTTAGCGACGTAGGTATCTTACTTCAATGGACTCGTATGAACAAGAATTAACGCGCCGCGCGCATGAGGACGGGTCTCGGGACACAGTTCTAGATTTTCATATCTTAATTATATATTATTAAATATATGTAATACATTTTTTTATAAAGAGGATATCTAATCTATTATTTAATAAAAATACTTTCGTTCAACTTTCCTATAGTATATCATCAGGGAAAATAAGTATGTAAGTGATTTCGGAAGTGGGACACCACGTGTTAATGAGGAGAAGGGGGTATTGGTATTTTTTTTGTCCCAGAAGGTTATTGAATATGTACTTGAAAATTCATGTACACTTCAATACAAGTACCTTCTACGAGCCAAAAATATAAAATCTGCTAAATTCAATACATTTATATTTTTTAAGTGCGAGGACATACAAAAATGCCTGTCTGGAGAATGACCGCTCTATTGACGTGAAAGATCTAACACATACGAAATCTACACATTTGGGTTCGTCTGTGACGTCCCTAAAAACTGGTCTAGGGTTTTCTTTCTAAACCAATTAACACAAAAGTTATGGCCAGAAACCGGTTTTTTGGCCTAAAATTGTTCATCTTTGATGCCAAATATCTCGAAAACAATGAACTTTGAAGTAAATATGGGATACTATATTGCTTAAAGCCGTTGTTGTTAACATAATAAACTACAAAAAACCTAAGAAAACTAAGAGATTCAGATCGAAGGTACGATCCCATACGCCAATTCTGGGAGCCCCTTAAAACTTTGGACACTTAGAACTTTGTGATTATTTTAACCTCTTGCGCTGCTTTTTTCTCTATTTGACTACATTATAATCCTTTTTTAAGAAAATACCCGTATTTTATAGTCTACATGGCAACACTGGCCACTCGTTATTGGTCTAGTGCTTCGGTGCTGCCAGTTTAGATAATAGGTAAATTATAACTTGTGGCTTCGTGAAACGGGGCCCTGTCGTCAGAAGAAAAACAGTCATATTCACCAATGGATATAATATTTTATTCAAGTTCTTTAAACAGCACACAGTTTTTGTTTAAGAAGTAAACTGCGGTCTTTATTTTCTGTATAACCTCCTACAAGATAAAATACGAAGCTGTAACATAATATATGTTCTCAATAAAGCCACGTTTTCTTTATAAACGCACGAGACGAGATCAATTGACCAGCGTCTAGACGAGACATAAATTTATGGCTAATGGACGGAGTCCATTACAAGAATAGTCGCGTGTACATCCGCCTTCCGAGAACGGATGCCGCATTGTGGACGACTGCCCTAATAGTCCGGATCAATGAACTTGACGAATTTGTCGCTAAAAGAGTATAATTTTGCCTACGTATTTGGGTCGGGGGTATCTCTATTAGGAAGACTTTCCTTGCAATTATTAATAATCTCTTTAAATTGATAGCCTTTGCCCAGCCAGCAGTAGGACGCAACCCATAGCTAACTTGAAGAAAAACGCGCGTAAGCATAATTTGACTGTCATTTTTCCATATAAGTATAAAATGTCATTTAGATTTACCTGACGTGCATACAATGTGTTCCTTGGTCCATCTGCTGCGAGTTCCCTCGATAATGCGTATGATTAGGTGACGACCTGACGACCGCTTTAGCCTAGTTGGTAGTGACCCTGCCTACGAAGCAAGAGGTCCTGGGTTCGAATCCCGGTAAGGACAAAAATTTGTGTGATGAGCACGAATATTTGTTTCTGAGTCATGGATGTTTTCTATGTATTTAAGTATTTATATCTATTATATATATCGTCGTCTCGTACCCATAACACTAGCCTTACTGAGCTTACTATGGGACTAGGTCGATTTGTGTAAGAATGTTCCCGTTATATTTATTTATTATTATTAACTATTCAAAAAGAGATGTCTGTGCAAAAATACCAAACTGAAAAAAAAACTGTTAAATTGCACAAATCAAGTTTATCATACATATAAAAATATTTAATCATCACCTCAAAGTTCGAAATCATGGTACTCAATAATCAGGTAGTCAGTGTGGCTTTGCTTACCTACAATATCCAGACAACATTTTGTCACAATAATAATTTTCAAACCCTTCCTTATACAACTACACAACAAACGGAGTACAACCCCTTCAAAAGGACAACCTGATAATTATGAAACAATCCGTGCAACCCTTATAAAACTGTCAGCGTCACCCCTGCATAAGAAATGCGGAAATGGCTCCCATACAGTCGCTAATCACAGTAATACAAGCGATCGTTAAGTTGTTAATAATGAGATTTAAGAATAGAATAATGAACATTTGATGAGAGTTAATACTGTAGGATTTAGATGTCGGCTCTTTGATAAGTTATACTTATATTAAAATGTGAAAGTTTGGATATATTATTATTTCACTCAACCATGCAAAAAACGGCGTACGGATTCAGATAATATTTGACACACTCCGGTAGGACGAAAAGTCAGAACCATAAGGAAGTTTAGAACATCGGTTATTTTTATACCAGGAATGAACCGTTAGGAGATGAAATTGGAATTGGTATCTGGTATTAAAGTGCACATCGAAGTATGTACTTTTAAAACCTATTAAATTTTACCCCGTAAATATCTTGTAGAGTAAAAGAGTGAAAACAATCTTAATTAGCACTCATTTTAGGTTTTGTTTTAGTATAATAAATGTTAATCATTGAAAGGTTAGAATATTCTAGCATAATGTGTTATAAATAAAATAATTCATTGAGTATCATTATTTGAATCCCTAAAAAAGCAGCGTCGTACTTCATAATACGCGATAGCTAACAGAAAAATCATACTTTGTACTTATAAAATTTCCAGTCCAAACTTCCCCACTGCTTGTATAATTCAGTGATTGCAAACAAAGGAAACCGGCCATCGGTTTAGTCCCACAGCAATTTGTGCGTCTATTTCTGTGCACATATGTACCTGTTACAAGCTCATGTATTAAGACTATTAGGCACCCATAACTAAACCAATCGGTTAGGAAATCGATTCATATTCGAGTTTTGACGTACCTTTAGTTCCTACGTAATATTTACAGTACTTTCGTAACAATATTAGTTTAAAATTTAGTTGTATGTTTGGCCTACGTGGCGTTCATGCAATAAAATGCAAAAAAAACACAACAATGGATATAAGTTTGAAATCGAACTTAAAAGTGCCATGTTAAAAGCATATTCACTATTAAGTTCGTTCTCAAGGCTATAAATGTTCATCCATAGTTAGTGTCACCCAAGGTCTCATTTTATACCCGTGACTTTAAATAGTCATACAATTAAATTAACTTACACAAGCGTTAACCAGCACTTACACTGGATTCTAAACATAGGACCTATTAGTCCATTCAATCTGTGTTCGCTATTAAACAAACGGGGGCTAATGAAACAGTGGAGCTTATAATTCTTGTTGAAACACGCAACGCTGTTGTTAACACTAGCCTGAGTAGTGGTACAAAGTAAAACGATTGGCGAACAAAATTATTAATAATCTTCGATAGTGTGTGTAAGTGATATCGTTTGGTGTTGCCAAAATCAATAACAAACAATTGTAACAACTGTCTGTACAAAATAGTATGTATGCCACCCTCATCAGATGAGGGTATTGAGGGTAACAAATATATAGATTTTATATTCATCTATAAATATTTGTACAGAACTTCACCAACGTGTGGATATAACTCTACACGAGGCTAAGGAAAAGATAGGCACTTAGGCAGTCTGGTCTTATTAAATAAACAATTATAGCTCTACGCTTTCTCCTTGCAACGGTTCATTACGAAACTTCTCCCGCTATCGAATATCGCCGTCCGAGCGTTCCCCGAGATAGTTTTATTGAACTTCACTAACTGGGCTTATTCTTACTTTACCCTAGTTACTGCATTGAATTACACGAAACCATTTCGTATCAGCCATAGTTACGATAAAATTGCAGATATACATTTTCTACTAATTGTTGTATCAAAGTGGTTCAATTTCAAACAGTCCCACGCTACTTTACACGTTCTATAATTTGAAGAGAAAGCATTTACCAAAATTTTACATGAAATATGCGACACTTACTTCCAATTAGACTTTGTAAATTAAAAAAATAGTTGTTAAATGAACCTTAGTATATCCCACGACCTGGTTCTCAAAAGGATTAAATTATTCTGCTAAGCTTTTCTATTGAGAAAAATTAGTCTACCGTCATATCATAATTCAATTACACATTCAGCCACAGAAATCTTAAAGTAATTAAAAGGTCATAAAGAAAATAAAGTAATAATTAGTAAGTCACAAATAGTAGCAAACAGAGGCGATAAACAAACAATACCATGGCTAAGAAAAATGAAGACCAAAACTCTTCATTTACATGCGAGCACTTCATAAATTTCTCGTTTACCCTTTAAGTCCTGCCCACGCCTCAATCCTAACTCATGCAGTTATGACCGTTCCTATTCCTAGAGTTGTAAAGGCGAAAGTTGTTATTACGGTAATTGTAACCAAAATTGGAGAAGTGAATTCAAAAAACCAGTTTATACTTGCGACTTTGAAATTTAGAATTAGGCTTTATCTTAATTCATTTACAGTCGAAATTCGATTGCTTTTGTCATCATCGGTGGCGTGTTTCATTTGTAAAGGAGTATGAGTGAAACAGTCAGTGTTGCGAGTGGAGTGCAGTGTAAATTTGCTGAGCTCGTTGTGGTGCGTTCGTTTATTTCGTATCTCCAAACACGTGCCTTTGTGATTTAGTTTTATTGATACAGAGACATTTTTGTTGCCTTTGTTGTCTTTTAGATTGTAGGTTCTGCTCTCAATTTTCTGTATCTACTTGGAAGTGTTGGAAAATATTCAATTTATGATGTTGGGTTAGAGATATGTACGTTTTAGTGTTTGGGGGCTTAGGCATCACAAAGCAAAAGCTGCATACCACATTCAAAAAGTTATAAATACCGTATTTTGAAAACAATAATTATCTATATCAATGCAATATTTATAGAAGAAATGACAAATATAAAAAGTTACACAAATATACGGTAGGTAGCAATTGAAACCTCCGCCTTATTTGGAAGTCGGTACATAAAGGTCATGAATCAACAATTAAATAAGTAAAATCATACATTTTCATTAATGAATTCGTTAAGTTTTTTTTTGTTTCTGAAAATTCTTGTAATTAATTGTCTTTGTGAGTGAGCTGGCTTGGTTTATATAAAGTTTCTTGAGCAAAAAGCTGTCTATCCCTCGTCGCGGTCAACACCAGAGGATGTTAACTGCAGTTTGATGCCCCCACCACCAACTGACGCTATGACATATGGGAAGAGCTAAGTTTCCTGTTAGGCGAACAAGTTTATATCTCCTGCGACCTGACCGACGTATGATAGCATTTTATAAAAGAAGATAAATTAAAGAAACAAAATGCAAGAGTTAAATGATTCTGCGTCATTTTTAGGGTTCCGTACCTCAAAAGGAAAAAACGGAACCCTTATAGGATCACTTTGTTGTCCGTCTGTCTGTCTGTCTGTCTGTCAAGACCATTTTTCTCAGGAACTCGTGGAGGTATCAAGCTGAAATTTATCTCAGGTCTATTGTCCCTTGGAGCTGTGAAAAAATCAAACTTAAAAGCCAACGCAATCAAAAGATAGTCGTTTATGCTGCAAAAATTGAGTTTTTCGACACTCGCAAAACCTACGGGGTACTTCCCGTGAACTCAGAAACTTGAAATTTGGCACGAAGCAACTTCATATAGACATCCTTTTTCCTCGTAAACGTGTTGAAATTTTAAATTGAAATTCATGTCAAATAAGTCATGTCTATAGGACCTTTCAGATGTAGCAAACCCAAACTTTTATGTCAACGCAATCAAAAGAAATAGCAAATTAAGTCGCATATTTTGAGTACCCAATGGTACTCGCAAGAAACTCAAAACCTAAAGGGTACTTCCCGTTAACACAGAAACTTGAAACTTGGCACGAAGAAACTTCATATAGCACAGACAATGGAAAAATTACGAAAAGTAGACATTTATAGTAAAATCATACAAATATATTTTTATAAATTTTAAACTTACTACCTTTTTCCTCGTAAACGCGTAGAGGTATTTAATTGAAATTCATATCAAATACTCAGGTCTATAATACCTTTCAGCTGTAGCAAAACGAAACTTTTATGTCCACGCAATCATAAGAAATAGTAATATAAGTCGCATAATTTAAAACTGGGATGTAGTAGACACACTTTTAAACTTGATGGTTTTTATGAGGTGTGCAGAGTAGAAAGTCCAGCTATATCTAAAGCAAATCCTGGTTGGGGATCTATCGCTTATGTACGTCGCAATCTAAAGGATGCCATCCCAGATGCATCATGTACAAGATATTTTTTTTTAAATAACCCAGGTGCTGCAAACGGCCATTGTGAATGCTTGCATTTTGAAATGTTTGATGTCAGGCAGAGTGATAACTGTATCTATATATATAATATAGGTCACCACAATGTCAAATTAATGTTGCAATTGAATGCATAAATACAACAATATACGGCAGCAACCCCAAAGGGGCTATACCCCGTGTTCCCGTTTGATTGTTGTGGGAGACTTCAATATCGATTTTAGAATGAATCCCCAAAATGGAATTTCCACATATTTTTCATCCCTAAACATGTTTCCGTTAATAAGCACTAGCACTACACGAAATAGTACAACTATAGATAACGTTTTCTCAAACTTCAATTTTCAATGTGGTATTCATACCTTTTTCAGTCAACATTTTACAGGTCTGGTTATTTTTTTCAAATTTAACAGTTAATTAGTATTTTGAACCGGATTTATAAAAAGATAGTGACTAAAAACTTTGTAAATAAACCACTTTGATAAAAGAAGTTTTGCCAGGCTGCTGCAAATCTAGTGTAGGTATTTCAGGTATTTCAGTTTTATTATAAAACTAGCTGTACCTGTGAATTCGTTTGCATGGTAATGTGGTGGGAGTTAACGCATTTCTTCTCTTGGACATAGGACACATGCAGTTCTCATTTAGCCTATCAAGTAAAACGTGGAATAAACCCATTTTAGTTGAAATGCCGTTAAGATTCGTTCGTCTTTATCTGTCACTCTGATTTTTAAATTAGTAGGAAAAGGACAAAACTCGTTTTATTTAACATAGGTATTTTAAATTTTATGAATACCGGGGGAAAAGTTTAGTAGATGTTTGTGACAATAGATCCAACAGGTAGGACACAGGCTGCAGCATTAAATGTTTTTTAATACAGTTGCTCAAAAAGTGGTACTTGTTGTGGCTGCGTAGCGTACGAGAAGCTCAATTTCTCGAACTAGTGCTTTTTACTTTTTAGTTCCAAACTATACTTTCGAAACGCAGTAAGTGGCGGTCGCGAGGCGCGACCGTCGCGGGTGCGCGGCCTGTGCGCGGCGGGTTGCTAGCGGGGCGCGACCTGTTTGACCGCGCTAGCGGTTTGTAGGCAAGCATATTTTATCGCAATGATATATTAATTTATTATTTTTCGCAATTGTATTAAAAAACGTCGTTTACAACACGTGTGAAATGTCTTTTATCACTCGTACCGAGTCTTGCCACGAGCTGAACCTCGGTACTAGTGGTAAAAAGACATTCTTTTCACACTAGTTGTAAAATGTACTATATTGATCTTCTTCTGTACATATTTTTAACACTTAATATTAAATAAATAAAAACGTGATGGCCGAAATGATCTTGAGTCACTCCGATATTTATTTTTTTCATACTTATTGCAATGTTTCAGATCACATTCTGCCAAATCTTATGTATGTTCCCGCTATTGCCAACTTAATTCAATGTGTGTTGTGCTTCATTATAAAAGTATTTTCCTGTATGTTGGCCAATTTCTGTGTCTCTATATTGGCTGCATGTCAACTTGAAGGCGCGTAGTACGAAGTTATAATACCGCCTTAATACAGACGCGGTTGATAATTAATGTTTATAAAAGGCCCGTTCTGTACTGATTGAATACATACGTTTATTGCTGATAAATATAAATACTAACAAATCAGCATGGCTATCACAAGACGGCGCGCAAGCTCTCTCGATTTTTCGCGAACTATCCGTCACTCTCTTATTAGACAACTTAGAAAGAGACGTATAGTGCGAGAAAAATCGGGAGAGCTCGCGCGCCGTCTTGTGATAGCCGTGCAGTATCGTATCGTGACAAAATACTCCGCGTGTAATCTTGCAGAAACTCAAATAAACTTCATGGCTGAACGCGATGAGCCGATGACAGTGCTAAATATTCCATGCCATAAAAAAAAGGAAGTCGGTCAGACTTTTGACGTTTGACGTTATTTTGTTGAAATTACGCCTCAATACGAATTTAGCGCATATAAGTTTCCATATCGGAATGGATAATTTTTTTATGCTTTAGAATTTAATATGCGTATTGTGAAGGTCTATCACAACACCGAATCGAAATTATTAGGTACTGTTGAATAGTTAAGGCAAGGCCGCCATTTTGACGCCACTGACAGTTGACAGATATGGCGGCTACGATTTCAAGCAAAAGAAATGAATAATTTAATGAGATTCAAATGTTTCCGAAAATGTATTAACCATCGCAGTCGGATAAAAACTATCCTAAGTCCTAGCTAGAATAGTAATGTACTTGTAAAAAAAAGTTTAAAGTATTTCCGTTCACGGGAAGCCGAGATCATTCGGGACACAAAAATGGTTAGTTTAATACTGGCAGATTCTTTTTTTAATTTAGAGATTTATTATAAGTGAGAGATAAATGATGTGGTTCTAAATTTTTTTTTTTTTTTAGGATTACTAAATTGATAAAGAGACCTTGTTTAAATTTATGCTCCCCCAGCTTCGCACATTGTAATGTTACGGATTTCATTTTCATTTATCATTTAGTAATAAACATACTACAACTTTTGCTTGTTATGGTTTGTACGGAACCCTCGGTGCGCGAGTCCGACTCGCACTTGGCCGGTTTTTTAAAAATGGTTATCTTCATTATTTTATAACTACTATAATCTAAGGCGTTAGATTACAAACTAATCTCGCTTAACCTTCCTGTTATTTTATAATTAAATGAAATATGTAAAATACACAGGAATACTCAAAAAAAATGTATATAATTTACAGAAGGGTTATTCACAGTTACAGTATACCAATAGAAACCATTTAAGAAAAGTTAAGATCTGTAGCCGTAGAACTCACAAAACATCGTTACAGGTTGTCCATAGTTTTACCTAATGCCTGTAATTTTTTTATGCATGTCTTGGTTTTTAGGGTTCCGTAGCCAACTGGCAAAAAACGGAACCCTTATGGATTCGTCATGTGTGTCTGTCTGTCTGTCTGTCCGTCCGTATGTCACAGGCATTTTACTGGAAAACTATAAGGTGTATTTGAATAAAACTTTGAAGATAGGTGTATTTTGTTAGCCGCTACATAGTTTTGTAATTAAATTCCGAAAAAAATTCAGGATGCACTCCATACATAGAAATGAAAGTCAAAAAAATATATTTCATTGCAAGCTTTTTAATAGGCACGGAACCCTTCGTTGTGCGTGGTCTGACACGCACTTGGCCGCTTTTATTTTATATCTGTAATAACTTGTCATCCGTTCTCGGCTTGACGTTGAGTTTTGGGACACGTTGTATTTCAGGGATTTCATTGAGGTCGTCAAGCTAATTATAGCACCAGCTTTGAAGAAGACATAAATAATTTATGGAACCATTCAAATATCATTGGCACGTGTTGTGCCGTCCCTATAGGAACTTCTCCTAAGCATGCGTGGTGAAGTGAAACTGATTCAATTTGTATTTATCTGTTTATTTACGTAAGGGCTTTAGTCTTGATTTGTACATGGTAAACGTTGTCCTTGGTCTTTGTCATGTAAAATGGCGACATCAACAATACCTGCAGATAATCAGGGCCGGCACTGTGCACCCCACCATTGTGTTCCTGAAGCAACAATGCTGGTGCGCGGACGCAACGTGGGCGATGACCCGGTCAGTTTGCACTGACTCAAAGTGCATAGTATACGAGCGTACTTTTATGTTGCTGTTGGTTTTGTTTTGTCGATGGAGATATTTTGTTTTTCTTTAATATCGTTAAATATGCAAGAAGGCTGCGTTATTTCTTTGAGTTAATTAAACGATTTTCAAACGGTGGATTCCAATGCAGGATGGTATTCTGTAACTTATTTTGCGGTGAAGATGGCAACGTAATGAAACCTGGATAATCTACCAAAACCTAGTACTACTAGTAGTACCTTAGTCCTAGGTCTCTTAATAATTACCTTAATAAACTTTTTGCCTTACCTGCAAAGTGATATAGTCCATTCCGTCTAGTCCATGAGCAGAGGCGCGCTCTTTTCCGAGCAATGCACAGTGCTGGGACGCATAAAATGTATGGGTGGGCTAATCTAATAATGATGTTATGAAGCAAGACTTTGCAGGCCAAAATTTCATATCAGTCTGACTTTCATGCCCAATGATACGACCCCGTATCATGGTCTTATCACACGATACGTGACAAGATAGAGCGTCCGTCACTGGCTGACACCGTTCGGCAGAACGAGACGTAGCTCCTATCTTGTCACTTATCGCGTGATAAGGCCGACCATGATACGGGGTTTGAACAGACGAAACATAAGACTGCAATATTTACATTACACTCTAATGTAAAATGTTAACTTAGACGTTTGCCATTTCAGTCAGGCATCCTCGTTTTGCATTGTCTGGCCCTAATCATGAACAAAACAGTTCACAGCTTGTTTAAATATTGTGTCAGAGCCTGCGTGCACGACGGCGAATGATTGTGGTTTATGGGAGCGGGTTCAATCCTGTGGTAATTAAGAGGTGGGCGGCGTGGGAGGACTTATGGGTTCTACTAACTAGTAAAGGTTTAGCTTTCTCAAGGTATTTTTACTAAAAACATTTTAAAGCCTATTGTCAACACCTTTGTTTAGCATATTAACATTATGCTTTAATTACATTTAATTTTAGTTAGTAGCAGCGACCAGAGTAACCAAATATTTCGTAACACACCCTTATTCTTACAGTAATAAAGACGTGTACCGAAATATTTGGCTACCTTTACTGCTACTAACGATATGACGCTGACTGTACTTACATAATTTACTGGTGATTTTAATTTCGTGAATTATATTGTAATCACTATCAAAATACGCAGTTATAAAAAATAGTCGCATCGATATCTGAGAAAATATTTTACAAAAGTGCATTGTTGAAAGAGTTACCAATGTCTTATCATATAATTACATGAGTTAATTTTATTTTTTGGAAGTACAAATCAATGCCAAATAGGCCAATCCACGTTCACTCTAAAGTTTCCTGTAAGTACTTCTTGATTCAGCAGAAGTGGATGCAAAGCCACGGTATTTGTCTGATCAATACTAGTCCCACACATACAGACAGTTTACGTGAGCCGCACACTTCAAATATTTACTCACCGCGAGAATCAAACCCGTTGCGCGTGGGGCCAGACAGCCAGCGAGGAGAACTCCTGCTTTACATTTGAGATTTACAATTTTTACAATATATTTTACACATTCACTGCCAATGCCAACGATTTCGTAGCGCTACACTCGTAGCCGATAACATCCATTTTTTTATTCAAATAACTACCCAAAAATGAAGACAATGCTAATTATAGTGTTGTATATAAGGATATTATCTTAGAAACCATATGCGTCATGTTTGTTAGCTTCAAAATATAGAATTAGGCAGCGAAGGAAAAAAACCATAGAATACACTTACACTCCCCAAACACGTGTCTAAAACCCGGCGCATGAACTAAACGGCTGCGTGGCATCGTTTTGACACCCCGCCCCCAACCCCGCATAATGGCAATGGCACCCTTTCTGTGCGGCCATTTTGTGGGCACTACGTAGACTTCTATGGTTTTTTTGTTCACGCGAATAGTTACATTTGTGTTATACTTTCACGTTTTATTTCAACTCTTCATCATATCAGCCGAAAGACGTCCACTGCTGGACATAGGCCTCCCCCAAAGAGTGCCAAAGTGACCGATCCCGCGCCACCCGCATCCAGCGGACTCCCGCAACCTTTACCAGGTCATCAGTCCACCTTGTCGGGGGCCTACCCACGCTGCGCCTTCCGGTACGTGGTCGCCACTCGAGAACCTTTCCGCCCCAACGGCCATCGGTTCTACGTGCTATGTGCCCCGCCCACTGCCACTTAAGTTTAGCGATCCGGAGGTACGGTTACCATGGTTCTGCTGCGGTCACGCAGCGAAACTCCCAACATGGCCCTCTCCATTGCCCTTTGGGTGACTTTGAACCTTCTTATGAGGCCCATAGTAAGCGACCACTCTTAATCTTCCATATAATATTAATACCCTTACCTCTATTTGACTACCTTAAACATGTTTTTAATATAATGTTAATACTTATAGCGACGGTACAAGTAATTTATTGTTGGTTATAAAAACCAACAATATACGCTGTCTATATGGCCATCAGACTTGTGTCCTTAGGTCCTTATTTACTTGTCTTGTTACGTGGTCATAAGGACTGAAAGGCTTGCTATTATTGGACTTGATTCAATGGTGATTAGACAATATTCAACTGTAATTTTATAAGTGCTGAACAAATAACTTAACACGCAATGCATCAGTTCTTGTCAAAACAATGTTTGCATTACTTAAGCTTTATCATATTATGACTGAAACGTGTTATCTATATATATAAAAGAAGAAGTCCTGACTGACTGACTGACTCATCAACGCACAGCCTACACTACTGATGTTAGAGAGTTGATTTTTGCACAGTAGGTTACTTTAAAAGTAAAAGATATTTGTTCGATTCTTGTACAAAAAACTATACGGCAGCTACCCTTACATGTATCCTACCCTATTCGTGCTTGGTATGGTAGGGTATACTTCACTGGAGACCCGGAGGAATATGTATTTAGTGAAATACTTCTTCCAATTAATACGCGGCCTGGTGACCAACCCCCAGCTGCTTGCTCTTATAGGACTCAGAGTTCCACTTGTCTCCGCCAAGCATCTACGCCCTCGTCGCCGCGATCTCTTCGCTGTCCCCCCAACTAATACTCGCGCACTAGCCTCTTCCCCTCTATATCAAGCACTAAAGCTGTTAAATGATATACTGGACAGTGACAGCCAACTGGACATATTCTTGAGCTCGAAACCAAAGTTCTTGGCAGCTGCCTCTCAGTATCTAGAGAAAGTTGTCACTCCTAGCTCCATAACTGCATAACCTGAATTATAATAATAACCTTGACATTCTAAATTAATAACCTTGACATTCTGTATTTCTTTGTATTGACCTTTGTATTGACCGTCTGTATTCCTTGACCTTTCAATATTATATAATTTTAGCTTAATAATATTTATTGACCATCTGTATTTCTGGTCCTGTTACTAATGATGAATGATAATCAGTAAGTTGACTAACAATAATTCATTTTCTATTTTTTTTTTCTGTTGTATTCATTATTTAATCATTTGACATGTTGCATTTCAAATTTGTATGATAACTATACTTAATTTACCAATTAGCATGTAAGGTATAATGTTAGTGCTAATATTAATATTAATGGTAATAAATAAATAAACTTTTATAACGTGGACTAGGGATAAGAAGGGATTTTTGAAAATACCTCCCCTAAGGGGGTTAAAAAGTGGTGCAAAGTTAGTATGGGAGACACTTTATTATTTGAGCTAGACACTTGAAACTTTGTAGAAAGATTACTTATTAAGATACAAAAAAGAAAATTCAGCATTTTAGAAAATTCCACCCCTAAGGGGGTTAAATAGGGGTGCAATATTTGTATGGGGGAAACATTATTTTTTGAACTTGAGACTTGAAACTTTGTAGAAGATTACTGATCAGAATATAATAAAGTGATTTCTGCGTTGAAAAAAATTCCACCCCTAAGGGGGTTAGATAGGGGTGCAATATTTGTATGGGGGAAACCTTATATTTAAACTAGAGTTTTAAAACTTTAGGTTACTTTTATAACGTGGGTTCGGGATACGAAGGGATTTTTGGAAATACCTCCCCTAAGGGGGTTAAATAGGGGTGCAATATTTGTATGGAGAGAACTTTATTTTTTGTGCTAGAAACTTGAAACTTTGTAGAAAGATTAATAATTAAGTTAAAAAAAAAACACCGTTTTAGAAAACTCCACCTCTAAGGGGGTTAAATATGGGTGCAATGTTTGTATAGGGGGAACATTATTTTTTTAACTAGAGACTTGAAACTTTGTGGAAAAATTACTTATTAGAATACAAAAAAAACTGCGTTTAAGAAAATTCCACATCTAAGACGGTTAAATGGGGGTGCAAATTTTGTATGGAGGGAACTTTATTTTTTGAGCTAGAAACTTGAAACTTTGTAGAAAGATTACTCATTAGAATACAAAAAAACAGATGTTTGAGTTTTAGAAAATTCCATCTCTAAGAAGGTTAAATATGAGTACAAAGTTTGCATGAGGGAAACTTTTCCTTTTGAGCAAGAAACTTGAAACTTTGTAGAAAGTTAAACTTATTAAAATACAAAAAAAGTAATTTCAGCGTTTAATAAAATTCTGTCCCGACGGGTGAAAGTTTTGTACGCGGAACACTGGATTTTTTAGCTAGAAACTTAAAACTTTGTAGAAATTACTCATTAAAACACCAAAAAACAACTGTCAGCGTTTTAGAAAATTCCACCCCTAAGAGGGTTAAATAGGGGTTCAAAGTTTGTATGAGAGAAACTTTATTTTCTTAGCTAGAGACTTAAAACTTTGTAGAATTACTTATTTAAAAAACTCCTCAGGGCGTAAAAAGGGGTGCAAGGTTTGTATGGAGGAAACTTTATTTTTTACCTAAAGACTTGAAACTTTGTAGAAAGATTACTTATTAAATTTAAAGAAATAACAGCGATTTAGAAAATACTCCCCCTACTTAGAAATGTCTATCCCTAACAGGGTTAAATTGTCATCGCTTTTCGTCAGCAGGTGGCGTTAGTGTAGCAAATGAATTTAATTATTCCTTAGGGGTTGGCCACACTGCACGCGTTCTGCTGTCTGCGGTCAGGTCTACCATACAAAATTGTTGATTATTATTGTAAGAGATAGTCTTCATTAACCTGTCTCCATCTTTCGATTTCCAGTGCTGAGTTTGAGATTGTTTTAACAGCCTTACGATATTTAACTTTTTTTTCAATCTCACTCATAATAACTAAGATTCCCATTTTCTAACTCCAAATCCTTGCGACGCTCTATATTATAATATCTTGCAGCTGTCATTTTTGCCAAAGATTTAAAGTATCTCGTAAATGACGGAATAAGAATTAAGCATCCTGCAAACATTTCCCGTAATCTAATCGAAAAATCTTCAAAAATTCTTTAACAATTGCATATCAGTGTCTGCCACTTTTTGAACATGTAATATGTCTAGACCATTTTCACTAAGAATAAAATTCCCTCACGTATTTTAACATCTTTGTCATCATCAAAAATCTACGCGGACGAAGTCGCGGGGGCCGCTAGTTACTTATAAAAACTCTATTGACTAGTTTTAATATGAGCACATTTCATAATTCCATTTATTTTTTCTTTTAAAATTACTTACGTACTTACTTTGTTGATAGTTTTTTAACCAAGTAATATTTGAATTTTTAGGGTTCCGTAGTCAACAAGGAACCTTTATAGTTTCGCCATGTCCATCCGTCTGTCTGTCCGTCTTCGGCTTAGCTCAGTAACCCTTACAGCTAGAAAACTGCAATTCGGCGTGGGTATATAAACCACGCCGACAAAACAGTAGTATGAATTCCTAAAAAAAATATATTTTAGGGTACCTCCCCTACATGTAAATTGGTGATGTATTTTTTTTTCTCGTTAAACCTATAGTGTGGGGTATCGTTGGATAGCTTGCTCAAAAATATTATGGGTGATCTAAAACTATTTTTCAACTCAGTTATGCGTTTGCGAGATAATGGGATTTAAAGCCTTAATTTTAGTTCGAGTCATGTGTCCTACCTAGTCATGTGGCTACTACGGGGGTCGTGAATAAAATCATAGCAGTAGTACATTTAATGAATTTAAAAGGAAAACTATCACAGTTAAGTAGACATAACTAGTTAACGAGTAGTAAACATAACTAGTTAACTGGTAAGAAATGCACTCTATTTCGGGTGCATATACATTGTCATTGGAATTTGAACCTTTTACCGTGGACGATAGAGTTGCTTTTTCACGGCACGTTATCTTCAATAGAGAAAACCTTGTCCTTCAGGTGGTCGCTTACCGAAGGTGGTCGCGTAAACGGCGAAACGACCCTATACATTGGTGTGTTATAAAAATAATCATATTTAGGATTATTTACGAGGGTAAGCTATAATAAAAACCCCACAAGCCCCTTTTAAGTCCGCATTCTGTGACAGACGGGCAACTACGGAACCCTACCCTGCGCGTGGCATGACACGCACTTGGCCGCTTGTTATTAACTTCTAGCTACGAGTATGCATTCGCTTCCGGCCGCGTTCCACAAAAATAGGTACGTAATCAGATCTAAAAAAGGCGAAATTTTTTTTGAATGAGTTCAGTACTTTCGAGGATTACCGCCTACGTCCGTTAGCTTAATAATATCTTATTATCGCTTACATCTTACCTTTATAATATTTCTGCTTGTCTTTAATCATAAATTACAATAATTTTATTATAGATATTGAGCGACAGAAAATACTTAGGGGGGGCTCCGTCGTTGATTCCTCATTTTTTTTAACAATGGAGGTAAGTTCAACTCAACTGTATTTTTTCCATCCAAAGCAGACATTCAAATCAACCTGACGTACGTTGAAAGCGTTACAGCCCATCTACTTTCAATGAATACCTACGAAACTCTACGCTTTAAAAGAAAATACAGACTGAATATACATAAATTATAAAAATAGTAAAACACGAAATCAAATCGGTACATAGCCTCTTCCCCCTATTTTATTTGGCTAAGAAAAGAAAAGTGAGTTAAACGTATCACATTGCAGGGCATTATCATTTGAACATTTACTTATGTAGATACTAAATGTGGGAGACCTACACTCACGTGTAGCAACTTGACACTTGAAATAAATCTTTCGACACAATGGCTACAAGCAAATTTAAATTTCATAATGAAAACACCCACGCAGGGCAGTGCACATGTCAGTAATATATCAATGCTACTTTACATTCGCCGTAAAAGAGTACCGAAAATCAATCTTAGAAAAGAAGAAGATAATATTCTCCAACGTAGTTTTATACAGGGTGTGGCCTACAACAGGGGCAAAAAATTAAACGGTAGACTATTGGGCGTGTGAGTACTTATTTCCAGGTAATTTTAATTGGAGATAAAAAACTTTTTTTCATTTTTGTTTCTTTAAAGTAAGTTCACGTGTATTTTTACCCTTCTGGGGTGACACAGGTAGTTTTTTTTTAAACACCAAAAAGATAAAAAAAAAATATGGAAAAATCACAAAAATATATTTTAGTAACAAAAATGCAAAAACTATTATTACTCAGTACATGATATTACCTCAACATCTGCATTGACTGCTGTGCTATGATCTAGTGGTGCCAAGATACATTACTTGAAGGTCATAACTTTAGATAAAGATTACTCCAAATAAAAAAAAATAAAAAAAACTGGACACGGATGCTCTAAGGAAGCGTCCCTTTAAATATTTGCCCCTGTTACAGGCCACTCACTGTATATTTATGGAATATAATATCCAAAAAAAATGGCTTTCATGGCTTACCTAAATTATTTATGCATTTTCATCACGTCAATGTGTTTCATTTAACTCCGCATATTTAAGTAATAGCTTTGTATGGGTTTAAGTATGAAAAATCTGTCGAAATAATAAAACAACGTTTTAAAAAGATTTAGAAACAAATCGTTAAAAATACCCCCCAAATTACAAAACTTTCTGCGTTACAGGATTTACTAATACAGGAGGAAACACTTTATACTTTTTGTGTTACCAAAATGTACAACGCACAACTGAGTAGGGTAACGAATTACCTACTGATAATACTTAATGAAAGCTAAATTCTACCGCTTTTAAATTTTATAAGCATGTATTTTCTAGACTACTCTTTTGTAGACTATAAAGGAAGCAAGATAAGACAAAAACAGCACGTCAAAACCTTCCCAAATAATCGCTTGTTTTGTGAGTTAACAGGGAACAAATTTGTTTCCTTAAACCATCTGATTTTGAAATTGACCTTTAACGATATAGCTTCTATCCTCCAATACTCCCATGGGAAATACTGGAGGGCGGACCATTATGATAATATATAAATCACGATAGGCAGTTAATATACGAGATACACACGCCCTGTGATAGCTTCATCGTATCAAAAGAAGTACCTGAAACGCGTTACGTATTAACAAACTTTTATTAATATTTTACTTCCGTGAACTAGCGTTATCTCCAGTATTGTGTACATTTAACAGGTTATAATTCTGAATATTCACGTAATATTGGCGCTTACGCCATTTTGATTAGAGTATTGTTATAGCCCGTATTGAAGCAAAGCTCAACATTACCCTTGGGAGCTAGATAAATCGTTTCGGTAACGCCTTTTACATACATCCACCATATCTTGTGAAACAATAGAGTTATGATTTGCTACAGTGAACTTCGTTCCCGGATGATAGTGGAACATTTACCTGCAGACTTCCAGTGTATATGTATCTAGCTTATCCTATATATAGAAATTTACGTATAAGAAACTGGATCAGAATATACTACGCTTGACAGTAAGTAGTGTAAGGGAGAAATGTTAGTGCACGTGGCGGCTGACATGCGCTTAGTAAGTCACCAACTTATGATAAAACAAGATTAATTCGAATAAGCATGTGCGAACGACTTGTATATTAGGAAGACCGGTTCAGCCTAGTTAGTTGGTAATAGCGTCCCTTGCAGCCTACGAAGCTAGACGTCCTGGGTCCGAATCCCGTTGATTTAATTGTGTTATGACCACGAATATTTGTTTTATCTATAATATTTATATAAGTATGTTTATCGTCGCTTAGTACCCATAGTGTAAGCTTTGCTTAGTTTAGGACTAGGTCGATTTGTGTAAGATTGAACTAAATATTTATTAATATATTTATTTTATTATATCACTCAGCTACATATCTGCCATTTCCGAGTAGGTGGCTGTTACCTTAATGTTGTTAGAAAATGCGTGCCGGGTACGCCTCAATTTGTTAAACTTATTCGTTTTCTGGGATAACGTATTGTTTCGAGAACAATGTTTTCGAATTTATGACCCGAGGCACTGCTTGTGTTGTAAATATGAAGTCCTTTTGCTGCAAGATTTGCTACCGTAAAACGTGCCTACTTTGCACCGAAATTTGCTCCAAATTTCGGAAATTTCGTTTTTTTCGGAAAAATATTATTAAATGATATGTCGTTATGTACATCATTTAAAAGTAGATCATCCCTACTATCGTATTACAATGCTCTTATAAAGCCGCAGTCACGTTACATATATATTCCGCCGTTAATCAAACAATGCACAATTTATAATCATACCTGCCCATTTTTGTGTAAATATGAAGAAAAACAAAAAAACTAAAAAATATTAGGAACAAAGAAAAACGGACATTTAGTTGAAGTGTTTTATTTTTATTATAATTACGAAATTGTTCAGTATTGGTATTGTTTCACTCAGACAAAAACCAACAAGAACCAAAAACAGTCTTCTAAAATACAGAACTAGGATATATATAAAACAATCCATTTTTTTTAACGATGATTATGAGGTTTTTTGGTTAGAGTATTCCAGGTACTAGTTTCCGGTTCATTATCTATAGTCGCCCAGTGAAGCCAGATCAGAAGAGGAGTGGTGAGTACACATGTTAACACCTTCCGCATAGGAACTCTATCACCTATCACTATATCTATTCTGCGACGAACACGTTTTGAAGTGGCTGTGGAAAAAGAAATTCTAACATTTTCGTAAATTTTTATAATAATTTTGTTATGAGTCAACTGTAAATACAAAATATGATATTATTCTAATACTATTTAGTTAAAAATGCCACAATATTTTACTATTTATAAACATAATTAACTTCATGAGGTAACTATGTCCAGGATCAAAGTTACCCCAACACGTGGTGCAAAGTAGGTACTTGAAAAATAATTTGAGGTTAAGCCTCGAAAGAATTTGAAACTACTAGAAATACTGTAAACAATGAGTAGCCTATTAAATACAAGAACACTTCAAAACATATTTATCGCCAATCGATGACAACTTGCTGAGATGGAAGTAGCTTTTTCCCGTATTTTTTTTAACAAATTTTCGTAGCGGCACTGTGTGTCGTCTGACAGAAAGAGGAAATAGCGGAACGAAACTTTGACTTTCAGTGTTGCCACTTGATTGCCCAGTGTAACAAATGCGTTTGGAAATGTTGCTGTATTAACCATAGACATCGACTTATAAGGGCATGAAACTAAATACAAAATTGGAGCACATTTACCTAGTGGGGAGCAAAGTAGGCACGTTTTACGGTAACACAATTACAGTAAAATAAGGTCTCATCCCCGCTGTATTTATTTTATGACAAAAGGGACAAATAACTTGAAGATACTTAAATACTATTATTTAGCCTTGCAATTGCTTAAAGCTAGCTAGGTTTAATTTATACTGGGTTTTGGCATTTTCCACGTCTTTTTTAACGGTAGGTTGTCGTCGTTTTCTAATCTATCCTCTAAAGAGATGATTTTCGGCATGTAGGTATTCTGTTTACTAACCCATGTTTACTTAGGACAAATTTCATTTAATACCGTTAAGCTACTTTCGCTTGATATAGTAACAAACATACACATTCCAAACATGCGTACTACTTACAAGCTTTTAGGTTTTAGTCGACACGACCTACCCAAAAACGCAAAATCAGAGCCTGCTGTGCGACTATTATCGAGGCAAATTAATTGATCGTGTTTTAAACCCAAATGAAATGTAGGAGATATCTGAACGTAACACTGACGATTATTTATAGTTATATCTAGTTTTCGTGCAATAAAAGCAGTACTACTTCTATACTAGTACTTTTCTGAACGGATTTTACCTTGTGACGAATGCGCCCAAGTCTACCACCGGTAATGCGTTTCGAGCGCTATGCATATTTGATTTGCAGTCTGTGAATTCTAGAGATGCGCTGTCTTTTTGTGCTACAAATGTACTAATAAAGAATATTTTTGATAGTTATGCTTTGCTGTTGTTTTTCTGAAAGGAAATAATTAATTCAAATAAATAAAAGAAAAATAATTCAATATCCGACAGAATCACTTTTTTAAAAGTTTTCGTTACTTAACGTGCAATGTATTTATGTCAGTTCGTCGGTTATGGTCAAATATTTCAAGCTTAATTAAAACCATTTTCTTTTATCCTACAGTGTTGAAAATTCTATTCCGATGACTATACATTTTCATGATAAATATATTTATTATACCTAAAACTTGAATCTTTTCAAGATGAGAATAGATAGGCAATCAGGTACCTATGCATGTAACACCCTCGAACTCATCATCACTTAACATCAGGTGAGATAGTAATAAATATTCTTAATTAAAAAAAAACTGGCTAAGATGAACGATGGAAGATTTGTGTCACACCCAACCTAATCATGACGGGTGCCAGCCGATGCAATCACAACCTAGCCCTATACTCGTAACGGCACGCGCTACAGGTCTTATTATCAGGACTATGTTGCTACCGTAGCACCAGACCAAATAACCGCACGTTTTATGGAGGAGAGTCCTGGGAGTTCCGGAAATTTATGAATTTCAGTAATTGTAATTATATTACATAAATATGAAACGCGTAGGCTTTGATAATTACATCCTCGGCTCACTTAATCCTTCGTCTCCGGGGCAAAAATTTTTTGTTTGCAAATCCGTATTAAATGCTGACCCACATATGGGTCGACGGAAGAGGAGCGGTTTATGTTAAGCAGCGATATTCGTAATACACATTCATTATACAATTATATTTTTCGTTGGTATCTACTACATAAACTTTATATCATAAGTAAAGAAAAAAGTATGAATTATATTTGGGAAGTTTAATTATATGTGGTAAAGTTTCGTGATAGTCGTGTATCGCTAAACATCGTGGGGAAACCGGTCTAATCCCAATATGGTCAAGTTTTCCCTCTGGGGAAGGTCTTAAGGCAGTCGCTTCCGTAAAACTATCTATACTATATATTGAGATTAATCTAAAGCGGACCCCGGGCTTTTTTAGGGCACAACCGTGAATAACTGTATCGTTATGAATATGAACAGAAAAATAGTAGGTAACGATATTAGTCGGTGAAAATATATTTCTCCCACGGGTCTCTAAGCACGATGTTATAACATTTTATAGCGGCACAAAAAAGCGTATTCCACAGACTGCGCTACGTTTCACGCATTTGTATTCCAATAACCGCGCTTTACTGTCGGTTTGTCTGCGTTACCGTAACTGCGGACGCGCCACGACTTTATTTTATACAACTTGACGGTACTTATGCCTCGTTTCAGCTGGGGTAATGTCGCGCCACGTCACGACGGAGCGTGCTGCACGGCTATCATGCGACGGCGCGCGAGCTCTCTCGATTTTTCTCGCACTATCCGTCTCTTTCTTATTAGAACACTTAGAACAACGAGATATACGAGAGAGACGTGCTGCAGTGCCAGATTCTTTATCGACACTCGCTGTTACAAATATAACGCGGCGTCCTAGGCACACACTCACGGACCCGGACGACGAAATCACAGCGTCCATCGAAAGATGGAACGCTGCGCTTTCGGCGTCCAACACATCGCGTACACTTCAGCGTTCCCGCCGGCGGGGACGTCCACCGCGAGACAACACAGACACATACAGTCCGCTTTCGTCCCGGTACCGCCGCATACCGGGTAGAGTCAGTCCGACGCAAGTCGGGCCTAGCTGAGTTTCTTGCTGGACTCTTCTCAGCTAGGCTAGGTTTTAGCGAACCAGCGATAAAACTCCCAGTAGTTCGATACCACTCACACCCCAGATTCGGTTGATACCGTTCAACCAATCTCACTGGAGCGCAAAACTCTTAGAGTATTCCAGTGTACAAACTTCCCCGCGTGGTCGTGCCGGAGGCTTCCCCTGGATTTTCCCCAGGCCACCCTCCAACCACGCAGTTCGACCGCTATATTGGGTCCGTCCTATTATAGCAACAGTCAGGTTCAAAAAAAAAAAAAAAAAAAAAAATATAACGCTAGGATATTGCTATACTTTTCAAGATAAGCATTGTGAGTCTTGCAATGTGTAAGTAAGACAAAGATTTTGGCATAGAAAGCATACGTTTCGTTCATAGAAAAAATGGTACCGAGCTGATATAAATAATATTATAAGAGTTGTTTTTTAAACGTACCTGGACCGAATATTTGTTTAGTACAATATTTGATCGCTTATATACGAGTATATATTTACTGTTTATTAAGTGTCTTCTTTTTCTTTATCGTCTACTCTTTTCAGATTTGGTCATGGCTGTAAGCAGGTAGAAGCCTGACCGTTATTTATGATTTACTGACAAATGCATTTGAAAAAAAACTATAATTGCCATCATAATAAGAATATACACTTACGCCTATTTTTTTTGTAAAATAATAAAAGATGGACTTTATAAATAAAAGCACCAACAATGGTTCGTGACCAAATTATAGTATTTATACAGTGTTACGTTAAATTGTTTGGTTAATATTATCATAAGTTCGGAAACAACTCTTTTTATATGCCTCGTACGTAGCAGTATATTTTTTCGCAGATAACTAACCATATATTTAAGAAATATAAGTTTACGAGACCACGGATGGCTTGGTAAGGCGCACTTTTTTAGTTTAAGTGAAGATACACGATATTGCTTGCTAGAGCGGGCGAAAATTCCCCAGTTTCTTCGAAATATTTTTGCTCGTTGTTTTTCTCCATTTTAGCAATAGCAGTAAAGATCTTTGTATCTGTTTATCTTAACAATTTGTTGTTCGTATATGTAACATTTCTATCTGTATATCCTAATAATTTGTTGTAGACTTATGTTAACTTTTCTTCATGAATATAGAACGAATTAGTACATAAAAAAGTCTGAATAGGTATTACACCTGATGAAAATAATCATTAAAGAACATGTTTTTTGCTGCTTACCGAGAAATATCTGCTACGAACCGACTATTACCAACCGATCAACCAGACATTTTACCCGATTGGATGAACACGAAGCAGCTAAACATTTTAGTAAGAACCCTCTGACTGTATCAGAAGCAAATAATTATTTTTGATTTGTTTCAGATTTCTGATTTCAGGGTGCTCGCTCGTAATACTTATGAAAAACTGTGCCAAATGCCTAATCTGGGAATCAGACTAAAAACTTTTAAAACATACTAGCATAGTATCTTACACTACGACAAAAAAACACAATTCGTGACATTCTACGTCTTTGTCATTAACATCAACGTAGGTATTATTTTCATCGAAATATAAGTACCTATAATTTATACCTAAATCGAAATGGTGCTACGGTTTTATTGTTCAATCAAATTTTTTATAAGATTATTGTGGACATAGAACTTGATAGATCTGTAAAATTTATACCGAATACTACTAATCCAGTAATACGAAAACTTGGATGTACGACATTACAACAGAAAAAAAGCGGCCAAGTGCGTGTCGGACCACGCACAACAAGGGTTCCGTGCCTATTAAAAAGGTCGTATCCTTACTGAAATCATATGGCACTTACATCCTTTTCTTTAAGTAAGGCGGTTTTTTAGAAATATCTCGAAAACATTTGAATCGATCTTGTTCAAAACAATTTGCATGATTTTTTTCATATTTTTGAAATACACGGTTCAAAAGTTTGAGGGGAGGGGGACACAATTTTAGTGACTTTCGGGGCGATTATCTCCGACTCTATTCACTTAATCAAAAAATTTGCTGATAAACCTTGTATTTATTTTGGAAGGCCTAGCGATTAATGTGCCACACGTGGGCATGCAATTTCTTTTTGAGTTTCAATTTTATGTATGGAGTGCACGCCTTTTTTTATGAAACATATCTTGATGCAGGCTATAAGTAAACGCTATTAGCAACTACTGAAATGTAGCTAGAGCTGTCATTCTGGGGCCATGAACCTAGAATACTATGGACGGGCTGTACGTGTTGCCACGGTGAGGGACGGAAAAGCTCTTATGAAGCTAAATTAAGAACCGGTCCTAAAATGGCTGATGACTTGTCATAAACAACTTACTACGGGACGGGTAATGGTTTGTGTGGCACAACTTCATACTAAATCAGTTGTGGCAAATAAAAAAAAGTGGAACTATGACAAGGACAATGAATCATATTCCCCTTTCTGTCACACTTATAGAGATTTGTATGCTACCAGCTCGCTCGCACGTGGTATTATTATTACCATAGCCTGTCCAGAGTATTCTTCGTTCATGTTCTGGGGCACATTTCTTGGCATATTTGTTTGACATTGTGCATCTAGTTCTATATACTAAATCAAAGGTTACCTACTCATACAGATAACGGTAGTCTAACTTTTTCAACTACACTGCGTGATACTGATAACGGTAATAGGACTTTTAGGATAGATATTATAAAGCATAATATAGTGCACAGCACTACGGTGGTATGGTTCAGTCCCACCCTACACCCAGGGGTATTGCTAGGGGTATGATGGGTCTGACATGAAAAAGGTCATATCGTTACTAAAAACTTCTGGCACTTACGTCCTTTTCTTTAAGCAACGCAGTTTTTTATAAATATCTCGAAAACCTTTGAAGCGATCTTGTTGAAAACAAATTTCGCTGGTAGAATTTTATAATTCCTATGACCATGATTTTTTTCATATTTTTAAAATACACGGTTCAAAAATTAGAGGGGGGGACACAATTTTAGTCACTTTCGGGGCGATTATCTCCGACTCTATTAACTTAATCCAAAAAAATGCTTAGAAACCTTATATTTTTTTGAAAGGCCTGTCGATTGATGTACCACAAGTGGGCTTGCAATGAAAAAATAATTTTTGACTTTCAGTTTTATGTATGGGGTGCACCCCTAAAAAAAATCTTAATTAGTAATTTCATTACAAAACTATGTAGCGGTTAACAAAATACACCCTATCCTCATTTTTTTATTCAAATACACCTTATGGTTTTAGAGTAAAATGCCTGTGACATACTGACGGACAGACAGACAGACATGACGAATCTATAAGGGTTCCGTTTTTTTGCCATTTGGCTACGGAACCCTAAAAAGGATGCACACATTGCAGGGGTAAACAAAAATGGCAAAGTAATAAATGGGCAGCGTCAATGGTGTGTCAGTGAAACACATAATATGACAAACCAGGTTGTCGCCTAAGATAAAAAATACTGACAATAACAATCCAATCGATTGGAATGTCTCGTTCATACGAACTAGAAACTCAAATATACATTACTGCACAATTTGATTTGAATTTACTGAATAGTAAATAAAATAATATACCTCACGGAATACTAAATCATACTTGGTACGGCAACTTACAGTCGCACTAACATCACTTAATTCTTGGATATATGTAGAAGAAAACATACTTCATCCGCGATAAACCACAGCAGCAGTAAATCACACCGCTACAATAGCACTCCGCTGTATGGTCTCCATTCACGAAGTGATTTACTGACCACACTCTGTGTGCTAGCAAGCTAGCCGATACAGTGGTGTTAACATGAATGATAGGGAAAATAAATCGAGTGATCGGCGCATTGCATGAACGTTTTGATGAACGATAAGAGCAATAGAGGTTCCCCTAGTGTTGACTTGATACCTTTAAAGCTGATAAGGCCAATTCTAGGCATCAAAAACCGCAAACCAGGTCATGTGGTAAACGATACCACATAACCTGGTTCACAGGTCTTAATACAGATTCTCCACCCACGAAAAACTTCACGATGGCTGCTCTCTGCACTTCGAAGTGGAAGACTTCAGGATCTTCGACTGACCTCATGTGGAGTCCTCTTTGCACCTCGATATTTCTAACTCATCCAGATTTTCCAAATCCTCCATAGGAAGATGCGGATACTACGCAGGCAAGTGATTTCAGTTTACCTGTCTGTATAAGTAAATGCCTGTAAAACTTCCGAAGGGATTGAAATACATGGTCTGTGTATCGGAATTCCAGTCCCAATAAAAAATAATACTTTTGGTAAATACAGTATATTCCATGGACGATTTTATGAAGCCTTACGGCTGAGAAGTCGGGCAGTGTTACTTGTATTTTTTAAGTTTATTTTTTATTATCAACTATTATATCCTTGACTGCCTTGACGATCATAGTATTAATTCCTATAGATTTACATTAATGTTATTTATAATGCAATGTAATATTATGAGATAAATAAATATCAATATCAATATCAATGATGATCCTGACAGATTTTTAAAAGAAATTTTAAGGCAAGCTTGTACACGTTATTTTTAAAGATTAATTCATATATTATACACTTCGTAAGCTGCATAACATGAGTTAATACAGACTCCCAGCTAAGCTATTGCTCTATAAATTAAAATAATGTGGAGGACAAATGTGACCCAACCGCGTGACAGACACAAATCATTACGTGAGGTTATGTTTGACTGCGTGCTCGGTCGCTATCCAGGAATGCATGTACACGTATGGAATTTTAGTTGTTCCTATATGGAAAATTGCTCTTGAGACAATATCATTACTTTAAAATTTAGAACGTTAACTAAAAATCATTTAGATTGACCTAAAATAACGTGTATCTGCGTGTATTGCTTTACAAGTTTGATCCCTATGACAACTGTCATGTCAGTACTTATCAGGTGTAGGCAATATGTTTAGGTTCATTTATGTGAAATGACGGTAAGAAAATCGCCCAGCAACTGTTCTAACAATGGGACGGTGAATATTTCAGACTGAATTTTATCATAAATAATTAATACAAAAATTAAATACAGCCGGAAGAAGGCAAAGGGTTACATCATGTCATAAACAGATTGCGTAAAAAACAAGCAATTTTAAATATTAGGAAATTAAAAGGTTTTTGAAAGGGACGTTCTGTAACTTCTGACAATTTCTGCTTAGCTTCTAAAAGGGTTTGTGAGAAAAGTACATGGATATTTTGACATGAGTTTTTATCTTTTCTGCTACAGAAGTTTGTAACTAAAAAAATAAACATGTATTCATAAAACAAAAAATATGAAGATTAATTAAAGTTTTGATGGTAAGTCCTGAGACATTTTTGATTTCCAATAAATGAGGTTTTAAATTGATTGCCCAGGTTTTTTTGTAAGTTAATAATACCATTTCGCGATATTTCTTCAGCTGTGGTTTACGTGACGCTGATATGATTGAAATGGTAATGCCAATTACTAGTTCGTCTGTTCTAAATACTCATTTTTTATTTATTGCAATTTTACTTATGTGTTGTATTTTTTCAGGCTTGGATTTCTTCAAAAGACCGTCAAGTTACGTCCAGTCCTCGGTAGCCATTGATTCAGTCTATAGCTTATTTCCTGCTTGACTTCACGGGTCGCGAGCGATGACACGCGAGGCAAATAAATGAGCTTTTATGTGAAAAAAAAAGTTCTACGTAGACGTGTTTAATGTTTAGATGAGTACATTTCCTGACAGGAAAGAAGTTTTTGAAGTACATAGCCTCAACAATGGGTCGTCGATCGCACTTTTCTTTTACCTCCAAAATACTTTCTTCACAAAAACTAAGTTCTTTGGGAAATGTACAGGCAACTTTTGTTCGATCTTGTTCGTAGGTAATATAACTTTTCGCAGGTAAGAACATACTTAATTGTAAGATACAAAATAAATCGTTTGTCGGATAATCAATTCACGAATGAAAATATGTAAACTATTATCGAAATTTAATATTATTTTTAAGGTTGTATGATTCCCACATCTGCCCCTCCAGCGGCGTTCATCTTCGACAAAAACGATGAAGTGGCCGCCAGATCGCGCAGCAACGCTATATTTTCCTCATTTCCCGCACTGCTTCCTCACATCAAAAGCAAGTGAAATTGTTCGTGAAACATCGTATTTTCAATGAAAATATTATTTAATTTTAGGGTACTGAGTAAAAACAGGTGGCATGTTGGTTTTTGATGAGAACATTATGGAGGTATTTATTTTTGTTTTACTCCATCGGTTTTAGGCTTGGCAGTAGGGTCGTGATCAAAGGGGCCACAAAACTGCTTTACAATATACAGGTCTTCTCAGATTACCACCGCTTTCAGAGTACAAATGTACTTTAATGATTTAATGGACTAACGTCTACAACTTTGATATTGAAGTCATACATTCTGTAATAATTTACTATTAAGCTGCTTTCTATGTATCAGAATCCACGAGGTTGACTGATGACCTGGTAAAGGTCGCGGGTGTCCGCTGGATGCGGGTGGCGCAGAAACGGTCACTTTGGCAATCTTTGGGGGAGGGCCAAGTCCAGCAGTGGACGTCTTTCGGCTGATATGATGATAATGATAAAGCTGCTTGTCTGTTGTATCTCCAAACTATGAGCATATCAAAAATGCTCCACTTATTGTAGTTATGTGGACTTCAGCACAACGGTCACCAATTCTTGTAAATAATAAAACTAGTGGCTCTGTGGTCTGTAGAACTCGAGAGCCTGTCTTTTTAAACAAAACAGTTTTTTTATTACGAAAAAGTGATTCGAAAAAAAAAACTACTTGATTAATGAACCTGCTCGGACATTTTCAGGAGAAGTGTACTGATTAACTTCAGAGAAGTGTATAAGACACGCTTAAAATACTCTGCAGGAATGTTTTATTTGTCAAATTTCGATAAATGTGTGCGTACCTATTTTCAACCCCCGACGCAAAAAGAGGGGTGTTATAAGTTTGACGTGTCTGTGTGTCTGTGTATCTGTCTGTGGTAGCGTAGCTCCCTAACGGATGGACTGATTTGAATGCGGTTTTTTTGTCATAGATAATTTTATCCCGAGTATTCTTAGCCATGTTTCATGAAAATTCTGTTCAGCCGTTTTTGAGATATTGGATTTTGAAATGAAAATGTCGGGGGTTTTTCAACTTTTCCAAATTGTTATTAAGAATATTAATCAACATTTCTTCGTTTAAGACTTCAGACGAAGGAAATATCATTTTTGAATTTGTTTTTTTACCCGACTTCCTCAAAAACCTCTTGAACCTCCAAACAGCTAGATAGATATGGCATATGAGGGGTCATTGGACCCGACGATTATGGGGACATAATCGTGGAAATGACACGGGGTAAAAATTTATAAAAATGAAAAACCTTTTCATTTCACATGCTCGTGTAATAATGTTCTGTTGAGTTTGGTGTAGGCTGAGGTTTAAAGATGAAAAATCAAAATCTTTTGGCTATATAATCAAACAATCAATTATATTGCTGGCTTTAGCTGTTAAGGTCCATTTTTATTTAATAAAAGTACAAATTAACTATTAATCAATGCATTAGGCATTTACTAATTCCTTATTTTCCCAAACTAATCGGAACTGCCGTTGAAAGAACGCAGCGTTTTCCAATTCACGCCCTCAAAGCAGAACCCTTTTTCGATATACCACACGCTCAACCAAAGAACGTTTGTTATATTCCGACTCTCATCCCCGTCCAATGAGGCGCACAAACACAATCGTCCGAATAAGATAGACGCATTCAAAGTACTTTAAATAATACACGATCAATTTGACTTGCGAAATGACAGACTACGAGTAAATATTTGGGTTCAACTGAATTTGTGTTTCCTTTGTAGGGGTCAGTAAGAGCCCAGTCAGTTTTCGGTTATTAAGTTACGTCGATGGTATGCGTTATATGTAGCGGATTCTTAAGTCGTTTTTACGGTTCCTTAGTGAACAAGAAACACTTAGAGTTTCGCCATGTCCGTCTATCAGTCTGTCCGTTGGCGGCTTAGCTCAGTGACCCTTACTACTAGAAAGCTGTGTTTCGGCATGGGTATTCGGCATAGTATGTTTCTTAAATTAGTTTAATTTGTTACAACAAGTTATCATAGTTGAGGTGAAACAGCTATAATTATAATGTCAGCGGAAAGTTTCCCGCGGCTTTTCTTGTTATTGTCATAGTCTTAACTCTTTACTTTTACAAGTGGCAGAAATGGCGTATTTAAATATATTTCAAATACTTCATTTGGTAATTTTTGATTATTTATGCCGAGAATCATGTAAGTATAAATATATATATATATATATGTAGTATATTTCATACATGTAGTCAGGTTTCCACTATGGGACACTTTTACCTGCATCAAAATCAAAAGTGCTCATTATTCCGAATAAGAATAACCCAAACTTTCCAAACTATGTAAAAAAAGTATAAAAGTACACGTTAAAATAAAAATGCCCATATCGTGAATAACTTAGCTTTAGTTAATGCCATAATATTATTAATAACAAAGTGTCGCACTTAATATGCTTCAATCATAGCTATGATTCGAACACGAGCAAACAAGCAAAACCGAGCATTGCACACGCAGGGGATTATTGTATCTGTTGACTTTACAAATGTTTGCGTTAGCTATAACGACATATCGATCAGGGCTATAACCGCGGAAATCTTTCCAGTATCTCTGTCTCTATCGCACTTGTCTAATTTGAGTGATAGAGATACACGCACTGTCATATTCGGGCGTCCGCGGTTGCAGCTCTGACGATATTGAACCGGTGAAACACAGTTAATTCTGTTTGCGTGACAAGATAGAAGTACTCACCTGGATATTGTTGTATAGTAGTGCGAGCTTTTGTTAAGTTTTTTACCTGAAATCCAAAAAACGTTAATATTAGATTTGATTGTTAGCTACTCAATTACTGATTATAAACTGGGAATTCGATAGTTTTATATTCGGAATGCCAGGTAGGTAATGTTTTTTTATGACTTATATTATGAGATGATAAAAAAAATGCACACATTCGAATCAGAAAGAATATATTTGGCCGCGAATTTTGACCATATTGTAATTTTTTTCCGCTATATTGGGTCCGTCCTATTATAGCAACAGTCAGGTTCAAAAAAAAAAAAAGAATTTTGACCAATTTGGACGTTTCAAATTTAACATGCTCATTAAAAAAAATTGGTAACAGACCGAGAGGTTTCAATTTTTTTTATTAAATCAAGCGATAAAAACTGTCAAGAACGCAAGTGACATAATTGATTTAAATCCTTTCAAATAAATAATAAAAATATATTTCCGTCCAAAACGTAACGAAAGTTGATATTTTTTTTCGACCCTGTGTACTTAAAGCCCTGTTATTTTCACGATTTTCAACTTCTCATGATCATGCTTTTGTTTAAACAAAATTTTATGATATGACGATAGTTCTACCGATTGCTAAACATTTTTAATTAAATAATTTACTTGTTTTATCTTGCATTCTTTTATGGGACCACAATTCCACGTTTTCGTTACGATTACTTACGTGACGCTTTATACAGCTAGATTTATAGCCAATTGTGATAGAAATTGCGCTTTTGTGCACTGGCAACTCATATTCTAGTAGGGCAACACCAGACAGAAAACCTAACCTCCTCAGTTTTTTCATAAATCGCGGACGAAAGTGACGAGGACATAGTTTTTTTAAATACCGCTAATAGTGCTTGTGTGATTTAAAGGGTAAGTAGTGATTATTTTCAAGCGGTAATTTTTCATACGATAGGTTAATGTTATTCACGCAGGTGACATGTATTACTATATTCAAAATATCGTTATTTCACCATGATAATCAATATTTTTTCAAAAATACGTTACACTGTCGTTACGAATACGTTGCATTTTTACAAAATGCAACGTATTCTTTGTGTAACGTGACGAAAACATGTGGTAAAGGGAAGTGCACACAGAT
This sequence comes from Epinotia demarniana, assembly GCA_945867215.1. NCBI lineage: Eukaryota > Metazoa > Arthropoda > Insecta > Lepidoptera > Tortricidae > Epinotia > Epinotia demarniana. The sequence goes on from OX244261.1 coordinate 15,482,619, forward strand.
AAATACGAACTAAAATGAGTTTTTATTTTATTTCCAACGACAAATACAGTAAGTATTAATTTGAAATTGTAGGTATGTACAGTAGGTACAGGGATCAGCTAGCACGAGAGAATTGACCAATCCATCTACTATCCATATCCATACAAATCCATACTAATATCCATGCTAATATTATAAATGCGAAAGTGTGTCTGTCTGTCTGTCTGTCTGTTACCTCTTCACGCCCAAACCGCAGAACCGATTTAGGTGAAATTTGGTATAGAGATAGTTTGAGTCCCGAAGAAGGACATATGATAGTTTTTATCAACGAAATCATCCCCTAAGGGAGTGAAATGGGGGGGGAGGGGGGTGAAAATTTTTATGGAGCTGCGATATAAACGAGTTCCACGCGGACGGAGTCGTGGGCAGAAGCTAGTATTATTATAAATGCGAAAGTGTGTATGTCTGTCTGTTACCTCTTCACGCTTAAACCAGTGAACCGATTTAGATGAAATTTTGTCTAGAGACAGTTTAAGTCCCATAGAAGCACATAAAAATAGTTTTTATCCCGAAAATCATCCCCTAAGGAGGTGAAATATAGGGTGAAAATTTGTATGGAGCTACGATATAAACGAGTTCCACGCGGAGGGAGTCGCAGGCAGAGCTTCTGTGTGGCTTCTGCCCTGGACTCCGTCCGCGTGGGAGTATTTAATCGAACGAGCGAGCGAAGCGAACGAAGTTCTATGCTTCAGGTTGGGCCAAAAATCTTTATGTCCAGGATCTGTCCCGTGTCCGTCATCCGTCTGTACGTCTGTTTTCCTCTATCGCATTTCCCAATCGATTGTCGTGAAGTTTTGTGAGCAGGTTCGTCCATTATAGATTTTTTTGTCAAGTAACTTTTTTGAAAATGAATACCTATTGATAAATGTTTAGTTATTTTTTTTAAAGCATTCACTTAATTTAAAAAAATGCTGTCGTGAAAATACTTTATTTGTAAGTATTTTGTGTTTTTTTTTGAACATTTACCAGTATGATCTAAGCTTAACAACAACTTATTATACGTTTTATAGTAACGTCACGTATTTTTTTTATGTTAGTTCTATGTCACATTGGTCAAAATTCGCGGCCTTACCCATTTACAACATGTTTGAAAACAAAACATTTAATACTTCAATTATTGGAAATAAACCATTGTTGAGAAAGTGTCGTAAGATATCGCAAAATCTTTCATCAATGGACGGCGGAGTTGCTTACGCCTGAAAAGGGCTTGCATATATTCCTCTCACAAAGTTGGTATCTTGAACTTTTACGGGCAACTTTTTTATGCGATTATCCTTCACATCTTAGCGTCATTTAAATTGTTATTGCAGCCCAGAGGAGCCCAGCGTCCTATAGTGCCTAATCTCAAGTTAATAAGGCCATTGACAATAACCGAGATCAAGGGCTTATCGTGCCTTCCAAAGCATAGAAACCCTTAGTCTAATTAACCATTCAAAGCGGCTAACGTTGCTTAATCAGCGCAGTCGGTGCGATTGTATAGGTTCCGCTGGGACATAAGCCCTTCATTGATGATCTATATATATGTAAATAAATAATTATTCTCAAGATCGATGCCAATGGAGGGAGAGCCTACGTAATGGAGTGGTGGAACACGATAAAGCTTGGTTCGATCTCTTATCCTATAGGCGCGAATTAAGACACCAACGCGCTGCCCTTCCTCTGTCATCTCCTGGCAACACATTTACTTACCAATTATACGGTCGTGGCTTTCGCTCGCGCATCAACCTTACAAGCCACGTACCGTAAGTGCCTCTTCTCTAATATGGACGCTGTTTAAATCATCTCTTCATAGATGTATAAGGCCAATGATTATGATGATGTTCCAAACTTACCGTTCTTACCGTTCTCCTTTTTATGCCATATTAACTATGCAGACATGCAGATCTGATTAAAGCATTATAAATTTTAAAGTTTAAAGAATATATTTACTTCCTTTATAAACCTATTATTGAGGTACAACAATATCAATCACATTCCAAGCAAACATGTCAATTTTGCAGGACAATTCACTTATCAGTTTGAGTCTACTGACCCCAAATGCATTAGCGCCACAAAGTGAAATCCATCCGTCTTGATGTTGGCTATACTCACAAGCTATTGTAAAGCTTGAGAGATCTGCAGTGAAGTAGTTGGATTGAAAACTATAGATTTAATAGAGGTAAACTTAGAGAATTGCACATTAAATAATGATGACAATGGTACTTTTTTTACCGCCGTCTCCAAGGAGGTTATTTAAAGGTTCAAACATTTGAATATATTACCACAGTAAGAAATCAAATAACTTTCAATACAAGCTTTAATATCATGGCAATAATCTGAGGTAATAATACTGATTGTTTCGAAAGGATTTTCAATCATACACATTTGTAAATTCGACTCAATTGCGTCAAGAATATTTCTGGCAGTTTACTCTTGCTGCACTCTTGCATGATGCACGTTCTATTTATTTAATCTTTATTGCACAAAAGAACCACTTAACGTTAAAAAGGCGGACTTAATGCCGTAAGCATTCTCTACCAGCCAACCTTCTAAGGTTTAGTCTTCTTCTATGGCTTAGTATTTATAGGTAGGTACATAAATCGAGGGATAAGGCATTTTCAAGTAGTAAATGTTGACGCGCGTACAAAGATTATAAATAAAAAAAGGACGAAAGATGATGCAATCCAATTTTTCACTCATCAGAAATCGCCATTAAGCGGCTTACTCGCAACGAACTGTCATCGAGTCCGGAACAATAATGAGTAATGTGATTATTCCGCTTAGTGTCAGTATACTGCGCACAAGCCTTTCTTTGATTTTTTATACTTATTAAAGTTGTTTAATTAAGTATAATCTCTATTTGGTTCATTCGTTCCATATCCTTTGAAATGTGTTTGATCGGAAGCGACTGGCAGAACCTCCATGTCAGGATTAGTGGTGGATTTCTATTTGCCTTCAAGTCAGCCCTTTTCTCAGTCGGCGAAGATAACCCTACGTATGTTTCGTTGATTAGTAAAACAAAGAAATACGCGGCTTCAATAAAAATCGGCACGGAAATGAGCAACGTAACGTGCATGGGTTTTCCTTATCGAGATCCCGAAACATCGGTACCTAGAGCGCCAGATATCCGCGATTATTGCGCGCGCTCCGCGATACTTGGCTTATAGGGCTGCCAATTCCCCTCAAGAGATTTATTCGACTAAACCTAATAAATTCCAATCATTTTGTATTAGTCGCGCGCACTCTTGTGGTAACTTTAGCTTGACGCGCTTGAAAGGCTAAAATAATTTAAGTTGTATCTATTTACACTTACATGTGGAACTGTATTTTTTGCCGTACTAAGTATTTGTAACATCGAAAACGATTGCCACACATTAGCATGGCCTACACTGTAGGCCCCCGCCTTCAGTGTATGCTCCTACATATATTATTGAACTGGATATAGTGTCAGGAATTCAACGCGGATACTAAAAAGGGACTTATATTTTCTACATTTCGTATTAATGTTTTTAGAATGTTATGTGTTCATGTGTGTACGTATTAATACATCAATAATATAAATATTTTGATTGGTTAGTGAAATATGAAAATAAAGTCCATGACACAACGAGTCCCTTAATAATAAAGACATTGCAAACCAATTCAACTGATCGCAACATGCACACATCGTGTGTAACGAAATAATCCCAAGACAAAGGGCCAGCCACGAATGGAGATATTCGATCGTATAGATGTTCCGAGATGTTGGCGAGGAATAAGGAATGGAATATGAGGTCGTGCAGCTTAGTATTGATTATCCTTTCAAGCCCTGTGTTTAAAAATTGTTTAGTGATTAGTGGCTCGCCATTGCAGCAAATGTATGAACTCGGACTGATCACTACATAATCAAAGTGTAAACAGCCCATAAGGCACGACTTATAGTTAGTTATATCACCGAATTCCCACAAAACTGTTAAAATTCTTAATAAAATTTATATAAATTATTATTATCATACAAAATGATTGCTGATAAAATGAAGTATTATAATAAGTCCGAAAACGTTTAAATAGAACGTTGACGCTGTCGATGTAACATAATGCATTCAGTTGTATGTTTGTATGTATATTTTGTTAATGGTGGAGGGAGGAGTGCAGTGCTTCTTCTTGAATTTAACAATGTATTCAAAAATGTCAACAGTCTTAGGTACGTACGAGTATATCGTATTTTTATTAATATATTTTGTTTGATTTCATTAATTGACAAACAGCATGTTACAATAATGAAGAAGAAATGAAAATTAAGTCGTATACTTTGTCTTTGGTGAGTAATGAAACTCAATATCAAAATTTGCACACAACAACCACCTCTATCAACGAACGCACTGTCGCGGTAAATTTAATAAAAATCGTAGGAGCCTAACGGAGCAAGAAAACTCTGAATTGTATCCTTCAGCCCTTTGGCCGCTCGCCGGGCCTAAGCCTCGCTTGTCGCAAAACGAATTCAATTCGGATCATTCCTGGTATTATCCCGATTGAGACCCGAAATTGGATCTTTTTGCATAAAAAGGAACTAACGAAATATAGAAAGGTCGGCCTTTGAGGAATTATGAAAATTGAGATGAAAATATTACGTTGTTTTTATGGTTAAGGGCAAGTTCACCAACTTGTCCCTCATTTTTCATGAATAATGTTGAGAATAATGAAGAATGACCTTTGATTTTGGAAAAAGAAAGAGGTCGTGGTTTCAAAAGTGGTTAAACACAGAGTATGTCTTACAAGACATATGACGTTTATTTTCATCATTAAATCAACAAGTCTAAAATATAATTGTAGGTTACCTCAGTAATTACGCGAGTGTTTTATTCCAACAACAATCATTAAATGGACAAAAATGGCTATCATTCGCATATTGAACATAATTATCTTGCTTTAAGATTCATATTCTAATAAATCCCTTCTATCGCTTACTGCTTTTTCAATGTATGGTAGAGATACGAGAGTAAAGTGTATTAAGATACAAACCGGCAATATTTTGTAACCGACTCGATGGCTGGAAGCTTCAATGGCGCGGAATACGCGAGATATAGGGTATGTTTTGTACACATGAGGTATTTTATGTAACTATACATACATTTAATATTCATGAATATCAGGGCTGTTTCAAAAAGCAAGGATAGATTGTTAAATACATCGTAGTTCGTCCAGTGGGACCATATATATCTATTACCTTAAAGAGTAAAACAAAAGACTGTAGACTCCAACTCCATACCGTGTTATTCAAAAGAAAAAGGACACACGGAAAGACTGAGAAGAGACCTTACTTATACATAACTAGCTTTTGCCCGCGGCTTCGCCCGCGTAGTAAAAGTAATTTTCCAATAATTGTTGAATTGCTACGCCGCCTACTAACCTACTACTACTAACTTCCCCTACGAATAACCCTTCGTCATAACCCATTATGGTAAATTAATTTTTATTTACTATTATTTTTATGCCCGTGTGGTGGCGGGTTAGAATTTCACCACCCTCTTTCTTCCCGTGTGTTTCGTAAAAGTCGATTAAGAGAGCAGGGTTGAAGTGTGTTGTGGGTGATGGGCTAACAACCTAAGCAATATCACTTTTTGTCGATCTTTTATACCCACATTTATGCTAAAAGTGGCGCTGGAACATAAAGTTCATGTGCTCTGCCTGCCCCTTTTGGGAATTAAGGCGTGAATGTAAGTATGTATGTACGTATTTCTGTTATTAAATTTACAGTCATGATTAATGAGAATCTGTCCTCTGGAATAAAAGCTACTTTATGTTCATGATAATGTTGAAATACCAAAATATCTCCACGAATGTCAAGTCAAATTTGTGGCCTGGACATTGCTATAGGCTAGTTTCCTAAGATTTTTTTTCCATGCTTTTCGAACCAGTATTTAACATAAATACCCAAAAATTTGTTTTAATTTAACGGCGGCCAAAATGCTTAACTTATAAAAAGTAAGCAGATCTTCGTGCAGCACCTTGAATGTACTTATTACGGATGCAGGCACTTTCCCAATGTCTCCTACCCTCCCGTCCCGCCGCGCCGCCCGCACTCGCCTAGGTACCGATTGCTAACGATCGAGATGGCACCAAATACAAACTTTAAAACCTATAACCCTATATAACGCGGGTCTCGTTCCATGCCTCAAAAGCAAAAATAGAACCCTTATTTATAGGATCAAGTGTGGCTGTCTGTCAGTCCGTCTGTTACAACCGATTTGCTACGAAAAAAACTGGACCGATTGAATTGCAATTTGGCACAAATATTTTCATGAATTTTCATGTCCACAACATTACATTTCAAAATCTATGTGATTTTCGTTATTAACGTCCCAAAAAACCGTAATAACAACGCCCATATTGATATTTAGACGCCACGTTGGAATGTAAAATCGTTGATGTTTTCCTAATCAGCGACCCGATAAACCATAGAAACAATAGATGCCGATGTTGATTTTCAGATTTTGTCACCACATGTCTCCTTTTAGGGGTTGAATTCTCAAAAAACCGGAAACACTTGTTTACTCATTTATCGTTAGGAATTATCCTGTGAATTCTCGAATAAAATTGTCTTACTAATCTTTTTTCTCCATACAAACGTTGGACCTCCTTTTTAACCCCTTTAGGTGTAATTTTTTCCAAAACGCTGAAAGCACTTTATTTGTTAATGAAAAAGTAATCTTTCCACAAAGTTTTAAGTACGTAGTAGCTAAAAATAAGTTTCCCTTATAAAAAATTTGGACCCTCATTTAACCCCCTTAGGGGTGGAATTTTATAAAACGCTGAAATTACTTTTTTTGTATCCCAATAAGTTATCTTCCTACAAAGTCTCAAGTCTCTAGTTCAATAAATAATGTTTCACCCCCACAAACATTGCATACCTATTTAACCCCTTTAGGGGAAGAATTTTATAAAACGCTGAAAGTACTTTTTTGTATCTTAATAATAATATTCCTACAAAGTTTCAAGTCTCTAGTACGAAAAAAATATGTTTCTCCCATACAAACTTTGCACCCCTACTTTACCCCTTTAGGGATAGAATTTCCAAAAATCCCGTCTTATCCCTTGCCTAGGTCATAAACTGAAGTTCTGGTGTAAATTTCAAGTTTCTAGTCCCAGTAGTTTTGAATACGAACTTTGCACCCATAATTAACCCCCTTAGGGGTAGAATTTTCTAAAACGCTGAAAGAACTTTTTTTGTATCTTCATAAGTAATATCCCGACAAAGTTTCAAGTCTCTGGTACAAAAAATCATATTTCTCCCATACAAACTAAGCACCCCTTTTTAACCCCCTTTGGGATAGGATTTCTAAAAGTCCGGTCTTATCCCTTGCCTACGTCATAAAAGGACGTTCTGGTGTAAATTTCAAGTTTGTAGTCCCAGTAGTTTTGAATACAAATTTTTGCACCCCTATTTTATCTCCTTAGGGGTGGAATTTTAAAAACGCTTAGGGTATTTTTATTTGTATCCTAATAAGTAATCTTCCTACAAAGTTTCAAGTCTCTAGTTCAATAAATAATGTTTACCTCATACAAACATTGCACCCCTATTTGACCCCCTTAGGGGTAGAATTTTCCAAAATGCTGAAAGCTTTTTTTCGTAACTTAATAAGTAATATCCCTATAAAGTTTCAAGTCTCTAGTACGAAAAAAATATGTTTCTCCCATACAAACTTTGCACCCCTACTTTACCCCTTTAGGGATAGAATTTCCAAAAATCCCGTCTTATCCCTTGCCTAGGTCATAAACTGAAGTTCTGGTGTAAATTTCAAGTTTCTAGTCCCAGTAGTTTTGAATACGAACTTTGCTATTTAACCCCCTTAAGAGTAGAATTTTATAAAACGCTGAAAGTACTTTTTTGGTATCAATAAGTAATCTTCCTACAAAGTTTTAAGTCTCCAGTTCAATAAATAATGTTCCCCCATACAAACATTGGACCCCCATTTCATCCCCTTAGGGATAGCATTTCCAAAAATTCTGTTTTATCCCCTGCCTACGTAATAAAAAGAAGTTCTGGTGTAATTTTCAAGTTCCTAGTCCCAGTAGTTTTGAATACAAAATTTGCACCCCTATTTAATCCCCTTAGGGGTGGAAATTTATAAAACGCTGAAGATGTTTTTTTTGTTTCCTAATAAGTAATCTTCCTACAAAGTTTCAATTCTCTAGTTCAATAAATAATGTTTACCCCATACAAACATTGCCCCCCTATTTGACCCCCTTTAGGATTGGAATTTTCTAAAACGCTGAAAGAACTTTTTTTGTATCTAAATAAGTAATATCTCTACAAAGTTTCAAGTCTCTAGTACAAAAACTAATGTTTCACCCATACAAACTTTGCACCCCTATTTAACACCCTTAGGGACAGAATTTCCAAAAATTCCGTCTTATCCCTTGCCTACGTTATAAAAGGAAGGTCTGGTGTAAATTTCAAGTTTGTAGTCCCAGTAGTTTTTAATTCAAACTTTGCTATTTAACCCCCTTAAGAGTAGAATTTTATAAAACGCTGAAAGTACTTTTTTGGTATCAATAAGTAATCTTCCTACAAAGTTTTAAGTCTCCAGTTCAATAAATAATGTTCCCCCATACAAACATTGGACCCCCATTTCATCCCCTTAGGGATAGCATTTCCAAAAATTCTGTTTTATCCCCTGCCTACGTAATAAAAAGAAGTTCTGGTGTAATTTTCAAGTTCCTAGTCCCAGTAGTTTTGAATACAAAATTTGCACCCCTATTTAATCCCCTTAGGGGTGGAAATTTATAAAACGCTGAAGATGTTTTTTTTGTTTCCTAATAAGTAATCTTCCTACAAAGTTTCAATTCTCTAGTTCAATAAATAATGTTTACCCCATACAAACATTGCCCCCCTATTTGACCCCCTTTAGGATTGGAATTTTCTAAAACGCTGAAAGAACTTTTTTTGTATCTAAATAAGTAATATCTCTACAAAGTTTCAAGTCTCTAGTACAAAAACTAATGTTTCACCCATACAAACTTTGCACCCCTATTTAACACCCTTAGGGACAGAATTTCCAAAAATTCCGTCTTATCCCTTGCCTACGTTATAAAAGGAAGGTCTGGTGTAAATTTCAAGTTTGTAGTCCCAGTAGTTTTGAATACAAACTTTGCACTCCTATTAAACCCCCCTTAGGGGCGGAATTTTGTAAAACGCTGAAAGTGCTTTTTTTGTATCTTAATAAGTAATCTTCCTACAAAAATTTTAAGTCTCTAGTTCAAAAAATAATGCTTCCCCCATACAAACTTTGGACCCCCCTTTTACCCCCTTAGAGGGTGAGTTTTCAAAAATGCTTTCTTAGCGGATGCCTACGTCATAGTGGCTATCAGCATGCCAAATTTTAGCCCGATCGGTTCAGTAGTTTGGGCTGTGCGTTGATAGATCAGTCAGTCAATCAGTCAATCAGTCAGTCACCTTTGCGTTTTATATATATAGAAGATTCCGTCTTATCCCTTGCCTACGTTATAAAAGGAAGGTCTGGTGTAAATTTCAAGTTTGTAGTCCCAGTAGTTTTGAATACAAACTTTGCACTCCTATTAAACCCCCTTAGGGGCGGAATTTTGTAAAACGCTGAAAGTGCTTTTTTTGTATCTTAATAAGTAATCTTCCTACAAAAATTTTAAGTCTCTAGTTCAAAAAATAATGCTTCCCCCATACAAACTTTGGACCCCCGTTTTACCCCCTTAGAGGGTGAGTTTTCAAAAATGCTTTCTTAGCGGATGCCTACGTCATAGTGGCTATCAGCATGCCAAATTTTAGCCCGATCGGTTCAGTAGTTAGGGCTGTGCGTTGATAGATCAGTCAGTCAATCAGTCAATCAGTCAGTCACTTTTGCGTTTTATATATATAGATATAACGCCATCTAATGAAAGCCTTATTTCAGAAGAACGCTGTTCATTTGATGATTAGCAAATGTTTTAGCGAAAACCAAATATATATTGCATAAGCTTGTATTTAACCAGCGGGCATACCCACTAGGGTATTAATCCCTATTCCCGCTAGCATGAGTATATTAGTAGAATTATTAAGGTATATCTCTAACATTGTTTACAAAGAGGTTATTCATTACAAAGCAAAAATATATAGGTCGGAACCGGTCGACTGTAGTGTGCTCCGTGAGTGAGCCCTCATGTCCTACATTGTTTTGTTTTCCCACGCCCTCTGAATGTTCCTGCAGAGAGAGACTGCGAGATTACTAACTCTATCAATATTTACGAGTATTAAAAAAAACGCTCATTTAAAAAGTTGATGGTGGTTATCTGGTGAGATACCTTGAGGGTACCGTAGCTAACTCTGCTGTGAATTATTTAATTAAAAATTGCCAAATTAAACTAAACTTTGTTTTCTTATATTTGAAAAAAAAAACATTCGATTTGGTGAAATTGAAAAACTCGCATATTCCAATCCCGTTATGAACAAGTAATAGCAGTGAAAAAAAAGTAGCCAAGTGCGTGGCGGACCGCGCACAACGAGGGGTTCCGTGCCTATTAAAAAGGTCTTATCGTTACTGAAATCTTATGCTACTTACGTCCTTTTCTTTAAGGAAGGCAGTTTTTTAGAAAAATCTCGAAAACCTTTGAACCGATCTTGTTCACAAAATGCTTAGAAACCTTATATTAATTTTGAAAGGCCTATCAATTGATGTGCCACACGTGGGCTTGCAATGATAAAAAAAAAATAACTTTCAGTTTTATGTGTGGAACCCCTAAAAAAAATCTAATTTCTAAATTTCTGGAGCGGCTAACAAAATACACCTATTCTCAAAATTTTATTCAATTCAAATAGTTTCCTTATAGTTTTCGAGTAAAATGCCTCTGACATACGGACGGATCGACAGACAGACATGACGAATCCAAAAGGGTTCCGTTTTTTGCCATTTGGCTACGGTATCCTAAAAACCGCAACAGCAATAACCAAACCGTGTTTAAACATGAACAATGTACAACGACGATGCCGTACCGCCAGAGAGCCCAACAGAGAAATAAGTATTTATTTACGATACAAGTGCCGAAAATAGGATATTCGAGTGGCGATAAGTTAAAACACGACCGAAGGGAGTGTTTTAAATCGACACGAGTCGCGAATTACCTATTCGCACGTGTATCGTACGTTTTACTGTACATATGGCTATTTAAAGTTTCGACATATGCACGAAAAGTGCTCTTTTCCTAGTGCGGGAAAGTAGCACCATATGTACTGTAATAGTACATTACGTATCTAGGGCGGTGAATTCGTGAATGCCCCAGATCGCAGGTGGGCGAATATTCAGCGTTTTGAGGCGTTTTTTTTTTCGTCATTGTCGGAGACGGCAAATACTATTGAAAGGTACGAGTATCAGAGTCTACTTTTGATGAAGATGTTAGCCAACACCAGTACTGAATCTTTTTTGATTAAAGGTTCTGCGGTACGTTTTACCTCTGATGAAATAATCTTGAGACGACAATGACGTTAAAACCGAGCGGTTCAAACGCTCGGAGAATCGCCCAGGTGTTTGTGGCCCGAACTGAAGGTGAGGGCCATAAATATGCGCTCTGGGGCTTTACGAATTACCGCCCGTGTTGAGTACAAAATTTTACGTCTTCATCTGGCCACAATGCGAGTTTTCCCGTACGCGCATCGTGCAGTAAAACTCGCATTATGGCCAGGTGTGACGTAAAAGATATTTAAAATAAATGTATTTAAGCCATTGCAAAGTAAAACAATAACCCTACATCTGTTACACGAACACAAAACAAAATTCACTCATATTCGAGTTAATTTTGGCTAACAGTAAAATAACAATTGATATTTTCTTAGAAATCGCAGAATCTCGCGCTTGAAAATGTTTAAAACCTGCGTAAGCTTAATGTCTGCAATCAGGCGAGCATGGAGAAGAAGCGCAGGTACAAAGGTTGGTAAAGCAGGGGGAGGTAATTAAAAGCGTTTATCTGCCTCAGGTGTCCCTAATTACCAAGATACCGAACTATGCAAGCAGATGCATTGTTAGATAGATACGGAAAACGTTTCACATCAGTGCCCTATTCTCAAATCAGGATGTATATATATATTTTTTATTATTATTTTCAATGTTTGTTACCTCAGAACTCCGTCATTGATGAACCGATTCGAAAAATTATTTTTTTGTTCGTTTGTATATACTTCCATTTAAAAAAAAATGGGACCCATTTTTTTTTAAATTCAGTTAGATGATGGGATCCATGAGGAATTGAGGGGACTCTACACGGGAATAATAAATTTGGTGGCGAGGAATTGATGATGAAGACCACAGATGACTTATCGAATTCCTCAATTATGTACTTAAAAGTGCAAAAGTACGTCACAGGTTCTGATAAGATTCCGTTGAAATAGGAACTAATGCAGTGCCATTAGTGATGATCTTGGGGAATCGATGGAAGTCCTCAAATATTATCGGCCCACATACAGCGATTCGGTTTTTTCTATAGTATTCAACGCATTTGTTATCGGAAATCAGTTCATGTGGTAAATTGTAAAAAAATAGGAAATGTTCTTGTGGCCGACGCGTAGCCTCGCGTCGTGCTGCGGTGAGCGACTTTTGTCGTAGTGGGGCGACCCTTGTCGCGGTGCGACGGGGCGACTTCTGTCGCGTCGGCTGAGTGGGCTCGTGCCTCACTCGCCAGCCACCTAACAGACCGTGCTTTGTCCCAGAGGGGACGCCCCGTGAATTACACTTTAAATACACTACACTGTTGCCTGCCTCCTTAAGGGATAACAGGTCTTTTCGTCCGGTGGAGGGCGAATGTAAGAATCACAAAATCACTGATTGTCACTATTTATGAGTTTATATTTTGTCACTTAATGGTAGGTAGTTCTTCACGAAGGAACTGGACGTATTTGTCTTGATTGGGAGTAGCTGCTGTCATAGGAATTGATGGAAACCCCCTGGTATGGGCGCCGGCAGGAGGCTCGGGTCTTTTCTGATGGCGTAGCTCGATGATAGGTATCAAATTCGGATGTACGGCTCTTTCGCCCACTGAAGTCGACAGAGATCCCCTGGTGTCCTTAGAACTGATCCGGGTTGGAGACTCCGGCTTCCTCTGGTGGTGCGGTATGGGTGTCGAATCTGGGCATGAGGCGCTTGCTTCCACGGAGGTCGACAGAAAAAAACCCCTTTGGCTGTCATCTGAACATATCGGGTTGAGGGCTCCGGCTTCCTCTCGTGGTGCAGTACAACATGTAGATTGTCTTGGTCAGAGTAGCTGCTGTCACTGGAGTCGATGGTTAACCTCCTGGTATGGGCACCGGGTGAACCCGTATTAAGTCCCGCCCCTAACGGTTACGCCTACTTTCTTTATGATTTTACTTTACATTTGAGATATCCCAGTCGGATTAAACTTATTAGTGTTGAAATTTATTTGGCAGTGTAAAGCAGATTCAACTTGACGTCTTACAAACATTTCTGCGTCTCTTATTGATTTCTAGTTTGAAATATTCTAAGTTGAATGCGGGTTTTTCACAGTATTGACCCGTTATGGATTACTTATTTTAAGTTTATACAATAACAATGATAATTGGACTTGCTCCATGATATTAATCGGATAGCGCCTACATTTGGCCGACCTATCTACATATGACTCACTAATGTGGTATGAAAGATAAATGAGACATTAAGCTGAAAGCGTTACAAGATTGGTAAAATGACTCGAGTTAGGGTTAAGTTTTACAATTTAGTATGAGATAATTATAACCAATTGGAACAATCTTGCTAAAAATGGTCACGCTTGACTCTACGGTCGTAACTATGGGCGTGCCTATTAGATATACTTGATTTTAGTGAAATTTACTTTGCCAGTCTGGCTTATGATCTTGACCTGAATACATGAATATTTCTTATATACTTTTATATGTATTAACCAATGTAATTATACAATATTAGGGGATTCTACCTGCCTAACGCCTATGTGTTTTACTAACATAAAAATGGGGTTCTAGCTGAGGTCAGTCTTTATTTACTTATATAGTTATATATTAATACGATACAATAGTCATATAACTTTTGATCGTGTTTACATCTGTGTGTGGAGTCTGTCGTCCACAGTTCTCGTGGCTTGGCGGAGTATACTAAATTGAAGTCGGTGAAAACTTTGTTTTTAAAGCAAATTATTTATACGTGTCAGAATGTTATAATTCAAAAAGCTTCACAGAACTTAAATAAATTTCTCTGAATCTGTACATTTCCGAAAAGGTGATAATGATAATGGAAGAGTGACATAATTCATTCATTTTTAATTTCCATCGATGAGCATCATCTTGCCAGTTGGACTTTCCGTCGTATAGCCTTGAATTTACCACGCCGAATGATTTTTTTGGTCTGGTGATGGAGTCTTGGATCATACTTTACAAAATGGTTATAGAACCAATTATGACGTATGGGCTTAAATGCGTAGCCCTCACCAAAGCCAACAGACGAAAACTCAGAATGTAAGAACTAATAATAAGTTGGCAAAGTGCATGCCTTATTGGAAGGAAAAACGATAACCTAGAGGACAAAAAGCCATCGAGTGTGCCATCCTCAGACGCCCTAACGCACATCAAGAATGGTTTTTCAGTGAATAAAGAGCAGTAGGTTTACAGCAAAAGATCTAGAAAATTTGTTAAAAACGCTCCAGATAATAAGTACCTGATTTATTTTATTTATTGGTTCAAAGTTGATAATCTAGGTTAGTCAATTTTAACCTGTCTGTTTTAACGAACATGAAGCATAAGTAAATATTACGATGCCGTATCTAAGGATTTCGTCCATCTTCACAGCAAGGAAATACAATTATCAACATTTTTGTTGCATACTATGTAAAGTTGTACAGATAGGTAATTATGAACACTTTGTTATTTTCGTTCAATCCTGTTATTTAATGTTATTGTGTAGTTTATGTAAATACTTGTTACATGTCTGTCAACGGTCGTTGTATCGATTAGGTAACAACTTATTTGGCAAAACAACAAACTCTCAAGAATATTTAAAATTGTCTTTTAATGTGCCACGCAGCATAATCACTTTTTTGTTAATAAAAAATAGTTACAAAAATTATTCTCATATGTATCCACAAAGTGTCGCTGGTTCGTTTACGCTAATTTGTAAAACGCGGTTCATAGGGTGATGCTGTTTGGTTTTTTACTTCTCAAATAAATCGGTAAGTGTAGTGTTCCAAGTATTATATATGATATTTTCACAGTATTTTTACAAGTAGGTACGTAAAAGAGCACCTTTTCAATTAGCGTCAGATATTTAGAATATTTTTATTTCTTCAAAATAATAATATATATAGAAATGCAAGTTTAACTTTTTTTTTTTTTCAATGTAAATTCTAATTTTTTTTTTTGCGTACAAACGTATTTTCTATAAAACTTTACTTTATGGCTTTGTGTATTCCAATGGCTAAAACTAAGGCAAAATATTAACTTATGAATGATTCTTTTCAACATTATGTAGTTTCTCGAATAAAGCTGAAAACTGAGTTCCATAAATTACTGTTACATTTCTTTTTCATGCCATTAAATGTAGATAATCTTTTTCAGTAAAGAAGGCAATTAGTGCGCTGCAGGTGTTGGCTAATCCCGTTAAGATACGGAGGTAAAGAGAAACAGTTGAATTAATGCCCGAGCTCCCCGGATTTATTGTAGTTTTTGTAAGTTTATAAAGAATGTCTCTAGGAAAGTATAATTGTATTCTGGTCCAAATAATTTCCATGTGTAACGAGATTTCTTATGTAACATTATAGCAGAAATTAACATTGACATCGATAATTAATAATTTTCTAGCACTTAAACCAGGCGTTTTAGCAACAGTAACAATTCCGTTTTTTATAAAAAAATATGATCAAAAACTCAAATACTTAAAGACTATAAAATAGATCTTTGTGTCTTTTTTATTAATATAAATTCGACTTTTAATTGTTTTCAAAGAAAATTGCCAAAGTAAGCTGTATGTATGTAGTACCACATAAATATGTAAAAACTCTTATAAAGAGCACACGTTACGAAACGAGCTATTTATATTCAAATTCATTTTCTTAAGGATTCCGGAGAAGATTGCTTTTTGATTATGCCGCTATATCACGTATTTGGTTTAATTTCCGAGCACCCTTATTTTTGTGACATGGCATGGGTATGAATTAATCTTATTTTTTTACATATATGTATATAATATATAGCATTCCTTGAATGTACTTAGCTACGGGTATACTTAATAGTTAAATTAGCACGTTCCCTGTGTGAGTGCGCCCAATGATGAGTCATGCAGCTGCTTTTCAGAAGTATGTGCTTGCTCAATGGATTCACAGCTTTGAACTAGCAGCACATTTTCTATGGGGACAGTGATCGTGTTAAGTGACATTTCCTTTATATGGGACAAAGCAAACCATTGAGTTCCAACTACATTAGAACAACTACAACTTTGACGACCGGTTTAAACTAGTAGGTAGTGACACTATTATACTTAACGCCGTATATAGATTCCAAAAAATAACCTTATAATTTCCATTTAAAACTAAAAAAAACGTCAAGTATAGTGCGCTCGTTCTGGGGTCGAATCTCCTCTTTGAGCTTATTATGGGACTGGCTTGATCTGTTTAAGATTGTCCCGTAATATTTTTACTGTTTAACCTGAAATTCACTCAAAACATCGACTTTCGATAATAATCAGGATATGAACTAGTTCGGAATGCTAGATCGAACAGGCTAAGCTCGCCCCATGAACTAGTTGTTAAATCTCTGAACCATTAGATTGCTCCAGTCGCAGGGACATTAACTATTGAGCAAAGATTAGTTATAATATATAAGATGTACATGATTACCGATCAGGTATCGAAGAGAACTAAGTAAACATGATCGTTGGATTACATTCAATATATGTCATGTAACACGAAATTTTGGTACGTAAAATATTTGATGATATAGGTTTAATATGCGTGGTATTGAGAAAGTGATCGTGAACAATCATTACCATTTACTAACTCAACCTACCGCCATAGTGAACTGTCGGCAAAATATAACCCAGTCCCATCGCATACATTTTTTAAACATACGAATGACAATTGGAACTGTTTCCGTGATGTGTCAGGTTTCCAATAGTTATATGTAAATAAAATAATTATCATTACCAAATTTCTCGTTTCAGAAATCATGTACCTATGTGGAATATTTTTTTTTTGAAGGGCCGTTTCAAAAATGATGTTTACATTCTGTAGAATTCCAGACTAGTTGGAGAGGAGAGTTAGGAATTCAATAATAATAATTATAATGATTATTGAGAATCTAAATATTGGAAGAAGTGCAAATAAATAAAATAAGTGAGCAAAATGTGGCGTGTTTGTAGCATCTCCTGTCCACTCTATTTTATTTACCGCTTAGTCTACGGTCTTCAGGATAATTGCCTCATGCTTTATTCATGGCGCATACGTCGCGCGCGGAAAATGCTAAACTTTCGGCGCAACGATTTATGACGCAGCGACAACACGCGTTTTATTAAACGTGAGGTAAAGGGTAAGGGGTAGTGGGTAAGGGGTAGTGGAGGATTGAGACGTGACGCTTTATTGCAACCGGTTCTCCTTTAATTGTTTGTCAGCTGTCGCAGGAGATGCTAAGTATAGCATCTCCTCAACTTCTCATCACTACGTTACCTGCCCCTGTTGTTCCCGAAGGAGGTCGGGGTCTAGCGTTGTTGACATTTTATCACTCATCGTTTTGGATAAGACATCCGTCATTCTCGCACTCGCATACTTGTCAGAACGTGAGGGATGTCTGCGATAAGTAAAAAATGTCAACCATGCTAAGCCCGCTGGACTACCTCATTCTAAGAATTGGTATTCGTTTTTGCTTCTATCCCAGAAAGAAACCTAGAACTAATTGGAATTACTACAGGTGTAGGTATGTCTTGGAATCTAGACGGAAAAAACGTTTTGCTCCAGAATAGATCCCTCTCGGTGCTACGGTTCATAGTCAGTTTTGGCAACAAGGTGGGAAAACCACGGTTTCTATATGGTTTAATTTATAACTGTCTATTTTAACTATCTTAGTAATTATAGCGTTAAAGGGACTGAATCAACTGAAATGGAGATATCTTGTTCCGTCAATTACATCAAACTTCCGTACATCAAGCTCATCAACCAACATTTATAATTCATACGTTAATTTATCCCCTTTCACAAGAAGAGTGAACGACACAAATTGGATAATTATTGCCGGTTATATCGTTGGCTTATAAATTTGAAGATCCATGTGATTTCATTATACATAAATAATTCAGAATATTGAAATGTAGCTTTAATATTTCTTGTTATATGATTTGGTATATAATCTTATGAAGGGATGATTCTTACGAACAGTTGGTAATCGTAAGTTACGTCTGTTACCAATCTGATTTTAAAGGGAGCTTTTAGTTCTTGTATTGGCTTGAAAATTGTGATTGATGCCAGCTACCCTTAAACGATTCACGATCGTTTCCTAAATTCAAAATATGTCAGTGGTCTGTAAGTGAGAACGGATCTCGATGCCGCTGCGGTTAGCAATGAATCGGTTAAAATACGAACGAGTTTTATTAGCCGTAGGTACACGAGTCTTTTTCATAAATTTAAATATCATCTGACCAGCAGTTATTTTCTGATTCGTCGATTTCGATTACATTTTTAGGGTTCCGTAGTCGACTAGAAACCCTTATTCAGATTCAGATTCAGATTCAGATTCAGATGTTTATTTGCTTAGCGTACAAGTACATGCAAATACAGGAATACAAGAATATAAAACTAACACAGTTACAAGTTACAGTGGTAAGCTTAATAATAATAAAATCCGTTAAATTATTCACAAATGTCAATATAAATTGCAATGTGAAATAAGTACATTATAAGTGAAACATTAAAAATAAAGAAAATATAATTAACCAGATTATTCATAAATGTCAATTAGTTACAAAGTATATAGTCATCACAATTCATAAATATCAAATAGTTAAAGAGTACTTAAATAGTCATCACAATTAAATCAGTCAAGTGAATTTGCAAAAGGAGTACCTGGAGTATACTTAATGCACCCGAGTTAATTCACCTGGGGAATTAAGAACACTAAAAGTATAATTAATTCACCTCACAAAATCTGGGGGGTTTAAAGTATACTTTTTAGTTCCCCTAATTCACCCTTAATTCACCTAGGTGAATTAGGTTCACTGAAAGTATACGTAATGCACTCGCGACCAACCAAGGGTGAATTAAGTAAACGGACAATACACCTTATGCACTCGTGTTCAATCACGGGAGAATCAAGTTAACGGAATGGGTACCTTATTCACCCGTGACCTGCTAACGGTGTATTAGGTATACTTTTTTGACAACTTCATTCTTCATTCGATTGGTGAATTAGGTTATCTGTGAGTGGATTTAAGTGCCCTCCAACCTTCCTCCAACGCAACCGCAGTTCCATTAGGTATACTTTTTATTTCCCTGATTGGTGCTTAATTTTTGAGCTAGATTAGAATTTTATTCCCCTGATAGGTGAATTAGGTTGACTGAAAGTGGACTTTGTGCCCTCGAATCCAGCAATAGGTGCATTAGGTACACATTCTGTCAACTTTATTCCCCTGATAGGTGAATAATGTTGACTGGTAGTGGACTTTGTGCCCTCGAATCCAGCAAAGGGTGCATTAGGTACACATTCTGTCAACTTTATTCTCCTGATAGGTGAATTAGGTTGACTGGTAGTGGACTTTGTGCCCTTGAATCCAGCTACATGAGTTTTTTCGGTAACAATCAATGCATTCGGAAAGCAGCAGTTCATGTGGTGAAAAGGAAAATAAATTTGGAAATGTTCAGTATGCGGCTTGGCGAAGTACTGAATTGATGTCGATTAAAACTTTGTTTTCATTGTTAAAATGTTCAAAATGTTCCGTGTAGGTAAACATTTTACCACACTTGAGTGCAGTAACTTTAACACATTTTATTTTACTAGGAGTATATATTTTAATTTGTTTAGGTAACTAGCCGAAATGCTTTCCAATTTCAGTTTTATTTATTGTGTTTGCCAGATTACAATGCAATTTCATGGTATTATAAAGGGCAAATGGATTATTTTAGTTTGTTACATGGTTAATAATCGAAGTTAGTTATTTAGATATGTTGCGATAAAAATATTTGTTGAGTGTGGTCGTTTTAATTACTCGTATAGATTTTAACCAATACCTATTGATTTACCTCAATTTCATCATCATAATATCAGCCGAAAGACGTCCACTGCTGGACATAGGCCTCCCCAAAAGAGTGCCAAAGTGACTAGTCCAGCGCCACCCGCATCCAGCGGACTCTCGCAACCTGTAGGGACGAGAGTTGGAGTCAAGTGAGAACAACCAATGTCGTAGATGAACTGTCTTTATTAGGAATAACATAGCCTTATATATTACGAGTAGATACACTAATACTTACATACTAGACTCACACCACTACAAACCTTTACCAGGTCATCAGTCTACCTTGTGGGGGGCCTACCCACGCCTCGCCTTCCGGTACATGGTCGCCACTCGAGAACCTTTCCGCCCCAACGGCCATTGGTTCTACGTGCTATGTGCCCTGCCCACTGCCACTTTAGTTGAGCTATTCGGAGGGCTATATCGGTTACCTTGGTTCTGCTTACCTCAATTAACGCACGGTAATTATTCTAAAAATTCTTGCACCTTATCTTTTGAACAGAATGCCTCATTATTATCATATGGCTTTATTCAGAAAAAATAATTAAATTTACAAAGGTTTGATAGCCAATCCCCGGCATCCGCAAATATTGTTTGCAGATCCTTCATGTCTCCGGTATAACGCCGCCTGGGGCATTCCTCCACAATGTGCGTAGTATGTTTGGTCTGGTTAATACAGCGGAATAAAGTTGACAGAATGTGTACCTAATGCACCCTTAGCTGGATTCGAAGGCACAAAGTCCACTTTCAGTCAACCTAATTCATCTATCAGGGGAATAAAGTTAACAAAATGTGTACCTAATGCACCCTTTGCTGGATTCGAGGGCACAAAGTCCACTACCAGTCAACATTATTCACCTATCAGGGGAATACTGTCTAATCTAGCTCAAAAATTAAGCACCAATCAGGGAAATAAAAAGTATACCTAATGGAACTGCGGTTGCGTTGGAGGAAGGTTGGAGGGCACTAAAATCCACTCGCAGATAAGATAACCTAATTCACCTATCGGGCGAATGAAGTTGTCAAAAAAGTATACCTAATACACCGTTAGCAGGTCACGGGTGAATAAGGTACCCATTCAGTTAACTTAATTCACCCGTGATTGGACACGAGTGCATAAGGTGTACTGTCCGTATACTTAATTCACTCTTGGTTGGTCGCGAGTGCCTTAAGTATACTCATCGTGAACCTAATTCACCTCAGGGGCATTAAGTTGACTTAAAACATCTTGCGGATTTGACAGGTGAATTAATTATACATTTAGTGTTCTTAATTCCCGCAGGTGAATTAACTCGGGTGCATTAAGTATACTCCAGGCCATTGATTGTATAATAGGGTCTATTTATAAAGTATTTCTTTAATTTCTTGTCAAAAATTCTTATGTCATTACATTGCTTTATTTCGTCACTTAATTACTTTAATTTAATCTAATTATTTTGTACTAGTTTATTTATATTTCGGAGATTGAAACTATGAGTTTCTTTAGCTGTCTTATAGTTACTCTTATTTATATAAACATGGAGACAGACTCGATACAGATACAAGGAGGTAATAGTGAGAATTTTGAGATCTACAAACATATTTCGATGGGTCACTGGTATGCATTTAGATCCGGTGATGAGTCTTAAAGCCTATTTTTGTAAAAGTAGTACCGAGTTTATATTCGAACCATTGCCCCATACTTCGATACAGTATCTTATGATACTTTCAAAGTAAGAGAAATACACGGTTTTCAAAACGTCTACGTCTGCTATTTTCGAAAGACTTTTTAAAGAGTAACATGCACTTGCCAGTCTTTTGCAGACCGTATCTATCTGATTGTGCCACCACAAGTAAGGGTCCAGTTCCACGCCTAAGAATTTAACGCAAGCTGATTTTTCTATTGGTAGATCGCAAAGAAAGTCCCCACTCTTTGAGCTACGGCGAAATATTGTATAGAAGCTTTTCCCACAGTTAATTTTTAATCCGTTGTATGTAAACCAACTATCCAGTTCTTCTCAGCACTTCTTGATCCTTAAATTAAATTCTTGAGCATTAGCCGCACTCAGAATGATGCTGGTATCGTCCGCATATAAATATGGTGTTCCGTAAGTGAGATGGTCAGGTAAATCATTAATAAATATTAAAAACAATAGCGGTCCAAGCACTGAGCCCTGTGGCACCCCGTATCTTATCATGGTAGCTACGCACGGGGCATATGTCAGTACGAGCGCTCGAAATTTGTAGAAATACGGGATATGAAAAAGACGCACCGCATTGTAGACCCTGGACTGTAGAATACTTTTCCATGCTAACAATTCTCAACATATTAACCACAAACTATAAGATAGAATTCGTTGTAAACAAAGACTAACCATCTAGTGCGCAATTTCCGTGTGTTTGATATATTGTGATTGCGTGCGCGTAGGTCAGTAGGCAGGAGTTATTGTTCGCGATATTGGTAATTGAATGTAGTTCGCTGCTAATGGGCGTATGCAAATTTATGAAATTGTTTTGATACACAGCTAAACAAATCAACATAATAAACCTAGGACATAAATAAGAGCTTTCAATCTTAGGGTTCTATACCACAAAAGAACGAACGCTTGTGTTGCGATACCATACTTTTGCAATAATACCTGAAACAAAGTTAGTCCATCTCACACTTCTCACACATCGTGTATGAATACCTTAGAAACCACTAAATACTATCGATTTGAAAAGTGTATTGGAATAGAAAACAATAGAATTTAAAATATTTGTCACTGTCTTACATGTTGAAAATACATTAAAGTTTGGAACCTCCTTTTAAGCATTATAAATTGCTTTTGTCAGAACACCCGGATCTTCCAATGTATATTTCCCGTAATTTAGATTCTTCTTCGGCATCCCAAATCATTCAGAGTTTTAATAACATCGCGCCAACCATCAAAATTATATCCATAGACTGTCTGACATAATTTCGGAGCACCCATCTTTTTCCAAATAATAGTACATTATTGTCGAAGCAAGGGAAGTAGGCAATTGCTGGCTGAGTATTAATTTTAAACGGACGACCTTGGGAGTCCGTTTAATTTAATACGAAGCCAGTAAATGCCCTTCCAGCTGAGACAAATATAGTACTTTTCTCAAAAATTGTGCAAGAAAACAAAAATGTATTTTCTGAAAATGATAAGGCATGCATTTCTTCTCGCCGCTTCAAGAAATTGTCGTATACGCCTTCCGATATCCGTCTTTTGGCTTTGCAAATTACCAACAAATTACACTTAAACAAATAATCAATAACTGAGCTTGCAGCTTCTTTTAAATCTGGAATAATTTACACGTCAATTTTCTATATTTTCCGTAAAAAGAATTAGACACTGTATGTTAAAACAGAATATTTTTTGCATTGCCGCCTTTTAATTTTTTTAATAATAAGTTGGGAGTGTATTTTTCTTCCGAAAGCGCCATAAGTTATTTGAGACAACTAAAAAGTCGCGATGAGTCACAGCTCCTGATCTTGCGTTTTGGCTGTTTAGGACCTATGCCTTTTATTTATATGGCGGTGTCAACTTTTTAAAAAGTTTGTACCACGACAAATAAGGGAATTTGTATGCAACATTGTAGTCGAGCAAAATCGAGCCGGCAAGGTTTTTTATTTTTTAAATGTTGACTAACCATAAACTATGCACTTCACGTCCTGATTTTTTTTTTACCAATAAAGTCAACATTGCCGATGATTTTTGAGAAAAAATATATTTAAATGGGATCACGAGATAAAAACGCAAGTGACTATACTTACAATGTACTTACAAGTACATACATGGCGCTCACTGAGCGCTATTTAGATTTTTCCAGGATTATGTTGTGGGATCGAGACCGCTTCAATGTCAGGTCCAATATTTAGCGAATTTTTCTACCAAAATTATTATCAGTGAAAGTTTCTACCAAACCCCAGTGCCCGAGTCAGACTCGCACTTGACCGATTTTCAATAATTGTTTTTTTTTAAGAATAATTTGAATAAGGATTTAATGCGTCATCTTCGAAACGCTACATTTTAGAACTATTACAGCGCTCGATATTCTACAATTAAGTACAACTTACAATTGTGACTTGATTGTAATAGTTCTAAATTGTTCAGTTTCGGAGATATCATTAAAGAGATGTATTTACCCATCGAGGCATTTGCCCCGGGTGACCGGGTGTGAGGCAATAATGCCTTCTTATCTAGCAAAATAATGTTTTGTGCCTTTTTTGTACCATTTTAAGTTACCTAAATCTATCTTGTACCCAAGTACGTTTACAGTTGTCATTGTCACTGTGAATGGGTACTCTGTGTGTTGGTTGTATCATGTGGTTTATCTTTTCTAATATTATCTTACTGCCTGTATAATGATTGGACCAACTGTTTCTAATTACTCACTTGCACTCTCTACCCAAAAGCGCTGTTAGAAACAGATATTCAACGCAATTCACTCAAGTTTTTTTTTATTTGGCAGGTTCTCTTTGCCAAAGCCCGGAAGCTGTATCGGCTGATCATGGCTGGCTTGTGGGTAGTCGCCACTATGGGGCTACCCGACTGCCGAGAAACACTCAAGATTAAA
The DNA here is from genome assembly GCA_945867215.1 of Epinotia demarniana. Taxonomy (NCBI): domain Eukaryota; kingdom Metazoa; phylum Arthropoda; class Insecta; order Lepidoptera; family Tortricidae; genus Epinotia; species Epinotia demarniana. The sequence goes on from OX244261.1 coordinate 15,507,413, forward strand.
CAGACCACGCTTATATATGTGCTCCGAATATGTCAAAATAAAGTTATTTGTGTCTCCGCTGCAGTCAATGTTGGCCAAATTACGTACCTGACAGTTTAATAATCGACTGCAAGACAATTTTATCGATTTTGTAAAAGCTAAATCCACTATAATTTTAAATAAAGATAAGGAAACTTGTTTATCGGGACTGTCGATCGTTATTTATGGCATCGACACGCTGCCTTTATGATCACTTATATCTGACTGAGTCACAAATGGGTTTCTCTATTCAGTATTGTTGAGTACTACTACTGTACTATACTACTACTGTACTATACTACTACTGTACTGCACTGTGCATATTGAGGGTAAGAACAGGCAAATATTTACTATAATCACAGTCACCGGTATATGCCGTTATTAAACAGGCAAAAATATAAATTGAGTTGAGTTAGATATTTATGCACTCTTTATTATAGTAGTTATAAATGCTGGTTTACTGTACAACTACAGCATACTACAGATAGAGCAAACGTTGTTAGTCAAAAATTGTAAATTATAATAATTGAAATCCGCCCTGAAAACAATAAGTTTAACTAAGAACCAAACCGAAGGGAACGAGGTTTTTAGACTCTGTTGGAATATGCATTACTGACCTGCTCAGAATAACACACCAGACTAATATACTTATAAACTGCTCGTGACATTTAAATTAACAACAAAATTACACGTTCCACTGAGAAATATGATTTGTCATAGTGTTATTTATAATTACCTCAGGCCAGTTTATTAAGTTGATGTATTTATCAGGCGGGTGAAATATCGCGTGGCACGCCCGGCGCAAAGGCAGTGAGGAAGTTGTTATTGAATAATGTAAATTTAATATCGAGTTTTGCAATATACCTTAGGTAGTGAAATGTGAGATTTATTTAACAAAAAAATTGGAAACTATAGAATCGAGGTAAATAATTCAAGCTACTAGCGCAGTTTAATTTCCGTAGTCAACAAGAAACCTTTACAGTTTCGCCATGTCCGTCCGTCCGTCGCCCGCGGCTAAGCTCACTAACCCTTTCTGTTGTTGATCGGCCTACGGGTTGTGGTTTTTACTAAAGTGGACTGTATCTTGTTTTCTTCTAAATAGGTTTATCCTGGGATGACCGGAATAAAATACTGCATTAACTGGAACTGGTGGAGGAGAGGCTGGAGCTTGCTGGGTCGGGAGGCTTCTTTTAGGCTGAGTTGTTTCCTTGTCGGCTGCTGCGTTCAGAATGAATCGGCGCTTTTTTTTTTTTTTTTTGAACCTGACTGTTGCTATAATAGGACGGACCCAATATAGCGGTCGAACTGCGTGGTTGGAGGGTGGTCTGGGGAAAATCCAGGGGAAGCCTCCGGCACGACCACGCGCGGAAGTTTGTACACTGGAATACTCTAAGAGTTTGCGCTCCAGTGAGATTGGTTGAACGGTATCAACCGAATCTGGGGTGTGAGTGGTATCGAACTACTGGGAGTTTTATCGCTGGTTCGCTAAAACCTAGCCTAGCTGAGAAGAGTCCAGCAAGAAACTCAGCTAGGCCCGACTTGCGTCGGACTGACTCTACCCGGTATGCGGCGGTACCGGGACGAAAGCGGACTGTATGTGTCTGTGTTGTCTCGCGGTGGACGTCCCCGCCGGCGGGAACGCTGAAGTGTACGCGATGTGTTGGACGTCGAAAGCGCAGCGTTCCATCTTTCGATGGACGCTGTGATTTCGTCGTCCGGGTCCGTGAGTGTGTGCCTAGGACGCCGGACCGTGCGGCCCCTAATCAGTGAGCGCCGAGTAACGACAGAGGGGGGAGGGATGGGGACGTAGTCAGCAGCCTTCCTAACTAACGGATTCCTATGGTGGGGAGCGTTATCAAAATAACGTCTGGCAGCCTGCTTAAAGAAATCATACATGGTGCTAATCTCCATGTCGTGGTGCAGGCTGAGGTTCGATTGGTACCACGGGGCACCAGTCGCCCTTCGGAGAAAACGATTCTGAATGACCTGAAGCGGCTTGAGCGATGACATAGGCACGTGAGCGAATGCTACACTTGCATATGTCATGATTGGACGAACACAAGTCTTGTAGAGTGTCAGCTTATTCCTAAGTGACATTTTACTAAACTTGTTGATCATCGGCCCTAGCCTTCCTAGCACGAACAACGCGCGGTTGCGTACCCTACGGATGTGGCTACGGAAAGTCAGTCTCCTGTCGAGGGTCACTCCAAGATATTTGGCCTCGTTGACCCAGGGGATGGGTCAGTCAAACATCTGGATCGGAGCCACCCGCCTTTCTGTACTAATGCAGTCCGACGGATGAAAGACTATTGCAGTGCTTTTCTCTGGGTTGACTTCGATACGCCAAAGATTAAACCAACGACCTAGGTCGGAGATTGCCTCTTGGAGGTATCGCCGGATAGTAGCGTACTTACAATGAGTCGTAAAGAGCGCGGTGTCATCCGCAAACAACCCCAGTTGCACCTTAGGGTGCCTGGGAATGTCGTTTGTGAATAACGAGTAGAGAGTGGGAGAGAGCACGGAGCCTTGCGGGACTCCGGCCCGGATGGGGTGTGGGTCCGAATACGTTCCCTCCAGTCGGTATCGAAAGCTTCGGTCACTGAGAAAATCTCGTATTGTGAGTACGAGTCTGTCCGGCATTCTGAGCTGGTATAACTTGTATACAAGCCCGTTATGCCAGACCTTGTCGAAGGCTTTCGCTACGTCGAGAAAGATCGCACCGGTCTTGAGCCCCTGGAATCGAGAGAAACCATCCAACACGTGCTCCGTGACGCGGTGCACCTGTTGGACGCATGAGTGTCCGGATCTAAAACCGAACTGCTCATCGATGAGGAGGTTATTCTCAGCCGTAAATCTGAGAATTCTCGTGAGAAGGATCCGCTCATATAGCTTTCCAAGGGAGCTAAGTAAGCTGATCGGCCTGTAAGAGGCAGGCGAGGTCCGGGGTTTGCCGGGCTTCGCTATCCCTATGACCGTTGCACATTTCCACGCGGCTGGAAAGTGAGCATTGGTCAGTGCGGCATTGAAGATGCCGACCAAAAGGAGGAGGAGGGTTTCGGGGAGAAGTTTCAGGAGGCGATTGGATAGACCATCCGCACCCGGAGCCTTCCTAATACGGAGACGCCTGACAAGGTCACTGACTTCCTTAACCGACACCGGTAAAATGGGTGAAGTTACGGGGAGACGCGATCTCCTGTCCACCTCGGAATCGACCCTACTAATGTGGGCTTCGTCGGTGTTGAGGAGGTTGGGCGAACATTGGGACTCTAAACTACTCGCAAGGCATTCGGCTTTCTCACTGTCCTCGAACGCGGGGGTTGAGTGATCCGGTCGATCCAAGGGAGGGATGGTCCAACAGGCATCGGATTTGAGAGATCTCGCTAGTTTCCAGTAAGCCAGGTGACTAGGCGTTATCTCCCCCATCAGATCCCTGAACGAGTTCTCCCGAAATTCGGCAATTCTCTGTTTGGACTCGTTAGACAAGTCCCTCAGGATTTGCCGATTTTCGGCAGAAGGGTGATTTGAATAGGTACGTATGGCGCGATTTTTCCTTGTCACCAACTCTCTCAGTTCCGTAGGTAGAGGTCGGTTTTGGATGTCCTCCGCCGACACCTCCCTTGAGGCTTCGCTTCGAACAGCGTTGAGGTAGTTGGTGAAAGAATCGATCGCTTGGTCTGTCTGTTCGGTTGTAGTTATATTGTCTGGGATATCTCTAAGCAGGGGGGAGTCCGTCTGTAGGAGACCTGATTGTACCTTGTCCCAGTCCACGAGTGTCCTGGTTCGAGGAGTACTATTGGGGTGAGGGCCTAGTCTCAAGAGGACTGGCCTATGATCCGAGTCTAGTTCATGTAGCACTTCTATAGAACGCAGAGTTAACGCTACGTTCTTTAGTAGTGCTATGTCGAGTATGTCAGGTCGGTGGTCTACGTTATGAGGGAAGTGAGTCGGCTCTAAGGGAGCGAGGAGATCGAAAGGGAGGCTATCGATCAAAAGGTGATGAAGCCGATTGCCGTTGGGATTGGATGCTACGCATCCCCAGCTGATATGCTTACTATTTAGGTCCCCGGCCACGATGACCGAAGGACCTAGGGAGGCTAAAGAGTTGAGGTCAGTCAGAAGTAAGTCTCGTTGAGGTGAAAGGTAGGTTGACGCAATCGATATCGGGGGGTGCCCCTCCATCGAGATGCGACAGACCGACACTTCCATATTAGTCAGGGGCGGTGGATTGAGACTTATGCAATGTAAGTTACGTTTGTAGAAAATGAGCGTGCCCCCGAATGGCCTACCATCTTGCCTATCATCTCTAATCTGAACGTATCCAGGGACGCGAAAGGCTCTAATGCCGGGACGATAAAAGGTCTCTTGGACCAGAAGTAAATCTACTGAGTGATCGCGAAGGAAGTTCATCACCTGGTCCTTCATACCCCTTAGACCATTGGCATTATAAATGCCAATGGTAATCGAAGCAGGTTTAAGCTTCTGGGATGTACTATCCATACTAATAGGCACCGTTAACCTGGCTGCCGCTTGGTGCGGCGAGATAGCGAGTAGCTGATGCGAATATGTGGGTAGACAGGCCGCTCGCCACCTCCGGTGGGAGTACCTGTACTAACTGCATAAACGCATAGAGTGGGTCCATAGCGGGCCGGCCCGCTTGACTGGCGGCGGGTCCCCATACAGAGGGGCCCGCCTGGGATTGGGGTGCAGAAGGCACCGGGCGGGGACCTACGGCCGCTGAAGGCGGCGGGTTCCTAGGGGCTCCTAACCCTACGGCCGGAAGGGCGGGGAAGTTTTGCGGAGTGCTATGGGGAGCACCCCGGCCCGCGCTTTGCTTGCGCCCAGAGGGAGGCGAGGACTTCGACTTTGCCCCGGTGTCGCGACTCTTTGGGCGGCAAGGGCATCCCCCATAATTGGCAGTATGCCCATGGGGGAGCTTGCGACCCAAACAGTTGCAGCACCGTATGCCGTTCGGGTCCTTGCAGCCTTTTGGGCGCTCGCAATCGCGAGTCGCGTGATCCCCAGCGCACTTGACGCAACGGGGGGGAGAGTGGCAGCCACGGGCGCCGTGGCCAAACCGCTGGCAGTTGTGGCACTGTGAGAGGTGGGTCCTCTTTTTGGGAGCCTCCACTCTCACCGCCATTTTAAGGACCTCCTTAAGGGAGTGGACGGCTTTGAATCGGCGCTTAGGGCGCACCCCGTTTTATACACGCCTATATTTATGCGCCTCGCCTCCCGACCCCCGCGTACACCCCCTCTCGCCCGTAATCTTTATTTTACCCTTATTTTACACGTTTATATACATTTCTTTGCTTAGTCTCTATTCTTATGAGATAAATACATGCTTTTCTTATTAGTTTCTAACTCGGGAAGTGAGAAAACAGCGGGTTTAGCGCCTCTTTTCCTTTGTGCGGCCCCCCGCTGTTCCCCCGCGGACCGAGGTTATAAATATAACCCGTGCGGCGCCCTAGCCGTTCTCATTTATGGCTAGGACACCGCGTGATGCACATCTGTGCGTTCCTCCCCTATGTATGGCCTATTTCCTATTTATACTTTATTTACCTACTATTTTAGGACCATACATAGGGGGCACTCCATAGGAGTGATCTCTTTATTAAAACACCAGTCATAGAACTCTTTATTATTACATGCTAGGTAAACTTATGACAAATTTAGATCTACTTATATATTTACATAGGTATTTACAATATTTTTATTCTTCGTCGTTAACACTTTCTGCTAGAAAGCTGTAATTCGTCATGGGACCAAACGATAGAAAAAAAAACTTGAAAAATAATTTCTTTAGTGTACGCAACCGCACCATTTAGTAGACGCGCGCGTGTCGATGTAACAAAGACAGACAGGGAACTACGGAACCCCACTGCGCGTGGCCTAACACGCACTTGGCCTGTTTTTTTTATTCTGGAAGACACACGATTTTGGCTAGTAGGTACTTTCGTTACATACATCCTTCAATAATGTTATGCGTCACAGAAACATTATTCTTTTATTTTCAATACAACTTCGGAAAATATCAACATTCAACAAGATTTTGTGAATTGAATGATTTTTATATGTTTCATACGATAGTAATACAAAATGATCAAACAATTTACGATCACTAGTCTGTATTTCTCTCCAAACATCATACTAATAGAATATTTTTGATGCTAATAAGTACATAATAATTTGCCGATTTAATTAGCACTCAAATACCTACGGCACAAAATGTCATTAGAAATTAAGATTAAAATCTAGGTAACTACACCTACTTACACAAGTCAATCCCAAAACACTCGCAATTTCAAATCACTTCCATTCCCAAAATACTAAATCAACTGAAATACTTTGACATTATTTGACAAACTTCCTGGCCGCAGCACGCGACGGTTCGCCATGTTTGGTAAATAGAAGGACGTGGAGTGTATACTGAGCGATTCGGCTAACTGTAGTTCATACGTACGAGTATGAGCACGTATTCTACGAGTAGCGTCTTACCGTTCCACTGGGATACGCTGCGGGCTGCGGAACAATGCGGTCTTGTTATTAAAACATTATATGTGCTTTAAAATCTGAAGTTTCCTAGAAGCTTGGCTTTCTACGCAAACAAAAAAAAACTTGTTGTTTTAAAGTTTCGAAGAAAAACTGTCAGAAATCACCAAAAGTCTATTTGCAGTAGTTATTATTACTTCAAACGGACCGATCTAATTTAGACCTATCGCTATCAAAAATAACCATCGGAATCCTAAAATTTACAATAATCTGTTAAAGTAATACGCATAGTAAGGGGGGAAGTATATTGTTATTAATTTCGCGGCATATTACACTTCGCAAATAACGTGTGCTCTCGCCTCTAAGCATTGCGTACATTAACGACCAATCTTCCTTGAACCGTATAAAGATACATTTACATGTGCACAAGCGTTGATCAACTTTTTCTTGTTGTTATTTTTTCCCGGTAAGCAAGGAGACAAAAGTGAGGTCTTATTTTGATATTAAAAAAAATATTTATTTAAATTTCGGACAAAATCCATATAGTATAGAATAGATAGAATAATAATTTATTGCTAAAAAAAAACAAACTTGTTACAGACATAGTATACAAACAGTGACAAAACAGTAATAATATGCTAAAATAAAAAATAAAGAGCTCAATTCTTTTGGGGCAAAAGGTCCCAGACTCAGCATGTGCTGAACAGCGAGAGTTCAGCGCTGGTTTTCAGCCTGGGCCTTCTTAGGGCTCGGTCGGTAGCAGAACCTTAACGTCGGAGTTGGACGCTGTGCTTTCAAATGCGTACAAAAAAATATATATATACAAAAATTAAGTAGGAGCGCGTGTGTGTGTGTGTGTGTATGCGGGCGTGCGTGCGTTTTTGCGAGTGCTTGTGTACGTATATGTGTGAGTGTACGAGCGTGCGTGCGTTGTTGTGTGTGGGTGTGTGTGTGTGTATGTACAAGTGTGCGAGTGTTAAGAAAAGAAAAGGAATAAAAAAAAAAATTTTTTAAATGAATAATGAATATGAATATGAATACCCAAGTGGAGAACAACTAAGGGGAGATGAGACACCTACTTGCATTGCATTTCTAATAAATGGCATCTGACTAGTCGCTTGAATTTTAACAGTGACATCGGCTCACGCAGCGGAGGAGGGAGATCATTCCAGATTTTTGTGGCCGCAAATTTAAAACTCCCCCTAAAAAGTAAAAGTGCAAAAGTAAAGTAAAAAGTATTAGTTTTAGTAACAATAACAATATACAAACTAAACTACTTATGAAAACACATAACTTATATATAAAACTAAAGCTAACTACAATTAAAATAACTAAAGCTAAACATTAAAAATACCTATCAAAATTTTGTGCCCTTGGTAGGGTTCCCATCACGCAAGCAGCGTTCGCGCGCTGGATTGCGATTGCAACTCTTTGCGCGAGAAAGCTGCCCGCGCGAGGGTCGCCCGTTGCGTCCCTCAGCCGTTTGCCAAGCTCCTTGTGGAGCATCTGTGCGCCCTTGCCCCACGACCCAAGTGTCTCGACGCCGAAAGCGAGGAATTCGTATTGGGCGCCGAGACAGCTATACTTGGCTACCTTTTGACGCTCCCGAGCGTCCGCCGCCGCGCCAGCACGCCTGCTGGTCGATGGGAGGTAGCACGCCGCTACTGTGTCGGCGCAAGTGGCATCCCACACTAACGCACGGCCCATCTTCCATGGAATCAATGACATCCCGTCAGGGCGCTTGCCATCGTTCCGCACTATTTGGGGCTCCAGAGCGGCGGGAACGCCGGCACTGACGAGCGCCCTTCTCAGGATGTCATTAAGGGCGGCATGACGGGACAGTCGGCCGGCGCCTGAAGAGCAGGCGAGCCCGTGGTGGCCAAAGCTATCTACATGAGATCCACACGAAGTACAGCTGTGGTCGGCACAGAGAGCAACTCCAAGCCGGAGACCGGCGGCTATGCGAAGCGTCTTTGGGTCGATAAAGGTGCCGGTGTTGGGCGAAGGATAGGCGTGGAGCCAGTGACCTGCCTCTGGCCTAGATGATGCTAGGAGCCTCGCTCGGTCCCTGCCTGTCGCGGTGTTTAGTAATGAGTTTAGGGTGGAAACTGATGCTATGGTATCCCAGGCCCTTTGTATCTTAAGTCGGGATGGAAAATTTTGATTCGGTCCAGCTACCCAGGCATTCGAGGCCTCAACCAGGCACGCAATCTCGCAGTTTGTAGCCGGAGAGGCTTGAAGAATTTTACCAGCGAGATCGGATGTGCTATGAATTGAGGGCAAGAATGCCGGCAAAGCAACACTTGAAATTTTACGGGTACCCAAGCCACCATACCTTATTGGTAAGGTGGCTTGGGTCCACGCCTGCTCGTTAAATCGGATATTCAAAATGGATTCGATTTGGGATTTTAAAAGTAGGTCGATAGGTCGAAGTAGAAGGGGGTATTTCCAAATGGGACAACAACGGAGCAGGTAAGTGAATTTTGGAACGAGTAAACAAAATTTTAAAATAAACAGAGCAGAATGACTGCTAATTTTGAGAAGGCGGTCTGAATCACTTAATTGGCTTCATCAAAGATGGGTGCTCCGAGAAGATGCAGACAGTCTTTGGTTATAGTTTTGATTGTTGGCGCAATATTATTAAAACTCTGAATGATTTCGGATGCCGAAGATCCTACATTATCGGAAATATATAATTCGCATTTATTGAAATTTAGTTCCAGCCCAATATCTCTAAATTTATTTTTAATTTGTGATAAATCCGCTAAGACTGTCTGCGAATCGCCACCCAGAGTGCCATCATCAAGGTACCATACGTTTAATTTAGAATTTAGACCGTGAATTATTGAATTAATTGCTAAACTAAATATAGCTGGACCGAGGGGATCACCCTGCTGACAACCCACTGCCGAAAGGATCTCATTATTTTTGTGCATTAGTTTGGATAGACAGTGATAACACTGTAGGAGAAAGTTATAAATTTCCGGAATAGTTATTTTAATTTCGTTTAATTTAGTTTTAGTTATTTCATTAGGTAGGTACATAACACATAAACTATAATAATAATAATAATAAATACTCTTTATTGCACCACAACAAGAGACAAACATGTTACAAAAAATTTGCTAACTAACTAAGTTAGGTTAGGTTAATGGTTTGTGTATACCCATACACAATATATAGACCTCTAATATAGACCTCTAAAATAGGTTCACATTCGACCACCATAAAATAAATTTAAGTCTTCGAGAAAACGTTACCATAGGACAAAAAAAATAGCCGAAAAATATAAAGCACTAAGTAGTTGATATTATATTGTTGAAAGATTAAAGAAAGATCATCACGCGGCATTGGGTAATAGCTTAACATTTGGTATTGACCAATTATTTTAGCATTGTGGTATAGCAACTTTGAGAATAATCAAAGTGAAATGTGGTAAGCATTTTTTAACTTATGATATTATAAATTGTTTTTAAACAGCAACAAAAGATGTAGGCACATCACATATAGTTCTAGCAATTGTAGATTTAAAGACGGAGATAATGTGATATTGCAGGACAGGTCTAGAACATCGCCCTGGACACATTTCAACCTATTCCCATTATCGAATCTTTAAGACAGCCATTGTAAGTTGGAGCGATGCTATTTGACACTTAGTAGTAAGAGAATCCACTAAATATCGTCTTCAAACTTTGTACCAATACGTCTCTATGTCTCTATTTGAATAAGGTAACTTATAGAAAAGGGAAGCTTAAGGTTCTTGACATAAAATTGCGCAAGTGCAAAGACGGCTTAACCCGAAGTACGTCGAGGGCAAAACGCAATATTTCCGCATTACAAACCCTTCATAATGACTACACTCATGGGACATTCCCCCTCTCCCCGTCCACAAAAAATCTGTAACATGACAATTTACCAGGAAAACAGCTGTTTTAATATGAATATTTTAATTCTACGTGCCTAAAATAAATAATCTGTTATATACAAAAAATACTGTACTCGCGTTTGATTGGAACATTCTTGGAGAAGATCGAAAAAGTTGCCTTTATGGAGTAAACGTTATGGGCCTTTAGGATAAATCTGAGCTACATTTCATCGCGTGGTTTTGACTGGATTCACGGTAGTAACACGCATGCGACGCATTTAGTGAAAATGTAACAAAGATTTATAGTTCTTCTTGATGAAAATGACACGATCTGTCTGCTTTGCTGACACGTGGGTTTAAATCCGGCTCAAGCAAATTAAATGTTCAAAATCGGATAACTTAGGGTACTAATCATTATAGAATTCAAAGATGCAGAAATACGTAAGTAAGGGTTTTTATTGTTCATTTTATTTTCTCTTTTAAATACTTTATTGTTTAATAATATAGTTGCTATCTATCCAGATACGGAGTTCACTCACTAAGCGCGGCCGCCGTGTAAGTGCGTTCCTCCGGGACCCACTTTATTTGATTGGCTCTAATGACCTCTGTGATTCGCTATAGTCTCTTACGTGTGTAACCACTGAGTGCCAGCGGAACACTATCTAAACGAACATGTAACAACCTTTGCAGATAGTAATAATAATCATAAATCAGCTTATCGTTAGGTAACAGTTGAATCGTTCCAAAAAGTTTCATTATTTACCTATTGCGCTCGAAACGAATAAGATTAAGAAGAAGGCTCTGTTAGCGATAAAGCGTGCGTGCCTGCATTAAAATTGTAATAGTGATACCAATAATTTAGACAAAGATACAAGACAAAGATACTCGAAAAAATATCTATATAAATAACAAACCTGCTCCCAAAATTTCACGATAATCGGTTGAGTAATGCGACCTGTAGAGGACAACTGAGGGACAGACACCGGCACCGAACACCGGACATACCTACGCGTAACGATTTTTAGATATTCACTTGCTTTTTCGAAAACTCGTTTGTGTATATTGCCCGAAAACTTAGAAAATAAAATTGTAGACTTTATAGGTTAAAAATCAGGACCATGATTTAAAAATAAAAAACCTTGCCGGCTCGATTTTGCTCGTTGTTGCATACAAATTCCATTATTTGTCGAGAATACAAACTTTAAAAAGGTAATACTGTCTTATAAAAGAAGACATAGGTAGGTCCTAAACAGCCAAAACGGAAGATTACAGCTGCGACCTATCGCGACTTTTTAGTTGTCTCAAATAACTTAAAGGCAGTGTACATGGCCCATTGCTCTTTATAATCTATATCAATGACTTGCCATCCCATGGTCCTTTTTGCAGACGACTGTACAATTGTATTCTCAGATTCAGAGCACCAATATATTTGTTACAGCCGGAGGGCAATTGCTGGCTTCGTATTAAATTAAACGGATTCCCAAGGTCGTAGTAGGTATTCGTTTAATAAGCGTGTTATTGTAATCCATTCCATTCCATAAATATGGGAAAACCATGATTATGTTCCGAAAATTTATACAACATAACGTTCACTACACATTTTAAGTAACTTTTGAACACCCGCGATGAACGAAAGAACGAACTAAACTAGCATTCATGATATAAAAATACTTGCGGACAATTTTACACAAGTCAACCTAGTCCCAAACTAAGCATAGCTTGTACTACGGGTATTAGACGACGATAAACATACATTATGTGTTTACATCATAAAGGGGCACGGCGCGCGGGTTTTTTTCCAGGCGGAACGCCCGCTCTTAAAGTTTCCGCTCTTACTGGGTACAACGTTACGGTCACTTCGTCTATGGGGAAACGCATACATTTTCACGGGCAATGTAGCCCTTAGCTACCGTAATGAAAAGTGATTCAAAAAATATTGCGTGCACAATAGTTTCATTTCGTGAAAGCATCTATGCCTCTAATGGGAAAAGCAACTTGATGTTTCATTTAGCAGTTTTAATTAGTATGGTGAAAGTGTATGGAAAAGTTAAGTTAAAAGGCAAGTGTAAAGTGGGTTGAAAAGCTCAAAGTACATATTTCTGAGGGCGTATACATTGAAAGTACTGCTTTTCCATATGTGCGCCAAATCCTTGTGCTTTGTGTTTTCCTTGCATATTGCATTACAATAATATTATGTACTTTGTAATTCCCTACAAGAACAATTTGCTTAGCGCTCGTTTTTTAGATAACCGACATTTGTTGAGTATTACTTATTTTCGTAAATTGTATCGTAGATAACAAATACTTTTAAGAAAACAAATACATTCAGTTTATTTACCAAGAACTAAGTAAGTACATGCAGTGTGTACAATAAGTATAGCTTTTTGCCCAATTTGCGACGTCAAATTAAATCCTGAAAGGTTCTCCCAAGGGACGTGTCCCTCGATATTCATTCGATTTTTCCTATATTCCCGTCGCTCTCAGGCTTATAAAATATAGTTGTGATATAAATATGCAACATTGTATTTAATTGAGCAAAAATTACTTTATATAATAATTTTTGACGACCGGATAGCCTAGTGGGTAGTGCGCTGCCTACGAAGCTGAAGGTCCTGGGTTCGAATCCCGGTAAGGGCAAATATTTGGGTGATGAGCATGAACATTTGTTTCTGAGTCTTGGATGTTTTCTATGTATTTAAGTATTTATATCTATTATATATATCGTCGACTAGTACCCATAACACAAGCCTTGTTGAGCTTACTATGGGGCTAGCTCGATTTGTGTAAGATTGTCCCTTAATATTTTTTATTTTTTTGAAAGTGTATATGTACTCGTATGAGAGCTTTTTTCCTTAGTTCAAATGAAAATAATTGATATGGAGAACGAAGCCTAGATAATAAGGTTTTGAATAATTAAGTAGTTTACACCCGTGTGGAATGCCCAAGAACAAGTAGTGACTCAAATCTAATTCTCATATTTAAATAGAGCAAATTATTAAAAACCTGTTTTCTAACTACATTGGCGGATAACATAACAATCTACCTGATAAGCGATAAATTAAGTACAATAAATGTACTTAATTTATCTGGGGTTGCAGCAAATTGTTTGTATTGGCGGTTAATCAGAGAGATATACATATGTGCTTAAAGAGATACATTGATAATATCCAAATCGTGTAACATAAAAGATAAAAAAAAAAACATATTTTCATGATATATCAACGAATTCGGCGGATATCCTAAAAAGTGGTTAACAACGAAGTGATCCCCGGACGATTGTCCCGCGCAGTGGAAATCACCTTTTTACTACACCGGTGGTCTACTCGTATTAATGACAACGGGGTAGCTGGCAGATAGTATTTCAGATAAAAAAGACCGGGTTGCACTCCGGGAGTGCCAGCAGACGTGAAAACTCAATGACATTGTAACACTTTTTTTTTATCAGGTCACGTGTCCGTCTTACGAATTTTCAATCCGTCGAATCTTACGGTCACGTGACATCTTCCGGTCACGTGACATCTTACGGTCACGTGACCTGTTGCGAGTTAACCATTTTTTCCCCATAACAACGGTGCACAGCACCGCTAAAGAAGTTTTCACTTCAAAAAAATTCAAAGTTGTGATTTTCTGTAAAGATCAGGCACGTCTAGGTTCACGAGTCCATTGTAATTGAAGAAATTTACGCGTTAACTGCAAAGCTAGCATCATGCTGAGATTGTTGAGCTGGGTCCATTTCGTGTCAAAACTTAGTGTGTTATCGTATTTTTATTTGTACTGCTGTTTACTTGTGTTTGTCATGAATAAATGTTTGTATTTGAATTTTTATACTAAATGGTCCGATTTATTTTTTGCGTTATTTGCAAATTTAATTTTTATGGTAGCTTTGTATTGGGATGAGGACCTAATTCTTGGCCAGTAGTTGGCCTGGTTAGTCGTTATTTATCGATAAAAACTGAAGAAGTCAACAAAGTTCCGTTGTGACAAAAAATACCATAGAATTGTATGATTCATTTACGTGTCACAAAGGAATAATTTCATTTAAAAAAATTGAGTAAGTTCAGCTGGGCAAGAATTTGGCCCTTACCCATTGGCTCTTTAAAAATATTTCGTAACGTAGGTGTTTCGTGTCCAGTCATAGCAAATATAAATCAAGCACATACCCGGTCCTAAGTCTGGGCAGTCGGACAATTTATAAATCAACGGGGACACTCAAATTTGCATACCGCAAACACGTGTCGCGTTATTTATCGCGCGGCAAAATCGCGCCGCGGTGGTTTTAACATAAATCATTACCTATATTGGAGGGCTTAATGGGTTGGTTATGGGCTGGCGAATCATTGTCATTTTAAAAGGGTTTTATGAGATTGGACGAATTTTAAAAATTGATTTTTAAATATTATGAAACGCGTCACTGGCATCTTTGAGGTCGAAAACCGCTCGACATGTTTCGAATCAATTTGCGGTGAGTAACCCCGTTTCATAATGTTTTAAAATGTCCGAGACTCGCGGAACCCACGGCCTCACGCTAAAAAACCGAGTAAATAAAAACGAAAAAGAAGGGACCTTCAAGGGTAATAACACTCGTTTAAAAAGTTTCGTAGTTGCCTGTTGGTCCTCAGTTCACGTCTTCTCTTTCACATCCTAATCGCATTAAAATACTTATCGCAAATAAAACAAGACCTGCAGTTTCGTATACCTAATTTGCAATAATTAATAGTAAAAATCCTGAAAACAAAGCGTAATAAAGTAAGGAAACATAAGCCTCGTGCGCCAGTAAGTACACTGAATTATGTGTTGTAGTTGTACCTTAGGAACGGCGTCAATTTTATTTTATGTCCTGTTTGTATTGAAATAAATACCATCTTTTCTAGTTTTCAGTATAATTTTATGAGACATGTAAAGATAATGAAATTAAATTCCGTGTGATGCCCATTATCAACCGTTCGAGTTAAGTGTCAATATAAAAACCATTAAGGTACTTTAACTGACTTTCCCAGAAAGTTATTGTTATTGAAATGAGTTTAAAATTTTATTACGGACGTTAAAAATACTCGAGGAGCACGACAACCAAGCCACCTAAGTGGGTAAAAATAATAAGAGGATAAAATAACCCTAAATTTCGCTAAATCAAACCGCCCATAAATATTTTTAGTCATTAGCCTTATAGATTAAGATAAAACAATGAAGATTCAGTGCAATAAGTTTTAACTATAATGGACAACTAAATGTTTACTAAGCAGAAAGATCCGCTTACAAATTCAAAATTTTGATCAAAGAGGTAAATTGAATAATTTACTTTAAAAACAAAGTTTTAACCGACTTCAATTTAGTACTCCGCCAAGGCACGAGAACATTTCCTATTTTTTTTTTTTTCAATTTACCACATGAACTGATTTCCGTAAGCAAATGCGTTGATTACTATAGAAAAAAACCGAATCGCTGTATGTGGGCCGATAATATTTGAGGATTTCCATCGATTCCCCAAGATCATCACCAATGGCACTTCATTGGTTCCTATTTCAACGGAATCTTATCAGAACCCGTGACGTACTTTTGCACTTTTGAATACATAATTGAGGAATTCGATAAGTCATCTGTGGTCTTCATCATCAATTCCTCGGCAGCAAATTTATGATTCCGGATGTAAATACACAAGTTTTAACAGAAAATACAAAAATCACTGCACGCGTGCCTAATAAAATTGAGGATTCCCCTCAATTCCTCATGGATCCCATCATCTAACTGAATTTTGAAAAAAATGGGACCCACCTGGAAGTATATACATACGAACAAAAAAATTTTTTTCGAGTCGGTTCATCAATGACGGAGTTCTGAGGTAACAAACATTGAAAATAATAATAATAAAAAAAAAACATATAGACGAATTGAGAACCTCCCCCTTTTTTTGAAGTCGGTTAAAAACTATTCGCCACGAGCGGGATTTGAACCCGCGACCTCTGGAATTCGCCCATCGCTCTTGCCAACTGAGTTACCGTGGGTCCGCTAGTGGCGACGAATCTTCCACTTTTATAATTACATGTAAGGGAGGCACCCGCTCGTGGCAAATCATTATTAAATTTTTCACTTTGACCGTTTATAATCGACAATATATATAATTAAGTAGGTAATTCAGAAAGGTAAAAAACTATACCCTCACATTAAAGTAATTTTATAGGTGTATGCGGAGAACAAAAGTGTCATTTAAAACACCGACCAAGTGCGAGTCGGACTCGCGCTCGAAGGATTCCGTGCCATCTATAAAAACGGCACAAAATCACGTTTGTTGTAACGGGAGCCCCCTTAAATATTTATTTTATTCTGTTTTTAGTGTTTGTTGTTAAACCGACAACAGAAATCATCATATCACGGTTCATGAGATACAGCCTGGTGACAGACGGACATACAGACAGACGGGCGGACGGATTTAGATTTCTTAATTTCATTTAATAATTTTACATTATAAGTAAACTTTAAGCTAATTTACACGAACTTATTAATAATCGTCAAATAAGGAATATGAATGGAATGAAATGTCAAAGGTACCTACAATACAAAATTATGATGGACATATATTACAAAATGATGGATGTTTTACCTAGGATATTTTACTGAAAGTAACTGTACTCGCGGTACTGTTCTTAGCCTTCCAGTGGATCGGAACTTTTTACCTGCTAGAAAAAAATGCATTAGGTACGAAAGAAATTCCGTTAACTAGAAGCAGTAGAACTTACTGCGAAAATGTCAGTTCTTTTTAATAGTCCTCGAAAACGAAACTTTCTAGGCAACCGTGTATTACTAGTCTAAAAACTGGTTTTATAGCGAGCCTCACAGAAATGTAAAAATTTCAAAAAGGTAATAGAAGCAGAATAGTTTATACTTTACCTCTATCTTTGGTCAAGATCGTACAATTAATCGAATCCCGTTTCACCACCATCAAAATGAGAAGGCAATTGTCTTACCCTTAAGCAGTTAAAGGCGTTTTATGTTTATTAGGGACGTCAAAAGACCATTATAGATACGGGAAGGGATAATTATGATGATAACCCTACCGTACCGATTGAATGGATGAGTATTTTTATACTTCCACTTAGAAACAGATTGAACTTAGTGGGAAGTAATTAGGATTTTGTACCTACAGCATCTTCTGACGAATACCTATATCTGTGTGACGTTATGTGTTTTGTAACTTTTTAAAGAGCATTTTGCAGCTAACAGTAATTTATATATAAAAATACAGCAATAATACATAACCGAAGTCTACATTTATGTATCGTTCCTAGACAAATATTTTCATACTTATTGCCACTTGCAAAATGAAAATCTCGAGGTAAAACATAAAAATTGATACGGAACCCAGTTTATGAAGGCACTGAGGCTAAGGATAAACATAACCGCGGTTACAGAAGCGTCATTATTTCCTTTGGTCCTCAATAATCGAATCCAATCACTAACTTCAATAACAAAAACATCGATTCCGGGCTACTAGACAAAAAGCTTCCCTAACAAACGGCGCTGTTTAAAATTCCGAGCGAAGGCAAACCCTTTGAAAAACGCCGCGTGCACAAAACTGCCCGAATCAATGAGAGCTCCAACCCCCATAACGTAGGGCTATCAACTTCAAACAGTTGTTAAGACACTCACGTTACTCGTAGCTTCCAAACAAAGATATACACTTAAGTAAATACAATTCTTAACCCTTAAAATAACTATAAAAACTAAAATAATAAATCACCTGGATAATGGTCAGATAATCAAAAGGAAATCTATATAAGGACTAGGAATTCAATGTTGTGCTACGGGGAAAAATAGACCATATTGTTTTAGGTAGGTACCTAATCATGTTTGTGTTTGTTAATTATGTACCGTACGAGGTATTTTAAATCCTATTAGCAACAGGTTCGGATGTCGGCTTTTAATATTAAAAAAAAGTGTTCTCTAATCTTGTTACGTTCAGTTTAATTACATTTTACAAATCACGCAAAAGTTCTACAGTCAATGCACCAAGTATAATATTTCTATCGGCAGCCCTGCTTCCCATAACGGGCAGGCCCCATAACGACCATCCCCATAATCGACACTATTTGCCCAGAAATCTGGAAGAGGCGGGCAGAACAAATTTCCGCAGAGCCTAACGAGCCTACCCCCATTTAATCAGACTCAAGTGTTGATGTGATATCCTCACATGTAATAAAATTGATTCGAGGGTCGGTCTGTGTGTGGTTTATTCGGTTTTAGGTGTTTACACTATATTTTGTTATGGTTCATAAAGTAATAATGCCTTTTTATATGTCGCTGCCTATGAGCTTTGATTTTGATGTTATAAGATTTGGTATTGTGTGGAGGAACGCCGGCCATATTTTGCTGCCGCCATACATGGAAGTACTAATTAATACTATAATATTGCTATTCTTGCACGACTCAGTAGATAAATATTTTGTATAATTAATAATTACTTACTTAAAATACAATGGCATGGATCACAATGGCATTTATTTCAAATATACACGTCGGCCGGGACGGCCGCGACATACTCTCGAATTTACTCGCACTATACCTCTTCTTCTAATTGTTCTAATAAGAGAGAGACGGATAGATCGAGAAAAATCGAGAGACCTCGCGCGCCGTCGCGTGATAGCCATGTGTTCATATCAATGAACTACAGAACGCAACCTTCATGAAATATAAATCTGTATCCCCCTTCTCATACTCGTGTATTTCCACTGGCAAATCCGGCGGCCAAAACTATATCCCCGACTTGATCATTTGTCATCGTTCCCTCTCATGAGAACCCTCTAGTAAGAAGGAGATGGGTTGGTCATCTTAATCTCGAGATAGGAAATAACCAGTTCCGCGTGGCTCTTGCCGGACATATCTGGATTTTTTCGGATTTCGCCTTGGCAATGTGTTTTTATACCGCCCGAGGTTGATTTTGCGGAAGGGATGGTGTGTCACTGCTAAGTAAATCTTATCTTAACGTACAATCATCCGCAATTCCGTATACAGGCTTTGGTGCTAGTAAGTGGGTTGAAGTGGAGGACGGATAGTCTACATAAAATAGGCCCTTTGGATGATGGTGAGATAGAAGAAAAAAGTAATACCATTGGTCAATTTGGCCATTTAAAAACACACCGTCAAATTGGGAATGTCTTTCGTATTTAAGAAGTCCTCCGTCCGCTACGATCTACGATCACCATTAGGCGTAGGTACAAGGTTTTACGAAAACGACTGCCATCTGAACTTCCAACCGTAAATTTTTTTACAACTATATGTATGTTATATGTACGTTATGCGCACCACAGATATAGGAAATAAGGAGATCGGACATGCCGGGCGATTTGTATTGAATATGCCTGTCGCAAGTTCGTAAACCCACACACAAAGCACCATTACCTAAGTGTAAAGACAAAGCACGCACACACCTAAAGCACACCCACTTGTATATCGACGCTCCTTTTGCACTTTACACGCGCATCATTTCTATGTCTGTGTACATGCGAACGAGCAGAGCAGCGAGTCGTGTCATCACGCACGCACACAACTATCCAAGCGGCGCGCATCGCTGCTGCACTAGGTATGAGAAAATGTCTCATTGAGGGAATAGTTATGTAGGTACCTCGTTCATTGCGGCGTAAACACTTAACTTCGCAATAATGTTACTTGTACAGCAGCAATGTATAATAAAACAAGCAAGTGTAAGGTTACATGGATACAAGTCGGAATATTACGTTTACTTCGTGGTTTTATTTGAAATAAATGGTATTTATAGTATTTACCTGTGAAAAGTGATCCCATTGGTGTGGAAATTAATGAAATCACTGCGATGTTTGCAAGTTATTATTGCACAACTCGGCATTTAGGAAGAAACCGGAACTTTCTCGGTGGACAGAGCGTGTGCACACTCGGTAACAACGAACGGTGAACTGGCGGCGGAGTATGTCCAAAGAGCTAACATGTACCTACGACACAGCCGCCGGCGGCTTGTCCGCCCTCTGGTATTATATGCTCTGAGATGCGCACCGACATTAAAGGATGCAGTAGTAACTCCTCACTTCATTACAGGTTTTAAATTGCTATTAAAAAACATTTTCAAGGCCGCTTATTATTTGGCTTTGCAAACTCCTGTGGCCAAAATCTTTTTACCCCCAAATAGATTTTGGCGCGTTGGCAACTCTTTTTGTTGTTGCTAGATGCAAAGCAAAAATAGCTAATACAATCGTATTTTAGTATTTTACCTGTCAGAAACATAATCATATAACGATTTTCATTCGAAATAAATCACATGAGGAGTAGCGATTTAAAAAGATCTCGTAGAGTTCAAAGAAAAACAGTTAATTACTTGTAAAAGTCCTCTTTTTGTATTTTATTTCAACATAAAACAAAAGGAGTTTTTTAAGAAGGTACCTACTTACTACTTAAAAGTGTCTGCACTGCAGCTTCTTACGACGATTCTCATAATATATGCGTCGAAATAAGGGTTCCTTATACTAGAAATTTTATAAATATCAGATACTAGTAAAATTTTACCTAATTTTGGAAAAAATATTGACCAATTTACTTACTAAAATGTAACTTGTAGGAACCCTACCTATTTACAAAGCTACATCTAGATAGATCACATTAGGCGTTTATCAGGAAGTTTACTTCATTCGCTAGGAAATTTCGACATTGTATGTTCCAAATCTGCTAATTTACAACTGTGCGAACACAAGCGTGAGTACAATTCAATGAACACAATGAGAGTGGGTACAATGTAAGTACCTAATTACTGATATTTAACTCGTGTATTTCTGCCATTTTGAACAGAACCTCGTTACTTATCCACGATCACACCGATTTTTAATTCACTCACGTCGGTCGGCGGCGGTGCAATTAAATATTTAAATGACTGCACAGGAATGAGTTTTAATTAGACACAGTGCACTGCAAAGACCGGGCGCAGCGAGAGGAAAGTTCGATAGAAAAACGTTTTTTTGGCAATGATTCTACTTCACTTTGAAATGGAATGTAATTTTAAAGGCACGCTAAAAACCTTTGCCAGTTTAATGTGGAATGGGTTACATTAATACCACAAATATAAATTACAACGCCAACGATGTAACTGCTCAGAAAGCATTTTTTGAAAACATTTTAAACAATCATAAGGCAGCGCGTTTGCGCGGGTAAAATCAGCTGCTCCGGCGCCCGCCATCTTGTCTGGCGCTATGAGCGGGACAGCAGCTGTCGCACTTGTCATTGCATATTGTAACTTACATATAGTGCAACAAGGTCTTTTTTTATTGAAATGGTCACTTGGTGGTACTTGTCAGCACTCGTCAGCGTGGACGAAGATTGCCGATGTAACTTATATTAGCGGTACTACTGTAAACTGTAACTCAATCGAACTTTACTAGTTAATCACTTTGCAGAGCTTTTGTGAAACTAAAATTATGGTATAAGTGAACATGTAGGGTTCCCAAATTCTAATTAATAATGAGTACCTAAGCCTTATCTATACCTAATACATTCAGAAATTTAAAAATTAAGTAATTTACACGAAGACTGAAAATCTAAAATATACAGGAAAATCGTTTGTTTGTCCGTACATAACAGACATTTACCTGGACACATTTTTATTGATGTCTCGATATTTTAAGTCTAGATTAGTTAGGGTTCCGAAATCAACAAGGAACTCTTATAGTTTCGCCATGTCCGTAACTAATCTACGTCTACTAATCTACTATCACGGCTAAGTAGGCATAACTACTATTAATACTATAGTCGACCTATCTAAAATGTACCTACTTAGAAAGGACAACTTTCGTACAAATTCGGCGCGCGTGTGTCGATGTAACTAAGAAAGACATGCAACTACGGAACACTTCGCGTGGCCCGACACGCATATGACCGATTTTTTAGTATAATTTATCTCGAGCCTTCTTCGACTACCTTGGCTTCCTTCAATCTTGTATACTTTATTCAAGGTTTTTAACTGTTCCAATACAGCAAAGTTTTTTACTGTACAATAGATTATAACCATAACCTAGGCTTTCGATATATATTTATTGTTTTACCGTTTAGTTGGCTTACAATTGATAAGTTTCCTCCCAGTGTACACCATCTCAAGAAGCTCGTTAGGGCAAGTGCTGCGGTCACTAGATTAATTACAAGGACTTTATGCTGATTCACTCACAAGAGCAAACGCGGCTCAAGGAAACCAGGAATTTTAAGGTTTAATTGCTATATACGATTTGACCTTAATAGCGTCTGTAAACCTCCCTAAACCGGACTGGTTAACCGGAATAACCCCCTTAAAATTTGTATTTGTTGGTTGATTAATTTTATTATTTTCATGAAAGGGTTTCACTGCTACTATTTATATACAAAGTATTCAAAATTTTAAAGGAAGTAGGGTAAGTACTTCTGCAGAAATAACATTTCAGATTTTAAAAGGACCAAAAAAGTAAAGTGAAGTACTTAATTCCAACGCACGATATCATCAATAGTTATGATGTCTAAAATATAAAATTTTATGCGTATTTAGACAACTCTATCCTTCATTATGTAGTCTATGAGCCCCCCTATGTAACGGTACATATAATTAACCAGGCAGTACTTTAATTACGTATAGGTAGTTACAAATCTTGTATCAATACAACAACATAAAAAGTTTCAATACTTATACTTATATCTTATTAAGTTTATATTGATATTCCTTCTGAATGACTTTTTCTTGATGTAATTGGAATAAAAAAACACTTGCTCTGAAACGTTAGCCGCCTGCATGTTGCTGCTTTTGTATTGTCGTGACATTTTAAGGTCGTTAAGTCACAATATATACAAAGTATTGTTTTCTTTTCAATGTTTTTAATATAAATTTCAGGTCTCTAGGCTACCAGCAAGCGGTTGAAATATGGTTGGCATATTTTAAGAACTAGTAAGTACATATTTCACATAGGCACAAACAGTGGAAGATAATATAAAGCTTGTAAAACTTAAACTATTTTAACAAAATTTTGTAATGACTGCTTACTCGTATTAGGAACACTGTTTTGATTGTACTATGTCAAAAGTTTGTACTAATTTAATTACATATGCAAATGTCTGACCAATTAGATCTCAATCTGACTTTTGTATTGAAGTAGCTACTTCATTAGGCGAACATATGTCGCTCAATTCACTTCTAATACGCACAACTACTAGTACGGTACAAAATTCACTTAGTACAGTTGTGCGTCAACAGACAGACAGTATTACGGTACAAAATTCACTTAGTACAGTTGTGCGTCAACAGACAGACAGTATTACGGTACAAAATTCACTTAGTACAGTTGTGCGTCAACAGACAGACAGTATTACGGTACAAAATTCACTTAGTACAGTTGTGCGTCAACAGACAGACAGTATTACGGTACAAAATTATAGGCCCAAAGATCTATTTAAAAACAGCACAAGGATAAATTCGAGATTATACTTTGGAAATGAATGCGCTTGATGTTCATATCAGAGCAATTATTTGAAAGTTTGTACCTACTAAGTTCGTTTATATTTCTCAGGAAGTTTAACTCTCCATACTTCTCATACTAAACATCTTTTCTCTCTTTTTTCGGGTTCCGTGGTCAACAAGGAACCCTTATAGTTTCGCCATGTCCGTCTGGCCGTCCGTCTGTCCGTCCGTCCGTCCGTCAGTCTTCGGCTTAGCTCAGTAACCATTGCTTCTAGAAAACTATAATTCGGCATGGGTATATAAATCAATCACGCCGACAAAACCAAAGAAAAAATCCTAAAAAACATTTTTTTTGTGGTACAAGAGTCATACACAGATTTAGGTTCGCGTATTTCCTGTGGACATTATCAAAGTTAGGGGCTACGAAGCCTAACTTTTGCTTGGACTCTTAATCCGCATAAACGGTGACTCCTCTTCTATATTAGGTCAATCTTTATTTATATGCACGTGAGCTCTTAATTATTGACCACAGGAGACGAATTTTGTTTTTGTTTTGTGTATGACTCACCTCCCCTACACCTAATTGGAGATGAATATTTTTTTCTGGTTATACGTTGGATAGCTTGTTCAAAAATATAATGGGTTTTTAAAAACGATCTTTCAAATTAGTCATTCGTTTGCGATATATTGGGTAAAGCGCAAACTTTTGTTTGAGTCATGTGCCAAACAGTCATGTACAAATTCGGCCGACGACGCAACCATTTAGCTGGCGCGCGCGTCGATGTAACTAAGAAATACAGACAACTACGGAACGCTACACTGCGCGTGGCCCGACACGCACTTGGCCGACTTTTTTCTAATAAATATAACCGACCTATGATATGGCGGATCATATTGGATAAACAAAGTTTCATCTTATTCCAACACTTCGTTTGAAAAATGTATGTGTGGAGCCCACTTGTGTAAAGCTTAACGGGGACTCGGCGTGACTTCCATTGGCATGTCATTTGTGAACAAGTGTGGGTGTAGACTCTAAAAAGATTAATACTCCAAAAGAACGAGGGCAAAAATATGCCTAGATGAAAATCCCATTCAGATATCTAAGTTAAACAGAAATGCTTACCAAAGGTTCAATTCATCACAACTTTAAAGCAAAATAACAGTCTAAGAATCCCATTTTGAGACTCCACTTTAGCACCGCAAGTAAACAAAAATAAAAACAATGACTCCGCAATAATTAAGTCCTGGCCTGGCTCATTTGGACACTGCGCTGTGACAGCCCTAGTCAATAAAACCGACTCGGTAAACATCGGGTCAATTATCCCGAGTCAACACGCGCTGTCTCCGTCACTCATTAATTGCCGAGCTGTGATTGGCTGTTAAATGTTTATGAGCCGGCTTTGTGACATGGTAGTTGCTGAAACATAAATTGTATTGATATGAAAATATAATTGGGGCCAATTCCGTATCGGGTATTAACCGTCAGCTTCCTCGGGAGGAAATTCCTAAGGTCGGCAATAATAATTTTTCAACAGAGTTAGTACTCCTATTACCTACTTATCTTATCTTATCTTATCTAGATGAGGGCCCTTTCGGATGCACTTCGACCCAGTGGGATCTTTTGTGCATTTGCCCTCGCCTTACGTCTACTCCCAACTTCGCTCCATCATTTCCACATAGCGGATGATGCAGCTCAGCGGAAGTGCCTTGAATTCCTTTGGTTGCGGATAGCCGTTACCAAAGTAATTCATTCTTTGTCTGGCAAGAAAAACAAGACGATGTTTACTGATGTACAAGTAAAAGTATTATTTTATACATGAACTAAAGATAAACAAAACCCACACAGATGTATTTACTTTGGAGTAACTTAAAGAGTCATGTGATATGCACGATGAACAAAGAGATTTTACAGAACTAAGAAAAGTGTAAGCATATCAAGTTTCTGGAAATGGTCGTACAATTGGTGTAGGTACTGTGGGAGGGCCATTAAATATAAGTTTCATTTGTATCTTGGTAAGTACTAGACTAGCATTTACGAGTTTTATTTCAACTATTTTAACAACGGTGAATCCATAAATCGCCTGATTTAAAATTTTCTCGTGTCAGCTCAATTTCATTCAAGTGTTTAGTACTGTCAGACGCGCTCGTTTTATACCGTAACGTTTGCATGCATACACTTAGATGCCCGCTTTCTATTAAATACACACGATAAAAGGAATAAAAATAAATTCTGCCGTTTTTGAAATCAGCGTATCTTCTTGCGTAAGCGGGACCACAGCCACAAGACAGATGCGCTAGGTAAAGGCCTCCACCCGCCGGACGCGTGTGACGCGCGTGGGCTGCGCGTGTGCTACGCGTGTGCTGCGCGCGTCGGGCGCGGTTGAATCGGTATATTCACACCGCAAGCGGGCGGCGTATAGCAACGCGGGGGTACGCGGCTGCGACGCGTTACCAACGCGTGTGCCGCGCGTGTGCCGCGAGCGCGCGCGCTGCACACGCGCTGCACACGCGCTGCACACGCGCGGCAGACGCGCGGCACACGCGTCGATGACGCGGCGGGCCCGCGCGGGCTCGCGCGCGCCCGCGTAGGCTCGCGCGTCGTATCTCTCTCACTACCAACACATTTAATATGTATCTCGCTATCTTTATCACACTCAGCAGCGCGGGCCCGCGCAGCTCACGCGACGCGCACGACACGCGGCCGCGCTGCCGAGTTGTAACTTTAGCGCCGCGGGCCCACGCGGGCCCGCCTTCGAATCGCGTTCGATGTGTGTTTGAAGTGTAGTTTCAATGCTTTACAACTTGCGCGTGTGCCGCGCAGCACACGCGCCGCGCACGACACGCGTCCGGTGGGTGGAGGCCTTAAAGAGTTGATATTTATATCAAATGGGAAATGTATTTTACTTGTAGAACCAATACATAGAAGGATGCACGTAGCATTGAGGAGTTTGCGCTTCTTGACAATGTACTTTTTTTGTTCGTTTTATGACTGCAATGCTTGCATGCGTTTTATGACTGCAAGTGGTGAAGTTGGTGGGTGTTGGCATGGTTCACGTTCGTATACGAATTATTGAGCCCACTTATCACAATCG
This sequence comes from Epinotia demarniana, assembly GCA_945867215.1. Classification (NCBI taxonomy): domain Eukaryota; kingdom Metazoa; phylum Arthropoda; class Insecta; order Lepidoptera; family Tortricidae; genus Epinotia; species Epinotia demarniana. Next base: position 15,534,300 of record OX244261.1, read on the forward strand.
ATCTAACCGATTGCGTGGATAATGTATTAATTATCTGGTGTTGGTGTCTATTGAATTACTCATGAATATCGTACAAGTTGTGTCGTCGACCTTATTGTTATGTATGGTTATTTATTAATTTTTTTTTTAGATAAGATTTATTACTATTATCTGATTTCCCTGGCATTTTCCCGGTTCTGCCCTAAAGGAGCTCGGGGAAAATAATGCACTTACTTATTGTAAAACTTTAAATTGCAACTATTAGAGCGAAATAAGCGGATGTTTACGTACATAAGCTTCCTCCTCGGTGGCTCGGTGACATAACAACATAACAATGATGGTTTATTTTAATATTAGTAGTGACTTCTTATAACTTACCTCAGGTAATCATTACGTGTACGTACAACATTTACCTCAACTTTTCATTTCTTTATTTATTTATGTAATCGCATGACGTGATTTTAACTTGCATTTGACTTGCATTTGACTGACACTTTACTTTTTTATAGCCGGCTTGATATTCGTTCGATTAGTGCAAGAAGGTTCAGCTTTTTGGTAAATGGTAAATAAATCAAATATGTACCTATGTACAATTTAATAGACACGGTGACTTTTCAATTAGTATGAAGCGTTTCTGATGCCGCCGGCGAGGCCCGTCTTTAACTCATTTTTTTGTGTTCCTCTTTAAAAAGTAGTTCGAATGGCAACGAAAAAAGAAACCGTAGGAATTATGCTTATTAGAATTTTATTCAATCTTAAGAATGTCTGTAAGTATGTAACTATATCTCTGACGTCAACTGTACTTAAATAAAACATTTATGTGCATGTCTTTCATAAAAATAAATAAAACATTATCAAAAAGGTCGCATGCGTCCCGAATGCTATTCCGCACAAAAGCCCGGTTCAAAAATCCATTAAAGTGTCATCAGCAAAGTTCGACACGTGTATACGGCCGTGCGTATTTCTTCCTAAAAAACTTTGATAGGTGCCGCAGAGTTTGCATGAAGTTTCGAAGGATCGGGCAGAAATGAGGTGCGAGTTTAAATCGATTACGTTTGTCGTCATAGACGTAGGTACAATATTTTTTGGGACGCGGAGCTCCTTTGGGGTGTAACTATAGGAAAAGAAGATGAAAAATACACTCGCAGACGAAGAATATAGGTCGATAAAATACCGTCATATTTCGTAAAATAGTGTAAGATTGTATAGTTTTTTTTAATCCTGCCATGATTTTTATTTAATACTACATCTAAACTCTAAAACTAACAGCAAAAAAGAACGTTACTAGGTTTAAATCGGACTTGTAAAAACTCATAGATAATTGATTCGTAAATGTATTTCTCGTGTTCGTTGCGTTGTTTTTGGGGAACGTGACGCCAAACATCGTGTTTTTTGTAAGGCGCTATCTCGCTCGTTCCTTCGTGTTTTATCCCGTTCTGATTTTCCGATTTTATATAATAGATACATCAGCTTCGAGATCAAAGTGCATTAAATCCGTTGTCACTGCCATTCTAATTTCAACCGTCAGAGTACTCAATAAGGTTCAAATTGCTAACGGTTGACGTCCTTCCTTGATGCTGTTTTGTTAAAAACGTAGGGTGACCATATGAAGAAGCGTCTTCCAAAGAGCATCATCGCCCTTTCCATCGAGCATTGGGCATGCGAAAGGCTCTATAAATTGTCCCAACTTGGGTCAATGCTCCGTATGTGAAATTTGACAGTTCACTATGGAATGACTGCTGCTGGTTCCATATTTAATACTTCAGGAAAAATACGGTTTTGAAAAACATTAACTAGATGCTTAAGTTAATTGGCAGTGGGCGGGGTACATAGCACATAGAACCGCGATGGTCGTTGCGGCGGAAAGGTTCGCTTATGGCGACCACGTAGACGGATGACCTGGTAAAGGTTGCGGGAGTCCGTTGGATGCGGGTGGCACAGGACCGGTAGCTTTGGAACTCTTTGGAACTCTTTGGGGGAGGCCTATGTCCAGCAGTGGACGTCTTTCGGCTGATATGATGATGATGATGACTACTATATGCCCGCGCGGCTTCGCCCGCATATTGCTAAGAAAGCAGGCAAACCTGCGGGATAAAATCTAGCCTAATATAACCATCTAGAAAGTCCATTCTACATACAGGTAATTTTTTTTCAAATCGGATAAGCGGTTGCGGATATATAAAAACATATACGTACAAACTTACAAAGCTACAATCTCACATGATTTTTTTCTTTATCGAACGAGCGAGCGAAGCGAAGTCCTATGCTTCAGCTTGGCCCAAAAATCGTTCGTATGTCCGGTGTCCCGTGTCTATCCCTCTGTCCCGCTGTCAAGCTATTCTCCCCAACAGGTCGCATTTCTCAACCGATTCTCGTGAAATTTCGGGAGCACGACCGGTATTTTTTTTTTAGTCGAGTCGCTATTTCTACGTGTTTTTATTTTGTAAAAAAAGGCTGGCTCGCGCGTTGGAAAGCTCACAGAGCCACTAGTAACATTAGTATAAATATATACAGTGTAGATCACTTTGACCTCTCTGTACGCGTAGGTTCTGCTGCTGACTATACTTATCTCTTAAAATATGAAATAATACTTACCTGCACGTTCAACCAGCAAAAACATCATCTAGTTTTATGTTTCCCTCAAAAAACCTCTTAAAGTTGTTATGACATCATTACTAGGCTGGTAAACAGCAAACTAATATTCGTAACTGTCCTAAGCCAGCTATCTTCTGTGGCAGACTGTGCTTAACATATTAACTGCGACCCTACTAATGCTGAAATATTATGCGAATGGTAAATGTAGTTGCTTTTATGAAGCGTATTTTGTAAGTCGGGGTATGAATAATATTCATCAATTATATGATAAATATTTATTATTTCTGTACGGGCTATTTATTGTAGCAACTGGTCATTTAAAACCACAAATGAGATCGGGTCAATACATTAGTGTTATTAACTCGTTTTGCTGATGAGAATCTGAACTAATCTTATTTTCTTCAATATTTTCCAATATTCACCCGCTCAGTGGTAATTTGCAGCTGTTTATAGAATTTCCGAGCTCAATAGAATATCGCAAATGCAACATTAGAACTGGGCCCCAAACAACTGTCAACTCGTAACATTATATAGTTTTCTCACTAGCTCCCAACGCTGTGACTACAGCCGTGAGCGCACGAGCTGCAAAGCGCGATGCATGCAATATCGCACGCTCGTAAAACGCACCTGCGACCAATTTGCACCGACTCATATTACGCTAGTTTTTCTCGTAATGTCAGTGCGTGGTGTCCCGTTTATGCCGGAGAGTTCGACCCAAATGCAAGGTACTATTTATATCGTATAGTGAAAAACATGCTAACTATTCTGTCATGTGTATAGGACACCTCACCACCTGTTGGAACAGGTGGAGAAAGGTAGACAGGATTTGATTGCGGCTATACCTAATATTAGTGCTAGATTTTCAGCAGAATGTCTGGAAATTGGAGCTTGCTTATAAAACGATCATTCTGTGCTGTGACTGGACGATGGACGAGTGATCACATTGTGATTACGCATAGTTGATGCAAATTAATTATATGCTTCTAAGGCAATAGGTTTTGCACAATCGGAGTACGGTGGTAAAGTCTACTTTCCGTTTGCCTTATTATTATTATTTTATCCCTCGACGAAAACGAGGGTCTTTATAAGTTAAGAATATCACTGATACTGCAGATCACGTGTATCCGTGGCATATTAGTGTATTTGTGTATCTGTTTGTAGCATTATAGCTCCTGAAGGGGTTAATCAATTTTGCGGTGCAGTAAAAAAAACATTTCTAATCATTCCTTTTTGAGATGCCTAAATCATGATACTCCTTCCTTAATTTGCATTACATTCACTCGTTGCTTGTCCCATGAACAGCACTTTTTCAACGAAAGTCTCAAAGTATGAAACCTTTATGTTTTTGCGTTAAACGTAGTAGTGTCGAAACCTCTGTTGGTAGCGAAAGTTGAAAAGGGCGTCGCCACGTGTCTCGGCGATTTGTCTCCGCCGTGTCTCGACCGCTATCTCGACAATAGCCGGAATAATCCGGATTTCTTTACTTACAGGCACTGACTCACAAAACTTACCCGCCAGGGGGTTCCGAGTATTTTTTTTGGGATTCTGTAGTTAGAAAACCCTTTGTCTTAACTACAGAATCACAAAAAGTTCCTTTGAGTAGGAAGTTCCTGAAGGTTCCACCACGAACCTCTGTCAATTGTCTCAATTAATTACATTTACAGCATCGTTTATCCTTATGGCTGTATAAGTTTTCATAGAAATTTATATTTTTTTCAGACTAGAGAAACGGTTTCATTTTCACGCATATTTTATTTTAAGTTACTGATTAATGATTCCCAAATTAAAGCTTTAATACGACAAAAGAAGGAAAACCTGGAAAATGACGAGATCAGCCAAATCTGACCTTTTATATAATTCTACACAGACCCAAAAAGTACTTAAATCAAATTACCAACGTAGGGCCCAGAGCAGATAACAGAATTAACGGACTGAAAGTAAATTGAAAATGTATACGTGGGAAGCCAGTTTCACAACCTTTGGCGGTAAACAGGTTTGGTGAAAATTTTCGAGGCTTTACGGGTACAGCAAAGAAATGAGTTCATGGGTGTTTAAATGCCCTTGTCTTTATTCAAGAGGCACAGGAGTAAAAATACATTACTTAGAGGACGCACGTCGGTTAAATTGAATCGAAATTTCTTCGAATTACATTCAATAGATAGCACACTTTTTTTTTAGATATAAGATTGTCAAGAGCGAGTATCCGCCTATTTCGCCTTAAATTCGACTCAAAATAAGGGTTGTACGTTCTTACGTCTTGTCTTATGCGTCACGATTTCTACAAACATTTGGCTGGCATAATGCGGCCCCAGGTTATTTCAAGCTCTGGGTTGGTTGATAGTTTTAACGTTTATTCTGTTTAACACTCTCACGTAGACCGTTAAACGCTGAATAAAACCGGGTTTACCCGCAAAGTGGTTGGAGAGCTGCCCGCAGAAACCGTTATGTCATTCACAAACTATTTCAAGTCACCTGGGTTGTCACTCATATCTTGTCCGCCAGATTCATACTATGCCTTATCAAAGGTCAGACTTAACTAGTGCCTGTTAGGCCAGTTGTCGTGAAGCATGGTTGAACAAAGCCCGCTCATCCTCTCCACCCGATTGGATGGCTTGCTGACGTGTATACTTTATAAAAATCGCTAGTCACTTCAAAGAAGAAGAGTTAAAATATTTAATAAATCTTAGGTTGATTTAGGATTGCAAATCATTTGCAAGAACTTTATTGAGCATTTATTTAAAAAAAAAATTAAATAACTCAAATGAGGTATCATAAGCAATTATTTATTCCGGATATTGGGCTTGTAAAAGCAACATTTCTACTAGTCATGTGATTTACTATTCCGGCATGATTGATGTAATTGATGTTAACACTTTGCAAATTATTAATTTATAGGTAATAAGTAGGCAAGCTGAAATTTGTATCCCATTAAAAACATTCCATGTAAAAAAGAGGCCAAGTCACGAAACGCTTCCACTGTAAAAAGTTGTGAGATATTTCGTAGAGCCAAGTCTCAGGCATTCTTCCAAATCTTTATTTGTGTTCATTTTAGTTTTGTGTGTTATCAATACATAAAAATTATGAATGCAGTCCCATTCTTGCTTTTTCATTCTTTGTCTCATTTTGTAATGCTATATTATTTCTATGTTGGTGTATCTGGAAAACTGGACGGAATTCGCAAAATATTTTAGTTTTGTCTTGATTTATAAATACACTTAACACTATTCAATTCTAAATTTGAAGCTTCCACGTCTGCTAGAAGTGTCTTAGAGTTTTGATTATCGGTCAGTCAGTCAGTCAGTGAGTGAGTGACAAAGTTAAGCCACTTCGGCTGGTTATAATTTTTAATCTCTTACTTACTCATATTTAATAAAATTAAAAATATACTGTGTTTATACAATCAATGCTTGCTTGGTTACTGAAAATTCTAGTTTTATCCACAACGATGTTATCAAAAATGACCTGAACTGCTTCGAGAAAAGTATAGTACGGCCGTGCCGCTGTTTTGCCCGACTTGACCCGTCAAGTCGAGCAAATACCTACATATTTTTGATGTCGACTATTCCACCAGTAGGTAGAAGTTAAGTTTAGAAATCCACATACAAGCACTTGAAAAAATATACCATTTTAATACAGAAATTAAACAATATTCGTAATGCGATTTTAAGGAAAACAATTTCGAGTGAAATCAATTAGTAATGAATGATCGAAATTAGTAAACTAGTACAGAACCTTTTCCTCTTTGATATCCTAGATAAATAAAGAAACTCAAGTGGAATTAGAAGTTTTAAACACGCAAATGTTTAAAAATTCTAATACTATATCGGAGCGTAGCCTCTGGTTATATGGAACGAGTTGTAAATATGTTAAAAATGAAATCATACGTAGGTTGTAGAGTTCCCTTCCCTGATAACGTCACGGGTTAGTATTAGGGTTAAGTAGAATGGATGACTCGCGTGTCCGCATTGCTTTAACTATTACTGCTTAGTACAAAAATGTATAAATAACTGATTGCTTTTAAATTGTGGTAATATTAATAAAAGTTAAATCACAACAGTAAGTTTAAGGTGTACATTAATTTAACTGGCGCGTGTCAAGCGTGACAGTTCCGCCCGAACCGTGTCGGGATTGAACCGGCGACCCCGCGCTGGTGGTCCGCTGCGGGGTGTCGGACCAACGTTTATTGCTCTAGAGGTGGATTTGATTTAACATTTTGGCATAATAAGATATCAACGTGGTGCAAGTAGCGTAACTTTTCGAACGAGCGTTGGGGTCAACTGTTCAAAAAGTGACATTTAGACTTGCAGGTCGATCACGTACCGTATTGTAGGTACGTTATAATTAGATTTTTTTAACAGCCGATACAGTAGTCATCCCGGTACAATAAACGTTAATGATGATGACCAATGATCGTAACTTTTGTAGCATTTTTGGTGCAGCGTAGTGTTGTTAACGGAATTGGTATAAAGAATTACAATCCATAATGCTAAAAGTGGCGCTGGAACATACGTTTCATGTGCTCTGCCTACCCCTTTTGGGAATAAAGGCGTGAATGTATGTACGTATGTATGTATGTAATTACAAACCTAATATTAACGTTATTAACGCTATAACCTTAGTTAGCGTTAGTAACATTAATATTAACCTTAATTAACAAGTTTTATTGGTATTGTTTATTCCAATTCCGTTAACAACACAATGCTGCACCATAAATGCTACAAGAGTTACGATCACTGATGATGTCATATGACGACATTAATCGTACTGGGATGACAGCTGTCAAATATTGGATGTAAGGGCATTTTTACTGTAATAGGTAGATCTCAATGTCAAACTTTGTATGGAAAAATTACAGTTGCATTGTCCTTACGGGCGTTCCAAACGTTACGTGACTACCCCTCTGACGTACAATGTACATCACATCTGTAAAGCCAAGTATTACAAAAACAAATCCTCATCGATACCGTTAGAACCGTTCTCGACAAGCTATTCACAAACAATTCTCAAAGGTTAGCTGGAAGAGATCCCTTATAGGGATAAGTTCGCCTTTGTACTCTGATCTATTGTGTGACATGTATATTCCTTAACCTGTTATTGTGTACAATAAAGTGCTTACATACATACATACATACAATTTAAAAACATGTTGCTCTATTAGTAGGGTACCTATAGGGTAGGAAACAGAACATTTACAGGACATTAAAGAGTTACTGTTTTATAGAATTCATGAAACGAAGTAATATTTTCAAAAATAAACATCAAATAAAAAGTCTATAGCGTATTCACAGAAGATTGAATTTTCTCGAGCACCTCTTAAATTTTCCCGGTACTCCAAAACTGCATCATAACACAATATTTCATGCAAAATTTCCACTTGAAAAATAGCATCCCTTCAGGATCCAATCTCAAAGCATCATTTAGTTGAGATGGGGTGCAATAGCAGCCCCGTGAAATAATATCGGATGGAAACGGCTGATAAAAGCCGAGCGATCCAGATAGCCTTGACGATGACTAGGTTGGGAGTTGGAAACAGATTTGCCCTCTTATTTACTCTTGTATTCTTATATAAGGAAATCACCAATATATAGTTGATGGCTTTCATTAAAATGGTTTTAAAAAATACATAATTGTATGATATGTACCTAGTACCTACTGAAATTTATATATATGTATCACTTCGACACTTTTAGCCTCCTAAGAGCTAGATGCAAAAAACTTATGGACGACTGTTACCATGTCTATATTGACTCAGTTCAGGTGTCAATAAAACAAAATATCAAACATTTCTGGAGATACGTGCCAAATATCACGTTTGAAGTATTCGCTCTCTGTTTTATTTAGCTTAATCATAGTAAATTTAGCCAAAATTGCCGATATCTTGCGTTAGTAGACAAGGTGCCAATAATAGACAAGGTGCAGCGACTACGTTGTCTCTACGGAGACCACGGCGCGGGCCTGCGGCGCCTGCAGGGGGCGCGCTCAGCTGCGCTCCGTCAAGTGACACATGACATTTGTGACAATGAAAATATCAACAAGGAAATTTGAATTTCACTAAGTTTTTCAAATTCAAGCAATGCAGTTATAATCGTCGTTTAGCCAAAGTTTATTTCTTTGTGCGTTTTTTTCTTACCCTACTTTTCAACACATCATATCTACGTTGCTCCCGGTCCCAAGATGCATGCTGCAAACATTCGGTGAAGTGGTTTTTTCTACAAACAAAGTTTACGATCTTTTAGCTTACTGTAATAGCCTTAAGTTCATATCATTTAAACCGCAGCGTAGAAATTCCAAAGGTACTTTCGTGTTCCTTATATTTCTTTACTATTGTGTCCTTTTACTAGGTTTTTATTCGAAATAATCTAAGGTTTTTTTTTTACTAAGTCTCCTGCTTTTTACACATAGTAACGAGTCGCATGTCCTCTTTACAAACTAATGTGTCGGTTGATGAGTTTCTCCAATGTCCCCATTGTCCGAATACTAAAATATGCAAAGGTCGAACGGGCTTAAACATACACATAAGCAAAACCCACAAAAATAGCTGTAGTCAACCTACACAACTTTCAACCTCCTATGCTCCCGCGACATGCAATTTTCAGACTGCCTCTCTTTCTGACAAACTAAGCGCTCTCAAAGAATCGAACCCCATCATTAAAAGAATTCCGAGAGGTGCTAGAGCCACCGTCACCCAAACTCTTCCAAAAACCATAGACGAGTGCGTCAACACAAATAACCTAGTCTCGTGGGAAAAATTACTTACTTTTGCGTACAGTGTCCTACATGTTGACCGCACATCCTCCAGAACTTTAACAAGAAAAATTAAAAATAACTGCAATCAACTGTCATTACCGGTTTACTCTTCCAGTACAGCACAGCACTTAAATCACAATTTGCATAAAAAAATTGAATCCAAAGTAAATGATGGTGACCTCCGTGGTGCCGCACGTATACTTTTCTCCAGTGACACGGCTGCCCCTGACTCACAGGACACTCTTGCCGCCCTCGAGAGCAAACACCCGCCGGCCCCATCAACACATGATCTTCCAGACCCGCCAGACGCCGCAGAGCCCGGCGTCGTAGCATCCGAAGATGCTATTATGGCAGCGATAATGGCGTTCAACAATGGCTCGGCCGGCGGTTTAGACGGGATCACTCCTCAGCACCTCAAGGACCTAAGGTAACGGCGCCTATTACCATGGTACGCGAGATAGTTTTCAAATGATTATAAAAAATGATGGGTATGAAAGCTCCTTAAGGTCCTAGATTATTATTTTTATTGAAGAGTGTTTATTTAACTTTCAGAGTCGTAACTTTTTGAACCAATTTTAGTTTATTATATTTGATAAAATAATTATTGAAACCACGAAAGGAGAATCTTCTATTACCGTGGTAATGGGTGGGATGTGATTCTATTACCGCGAAATTAGCTTTTATTACCGAGGGTACAAAAAGCAGCAATTTTCTACCATCGGTAATAGTCACCTGATACACAATTCGGCACCCAATATCGAGGGTTAAAATAATATTCATGACTTTGGTTCCGTACTATATAAAAATAAAGAAAACATAAAACATACTTAAATCAACAAAATGATGTCCACTGGTTATAAGAATAACTACTACATGCATATATAGCAGGTAAAGACTACCTTTTATTAAATCACAGTTACATTACATTATACTATGGATTCGGTATTTTGTATTCAAAGATTAAATAAATAAAATACGGGGTATTATAAAAAACCTAATAAGTACAATACTGAGCATACTAACAGGCTAAATGACTCGAAAACAATATTATATAATTAATTCTGCGTTTTGTGTAGGTAAGTAACACCTTTATCTATACTTATGTGTCGTTTCCGGGTTGTTTGAATGTTTTAGGACTTTATTTAATTTACAAATTTTGGTGGGATATGTTATTATCTCCGTTCACCACACATCTTAATAATACGAACCAGAGAAATCAATTTTATCAAATGAAATTGTACGAACGGAACCCTAGATGTGATTTATTTTAAGAGAAAACTAAAATGTCACTCGGTAATAGATACTTCTTTTTAACCGATTACCGACCCAAACAAATATTGAATGGGTCGGTAAAAAAATCCCATAGTTACTATTACCGATTGTTGTGGGATCTTACCATCGGTAATAGACTTAATTTGGAATTTTGTAAAATCTAATTCCGATCCATAAAAACTTTAGGATACAATTGTATTTTCATTACAAATCAAACATACATATTACAAGCTTGATATAAAACCAAAATCACATAACTGGTAAGTAAATATAGTTAATTATTACAATATTTAAACGACATGACAAAATAAGGGTTTCCATAGAAACTGCAGATTCAGTACTAAAGTTTTGGTTAAAAATTAAGGGTTTGTTGGATACTTTCCATACCACGGAAATAGTTCTTTAATAGCGTCAATAGATCAAGATTCGAATAGCTGTAAGAGATTTTATAATCGATGACATATAAAAAAGATAAAGCACAAAGAAGCAAATCGCCGACTTAACTATTACAGTGGTATGCCACGGTATTAGTTTACCCTACTAAAAATGGCGTCTATCACCGCTGTATTTTATATTCCATTTGAAATGAATTTCCAGGCCAAAAAATATATAACGAGTACGCGAAAGTTGTGCAGAAAACTATAGATAACCATTTAAAATCCATAGCATTTGTTCAATTGTCATAGGTATTGCATGAAATAATAAATAAGATTCGGGTATACTTACCAGTGACGCCATGCGTTTGTATGACACAACCTCTTCCTACGCCGCCGTCGCAGAAACTGACGGATTGCGTGCTTGTTATTTCATTCACACACATTTGCGTAAATAGGACTATTAGTCAACTAAATTAGGCTTAATTTGTGTAAAGTATGTTTTATTGGAAATCCAACGGTTTGCTTTTAAAATGCGTATTTGAAAATGCCGCGGTAATGGTAGCCGAATTTGATACCCCCGGTAATAGGCGCCGTTACCTTACTTGGCATTAGAAACAACGGGGATCTCCTCACCAGCCTTACTCGGCTAGTGTACCTTATGCTTAGTGGTAAGGTACCTGAAAATATTTGCAAGACACTTTACGGAGCTAACCTTTGTGCGCTTGTCAAAAAAGACGGCAGCGTGCGTCCCATAGCCATAGGATCAACCTTAAGGCGATTGGCCTCCAAAGTGTGCTGCAGATATATTCGTCCGGTCCTCGAGTCAAAATTCAAACCCATCCAGCTCGGTTTTGGCAGTAAGGGCGGCTGCGAAGCAGCAGTCCATGCTTGCCGCACTTTTTTAAACAATTTTCGGAATCCGGTATTGTTGAAATTAGACGTAAAAAATGCATTTAATTCTGTTAGCAGACAGGCCCTTCTCAGTGAAGTTCAAAAAAACACCCCCAATATTTATCCCTACATCTGGCAGTGCTATAGTTCTCCTAGCCACCTTAAGAAACACACAATATTATCATCAATTGGTTGCCAACAAGGCGACCCCCTGGGACCAGCTATTTTTAGTCTCGCCATACACCCCAGTATCTCTGACCTTACCTCGCCCTTCAACTCCTGGTACCTTGATGACGGAACACTAGGAGGCGATCCAAATTCTGTGTTAAATGACTTCATTTCGATTAGCTCAAAATTTGATTCCATAGGTTTACAACTCAACCCCAATAAATGCGAACTATACATTATACACCCAAACAATATCAACAAAAACGAAATAAAAAATACATTTGAAAATATCTGCCCCGGAATCAAAATTTTGGGCAAAGATTCCCTTCACCTCCTTGGTGCACCCGTCTTTGACGAGGCCATTCCGGGATTTATCAACAAAAACATTGATCATTTCCACACCTTTTCGGACAGCCTTCTAGAAATTAACTCCCATATGGCATTATTTATTTTGCGACACTGTCATTTCGTTCCGAAATTTACTTACGCTATGCGCTGCAGTCCCTTTTGGAAACTCCCAAATTTCTGCGAAAACCTGGACAAAATTATTTGGACTCAAATTGAAAAAATCATTAATACAAAAATTGACGACAGAATGTTCCTCATCGCATCTCTTCCGGTAAGGTTCGGAGGTCTTGGGTTAAGACAAATATCGAGCGTAGCACTTCCGGCGTTCCTGTCTTCGGTACACAGTACGCTGCCTCTCACAGGCAAGATTTTAACACCCTCACTAGGTGATTGTGAGATAGCGTGCTTGTCCCAGGCCAGGGATGCCTGGAGGGTTGCTTGTCCTAACAAAGACTTTCCGTCTAACCCAAACCTCCAGAAACTCTGGGACGAACCGATTTGCCGGAGAGTGCATGAGCACCTACTGGAGACATGCCCATCACGCCTGCTAGCCATATCCGAGAGGCAGTCTGGCCAATGGCTACATGCATACCCCTCAGCCAATTTCGGGAACCTCCTTGACCCACATAGTTTCCGGCTTTCAGTAGGTCTGCGACTCGGAGCCAATCTCGTCGAGCCCCACCTTTGCCCCTGTGGTGCAAACGTAGACCGCCTAGGTCATCACGGCCTCGCCTGCTCCAGAAGCGCCGGTCGACTGTCCCGCCATGCCTGCCTCAACGACATTATCCGTCGAGCTCTGGCCAGCGTCTGCGTGCCAGCCATACTGGAACCTAATGGCCTGGCGCGTGAAGACGGAAAGAGGCCCGACGGACTCACCCTCGTGCCGTGGCAACGGGGACGGCCATTAATCTGGGACGCTACATGCGTTGACACCCTAGCGCCGTCCCACCTCGGCACGACGTCGTTGAAGGCGGGCAGTGCGGCCGCTGTTGCCGAAGCTGCAAAGCACCGCAAATACGCATCTTTAGGTGACAGTTACGTATTTGCGGCGTTTGCCGTGGAAACCTTGGGTCCATGGGGACCGGAGGCACTAAAATTATTTAAACAAATTTCAAAAATGCTCATCCGCTCCACTGGTGACCATAGGGCTGGCTCGTTCTTCGCTCAACGCATTGGCATTGCCATTCAGCGAGGCAATGCAGCCAGCCTTATGGGCACTCTACCGAGTGGTATTGATTTCGGGGATATATGTAAATATAGTGTAAACCCCATGCGTTAAGTTAGTTGTAGTCATTTTTGTAATTTTATTGTTGTTGTACCATATCTTTTACTTATATTTTGAATAAATAAATATATTCCTGTATCATTCATAATTATGTGTAAACTAGGAAAAACTTAAAAAACTAATCAGAGCCCAAAAAAGTGTGATAATTAAAAATAGAATGATGATAATGATATGTCGTACATTGCACCAACTTACGTACATTGCTATGGTATCAAACGATAGTTTAGGAAATTTGAATAAGGAAGAATAAAATTTGGCTCCCGGCCTAGCATTCGAGCTAGCAGGGGGCGTATCTCCACTACTTGCCCCATTTATTTTGTTAAGATACAATAATTTCTTATGTTGTCTCTTTGCTCGACTGCACTTTGTTTTTGGATGTGCAATATAGCGTGATATCGTTTTTATTGCGTCGTAAATTTGGTGCAATTTAGCGGTCTTTTTTTAGAAGGAAAATGGCGCGTTTATGCGTCCAACGATGTAACTACACCTTGTTTTGTTACGTAAAATAGAAGATAAATATACTTACAAGAGAATCTGAAAACTATATAATCACTGTTTTGCAACTAGAGATTTTTATCACAATCGTTTAAAAAAAAGGTAGTTCGAGGACCTTGGTTCAGTGCTCAGTGTTTTGGATTTCCCTCAACTGCCAGCAATCTCACAGAGCTCCTTTTTCATCATCCATTATGTTTAATAACTGATTATGTATTGCTGTTTAACTCTAGGTCACTGACCTAAGCCGCAGAGGGACATACGGACATGGCGAAACTATAAGGGTTCAGTTTATGGGGAACCCTAAAAACGCCGGGAGCAGTATGTGAGTACCACTAGAAAACGCATACAAACTTTTACTCTTTCCCTACTTCTAAGTAATTACTGGTTGTACAAAAACGGTCTGCAATTTACCGTCAAGGTGGGACGACAGTTATGGCGCGCTTTATTGCACGATATATCCTGGACCCTCGTGCGCCCCCGCTACTTTTTGCGCCATACATAAAAATGGCAAGAAAAAATGTTAGGAATTCCAAAGGGTTCCGTATAATTGTAAGCATAAACTAAAACAGTTCTTTAACAAATTAGTTTGTTGTTTTAAAACAGTTCTTTAGCAAATTAGTTTGTTGTTTTTGCAATATCCTATACTAATTTAAATAAGCAAGCAATAATTGTATTTCTGTCGATTTTGTGAAACAAGGATTTAATAATAAATCGATTTAGCTGGGTCTCAAAACGGGAAAAATCTATTTTCTCTAACCGGGAAGGGGGCCTAGACAAGGTTACAATTGCTAACGCTTCGTAGCGAACGAAACGCAACTGTCACTGTCACACTAATATGGAAGAGTGATAGAGAGACACAAAGCGATTCTATGGCGAAGCGCAAGCGAATGTCACTTTGTCTAGGCCCCCTGAGGTGTTTGGCCATACATTAGAAATCCATTTTAAACATTATTACCGTTTTCAATTATAAGTACTTCCTTTATTACTTGATTGCTAACTCAAGGAACCCTAGGAAAGTTGAACGTTTATTGGAACAGTATCGGAACAGTTTCGAGCAGTAAATCTTACGCGGATGATATTATTCTCTTTATTGGTTCTGACCCCATGCGACCCACCAAATTAACACTTTTTACTTTTGCTATCAATTTATAAGGGTCACGTTCTATTTTGCGATGAAAAAACAATCTGTATTTTTAATTGTAATAATACTATTTCTCTTTTAATGTTACTTTTGTTGTTCTTTAGGATATTTGTGTGAACTGTGTGGTTTATTTAATTATAATTTTATGGTTATTTAGGTATGTTGTCAAAGTAAATATAAGGTACAATATATTTGGCTGGAATTTTGTATTGTATACACTAATATTGTATACGCCATATTTAACGTTGATCGGCCTGTAATCGTAAGTCGGTGCAACCCGCCCTAAAAAAATACTAATTGGTTCGTAAATGTCTCCTACAAGGTTCCTGGAGGAGTAAGTAAATTACTTAGTAGAAGTAGAGAAGTATAGAAGTACAGAATAGTAGTAAAAATATTGATGCTTTGATATCCGTTACTAGGTACCTAGGTACTCCTAAAACTCGATATCAAAACATGAGTTGCTTAGATTTCAAATATTTTTTCCTAACGTGTAGTTTATGGAACCCTAAAAAAGAACAGGAGCCAAATAGACTAGAAGATAGGATCCATTATGGATTGGTGTAATGGGCCATCTTTTTCAGATTTATTGACAACCCGGCCCTTCTGCACGATGGATACCCGTTATAAATATTATTTTAGATACTTATATTGAAAATTACTTAAAGGTTTATTGAGAAGAAATCATTTTAAAGCATTTTATGGCCCCTTAGTATTAAAAACTTCGCCGCCGTGCCACCATCCAAGAGAATGTAATAGTTCCATTGCTGCCGTAGCACTTGATTCCCACTGAAACTTAACTTCCCCCGTTGAAGACAGTATTACAGTTGAGGCTTTATTTTACAGTTTTAGAACAAACCCCAATGTTCGGATAGTGTGGACGCTTCGCCACTGAGAGTAGCGATATCCTCCTCGCGTAAGTCTCGTATTTATTTTTGCGATTTAACTCTAAAATTCAGAGCATTCATTGATCCTACTACAATATTATAAATATGAAAGTTTGGATGGTGTATGGTGCTTGTCATTAATCACGCTTAAATGGCTAAACCGATTTGGGCAGTACGCAATGAATTACGCAGGAGGTTATAATACCTAATTGGGGCAAACAGCCATGGATAAGTTGGCAGACTGTGGAATGATGGAAAGAATTGGGGAGTAAGATATTCAGTAATTGCTTAGACGCAGAAATTCCAAAGAGTTAGTGGCTAAAAGCATCACAATTACAATATTTCTAAATTCCGATTACAATTTATCGCCCCACAAAAATTTGGACGAATTTTAGTAAAATAAGTATAATATAAGAAATTTTTAAAGTTGGGTTAGTATTACCAGTATATCCATAAGTTTCTCCAGCAGAACATGTCAGAGCTCCCGAGGATGTGTTGAGACTGAAGGAGTACCTACGTTCGTATATCGTAGCTATCAACACAACGAATTCTTAAATCAATTAAGGTTAAGCAGCACACTTGCGATTCTTCTGGAATCGCATGCGTCCATAGGCCAAGGTACCATCAGGCAAACCGCTTGCTTGTTGCCGACCGACCGTCGTAATATGAAAAAGACATCAAGATAGAGCGTCTGTCACTGGCTGACACCGTTCGATAGAACGAGACTCTTTTGTCACTGATTGCGTGATACGGCCGACCATGATACGGGGCCAGATGACATTGCACACATTATAAATACATTTTCTATGTTTAAGCGTGGTTATTTGTTTATAATTATCGTGTTAGCATAAAAATAGTACTTTCTCACTGTATTATTTTTTGAGCAGATTTCTTCCGATGGTATAGCGACCAATACGTATTCCACTATTAAAAAGGTTCGATAGATGTACCTTAAGAAATAGGCATAATAAACATTAAATTACTCGATTTTTCATACATATCAATTGGCGGAAAGAGCTTTTTGAGACCAGAGTCCACTAGGTATTTCAACGTTAAATATTGTCCGTACATTCCGAACTTTTGACAGCTTTATCCACAGTTTTTTTTCAGTTACGAAACTGCTTTAATATGTTTTTCACGTTTTTAAGTCTGGCGCTTATGCGAATCGTGCACCGCATGCTAAATGACGTTATAATCGTTTGTGGACGAGCTCGCATTACTAAACATGGAGAAGGGGTATAGTTAATTACAATTATGATTTTTGACAAACTATACGAAAACTTTGTAATTTTTCGCAAAAACATTTTTTATTAATCAAAGTCAAATAATTTACTTTATCTACAGCTAAAGATTACGTCTTGAGGCACTAGCCCCTTGTCGGGGCTGGAATTGATGCGCAACTCAACGCTCACCCACAAATATATCTTGAAAATGCAATGCGTAGTAACTAAGCTTAGGTAGAGGTCTAGTTTCGCGACGGGTGACCGGCGGGGTGAGCCCATGAGCGCTGCGAATAACAGCCCTGAAGACTCGGACGCTTTGACATCTGACGTTAAGTCTATTCATCGTTACGTGTCCTATCATGTAAACAAACATGACATCAAAGATGATCTAGTCAATGACTAGTGATTGGAGATGACGATAAAATATACATCAAGTGTGTATTTCATAGACAATCTAGACGTCGGTATGTCAGATGTTTTGAGGTCATTCGTTCGTTACTTCGATTATTAAAGAAAATCCTATTAGAAATTATATATTTCAGTGGTGACTTAGTTAGTGGTACCTTCGAGAAGTGTTTGTTTACACGATATGACTTACTGATTAATAAAAACAGACCAGACTACGTGCGAACCAATTTGTGTAGATATAAGGTAAACGTCCTGACCTCCACGTTAAACTAGTGTATTACCCGGGCAGTTCATGTCAAAGGAATATGGGTCGAATTTGAACGGAGAGGATTTTCCTTCATTCGAATTAAAGCCATGTACCAAACCACTGCCATAACGCATGTCATATCCTAGTGCAACTCGACGTTACTGAAGACGGACGTTTACTTTATTGGAAACAATTCGTCAGAAACGTGAAACGGCTAAAACAATTATACCTATATATATATATAGAGCCTACTTAAATATATGTTTACGGCAGATCTTCTAAAGTAGCATGATTAAGATATTTACAGACTGTTACAAAATTTGTATTTGGCCAAATGCCGTCTTCAAAATACTGAAATTATTTAACATTGAAGCAGTAAAAGTATGTTAATTGTATGCAGAATATTTATTATTTACAGGCGAATCCAAAATTTTAATCCGAGGCCCCCATTTGCAATTCAACGCCAAATTAATCACTTGTTAGCGGAACCCTTCAAATTGAGAAAATAATTATTCAAGGAAATGTTAAGTTGGGCCTGAAGGAAAAATAAACTTGGTGAAACGGACGTGAATATTAGACCATTGTTACGTGTTTCACGTCAAGTTCATGTCATCACACATACTCGATTGTAGTTTTATGAACGAGTCTATGTGAAGACTTTCACTTCATATAAAATTGCTACTTGCTGTTAGCTTTAGTACGGATATAGGTCCAGTTTTCGGATTCCGTACCTCAAAAGGAAAAAAATCGGAGATAAAGGTATCTCGGGAACGCGTGAAGGTATGAGTTAAGGTTAAAATTAAAAGTATGAACTTAGATATACATCCCTTGAAGCTGTGAAAAAATTAAAAATTCTAAGAAAGCGTAAAATAAAACTGCCGTTTATGCCGCAAAGACATATATTTGGACACTCAAGGGAATCTAAATGTATCTTATTCTGGTCCGTTCCGTTCACCTAGAACTATGGAATTTTGCAAGTAATACAAGACACAAAACAATCTTATATTACAAATACAGCGAAAAATCAGAAAACTATACATTTGTATTTAAGTACGGAACCCTCAGTGGGCGAGCCCGACTCGCAGTTGTCCGGTTTTTTTGGAAACCGCGACGGTGGCAAATATGCAAACGGTCTGCCACATGCACGTTGCCGACCCTTTATGGATTTGGTGCACTCCCCGTGTCGTCAGCTAGAGAGAGAAAATATGCAATCACTTTATCACTCGCTCACTCACACTCATATGTGGTCAATCACTCTGAACACAGCGTATCCTTTGGAACACTGGCTACCTTATTTGCCACTAAGAACACAACAGAGCAAGTACAATTAGACTTTTTTAACAGCCGATATTTGACAGCCGTCATCCCGGTACAATAAACGTCAATGATGACATAAATTATACTGGGATGACAGTGGTCCAATATTGGTGTATTCACTATAGTCCATGTATTATGGATATGATCTACTCTATGGTGGATGTACTTCCCCAGTAAGGCTGCTCCGGATATGCGATTATTATAACTCTCAGTTGGATTGAAGGTAATATCGCTCACGTTTCACATAAATAATAATGTCTTCTACGGATATTTACTTCGTTGGAAAATGTTTAAATGCGTGATTTTAATGTGTTATTCGTGAACGTTATTCCCGCACTTACACAATTAGTTTTGGATACTGAACATACTCCCACAAATTTATAATATAAAGGATCTAATCCCACGTGAATTTAAACTAAAATAAGCGTCTAACCGTCTGCAGGAGATAGTCCAAACTCAAGTAGATCCTTAACTTGGGAATTAGCATGCATCACACGGTTTTGTAAAATGATAATGTACCATATACTAAGGGTATTAAAGCGCCTTTTCGAGCGAAGCAAAGAAGCAAAGAGCATTTGACCGTATTCAGACTTCAGTAAGGTTAGAAAACAAGCGGCAGATTTAACAAAAAGAGATTCTGAAATGTGAGTAATATTTGTTCCATCAATTGATGACCTGTCGAACATTCTTTATATTGTCATATCGATCAATGATCAATAGATTACTGCAGTTAGGTACAATAACTTACATAAAAGGATGCTAACTTATTCGACGAATTTAACTTTAAGTGTGTTCTATTTTATGTAGTGCATCTAAATGACTCTCTCTCTCTTACTTTCAAACTCCGGCAAACCATATCCAAATATTCACCTTATCTCCAGAACAATGCGTTTTAACTGATATCCGCCACCTCCTGTATTATTTACTATGTGCCCAGTTTTGCTCGACCTCTAGACATTAGCATTACGTTTCTATAAATGGGTCTAAGTGCACTGGGCACAGCAGGAACTTCTAGGCTAACGTGGTCTCCGTAGCTAAACAGTTTGTTTCTAGCATCATATTATGCTGCAATGGTTGGCATAAGGACTACTTATGAAGAGAATCCATGCATGAAGATTGTACTACATGTACGTAGATAAAAGCATAAAATAACACTAGACACATCCCATAAATCACATGCGTAGCAATTTAATACAAAACATAATTTATGTGTTAAGTTTTAATTCAGTTTTGAATCTCAGATTCCAGCTCTGCTGTTACTTCAACGAACACGAATAAATCCTTCAGTCTGGTTTAAATTTGTTTAAATCTCTCTGTATATTGTATAAGATTACGTGCTGAGCTAAACATTACTATGTCTCTAACTTAAGCCGAACAGAAATCTCGAAAAAATTAAATTCTATTTTGAACTTACAGAAAGCGTGAATAGGATGTGATTTTGTTTAATTTTAGTCTTAAATGAAGACCAGGGTGCATCAGTATCCCGAGGGATTTCGTTCCAAATTGGATTGCTTCTACAAGTACTGCATTTGCATGAGTTCGCCGAAATTGTTGGTATTTGTTTGGTTTATGCTAATCCTCCTCTTATCCTGAAATCAGAATTTAAAAGCCTACTCTGTCTACACTTCAACTCTGACTTAAGTTATTTCAAGTTGTTCATTACACTGTTATAAGTGATTGAGGATCGATGAGTAGGTAAACGTTGTGATTAGATAAAATAAAATGGCAATAGGATACAATTACGTATTATTATGATATAACCAGGTTTATTAGGTTTATTATTATTACTTATATTTTGTAGTCGAGTTATTCCGAAAATTACAAATATCTACTAAACGCGTCTTAATAGCCCGACTTTCGGAATTACCCGAGTGCACCGGGTGCAGCGGCTAAATGTAAGCACGATAAATACGCGTATCTTGAAGCAGTGTATGATTTTGTCCCGGTTGCCGTCGAGAGGGCTGGGCCGAGCTGTACCGGGGCCAAGAAGTTCGTCAAAGACACACGGCGGCGCTTAAGAGTCCGCAGTAAGCTCGATTCTCCATACAAACGTAGTTACGCTCTCATTTTAAAACTACGTGTTGGATTGGGGTGCGTCCCACGAGATATAACACCAGTATATATAATTTCATATTAATAACGTTCACAAGATATAATGAACGTTAGCTATAACAACAATACCAATACTTTTATAAGGAATAACGGTCAATAGCCATAATAATCATATTATATAACTTGTTTTTCTATAACACTCAAATTGAATAATTTCATTTCGTATAACGATCATAACATATAATATATATTCGTATAACATACATAACGTATAACGATCATAACGCATAGTATATTTTCGTATGAGGATTACAATACAGAAAATTAGGTTAGGTTAGGTTAGGTAGGTGGCGTCGACACGCTGGTGTTTAGGTAAGGTTAGGTTAAAATATTTGGCGTGTTTGATATAAAAATAAATTTAATTTCAATCTTAAAAACGTTTAATGTTTTTTTATTCAAATTCATATATATTCCTTCATACGGCATTGCTATTAAAATAACTGAAGACGATTATAATATACGAGCAATATACTTTTTGATGTTAGATAAATTGAATAATATATGTTATAAACTTTAGGTGTTATGAATATTATACGCTTTAATCGATATATCAATTGATATTATGTCTAAAGTACGTTATACTTTACGAAATTATATATTTTGTCATTATACCTTTCGTTCGTTATGTGCAATATACGTTATACTAAACAAACTTATACACAGTGAGCGTATATATTATGACAGTTATATGATTAGTTGTTATACCTCGTATTACTTACCCGTTGGATTGTAACGAAACTTTGCATGTTCAATGAGATGAGGTATATCTATGTCTGAAATCAGTTTACGTAGCTTCAGATACCATAATAAAAAAGATACAGCGAATTTAAGTTTTTCGTACAAAACTAGTTTTTGCTGTATTTACTTTGTTTTATAAATTGGAACCATATAAACTAATTACAGACATAGATATACCTCATGTCATTGTATATGCAAAGTTTCGTCACAATCCAACATTTTAAATCGATGAATCCAACACGTAGTTTTAAAATGAGAGCGTAACTACGTTTGTATGGGAAGGTGAAATTCGGCCGAGCTTACTGCGGCCTCTTAAGAGAAAGGGGTTGCGACTCTCCCTCTGGTTCTTACTTGGTCTAACGAATATCACTGGCCATCTCACGTGGTAATGTAGCCCGTATATTTGGCACGTTTCGTGCGTGTGGTGAGTAGGTATCGGAGTGGGATACACTTTAAATTAGTTTTATACTTAAGTCTACTTCCAAGAACGAGTACTATCAGCTCTGATATCATTGGCATCTAAATTTTAAGCACCTTTTATATTAAAATGAGTGTCCTGACTGGCCGATTACATGAAATACATACCTAGGTATGTAATACTGACAGTTTACCGACATGTAAAGAAAGATGGACAACAATAGTAAGCTCTACGTGACAATCGTACACCAATCAAACTAGCAATTGGTAAGCTCAATAAGGCTTGTGTTATAGGTACCTAAGTACTAGATGGCGATACATAATGAATCCTGAATTACTTTTTACATAAATTTTAACTCAATTTACTTTGATATCGACTAATGTCAACATTATATCATAAATAAATTACCAAGATTATGTTAAAAATGTTCATAGTAAGGAGTAAATAATTTAGCTTTGTAACCGGCAGGCACGTTTTTAATTTGTGTGTTGGTACGGTTTATCCTTTTGCGTACGTTTTCTATATTACTGTATCTTTTTATATCGCCGGCCTAACCTTATTGTGCTAACATAATAAAGAGACTACAAATACCAAGAATAAGCCAGATATAATATGAAGGTAGTTTATGTACGTAGCCGATTGTAGGTACATAATACATATTGTGTGAAATATGTACACGACTTTATCGAGAACTCAAACTCTTGTTGAAAGTTAAACCACGAACTCATACGATTTAAACGAAATAAAACTAAACCAATAAATCGTGGCATATCAACTTCATAAACTTCTTCAAAACAACCCTAGAGAGCCAATTTATTTCTTAAATAAACGTTCGTTCCGTCGACTTGTTCGCATGTAGGTACTACCATCGTGCACTAACTGCGATAAACCTATGCCGAAGAAATATGTAATAATAACTGTTAAGTGTGTTTGTAGTCAATTGGAACAGTTGAAGAATCAATAGTAATAATAATAAGTAATAACACGAATAAGTTATTAAAATATTAGAACACTGTTATTTTCAATCGTTTGGTATTATAGCTACTCATATATTATAAATAATTTGTCTTAGTATTATCAAATGATGATGGAAAAACTACCTGATAATAAGCGAACAATGTAGCCTTAGGACGTTTTTAAATCCAATGTTTTATTGCGTATTGCTATGTGTGATAAATGCAATACCCTACTAAGTTTATACTGTCTTGTTGTTGTGTTTAGTAGGCTTAGTTTAAAAGTGTGTATAACAATATGTTAATATCTTGTGCTGAACTGAACCTTCTTGTGTACACTTATCCTATTTTAGGTATAATATTCAATAATAAACATCCATTTGAAAAATATTTGGCACAAATCGTACATGTGGGTATGTATAGGTGGTTCGAAATTCAAATGAATCACCCCTTGAATTGAATTGAAATTTCTGAAAAACAAGTTAAAGACATTCATATAATCATTCATTCGCTGCCTCATTATTTTGCAGTTGACGGATGAATTTATAAGAGCTTTGGTGCTATGACTAATTTATAACGTCTAGTGGCAAATCCAGAAACACGTAAAAATAAACTTTAACGCAGAGAGGATAGAATTCGTGCATGAAATAAGTGTAAGAAACGGTAATGGTATTTGTATATCTTAGCAAGCACATCTCATTTGTCAAGTGACATGCAGCTACTGTCGTAAATCCAACGCGAGTTTGCGACCTGCGAAGAAGTGGATAATAACTTTATAATAAAAATAAATGTATAAGTATGCATCGAAGGGGAGTAAATTGAACAATCATGAAAACGTAACGTAACGTAAATTGCCTCATACACACGTACGTACATAAACTAACGCCAGTGTCAACTCTATGCGTTATAGTGGCATATACATATACGAATAAAATAATGCGGATAGTAGGGAAGTTTCAGGTGATGATGTGGGCACGCTGGACAAAAGCAACCATTTTTTTAGGTTCATCGGCAATAGTAAAACAACTTCTGTAAACATTTGAATAGTCCTAGCTATTGCTGATACGCAGACAGCCGGATGGACAGCGGGAGCTTAGGAACAGGGTTCCGTTTGATATCCTTTAGGAACTCTACCCTAAAAAGTATCTAGTTGAATTCCTTGGCCCCAAATATGTATATTTAGACACTAAGTTTGTGGATTCTACGTTATTTGCCGACATAAAATAAATATGGACGACGGAGGAGTTGGTTCCTAAACAAAATTGGTGCTTTTGTCCAGCGTGTCCACATTTACGACAATTTGTTCGAGCACTCTGCCCCAGTTATACAACTCTGATGATACAGAATAATTAAGAGAAGAATTAACTTGACTTTGCTCAGGTAACATTCCGTACACCTAACAAATAATGCCGAACCTTAAAAAAAAGACATTTCCATACTCGTATTCGATAAGACATCGCCAACGACTCATCTAACTATTAATAAACTAAAAAACCCAAGAGCGTGTCGGGCCACGCTCAGTGTAGGTATGGACGACAACATCAACACGCGACGGCAGAGCTACGCATCGCGTCATACGAAGATTATACGTAAGATAAATATGTGATTATTTATAAAGACTTAGATTGTTTAGAGTAAATAAAGAACCCAGTAGTTAGAATCCCCATAGTAATTATTTACATAAAACACCCTCTCATAGCATTCATTTGATATTGTAAACATTAAAGTAAAATCCCAGTACAAATTGTATTAGAAAGAGAGAGGAGATGTTGCCTATGCGCGAGCGCAGCGCGGACTGGCCGCCATGGAGGGGAGGGGTGTATCGCGCCAACATGACCGTAACGAGAGCCGCGGCCACCGAGCCTGAATTAGAATTTAGTACGGCGCATTTTCACTTTGCAATTAATATGTTTACGTTTATACCTTTACAACGGCTCATCGTATCAGAATGATTTATATATTGTTAGAAAGCTAATTAAAAGTTCTATTAAATGTTTAAACTTACAAATAAGTAAACTCAGTAGGTTCAGCGCAAATGATGAATAAGTGTTAAGAAAGGGACCGAATTACGGTTTGCCCGATTTCCATGTACGATTATTCAGATAAGAAAATATTTACGAACCCTACTGTACTTATAAGATCTCAAGCCATATTAGAACTTTGTAAATCAGCTTAGTCTTCCGCCCATTAATATGTATAACATCCCAATAACATCTTGCAATGTAAATTAGTCAAGTCAAAGTGGGCGTAACCTTTATTGTCTCACTCAGCACGTCTTGCTCGCCCACTAGCAGGTATAAATAGCAGGTACGGCCCGGAGCAAATCAGTGTCAATCGGAGCCTCCTGGAAGTCACAACAAGAAGAAGAAGAAAACTACAAAGTAATAGGAAGTTAGGGACTTGTAATCAAGTCACTTAGGGCAGTGATAGGGCAGTTAGGGAAAAGTAAATAAAAAGTCTATTTCTCGTTATTCCTTCTTTTATTTTGGTAACATCGTTTACCCAAAGTGTCTGAGGACACGGGCGAAGCCCAAACACACCATTCGGGCGCCGAGTGGTAGTACGCGCTGTTCGTACACATAGGGGCGGAGCTCGTCCGTTGCCGACTTGTGTCACGGAGCGTGGTCGACGCACTGTCCGAGCACATAGGGGCGGAGCTCGTCCGTCGCCGACTTGTGTCTCGGCACTAGGTCACTCTTAGGTGACTGTGAGGGGCGAGCATTGCCGCGGCCAGTAGCGCGCGCGCTCACTCGCCCGGCCGACGCCGCCGAGAGCGGACGTCGCTCACAGTAGGGTTCCGTAGTTTTCCGTCCGTCACAGTAAGTGTCCCCATTTAAGCGTGGAAAAAATGGGTTATTTGTTACATTGAGTTGACATATTAAGTACAGAACCCTAAAACCCTACAAGCAATACTTAGCGAACAATTTTATTATTAGACAACGAACGACCAAAGACAACTAAGACAATTCGAGCACGACAAATTTTCGACCTAATGTATGGGCGCACCTGCTCCGACCCCATTAAATCAGGAAAAATCTTAACATCGCCATGTACGATATATAATATATGAGCGTTCCGCGTACAGCGACATCTATCGGCAAATTAAGTAAACTATTGCGCGCGAGCTTAAAGTATGGAAGATAATTTTTATGGGATAATTCTTTATTGCGTGAACCGATTTTCACCGTTTTTACATACATTCATTCACGCCTTTATTCCCAAAAGGGGTAGGCAGAGCACATGAAACGTATGTTCCAGCGCCACTTTTAGCATAAATGTGGGTATAAAAGATCGACTAAATGTGATATTGCAGTGATAGGTTGCTAGCCCATCGCCCACAACACACTTCAACCCTGGTCCCTTAGTCGACTTTTACGACACCCACGGGAAGAAAGGGGGTGGTGAAATTCTATCCCGACACCACACGGGTCACCACCACCACCACCACCGACACCACCGTTTTTACTTTATTTGAAAGCACATTCATTTTGATATTGTAGAAATTACAGGTACAATAAACATCTGCTTATACGGTTAAATTACAAACTTAGTTCAGAAATTATTTTGTATTTTTTTTCGCAAACTATTCAACCTATCAAGTTCAACACAATTTTGCTAGAAAATTTTTATAAAGTTATACTTTTGAGATTTTTTTCATATTTTTAAAATTTATGGTTGAAACGTTAGAGGGGGGGGCACATTTCATTTTACTTCTTAAGCGATTATCTCCGAAAATATTAAACTTATCAAAAATTTTTTTTTAATTCCCTATTCATTTTTAAATACCTATCCAACAATATATCACACGTAAGGGTTGAAATGAAAAAAAAAAATTACGTATAGGGGAGGCAACTTAATGAAATATTTTTTTCCACTTTTTATTTTACCACTATGTCGGCGTGATTGATATACATATTAGTACCATATTTCAGCTTTCTAGTGCCAACAGTTACTGATATTATCCGCGGACGGACGGACAGACATGGCGAAACTATAAGGGTTTCTAGTTGACTACGGCACCCTAAAAATGGCTGTTTGACAAAGTTCTTTATAATAATCATTAGTATGTTATATTATATACTAATCATTAATATTGTAATCCTTGCTTAACTATTGTAATCTAAACGGATAAGTCAAATTTCATTGGCAGTATTCACTTATTTATTGCAATAATTGGGCTACGCGCAGTGTAGGGTTCCGTAGTTGCCTGTCTGTCTTAGTTACATCGACGTGCGGTGCGGTTGCGTCAGCCGGATTTGTACGAAAATTGGCCTTTCCAAGTACACAGCAAGTTGATCGACTATTACTCGGTAACTACTTATGCCTTCTTGTCCGTGTGATAGTTTTCCTTTCAAATACGTTATATGTACATTCATGGTTTCAGGAAACCCATAATATTTTTGAACGAGTTTCCATCGATCCCCATGCCATGGGTTCAAAGAGAAAAAAAAATCCCCGCTTTAGGTGTAGGGGAGGTATCCTAAAAAGTTTGTCGTTATTAAACCCTTTAAAGGATATTTCATCCTACTAATAATATAATGGGTGATTCCGTAAAAGTTGGGTAAATTTCAAACAAATTTAGCCATTTTGTCATTTTGCAAAATGAATCATCATATTTTTGATACCACAAATCAATATTTTATTGAAATTATTTGAGTTCAAATTCAAATTATTGATTAATCAACTTTTAAATTAAAATATTTAAAAGTAATCAATGTAATAATAATATTAAATGTTCTCGAGATACTCCTGTAGCTATTTTAGGGTTCCGTACCCAAAGGATAAAAACGGGACCCTATTACTAAGGCTCCGCTGTCCGTCCGTCCGTCTGTATCATGTATTTCTGTTATCATGTCAAATAAAAATGTAGCTAAAATGGATACTTGTTTATTGTATGATCAACATTTTTTTTGTTAGTACAATGGAAACACTCGCACTTAGTACAAGGTGACCCTTCTGTTTCCATGAATTTATTAAGCGTGTAATTTTTAAGTAAACCTCGTTACCCGAGGGTAATTATGCTGGATACAAAAGGATTTTTTGGAAAATATTTTTTTTTTTACTCAAATGGATTCAAGTTAATCTTTCGCCCCAAGCAGTTTTTATCTCAAGGTAATGAAACGGAAGACCCAATTCGTTGAACCGGACAGTTATTTTCTTTTTAATCGTTTTCATCTGATTTTTGTAATACAAATTTGAAATAAACGATTATATAATAATTTACGTGAAATAAATGTAAAATGTACAACCCAATTAAATACACCCACTTGACTTTAACTAAACCAAATGTTTTTCTTTTCTTCACAGTTATTAATGAAGATGGTTATTATCATCATCATCAACTGCATCATCATAATCAACTGAAAACTACTACTGGACATAGGCCGCCCTCCAAAAGTGCCACAGCGACCAGTCCTGCGCCAATTACGGAGCATTATTATACACCATTAAAAATTATTAAACAACTCAGAAAATATGTTATAAAGAAATTAAACTAAATTCCTAACTAAACTAAGAATAGCACATTCACCACTGTAGCCGAGCGGTAACGCACAAGACTTTCAATCTTCGATCAAACCCTGGCTCGTAACCCTGGGTTATTTCAAAAAAACTCATGTATAAAATATCATTTTGATATTCAACAACGCCCTTTCGGTGTAAGAAAACATAAGGAAACCCGTCTATACTCCCAATGAGATCTACCTAGTTTGCCCTATGGGCTGGAAAATCGTCCCGTTCGTAAAACTTGCGCCTCCAAATTTTGGGATCAGGTCTTAAAACATGTGGGTCCATTGGGCCACAATCGGAAAATCGCTAGGACGATGATGAGGATGAATAAAAACACCACTTCCAAAAGTTCCGCCGGCAGTGGGTTCCTAATACGCTGGCCGCATTACCTCTCGGTATTGCAAGAGAAATAATCTGCGAGAGGCAAGCGCCAGGTCTGGGTATCCTGTGGTTTTACCAGCCACGGGAACAGGGCTCTGATAGGACTCCATGTCAGCCGACCAGGGTCAAAGTGTCTCCACTGCGTGCGCCGCAAACTCATGATCTTTTAATAAAGACTTGGGCCTGGTACGCTTCAACACACTGGGAGCGAGTCGCCTGGATGTGGCATTGAGCGAATGTGTCGGGCACACGTAGCGTCCCACTCCAGAGCCAAAAGATACCGTATAAGTATATTCTTCTGACAAACTATATCTTGCAGAGAAACCACCAAAACAAACACTGTACCATGAAGAAGGCAAAGGCAATATTTACTTAATTATAATAAGAATTTTGTTTTACTAACACTATATAGTAAGTTCTACATGTTACTAACACAATGATCCAAGTTGGTCGTGAATAATAGTAGTTTATGCGACTGATCCATAATGAGAGGCCTTAAAATACGAGTGTGGTTTTATGAAACGAGCGTCAGCGAGTTTCATAATAGGATCACACGAGTGTTTTAAGGCCTAATTATGTACAGTTGCATACACTACTTTATCTACACACATATCATAAGTAGTAATAAGTAACAGCAAAAAACCAACAAAAAAATGACAACAGCAAAGGCGGCAATTCGATCATCCGTCACGTCGTCAGATTTTTTTAAAAATCATAGACAAACGAATGAAGTCCCTATACTAATATCACTCTAGATCAAAATGTCGTACGGTTTGTATTACAAAACGTACTGAATTGACGTTTCGTATCGATAACTGTTTTAATATCTATGGATACTAGAGTAGAGACCCACTTGAATTTTGACAGATGTTCCAAATTTAAACTCATAACGATACAAATTTATCTAAAATCTGTACTGTAATGACATTACAGTACAGATTTTACCTACTACCACAGACAAGAAAGTTCTCATAGTAAAATCGGTTGTAGTAATGCTGGTCATTTCCTACCGTTTCTGAACGCATTTTAGAGCAGTAATGATATGTGCGTAGATAAAGAATTTTAATATATTTAACTAATTTAATTAATTAATTAATATTATTATTGTTCACAACTCTTCACTTACATATTTTGTCTTTTTCGCATGAAAGGATTCAGTCAACCTAAGCCCTTTTCAACCGACGAAAAAAACGGATTTTTATGTATGACCACGCATAACTTCTAGAGAGTAGTCCGATTTTGATAATTCTTTTTTTATTAGATTATTTGAGTCGGCGCCAACTCAAAATTACTTAGGTACCTGCACTTAGATTGATTTAAGAACTTATTTATTAAGGTTAATAAAAAAGGTTTAATATTTACCTATATGATTGTTTGGCGCCTACTTAAAATTACTGAGATACACTTAGATTCATTTAAGAACTTAGTTATTAAACTAAATAAGAAAGGTTTATTATTTTTTGCTTTTCAGTTTTTTTCGGCGGTTTAATTTTTTTGTGAAAAAGTTTTTATGAATGAAATATAATGAATCCCATTCCAAACATAAAACGAGGCCAAGAAATCAAACAGTTTCCAAGTTCAGTTATTTACACCATTTACAGCCGAACTTACGGCCAAGTTGTTAAGAAACTACTTGAAACATAAAATTGTCCTAAACAAGTTGTTTAACTTTAAACTCCGCAATTTCACAGGGCAGTAAAAGGTCATGTTGAAGTTTACGTTTGCCAGTTTAATTAAGTTTCGGATACTAAGTTCGATGGTTACATTGAGTGTGAATTATTTAAAACATTGTAATGTAGAGGGAGTCATAACAAAATGTTGCGCATTGATAGTTTATTGTGAATGTTATTAACATTCTCTAATTATATTTAATACCTACTTTGGGTAAGCTTTACCGATTTTAGTTTTTATATATAAACATTGTTTGGTGGGTACTAATTTGGAATATTGATTCATGCGTTTGTAATAAATTAAAAAAGAAAAGTTAGACGTGCGTGTACTTGTACTGATAATAGTACAAGTACACGCACGTCTATTCTGTGGTAACGTGTAAATCAATTTTAGTAAAAAAAAATATTTTTAGATTTAAAGAGAAAAGTGTGATAATTGTGGCATAAATCCCAACTGCTAACAATACCCTGTTTTCTTGAACGAAAAGTCAGAAGAAAGAACCCGACATTAAAAGAGATATCGTCGAAGTTGAGCAATAACAGTAACATGTGGTAAAGGAAACAATTACACGGAATATATTGGGCCGACGGGTTCTGGTTTTGGTACGTTTTGGTGAAAAATATAGGCACTGAGGAAGATAAAATAGCGAATGATGGACACAGATTTATACTTAGTTCAAGTCAGTAAAACCATTACATATAAAAAAAGTAAAATATATATCATGGAATTTAAGCACAATAACAGAAGTTGATTTTTTCATTACTAAGAAAGTAGAACATACGTTTCATGTGCTCTGCCTACCCCTTTTAGGGATAAAGGCGTGAATGTATGCATGTAGGAAAGTAGTAGGTGCTGACCTCCCACCCAAGGTGGGAAATATGACCCTATTGAGATTAGGCTTTGAGTGGGCAAGTTTGTTAGAAATCAGTCAATTCGATCACCCCGGGATCTGCATCGATACAGGAGCACCGCTGCGAGGTTTTATCAAAAACGCTAAAGATTTTTTTTCTTTTAAACTCAAACTTAAACATTTATTCGTGACAAATAATAAAAGAAACACAAATCATAAAATCTCAGCTTAGTATGTTATAATTCCATATACAGGTAAAAAAACTCCATATTATAGTAAACTTAGATAAGAATTTAATGATTTCATATAAATAATTTATATACTGTGAAAATACGAAATCGACTAGGTGTATGAACCAGTTTTGATTTGGATTAAAATGTGGGAAAATCCCCATACGGAATCTTTGTTGAAAAATCTGCAGCTATTTTCTTAATAGAAATAAATCATTACCTAGTTTTCACATAAACAATTACAATTAGCTATATATCATTATCAGTAGTTTATTTATTTATCTCTCTTTAATCGTTTCTCTACTTAAATGTTTATGATATTAGATTTATGGTAAGCAATTGCATCCGTCGAGAGAGTCTTGAAATCAGCCGAATTCCCGTGTAGAAATATGAATTTATTCAAAAAATAAAAATATCAGGGTAGTTTCAGGATAACAACAATAATATTACCTTCATGAATTCCTTGGACTACTATAATTTATTGAAATATTAGCTTCTGCCCGCGACTCCGTCCGCGTGGAACTCGTTTATATCCCAGCTCCATACAAACTTTTATCCCCCCATTTCACCCCCTATGTCACTTTCCATCCCTTCAACTATCTCCACTTAAAAATTCACGTCAATTCGTCACTCCGTTTTGCAGTGAAAGACGAACAAACAAACAAACACACATACACTTTCCCATTTATAATATTAGTATGGATGGATTTGAATTAGTCTAAAATTAAAGTGGATTAAATAAAACCCTTTTCCCTTAGAAATTCAATAGGTAACAAAGATTATTTGTGATAAAAAGTACGTTTTTACTTATTGAAGAGCCGTAATCGAAACAAATTAAATTCCAATATTGCGAGATCCAATTCACTTTGCCCTAAGCTGCAGCCGAAGCGTGAACTTTAGTAAATCTTCCGGGCGACTTTCTTTGAATCTCTGAGAGGGAATTTGCAATATTCGAAAAGTTCAAATAATTAAACCTTTGTCCGGTCTAAAACAATTACATCCAATTAGCAAGCCCCTGACGAATAATAGGCATCAGATTTTTAGAAGTTCAGGATGTTGAAGTTTCTATCATTCCTTATTCCAATTGTAATCTCATTAGCATTAAAAAGACATTTTATTGGACTCTCTAGACGGAAATAACCAATGTGCCTCCGATAACCAGCAGATCCTTACAGCAATTCGAAGGGCCATTTTCAATATCCGGTACAGGTCAACATCCCTTCACACGGCCCTGCGCCTAAATTGAATAAAAGCTGATTTGTAGGACTCACGCACTGAAAGAGCGTTTTCAATACTCCTTATTGAACCATTACGTCTAATGGTTGTGACAATAGGGCATTACAATTTGTCCCGTCGTAGTATTAGGCAGAGACTTCCTCACGGAAGACAATGTGGGTCCTCTGTTTGTTGTGGGAAGGTTGTTTTTCGGCTGCATATGAGAGCTGCCCAATTGAGTTTATGGCCGGATATTATAAAGTGGTCGAGCCGCACGATGGAAGCATTGATGTAGCGGCGGTTCTCGTTTCGAAGAGAATTAGCGAGAAACATGACCCCAGTGGTTATAATGATGTAACTCTAATTTTCGTTACCTTCACAACTATACTACTAAGACAATAAAAAAGTATACAAAATCGTCTGAAAACTAACGGTGAAAGTTATATTCGATGACTGATTATTTAACTGTTAAACTTTTAAAGTTGAAGACGAATATTTATTGCAGCAAGTTCAAATGAAATATTCACGAACATGGCTCTCAAGTGCTTGAAGATGCTTGGACTATAAATAACTCTCCAAGAGTGCATATTTTTAACCCAGACAACTTAGTTTAAAACTGAAAGCTAAATAAGTGAATTCCGGACCAAACTGATAAATAAATATGGTGGCTAAATTTAGTTTGTCATCTAGTCTGTCATCATTTCGGAAATTGTTAATTTCATCAGTCAAATGATGCTTACCTGCAGGACAGATGCAATCGTTGGCATCCCTGGTCTCCCTCTTCAGCGGCTTATCTGGTTCAATCTTTATGGGTTCTCTGGATTTCTCTCGCTTCTGAACCCAACTCCTCAACTCCCAATGCTGCTCCTCCAACGCCGACAGC
Organism: Epinotia demarniana; assembly: GCA_945867215.1. Taxonomy (NCBI): domain Eukaryota; kingdom Metazoa; phylum Arthropoda; class Insecta; order Lepidoptera; family Tortricidae; genus Epinotia; species Epinotia demarniana. The sequence goes on from OX244261.1 coordinate 15,568,636, forward strand.
TTTAGTTCCAAATGATGCTGCCGGTACAAGCTGTAGCCACTAATAATTATACCGAACACGCACAAACACCATAGCACAACACTGTTTAGAGCGTTTCTGTCAAATTCAGCTCTTTTATTCGGATTTGCCATCATGACAGTGAATGAATTTTACTCAATCAATCTACTTCCACACACTATCTGACTTCAACGCTATCCATCACTGTTCAAGCAATTATTTGTCAGCTTGATATTAAATTGCCATTCATTTCTGTGACTAATGATGAGGTGTAGTAATGACTGATATGGTCCTGAACCTTGGAAGGTCAGAAGTTCGTGTGGCCCGGTTTGGCCACGGCGCGGTACTGGGGCCTGCGCGTGCGATCCCTCGGGAAAGGAAGTCGGTTAACTGCCCTTCTCGTTGTGTCGATTGCTCGAGTACCCTTCCGAACTTGATGGACGGGCGCGGATGCTGGTTCCGGATGTTTTTTGTCACATTGTTAACTTGATACTGTTATACAACAAATTTGACTTACTGCTATCCAACATTAATATCACTTCTAAATCGTTTATAGGAATAATAACATTGCCGATTTGTAGGTAGAAAGTACGTACAAACCACAAAAAATATCCGAGCCGAACACGGAATATTCCCAAGAGTCATTTTCCGAGAAATTAACATTTCAACGCAGATGATTTCATAGAATATGCTAATAGGGTTTTTAGGGTTTGTGTTACGTTCTAAAAATCACAGAAATCCTTCAACGGTTTAGTTTGTGTACCCAGGAAATGGGAGGGTGTTGTTATTTTAGCCCCCACGGGAGAGTTTTTGTATATAAGGAATTATATATGAAAAAAAAAACCAATCAAAAAATGTTACAATAAAATACGTAAATGATTTGCATTTATATTGCATATAAATTGTCCCCGATAAGCAATTAAGCCTATTTTACATGAAGACTAATGTTAGGGGGTGGGCAGAGATAAAAATGTAAATTTGAAAGTTAACCTTCCTATATTTGTCCCGGCTTCCATCAGGGGAGCCTCCATCTTACTTAAAATATATAGTCATTGGTGAACTAAGTCTATCTTTATCACTCACAAAAAAATAACAACAGCATTTTTTTTTGTAAGTACTTTTCATTTAGGTTCAACCGCAGTCAGTGCGTTCTTCCTTTTTATCGGTCTTCAAATAATATTAACAGGTAAATAAGGCTTAAATGCAGGCAATTCCATATTTTTATATTTTATCATATACCTACTCTAGTCTCCACTTTTAAATACCAGTTGTTTTTTTTATAAAATCCTCAGACAAAAAGGTATTTCTACAAATTATGGTTTTCATACAAACGGCTGTTTGTTACAGTACATTTTTGATAACCACCGCATTAAAACAAAACCTTTTCAAAACTGCTTCTTTTATTCAAACAAAAGAAAAAAAAAGAAAAAGACGCAGGTTCAAAAAACTTTAAACGCAAGTACATAAAGGTCAGTTTCTTCTGTTTAAAAATACCAACGACCCAGGCATTCAAATAAATTCTCCGGTATAAATTCTCGGAATGAAAAGGTGCGTCACTTTTGGATCTTAAAATAGGGTCGAAAATTGATATGATTGCGCCCCGGAAGTGATTTCAGTATTAAAACACAAGAGAAATTGTATGGCAGTACAAAACCACATGGCACCTGACTCCGATCACTGTATTCCATTGATCATATTTTTTGTCTCGTTCTTGCATGTATATAGTTTATTGATATAAATACCCCTTCATGTAAAATTTTAAAGCTGTAAAACAGCACTGAAAGATTTGACAGTCAAACTTCAACATCTCACGAACCAACAAATGTGACATTTTGTGATTCAAATTCGGCCACAAAGCTGACAACATTCCGGCTTGTTTTTATTTATAGGTACACATGTTTTCTTATTTTAAACCAAAAGAATTTAGTGAACACACGACTGTTAAATTCTTAGGGCCGAAACTCTCCTCGTTCGCAGTTTAGCTGACATTATTTTAGCCATTATTCCTGTTTGTAACGGGACACGCAGTGCAGGGTATCTCCAAACATGTTTCTAACAAGGGTAAATTAAAATTCCTCCGTTTATACGCAGTGGAGTCACCCCCGTCTCGCTACCTAAGACTGCGTTTCTCCTTACTACTGTTCAGAGACTTGTATTCGTTGCGGGATTTGGAAGAAAAGTATTAATTATTTGTACAAGACGAGCAGTAATGGACGGCAGAGTTTGCAAAGAAATAGTATTGAGTTCCTATCTGTGTTGACATCGAGTTAGGTGTAAATGTAATTTATGTGGTACCTGGGACGACGTACGGAAACAAGATTTTATTAGCTTTGAAATTGTTTAATTTCAGGGATATCTTCAAGGTTTTACCCTTACGTTAATTCAAGTTAAATACCTGTATAGCTGATTAACTCAAAATTGTGTTTGTTTATCATATTTACTGTAAATTTTGACTAAGCAGAGACGTCCCACTAACGAAATTTTAAACTTCGATCAAAGTGGCAATAGCGATGGACGGATTCCAGAGCTCGCGGGTTCAAAGAGAAATGTGACTGTAATTTTTGACTCCACGGTCAAAATATCGACGTAGTTTTATGGAGCAATGTACCTTATGTTCATGTCTAATTTTAATTGTTAATAAATAAATCATAAAAAATCCCGATCGTGGCGAATATTTTTTCAATTTTCCACTTTGATCGAAATTTAGCATATTTCTTAAAAAGTTATGCAAAAAGGGATTGAGACAACGCTGGTGGTTATTTGTACTTGTGTATTTATGGTATCTAGTGTGACATTTTTATTCATGGAGCTATTTGAACCAGTCTTAGAAATGACCAAATGAGACTATGGCTAAGAGGTGACAACTATATTAATAATTAAGTAATTGACATGTAAAATATTATTTTATAAATAAACGATTGAATTGAATTGAATTGAATTGAAATGGCAAGGCAAATGAGGCTAGTGAGCCTAGCTGCAAAAGCCAAGATATATATATATAACTACTACGACGTAGTCTAAGGCAAAGCTCCAGAACCGTTTTTTATAAGGATAAGAAAGAGAGAAGAAGAGAAAGAAGAAAGTATTTATTCATTAGGAAAAAAGCAATTAGGAGTTGAATTTTTTTTTCCTACATTTCTTCTCATGTTGGGCCCCGAAGGGGCCCTCAACTAATTGCCTCTAAGGAGTTGAAGTATGCTCTTAGTTATGATATGAGGACTAACACATTTATGACGTGTGTCCATTGTCATTATCATTATGAAGAAAACTGTTATGACTATGACTAACAAAATTATGACTTCAAGCCAGTTCTTAGTCATGAAATTCTGAAAATTTTTTTTAGGACCCCTTATCATTATGACTTGCGATGACAGATTACACAGATTTATTTTTCCTCTTTTAATATTCATTAAGTCTAATAAAATACAACATATGCAAACTACACACTTGTCGACTAGTCTTTATTTCACACTCAGTCATTATTGAAATCCTTCCCACATATATAGCCTATTCCATTATACGGTTAGACTTGCGTTAATCGTCATTCGATCTCGAGGAAAACCATTTAGAAAAGCAAAAAGATTTACATTGTTGTTTGAGATTGACTTACAATATATTCCTTTGATATCCTAGACAACGACGAATAAGTACGTAAAAATCGAATGTCTTATGGAATAATTCTACTACTTTAGCGTATTGCGTTAGGAGAACTCGAACAATATAACTCTCCGTGATCACACTCCACAACCCACAACACAGTTGGCCGCGTAACTATTTATCTATATATATAAATGCCTTTGTCCTGACTGACTCACTCATCAACGCACAGCCGAAACTACTGGGACTAGAAACTTGAAATTTACACCAGGACTTCGTTTTATGACGTAGGCAACCGATAAGACAGGATTTTTGGAAATTCCATCCCTAAGGGGGTTAAATGGGGGTGCAAAGTTTGTATGGGGGAAACTTTATATTATGAACTAAAGACTTAAAACTTTGTAGAAAGATTACTTATTAAGATACAAAAAAAGTAATTTCAGCGTTTAAGAAAATTCTACCCCTAAGGGGGTTAAATAGGGGTGCAGTGTTTGTATGGGGGAAACATTAATTTTTGAACTATGAACTTGAAACTTTGTAAAAAGATTACTCATTAAATAACAGTAAAAGTAATTTCTGCGTTTAAAAAAAATCCCCCCCTAAGAGGGTTAAATAAGGGTGCAAAGTTTGTATGAGGGAAACTTTCCCTTTTGAAAGAGAAACTTGAAACTTTGTAGAAAGATTACTTATTAAGATACTGTTGTAGATAGTCTAATCTCTTGTTGTGCAGACTCTTTATAAGTTATCTTTCTTTTATATTAGGCATATTCTATTTGACATATTCTTTTATTCAATATTTTTATGATTCTTGTTTACCTAGTTACTTCATTATAAACACTTGTGACAGTAACATCTCTTTTACTATTTCCTCGATAATACTTAACGTAAGCACCTTTCGCCTCAATATTACAACACGTTATCAGCACGAACGCGTTAGTCAGCACGAGGGATAAGAGCGTGCATGTGTAAAGTTATAATTTAATAATTATAGTGTATTTTTCGTGTGACTTGTAAAATATAATGTCAAAAGAGGCTCAGCTTTAGAATCGTTGTCATCGAGTTCATGGCTCATTTTTTAAATATAGATTCTACTCATTAAAAGATGATTCCTCAGCAAATTTTAAGTTGTGAAAACCACAGTTTTTGAGAAAAAAAATATTAAAGTTTCCATATAAATTTCCATTACTGTGTATTTCGAGGAGATTTTGACTGACAATGACACTTGTGCGCGTTCCTTTTTACGTGTTGATATTGGTAGATGTTCTTTAGGTAAGTTTTTAATCAATTACGGTTAATATTTAATATAATATCATAAATGTAGGTAAATATAATAAAATAAACGCAAAAGGCTAATTCGACAAACTCTAAGGCAGGTCCGTGTAGGTACGACGACGAGCGAAGCGAGGAGGAGTGTTAGGTGTACCGCGACCCTAGCGCGCGAGCCGAGCGAGCAAAGCGAGCGTGCCGCGGCAGCGGCCGGCGAAGCGCCAGAACCGAAAATGTGTTATTTCACGTAGGTGTACCTACACCGACCTGCGGCGCTACCACGAACTTCGAAAGTCGAAGTTCGTAATACATGCATCCCTGTCACTCGAGTAAGGGAGTGCGATAGAGATGGAAATACCTCGTAGTTCGTGGTAGCGCCGCTGTCTTAGGTATTACGCGTAATAAAGATTTGGTAATTCACGTATTTGGAAACGCTGAGTTAAAAAAAAAAAGTGTCAAAAATCACACGTAATGACGCCATCCATGGAAATTTATATGGAAACTTTAATATTTTTTTTTCTCAAAAAGTATGGGTTTTCACAACTTGAAATTTGGTGAGGAATCATCTTTTAATGAGTAGAATCTATATTTAAAAAATGAGCCATGAACTCGATGACAACGATTCTAAAGTCGTACCTCAAAAGAATCTGGAGATGTCTCAGGTGTTAATAAGTCAACCTCGTCGAATTCATCTTCGATTCCTTCTTTTTGCCTGAAGAATAAAGATGGGTATCCTACATGGAAGTTCAAGATGCGTAATTACCTTTTACACGAGGATTTATGGGCAACAGTTAGTGGTTATACAGAAGATGACACTACCCCCGCCTCGATCAAGGTACGAAACGACGCAAAAGCACTTGCAAAAATTTGCTTAACAGTAGACGGTTCAGCTATTACACACGTCAGATGTGCAAAAACTGCAGCCGAAGCGTGGAAATGTTTGCAGAAAGCTTTTGAGGACAAAGGCATGGGACGAAGACTAGCTTTAGAGCGTAAACTGTACAGATTAAGTCTGTCAGACTTCGATAATATCGAACTGTACATTAATTCAGTTATGTCAACAGCACAGGACTTGGCGGATATTGACAAGCTAATAGAAGATACCTCGATTGCCGCTACACTTTTGGGAGGTCTTACCCCAAAATATGAGCCTCTTATTATGGCGCTAGAGAACTGTAATATCGACGTAACAACTGATTTAGTGAAATCGAAACTGCTGAACGAGATGTCCAAAAATGCAGCTTTACCAATGGATTCCGTTTTCAATGCCAGACTGAAATCTAAATCTAAGAAGAAAGAAATAGTGTGTTACGACTGTAAAGTGCCTGGACATAAAAGGCCGGACTGTCCACTTAGATACAAGAAGGAGAAAGCTAATGCTGTAAAAGGAAACGACTCCACAGTTACTGCTCTCAACACTTCTGGCCACTCTAATAAGGATCTTTGGTACGTAGACTCGGGATGCTCCAAAAATATGACTTCTAGACGTGATTGGTTTCAAGATATTTCTTTAATGAATAATGGTAGCGTCACAGTCGCAAACGGAGAACAAATACAGTGCTGCGGAATTGGTAATGTCTTAATAAATACACCAGAGAACGTTGTCAACAGGATCAGTGACGTTGCTTTTGTTCCTGATTTAAAAGCCAATCTGTTATCTGTACAGAAAGCTGTTGATAAGGGTTTTATATGTGTTTTTGATAAAAGTGGATGTAATTTTTATAAAAATAATACTTTTCGTTTTACAGGTGATTCCGTTCTTCATGCTTCGCCCTGTGGTGGACTGTATGTACTTGATTGTACAGTAAATGTTCCCGGTACGGTGGCAAACAATTATTTGACGCAGGATGTGCACTCTGGCTGTCTGAATAGTTACCAACTTTGGCACAAGAGGTTAGGACACTTGTGTCGTATAGGCATGAGTCAACTGAAGAATCACGAGGTAGGCGTAGAGTTTAAAGTAGTAGATAAAACGAATTGCATCGCTTGAGTAGAAGGCAAACAGGCAAGAAAACCTTTTAAGAAGGAAGCATTTAATAGGGCTACCTTGCTTGCCATTGGAATTAGTTCATATTGACTTATGTGGCCCTATGTCTACAACCTCCTTTCAGGGGAATAAGTATATGTTAACTTTATTAATAATTAAGTAATTGACATGTAAAATATTATTTTATAAATAAACGATTGAATTGAATTGAATTGAATTGAAATGGCAAGGCAAATGAGGCTAGTGAGCCTAGCTGCAAAAGCCAAGATATATATATAACTACTACGACGTAGTCTAAGGCAAAGCGCCAGAACCGTTTTTTATAAGGATAAGAAAGAGAGAAGAAGAGAAAGAAGAAAGTATTTATTCATTAGGAAAAAAGCAATTAGGAGTTGAATTTTTTTTTCCTACAATTCTTCTCATGTTGGGCCCCGAAGGGGCCCTCAACTAATTGCCTCTAAGGAGTTGAAGTATGCTCTTATTTATGATATGAGGACTAACACATTTATGACGTGTGTCCATTGTCATTATCATTATGAAGAAAACTGTTATGACTATGACTAACAAAATTATGACTTCAAGCCAGTTCTTAGTCATGAAATTCTGAAAATTTTTTTTAGGACCCCTTATCATTATGACTTGCGATGACAGATTACACAGATTTATTTTTCCTCTTTTAATATTCATTAAGTCTAATAAAATACAACATATGCAAACTACACACTTGTCGACTAGTCTTTATTTCACACTCAGTCATTATTGAAATCCTTCCCACATATATAGCCTATTCCATTATACGGTTAGACTTGCGTTAATCGTCATTCGATCTCGAGGAAAACCATTTAGAAAAGCAAAAAGATTTACATTGTTGTTTGAGATTGACTTACAATATATTCCTTTGATATCCTAGACAACGACGAATAAGTACGTAAAAATCGAATGTCTTATGGAATAATTCTACTACTTTAGCGTATTGCGTTAGGAGAACTCGAACAATATAACTCTCCGTGATCACACTCCACAACCCACAACACAGTTGGCCGCGTAACTATTTATCTATATATATAAATGCCTTTGTCCTGACTGACTCACTCATCAACGCACAGCCGAAACTACTGGGACTAGAAACTTGAAATTTACACCAGGACTTCGTTTTATGACGTAGGCAACCGATAAGACAGGATTTTTGGAAATTCCATCCCTAAGGGGGTTAAATGGGGGTGCAAAGTTTGTATGGGGGAAACTTTATATTATGAACTAAAGACTTAAAACTTTGTAGAAAGATTACTTATTAAGATACAAAAAAAGTAATTTCAGCGTTTAAGAAAATTCTACCCCTAAGGGGGTTAAATAGGGGTGCAGTGTTTGTATGGGGGAAACATTAATTTTTGAACTATGAACTTGAAACTTTGTAAAAAGATTACTCATTAAATAACAGTAAAAGTAATTTCTGCGTTTAAAAAAAATCCCCCCCTAAGAGGGTTAAATAAGGGTGCAAAGTTTGTATGAGGGAAACTTTCCCTTTTGAAAGAGAAACTTGAAACTTTGTAGAAAGATTACTTATTAAGATACTGTTGTAGATAGTCTAATCTCTTGTTGTGCAGACTCTTTATAAGTTATCTTTCTTTTATATTAGGCATATTCTATTTGACATATTCTTTTATTCAATATTTTTATGATTCTTGTTTACCTAGTTACTTCATTATAAACACTTGTGACAGTAACATCTCTTTTACTATTTCCTCGATAATACTTAACGTAAGCACCTTTCGCCTCAATATTACAACACGTTATCAGCACGAACGCGTTAGTCAGCACGAGGGATAAGAGCGTGCATGTGTAAAGTTATAATTTAATAATTATAGTGTATTTTTCGTGTGACTTGTAAAATATAATGTCAAAAGAGGCTCAGCTTTAGAATCGTTGTCATCGAGTTCATGGCTCATTTTTTAAATATAGATTCTACTCATTAAAAGATGATTCCTCAGCAAATTTTAAGTTGTGAAAACCACAGTTTTTGAGAAAAAAAATATTAAAGTTTCCATATAAATTTCCATTACTGTGTATTTCGAGGAGATTTTGACTGACAATGACACTTGTGCGCGTTCCTTTTTACGTGTTGATATTGGTAGATGTTCTTTAGGTAAGTTTTTAATCAATTACGGTTAATATTTAATATAATATCATAAATGTAGGTAAATATAATAAAATAAACGCAAAAGGCTAATTCGACAAACTCTAAGGCAGGTCCGTGTAGGTACGACGACGAGCGAAGCGAGGAGGAGTGTTAGGTGTACCGCGACCCTAGCGCGCGAGCCGAGCGAGCAAAGCGAGCGTGCCGCGGCAGCGGCCGGCGAAGCGCCAGAACCGAAAATGTGTTATTTCACGTAGGTGTACCTACACCGACCTGCGGCGCTACCACGAACTTCGAAAGTCGAAGTTCGTAATACATGCATCCCTGTCACTCGAGTAAGGGAGTGCGATAGAGATGGAAATACCTCGTAGTTCGTGGTAGCGCCGCTGTCTTAGGTATTACGCGTAATAAAGATTTGGTAATTCACGTATTTGGAAACGCTGAGTTAAAAAAAAAAAGTGTCAAAAATCACACGTAATGACGCCATCCATGGAAATTTATATGGAAACTTTAATATTTTTTTTTCTCAAAAAGTATGGGTTTTCACAACTTGAAATTTGGTGAGGAATCATCTTTTAATGAGTAGAATCTATATTTAAAAAATGAGCCATGAACTCGATGACAACGATTCTAAAGTCGTACCTCAAAAGAATCTGGAGATGTCTCAGGTGTTAATAAGTCAACCTCGTCGAATTCATCTTCGATTCCTTCTTTTTGCCTGAAGAATAAAGATGGGTATCCTACATGGAAGTTCAAGATGCGTAATTACCTTTTACACGAGGATTTATGGGCAACAGTTAGTGGTTATACAGAAGATGACACTACCCCCGCCTCGATCAAGGTACGAAACGACGCAAAAGCACTTGCAAAAATTTGCTTAACAGTAGACGGTTCAGCTATTACACACGTCAGATGTGCAAAAACTGCAGCCGAAGCGTGGAAATGTTTGCAGAAAGCTTTTGAGGACAAAGGCATGGGACGAAGACTAGCTTTAGAGCGTAAACTGTACAGATTAAGTCTGTCAGACTTCGATAATATCGAACTGTACATTAATTCAGTTATGTCAACAGCACAGGACTTGGCGGATATTGACAAGCTAATAGAAGATACCTCGATTGCCGCTACACTTTTGGGAGGTCTTACCCCAAAATATGAGCCTCTTATTATGGCGCTAGAGAACTGTAATATCGACGTAACAACTGATTTAGTGAAATCGAAACTGCTGAACGAGATGTCCAAAAATGCAGCTTTACCAATGGATTCCGTTTTCAATGCCAGACTGAAATCTAAATCTAAGAAGAAAGAAATAGTGTGTTACGACTGTAAAGTGCCTGGACATAAAAGGCCGGACTGTCCACTTAGATACAAGAAGGAGAAAGCTAATGCTGTAAAAGGAAACGACTCCACAGTTACTGCTCTCAACACTTCTGGCCACTCTAATAAGGATCTTTGGTACGTAGACTCGGGATGCTCCAAAAATATGACTTCTAGACGTGATTGGTTTCAAGATATTTCTTTAATGAATAATGGTAGCGTCACAGTCGCAAACGGAGAACAAATACAGTGCTGCGGAATTGGTAATGTCTTAATAAATACACCAGAGAACGTTGTCAACAGGATCAGTGACGTTGCTTTTGTTCCTGATTTAAAAGCCAATCTGTTATCTGTACAGAAAGCTGTTGATAAGGGTTTTATATGTGTTTTTGATAAAAGTGGATGTAATTTTTATAAAAATAATACTTTTCGTTTTACAGGTGATTCCGTTCTTCATGCTTCGCCCTGTGGTGGACTGTATGTACTTGATTGTACAGTAAATGTTCCCGGTACGGTGGCAAACAATTATTTGACGCAGGATGTGCACTCTGGCTGTCTGAATAGTTACCAACTTTGGCACAAGAGGTTAGGACACTTGTGTCGTATAGGCATGAGTCAACTGAAGAATCACGAGGTAGGCGTAGAGTTTAAAGTAGTAGATAAAACGAATTGCATCGCTTGAGTAGAAGGCAAACAGGCAAGAAAACCTTTTAAGAAGGAAGCATTTAATAGGGCTACCTTGCTTGCCATTGGAATTAGTTCATATTGACTTATGTGGCCCTATGTCTACAACCTCCTTTCAGGGGAATAAGTATATGTTAACTTTATTAATAATTAAGTAATTGACATGTAAAATATTATTTTATAAATAAACGATTGAATTGAATTGAATTGAATTGAAATGGCAAGGCAAATGAGGCTAGTGAGCCTAGCTGCAAAAGCCAAGATATATATATAACTACTACGACGTAGTCTAAGGCAAAGCGCCAGAACCGTTTTTTATAAGGATAAGAAAGAGAGAAGAAGAGAAAGAAGAAAGTATTTATTCATTAGGAAAAAAGCAATTAGGAGTTGAATTTTTTTTTCCTACATTTCTTCTCATGTTGGGCCCCGAAGGGGCCCTCAACTAATTGCCTCTAAGGAGTTGAAGTATGCTCTTATTTATGATATGAGGACTAACACATTTATGACGTGTGTCCATTGTCATTATCATTATGAAGAAAACTGTTATGACTATGACTAACAAAATTATGACTTCAAGCCAGTTCTTAGTCATGAAATTCTGAAAATTTTTTTTAGGACCCCTTATCATTATGACTTGCGATGACAGATTACACAGATTTATTTTTCCTCTTTTAATATTCATTAAGTCTAATAAAATACAACATATGCAAACTACACACTTGTCGACTAGTCTTTATTTCACACTCAGTCATTATTGAAATCCTTCCCACATATATAGCCTATTCCATTATACGGTTAGACTTGCGTTAATCGTCATTCGATCTCGAGGAAAACCATTTAGAAAAGCAAAAAGATTTACATTGTTGTTTGAGATTGACTTACAATATATTCCTTTGATATCCTAGACAACGACGAATAAGTACGTAAAAATCGAATGTCTTATGGAATAATTCTACTACTTTAGCGTATTGCGTTAGGAGAACTCGAACAATATAACTCTCCGTGATCACACTCCACAACCCACAACACAGTTGGCCGCGTAACTATTTATCTATATATATAAATGCCTTTGTCCTGACTGACTCACTCATCAACGCACAGCCGAAACTACTGGGACTAGAAACTTGAAATTTACACCAGGACTTCGTTTTATGACGTAGGCAACCGATAAGACAGGATTTTTGGAAATTCCATCCCTAAGGGGGTTAAATGGGGGTGCAAAGTTTGTATGGGGGAAACTTTATATTATGAACTAAAGACTTAAAACTTTGTAGAAAGATTACTTATTAAGATACAAAAAAAGTAATTTCAGCGTTTAAGAAAATTCTACCCCTAAGGGGGTTAAATAGGGGTGCAGTGTTTGTATGGGGGAAACATTAATTTTTGAACTATGAACTTGAAACTTTGTAAAAAGATTACTCATTAAATAACAGTAAAAGTAATTTCTGCGTTTAAAAAAAATCCCCCCCTAAGAGGGTTAAATAAGGGTGCAAAGTTTGTATGAGGGAAACTTTCCCTTTTGAAAGAGAAACTTGAAACTTTGTAGAAAGATTACTTATTAAGATACTGTTGTAGATAGTCTAATCTCTTGTTGTGCAGACTCTTTATAAGTTATCTTTCTTTTATATTAGGCATATTCTATTTGACATATTCTTTTATTCAATATTTTTATGATTCTTGTTTACCTAGTTACTTCATTATAAACACTTGTGACAGTAACATCTCTTTTACTATTTCCTCGATAATACTTAACGTAAGCACCTTTCGCCTCAATATTACAACACGTTATCAGCACGAACGCGTTAGTCAGCACGAGGGATAAGAGCGTGCATGTGTAAAGTTATAATTTAATAATTATAGTGTATTTTTCGTGTGACTTGTAAAATATAATGTCAAAAGAGGCTCAGCTTTAGAATCGTTGTCATCGAGTTCATGGCTCATTTTTTAAATATAGATTCTACTCATTAAAAGATGATTCCTCAGCAAATTTTAAGTTGTGAAAACCACAGTTTTTGAGAAAAAAAATATTAAAGTTTCCATATAAATTTCCATTACTGTGTATTTCGAGGAGATTTTGACTGACAATGACACTTGTGCGCGTTCCTTTTTACGTGTTGATATTGGTAGATGTTCTTTAGGTAAGTTTTTAATCAATTACGGTTAATATTTAATATAATATCATAAATGTAGGTAAATATAATAAAATAAACGCAAAAGGCTAATTCGACAAACTCTAAGGCAGGTCCGTGTAGGTACGACGACGAGCGAAGCGAGGAGGAGTGTTAGGTGTACCGCGACCCTAGCGCGCGAGCCGAGCGAGCAAAGCGAGCGTGCCGCGGCAGCGGCCGGCGAAGCGCCAGAACCGAAAATGTGTTATTTCACGTAGGTGTACCTACACCGACCTGCGGCGCTACCACGAACTTCGAAAGTCGAAGTTCGTAATACATGCATCCCTGTCACTCGAGTAAGGGAGTGCGATAGAGATGGAAATACCTCGTAGTTCGTGGTAGCGCCGCTGTCTTAGGTATTACGCGTAATAAAGATTTGGTAATTCACGTATTTGGAAACGCTGAGTTAAAAAAAAAAAGTGTCAAAAATCACACGTAATGACGCCATCCATGGAAATTTATATGGAAACTTTAATATTTTTTTTTCTCAAAAAGTATGGGTTTTCACAACTTGAAATTTGGTGAGGAATCATCTTTTAATGAGTAGAATCTATATTTAAAAAATGAGCCATGAACTCGATGACAACGATTCTAAAGTCGTACCTCAAAAGAATCTGGAGATGTCTCAGGTGTTAATAAGTCAACCTCGTCGAATTCATCTTCGATTCCTTCTTTTTGCCTGAAGAATAAAGATGGGTATCCTACATGGAAGTTCAAGATGCGTAATTACCTTTTACACGAGGATTTATGGGCAACAGTTAGTGGTTATACAGAAGATGACACTACCCCCGCCTCGATCAAGGTACGAAACGACGCAAAAGCACTTGCAAAAATTTGCTTAACAGTAGACGGTTCAGCTATTACACACGTCAGATGTGCAAAAACTGCAGCCGAAGCGTGGAAATGTTTGCAGAAAGCTTTTGAGGACAAAGGCATGGGACGAAGACTAGCTTTAGAGCGTAAACTGTACAGATTAAGTCTGTCAGACTTCGATAATATCGAACTGTACATTAATTCAGTTATGTCAACAGCACAGGACTTGGCGGATATTGACAAGCTAATAGAAGATACCTCGATTGCCGCTACACTTTTGGGAGGTCTTACCCCAAAATATGAGCCTCTTATTATGGCGCTAGAGAACTGTAATATCGACGTAACAACTGATTTAGTGAAATCGAAACTGCTGAACGAGATGTCCAAAAATGCAGCTTTACCAATGGATTCCGTTTTCAATGCCAGACTGAAATCTAAATCTAAGAAGAAAGAAATAGTGTGTTACGACTGTAAAGTGCCTGGACATAAAAGGCCGGACTGTCCACTTAGATACAAGAAGGAGAAAGCTAATGCTGTAAAAGGAAACGACTCCACAGTTACTGCTCTCAACACTTCTGGCCACTCTAATAAGGATCTTTGGTACGTAGACTCGGGATGCTCCAAAAATATGACTTCTAGACGTGATTGGTTTCAAGATATTTCTTTAATGAATAATGGTAGCGTCACAGTCGCAAACGGAGAACAAATACAGTGCTGCGGAATTGGTAATGTCTTAATAAATACACCAGAGAACGTTGTCAACAGGATCAGTGACGTTGCTTTTGTTCCTGATTTAAAAGCCAATCTGTTATCTGTACAGAAAGCTGTTGATAAGGGTTTTATATGTGTTTTTGATAAAAGTGGATGTAATTTTTATAAAAATAATACTTTTCGTTTTACAGGTGATTCCGTTCTTCATGCTTCGCCCTGTGGTGGACTGTATGTACTTGATTGTACAGTAAATGTTCCCGGTACGGTGGCAAACAATTATTTGACGCAGGATGTGCACTCTGGCTGTCTGAATAGTTACCAACTTTGGCACAAGAGGTTAGGACACTTGTGTCGTATAGGCATGAGTCAACTGAAGAATCACGAGGTAGGCGTAGAGTTTAAAGTAGTAGATAAAACGAATTGCATCGCTTGAGTAGAAGGCAAACAGGCAAGAAAACCTTTTAAGAAGGAAGCATTTAATAGGGCTACCTTGCCATTGGAATTAGTTCATATTGACTTATGTGGCCCTATGTCTACAACCTCCTTTCAGGGGAATAAGTATATGTTAACTTTAGTAGACGATTATACAAGAAAGGTATTTGCTTACTTTATTTCTTCAAAGACAGAGGTTAATGACAAGTTTTGTCTTTTTCAAACCTTTGTAGAAAATCAATTAGATAAAAAGATTAAAGCGATTAGGACTGACGGAGGCAAGGAGTTCGTCAACAAGGACTTTATTGATTACCTAGACTCAAAAGGTATCGATCATCAAATGACGACACCGTACAGCCCTCAACAAGTCGGAGTAGCTGAACGAACTCACAGATCAATAACGGAAAAGGCGAGATCGCTATTGGCTGAAAGCTCACTTTCTAAAGCCACGGAAGACGCTTTCAGAGCTGCTATTTATCTTAAAAATAGGTCACCTCACAGAGCTTTAGGTGGGCAAATCCCTTATGACAGATGGTGTGGCCGTAGGAGTGACCTTGGTCATTTGAAAGTGTTCGGATGTAGAGCACTAGTTCACATACCTTCATGTCACAGGAAGAAGTTAGACTTAAAGGCAAAAGAAGCAATTTTTGTCGGTTATTCAGAAAACCCTAATACGTATATTTTTAGGGATCCGTCTAACCCGCGAAAAGTATCCATGTCCCGAGATGCAACCTTTTTTGAAAATAGCTTTACAGGGTTGAAGCAGCGGGAGACTGAGCCTGTGGAACAGTCAGACTCCATATTATTATTTGAAGACAAGGTGCCGGAAACAGAAGATTGTCAATTCTTTGATTGTATTGAGTGTACCAGTCCTGCGGCTGAATCATCTACATCAGAGCATCAGGTCAATACCGAAGAGGCAGCAACTATGGAAGAGGAGCAAGATTTTCATGAACTGACGCTTCCTGATGATGATGTAGAATCAGCAAGTGTGAATGAGGAACAACATATTAACGAGCCGAGGTACCCCCCTAGAAATAGGAGAAGACCGGATTTCCTTACGTACAATGTGTCATCGGTCGATTCTGGGGAACCGACGACATACTATGAAGCTACTCATGCCGATGATGCTGGAAAATGGCAGCATGCAATGGCTGATGAGTATCATTCCTTGAATAAACTCCATACGTGGGATTTAGTAGATAAACCAAACAAAAAGGTTATACCATGTAAATGGATTTATAAAATCAAAAAGGACGCTTATGGTAATATCACGAAATATAAGGCAAGACTCGTCGTCAAAGGTTTTAATCAAGTCAAAGGAGTGGACTACGACGAGACTTTTGCACCAGTGATTCGTCATTCTTCGTTGCGCACTCTATTTGCACTAGCTGCAGAGATGAGCCTAAGAATGAAGCACTTGGACGTTGATACTGCGTTCCTAAACGGAGATTTAGAAGAAGTTTTCATGGCGCAATCTCTTGGTTTTGTAGAAAAAGGCAAGGAAAACAAGGTTTGTTTGTTGAGAAAATCCTTATACGGCCTTAAACAGGCACCACGAGCTTGGAACAAAAAGTTAAACGAAACTCTTGTAAAAATAGGTTTCGTAGGAACTCCCTCGGAGCCTTGCGTGTATACTAAACTCTTTGGTCAAGAACTCGTGATTTTGGGTGTCTTTGTCGATGACATAATTGTCTTCTATACATCTGAACAGACATTTGACGTTGTCAAGAAAGATTTGTCGAAATATTTTTCACTAAAAGATCTCGGAATACTAAAATCGTATCTGGGATTGCAAATTGAATGCGATTCCGAGACTGTTAATATAAATCAATCAAATTACATTCTATCGCTGTTGGATAAGTTTAATATGAGAGAATGTAAGTCTGTCAATACTCCTTTAGTAAAAAAGTGCATGGAGAAGAGAAGTGATGGTGATATTTGCGAGTCTTATCCCTACCAAAACTTGATTGGAAGCCTTATGTATCTGACACAGAATTCTCGCCCCGATATTGCTTATACGACAAGTTTTTTAAGTCAGTTTAATACGTGTTTTACTAAAGAACACTGGAATGCTGCAAAGAGTGTTCTACAGTACCTGAAGGGTACTCTAAACTATTCCTTGGTTTACAGGAGAAGTGGAGAACCTTTAAAAGGCTTTTGCGACGCCGATTGGGCAAACTGTCCAATCGACAGGAAGTCGTATACTGGCTATACCTTTAAGTTAGCTGGAGGGCCAGTATCCTGGGAGTCAAAGAAGCAACCTACGACTGCTTTGTTATCTACGGAAGCGGAATATATGGCATTAGCGTCTGCCACTAAGGAAGCTTGTTATTTACGTCGCTTTACTTATGAGATAACAGGTAAGCTTACTTCAGTTAACATAGCGTCAGACAGCCAGAGTGCCATCAATCTCGTTCGGAATCCTATACACCACAGCAGGACGAAGCATATTGATACCAGGTTTCACTTTATTAGGGAGAAAGTATGCAATAATGTTGTTACCTTAGAATATTTAAGAAGTAGTGATATGCCTGCAGATGTCCTCACTAAGCCACTTGGGCCTTTAGTACACAAAAAGTGCACAGTTAGTTTAGGACTAGAAACTTAACTTTATTCTATTGTTGTCAGACACAACATCGATTAAGGGCGGCTGTTGTAGATAGTCTAATCTCTTGTTGTGCAGACTCTTTACAAGTTATCTTTCTTTTATATTAGGCATATTCTATTTGACATATTCTTTTATTCAATATTTTTATGATTCTTGTTTACCTAGTTACTTCATTATAAACACTTGTGACAGTAACATCTCTTTTACTATTTCCTCGATAATACTTAACGTAAGCACCTTTCGCCTCAATATTACAACAGATACAAAAAAAGTAATTTCAGCGTTTAAGAAAATTCCACCCCTAAGGGGGTTAAACGGGGGTGCAATGTTTGTATGGGGGAAACATATTTTTTTGAACAAGGGACTTGAAACTCTGTGGAAAGATTACTTATTAGAATACAAAAAAGTAATTTCTGCATTTAAGAAAATTCTACCCTTCAGAGGGTTAAATAGGGGTGCAAAGAGGGAACTTTATTTTTTGAGCTAACTTGAAACTTTGTAGAAAGATTACTTATTAGAATACAAAAAAACGGCAGGCAGCGTTTTAGAAAATTCTACCTCGAAGGGGGTTAAATAGGGGTGCAAAGTTTGTATGAGGGAAACTTTTCCTTTTGAGCTAGAAACTTGAAACTTTGTAGAAAGATTATTAAGGTTACGAGAAATTGAAAGAGCATTTAAAGCTCAAAAAAACACATACGGGCATTAAGTGGTATTTCAGCTAGAGACTCATGTAAGCCTGTTTTTAAAAGGCTCAATATCCTTCCCTGCATTCCCTTGCCATGCATGTACATTATAATAAATAGATTTGCATGCCTACTTTTATAAGGTATTGACATTATATGGACATTATTTACCATACCATCTTTACACGTACATAATTTTATGCAAATAAACAAATATCACTTCATTTCATAAGATACAAAATAGTTATTTGTGTCACAAGGGAGCAAAATAGTATATTTACGGCGAGGGCGGTGTATTGTATCCTGAATGCAGCGAGGGATCCTACAATAGAATCCTGAGCGTAGCGAGGGATTCTAACGTAGGATCCTGAGCGTAGTGAGGGATACAAGTGTTTACGCCCGAGACGAAAATAATTTTGCTACCGAGTGACACATACTATTTTTCACACCGACTATGAGGAAATTTAAAAAAAGCTATTGTTAAAATATATCTAAATTATCTCAATTTTTATTACTAATTTTTAAATATTACGAAATATTTATAAATTTTTATACAACGTTGTTATAGTTAAAACTTGAAATATGTTCGTTTCGAATCGACTACGATGAAATTACAATCTATTATTTTATTAACATCTGTGTTCAATTGGCACATTGCGTACAAATGTTCCAATGCCAATGTATAAATTAAAGAAGTAGCTTGAACAGAAAAGTAGCGTTTTGGTCCCTCTCGTCGTGGAGCAAAACTTACTTTTCCGAATGAAAGGTGTGAAAAAGTAATTTCAGCGTTTTAGAAAATTCTACCCCTAAGGGGGTTAAATGTGGGTGCAATGTTTGTATGGGGGAAACATTATTTTTTGAACTAGACTTGAAACTTTGTAGAAAGTTAACTTATTAAAATTCAAAAAAAGTAATTTCAGCTTTTAAGAAAATTCTATCCCAATGGGGGTTAAAAAAGGTTGAAGGTTTTGTACGGGGAACACTGGATTTTTTAAAGTCTTCATTAACCTGTCTCCATTTCTCGATTTCCAGTGCTGAGTTTAAGATTGTTTTAACAGCCTTACGATTTTTAACTTTTTTTTAACATCACACTCATAATAACTAAGATCCCCGTTTTCTAGCTCCAAATCCATGCGTTGCTCTATATCTTGCAGACATTTTTGCCAAAGATTAAAATTAGATTAAAGCATCAGGTAGCTGACGGAATAAGTATTAAGCATTCTGCAAACAATTCCCGTAATCTGATTGGAAAATCTTTAAAAATTCTTTGACAATCGCATATCAGTGTCTGCCACTGTTTGAAATGGAATAGGTATGTCTAGACCATTTTAACTAAGAATAAAATTCACTTACCTATTTTATATCTTTGTCATCATCAAAAATCTACGCGGACGAAGTCGCGGGGGGCCGCTAGTACTAAAATAAATTGCTTTGTGTCATGTCATCTTTGTGGTGATGTCCTAGGAACGGACCTAAATTCTCGGACCCACATTGTCCGCGGATACATATATAAATGTCACTTGCCGGGATGCCCTTCGTCGGAAATTCGATTCATTTCCTTTCCCGCGTTGACCCACACGTCCCATTTAGTGAAGGGTGCTGATTTTAGAATTCCAATCGGTAAGCTGAATCATGGTACGAAAATAGTGAATCCGATTGTAACGCGTCTGTTGATGCCTACCTCCATTTTGTTTTCTTTTTTCGGTATTACTACTTTTTTTTAGTAAGAACAAAACACATATAATATGCAATAAACGTTAACAAAACCACTAGCTGTATCGAATAACCCACCCCGCGTCTCTCCAGGGCTGTTATTCCGAGCGCGCACATTCACCTCACCTCCCCCACCACCTTTAACGAATCAGTGTAAACTAGACCTGTGATTGCGCGTTGTTACTACGAATCGCAGCGTCAAGATATATTAGGTGACGGGTGAGGTTAAATAACACAAGTCACAATAGCATAGCTGGTGAAAAGGTGCCCATCACACTACCTGTATTTCCGCGTTGCGTTGCTATGCTAAATTGTTACCCCTTGCAACACAAACTTCCCTTAAACAATTCTCATACAATGATGTTTTTGCAAATGCCAACAATTAACACCATTGCTCTGAAGCTGTGATAAGCTCTACGTTTCACGATCATTCCTCCTATGAATTCAAACATGCCAAGACTGTTATTGCATTGCCACTATTGGTTTTTTCTTAGGCCTTTATTTTCCTTCGTTCCCCATCCTATCCATAATAGTACATTACGTAACTAGGGCGGTGAATTCGTGAATGTCCCACATTGCAGGTGTTTAAATATGCGCTCTGGGGCATTACGAATTACCGCCCGTGTTGAGTACAAAATTTTACGTCTTCATCTGGCCACAATGCGAGTTTTCCCGTACGCGCAGCGTGCAGTAAAACTCGTATTATGGCCAGGTGTGACGTAATAGTTATTTACGATACAAGTGCCGAAAATAGGAACGCAACGAGTGGTGATAAATTAAAACACGACCGAAGGGAGTGTTTTAAATCGACAGGAGTTGCGAATTACCTATTCGCACGTATATCGTACAACGTTTTACTGTACATATGGCTCTTTAAAGTATCGACATATGCACGGAAAGTGCTCTTTTCCGCACTAGTGCGGGAAAGTAGCACCATATGTGCAGTAAAGTTAATTATGCAACTTGTTATCTTTTGTTTAGCTACCCACGCCGTTCGCAATATGCCGCAAAAAGCGACAGGCTGATAACAGTTCTATTCCCTTACGGTCATTTGCACACATCTTTTTTTCTTATTCCTATCACAATAGATACAGATAAAGAATAAAGGGACAGCTACTGAAAAGCCCGACCTCTACGCATGAACCATTTACATAATAATACCAGCTCTCCGCCACGGGTGACAAAATGCTCATATCGCAGGTACTGAAGGGTTTTACTACTACGTAATACTTTAAATTTGTAGTACCCTATTTTATATTTTTCAACACATTTGTTAGTAACGTACCACTTATTGAGCCGCTTTTATGGATATTAAACACGCGTGTTTTATAAGTTACAACATTAGGTAGGATACTTGTGTGTTGTGGTTATATCACGATTAAGTCACGTTGGCACCTTGTAGCAATATATATGCATGAACACGGTTCAATCTTAAATTAACCGGGTTGTACTGAATGTACAGCTTTTTTTTTAATTCTCGGCAAATTGATTCTTACTCGACAAACAAATTAAATAATTTTTGTTACTTAATTGACTATTTCTTTTTGGATATGATATAGAAACGTTTAATTTAGCTAAACTATTCACTTTTGAAAACATTTTACATTAATTAATAAAGATAACATTTTAAAACGAAAATATTTATTTTATTTTGTATTGGGTGTTTAGAGATTTCAACCAAGTCTGGCCTAACACATGCGCGGGCACTGCGCAAACTTCACGACAAAAAAAGTGTTGCGCGCCATTATAGATTATTTTTATTTCACAAATATTTGTAAACATTGTTAATGCGTGTTTGGTTATTATCAAAAATGACTCGTGGTGACTAGAAAAGTGATAAATAGAATGGACTCCACTGGAAATTCTTGGTGGGCAATTATGTGAGTAAAAACATGTTGTCATCATTAAGTAAAGGAAATAACTTGGCAGACCTATAAAGTTTTCATCTTATGAAAAGGATTTTTTCCTCGCAAAATGTGTTGAAAAACGTCGTATGAAACGCGTGAGCTTTGATAATTTTACATCAGAGGCGGAATTATCACGCGAACCGCAGGTGAGCGCGATAAGAAAGCCGAGGATGTAATTATCACAACATGTACCTCACTTGTATCACAATATTCACAGTGTACTAACATCACGTAGCCATTTTCTTTTAACAGAAACAGAAACTTTAAATATGACGAGTTTACATCAAAAAGCTTAAATAGACACGTAGGTACCTGTTTAAATTTAAACATTATTTCAAAAATATCGTTAATTAAACTAAACTGTTTTCAAATGACCTAGCATATATCTTTTCTTTCAGCAATGTGTTATCAGGTTTTAAAGGATCCTTTGTTTTTTTGAAATCAAACCTCTATATGAGCGATGAGTTTCGAATTTTGCAATTCAATACAAACACTACCCCTTTCAATCCAATCAGCTCGCAGGTAAATCAAATTCAATTAACTTTGAAAAACGTCCGAACCGGAGTAATAGGCTAACAAACACTGCGCAAAGCCGGGTAAAAACGCCTTAATCGGCATTATCCGGTCTGGCGGTCACGAGCGGCCATGTCTGCCGGGTTAAAAAACCTTTTACACATAGTTTGTTGAATGGAAATGAGTTAAGTAAGTTAGGTACAGTCAAGTGTAAAAAAATACACTTCCTCCTAAATATGTCCCACCACTCTTGTCAGAGGATTAAGGTTTCCGTACATATTTATAAGAGGATTTAATCGATCCATATTTTTGCACTTGACTGTACCTAAAAATTAACCTTATAGCATTGTGATTTGTTAATTCTTCCTTATGGTAGAGTACTGTTATTGATAACTAAGGCACATAGCACTTAGAATCGAAGGCCGTTGGGGCGGAAAGGTTCTCGAGTGGCGACCACGTACCGGAAGGTGCGGCGAGGGTAGGCCCAGGCTCCCCACAAGGTGGACTGATGAAGGGTAAAGGTCGCTGGAGTCCGCTGGATGCGGGTGGCGCAGGACCGGTCACTCCCGGTCAATTTGGCACTCTTAGGGAGCGGCCTATGTCCAGCAGTGGACGTCTTTAGGCTGATAGAATGAAGGTTTAATACGTATGGAAGATAGCGGCACTGTATTTATGTGTAAGTATATTCATTATATTTAAGATTCAAAATCTTGTCGGTGGAGCAATTTCCATTCCTCTCTGTTCTCAGCTATTGTTTTGACCTCTTGATACGACGCGCCGTTTACTTTTTCTTTTATTTGGTCCATAAAAGATCTTCTTGGTCTCCCTCTCTTCCTCTTTCCCTCTATCTTCCCTTCTACTATTGTTTTCATAAAATCATCGTGTCGTAACAAGTGGCCCAACATCCTGCCTCTCCTGTTCTCAATGGTCTTCAACAACGTTCTTTTCTCTTTCACTCTCTCAAGCACCTCCTCATTCGTCTTCTTATCCTTCCAACTAATCCTCTCCATTCGCCTCCAGCACCACATTTCGAAGGCTTCCAATCGTTCTCTGTCACGCTGTGTCATTGTCCACGTTTCGCTTCCATATAACGCTATGCTCCAGATGTACACTTTTATAAGCCTCTTCCGAATATGGCCTGCTATTCTGGCTTTGAGCAGGCTCTTCTTGGCATTGAAAGCCTGCTTCGCCATGGCTATTCTCGCGATAATGTCTGGTGTACATCTGGAGTCATTAGTGATTATGCTTCCCAGATATTTAAATTTGTCGACTTGCTCTATTGTCCTGTTATTTAAAGTGATTGGTCTATAATTTGAGTGCCTTTTTGAGGTTACTAGCATTTTTGTTTTATTAATGTTTATTTTAAGTCCAAAATCTTCAAAAATTGCATTCATATCTGTAACTAATTCTTCTAACTGATTTGATGACTCTGCAAAAGCCGCAATGTCATCAGCAAAACGAATAAATTGAATTTTTTTCCCATTGAAATGAACCCCCCCTTTTCCGGACTCTATTAATTTTCTAATGGCACACTCTATGAACACATTAAAGATAAGAGGCGAAAGTGGACAACCCTGCCGAACTCCTTGCCGTATCTTCGCCTTTCTAGCTTCTTCTCCTATTTCAATTAAAGTGCTTTGATTTCTGTAGAGTTCAAAAATAATTCTTCGGTCTCTATAATCTAATCCAGCTTCCTTCAAGATTGACATCATATTTTTCCAATTAATTTTGTCAAATGCTTTTTCTAGGTCTATAAATGCTATATGTGTGTCCTGGTCTAAATCCATTCTTCTGTCAGTAATCATTCTTAAGGCTAATATTGCTTCTCTCGTCCCTTTGTTTTGTCTGAATCCATATTGGTCAGGTCCTAGATAGTTTTCAGTTAGCGGTCTAATTCTATTTTGTATAATTTTGAGTAATATTTTACTGGCTTGTAATATTAAACTTAGTGTTCTGTGTTCTTCACATTTTAAAGTGTTCGCTTTTTTAGGTAAAGTAACTATTTTAGAAGTGTAAGTATATACGTATGGGAAATAGCGGCAGCGTAAGCATGTGCATGTATATGAATGGGAGATAGCGGCAGTGTATGCATGTGTATGTATAAATGTATGGGAGATAGCTGCATTGTATGAATGCGTATGTATACACGTATGGGAGATAGCGGCAGTGTATGAATGTGTATGTATGTACGTATGGAAGATAGCGGCAGTGTATGCATGTGTATGTAATATATGTATGAGAGATAGCGGCAGTGTATGAATGTGTATGTATATACGTATGGTAGATAGCGGCAGTGTATGCATTGTATGTAATATATGTATGGGAGATAGCGGCAGTGTATGCATGTATATGTAAAAATGTATGGGAGATAGCGGCAGTGTATGCATGCGTATGTATATATGTATGTGTTGAAGCAGCAGTGTATGCATGCGTATGTACATACACTGCCACTATCTCCCATACATTTATACATACACATGCATACACTGCCGCTATCTCCATACATTTATACATACACATGCATACACTGCCGCTATCTCCCATAGATTTATACATATACATGCATACACTGCCGCTATCTCCCATAGATTTATACATACACATGCATATACTACCTCTATCTCCCGTACATATAGGTACAAATATTAGGGTTAGAACCAAGGAACGCTTCGTAAGCAGGGTTACTACCGACCAGAATATTATGAATAGTAATGATACCGTTTTGTTTCTTTTTTTCATAATAACTTTCAGAATTCCACTAGGCCTACTAAATTTCCATTAAAAAGCACGCACGCATTTCGTCTGTCTTAAATCACCCGTAGTACTGCACTATAAATCAGCATGAGCACAAAATGCACTTTTAATATGGATTTACGATCAGCTAATAGCCGTATGGCGAACGAAGCCGCGGCGTAGGCTTGTATATTGTGAATTATGTCCAGTGATAGTGCGGCAGGGGGCCGTTCATAAATAACGTCATCGTTTTTTGACTATTTTTGACCCCCCTATCATCATCCTGTTATTCCTTGAAATGGACCCACCCCGCCTAATAAAATGACTATCGACATCCAATGGGCAGAACCCCCTATTTTGAAATGACGTAATTTATGAATGGCACCTAGGTACGAGAGCTGTCTCCTTATTGGTATTGGTAGTATATAAGTACCTACGGCGTATTATTTTTTTGGCTGGTGTAAAAAAGTAAATGAGGTAAACAATACCACGTTATTACAAATGCTTTACGCTTAAGTTATCCAATAACTCGAGGTACGTAGTAATTGGAACTTTCCCTCAGAAAAAAATATGTATACGTACTTCATATGCAGTTTGGATTCCAATTTTCAAATACATCTAACAATCCCCCGAATTACGTAGTCCTAACTAACAACGTAGTCTGACTGACCTAGTTTGCCAAAACCAACTTCGTTTACTTTGGCTATTTGACATACTTATATCCAAAGTGTGGTATTCTTACATGGACCTAAGGGTACATATGCCCTTTTAGTTTAGTTTTGCCAATGCCAGCTCACATTACACAATTTCCCTGACGTTAGAGATTCATCTGCTGACCAAGGGTCGGATCGGATCAAATGTGACCGTAAATAAACGGCATCGCAGCTCTTAGCATTTGGTAAAATAGAGATTTTTATTAGAGACTTCCAGTATATTTCCGGCCAGTAATACTTATACAAACAAAATCGATGAAAGAATTCTAAAATGACATCTAGGATTAACTACCAATAAGTTCCAATAAAATATAAGTTTACAAGCTCCCGCCCGCGACTTCGTCTGCGTGGATTAGTTATCCTCACGATGTTTTCCTTCACCGAAAAGCTAACGGTAAATATTCCGTACATAAGTTCCGAAAAACTCATTGGTACGAGCCGGGATTCGAACCCATGACCGCCGCTTGACAACCGCATGTCTGAATCTGAACCACTAGGCTACCGTAGCTCTTAATAAAATTTTCCTCTTCTACTTAGAAATTTTAAATTAAAGGAAAAATTTAATGCTCCAAGCCCGATTCGAACCGGTGACCACATGCATTCATGGCCCGTCGCTACTAACCAACTGAGCTGTCGGAACAATCCGGTTTGGCCACCAAATCCTTCAATTAGTTCCTTCCTACAACGCCTTACGGTACGGGCCCACCTAATCCGTTGTCCGGTTGTCGGCCGAAGTATGTTCGGGCGTCCTCGTCCGCACTCGGCCGATCGAATCAAATGTTTGTAAAGGAGCGAGGGCGCCTTCACTGCTACAACCGCCATCTTCCATGAAGCAGTGAAGCTTACGTTCCTAACGTAGGTACGTTACAAACGTTTGATTCGATCGGCCGAGACACGTCCGAACATACTTCGGCCGACAACGGTTTAGGTGGACCCATACCGATAGGGAGGCGAGGCGTGACGTTTCGCCTCTGATTAGATTCAAAAATCTGCTATCGATTTCAAAATAATTATTTTTAAATATCAACTTAAGGTAACGAACAATTTGAATTTTCGCGTTATTTCAATTTACTAGTTTTTTTAAATAATAATCTTCAATACTCCACTTTTAGACTATCAAGGCTACAGCCCTTATTCGCTTGGAAACGAGGCCACGTGACTGTCATTTAGCGGAGCCACTCTAATGCAATCTTAATAATGCTTTTACGCCGTGGGTGGTGTTGCGATCGGCTAATTAACAAATTAATTGGCCAAGCGACGGGAATTAGTCTGGCATTAGTCGATAGACTTGAAACAGTAGTTCAATGTGAAGAGGCAAAGACAAATAAAACACAGAAGGCTTTGTGACAACAATACGTTTTATCCGATATTCTAATAAACACCTGCAGATTAAATGGAAATTAAAACATATATATTATCAGTAGGTAAAACATTCAAATTAAGCGACTGACGAACAATAAGAATTGAATTGGTTAAACAAAAACTCAAGAGCAAAGTTTTGATGCGTTTTTCTAAAATATTGGATAAGTATTCCTAATTTTTCATTTATGTAGCTTTACATAATATGTGCTGTAGATGTTCTTTTTATATAAATAAAAACTTCTTTATTTAATAATAAAACTTAAGACTTAGATTGCGATAAATCTTCTTACACTAACTGTGTAATGTTATCTAAAGATATTATAATTAATTAATGAAATATTTTTTTATTACATATAGGTATGAATTTGACCACTATCTCACCTGATGGTAAGTGACGATGAGGTCGAGGGTGTTACATGCATACCTAAATAGTGCCTATTCCCTCTCGTCTTGAAAAGATCCAAGATTGATTCAATAAAGAAAGTTGCAGTGTAAGAATAAAAACACTAAACTGAGATTAAAACATAATAAAAAGTTTAGAGATACGGTTTCTTGAGAAGAAGTTCTTATGCTGCCCGAAGGCCTCTAACTCGGCTTAACGACTACTACCATAGACAGAAGCCGGGGTCAACTGCTTAGAGTGTCTCCCAAAGCACGGAAGCGCTCATTTATATTTACCACTCAAACATCCCTTTCGGCCGTCATGGCAACTACGTTTCGCAACCAGTTGCAATGGAAGAATATTTCTCAGGTGGTCACCCATCCAAAGACTGACCGCTGCCATCTTTGCTTAAGCTGCGTTATCGTTCCCGACTCGCAGGCGCCGCTAGGCTATGAGTGCTTCCCATATGAATACTCCCCATGAAAAATCTTTTGAAAATATTTTAACGTTATTTTACTGTTACGAGTAAAAGTACTGTACTGTGCCAAAAGTCTGTACTCGTTCGCAAATGAGATCCATTTCGCAGAGTGTCGAGTGCTCAGATAATGCGCTATTGGCCAGTAATTCGATAAGGTCTGAGAGTTCCGACACTAACTTAAGGCTCAATGCATGTTCTAGATAAGATAAAAACAATGTTTCGGCTACAATAAGACATTAATGGTGTAATATACAAATAGATTTATTATTTTGTTGGATTGACTCAAACAAATAACACTCTCTTGAGACGTGTATTATTTATAAAGGTACGCTCATTACTGAACCCGTTAAGTTCTTTTTACCGTTTTTAGGGTTCCGTACCTCCGTAAGGAAAAAACGGAACCCTTATAGGATCACTTTTTGTTCTCCGTCTGTCTGTCTGTCTGTCAAGACCATTTTTCTCAGGAACGCGTGGAGGTCTCAAGCTGAAATTTATATCATATACTCAGGTTTATTGTCCCTTGAAGCTGTGAAAAAATATAACTTAAAAGCCAACGCAATCAAAAGATACAGCCGTCTATGCTACAAATTTTTGAGTTTTTCGATACTCTCAAAACCTACATATCAGAAACTTGAAATTTGGCACGAAGCAACGTCATATATGTTAAGGATAGATTTTGTTATCAGTAGATACGTTTGAACTCAATAGCTGACATCTCTTCGCTTCGCTCTATCCTCTTTCGCTCTATTAACGCTCCGAAACAAAGCGCATGTGTGTGACATAGGACGGACTCTCAAGGGAATTGCAATTGTTTTCACTTACTCCTGTTTAAAATTATAATTTACTAGTTTCTGCCCGCGACTCCGTCCGCGTGGAACTCGTTTATTGTTAGGACATGCAAAGACCCTTAGCATCTAAAATTAAAGCGTTTTCTTGCCTTGATAGTTTATCAATAAAAAACAAAGTTGCAGAAAACAGGTTGCATTTACAAAATCTCTTCCATTCACCCAGAAAGTTCCCAGTGCAGGCACGAGGCGCTAATCGTCGCTAACCATCCGGCCGGCTAAATAAATTACTTAGTTATTTGACTTAGTTAACAAACCAAGTTTTAAATGTTATTCAATCAATAAATAATCATTGCTAACAGTTTGACACTTCTTAACTTAACTTAAAACTTAATAAGTACCCTGTTTGACTGACACAAAACAACCAGCCTGGATAATAATACTATCAAACCAAAATCGAACTATTAAGCTACTTTTAAAATGAGGACTGAGTGATGATGATAAAAATTACGTAAAGAAATATTAAAATACAATAAAATAATTAATGTAAGTATTTAGGGTCTTCGTTCCGCTGTGTGAACGCCGGTCGTTGTAACATTATATTATATCGTAGCTCCATACGAACTTTCACCCCCATTTCACCCCCTTTGGGGAGGGTTTCCGGGATAAAAACTATCCTATGTCCTTCCCCGGGATTCAAGCTATCTCCATACCAAATTTCATCTCAATCGGTTCAGCGGTTTAAGCGTGAAGAGTTAACAGACAGACAGACAGACACACTTTCGCATTTATAATATTAGTATGGATATTTAATCTAAGTAATTACGTTTTTATAAAGACTAAAATAACATGTACACATAGAAAACTTCTTTTACTTTCATTCTTTCAATAAGACAAAATACTTGCAACTTTTTATTTTTTATTTTATTTATTTATTTAAATCAGGCAACAAGGCCCATATTACAAATAGGTACCTTAAAGACTAGCATAGATATCAATATAAACTTATTAATAACTATAATGCACATAATTACTGCGGCGTGTTGCGCAAATTCGTGGTGTCAGGTAACCGACCGCGAAAACGTCGGAACTTGACTCCCTTCGGCCAAAATTCTTCCTTAGTGAAGGTCGACAGATGGTCTGTTGGAACTCTGACCGCAAAGGAATTATTCACGTCATGGCGAGAGTCCAACCTCACGACCCTGAGGATGAATTCGGTCTTGTTATTGAAATCCGCTATTTCCCTTCGGTGACAATTTGCTAATTTGCACCTTCTTTGCAATCTAAGATGTAATAGTGTATCAAGCAAGTTTGCATGAGTTTAAATTAGTCCAACAAAGGACATTATATTAGTCTTTTCCTTTAGTTATATTTACTTCGTAAGTCAACTTTTATATTTTAGGTGTGTTCTCAAACTTTGTCCTAGATTCCGTCTATTTAACGGACGTAACGACCACACATAAACGATTCATCAAACTCATTAAAGTCGGTCAAAGCGCAACTTCCCGCGCCATAAAAGAAAGAAATCTCAAGTTTCTTCAGCAGGAAAAGAAATAAGTTCGCTATGTTTGTCCTAAGTTATTTGAATAAAGCGATATTATTTTACTAAAAAAATTGAAAACATACCTAAGATACGCAATTTTTTATTGTTTCGGTGAATGATAAATTAGAAACCGCGTCAACCGCGCCCGACGCGCGCCGCGCACGTCATGCGCCGCGCACGTCGCGTTTGGTGTCTTTATACGAAGCGACTGTTAAAAAAGAAAGTGTAAAGTTTTTATTGCTGGCTGGATCATTTGCCTTAACACGGATTTGTCAACGCAGTGTAAAGTTCTATGACCAACCTCCCTTCTCAATTGTCAGCTCCACCTGATGTACCTACCGTATGATGCGAGGAATGCAAGGATTACTTCGGCAATTATACATACATACATACATGCACACATATAATCACGCCTGTTTCCCGGGGTAGGCAGAGATCACGGATTTCGACTTTCTACGCTCTTGACCTTTCTTGCTTCATTGGCTTTCTCATATGACATTCTGCATACATAATGATGATAATTATCTACCTTTAAAAAAAGTCATGCCTGTGAGATAAATAACGCGGAGTTAAAGTTTAGTTGTTGTTTTAGTTTCAAAAGTAAGAATTCAATGTCTAATGTTATTTTTACTGTATTGATACCGCATGTAGGTAATTGCGCACATCTCACCTGATATTTATTTCTCTCTCGCCTATCCTAATAGTATATACACTACCATTTTATCCGGCACTAAAGTTAATGGGGTTTATCATTTGGACATTGAAGGGTTAGGTCAATCTTACAGTGTGTGGCCTGTAACAGGGGCAAATATTTAAAAGGACACTTCCTTAGAGCATTTGTAGTAACCCCTTGTGTCCATTTTTTTTTTATTCGGAGTAATGTTGATCTAAAGTTATGACCTTCAAGTAATGTATCTTGGCACCGATCGTACGAGATCATAGCACAGCAGTCAATGAAGATTTTGAGGTAACATCATGTACCTACTGAGTCGTAATCGTTTTTATTTTTGTTTTGAAAAGATATTTATGTGATTTTTTAATATTTTTTGTATGATTTTAGTGTTTTTTAAATAAAAAAAACTACCTGTTTTACCCCAGAAGGGCAAAAAAAGCACGTGAAATTACTTTAAAGAAAAAAAAGAAAAAAAACTTATTTATTTTCAATTTAAATTACCTACGCCCAATAGTCTACCGTTTAATTTTTTGCCCCTGTTTCAGGCCACACCCTGTATGAGTATAGTAGTTTATATATATTCTACCGTTTAATTTTTTGCCCCTGTTTCAGGCCACACCCTGTATGAGTATAGTAGTTTATATATATTAAATTGTATGACGTTTCCGTGACTCACCAATGGTGCTGGCTGATAATCAGCCAGTGTCCGCTTCTCAACCGCAGGGATACACTTTTTTCATGTTTTATGTGCTATTCTTGATAATTTTATGAGTGAATATGTGTGTCCTGTGTGTTTGTGACTAAATTATCTTTCTTTGTCCTTCTTTCTTTCATTAAAGGTTTTTTCTGCCAACCTAAACCACACTCGCACTAGACATAAATACACAAAAACAAAAATAAAAGTACTATACAAACGTAAAATAGCACATGAAACGTTATCTTTATTTTGAAGTATGTAAAAAGTATTATTATCGAACAAAAGTCTGGAATATCTCGGCCATGACTTGGACAGGCGCCACTAGAACACAAGGAGTGTGGTGGAGTTTTATCAGCAGTTTATTGAGCGTGCTCCGATGTGCACATGAATAAACCAGAGCCGTTTACAATTTTCAAGTCAATGTTCTATTGCGGTCACGCCACTATCAGGATGAGTTTTGTAGACACGTCATCGTTATAGTAGTTTATGCGACTGATCCATAATGAGAGGCCTTAAAATACGAGTGTGGTTTTATGAAACGAGCGTCACCGAGTAGACGAGCAGTCTTGGCTTAGACTGCTCGTTTAGTACGTACACGTTACAAAACGCTTTTCATACAAATGGAAAACGTATGTATGAAAATTGATGCCAAAACCAGTGCCAGGCTCACGAAACACGGTCGTAACTAACTTGCCACTGGAACATCGACTGGACAGGATCCAAATTATAAAGTTCCATTAGCCTTGGCACAGGCGTACTTAAAATGTAAACGCCATAATATATTACTAGCATATAAAATATTTCCATTATATGTAACGTGTTCCACTTATAATTATAACGTACCACTTTCTGTTAACTGGCACGAATAAATTGTTAACTCTTAAGACTTACGGTCTTATTCATAAAAAGTTAAATCAGTGCTATAGCGAGCCTATAGCACTGTTTCGCAAAAACGTGATTCATAAACGTCAGTTAACGCCGATCGGTCCGTCAAGCCCATTTTAACGACTCTCTAACTTAGCGAACGGTGGACCCTTGTTTAAACCTGTTTTATCTGCATTTTAAGGAAAAAATGGCCGCCAAATTGAAAACAGCTGATGTTGACGGCAAGTATTCGAGCAAGCTCGCAATACGATTTTGAATGTTTTTATGTTATCGAAGCTGATTTTGTCAATTTATAATGATGTAACCAGATAAATAAATGAGATTTTACATTTAAAAAGTTATATAGATTCGATTAAAATTGTAATTCCTGCACGAAGAATAGCGGGAATAGCCATGCACGCGCATTTCAAGTTCTAAAGTTATCAGTGACATTGGGTGAATGTGAATAAACTTATCGTGTGTGGTCGTCGTGTCGTATTAAGGAATGAACGTATAGGTATAAATGGTATAATGTAATTAATTGTGCGCCTACTGAGAGCGGACCTACAAAAGACCGGAGACGTGGTGGCCTGACACCAAAAGAATGGCAGCCATGCAGCGCAACATTTCATCACCCGAAAGGGATTTTATTCCTTGGAATGCCCAGGAGGTAGGTTAATAAATAAAACTGCTACTTAACCCGCAAGCAGAGGTAACGCGGAGCGGTGCAGCGCAGGTCGGTGGCGTTACCTATCCCTCGTAAGGTTCGAACTTGTATGAAAGAGTACCTAACATGCCGTCCGTCCTCCGCTCTGCCACTGCCGCTGTTCATAGAAGGTTACGTATCATCCACAAGGACGCACCCCAGCATCTCATTGCAAACTAGTTTGTCCTTAGCGACCTTAGCGTAGTAATAGAGAAGTGGGGCGTGTCCTCGTGGATTCAACGATCTATAGATACATAGATTGGTACCTACTCGGTTTTACACTGTGGGTTCTGTTCATACCATGCTTGCTTGTGTGGCACTGTCGTTGTACCTTTTTTAGGGTGAGTATCCACCAGAGCATAGCGCACAGCTCTGGTGGATACTCACCTTCTGTCTTTAGTGGCTGGATAGGGTGGATACCCTAACCTATAGGTATGACAGTGGCAAGCCCACCCGTTAAGCGAGTTCCTGGCAGTGAAAGTTTTAATAATATAACCATACCTTATTCCAGATAGGATTTAGTACAGTCAGAGGTATTAATATACTTACTCACATAAATATCTGTACTCAGTGGTACTCACCTTTGTAATTATCAATAAAGCCTGTACAGATATTTACGAGTATGTATGTATATTTACAAGGAAAATAGGTTGACTAAATTATTTTGTTGTACAGTACAATTGTCAAAAGATTAATTATTACAAATTAAACACAATTTGCTTACTGCATATTTTATTTAATACAAACTAATATATAAAGCAGTACTCTTCAAACTGCTGGATGCAGATTGAAGAAGAAATGACTTTCTTCTTTCATTCTCCACTTTGATCATGTGTAGTTCTAATCGGCACTAAATTTCAGCACATTGCGCACCCACAGATCTGAAATATTAAATACAAAACAATATTAAATATAAATAGCATAGGAAGGCTGTTTATTATTTTAAACTTATATTATATTGTAATAAATAAATACCTCTTTTTCTTCTAGATGGCACTCGGCGGGCTTTCCGGGCTTGTGGCTCGGGCACTTCAGCCTCAAAAGCAGGAATTGTTTCAATCTGAAAAAATAAAACATGATGTTCAACTATATTTTAATGTTCATACATTTTAGTTTTATTTTTAGCTAGTATATGTATATAACCAATCCCTGTGAACCACCTGCATGTTTAATAAAGAAACTGAGCAGAGTTCTAGTTTATAAGATGTATGTATGTATGTATGTAAGCACTTTATTGTACACAATAACAGGTTAAGGAATATACATGTCACACAATAGATCAAAGTACAAAGGCGAACTTATCCCTATAAGGGATCTCTTCCAGCTAACCTTTGAGCAATTGAGAGGAAGGTAGGTAGAACGAGATAGGCAAACTTATACCGTGTACAAAAACAGAGAAAATAAAGCAAATCCTAATTAGTATTAATTCTAGACAAATAAAAACATGCCAATACATATATAAATATACAATATAAAATATAATACACACTAACATATGTTACATATATATCGCAAATATACAATAAATAAATAAATACTATATTCAACCAATTCACAAGTCATTGGAAAGCCACAACTTCTTCAAATTCATCTTAAGTGACGCAACAGACTGCGACTGTCTCAGCGACAAAGGCAACTCATTCCACAATTTAACAGCGCGCGCAGTAAAAGATCTGGAGTATGTTCGCGTCTTTCTAGACGGTACAGCAAGAGTAAGGTTAGTACTCGACCGCAAGCGGTGGCCACTGCCGTCTGCCATATAACTAAACCGCTCAGAAAGGTAAGGAGGGGAAGTAGGGCTGAACAGTGTATTGAAAAGTAATGACAGGATATGCACATCCCTGCGCCGGCGAATCGGTAACCATCGAAGCTTAGAGCGGAATTCAGAGATATGATCATACTTGCGTAGACCAAATACATATCTGATACATACATTTTGTAGACGCTCCAGCTTATCAAGTAGTTCCTCGTTGAGGTCCAGAAACGCAATATCGCCATAGTCCAGAAGAGGAAGCAAAAGAGATTGAGTAAGGGTCAACTTGGTACGAAGAGGAAGGAAATTCTGGAGACGTCTTAGGGAGTGAAGGGATCTAAAGATCCTCTGACTCACCTCAGCTATATGGGGTGACCAAGAAAGCGTCTGGTCCATGGTGATACCCAAATTCCTGACAGTAGAGGAAAGAGGAATAGAAATTCCATCAAAAATAATGTCAGGCACCACCACCTTTGAGAGCTTATCTACATAGTAAGGACTACCAATAACAATCGCTTGCGATTTCTTCGCATTAATTTGTAAACCATACTTACACGCCCAGCAGCGTATAGATTCTAGGTTTCGATTGACTTCCGAAATTAATGCGGAGACATCATCCACAGTAGCCGCTGCATAAATCTGTAGGTCATCTGCGTAAAGGTGATATGATGTAGTTAGGGATTCGGTGATACTATTTATAAAAACAGAGAACAATAATGGAGAAAGCACCCCGCCCTGTGGAACGCCAGCGGAGAGTTCGCACCACTCGGACATCTTGTCATCGAACGTAACGCGCTGGCGCCTGCCAAAGAGGTAGCTGCGAAACCAGGATAAGGGAGTTTCATAAATGTTAAGAGAGCGGAGAATACCTAGCAGAATATCAAAATCTACCGTATTAAAAGCACTGCTAAAATCAAGAAGAACAAGGACAGTGAGCTTTTTGGACTCGATATTGAGACGAATGTCATCGGTGACGTTAACTAAAGCGGTGACCGTGCTATGCCCGGGGCGGAATCCGGATTGGAAAGGATTAAACAAAGAATTTCTGTTAAGATGAGAAAGGAGACGACGATTAACATAATGTTCAATGATCTTTGACAAAACTGGGAGAATAGAAATAGGGCGGTATTGAGTGAAAGATACAGCATTAGGGATTTTGGGGAGAGGAATTACGTGAGCATACTTCCACGATGCCGGAAAGGTTCCAGTGGACAAGGAGAAATTTATAATATCCGAAAGGGTAGGAACAATAAAATCCGCCACGAGCATAAGCATATCCACACTGAGGCCATCGTCACCGATTGCCTTCGTCTTAATAGATTTGAGAAGGGCAAGCGTCTCCTGCGGTGAAATCAAACCAAATTCAAAGGGAGATAGGTCGGGGTGTGTAATATTGGCAAGAAGTGAAAGAGTGGATTGCTTAATGGATGGGTCAAGAGTAACCGGCGACGTGCTGAAATGTTTGTTAATAGCGTCAATGTCAAGAGTATTGGAAGAACACTGCTGAGTTTTGCCGACCCCAAGAGACTTTAAAAATTTCCACAACTTAGAAGGGGGACACTCCTCTATTGATTTGTGGATATGGAGGCGTTTTGCTTCCCTACAGACTTTGTTGCAGCAGTTACGTATGGAAATATACCTCTGGCGATTTTCGTCCGAAGGAACCAGCCGGAACTTAATACGAGCTCGATCGCGCTTGGCCATGTACTGTTTGATCTCCGGCGTGAGCCACGGTGCAGGAAAGTGTTTAACTCGCGTTGGTTTCAAAGGAGCATGCTTATCAAAAATCGCAAGCAATATGGCATTGAAAGCCCCTACTTTCATGTTAACATCGTCATGACGACCTACACTGCTCCAATCAGCATGTGAAACATCATCCCAGAGCGCTTCCAGATTTACATCGCGGAGATTTCTACGCATGATTATCTTCTGTCTCTTCTTCGGGGGACGAATGTTAAAAGAGGCGTAAATTAAATCATGATTGGAGAAACCTGCAGCATTGAATTGCCCGTGGAGGGATACCAGATTTGGAGAAGTAGTAAGAATGAGATCTAAAAGAGAAGGAGGGCCGTTATGAGGAAAATGCGTAGCATCAAGTGGCAACAAGCTTAGATTTATAGAAGTTGCAAGAGAACGGAGCTTAGCGGAGCGATGGTCATTTTTAAGGAGACAGGTGTTAAAGTCACCCATAATAATGCTGTGATCAAACTGAGGGCTAATATTGACTAAAACATTTTCGAGGGAATCAAAATAATTAATTTGAGATGAAGGGCTATAAAAAACGCCAAGAAGAACTTTGGAGTGATGTAAAGTCACGTCTAAGAAAAGATACTCGGAAGAGTTCGAGTAGACTGATGGCGACTGAGCAACTACTTGATAAGCGAAATTACTTTTTATATATATGGCAACACCGCCGCCCCGCACAGTTCCCGAACCGCCATCGCTAGGGCCAATCCTGTCATTACGAATCAGAATATACCCAGGCAAGGGATATAAAGTTGAAGGAAGAGAGGGCTTTAGCCATGACTCGGAGATAAGAATTGCATGTATATTGTTATTGGAGCTGAACGATGCAAGCAATTCAGTGTAATGAGCCGGCACACTCTGCGCATTTATATGAACGACATTGAAGTTTTTAGTAGAAGTTTTAAAAGTACAGTGCAAGCGTTCACTAAGATCAGGCATATCTGATGCGTCACTCAAGGAATCGTAAAAACTTGAAGAAGAGAGTGAAAAAAACTCGCTGTCCAAACTAGCATTAAACACGTCCGACATTGTAAATACGGTTGAATACAAATATATAGATATATATATACAGAAATATAAATAATTAACAAAAGAACCTAAGCTACTAGCTAAATCAACAAACTACTAATTACACTAAAGAGCAATCTGCCTCAATCGCTCGCCAGCTAAAATAAGAGTTACATCAACAAATGGCAAAAAAAAACAAAAGTAACGCAAAGAAAACTGAAATTACGGACACACCATCAGTATAAACATATGCACCTAGAAAAATACACCAATATAATTTTACTGCGCAATAACGAAACGCACAAAACGTCAAACAAATCTTAACCTACTAGTGACATTGACAAGAATGACAAGTGATGCACGACA
Organism: Epinotia demarniana; assembly: GCA_945867215.1. Classification (NCBI taxonomy): domain Eukaryota; kingdom Metazoa; phylum Arthropoda; class Insecta; order Lepidoptera; family Tortricidae; genus Epinotia; species Epinotia demarniana. The sequence continues at coordinate 15,606,975 of OX244261.1, forward strand.
TTTCGAACAAATATTTTGAGGTGTACCGCGTACAAAAAAATAAAATAAAAATGATCTAGATTGGAATTTGGAATAAGAACAGCACATAAGAGGATACTAAGTATGGGCACCACGCCGTGCCGCTACGCTAGCGCCAACTCGGGAAGGGTTAAGATAGCCGGCTCATGAAAAAATTGTGTACCTCTTATTGTTTACATAAAAACATTACCTCATATAATAGCGTTTTGTTTGGATTTAGAGAAAATGTTTACTTGTTTATGAAAACCGGGCTCCATGTATATTGTAGCACAGGTTCAACTTTTCAGTTAATAGGTAATAATAACAGAAAGAATATATGAAAAAAACACAGATACCGCAGAGCGGGTGATTTCTTGATACGTTCGAATACGGCAACATTCGCACGTCATCCATACAATTCATATAGGTATAACAAAAAAATATAGTAGGTAATTACCTGGATAACCGTGTCCTAATCGACTTCGATGACGTCGACGACCAACTTCTCCGGCAACCAGGCACTCATGTCGTTTGATTCAGTGGCGTCCTGTCGAGATGGCGGGCCATCGTTTTACGGCCAGCTTCAAGGAGCCACTGACTGTTTAACGGAGCAATAGTCCAGGGTGCGGCAGTCCGCATAATATTATTATTCTTTAACTAACATCCGTATCAAAATCTGAGGAAAAATGCATAAATTGTAAAATAAGCATTTTAGGTAATTAACTTCATATTTAATGCCAAATTTGAGTAAATACGTTTTCTTTCTTACCTTGTCTTCTAGCGTCACGTATTCACATGGTTTTTAGTAGTTTTCATGTTATTTACGTGCTTCGTGGAGTAAAATAACCTACAAATTTGCCGGTATTAAAGCTGTACACTTTTTTTTAAATCGAAAGTCACATATTTTGGTCTGTGATTTCCCAGAACGGCAACATAACATTTCTAATCTGTCAAATAACAGCCCACTAGTTAGCGGAGGCTTAGTGGAGGGACGCCACTGAATCCAACGACATGAGTGCCTGGTTGCCGGAGAAGTTGGTCGTCGACGTCATCGAAGTCGATTAGGACACGGTTATCCAGGTAATTACCTAATATATTTTTTTGTTATACCTATATGAATTGTATGGATGACGTGCGAATGTTGCCGTATTCGAACGTATCAAGGAATCACCCGCTCTGCGGTATCTGTGTTTTTTTCAAACGACTCCAACAACTAAAATGTGAATTGATTGTTGTTAAGAAACTTTCACGACGATGTGATGTTTACTGGTTAGTGCTGTTATTATTACCTATTAACTGAAAAGTTGAACCTGTGCTACAATATACATGGAGCCCGGTTTTCATCAACAAGTAAACATTTTCTCTAAATCCAAACAAAACGCTATTATATGAGGTAATGTTTATATGTAAACAATAAGAGGTACACAATCTTTTCATGAGCCGGCTATCTTATAAACTAGAACTCTGCTCAGTTTCTTTATCAAACATGCAGGTGGTTCACAGGGATTGGTTATATACATATACTAGCTAAAAATAAAACTAAAATGTATGAACATTAAAATATAGTTGAACATCATGTTTTATTTTTTCAGATTGAAACAATTCCTGCTTTTGAGGCTGAAGTGCCCGAGCCACAAGCCCGGAAAGCCCGCCGAGTGCCATCTAGAAAAAAAAGAGGTATTTATTTATTACAATATAATATAAGTTTAAAATAATAAACAGCCTTCCTATGCTATTTATATTTAATATTGTTTTGTATTTAATTTCAGATCTGTGGGTGCGCAACGTGCTGAAATTTAGTGCCGATTAGAACTACACATGATCAAAGTGGAGAATGAAAGAAGAAAGTCATTTCTTCTTCAATCTGCATCCAGCAGTTAGAAGAGTACTGCTTTATATATTAGTTTGTATTAAATAAAATATGCAGTAAGCAAATTGTGTTTAATTTGTAATAATTAATCTTTTGACAATTGTACTGTACAACAAAATAATTGAGTCAACCTATTTTCCTTGTAAAGTTAGGGGTATTAATATACATACATACTCGTAAATATCTGTACAGGCTTTATTGATAATTACAAAGGTGAGTACCACTGAGTACAGATATTTATGTGAGTAAGTATATTAATACCTTTGACTGTACTAAATCCTATCTGGAATAAGGTATGGTTATATTATTAAAACTTTCACTGCCAGGAACTCGCTTAACGGGTGGGCTTGCCACTGTCATACCTATAGGTTAGGGTATCCACCCTATCCAGCCACTACAGACAGAAGGTGAGTATCCACCAGAGCTGTGCGCTATGCTCTGGTGGATACTCACCCTAAAAAAGGTACAACGACAGTGCCACACAAGCAAGCATGGTATGAACAGAACCAACAGTGTAAAACCGAGTAGGTACCAATCTATTTATCTATAGATCGTTGAATCCACGAGGACACGCCCCACTTCTAACTATTACTACGCTAAGGTCGCTAAGGACAAACTAGTTTGCAATGAGATGCTGGGGTGCGTCCTCGTGGATGATACGTAACCTACTATGAACAGCGGCAGTGGCAGAGCGGAGGACGGACGGCATGTTAGGTACTCTTTCATACAAGTTCGAACCTTACGAGGGATAGGTAACGCCACCGACCTGCGCTGCACCGCTCCGCGTTACCTCTGCTTGCGGGTTAAGTAGCAGTTTTATTTATTAACCTACCTCCTGGGCATTCCAAGGAATAAAATCCCTTTCGGTTGATGAAATATTGCGCTGCATGGCTGCCATTCTTTTGGTTTCAGGCCACCATGTCTCCGGTCTTTTGTAGGTCCGCTCTCAGTAGGCGCACAAATTACATTATACCTATACGTTCATTCCTTAATACGACACGACGACCACACACGATAAGTTTATTCACATTCACCCAATGTCACTGATAACTTTAGAACTAGAAATGCGCGTGCATGGTGTTCCCGCTATTCTTCGTGCAGGAATTACAATTTTAATCGAATCTATAACTTTTTAAATGTAAAATCTCATTTATTTATCTGGTTACATCATTATAAATTGACAAAATCAGCTTCGATAACATAAAAACATTCAAAATCGTATTGCGAGCTTGCTCGAATACTTGCCGTTGCAGCTGTTTTCAATTTGGCGGCCATTTTTTCCTTAAAATGCAGATAAAACAGGTTTAAAGAAGGGTCCACCGTTCGCTAAGTTAGCGAGTCGTTAAAATGGGCTTGACGGACCGATCTGCGTTAACCTATAGCCTCGCTATAGCGCTGTTTTAACTTTTTATGAATAAGACCGTAGGTTTTTAAGTTAATTATGTAGTGGTACCCTATGGTCGTGTGTATAGGTATAAATTTAATTAAATTTGGTAATGACTACAATTAACAGCCTCTCACCCTAATAAACGCAAAAACGTTCTCCGTTCCGTATCGTGGGCAAAAATAGGTAGTTAGCACATCTTTGAACTCTCGTAACGTTACTTAATTTATTGGGCCTTCTTAGAACTCATAAAAGCCAGTGAACAGGAAAATTTCTCCATAAAAATTTAGTACTTTCGTGAAGATATGATGGAGACATAATAGTGATAGTGAATCCTGATAATATTATGCGTATTATATTTATAAGATTCCCTTCCTCAAAAAGAAAAATAATAACCCATGCTTTTTCTCAGGCACGCGTGGTCGTGTTAAGTTGAAATTAATATCAGAAACTTAAGTATTGAAAAAACAACTGGAAGAAAGCAAACTTTTAAGTCAACGCAATAAAAAGATAAGCCGTTAATGCCGCTTTATATTTTGATACTTCTAGAGGAATCAAAACCTGGAGGTTATATACTTATTGAGCTACAATCATTTTGCAAGAAGCTATGTCTAAAATAACACGAGTACAGATAAATCCGAAAAACTTATTTTTTTATACCTACCTATATACCTATATATTTTATACCTATTTTTTATACCTATATGTTTGGCTATTTAAACTTAATTGCAGTAGGTAAACTGATGCAACCTGTGTCGACGCAAGGGGGCCAAGATTTTCCCAACAGTAAATAGTTAAGTTTGTCCCTGAATTGAGTGGGATAAATCATCGACATTCGATTCCTGTCGTGGACGAACTATTTTCGTACTATCGTGGTAAAAAAAGTGTAGGTGTAAGGACGCTGGTAAATTGCACTTGCTCGTTACATCAGCATGTAAGAGAAAGTATAATATAATCATCGTCATCATCAACACAATATATTGATCGCCAATAATAATTTACTAATACTACTACAAATGCATGCAGCTCACATTATCCATAGTCTCCCAAAAACCAGCACAATCCCCGACTTACACTGCCAAAAATTAAAGCAGGGCTGATAATTATGGCCAAAAAACTAAAAGAAAAAGAGTTGGCAACAAAGGCCACTTTTCAGAGAACCCGTGAAAATGTCGGGTGAGGCACTTGGATTCACTCCAAAACCCAGCTCTTTCGTATGTTCGAGTTGAAACCAACTACTTTGAATTATATTTTTAAAGGGATAAGGTTGTGCAGCATATATGCAATGCTGACTTCATCATGGGAAAGCATTTAGCATAGTAGGTAGTTAATACTGCTCTACTAGGTCACTGTCCACTTAGTGTTATTTTACGTACATCGATTCAAATAAAATCACATTACTCGTTTTACATTGACATTCTTTTATTTAATTATGAGTCTAACAAACGCTAATGCAATCTATTTAAATTACACAAATTTATTATCTGTCTCTTTGACATCTGTATTAACCATTTTAATGAATAAATTATTGTTAAATCTTGTAAATAACGGGGATTATACATAAAATATCTCAGAACGCGAAACTAAACAAAACAGGCAAAACCAACCAATACCTTTTCTCCAATATGCTCGGAAATGTTCGCCTTACTGTAGCAAAAATAGTACGTGAAGTTCCTCGTTACTGACAAACTCAGATTTAAAAAGTTAAAAGTCATTACTGTACAGTTTTAGCGGCCAGGAAAGTGTATGAAATTCCTTTACTGTATACTTTTTTACCTTTTAACTGATATACTTTGACTAAGACAAATCACTACAAACAGCCAAGTGCTCGTATGTTTAAAGACCTTGCAATTTGTCACAACAACTTGCGATAGTTACACTGGTTAGTAGAGTATGGCTGTCTCTTTCGAACGATTGCAAGTTGCTGTGACAAATCACGCCCGTTTGTAGCCTGCTTTAAGTTTTCTTTTTTTTAATGGTCATAGACAAAACGCGTACTTTTGAAAGTGATCGAAGTGACGTTTTTAAATATTTCTCAAATAGTTTTCAATGAAGAAATAAAAATATTTATCGAAATAAAATTCACAACGGACTGGACAATCCCGTTTAATGTTTGATAATTTTAATTGCATAAAACATTTAAAATTGTAACCGATTCTAATAATTTTAAAATTCGTATGTATGCCAATTGAAACTGGCACTATGAGTCGTGCCGTATACATACTTTTTAAAAATAAGTCGGGCGGGAACTTGATAGGTTATTTACATACTCGCTATTTTAAGATTATTGTAAATATTATTTGATTTCCTTACATTTTTGGAGACAAGCACTATATCTGCCTTGGCGGGAACGGCAATTCGTGGATTCGTCTCTATTGTCGGATTCAGCTTCGCTTCATCCGACAAAATCAACTTATCCACGAATTGCTACTTCCCGGCCGCTGCAATAATGTACTATTATTTATATTTGTAACATCAATAAAAATGTATATTAATTGCGATACCAGTATTATATTGCATTAATACTAATTATACCTATCGCATATTTAGAGACACGAGTTCATAATATCTAATAGTATTTTTCACAATCGTGTTATAATAAAGAGCTTTTTAGTCGAGTACCGTGTTTATGCAACGAAGCTTGCTGAGTGACCTAAGTGAGATACGAGATTAAAAAGCTTGATTATGACACTATTGTGCACAATACTCTTTGTAAGAGTTCATTGAAATTAATAATTTGAATCCTTAATACGTCTATATAAGAAAACTAAATATCGTAAAGTACTATAATATTGTCTAGTTCTACTATCCAACTTCTCTTATATAAGATAATCCATATATAATCACACCACCGGCGTCCGTCATGTTGCAGTACTGTGCTGTGATTGGCTAAATACTAGCCAATCACAAAGCGTAGTTTTTTATTTTTTTTGACGCGACGCTGCTACGTTCCGAAACGCCATAGATTGGCATTTTTCTATCGGATCGAGTCTCGTTAAACAAAGACACATAGTAGTGGAACAGTTATTTCGGTTGTTTCGGAGTAGCAGACTTTTCAATGATGAAAAGAGTGACGTTGCAGTATCTATATATATAAAACGCAAAGGTGACTGACTGATTGACTGATTGACTGACTGATCTATCAACGCACAGCCCAAACTACTGGACCGATCGGGCTGAAATTTGACATGCTGATAGCCACTATGATGTAGGCATCCGCTAAGAAAGGATTTTTGAAAACTCACCCCCTTAGGGGGTAAAACGGGGGTCCAAAGTTTGTATGGGGGAAGCATTTTTTTTTTAAATATATAAAACGCAAAGGTGACTGACTGATTGACTGATTGACTGAATTGTCTATCAACGCACAGCCCAAACTACTGGACCGATCGGGCTGAAATTTGACATGCTGATAGCCACTATGATGTAGGCATCTGCTAAGAAAGGATTTTTGAAAACTCACCCCCTTAGGGGGTAAAACGGGGGTCCAAAGTTTGTATGGGGGAAGCATTATTTTTTGAACTAGAGACTTAAAACTTTGTAGGAAGATTACTTATTAAAATACAAAAAAGCACTTTCAGCGTTTTACAAAATTCCACCCCTAAGGGGGTTAAATAGGGGTGCAAAGTTTGTATTCAAAACTACTGGGACTATAACTTGAAATTTACACCATCTTCTTCTTCTATCTTCTATATATATAAAACGCAAAGGTGACTGACTGATTGACTGATTGACTGACTGATCTATCAACGCACAGCCCAAACTACTGAACCGATCGGGCTGAAATTTGACAAGCTGATAGCCACTATGATGTAGGCATCCGCTAAGAAAGGATTTTTGAAAACTCACCCCCTTAGGGGGTAAAACGGGGGTCCAAAGTTTGTATGGGGGAAGCATTATTTTTTGAACTAGAGACTTAAAACTTTGTAGTAAGATTACTTATTAAAATACAAAAAATCTATATATATAAAACGCAAAGGTGACTGACTGATTGACTGATTGACTGACTGATCTATCAACGCACAGCCCAAACTACTGGACCGATCGGGCTGAAATTTGACATGCTGATAGCCACTATGATGTAGGCATCCGCTAAGAAAGGATTTTTGAAAACTCACCCCCTTAGGGGGTAAAACGGGGGTCCAAAGTTTGTATGGGGGAAGCATTATTTTTTGAACTAGAGACTTAAAACTTTGTAGGAAGATTACTTATTAAAATACAAAAAAGCACTTTCAGCGTTTTACAAAATTCCACCCCTAAGGGGGTTAAATAGGGGTGCAAAGTTTGTATTCAAAACTACTGGGACTATAACTTGAAATTTACACCATCTTCTTCTTCTATATATATAAAACGCAAAGGTGACTGACTGATTGACTGATTGACTGACTGATCTATCAACGCACAGCCCAAACTACTGGACCGATCGGGCTGAAATTTGACATGCTGATAGCCACTATGATGTAGGCATCCGCTAAAAAAGGATTTTTGAAAACTCACCCCCTTAGGGGGTAAAACGGGGGTCCAAAGTTTGTATGGGGGAAGCATTATTTTTTGAACTAGAGACTTAAAACTTTGTAGGAAGATTACTTATTAAAATACAAAAAATCTATATATATAAAACGCAAAGGTGACTGACTGATTGACTGATTGACTGACTGATCTATCAACGCACAGCCCAAACTACTGGACCGATCGGACTGAAATTTGACATGCTGATAGCCACTATGATGTAGGCATCCGCTAAGAAAGGATTTTTGAAAACTCACCCCCTTAGGGGGTAAAACGGGGGTCCAAAGTTTGTATGGGGGAAGCATTATTTTTTGAACTAGAGACTTAAAACTTTGTAGGAAGATTACTTATTAAAATACAAAAAAGCACTTTCAGCGTTTTACAAAATTCCACCCCTAAGGGGGTTAAATAGGGGTGCAAAGTTTGTATTCAAAACTACTGGGACTATAACTTGAAATTTACACCATCTATATATATAAAACGCAAAGGTGACTGACTGATTGACTGATTGACTGACTGATCTATCAACGCACAGCCCAAACTACTGGACCGATCGGACTGAAATTTGACATGCTGATAGCCACTATGATGTAGGCATCCGCTAAGAAAGGATTTTTGAAAACTCACCCCCTTAGGGGGTAAAACGGGGGTCCAAAGTTTGTATGGGGGAAGCATTATTTTTTGAACTAGAGACTTAAAACTTTGTAGGAAGATTACTTATTAAAATACAAAAAAGCACTTTCAGCGTTTTACAAAATTCCACCCCTAAAGGGGTTAAATAGGGGTGCAAAGTTTGTATTCAAAACTACTGGGACTATAACTTGAAATTTACACCATCTATATATATAAAACGCAAAGGTGACTGACTGATTGACTGATTGACTGACTGATCTATCAACGCACAGCCCAAACTACTGGACCGATCGGGCTGAAATTTGACATGCTGATAGCCACTATGATGTAGGCATCCGCTAAGAAAGGATTTTTGAAAACTCACCCCCTTAGGGGGTAAAACGGGGGTCCAATGTTTGTATGGGGGAAGCATTATTTTTTGAACTAGAGACTTAAAACTTTGTAGGAAGATTACTTATTAAAATACAAAAAAGCACTTTCAGCGTTTTACAAAATTCCACACCTAAGGGGGTTAAATAGGGGTGCAAAGTTTGTATTCAAAACTACTGGGACTATAACTTGAAATTTACACCATCTATATATATAAAACGCAAAGGTGACTGACTGATTGACTGATTGACTGACTGATCTATCAACGCACAGCCCAAACTACTGGACCGATCGGGCTGAAATTTGACATGCTGATAGCCACTATGATGTAGGCATCCGCTAAGAAAGGATTTTTGAAAACTCACCCCCTTAGGGGGTAAAACGGGGGTCCAAAGTTTGTATGGGGGAAGCATTATTTTTTGAACTAGAGACTTAAAACTTTGTAGGAAGATTACTTATTAAAATACAAAAAAGCACTTTCAGCGTTTTACAAAATTCCACCCCTAAGGGGGTTAAATAGGGGTGCAAAGTTTGTATTCAAAACTACTGGGACTATAACTTGAAATTTACACCAGACCTTCCTTTTATGACGTAGGCAAGGCATAAGACGGGATTTTTGGAAATTCTGTCCCTAAGGGTGTTAAATAGGGGTGCAAAGTTTGTATGGGTGAAACATTATTTTTTGTACTAGAGACTTGAAACTTTGTGGGGATATTACTTATTAAGATACAAAAAAAGATCTTTCAGCGTTTTAGAAAATTCCACCCCTAAAGGGGGTCAAATAGGGGTGCAATGTTTGTATGGGGTAAACATTATTTATTGAACTAGAAAATTGAAACTTTGTAGGAAGATTACCTATTAGGATACAAAAAACACATCTTCAGCGTTTTATAAAATTCCACCCATAAAGGGATTAAATAGGGGTGCAAATTTTGTATTCAAAACTACTGGGACTAGAAACTTGAAATTTATACCAGAACGTCCTTTTATGACGTAGGCAAGGGATAAGACGAGACTTTTGGAAATCCTATCCCAAAGAGGGTTAAAAAGGGGTGCAAAGTTTGTAAGGGAGAAATATGATTTTTTGTACTAGAGACTTGAAACTTTGTAGGGATATTACTTATAAAGATACAAAAAAAGTCCTTTCAGCGTTTTAGAAAATTCTACCCCTAAGGGGGTTTATTAGGGGTGCAATATTTGTATAAGGGAAACATTATTTATTGAACTAGAGACTTGAAACTTGGTAGGAATTTTACTCATTAGGATACAAAAAAAAGTATTTTCAGCGTTATATAAAATTCCACCCCTAAGGGGGTAAAATAGGGGTGCAAAGTTCGTATTCAAAGCTACTGGGACTAGAAACTTGAAATTTACACCAGAACTTCATTTTATGACGTAGGCAAGGGATAAGACGGGATTTTTGGAAATTCTATCCCTAAGGGGGTTAAGTAGGGGTGCAAAGTTTGTATGGGAGAAACATATTTTTTTTGTACTAGAGACTTGAAACTTTGTAGGAATATTATTATTAAGATACAAAAAAGTACTTTCAGCGTTTTATAAAATTCTTCCTCTAAGGGGGTTAAATAGGTATGCAATGTTTGTGGGGGGGAAACATTATTTATTGAACTAGAGACTTGAGACTTTGTAGAAAGATAACTTAAAAGTAAATTCAGCTTTTTATAAAATTCCACCCCTAAATGAGGGTCCAAATTTTGTATAAGGGAAACTTACTTTTAGCTACTACGTACTTAAAACTTTGTGGACAGATTACTTATTCATTTACAAATAAAGTGCTTTCAGCGTTTTGGAAATGATTACACCTAAAGGGGTTAAAAAGGAGGTCCAAAGTTTGTATGGAGAAAAAAGATTAGTTAGACAATTTTATTCGAGAATTCACAGGATAATTCCTAACGATAAATGAGTAAACAAGTGTATCCGGTTTTTTGAGAATTCAACCCCTAAAAGGAGACATGTGGTGACAAAATCTGAAAATCAACATCGGCATCTATTGTTTCTATGGTTTATCGGGTCGCTGATTAGGAAAACAACAACGATTTTACATTCCAACGTGGCGTCTAAATATCAATATGGGCGTTGTTATTACGGTTTTTTGGGACGTTAATAACGAAAATCACATAGATTTTAAAATGTCATGTTGTGGACATGAAAATTCATGAAAATGTTTGTGCCAAATTGCAATTCAATCGGTCCAGTTTTTTTCGTAGCAAATCGGTTGTAACAGACGGACTGACAGACAGCCACACGTGATCCTATAAATAAGGGTTCTATTTTTGCTTTTGAGGTATGGAACGAGACCCGCGTTATATAGGGTTATAGGTTTTAAAGTTTGTATTTGGTGCCATCTCGATCGTCAGCAATCGGTACCTAGGCGAGTGCGGGCGGCGCGGCGGGACGGGAGGGTAGGAGACATTGGGAAAGTGCCTGCATCCGTAATAAGTACATTCAAGGTGCTGCACGAAGATCTGCTTACTTTTTATAAGTTAAGCATTTTGGCCGACGTTAAATTAAAACAAATTTTTGGGTATTTATGTTAAATACTGGTTCGAAAAGCATGGAAAAAAAATCTTAGGAAACTAGCCTATAGCAATGTCCAGGCCACAAATTTGACTTGACATTCGTGGAGATATTTTGGTATTTCAACATTATCATGAACATAAAGTAGCTTTTATTCCAGAAGACAGATTCTCATTAATCATGACTGTAAATTTAATAACAGAAATACGTACATACATACATACATTCACGCTTTTATTCCCAAAAGGGGCAGGCAGAGCACATGAACTTTATGTTCCAGCGCCACTTTTAGCATAAATGTGTGTATAAAAGATCGACAAAAAGTGATATTGCTTAGGTTGTTAGCCCATCACCCACAACACACTTCAACCCTGCTCTCTTAATCGACTTTTACGACACACACGGGAAGAAAGAGGGTGGTGAAATTCTAACCCGCCACCACACGGGCATAAAAATAATAGTAAATAAAAATTAATTTACCATAGTGGGTTATGACGAAGGGTTATTCGTAGGGGAAGTTAGCAGTAGTAGGTTAGTAGGCGGCGTAGCAATTCAACAATTATTGGAAAATTACTTTTACTACGCGGGCGAAGCCGCGGGCAAAAGCTAGTTGTCTATGAAATCTTAATATACAGATTTTAATCGATGAGTACAAAAACATTATTTTGGATGTTCCTACCTATATAAAGTCATTTCGTCTTATTTACGAATAAGTGATCAAGTTGAAGAATCAGTGTCTGAATAAATTTTATATGAACCAAATGGTTTATTATTGTGAATATTATTAGAAGCTGAATATCCATACAAATTTCTATAATTATTTGACAATCCATAAAAACCGTGCAAATAGTATCCGTAATTAGACAGGAAAACTGCTAGCAATGGATCAACTGGGAGATGGTTTAAACTATTATAATGGAATGGTGCAAAAGATACCGGAAAATTTCGAGAAGGATACACATGGTTCATTTTATTTTGATGCTGCTTAGACCTATCATAGTTGTCCAGCATGTCATGGGCTTTGATATTATATTTTAAAAGAAGATGATCAAACTTGTTCGTATATTCGTTGTGCACGTCATCCGATGTATGGCTCAATTCCTGAACATTTGTCGGTTCAGTGACTTCGTAATGATCATTAGTTACAGTAGGTGTTCCAACTAATTTGATATTTGAGTCAGGCTTGATCGGGTCGTTTGAAGGTAAATCCTGTTCCGAACTTGCAGCCCAAAGATGTTTTGGTGCTCTTCTTAGTATGTCAGTTTTTACATTATTGTTAAGCGTTTTATCCCTCGGATTAAATTTTGAGAGTATATGTTTTTTATCTGGATCCGTTAAGGCTGAAAATATAAAACATATTCATAATACTATAAGTTGTAATACGTTCCCATCCGGTCAAATTGACAACATTTCAAAATATCTAATGGTGCCTTTAATCGAAAACTATTTCGGTAATTAATAAAAAATACGTGTACCTTAAAATTTCATTTTCTGTTGAACTAAATCATATAATGGCCCACTTAAAAAAACGAAATGTTGTCAATTGTGGAAGATTCGTAAATTGTTTATCCTGGGCAGTGTAAAAAAATACTGTTAGCCATATCAAGGTTAATTAAAAACTGTTGGATAAGCCATTTATCTGGTTTTTATGTTAGTGTAGTTTCGTGTTGATATATTTAAGTTAACATAATCAAGCTAGGATAGTTTTCCTAAACTATGGATTTTTTTGTCAACTTCTGTACATCCATATCACAATGAACTCTAAAAACATTAACAGTGTTATCAAACTAATTATTTAAGGTGGAACAATCGTATAGTGCAATTATATACATTTAAGACCGAACGAAAGCACCTGAAACAAAATTATTGCTTATATATAACAATGACTACATAGATGTGGATAAGGACATAATTTCGGGCATTTTACAATAGACAGTAGTAAATTACTTTTATAGATGAAGCAAATATTTCTAGAGATTAACGCAAACAGGTCTGAAAAATACTTTGACATAGAAAAACTTCTTATCTATCTCTTCATGGGTAGCCAATATGTGTCATGTGAGAGTCTGTCACAAAAATACAATTTCCAATGTACGGATGTTCCCGGTGTACGAATCATCACTTTCTCCTATACATATACCTACAATGCGTTAAATTTTTGAGATCATCTTCTGTGCGCGCGACGCTGTCTTTGTAAATTCCACTGTTTTTATTTGTATTTCTCGATATAAAATATTTGTTTAATGTAAAAATCAAATAACAACGGAACTTGATGTGTTGCGTGTATATTAATAATTAATAATCTAGTATTATTCTGTACCACTTCTATATAATAAAAAAATATATACATATATTTTGTATTTGCAATTGTTTGATATACAATTACTAATCTCAAAAAAGATTTTTCAAAGTAATATTCTGAATATAAAGGTTAAGTTTGAACTAACCCCTAAATAATTTTCGCCTGAGGAACTACATATTTTTAGTAAAGACTGTAAATGGGTGAAAATCCCAGGGCAATTTTTGCGCGGCGGAGTTGATAATTGCACTGAGGATTTCTTATATTTGAATTTTCTATTTTTTATATGAAAGCTCATATATTTCATCATCTTGAGCCATAATGGAAATTACTATAAACCTATTGGCTTGACCATAAAAAAGTATAAACTGCCGAAAATCTAATTATGGTGGCGTGTCCTGCACTTGTTTCTTGTACTCAAATGCCATAATACAAAAAAACTATCCATTTACTTAATTAAAGTGGCATTTATTCGTGTTCTATATTAGTCAAGGTATCCTACGATTTAATTTAGTTACATTCGTATGTAAACTAAACCTCATTCTGATGTAAACAAAACTGTCCTGCGTAAAAATATAATTTTGGTGGAAAAAATTAAAAATGTTTTTATGGTCGAACAAAATGCAATGACACAAACGGTGCGAGCGTCACTTATTGGTTCAGTTCCACTCTGGCGACAGGCGATGATAGACGTGAAATACTATGTAAGAGCTAGCCGTCACCCACGTAAGTACCTAATTATGGTGGTTCAAAATTCAGTTTACGTCAACTTTGGTGTCACGATTATTTTTTTATTAAGCTCAACTTAATTTTATGTGTATTTTATTTTAGGCGCGGCTTTGGTTTCCCTTTCGTCATACAAGTTTAACTTGATCATATGGAAAAGGGTTGATTAGTTATGGTTTTTTAAAGTCCAAATCCTAATTCCGATGTTGTAATTTTGGTGTATTTGGTGGATTTTTTTAAAACATCATTATTGCTTAGTGTCACCAAGTATAGAAGACGTACCAAAGTGAACCTTATTTTAGTGATATAAGGTCTATCAATTGCTATATATACGACTTCTCGGATATGCAACATGAAATGCATTTTAATTAAAGTACATTGAAAAAATATGATTATTTTAATTACTTTTTAGAGTGAACACTATTATATCAATGTTATCCATGATATATTTCAGTGTATACAATTTTATACTAGACAGCAAAGTCTCTGGCTGTGTCTTTCTAGGTATTTGCATAAAACTCGAAAACTACTAATCCAATTTTGATACCATTTTCATTTACATGTAGTTTTAATAAAAAGATTGGTTGAATATATAATTTATGTATATATATCAAGTTTATGTACCGCAATCGTGACTACCACGGGGCGAATCGGTTATTAGTGTATAACTAGCTCTTACGAAAGATACATGCATATATTATATAAAAAAAAATGAAATAAGATGATCTTAACATAAAATATATACCTGTAAATTAAACAAATTGATTATATATGTTTTACGACTAGCTACCTGATCGTCCTGAAATAAAATAGAAAAACATATTATATGCAATTAAAATATACCACAATTATTATGAGAGTTAATTTTATACAATAATAAAAACCGCATTAAAATCGGTTGAGTCGTTCCGGAGTAATTGGCGATCTAACCGGCAGAAGTGGCCAGGATTTTGTCTTCAAAATGTGGTGATATACAAAACCAAATAAATACCTATTTATGTTTTTTACGCTTCTAATAATTGCATAATTCAATATATGTTTGACCTAAATATGTTTATTTCGTATAAGTAGGTTTTATATATCCTTGAACCCCGCACTGCGCTCCGCATTTATTTATATACATATAAATAAAATATTAACACATAAAACCATTTAAATCATCTCTAAGGTAAGAACTACACGCCACTGACCAAACCAGTAGAAGAGGCACGGATTTTACTTGAAAAATCAGGTGATATAAATTTCAATGAAATTTTAATACCCATTTATATTTTATATAAGTACATATGATGATTATCTATACGAATATTATATAAATAGGAAGAGCCTGTGAGATTGTAGCTTTGTAATTTTGTACGCAATGGGTAATCTGCGGAACCACTTATCAAATTAAAAAAAATATTTCTTCTGCTTATGGAATGGACTTTCTGGATGGCTTGCCGGCGTTCTTTAGTATACATATTTATATTTATGTAATAAATAAAATAAACGAAGAAACAATAAATTATAAACTAAATTAATTACAATATAAATTAACCTCACTAACCTAACCCAGGCATAGCAAAAAGGCCCTGTCCAGCAGTTCCGTCTGCGGCATGGAACCCATAACCCATATCTAAACCATCCATATCTATATAGATCATTAACTAAGTTTACCATCCTGTCTAGAAAATGTCATACTTATTAAAGTAAGGTGGGTTCGGCTCACTTTTATTTTGATTGCTTTACGGGATTGATATATATTATATTTATTAACATGCAATTATGGTGGCCATGAAATAAATTAATTAACATTATCTCAAAAACTACTCATTCGAATGGAAGGCCGTTTTGACACAAATTTAATTATGACTAATGAAGCTCTAAATACATATTTTTGGTAACTTTATCATGAAAATAAAAAAATCCACCAAAATTTGCAAAATTATAGACTTGTTGAATTTCACCCAAATACTAAGAAAAAAAAGTGATTAAGTACATACATTGCTCACTGACGACGATCACTGCATCTTTGCCAATCAAATCAAACATACATGCGCAATGAAACCTACAATCAAAGTACCGGTAAGGAAACCAATATGTACCGATACACCCCAAAGTCTCAAAAATATGTAGGCAGACCTTATTTCTGCAACAATAAGGTCAATGATGTGTACATATTTATGAAATTTTTAATGAATACATATTGGTGCCCATGACTTACATAGTTCATCAAACAGACGAGCGCATAGAGGAATTATATGTGGTTATGTTTAAATCGGTTTTCTTATTGAACACTATTCAGACTAATACTTACTTTAACTACTGTTCCTAACACCATAGAAATTGCTTGTTTTATAACAATGAACCACACTATCAAGTTATTGCGATAAAATAATTATATACTTATAGTGATCATAATTAATAATAAACGCAACAAACTACTTACAGTTTTCTTCGATATCTTCAGATAATTGTTTAATGGAATATACAGAATCTGGAATGGTCGAAATAAAAACGTATCAATAGAGTACGACAACAAATACTTCACAGTTTATTTTGCAGTATTTTTGCAATACTATGTAAAGTTAAGCCATGTTTAAATAAAGCAATATGTCAATTTTTTCTCACCATTATCAACTGAAATATTATTAGATAATGGTGTTGCAATTGGTACTACTGATGATTCACCATTTTTAATGAGTGCTTGTTTGGGAGGTATTATGATTATTGCGTCTTTTCTAATGTAATCGGTATTACTTTCATTATTGCTATGAGATGGTTCCCAACCGCTGGCATAATTAATCTCCACATCACTGTTGCTCATTTCGTTATACACATATGGTCTGGTAACTGGTATCCAGCCATTGGCAAAATTGACATCGTAACTTGCCAATGCCATATTAACCTGCAACGAAATATACACAACTTTACTATGAATGCAATTTAAGGACACGTGGGCACGGTTTTCAAAAAACAACAACTATTTAAATGTAAATTTATCCTAAAAGTATTAACGTAAGAATACCCTATACTTTTGGATACTAATCAAAATAAGTATGATTTTTTAAGTCACATAAATTTGAAACTACACTGTGCCATTTTTAGGGTTCCGTGCCAAAAAAGGTAAAAAAGGAACCCTTATGGTGCGACTCCGTCCGTCTGTCTGTCTGTCTGTCACAAAGTGAAATATCTCAGGAACTACTTTTAAGCTATCAATTTGAAATTTGGAATGGTTTTAAATGAAAGCTATCCACGTGCATGGAAGATGAAAAAAAAATTATATAATTTAATTTTTTTATGAAAAATGGCGAATACGGGGAGGGGGCAAAAAAAATATTCAACTATTAGGTCAAGTGGGGTATAATTTGAAAGGGCTTGAGTTGCACTTTTTGAAACAGTTTTTCTTTTTTTTCTACATTGGTGAAATTTCGATGTAAAAAACATACCATTCGGAGATAAGGGGGGGGGGGGGGGTTAATTTCCGAAGTTATCCAAGCGAAAAATTTGAAATAATTACTTGTGATTAAGATAAACATAAATATTACTGAGAAAGTTTTTTTTTCTGTATCTAGCGTATTTTTTGTTTCATTTTCAAAAAACATTTCCTAGTTAAGTATGCAATTTAATCAACTTTATGAGTTTCTTTTATTTTGAAATTCCTATAAGACTAATAGAATTACTCTCTTTCAAATAAATTAATTATAGTCGAGAATCTCGTCTTCGAGATCGGTACACGTGATAAACAATAATCGCTAAAATTTACCAAACAGCTTTCTAGTGCTAACGGTTACTGAGATTATCCGCGGACGGACGCACAGACAAAGCGAAACTATAAGGGTTCCTAGTCGACTACGGAAACCTAGAAAGAGCTCGAAACATGAATATAATGGTAAAGGCATGCTTTTTTTAAAGACTCGTCAAGCTCTTGTTCTTTATTGTTTCCGTATTGTGTGTTTACATTGCGATAAGAGTGTGTGACTGAGCAGGAATCAAAGATAATAATGGCAAGGAATAGGGGCATTCTTAATATAAAAAAACCGGCCAAGTGCGTGTCGGGCCACGCTCAGTGTAGGGTTCCGTAGTTTTCCGTCCGTCACAGTAAGTGTACCCACTTAAGCGTAAACAAGCAATACTTAACGAACAATACAAGCAATACTTAGCGAAGGCGAACATTTTTATTATTAGACAACGAACGACCAAAGACAACTAAGACAATTCGAGCACGACAAATTTTCCACCTAATACATGGTCGCACCTGATCCGACCCCATTAAATCAGGAAAAATCTTAACAGCGCCATGTACAATGTGAGCGTTCCGCGTACAGCGACATCTATCGGCAAATTAAGTAAACTATTGCGCGCGAGCTTAAAGTATGGAAGATGATTTTTATGGGATAATTCTTTATTGCGTGATCCGATTTTCACCGTTTTTACTTTATTTGAAAGCACTTCATTTTATTGTGATTTTCTAAAATTTACAGGTACAATAAATACCTGCTTGTACGGTTAAATTACAAACTTAGTTCAGAAATTATTCTGTATTTTTTTTTCAAAAACTATTGAACCTATAAAGTTCAAATTAATTTTCCTAGAAAGTTTTTATAAAGTTCTACTGTTGAGATTTTTTCCGTATTTTTTAAACTTATGGTTCAAAAGTTAGAGGGGGGGGGACACATTTTTTTTACTTCCGGAGCGATTATCTCCGAAAATATTAACATTATCAAAAAATAATTTGGCTAAACCCTTATTCATTTTTAAATACCTATCCAACATTATATCACACGTTAGGGTTGAAATGAAAAAAAAATCACTCCCCACTTTACGTATAGGGGACCTCCCCTATTTATTTATTTTTCATTTTTTATTTTACCATTTTGTCGGCGTGATTGATATACATATTAGTACCAAATTTCAGCTTTCTAGTGATAACTGTTACTGACATTATCCGCGGACGGACAGACAGACAAAGCGAAATTATAAGGGTTCCTAGTCGACTACAGAACCCTAAAAATGGTTGTCTATTATTTCTTCTCTATGTAAAACGGGAAAAATAACAAAATAGAATTGACCTTGAATGTTATCAGCTCTAACCAGCACTTACACATACATAAATACTTTTTGGTATTTTTTTTTATTAAATTAACAGAATTAATAAAATGTAGGAATATGGCAAGAATAGAACCGGAGCCACTTAAAACTTTTGAAACAAGCCGTCGTATACAGTGTGTTAACCTGCACGCGGGCATTTATTAAAACTGATAAGTGATATCTAATAATATGTTCCACTAGCAATTATATAAATTAACTGCAGAATTGATTTACAAAAATGCAAGCTTAAATATAGTAGTTTGACGTCATAATCGTAATAACCAAATTATAAAGAGCTGCCATTTACCTTGTTGCCTGAATCAAATAAATAAATAAAATAAAACAAAAGTAACTTATATGATAAAAGAAATGCACTTACAAGTAGCAAGTCAAATAAAACAAATGCAAACATTTGAAGTCCGTGCGTAAACTAGGAGATTCAAAAGTGTACTGCCTACATGAACCGGCCAGGGGTCGCTGCTAGTTAAAGCATCATTTTGCTTGAGTAAAGGTGAGATTACACTATTTTATGCTGGGTAGGTGTACCTGTACCTAGTAAATAACATTAAAATGTTTGTTGGCTTTTGAAATACAAATAATGGTCGTGTAATTCAAACGAGATACATAGTATAAAAAGGTCCTAATTTTAATTATTGAATAGAAAAGCTCTGTGTTTATTTTTATTTAGAATATTGCTATTTATACTTACATATTTAAATAACAAAATATAATACTTTTCATGAAACCAGTAGTAGTTACATATTCTGGCCTACTTTTACTAGGTAGTAAAAGTAGACAGAAAAAATAATACTCCAGATGCTAACCAATACCAATAGTCTTGATGCGGATCAAGACAGTGACAATAGTAAGAATTTAATTTATACTACTAAGCGCAATACTTTGTATAATATGCTATTAACGTTACTGTATGTGGGTGCAATTTTTCAATTGACTAAAATTATTCCACTAAAGTATAGGAAAAAATAATAATAAAGCCCGTCACATATGTAATAGTGACCATTTAGAAGATGTTAAATTTGTTTAGTTTGTGTTACAAATTTTAAATATGTCTATTTAAACAGGTCACAACTAGGTACTTACAAGCAGGTTTTTTTCCGTTATGACTAGAATCCTAGTATATATGATTTCGATTCAGTACTTAGTTACTTACCTAATGTTTCAGGGTTAGCAACAGACAGTGTATACTTCACCTTAGAAAAAAGTAACTGCTGCAGAAAGAAAGCGAACACTTAATTGTTCTACACTCTACACAACACGGCATTGCTTTCAGTGATGACCTAACTGTGTTTGTTGACATGAGAACGCAATACTACTGACATAATATATATATATATATATATATACAGGTAGACGTTGCGTGCACTTGGAGATTTTAGTATAAAAACGACTTTACTGGTTATATTACTTTAGAATCACTTATTTAATTAAGAAAATTAGCATGTCATTTTATAACATTAAATGATCTTGTGATTCACAAAGAGACCGTCAGCGTGTATAAGAAAAAAAAAAACAAAATATTTACAAAAAAAAAACAAAACAATCGTAATGTACAATGCGAAGTGAAACCAAATAAGAATAAGGCAATAAGATCAACTGGTATAATATTAAAGTGCTACAATCGTATCACTGGAACACACGTCCCATGGGTGCATCGTTATTTTTATTCCATTAATTCCAAAGGGATGCAATTGAACTGCGTTATTTTATTGTTTTCTTCAATCTTTCAAATCTTTCAATCAGTTCCTCTCTACAATGCAACGCCTGGGTGCTGAGGTGTGTAGCGGAATTCTGTTGGACTTATTTTAACCACAGCCGCGACGCGTATGCCAAAAGGTCGCGGGATGAATTTCTTTTCGGAGCAAGATAACTATATATATATTTATATTTTTTCTTTATCTATATCATCATTTCTTTTGGCTTCTAAAGCAGAGGCATTGAAGACAAAACTAACTTTTTCGTTGCTATAGTATTTCCACTCCTTGATGAGTTTCCCGATTTAAGGCCTCCACCCACCGGCGTGTCGTGCGCGGCGCGTGTGCTGCGCGGCACACGCGCAAGTTGTAAAGCATTGAAACTACAATTCAAACACACATCGAACGAGTTTCGAAGGCGGGCCCGCGCGGGCCCGCGCGGCGCTAAAGATATAATTCGGCAGCGCGGCCGCGTGTCGTGCGCGTCGCGTGAGCTGCGCGGGCCCGCGCGGGCCCGCGCTGCTAAGTATTATAGAGATAGTAAGATACATATATCATACATATAAATGTGTTGGTAGTGAGAGAGATATGACGCGCGGGCCCGCGCGGCACACGCGCAGCACACGCGCAGCACACGCGCAGCACACTCGCAGCACACGCGCAGCACACGCGCAGCACACGCGTTGCTATACGCCGCCCGCTTCCGGTGTGAATATACCTTCATACGCGCCCGACACGCGCCCGACACGCGCCCGACAGGCGCAGCACACGCGCGGCACACGCGCGGCACACGCGCCCGGTGGGTGGAGGCCTTTAGCTGATTCTGTCAAATGTGTTGCTGGTTGATTTTGTCAAATATGTAGGTAGTAGTGTTTTATTACAATTCATATTGTAATCGACGATTATAATATAAATTCATATAGATTAAGCTAGTCTTAATTTGTATTGTAATTGTAAACTGTAAAAAAAAATCTTTATCAAAACTTCTTCGTTCCTTCTCGCTTACGCTCGTGATTCAATTTTAGAATCTTTCGCTTCCTCGAGACTCAAAATCCGCAGTCGCAGCAAAAATAACTTTGTTCTCTTGTTGCACTAATAATTATTGTCATTTATTTATCTGGTCACGATTTATAGAATCTCCAGATTGGTCAACCAAACACACATTCCCCACTTTCCTTAAAATGTAAATCAAAACCAACTTTTATTTTATAAATTGCCAACCTTAAAGTTTTAAACATTAAAATTTGCGATTAGTGCCGAGAGCAATTAGCTTCACATCAGTCGGTTCTATAATTGGAGTTTTAACGGTTGCTAATTAGGTAAATTTTGGAATAGTACGACCCAAGCGCCTACCCCTTCCGTAGTTTGATAACTATGCGTAAATTCGGACGACTATATGAGTCTGCTGCTAATTATTCTTAACTGGGCCATCATGGCAAGGAAATCATCATGGCATGGCATGGAAAAAGTATTAAACAGATCATTTACAATTGTCCGATATGTCATCTCTCATCTCTCACTTATCTCTCACTTATAATAAATCTCTAAATTAAAAAAAGAATCAGCCAGTATCAAACTAACCATTTTTGTGTCCCCCGATGATTTCAGATTCCCATGAACGGAAAAATATGTAACTTTTTTCATAAGCACATTATTACTCTAGCTTCCGTTTAGGATAGTTTTTATCCGACTGCGACGATTAATTAATTTTCGGAAACATTTGACCTCATTAAATTATTCATTTTTTCTGCTTGAAATCGTAGCCGCCATATCTGTCAACTGTCAGTGACGTCAAAATGGCGGGCTTGCCATAACTATCGAATATTAATAATTTCGATCCGGTGTTGTGATGATAGACCTTCACAAAACGCATATTAAATACTAAAGCGTAAAAAAATAATCGATTCTGATATGGAAACTTATATGCGATAATTGATTGCGATTGAGGCGTAATTTCAATAAATGTATCAACAAATTTCTACAAAATATCGTCAAACTTCAAAAGTCCTCTCTTCCTTTTTTTTTAATGGCATGGCGATAGCGCTGTTCTTGCGTTCAGCCAAAGTCTATTTGTCTATATATGTCTCTTTCTAAGTTATCTGATAAGAGAGAGACGGATAGTTGGAGAATCAAATCAGTATAGAACGGGCCTTTTATAAACATTAATTATGAAGCGCGTCAGTATTAGGCCTGCATCACACTGGCGCGGCCTGGCCGCGGCGGACAATAGTAAACTTGTCCGCCGCTGTCAAATTTAATATTGTCCGCCACCGCAGGCCGCGCCAGTGTGGCTGTGCCTTAAGGCGGCTTCAAGTTGACATTCAGCCAATATAGATACCACAATAGAGTCACAGAAATTGGCCAACATACAGGAAAATACTTTTATCATAAAGCCTGCAAGTTGCAACACACATTATGTTGGCAAGGGCGGGAACATACACTGCATACACAAGATTTGCCAGAATGTGATAGTGCAATCTGAAACATTGCGATATGAAAAAAAATAAACATATTCCTTTAACATTTTTAATAATTTCCTTTCGCGGACTCGCGTTATAGTTGTAGAACTTACCTAGTGGTTACGTATAGTTTGGAAAATATAAATTGGCCATCTGTTTTCAAATTAAAAAGAGATATTTTGTTCCACGTAAACACTTACCGGTCAATGGGTACTCGAAAGGATTATCTATTATTAATTCCTTAACACATCTTTACCTGAGAGTCGGAGTGACTCAAGAACTCAAGATCATTTCAGTCATCCATCACGTTTTTATAATATAACATAACACAGTGTTAAAAATATGTAGAAAAGAAGATCAATAAACATTTAATACTGCAGCGTGTGTCCTACCTGTTAGATCTATTGCCACAGACATACTAAACTTTTACCCCATTATTCATAAAACTTAAAATACCTCTGATAAATAACACGTGTTTTGTCCCTTTCTTAATAATTTAAATATCAGAGTGACAGGTTTTAGCGTAATTTTAACTAAAATATATAGGTTTATTGAAAGTTTTACATGATAATAGGTTAAAATTAGAACTGCATGTGTCCTATTCCCAAGAGAAGAAATGCGTTAACTCCTACATTAACATGCAAACGAAGTCGCAGGTACAGCTAGTTTAGAATAAAGTTTTATTCGTACGTAACAAAATAAAAATGTTAAAGTCATAATCCTCCCAGCGGTTTCCCGGTTGTGCCGTAAAGGGGCACGGGGTCCGCTTTGGCACTTAATCTGACCTGATTTGGCGTAGGCACTAGTTTTACGAAAATGACTGACATTTGAACTTCCAAGCCTTTTGTATACAATAGTTATATAATTCGATTTTTAATACAGTTGCTCAAAAAGTGGTACTTTTTGTGGCTGCGTAGCGTACGAGAAGCTCAATTTCTCGAACTAGTGCTTTTACTTTTTAGTTCCAAACTATACTTTCGAAACGCAGTAAGTGGCGGTCGCGCGGCGCGACCGTCGCGGGTGCGCGGCCTGTGCGCGGCGGGTTGCTGGCGGGGCGCGACCTGTTTGACCGCGCTAGCGGTTTGTAGGCAAGCATATTTTATCGCAATGATATTGTGATATATGTGGGTAGATATAAGTTACAGGCGCCGATGGTTATGTGGGTAGGACCCCCTCTCTGGCATTAAATATTGTAACGGACGGACGTGTTTCCTTGTGCTCCTCATCAGCTCCAGGTCCTGGCCTAAGGGCATCATATTCAACAGTGGCGACGAGTTGGTTTTATCCACGGGAGTGACTCTTAGTGATTGCAAAGTGAAGTGTTTCCGCGGTAAATAACAATGTCGGTCGGCAAGATTACGGCGTTCGATCTCAGTAAAGACTGTTGGGATTTATACGTGGAACGTTTAGAACAATACTTTATAGCTAATTCGGTGAAAAACGAAGTGAAAGTGGCCACCTTAATCACGGTGATAGGCAGTGACGCATATGAACTGATGGTTAACCTGTGTACGCCAGCGCGGCCAGCAACAAAGACATTCGATCAATTAAAAGCTATTATGAAATCACATCTGCAACCTAAACCTAGTGTGTTAGCAGAACGTTTTAAATTTAGGCAGCGACGGCAGGCGAGTGATGAGAGCATAGCGGATTATGCAGCGGTATTAAAAAAAATGTCGATGACATGTAATTTTACCGCTGACGGATTAGGAGAGAATTTAAGAGATCAATTCGTTTGTGGGTTATCTAAAGATTCCATTCGGCAACGGATGTTTGCAGAGGACGAGATAATGTTCGAGAAGGCATTTAAGCTAGCAATAACAATGGAAGCGGCCGAAACGGATGCGGCTGCGATCGAGGGGAGATTTGGTAACGTAGAAGGAAACGCGGGCGTCTACCAGATGTCATCTGGCTCAGCGCGGGCGGGCCTTGGGGAACCCGCTGGTGGACGGAAGGTCACTGGGACTAAGTGGGAGCCGCGAGGATGGACGGCGCCCGCGAGCGGGGGCGGCGGCCGCGGAGGACGGCGCGGGCTGGGCACCGCGCGCGGGCGAGGCACGCGCGGCGGCGCCGGCGGTTGCAAGGCGTGCGGAGGCGCGCACGACACTAGCACTTGCAAGTTCAAGACCTACGTATGCCGGGTATGCAACAGGGACGGACACCTGAAGAGGATGTGTCCAAGGCTGCGGGAGGAGCAACTGTTCGCGGTGTATGACAGAGACGCCGACGGTCAGGTGGCGTATGGCGAGAGCGAGAGCGAAGGTAGTGACGAGGTAGTTACTTATAACTATTCGATTGCTTTAAAAGATTTTAGAGGTTATCCACCGTATTTAGTGACAGTTAAAGTCAATGACAACTATTTGAACATGGAAATTGACAGCGGTAGTGCGATTCATGCTATGGAAACTTAGAACTTATTGCAAATCTTTGAAAACGGTGCTGCCACCTACTCGCCATTTTAGGTAGCTGGTGCTGTAGCGAACTAAAATATCAGTGTTGTTACAGTCAAATATTTTATTTGATGTAGGGAGATTGATACGTGCTACGTAAATGAATATGAGGAGAATAGTATTTCCTATAATGGTAACACTACATTGTGTCTACGTGACATAAGTCCCGAAAACCAAATTAACCGAAAACGGCTCGAAAAACTATAAAACTATAACGGTGGGTGGTTTTCTAAACTGATGATATTCATTATAGTAGGTAAACCCTTACGCTTCGTGACAGATTAATTATAATGGTGGATGGTTTTATACCAGTCCACACTGTGTAAGTGTGTTAGTACCTCTGCTTGAAATTACCTGTACCTAGTACTTTCCCTGCGAGTAAACTCGCCGCGCGCACAGCGAGGTGATACCCGTAGCCGTGGTGCACGCTGGTGACCAGCGCGGCCCGTTTCAGTGTTATTCGAAACCCCTCACCTGTCATGCCTAACAAAACTAGACCGCTTCCGAATAACAGCTCAGTAGATACAATAAATGTAAATGCAAGTCGGGGTTATAGTCTGCGGACTCGGCTATACACTTCTGCCGCGCATCAGGTGCGTGGATCTGAGGGTGTCTGAAGGCTGAGAGCAAGTGCCACTGAGACGAAGATACGCGAACGATGTTCGTTTTCGTTTCGCGGTAAGCCCTCTGGGCTGTTATTCGGAACGCGCTAATGCGCCTCATCTCACCCGTCTTGCCTAACGAAGCTAGACCTGTACCAACGCTTAGTTACTAACTACAAATTGCGGCATCATCATATATGTATTTGTGGTCGAACGGTGAGGTGAGCTTAAGAAATGTTTTAGAATAGCGGGGCTGGTTTCAAATGGAGCGCAGCTGCGTATGTGTAAAAAGGTATCGAGACTCTAGTTGAGACACGACAGGATAAATATAGTAGTACGTACAGAAGGTTCTCTATTAACAAATCCCTGTTTAGGTTTTAGGTATGCTGAACGAGCCTAAACGTGGCCACCCCATTGCGTTGCATGCGATAGAATAGGACCCAAAGCTATCACGGACAAGTAGGCATAAGTAGTTACAGAGTAATAGTCGACCAGCAACTTGATGTGTACCTTGTTGATATTGTCTGAAATATTCTATTGTTATTTCATATGAGTTACGACGAAAACACTGACGCAGAAATAGTAATATAAATAATTATGTGTTAATTATATTTTCTTCGAAAAAAGAGTATAATTTAAAACAGTTATAGTTTAACTTGCCAGTCTGTGTATCTGTGCCATGTTTCATCAAAATCTGTTAAGCCGCTTGTGAGATATTGGACTTTGAAATGAAAATGTCAGGGGTTTTGCAACTTTTCTAAGTTGTAGTTATTAAAATTAATTTCATTGCATGTTTGAGAAGAGCACTATACATACCTCGGCGAGAAACGGGGTTGCCGGCCGAGTACCTACATATAGAGTACGGATAGTCATGAGGCTTACATCCCGGCCTTTGTAGTAATGTACTATTACTGTGTTATAGGCCCGACAGTTTGGACCAGCAGTAAGTATGTGACCAGCAACTTGCAACTTTCAATCATGTCTAAGAAGTATTGTTGTGTGCCCGGATGTGTAACAACTTCAGAAGATGGTAATTATACATAATTCTAATTTAGCCGTTGTTTGTACTTTTATGTACGTATACTGTAGGTACTTGGCTCCTGGCCGAGTAACATGACAAGGTTTTAGGGTTCCGTAGTCAACAAGGAACCGTTATAGATACGCCATATCCGTCCGTCTGTCTGTCCGTCTTCTTCGGCTTAGCTTAGCAGAACCCTAGCTATACTGCGCAAGGCCCGATACGCCCTTGGCCGATTTTTTTGTTATGTTTTACGTGACGTTTCAGTAGGTACATTTAGGCCGTAAAACGTAACGATAAAACCTATCGTGCTAGCTGAGCTGGCAGCCTGGCATCAACAAAAGAAGCCAGAAGGTAGGTATTTATGACTGTTCCATGTTAAATTGTAGGTATGTACTTAGGAGCTGCCTACATCATTTTGAAGTCCGACACTAGGTTTTCGAAATCGTCTGCCATCTGAACTTCCGACCCAAAAGGAAAACTACCGAGCTAAACTACTACTAAACTACTACTTTGGGTTATTCCGGTTTCCTCACATTGTTTTTCTTGATCTAAAGCAACCTATAAATACTTATGTAGCTACTGTTATAATCATCATCATCCTCCTAGCGTTTTCCCGCGTGCGCCCTATAAGAAGCCCAGGGTCCGCTTAATTACAAAATATCAAGATTTTGCGTAGCGAAACTAGACTGTATTGGGATTACACCGGGTTCCTTACGATGTTTTCCTTCACCGACAAAGCCAGTTGAATATCGAATGATCGTACTTAAGTTTTTTGATAAAACCCCATATGTGATGGTTCGAAACCACGACCTCCAAACGTCGACCTCGAATATACTTACCGCCCGGCTACAGAGTGGCTCTCACTGTTTCTTTACTGAAAATCGTGATTTCTCACTTAAGTACCTACTGTACTGTCACCATTCTAATCCATACTTAATTATTATACTTAAATGGGAAAGTGTACCTATGTGTGTGTCTTTGTTTGTTTGTCCGTCTTTCACGTCAAAACGGAGCGACGAATTGACGTGATTTTTTAAGTGGTAGTTGAAGGGATGAAGAGTGACATAAGATAGTTGTGTTATCCCCGAAATCATCCCTTAAGGGGGTGAAATGGGGGGGTAAAAGTTTGTATGGAGCTGCTACAAAGTTTGTATGCTGCTGCTGCTATAAACGAGTTCCACGCGGACGGAGTCGCGGGCAGAACCTAGTACCTATTATAATTGCGAAAATTTTCAAGCTTATATCGCTGAACCGATTGAGCTGAAATTTGGTATGGTGATCGTTTAAATCCTGATGGGAAAGGACGTTGTAGGATAGGATACCTACTTCATAAATATTACAAAAGTGAAATGGGTATCGGGGCACGTTTTCACACTTAAACCGGATTGAGATGCAATTTATAAGTTAATAGGAATAAGATAGTTTGTATCCCGGAAATCATCCCCTTAAGGGTACCTATAATTATGGTGTGAAAGTTGTATGGAATGATATTAAGCGAGTTCCACGCGGAAGGTGTCGAGATCAAAATCTAATAAGTACTTAGTAAGCTACAAAATTATGCTCCTGACCCCCTAGCGCACTAAGTTTTATGTCGGACATAAAGCATTTGTCCCATTCTGGCAAATATGCGAGTGCAAGAGGGACAAATGCTGTACGTCGGACATAAAACCTAGTATGTGCTGGTTAGTTCTTGTTTTGCAAAATCATCTTGTCGCTCATCTGAACCATCGCGATCTAATCCAATATCTTATAGAGTAGGTAAGTATTGATATATTATTGAGGTGTGCTTTTTTGTTTCATTTATAGGTGTACCTCTACATCGATTTCCAGACCCAGAAAAAAATGCAGACAAACTCAAATCGTGGATTTCCAACGTTGGTGGAGACCTATCCACTTTGGATCCGGTTGACATTTTTAACAATAGACGTGTTTGTCGAAAGCATTTTGAGGATTGCCACAAATATCCCAAAAACAGGCTGTGCAAACTAGCTGTACCTGTTATGAACATACCCGGTAAATAATTTATGCAACTAAGCATTATCAATCATTACGGGTTCATCATCATTCATCATCATCACATCAGCCAAAACACCACTGCTGGAAATAGGCCTCCCCAGAGAGTACCACATTCATCGATCCTGCGCCACCCGCATCCAGCGGACTCCCGCGACCTTTACAAGGTCCGCGTACATCAGTCCGCCTCGTCTACCCAAGCTGCGCCTGCCGGGTACGTGATCGCTACTCGAGAATCTTTCCGCCCCAACGGCCATAGGATCTACGTGCAATGTGCCCCGCTCGGCCACTTTAGTTTAGCGATTCAGAGCGCTATCCTATCGTTTACTTTGGCTGTGCTGCTGATAACCTCATTTCTGATGCGGTGACTTTGAGCTATCTGAGGCTTATTACCAATACTTACGACCTTACGGCTTACGACCAATATGTATGGCGCGTCCGCATTACTCTAAAACGCTCCCTTAAGCTTAA
The DNA here is from genome assembly GCA_945867215.1 of Epinotia demarniana. Classification (NCBI taxonomy): domain Eukaryota; kingdom Metazoa; phylum Arthropoda; class Insecta; order Lepidoptera; family Tortricidae; genus Epinotia; species Epinotia demarniana. The sequence goes on from OX244261.1 coordinate 15,637,092, forward strand.
TACATCGTACGTGATCCGCGCGGACGGTCCGCGTGACACTAAAACCAGCCTAATGAGGCGCATATAGTGAGCGAAACGTGGTCAGTGGTCGACTGACCACGCTTCGGTGCCATATATGTCATTGTCCTCGTCCAGGATTTTGGTTTGTGTGTGGAAGGCAACGCTTTCGGCGGAACTAAAATGAAAGGTCGCGCACGATAGGAAAGTCCATATTTTTTAGGTTGCAGACGTTTGTCACTCTCTCGTTCGTAAAATTAATGCGCGCATGAAATTTGAGTCCCTTTCTTATGGATGAAGTGGGCCATGCCGGCTAGAAGTTGGATTTCTTTCGTGTTGTGACATGAAGGCTTTAGGAATTAAATACTTATATATTATTTGTATTTTCAGGTTTAAGACAATTTCAAGCAGTGACTCGAGATGCTCAAGCAGATACTCCTTCAATTTCAGCTGAGCATACTATAGGTATTGAACCCAAGCACGTTTTGCGATAGGTAGTCACGTCTACGAATATGAATGGGTACCTACATTTACGAACGTATTTCAGTGGAATAAAGCTGAAAATTGGATAGAAAGATAGGTAGTAGGTATACATATTTTTCGAGCTGACCGTAGGCACTTTAAAGGTACCTATTAATTCATTACTTGCATAAATTACAACACTTTTATCAGTAATGCGAGTGTAGGTATAGAATTGAAATTATTATCTACTACCGAGAGTCTGTCTGTTTTTATGCACATTACCACTATCAATAAATGAAGTAGGTGGAGCTTATGAGTGGCTGATGTACTTAAGTAAATCAATCTTCTTAGGTAACGGAATCGAAAGATACGACCGTTTATTTTGCGTTATTATGGTTTCACACTTTTTAACTCTCAATACCTACTTAATAAATATTTAAACTAAAAACCTGCTACTTATATGGGTCCATGAAGACCTGAAATAAAAGGTTTCATTAATTCATTCATTTCACACTGCCAAGAGAATGCAAACCCTTCGTTGCAGGAATCTCTATACTTACCTAGTACCTATACTACTTCCCGTTGATGTAAATAAAAATAATTTTGAAAGAAGCTTGCTCTTACGTTACCTAGTAGTAGTAAAGGCAATAAGTCTGTACACTTTGAATATGTAGTTACTAGTCCGAAAACTTTGAATACACTGTTGGCAAACAAACATTAGGTACGGTCTGCCTGATGGCACCTGATGGCAAGCAGACACCGTAGCATGCAGGCTTGCATAATCATATCGCAAGTCCCTCACTTTCAACGCACAAAATCCTCGGGAGCTCTGGCGACCTGACTCACCGTCGAACATCACCACATACCTTCAGAGCAAATAGTGGCGTTATTGTGGCTGCGGTCTACCGTAAGGTGGAGGAGCTACTTCCCTAGTTGAGCTGCTCTCTTAAAACCGTTAAGTATATGATCGAGATGAAATTAGCCGTATTTATACACTTACCAAATATAAGCATTTTACCCCAATAGAGTCAGAATCACTTAAAAATATGCTATATGACCGAATTAAAGAAATAAAGTTTGAATCTAAATGTCACCTGAATGATAGGATGACAGAGAAAATGTGCAGTAGGTAGTTAAGTAACCACACGGTGTCCTAGTAGTGTAGTGCTGTTGGAGACTTGACATCCTATAGCTTTGAATTTCTTCACAGATGTACACTTTTCCAAAAAGCTACTATGATAAACATTAAATTACATTCCATACATAAGTTCTCATTGCTATGAGCAGATATTCAAACCCGTTTGACAGCTGCGTGATTGAACCACTAGACCACCGTAGCTTAGGTAGCTAAGCGACGGCAGCGATCGGCTCATGTATCTTCTTCCATCTATATAATATAAAAGACTTCCTACACACACTAGCTCCTCTACATAATGGCCCACTAGGATGGGCCAGCGTGTAGAGAGGGTAGTGGTGTCAGATGGCTTATGGCGCGGCGATGTCTTTCTCCGTCTAACACATAGTTGCGTCCTATGCGATGGGTCGTGATGGCCCACTGTATAGAGCTAGCTTATTACGTAGGCAAGGGATAACACGGGATTTTTGAAAATTCCATCCCTAAGGGGGGGGGGGATAAAGGGGGGTGCAAAGTTTGTATGGCGGAAACAGTATTTTTTGAATTAGAGACTTGAAACTTTGTAGGAAGATTACTTATTAAGATACAAAAAAGTACTTTGAGACGGCTGGAGATCTCCGACGATGGTGATGCCGCATAAAGTCTTGAAGATGTTTCATTGCCGGCGCGGCGTCTTAACAGTTATAAAACTTTTCGGAACAACTTAATGTTTCTTGATGCCAATCTTATGTCCTTCCTGTGTGCATGACTCCATTATACTGAGGCTAAGACTTCGCGGATGTGGGGATCTTTGGTACCTATGTAAAAAGCAGCGATCTATATTTTGACAGCTTATTCATCTGTTCCGGCGCTGCAGGAAGAGGAGCCACTTCGCCTTTGCGTAAGAAAGCGCATGCACCCGTGCTCATCTCCGCAAACTTATGGAAAACGTGGGTATCCCATTTGGATGGTAACTTTTTCTACCTACTTATATAATAATAAAATTAATCAAGGTAGAAAGAGAACATGGAAGAGTGACACAGAGATAGACCCGCACGGGTGGGAGGTGCGTCTGCCACGGCGCACTGGTCGCTCGAATAAAACTGAACTGTCCGCCGGCGCCAGTCCTTTCGCCGGCCGCCGTGGAGTTAACATCGTATCGTCGATCGCCGCGCCCCGCTCCGCGCGCTTGCTGGCTGGAGGACACGCGACGAATCCGACGAGGGTGCTACAGGCTTCGGATAACTAACTGCCCTTCTCAGTGCAATTTAAAACTGCTCTTGTCAGAGCAAATCACCTGCTTAACCGCAGAGTACCAGACGATCGATCTGTTTCTTGATAACACACTATGTCAGTCGATGTGTATTTATTGGTGGCGCTTTTGTTCACCTATTTTTTAAGTCCTATTATCGGAAGTCCGAAAATGTTCTTCATAAAATTTTACGCCATAATAATCGTTAGTCCTAATATTTCCTATTCCTCACGATCGTAAGTCATAACCACTCGTAGTCATAATGACAATAATCATAAAATTCTCATATCCTAATATTTCTTTCCATATTTTTTTTCATCATAACACTCACTTGTCCGTTTTATTTAAATTCATAATGACATTAGTCATACATTCTTAAATCCTAAATTTGTTTTTCATATTTTTTTTCATCAAGAATGATACTTGTCGTTATTGAAGTAACTAAACGTGTTTGATTTTGTCGCATAGGGCGAGGCGAGGCCACAAGGCTCTAGCTAGACGCTAAGCAAGCCGCCTGTCTATGGCAGGTCCGTGTAGGTACGACGACGAGCGAAGCGAGGAGGAGTGTTAGGTGTACCGCGAACCTACGCGCGCGAGCCGAGCGAGCGAAGCGAGCGTGCCGCGGTAGCGGCCGGCGAAGCGCCAGAACCTATTTTTTTAAATTATGATATAAATATGAATAAATATAAGGGGGACAATCTTACACAAATCGAGCTAGTCCCATAGTAAGCTCAATAAGGCTTGTGTTATGGGTACTAGACGACGATATATATATAATAGATAGAAATACTTACAACCCGGTCACAATATCTGTGCACCTGACCTCGAACAATAAACATTAAAAAACAAAACAACAATCAAGCGAAAATATCATAATTATCGGGACGTGTAGCGGCAACGAAGATGCTAACCGTACTGTCGCACCGGGGAGTTTCGCTTTATTGTTGTTTTGTTTTTTAATGTTTATTGTTCGAGGTCAGGTGCACAGATATTGTGACCGTATATGTATACGTAGAAAACATCCAAGACTCAACAAATATTCATGCTCATCACACAAATATTTGCCCTTACCGGGATTCGAACCCAGGACCGTCAGCTTCGTAGGCAGCGTCACTACCCACTAAGCTAACCGGTCGTCATTAGCATTGAAAGCGCTTATTCATTAAGAGAAAGAAAAACATGACTTGATGTCGTATGTTCTCAGTTACGATGTAAGGACTAACAAAATTATAATTTATGTCCGTTATGAAGAAAACTGTTATGAATAACAAAATTATGACTACATACAAGTTTTTGTACTGAAATTATGAAGAAAAATTTTAGGACAACTGATCATTATGACTTCCAATGATAGTTACACAAAGGGCATTGGGTAACCTTGTATGAGAAAAATTGTACTTTTTTTGCAGCGGCCATGGAAGTTTGTGTAAAAATCTTTTAGAGGACCTCTTAATACGCATATTTGTATAAAAATAAACGCGTTAAACAATATCGGAGCAGAGATGTTTTAGTTTGGTTTATAACTTTTTAATATGACCTGCGGAAATATGCATTGCAAATATCTCGGCTCCGATGCATTTCAGAGTATTACATTTCATAACAAAATATGTTTGTTTAAAATAGATCTATCATAATATACCAATTTAACGAGTGGCCGCTTATTTAAAAAGTATGACAACACATTTACCCAAACCCCTTTAGGAACAAACAGGTTAGGACGAAATCAATTAGGACTAGCGATGATTATGACTACAATACGTTAGTATACAAAAAAATAGGGCAACGAATTTTATGGCAGCCAATATGGACCCGTATTTATTTACGTATACGTGAACCGGTTCCAACAGGCGTTGGGGCTATTGTAGGTAAAATGGATTGAGAACTGTCTTATGGTGATGAGATATGGGTCGATTATGAAACTGGGCTATTGCAAAGAGGTCCGGACACCCGCCATTACATTGTCACGCACAAAGTTATCGAGGCAGGCGGTGATTAGCCGCTCATTAGATGGGCCCTTGAAATAGCCGTCGAAAAGACGGCCATGACCAACACCGGGGTGAGTGGTTCAGGGATGTCGAGAGGTGATGCTCCGCTTTCTCCGAAGTTACTCGCGGCGCATAACTTTCACCCCCGTAGCAAATAGCTCTGACGACTCCTCTCTGGACGGCCATTGAAGGCAAGCCAGAGAGAAGAGGCATGCCGGCCCCCTTGGGGTTCCACTCCGACCGACGAAGACACGCCGGAGACGGAGTCCCTGACCGACCCGTTACTCCCCAACAGCTTGCCACAAGCTGCCCTGCGGTCTTATTATTATTATTCTCTTTATTCATATTTCCTCTTAAGTTAGGTTTGTACAATAATCATATAAAAAGTAAAATAATAATAATTATTATGATATGGTCAATAGTGCAATAAAGTATGTTATGTTAACGACATGTATTAAAACATTTCATTTACATTTTGAGTTGTGCGAAAACAACTGCTGGTTGAAGATAGGGTACCGGACTATAACCAACCTTCAACGTCAGGTACTCAGGAGGTTCAATCCGGAATTCCTATACCACGTTAGTATATTCTGATATAATATAATAGCTAGTCTAAACAATTGATAATATTAATAAAAAGAGCCATCATCATCATCATCATTGGCCACAACATCTAACTAAGACAGATGATTGTTGCAACGCTTGCCTAATGAATACCCGGCTTAACTTAGGTTATCAACATGACTGTATTAAAACATTTCCTTTATATTTTGAGGTGTGCGAAAACAAGTGCTGGTTGAAGATAGGGTACCGGACTATAACCAACCTTCAACGTCAGGTACTCAGGAGGTTCAATCCGGAATTCCTATACCACGTTAGTATATTCTGATATAATATAATAGCTAGTCTAAACAATTGATAATATTAATAAAAAGAGCCATCATCATCATCATCATTGGCCACAACATCTAACTAAGACAGATGATTGTTGCAACGCTTGCCTAATGAATACCCGGCTTAACTTAGGTTATCAACATGACTGTATTAAAACATTTCCTTTATATTTTGAGGTGTGCGAAAACAAGTGCTGGTTGAAGATAGGGTACCGGACTACAACCAACCTTCAACTTCAGGTACTCAGGAGGCTCAACCCGATATTCCTATACCACGTTAGTATATATATATCTAATATAATAAAATAGCTAGTCTACACTAAACATTATAAAGAGGAAATCTATGAGAATGTAAAATTAGGTATTCCTGAAAAGTGTTGCATCTCTTTTTCTCTTGCGGAGTGTCGCTCCCTAGAGGGATGTGGTCTTCGCGAATCGACTTTACACAAGGAATCGACTGAAATAGGAATAACTATTTATTTTTATTTTTACAGAACCTGTTAAAAGTAATAAGAAGACACAAGGACAGCGCAATCGAACTAAAATAATGGATTCAAATCGCAGTAAAAACAATAGCAGTGCAAAAAAAGGCATGTTTCTTGTATGGTTTTCTTGTCTTCTTATGTACATATACTCGGAGGCGTCTTTACCTATAGTGCATGGTGTGCGTTGCACACGGGTGCAGCGGTCCTAGGGGGCGCCGAGCGCCGCCCGCTACCATTACATTTTGACCGCGCGCTTACTAGGGGGCGCTAGAGTAATGTTTGCGGGGTCCCTTTGTTTCCCATAAACTTACTTCAAACGAAACATATGGAGTAAGTAATAACTACAAGCGGCTAAATAATATAGATCGCGTCAACAAAGCCGTCGTCCATCTTGTTTGTTGACTTTGGGAACACTGTGGACTGAACATGCATTTGAAGCAAGTGTGGCAGGTACATAAACATTTTTTCAAATGAGTGAGCAGTCTTTCAAAGTTTTTGTTCAAATATTTGTCTATGTGTAGCACCGCCATTAATATCCTTTTGTATTTTACAGGTGTACGCGTATCATTGGCACAGCATAAAGAATACAGATTACTGCAAAAAAAATTAGAAAAGGCTGAAAAAGACAAAAAGGCATTTAAAAAAAAATATATTATGGCCAAAAAAATTAAAAAAACAGCAGCATTTAACATAATATCGAAGAAAATGTCACCAACGTCCAAAACATTTTGCCAGATGCAGGTCTCTCAAAGTGGAAAAAAAAAACAAGGCAGGAGGTTTACTTTAAACGAAAAAATATTGGCTTTGTCGCTATATAAACCGTCGCCTAAATCATATAGATTGCTGAGCAAATTATGTGTTTTGCCAAGCAGGAAAACCTTACATAATTTACTGCAGAGAATTACTTTAAAACCAGGTATAAACGATTTGATATTCACAAATTTAAAAGAGAAAGTGGAGAAGATGCCGGAACATCATAAATACTGTGTCCTGTCATTCGATGAAATGGCTATTGGATCGGGTGTGTCTTATGACAAAAAAAAAGACGTACTGATGGGGTTAGTAACCGACGGACATACTAGCACCATGGAATTTTGCGACCATGCACTTGTATTCATGATTAGAGGTGCTGTAAAAAAATTTAAACAACCTCTGGCCTACTATTTTTGTCATGGGAGTACAAAGACCGTACAGCTGAAAGCTCAGATCAAGACAGTCATACAGAAAATCCAAGAAACCGGACTGAAGGTGATTGCGACCGTATGCGACCAAGGTGCCTCAAACATTGCAGCCGTCAATCAGCTAGTCAGAGAAACCAAGCAGGACTACCTTAGAACAGGCCAAGAAACCAGAGAAGATTTCTTTGAGGTCCAAAATAAAAAGATTTTCCCAATTTTTGACCCGCCACACCTAATCAAAGGAATCAGAAACAATCTCATAACAAAACATTTAAAATATGTCATGGAGCGAAAAGAATGTGTCGCTAAATGGGAGCACATTGTGGCTTTATACAACAGGTCCCCTGGTTATAAAGGCGTCAAACTAGTGCCCAAGTTAACTGCCCAACATGTGTTGCCTGACCACATACCCAAGATGCGAGTGAAACATTGCACTCAAGTGTTCAGCAAATCAGTTGGAGTAGCGCTTGGATACATGGCAGGTATGCATCTTTTTAGGGTTTATAAGGCAAGGTTTTACAAAGATATATTTTTTGCGAGTTGCACCCGCATGTAATTTCCTATGCCCTCTGTGGCCAGGACTGTCTTGCCGGCGGTATACCAGTCCTACTGCTTCAATTTTCTGCCCATACTTCGCAGTAGCATAATACAAGCTCTCTTTATCTTGTCTTCTCCTACAATAATCTCTCTGGTATCCAATTCTTCAACGAGTGGTTCTTCATTCTTCAACTGTTGAAAGGAAATGTTCTGTTTTCATTCGTCCCTCGCGTAGAAATTATAGCCGGGCAGAAAGCTAGCTCCTATTTTATGAAAAGAACGAAATAAATATTTCTTGTAGTAAGTGGTCTCTGAAGATGCCCAGATCACTGTAGTTTATAGCATTTCCGTGTATAAGATCGTCGTCTTGTCCTGTCTTCTGTAATTTGTTTGTGGAAACTATGTGGCACCTTCAACAAAATTGTTTAAAAATATTAATGACGTAATTGTGAGATAAAGCCTATATTTTTATTTGTAAATTGAACATTATTGAGTATTATTCATCATCATCATTAATTTAAGAGTTATCCTCTTGTCGGTGGAGTATTTTCCATTTCTCTCTGTCGTACGCCAGCCCTTTGATTTGTTAATACAGATGCCGTCAAACTTCTTGAACATGCGGGACGAAGTGGGGGGGGGGGCAGCTCGCAGGTACAATTCGCCTTTGCGCAGGCAAGGTCAAATGTTCAAGAAGTTTGACGGCATCTATACGACACGATTTAGGTATTATTAGCATGTAGTAAATATAACTTTCATTACCTTTGTTTTCTGTCCCTGCTGTGGCGAAATGTAAAATGCACAATTGTTCGCACAATGAGGTTACACTTCTGTCTTCTTCTTTTTTGTGTTAAAATGTTCATAGTTAATTTGTTCATTTATTTTTTCTGGATTTAACCATACACTGGTTTATGATATTCTTATTTTTTTAATGTATCTTCGGGTTTTCTATTATTTCAAGATATAACCTTGCTGCAATGTTGTATTGTACGCGTAAGATGAAATGAAATATAATAATTTCACTGTTTGTGTTCGCAGCCATGGCGCTCTTTGAACTTTGACACAAGCAAGTGGCTGCTTTTTTTTTATAATTCGTCCATTCGGACAGGCTAATGCCGCGTTTATACGCTTGCGATGGTTTGGCGCGTGAGCAGGACGCAGCTATGCGTTAGAGGGAGAGGGCTATAATTCGATATCATTCGTTTATATAGCTGCGTCCTGCTCACACGCCAAGCCATCGCAAGCGTATAAACGCGGCATAAGACCATGGGCCATACTAGCAAGTGGCTGCGTTCAGTTTTAATCTAAGGGTATGCGCGCACGAGCAACTTTGTCGCCGCGACAGTAGGTATATTACTACATCTCTCTTTATCTCACTCCGAGCATGCAAAAGTGACAGATGTATTAATATAATTACTCGACAAAGTTGCTCGTGCCCCCATACCCTAAGGCCGTGTCGCATGTACAGGAGAGAACGAAATGGGGTGTATACATGTCATGATTTGTCAGCCCCTAATTTATCAGAAGCTGACTAATTGCTATCGTCTGGTCATGTTGCGCTGCTAATGCAACTGTCAAACGAGTTGTACTGAGAAATTGCATGTACATGTGGTCAGATTGTTACATCTGGACGCTACACCCAATTATGACTTCGACATGTTGTACTGACAAATTGGGATAAAATCATATAATCTTTATATCCCATAATACTCAAAATCACCAGCGGCGCTGGCTCGTGAGCCAGCATTATGCTGAGTTAGGACCATTTCGTACTTATATAGCGCCTCCTATAGTTAGTAAGTACTACAATCTCTGATTTTTATTAACATAATTGTATGATTTTCGTTACAGAATCTGGAGCAATCGAGAGGAAAAGTTCTGAAACAGCAGATATACTGATGTTTTTCGACGACTTATTTGATAGTGTAAACGGGAGCTTTAGCCAAGTGCGGGCAGGTAAAATTTATAGGGCTGCAGTCACTCCAACATCACCTCACCACAAGTTGTGGGATAAAAGTCTGCCGATATTAAAAACGATGCAGTTTGTAAATGCACGAAATCAAGGCGTGGTGCCATCATTAACGAGCTGGGTTAAAACCATAGAGGGTTTTAAATCCATTGTGAAGCATCTGAATAAAAAGGGTCTCAATTCCCTATTACTGCGCAACTTCAACCAAGATGCTTTGGAGAATTTTTTTGGGGCGATCCGAGCTCATGGGTACAGCAACATAATGCCCACCTCGTCTGCATTTGAAAGCGCCTTCAAAACTCTTCTGATTAACAATATTTCTTCTTCACATTCAGTTGGTTCGAATTGCGAAAAAGACGACAGTGTCTGTCTACAGTCACTAAAAAATTTTTTGCTGAAACCTGTCGCCGAGACCGCAACTGAATCTGAAGAAGAAATTGAGGGTAGTCATTTGTGCATAGACATTTTAAATACAGACGAATTGCTGCAAAGCAAGACTCCCGAGCATGTTGAAAGAAGCGCAGCAATAGGGTATTGCAGTGGGTGGCTCGCAAAACTCGCAAAAAAACATATTTATAAAAATTGTGTGACCTGTACAAATAATATGGAGGAAACTGAACTCCAGTGCTTTCATAAATTTATAAAAATGAAAGAATACGAGGGTAAAAGCTGGCTGTGCTATCCTACTAGGCAATTATTTGAGTTTTTTGCCCAAGTAGAGCACATATGTATAGAAGTTTTAAAAGAACACGGCAACAAGAAAAATTTGTCTAATTACATAAAATTGATTATAAATATCAACATGAATGTTAATTTTTTGTCTTGCACAGACCACAAAGAATTGCTGTGTAAGTACATAATAAACAAGAGTACGTTGTTTTTTATAAATAATTGGTGCAAAGACGTGAGTAATATCCTCAATGGAAAAATTACCTTTTGGGACATCAATGACCCAATGAAAAAACAGGCGCATAACCACTACTTGAAAAATAAAGGGAGAAAACGGAATAGACAAAATGGTGTAATGCTGAATGTTTAGGTACTTAGGTAGTAAGTAGGTAGGTACGTACAGTGTACATTCATATTGTATTTTGTACTATCATAAATATAGAAGATTGCCATGTTATGTAAATAAGTAGGTGAGTAAATAGATAAATAACTGAAGAGCATATACCAAAAGTTGTAGGCTCCCGTATCTCAAAAGGAAAAAATGGATCCCTTTGTGGTCCGTCTGTCTATCTGTCAAGACCATTTATCTTAGAAACGCGAATAAGTATCGAGTTAAAATTAAAACCGTATAGCTACTCGGATCTTACAGTCTCTTGAAGCGGTGAAAAAATCAAACTTTCCGTTTATGCTGTAAAAAACGAATATTCCGACACATCTCAAAGGAATCAAATTTATAGGATACTTTCCGTTGCCCTAGAATATCGTCTTATACAAATACAGTCTATCTACTTAATATCGTCTTATACAAATACAGTCTATCTAATTAATATCGTCTTATACAAATACAGGGAAAAATCGGAAAACCATACATTTGTGATGTTGTACGGGACCCTCGGTGGGCGAGACCGATTCTCACATGTCTGGTTTTTTTGGAAAGGATTTAGTATTTCCTCGCAAATATGTTGAACACTTTTGAACCATGAGCGAAGCGAATGCGAATCTTGCAATCCTTCGCTAGCTCGGCTTTCAATAGTAAGCACTTGCGCCCAACAACAACCTTGCAGCTTTGCATAACAATTAACTATTAATACGTACGGTGGTGGGAAACAAGCATATCTTTAGCCAAATGGTAAGCTGACACCGTATCCTATAGACGCTTGCAATTCTTAGCTGCGTTATGCGGAGCTTTATTGATTTGAGGATTTTCTGTATTTATAGCTTCGTATATACGAACATGGGTCCCTCACTCGCATCCTCGGGAGCTCCGGCGATAATAAATCAATACAATACAATACAAATACTCTTTATTGCACACCTCACACAAACAAAGCAGTTATAAAGAGAAAGAATACAATAACATGTAGGTAGTGGTAGACAACACCATTACAAAGGCACTGAGGGTATTTGGAATGTGTAGATCAGCGTATGGCAAAACATGGGGTTTGAACCCAAAGGTACTTAAATGGATCTACACTATGATGGTGACGGCCGTACTTTGGTAACGGCTATCCGCAACCAAAGGAATTCAAGGTACTTCCGCTGAGATGCATCATCCGCTATGTAGAAATGATGGAGCGAAGTTGGGAGTAGACATAAGGAGAGGGCAAATGCACAAAAGATCCCACTGGGTCGAAGTGCATCCGAAAGGGCCCTCATCTAGATAAGATAAGATAAGATAAGATAAGAGGTAGACAACAGGCGGTCAATCAATTTACAGGTCACACAATTTTTATGAATATGTTTGAGAACGTACGTATCATATTATAATGATTATCATTATAATATGATTATAAAGATTATGTTTCTACCTGACGATTTGAAAGTGCTTGTTACTGGGCCTACTTGAATAAATATTATTTTGAGTTTGAATGATATTTTTTATACTCGTCGACTTTAATGTTGGAGTTAAGACTTCGTACACCAAACTAAAATCACATACTTTTTACTATGAAGGTCCCAACTCAACATTATACAACCGTGTAGACAACTAAACTTAATTCGACCAATCACGTCGGACTATTGCACCCAATTTAATAAGTCTGATATAGTCTTGATAAATTTATCGAAGCGCCTGGAAGTGCTCGTTTACGTGGTGATGTGGTGTTGGTGTGTTGGATGGTGATCCCCCATGACGAGAACCTCCTGAAGGCCAAGAAGGACAAAGCCAGGAAGTATGTTGACCTGGCTCACGAGGTAACTGTCATGTGGGATGTCGATTCGATGGTCATTGTCCTGATAGTCTTTTCGGTTAACGGTCTAAATAGCGAAGAGTCTTGACTAAAATCTTAAGATACTCGCGCTAGACGGCTGTGTCAAGGGACAGATACAGAAAAAGGTACTCCTGTAGGTTGGTTTCGTGACGCTTTGTGTAGATCTAAATATTCTAAATGTCTTTTTTGTATGGTAAAATGACAGTATCATCCCTCTAAACACTGCGTGAATAGCCAGGAGCTTCCTGTCTCTGTCGCCCTAATCACCTGAACCTGCAGCTTTAGGCCCCACCCTGCGTCTGGCTTCTCCCTAGGTTTGCTTTTTTATAATATTGGTTTGGTATATGTGTAATTTAATTTTAATTTTGTTGATATTGTTTTTAACATCAATTGGTAGTGCAACACTGGCGAACAAGTGCATATCCTGCACTGTTATCACAAGACACGCGAGCTGTCTCGTGGCGAGGTAGACAATCCGTATCTTCCTAATTAGAACACTTAGAAAGAGATAGGTAGTCTATCTCGCCGCGAGAAAACTCGCGTGTCCTCTTGAGATAACCGTGCCGTCCTTAAAAAAACCTTTAAAATGTTGCCCATGATGATAAACATTGTAAATAATGTGAGACAATTCATGTAAATTAAAGATTTATCAATATTTTGAGCATTAATTGATATATACATATGGTCTACTGATGTGTCATGTAATTCATTGTTTGCCTTGCAAACTATATTCAATGTACCGATAAGAAATACAAATAATTGTATCTGTAATATCGTAAACTTGCATGAGCCTGTTCACACCAATCCGTAACTGTCAGTATCGGATCCAGTAACGATATCGGGGGGCAAGTAAATAAATGTATGAAAAACATGCTTAGGTACTGTTTGTTACACCGCCCCGCCCAGTCAGATATCGAAGCATGCTCCACAAAAACGTCGCGTCGTTCACAGATCCGACACTGGCGGTTAGGGATTGGTGTGAACAAGCTCTACAGATGACGAGATTAGGAGAAGCTACACGAGCCTAATTGGCAGGACTGACTAGTAAGGTTACAGAAAATTTAGTATGGATCTTAATTTCACTGCCCGTTGGTAGTCCGCTAATTTCATACATGTAGCGGCTTTTAATAGGAGACGCTACAATACGCCGCTTGACGCGTGATACGACCCATGTGGATAAGTGCCGGAAGCACGGTGGCCGGCCAAACCAAGGCCAAGGAGTGCCTGGCTTGCTTGGCCTTCGATTTCGCTCGTTTGGCGTCTCCTATTGTCAAGTTGACGCCGCTATATGAGAGAGAGAGATAGGTATTACCTAGATTGGAGGTATTTACATATATTAAAATGTATGTTTATATATACTACCCGCATACTTCCTTTTTATATAGTACATTTTGGTTTTTATATAGTACCATACATAAAATAACTAGGGTAACAAACCTTATGAAATTGTTTACGAATATATAACTATATTTTTTTACTTTGTAAATGAACAAATAACGCGTCATCACAATCATAATTGTGATGTAGGTCATGCAATTTCGAATAAACCTTTCTTTGTTTCTTTTTTATACACACGGTGTAATATATATTTGACTTAAAAAAAATGTTACTAGAACTAAACAGAAGTATCACAATTATAACAGTAACTGCAGGAGTTCATGGGAGTACTATAAGCTAAAGCGCGTGTGAGCTCCACAAGTTATTATTGTGTAACTTGTTTTAAGCTCACCTCAATGCTCACCCACAAATATATCTTGACACCGCGATGCGAAGTAACCAAGCGTAGGCAGAGGTCTAGTTTCGTGACGGGTGATCGGCGGGGTGAGGCACCAAGCGGCTGAGGGACGCGGGTGACCTCTGCGCAGGCAGCTTGCCTTGCTCGCTCACAGAATACCTACTTAGCGATTGCTTTTCAGCGCGGGAATGCTTCCTGTGTGATGTGGGCACCCTGCCTTAAGGGCAAAGTTTTGTTACGTTTTTCTTATTGAATATTCCTAGGTTCCATTTAAGTACCTGTACATATGTGACGTGGATGTACTTTTTATAACTTTTAAACATATGCTATTGTACCTACGTTTGTTATACAGTATATACAGATATACCTATGTGTAATAATAAATTGAAAGTTTTCACAATTTGATGCTGTAAAATTAACATTTTCTGAAGACTTCTTCGGCGATCGTTCGAGAGAAGAATTTAGAAAGAGATACCAAATATGCAATTCATTAGCTTTAAGGCGGTAGTAATAACAAACTGCTAGGTGTGGGTATATCTATTCAAAACAATTGGCCAGAACATTCTAAGCAAGTGCACTACGAGTGATAAAGGGAAATATTACAATTGATGACAGCCTACAGTAATTAAATCACAGGGTAATAGAACCTTATACACTAAGAATATAAACCAGTCGATATTTAAGTTTAATGTTATTCGGTAAGAATGTTCATTGGAGGTCCAGTTTTCATCACCTAAATGTCTAATAAATTCTGGACAAGTAGTAGTAGTAAGTAGGTACACAACTTTGTCAGTAAAATCTTCATAGAGCAAAACTCATTGACATGTTCGATGTTCCCTAAATTTCCTATCAGGGGAGAGTCTTTGCTTGTGAAGCAAGGGAGAATTTGTAATCTGCTTTGATTTAAATAAGATGGAATGACTTGTTCAAATTAAAATTGTTGACCTTGTTTATTAAGCTTTAATGTTACTCTAGAATCTAGGTGGAAGTATACAGCAAAAAGTTACTAGGACTTCTTATCATATTCGATTCTGGTGACCTGTGGTTCCACAATGATTTCTGCTAGGTACTGGATGAGCGTGTCGTTTTATTGTTTCTTGTTTTATATTAATAATAAGCTCCTTTCTATGCATGCAGTTAGTAATGTATTGTTAATAAGTTAAATAAATCTGTGTATCCCTCACTTTTATGTTTCATTTCACAACAGTTATTACAAACATTGAAAATACTGATAAAAATATAATACGACCGAATTGAGAGGTTCCTTCTTTTTTTTATCGGTTGAAAAGGTTTCAGGCCAAGTAACAGATGGCGCTTGTAAACAAGCATAAAATGCCTTCTCAATTTGGCTGAGTTGCCTGTCTATCTCAGTATGTATATTGTAGTCTTTGGTGCGATTTCTTGCGTCAGTTACGATTGTTACTTGAAAACTTTAGCTAAATGTAAATTGAGTCCTAGTGATTTATCTTTGCGGTATTATACCGGGGAAGTTGTTGAACCGGTTGGTAAGATACTTGTAACAGTACAATATTGTAATAAAGAAAAAGTATTGGATTTGTACGTAATTACAAGTGGCAAAACGAATCTGCTAGGGAGACAATGGATTTATGAGCTCGGTCTAAATTTACCTACTTCGGTACCCTGTAATAAATTAAAGACAGAAAGTGGCATTCAAAGCTTCAATGAGCTTGTGTTCAGTTCCAGGTTTAAAGAAGTTTTCGACGACGGTTTGGGACGGTTCACGGGCGGCACGGTGGGATTCACGCTGCGCGAGGGCGCGCGGCCGGTGTTCATGCGCGCTCGGCCGTTGCCGTACGCACTGCGCGAGCCGGTGGAGCGCACACTGGAACAGCTGGTTCGCGACGGCATCATCACTCCCGTGACCACATCCGACTGGGCCACTCCCGTTGTACCGGTAATGAAAAAAGATGGAACTATTCGTTTGTGTGGGGATTTCAAGTTGACCTTGAACAAATGTATACAAGTGGACCATTTCCCGGTACCTAGAGTAGACGACTTGTTGACTAAGTTGCATAAGGGGGATAAGTTCTCGAAGATAGATTTGTCGCAAGCATACGCACAATTCGAATTAGATGACTCGAAACAGTTACACCGTGATTAACACGCATAAAGGGCTATACATGTATAATCGATTAATTTATGGCCTTGCGTCCAGTCCCGGTATTTTTCAGAGGAAGTTGGAACAATTGTTCGCGGGCATGCCTAGCGTAGGAGTGTTCCTAGACGACATTATTATTACCGGACCGGATGATCACGCACATTTGGCGACTCTCACCGAAGTTTTTGAGAGGTTAAAAAAGTACGGGTTAAAGGTTAAAAAGGATAAATGTACATTTTTCGCTACATCGGTCACGTACTTAGGGTTTGTTATTAGTAAGGAGGGAGTCCACACTTGCCCAGACAAAATAACGGCCATCAAGGATGCGCCGGAACCTAGGAGCGTGTCGGAGCTCCGCTCATTTTTGGGCCTAATCATGTATTATGCAAAATTTGTGCCAAACGTTAGCACTATATTAGCGCCACTATACCGTTTATTGCAAAAGAATGTTTATTTCAATTGGAGTGAAAACTGTAGGTTGTCATTTAATAAAATTAAGCGTTTGTTGATTTCCAGTAAAATATTAGCTCATTACTCGCCGGATTTACAGTTATTTTTGACAACGGACGCAAGTAGTGTTGGTCTTGGGGCGGTGATATCTCATTGGACGGCGGAGGGTGAGCGGCCCATCGCTTATGCATCACGGGTATTGAATTCGGCAGAAAAGGCTTATTCCCAGATAGAGCGTGAGGCGCTGTCGATAATATATGGCATTAAAAAATTTCATCAATACCTTTACGGTAGGAAATTTACTTTAAGAACAGATCACAAGCCCTTGGTTTCAATTTTTGGGGATAAATCAGGCATACCCGTGATGGCAGCTAGTAGGATGCAGCGCTGGGCCGTGATCCTCGCGGGCTACGACTATGACATTGAGTATGTGCGTAGCGAGAAAAACGCGGCGGACGCGTTATCTCGGTTACCTGTAGGTTTGAATGACACTCAGGAAGTTAGGTACAGTAAACGTGAATTGACATATTTAAACTTTATACAGAATTTCATTCCGGTAACAAGGAAAACGTTGTGTGAGGAAATTGCTAAGGACGATGTACTCAAAAAGGTAATGTTGTTTGTACAGTCGGGTTGGCCAGCAGTGTGTCCGGATGAGCTAATTAAACCCTATTTTATGCGACGACAAGAATTATATATTGATGGGGTTACCGTTTAGTCATTCCCAAAAGTTTGCAGGATAACTTATTGAAGGAGATCCACGGCGGTCATATGGGGGCAGTCATAGTTAAAATGAAAAGTATCGCACGTAGCATTGTGTGGTGGCCGGGCATTGATGCGCAAATAGAAAACATATGTAGAACATGTTCAACATGCACGGCAGAGAGTTCAGCCCCGCCTAGGGCAGCCCCTCAGCCGTGGCCTTATGAGTCTGAGGTATGGTCAAGGTTGCATGTAGATTTTTTGGGACCCATTCAGGGTACATCATACCTAGTGCTCATTGATTCAACTTCAAAATGGATTGAAGTTTTTAAAATGAAGAGGACTACGGCTACAGACGTGATTCGCGTATTACGAGAAACATTTGCGCGGTTCGGATTACCAAAGGAGATTGTCTCAGACAATGGACCTCCATTTTCGAGCAAAGAGTATGAACGCTTCATGGTCTTTAATGGTATTCGAATAACATTCGCGCCAGCATACCACCCATCGTCAAATGGAGCCGCGGAGGGGGCGGTTAAGCTGTGCAAAAGGGTAGTCCGAAAGGCTTTGCGCGACGGAGTAGACGTGGATGCCGCCCTGCAGTCGTACTTGTTGTGCTACCGGAACGTCAGCCATAGTACCACTGGGACATCTCCCGCGGGTTTATTACAGCATAGGAATTTAAGGTCTCGCTTAGATTTATTAAAATGTAGGAGGCAAGTTGAGGATAATGTCATACATAGTCAGCGTAAACAGATAAGATATACAGGAGGGAGTTTTAAACAGTTGAATGTAGGAGAAGAGGTGTGGGCACGTAACTATACCGCAGGTGAGAAATGGATAGGAGGGCGAATTGAAGAAAAAGTAGGATCCCGTAATTACATTGTGGGTAGGGGAAATGGTCCATCTATTAAACGACATATCGATCAGATTAAAAGCATGTGGGGCGGAGCAATTGATATACCTACAGCACCACAAATTGATGAACCACCAAACGAGCTCCGTACAGGTCCAACGGAGTCACCGTCGGCGAGAGTGGTGCCCGAGCCAAGCGAGGGCAACCTCGAGACGAGGTCCGAGGCCGCACCACCTTCGCGACAGGAACCGGTCGCGCCCCCTATTTTATCGGCCCCCGTGGAAGGTCCCAAACCAACTCGCTTAAAGAAACCCGTTAAGAGATACGGTTTTGACTTTGACTGACCCATGAACCATTCTCTCTATAGTTTTTCTTGTTTATATTATGTATTGTTGTAGAATAAGGGGAAGGGTGTGATATATGTGGGTAGATATAAGTTACAGGCGCCGATGGTTATGTGGGTAGGACCCCCTCTCTGGCATTAAATATTGTAACGGACGGACGTGTTTCCTTGTGCTCCTCATCAGCTCCAGGTCCTGGCCTAAGGGCATCATATTCAACAGATATATTAATTTATTATTTTTCGCAATTGTATTAAAAAACGTCGTTTACAACACGTGTGAAATGTCTTTTACCACTCGTACCGAGTCTTGCCACTCGCTTTCAGCTCGTGGCAAGATACCTCGGTACTAGTGGTAAAAAGACATTCTTTTCACACTAGTTGTAAAATGTACTATTTTAAGTCTCGTACCTTAATTAGGCCACTCAGCAAGCTTCGTGGCCTAAACGTGGTACTCGACTGAAAAGCATACATTATATAACGATTGCATAAAATACTATTTAATAGGTCTAATGAAACTACCTACTGCACTCAGAACTCTTTGCAGTTCATTTCGTGTCGTATTCGAATTCAAATGTTTCAATGTGTTTCAGGTGCCAATCTATCGTGCTAAGTGCGCGACTCATTGAAAAGCTACGCCCAGTAAGGAATTGCATATCAATTCGGCAATCTGATCCCTATGCAGAATAACGAGGATATAGGTAGAAGGTACATGCTGCTAGTTAAGGTGAAGATCAATCAACGTCAAGGGGCGAGATTAAAACGCAATTTATTCAATGATTCGCTGAAATTGAGATTTACCTCAACGGGGTTCTGGTTGTAAGTTGTTTGCCTTAATATTAATAAGGAAAACGTACTGATATTTCTCAGAATAGGGAAATTACTTAGATATGGTAATCATGACTCATATTATTATGATAAGCTCGTTAGTAAAATAAAGAAGGTCGCATTCTTTGATATTATGCCTGCCTTGAGCACGTGTAACCTACATATAGTACAGTCTTAAAAAAGCGATCGAAAAACTAAATTAACTTCTTGTTTCGCGCAATAGTTTTGTTTTGATTGGTCAAATAGAAATGTTTTAAAATCATAAATATGTTTACATACGCTAGGGGCTAAATGTACTACTTTAGCCCCGCTATCTAAGCCTAATATGACACACTTTTCGAGCATAAGAAGTGAAAAATAAATTTTGTGTACGAAACGTTTTCCTCTGATTGGGTCCCAGATCACAGGCGCTCATTTAGCAGATACCTACCTATGTTTCGTGACTGTGGTGACTTGTTCATCAACGGCGCCGCAAAACCATTATGTATGATGGTTGGCTGAGGCTGTTCGAATCATTGTTGAACCGAGGTGCATCCTTCTGCTACTCGTAACCAAGGCTCCGGCGACGTACAAACCAAACCAATTTTTAAAATATTCTGCCGTCTTATAACCGTATTTTGACGATTTTGATTCACGG
Organism: Epinotia demarniana; assembly: GCA_945867215.1. Taxonomy (NCBI): domain Eukaryota; kingdom Metazoa; phylum Arthropoda; class Insecta; order Lepidoptera; family Tortricidae; genus Epinotia; species Epinotia demarniana. The sequence goes on from OX244261.1 coordinate 15,657,507, forward strand.
GAAATACAAATCAAAGTAACGCATATATTACATCAATGGTATTTTTATTCTGCGCTAATCATGAGTTAAATCAAAGATAAATTTCTTGTTTTTTTTCAATACTTTCAAAGTTTGTAACGCAATATGTCTATGTACTGTTACATTGCTTTGCTTTGAGCCTACATTCATTGTTTTAGGAGAAGTAGGTACTTTGTTTGGTAAGGGTTGAGACGGAACCGAACGAGTCCTGTGAAACAAAATAAATAGTATGCAAGCAAACGTTGCACGCTGCACTGGAGGACGTTTTCAAGACTCTGGACTGGAGAAGGCTAGGCATCAGCATCAACGGCGAGTACATCACTCACCTTCGGTTTGCTGACGATATAGTAGTCTTGGCTGAGACCATGGAGGACTTAAGTACGATGCTCGATGACCTCAGTAAAGTATCCGAGCGAGTTGGTCTAAGAATGAACATGGATAAGACGAAGATCATGTCAAATGCCCATGTAGTACCAACTCCCATTACAATCGGACACTTTACGCTCGAAGTTGTAGACGATTATGTATACCTAGGACAGACGATCCAGTTAGGTAGGTCCAACTTCGAGAAAGAGGTCAATCGTCGAATCCGACTCGGCTGGGCAGCGTTCGGGAAGCTACGGCAAATCTTTTCGTCCAATATTCCGCAGTGTCTCAAGACGAAAGTCTTTGACCAGTGTGTGTTGCCAGTGATGACATATGGCACTGAAACGTGGTCGCTTACTATGGGCCTCATAAGAAGGCTCAAAGTCACCCAAAGGGCAATGGAGAGGGCCATGTTGGGAGTTTCTCTGCGTGACCGCATCAGAAATGAAGCTATCCGCAGCAGAACCAAGGTAACCGATATAGCCCTCCGGATCGCTAAACTTAAGTGGCAGTGGGCGGGGCACATAGCACGTAGAACCGATGGCCGTTGGGGCGGAAAGGTTCTCGAGTGGCGACCACGTACCGGAAGGCGCAGCGTGGGTAGGCCCCCGACAAGGTGGACTGATGACCTGGTAAAGGTTGCGGGAGTCCGCTGGATGCGGGTGGCGCGGGATCGGTCACTTTGGCACTCTTTGGGGGAGGCCTATGTCCAGCAGTGGACGTCTTTCGGCTGATATGATGATGATGATGATGATGAAGCAAACGTTCTGAAAATGTGAAACATCCTACAGAATCAAAATTACCGTACTACCTTCTGTGGTACTCGTCAATAAACACTCCAAGTTCTTTAGGGATTGATTTATGCGATGCCATAGCGAGTTAGCGAGTCCTTAGTTATTATCAGCCATCCACCGCTATGTGTAAATAGAAGTCGAAATTCTAACTTCATATACTTATTATCCACGGGAACATTTCGATAGCGTGTTTTGTTTTAAAAAGTGCCATCTAGTGGCAAATCTATTCCCTATTATGCATTGCTCACTTTGACGAAGAACTCTCCGGGTATAGCTTCAAAGCGATAGTTACCTCTACATAGCTATTCGTGCTTCGGTTTTAAAAAGTAGCGTCTAAACTGGCTTAAAACCTTTCGAAAATGTAATAGTTATGAGGTCTTATAAAATGTGTAACAGCGCCATCTAAATTTTTTTTTCGAAACTGCAGGAGATTTTGCGAGGAAGACATATGTTGTCCGTGGGTTGTGAAGGGTTAAACATACATAATAAACATACATACAATATATAGTAATACAAGGTACTTTTTACTTAGCACAATTTTTATCTAAGTTTTATAAACGCCCTTCACCCCCGAATCTACTAATTTACTTTAGACGATATGTATTGAAAACAGCGCCATCTAGTAGACGCTGCTTTTACTGCTAAGTATCTGTTAAGGCAGACAAATCTCTTGCGGGTTTTGTCATAATAGTTTGTAAATCTACCTACAGATGGAAAGTTGGAAACGAGATGGTCAAATACCTTTCTTAAATTAATATCTTAGTTCTGTTTACCTTTTATTTACGATTCAGCTATGAACGCATGATGTGTAGTGTTTATGAAAAAAAACCTACTATTAATAAGTACCTACGCCGCAATTTATAGTGTGCTTATAAACAGGGACTCAGTGTGCAGTAAATATATAGGATTTGTAAAAATGTTACCTACAGCTCGCTTGAATGTCTTCAAAATATCTACGTTCTACCAAGAGGTACAGGGTATGCAGCAGTTTAATTGCATTCAGGGTCCGCTGTGTGTGATTTAAATACAGCGCAGCTCACCCTGTTGAGCTCTGTCATAATATCAACGGGAGTGCGATTTTTAAATCTCACTGGTGATATCAGTCACCGGTGACTAAAATTATCACCGATGACTTTAATGGCACCATTTTCCAAAAGCCGTATTTTTGAAAGTCACACACTGTTTACCAACATGCAGAAATTTAACAATGTCAGTCAGAGACAATCTTCCCGTTACGTTCCTTTTTACGCAGATGTTGTCCTTGATACTGGTTTTTATTTTCTCATACTACAACTTAAAACAGATTCAAACGTAAAACGTAGCGTATCTGTCAGTGTCATGTAAACGAAAATTAAAGTTTTGAAAAATTCTTGGCAGATATCACATACGTCAACTGTTAAAAACAATCGCATGGTGATTCCAATTACGAGTGGGTAGGGGCACTCGTTAATCGATATCACAGGTATGACAAATGTAAGTCGCCGATGAGTTTCAAAAATTCAGGAACGTAACGGAAAGATTGTTTCTGACTGGCATTGTAAAATTTGTTGATAAACAGCGTATGACTTTCAAAATACGGCTTTTGGAAAATGGTGACATTAAAGTCATCGGTGATAATTTTAGTCACCGGTGACTTTTATATCACCAGTGAGATTCAAAAATCGCACTCGGAACACAGTTGTGCATACGGAAGAGATTTGTTCGGCTTATAATATTATTAAACGCAACAGCAAAAAAGTGATGAGATATTTTAAATCAAACCCCAAAACTAATACCATACACAGTAGCGGAATTACAGATGATAGGTTATTATAATAGACATTGTGTCGTATTATTGAAAGTTAAACCTTATTTCGTAATCATTGCAGAGACAATCTTGAAAACTGGCTGGCATGGAACAGGGGATCGATTTTTGAATCTCATCAAGTGACTAATTCTCACCGATGTGAGTGATTTCCGAAAGTTCATATTTTTGAAACTCATCGGTGACTTACATTTGTCATACCTATGATATCGATTTACGAGTGCCCCTACCCACTCGTAATTGAAATCACCATGCGATTGTTTTTGACAGTTGACGTATGTGACATCTACCAATAATTTTTCAAAACTTTAATTTTCGGGGTCATGACACTGACACATACGCTACGTTTTACGTTTGAATCTGTTTTAAGTTATAGTATGAGAAAATAAGAACCGGTATCAAGGACGACATCTGCGTAAAAAGGAACGTAACGGGAATATTGTCTCTGACTGACATTGTAAAATTTCTGCATGTTGGTAAACAGCGTGTGACTTTCAAAAATACGGCTTTAGGGAAATGGTGACATAAAAGTCATCGGTGATAATTTTAGTCACCGGTGTCTTTGATATCACCAGTGAGATTCAAAAATCGCACTCCAGACCTTTAATTTTCGATATTTTCGGATTACATCGATTTTCATTAACATATATACATAATATACATTCTCTTTTAATCAACCACGAAATTTGTATCCCAGTGCCATCCAGTGGAAAGGAACTTGTTGGCGCCCACTACCGCTCTTCAGTTTTTGTTCACATTCGCGAGCAAGTAACGTTTGTAGTTTCATAAAAAGCCAATAGGTGGCGTTAAAATTAAGTTTTAGGATAAATAATAAATAAATAAATATTTGCGGACAATCTTACACAAATCGACCTAGCCCCAAACTAAGCAAAGCTTGTACTATGGGTGCTAGACGACGATAAACATACTTATATAGATAAATACATGCTTAAATAGATAGAAAACATCCATGACTAAGGAACAAATATTCGTGCTCATCACACAAATAAATGCCCTTACCGGGATTCGAACCCAGGACCTCCAGCTTCGTAGGCAGGGTCACTACCAACTAGGCTAAAGCGGTCGCCAAACATACATCTACAATATAGGATTCCACATACATCATGCAAGTCCCATGAAAATGCCGTCAACATAATTATTATTAAGTTACATTATTAGCATTATTATTATTACTATAGGAATAGGGATGTGTTACGATATATTTGACTAACTACTTTGACTACTGCTAAAGAATTAGGTACATCATTCTGAATGTACCTTGCTAATTAACTTGCGGCGGTGCCTTTGCAGTAGGCACTGCATTCGTACCGAAACGCTTCCGCACATGACACACAACTGCACAAATGAAATACTGACAGTACACAGACCAGTCTGGACATCTGTGCGATATCAGTAAGCTTACGTCAAAGTACATAATGACGTCTACCGATCGTACCCCGCCACGCCCGGTCAGGAATTCGCCTTAAAAACTATTCCAGTTAATAAATTAGTTAAACATGGCAATAAAACAAACAGAAATTGGGTTGAAAAAGTGTTAGTATACTTTACTATAAAAGGCTATCCCACATTTTAAGAGACCGACTGTAAGTTTTTTCCCGATAAATTTAAATAATTAGATCAGTCGATTTTATTTAAGTAGAATTCTGCATTTTTGTAACCTTACGATACGGTTACGTGACGACTCACAGTGAAACTAAGTACCAACTTTTTTATTTCTGTCAATGTAGTACTTTTTCATATTATATTTTCCTCGAATCTTCGGTGATGTGCACGTCTTCGGCAATACTCGTTAATGGTTACAGGCTGCTTCCCATTTCAAACCCTAGAACGTCTGATTTATTACTATTTCTTGCAACTTTCTCTGTTACATTTTGTTATTATTATTTGATTATTTGATTTGACTAATGATCCGGGTACCTCCGTATTCATCGCACTATAAATTGTCGAGTGACTGCACGTTTTTCGTGGTATAGTTGCGATTATTATGACCGAATGCCGAATGGCTTTAAAGTAGTCTATTCGAAATGCAACTGAATACGAAGCCGCAGCATTCAAGGAACAGAACCTTTTGCACTGGCTTATACCGCCTACATTTGGGGTGCGGGCGATTTCCTAAACGTATTTTTTTTAATTTTTTGTAACGCATGACATTAGGTATAGCGCCCACATGCGGCGAGCCGTGTTCACTGCCCCGCTTTTGTGTAACTTGTTTCAAACTCACCTCACCATCCTCTCACAAATATATCTTGACGCCCCGATTCATAGTAAGGAAGCGTAGGCAAAGGTCTAGTTTCGTTAGGTGTGACGGGTGAGGTGAGACGTATTAGCGCGTTCCGAAACTTGATCAACTTGGATGTATGTTTACTTATTTTGCTGCGCCGCGTGCGTTTCAAGTGTACACATGTCTTTTCTATTGACTGTATTTGCACCATCATAGGAATTGTTAATTGCTAACCTGCCTGAAGATTGGCACCGCGTCGGATCCGCGTCGTTGAGTCCATTTAGTCCTAGCTAGCAAGAGTCGTGCGTGCCTACAGTGAGATAACGACGAATCCAATATGGATGCAGTAATGAGCATTCGGAGACCTTATGTGGAATATATTGTGAGGACAGGCATGGTATAGAGTTATACTTAGCATTGTAAGAGTAAAAATAATAATTGTTAATGAAGTAATTTTAAAGTTTGTGAGTGCTTTACCCTTTCTAAAACATAAAAGTTAGTAATTCATAAAACGCAAAAGAAACGACCAATTTTACTATGTTACGTTTTGCAATTCAAGACGGCGAGTGGATTTAACGAAAATTATAGTTTAACGTCATTATAATTTATTATAACGCCAACTCGCCTCCGTGACATGCAACAACTGTAGGTATCGTCTACAGAAGTCTAATGTATAAAAATTTATAAAAGCCATACAGACAGACATTTAAAGCTTTTCTTTGTTCACTGATGACAAAAAAATAGCTAAAGATTTAGATTAATTAAGAAGGAAAAAACAGTCATGAGACGGCTTGAATTTGCCCTCTGTTGAGGTATCTACATGTGACCCGTTATTATCCTCTTGATGATGTAAATGTAGATCATTAAAGCCGGGTTTTATAAAGACGAGTTAGACCGAATAAATAAAGGGTCCATGGTTAGAAAACTTAGAACGTGTCTAGTCACTTTTTCAAAACCACAAAAATGTCGAGCTCGTCTTGAACGTGACTTTTAAATCTCATGTTTGCATTTACGTGTGTTCCACCGTAGCGTCATCATACTGAACCGATTTTGATGAATGAGGTACCAATCGATTCGAAATTATGCTCCGAGTGACATATATACATATATAGGCTACCTTTTCTAGAACAAACCGGTTTTTTTTTACTTTTTATGCTTGTAACATTACTTACCGACATATGATCTAACGAGCCTCTATGAAACCAATTAAAAGGTAACACTGGTCAGTGTTACCACCATCGGCATTATTTCTGTCTGCTTGTTTTTGTCTTTAAAATCTTTGTACCCGGTACACTTCCCAGTTTCCCCTGTCCCGTTGACAGAAGGTGCGGTCGTTCAACTCAGTATCGGCGAAATAACCTTAACAGTTAAGCCTTCCTTCTTTGACTAATCTGAGGATCTCGCGGAAGTGTAATAGAGCCTGAGTAACGCAAATTGCCTGCGCCTAAGTCTAGGGATTTAGGTCTAAATAGAGCTTGTGGGAAACAAAGTTCCTTTAACCTTTTGAACGCCGAGACAAATGCGAAAGTCACGTTGTCGTGGTGGTGTAACATTGAGATGGTTTTGGTGGAGTTGGTTTATGTTTTGACCGTCGTCATGGCGGGGTTACATATACTTTTTGGGCATAGTATGCATCAGTAGGATCAATCATTAGGGTCGGGTCGGTAACGGTGGTTCGGTCGGGTACACTCGCACCTTTATTTCCTAGATAGAACAGCAATATCTATATTAATCATTAGGTCGTCATAGAGTAAATCTGAATGTCTGTCAAATCAGACCACATTGAAAGGACTGGCTTACCACGATGCAGCTTGACCCGCATTTTGGTCATGCAAACAATTGAAACGTGTTGGTGTACCTGTTTAGTACAAATTCTGTGAAAGTAAAACGATATTAAATTAAGTTGGGATAAACGAATTTCTATCAGTCTGATAACAGTGATAACGCACGTAGTTAGTCCTAAAATCTTCAGTTTTTCTCTGTCTCGTAAACTTGCCTCGAAAACTAATAGTGCCTATCCAGAAAAATGCGACACGTTTAGTAAAAACTTTATGCAGCTTTCCTTAATGACCTTCCACCAGCTTACTCAGCCTTAGTATATCTTATCTGTTCTAACATTCTTTCACTGTAAGATAACAAAGGCATATTATCAAAAAACAGATATGGTTAACTGAGTTTCCTAGAATAGATTATTCTTTCATTAAGTTACAATATATTAACAAATGAAACGAGATTACTGACTAAATCTATAATTTTATAAAAGTTTGTAAGTTGGTAAAGTGAGCTTCGCCTGAAACGGATAATTTATCCATGTCCATACTAACATTTTAAATGCGAAAGTGTGTCTGTCTATCTGTCTACCTGTTCACGCTTAAACCGCTGAACCGATTTTGATGAAATTTAGTAAAGAGATATTTTGAGTACCGGGGAAGTACATGATAGTGTATATACTAAAAATCATCCCCTACGGGTTATATGGGGGCCGAATGTTTGTATATACATATTAAACGAGATCCCAGCGGACGGAGTCGCGGGCAGAAGCTAGTAGGCTATATTTTAAACTTCTCTCATTCCTTTTCACCCGACTGCCGCAGAAGAAGGGTTTTTTCGAGGGTATGTATGTATGTATGTGTATATGGACAAGAAAATTTTATTCCACGGACTACCTATAGTCTAAACGGCTTGATAGATTTTGACATATGAGATATCTTTGGATTCCTTCATTAATTGTGAGTGACATATAAGACTATAATATAATACTTGAAAAACTCCTTTTAATTCACTTGTTTTGTAAAATGGAGCCGCAAGGAAAGCCCAAGTAACAAATGAGGATCAAAGTACGAATTACATAGAATAGAATGAAATTTATTTGCATAGAATAAGTAGGTACATCAGTGTCATTAGATAGGCGGTAGGTGACAAAAGGTAGCTTATTTTGCTATTTGTACTAAATACTACTACTACTAAACAGCGTCAAGCCAAGGGTGAGCCAAGGACAAAAAGGTTGCGTCACAAGTCACAAGGTTCCCACGCACGGACATTGTAGGTACCTACACCTCCTACCTTCGTGTGAGGTCTGTTCCGGAGCCCAGTAAGGGCTTGGACAGCTAGTGCATTATGAGTAGTAACCAGCAGTCATTGACTAGTTAACGCACGTGTCGTCGACTGCGCATTCAACTAACTCCCTATGATTCTTTGAAAATAGTCTGGGTGTTTTAATCCGGGATTTACTGTCGTTGAACCTGAATAAGTAATCTCCGAAATGACCCCTATATGTGGCCTAATGCTCATGAGTTGTATACATGATCCACATCCCTTCGCTCGGGCCTCAATTCAATTCATCGTGACATGGCTTGTATTCCAATGAGTTGAAACTATAAACTTTCTGTTGGATGTTTAGGCTTAAGTTTATTTTCAATGAACCTAAAAGGAATTAACAAAATCTGTGTCAAAAACATCTTTTTTTTTTAATTAATTTATTAATGACATTTAAGGCCATTTGTTCGAGCACTGCCCCACTATTGGAAAAGTTATCATACCCAACCCTGTCGCTCGAATAATTCATCTATTTTAATATTTTCGAATTATATATGTGCAATACAGATGAAGATATTTGAATTCTCGTCGATCTCGAATCTTCGTGGCCATGTTTAGCGCTATGCCTACTCGACAAATAAGAATAAAATACTTTATTGATACAGAAATAAAAACCTTCTGAACACGAGCGTGAATGTATACGTGCATTTTAAGTATGGTTAACTGTCAGCAGCCGGATGGACCGTTAACCTTACCCAGACTTGACCCCTCATCAGCCCAATAGCGATTCCCATAGCAATTGGCTGGGATTAGCCGATACTTCCTCATTGCTTTCGTATTTCGATAGCGGTTCCTGTATTCGATATTTTAATAACAGTAAGTAAAGAATATCAAGTGACTACATTTCTTTTTAGTAATACTTGGAAATTATTACCTATAGGCATCGAACTTTCGAATTGAAGAAGAAAAGAGTCTCAAAATTATTTTGTAATTTGACTTCGTAATACGCATCCATTATTATAGCCAATAATCATCATATAAATATTATATCTTAAATGGTAGTGCATAATTTTATTCAAAACTATTGGTGCACACGTGGCACACAGAGGATCCCGTGGGTTCCGTACCTTCTGGCAGGGGTAGCGTCGGTGAAGAAATCAAAGTCAGGATCTCAATATATGCACCGATATATTATCATAAATATATGGAGCAAATACAGTCGTCGGATTGTTGAAACTTATTAATAGAATCTTGGATTATTATAGATTAAGAGGACGACACAAAAACAAACACAAGTAGCACGAGCAGCGCTCAGAGCGAAAGAGGACGTGACAGTTCGTCCATAGATAATAACAAATCATACATGGCACACTAGACAGCCCGATTAAGTTTAAGGTGCATACACACTTCAAAACTCTAATAAAAACACACACACAATAAATTTTGACAACTTTAACAGTCGTTTTTTCATGCCTTTTTTGTCGAAACAAGACTTTTAAACAAAGGTTCTCAACTCATCGATCGTAAAACTGTTTTTCAACACAATTGCTCGTAACGTACCTCTTATTGTGTCGCTTTTAGGCTCATAATCCTGGATATTAAAAACGCGTGTTTTATAACATTACAACACTTGTGTGTTATGGTTATATCCCGATTAAGTCACGTTGGCACCTTGCAGCAAGATATATGCATGAACACGGTGCATTCTTAAATTAACCGGGTTGTACAGAATGTACAGCTTTTTTTTAATTTTCGGCAAATGGATTCTTACTCGACTAAACAAATTAAATCCATTTTGTTAATTAATTGACTATTTCTTTTTGTATATGATATGGAAACGTTTAATTTAGTAAAACGATTCACTTTTCATAACATTTTACATGAATTAAATACAGATAACATTTTAAAACGAAAATATAATTTTATTTTGTATTGGCTGTTTAGAGATTTCTGTGCCCACACTGCGCAAACTTCACGAAAAAAAAACTGTTGGGCGCCATTATAGGTTATTTATTTCACAAATATTTGTAAAATTTGTTTATGTTTGGTTATTATCAAAAATGTTGACTCGTGGTGACTAGAAAAGTGATAAATAGAATGGACGCCACTGGAAATTCTTGGCGATGTGAAATTGTGAGTAAAAACCTGTTGTCATCTAATAATTTGCTTAATGTAAAGTAAATAATTTGGCAGGCCTAAAAAAAACCGCTCGCAAAATGTGTTGAAGTTTTGTGTGTGAGCTATGATAATTACATCCTCGGCTTCCTTATCACGATCACCTGCGGTTCGCGTGAACAATTTCGCCTCTGATGTAATTATCAACATACCTCACTTGTATCACAATGTACTATTACGACGTTTTGGTTTAAAAACATTTGAATATGAATCCTAGAAAATAAATAAATATTAGGGGACAATCTTACACAAATCGACCTAGTCCCAAACTAAGCAAAGCTTGTACTATGGGTACTAGACGACGATAAACATACTTATATATATAAATAAATACTTAAATACATAGAAAACAACCATGACTCAGGAACAAACCAGAAGTGATTAAAAACTATTGTTATGCTTGAAACGAGGAGTCGTTTCAAGCAGAATAACAAAGCAGCAGCGGTGCGCCATACGTACATTAATCTTGCAATAATTACTCACAGAGTACATCTGACTGTATGTCTGTATGTGTATATAGGCAACTTGACCCACCTTAGAGTACTGTCCTGCAATATCCACTGTGTTGCGGTTAACACTTCGTCTCCATTATTCTGATACGTGGCTGATTGTTTTTGTTTTTATAACGGTCCGTGAAGATGAGATCTGCACACTCGTCTGTTACGTTCCAGTTTGCAAAATAATCACATCTTTAAATTTTATGGGTAAATTACTGGTTTGGGTTACACGCAATGAGATAACTATAAATATGTTATGGTGGAAATTGACAATTATTATTATAGGGTCAGCGTATTTTATGATTTGGGTGGGGACCGTTTTCGGCGGGTTTTTACAAGCTTTTATTTAACTTGCTATGTATGTATTCTATATACCTATGTTTGTTCGGGTGGAATCTTGCAACTCAATTTTGAAGCAGATAACATCAACCGATTGAGCTGAAATTTTGGGTTTAAGCATAGTTTGGAATATTATGGTACCATCGAGCTTTTCTGATGATGGAGGCAGAAGGTGGCCATGGGATTTCCGTTGAGTTCGGGCTCGTTAGAGAAGTTGATGACGGTATTTAGAAAATCAGCGTTGTCAATTTTTGACAGAAACTTATTAAACTCGTACTAGTGAAATAGGGCTGTCAAACCCAAATGAATGAAAGATGTGCGACGCAAGGAAACGCGCATGATGTCGATCGGGTTTTACCGTTGTTTTAACATTAGATATTCTGTTACTTCAGTATAATCTTATCCTTGTGTTTACCCTGAAAAAAACTTTATCTACTAGGTTAAGTCGCTTTCCAAGGATTTATAATTTCCGCCTTCGCTAAGTAAAAACAATGACAAAACTTTGCTGAACGCCACGGGAAGTTCTTAGTCCTCAAAATGCAAATTGTGAACTTATGGCATAGTTTAGTCGGCATTGAGTGTATAAGTTTTGCCAAGGGGCGCCTACGATACATTAAAACCTTGGCATTCGGATTTACTTTTGTAGAGACAGAGTCATAGAACTATTGTTATTTCAATAATTATCTCTCTAAAATAACTGTTAGAAGCAAGAAAAGAAATAACTGTTAGTCTGTTGTTAGAAGCTTTTAGTGCGGGCTATACTTTTTGCACAGTCCTCTAGTACTACTAAACTAAACTAAGCTATAAACAAACTATGTTCATGCAAAATTTCATCCAAATCAGTTGAGTAGCTTAAGCGCAATCACGCTTAAACGGTTCAACAACTAACAAACATTCAAACATATAAACATCCCATCATCCAAACTGTAGTAGGATAATGATTATTACTGCAATGTAATTTACAAATTAAACGTGTGTAGGTATGCTTTTCAACTCAAGTTGAGGATAACTGCTTTAATATTCAGATGCAAGATTTGACCCGAGCATTCAATACATTGTACTCGAATTTATTGTTTCGTGAGACATGTTGAAATAATGCTAATAATCACATGGTTCAACTCACGTATTCAATATCCGTACGGGCGACATGTTTCAAACTCTTCGGGAGTTTTTTCAGGGTGAGTGTTTTCGCGTCGGTGTCACTTAAATCACTATCAGTGCAGTGATAGCAGTTTGTTGTTCAATCATGCTCAAACGGCTCAACCGATTTGAATTAAATTTTGCACGATAGCTATTTAACATAGGACCGTTTTTATCCCGGGCCCACGCAGACGAAGTCGCGGGCGCAAACTAGTACATATATGTCGAATTGTGATAGCGGCGCCAACAGTTAGCAACGATGTTTATAATTTTAAAGTGGGTAATCTTATGTAAACAATCGGTTGTTGTTTGATCGCTGTCAACTGGTAGTGACTCCATTTGACAGTTAACGTAATTCATTCGATTTTATTTGCTGGTAACACCCTACTTGTTTCAATTAAATTGTGATTTAAATGGCAATGTTATGTTTAGAGTTAAGTTGGCCAACCTGTAGACTGATGTCCGGTGGTTCTTTATTCTGATTGGCTGTCGATTGTTATTTTATGTTGGTACACTGGAAACCCAAGCGTTGGGCTAATATCTTGACGCTGATTGGTTAAACAACTTTGTCCCTCGCTTGGACATGGCTCTTGGCGGGAATCGGTATCTAGCTGGCGGGAATAAACCGCCATTGCGGGACATTCTGTATTGAGCGCTTGTACGAATTAGACGTTCTCGCCAAGAGACTTGTCGGTTTCCGATCTAGTGCATACCTAGGTACCCTAGTACAATGTTAAGGTCTATGGCAAATAAATAGCTTACCGTTAATAGTTGTGTGAATCCGATTCGATATTTAGTTTAGTGTTACTATTAACTATCTTTTAACTATGTGAATGCGAATAAAGCATAAGTGGTATATTTCGTCTGATTTTTATTTGCAAACGTGATAGGAAGTCCGTCGCCATGCCCGATATCCCAGAAGAAGCCCAATTACCCGCTCCGGTCAACCTTTCTCCAACATCAGAAGCGGGATGTAATCAGTGCCCACAGGATGTGAATAAGAACGTGCACATGTGTGAAATGCTCATGGAGCAGCAAAAAAAAGTGGCTTTATTGGAGGCACCATCACCATCACCTGAGTGACGTAGATTGATTTCTGGTACGACCGAAAGAAAATGAATTGCGTACAGGCCACAGCAAGGATGATGACTTCGCTTATGTCGAGATTGTCTGGGCGGTCTACTGAACAACTACGTTGCCCAATTTAAACGACGTGCTCATAAATCCGGTGAGGTCAAACCATTTTTATTGTTTTTGCTATGTTGATACAAGATTTGACGTATTTTCCGTTAACAATAGTGTTTTTCCTACGTTTTCCATAAAAGTTGTCGTGTTTACAAAATTGTGGTACATAAGTGTAGGTAGTCATTTCATTTTGATAGCTTTGTGAAAATCTAACTACCTACTTTCGTATTAACTTTTAGAACAGTGTTAAAATTTCATTAATTTCATTGTTTTGCTTAACAACTTTGTGGCAATTGGTTAAAGTACCTTGATAACGTATCGGGGTTGAAAATATTTGCTACGCGTTTGAAATTAATGTTTCAGTGTGACATGGCGTACATCTATAAGCAGTACTACTGACTGCAAACGTCTCGTCCAGTAGCGTGGATCATTGAAGTTTCGAGACCGTGCAGCATCGGCGGTTCTCGCACGTCGGACTATCAGAGGACACGTGCTGTGCTGAAGCTAGCTAGGACACTACTGACAACGACTGTATTGAAGCAACAGAAATAAAAGGACGGTATTCGTTCCAATTGATTTCATGCAAAATTAGAGCCAACAAACGATAATTAGTGTTTCAATCATTATTGATGAGATTTGTATTGCTTTTTTTTATGTTGTAGACCACGGCATGGGTGTCATTTTCTGAATAATACATAAACTTTAATTTCAAATTGAATTCAAGACAAATCAGTTAACTTTGAGAATAACTTGATGTAAACGTCGTCATGGTCTGTAGGTATGATAAAACTGATACCACACAAATTGCCATTTACAGAATGAAATGCGGTACTTCGTCGCAGTGGAGATTTCGTGCTTTTCGTGGTGAACTCGGCGAGCAGGCGAGCGGCATTGGCAGTGACGAAATAACAGAAGACCCTCTTTCCTTACCGTGTGCGTCGTGGCAACGCACCATGGCCTACAGTTAATCCGGTGAGCAGTTCACATTTCATCGGAGTTTTTATGCAGTTCTCACGTGCTATAAAATCTTTTTTTTGTCGAAATTATATGGGTTTGGAGTAATCATTTAATGATAGAGTGAACTTGATCATATTGTAACTGGCATTCTAAATTGAAACTGTAGAGTTACTTACTAGTTTAATCTTGTCATCTCTTATGATTTATTTGAGACATCTGCTGCTACTGTCATAAACATGCAGAATAGCAAACCCAAGGGCAATGAGAGAGCAGGCTTTCCGAAATATGGTGGAAAGTGCGGATTATAATCAAAGGAGGTTCGATAGTAATAAAGCTTAGATTCAAAGTTTCTAAGTAGGTGATTATGTTTTGATCAAGAACGAGGAAAGCAACCAATTAAAATTGGACCCAAAGTTTAAAGAACCTTTTTATGAAGTTATTGAAGTATTAGATGGAGATAGGCATTAGCTAAAATGACTTGACAGCTAATAGGACGTACAAATACCCTCATGATAGAGTCAGGAAAATGCCTGAGCAGCAGGTTCCTCCTGAACTTGATTTGGCCGACAATGACTTTGAAAGCCCCTCTGTTTCAGACTAAGTTCAGATTCACACTTGAATCTTTTGGTGCTTTCGATGGACTGAAGGCACGCCCGATGGACTGGGCATTATTTGTTTTGAGTTTGTGCTTTCGATGGACTGAAGGCACGCCCGATGGACTGGGCATTACATGTCTGATGTTGTGCTTTCGATGGACTGAGAGCACGCCCGACGGACTGGGCACGATCTAGTAACTGCGTCAGAGGTGCCGGAGCATGTAAGAGGTGCACGTTGACTGCTTTTTATTATGCGGTATGCTCTTTGCGAGGAGTAGCACTTACGCGGCTGAGATGGTTAACTTCTGACGAGTTATTAGTTCTAGCGAGCGCCGAAGGACTGGTGTGAGTCTGTGTAGTGTGATTTAGATTGACTGTATGGTCTGATTTTTCAATGTAATGACTTAAGAATGTAATTGACACTGTGTGTTAATGTATGTTGTCTAAGCTTAAGTTTTGTGTCAGGTTAGCCGAGCGATATACTCTCAGATTATTTTATTGTTCACAGTTAGCGCACCCGAGGACGGGTGATGGTCATGATGGCCGTGTCGAATTGTGATAGCGGCGCCAACAGTTAGCAACGATGTTTATAATTTTAAAGTGGGTAATCTTATGTAAACAATCGGTTGTTGTTTGATCGCTGTCAACTGGTAGTGACTCCATTTGACAGTTAACGTAATTCATTCGATTTTATTTGCTGGTAACACCCTACTTGTTTCAATTAAATTGTGATTTAAATGGCAATGTTATGTTTAGAGTTAAGTTGGCCAACCTGTAGACTGATGTCCGGTGGTTCTTTATTCTGATTGGCTGTCGATTGTTATTTTATGTTGGTACACTGGAAACCCAAGCGTTGGGCTAATATCTTGACGCTGATTGGTTAAACAACTTTGTCCCTCGCTTGGACATGGCTCTTGGCGGGAATCGGTATCTAGCTGGCGGGAATAAACCGCCATTGCGGGACATTCTGTATTGAGCGCTTGTACGAATTAGACGTTCTCGCCAAGAGACTTGTCGGTTTCCGATCTAGTGCATACCTAGGTACCCTAGTACAATGTTAAGGTCTATGGCAAATAAATAGCTTACCGTTAATAGTTGTGTGAATCCGATTCGATATTTAGTTTAGTGTTACTATTAACTATCTTTTAACTATGTGAATGCGAATAAAGCATAAGTGGTATATTTCGTCTGATTTTTATTTGCAAACGTGATAGGAAGTCCGTCGCCATGCCCGATATCCCAGAAGAAGCCCAATTACCCGCTCCGGTCAACCTTTCTCCAACATATATATTATTAAAATAACCAAAAAATACATCTAAGGCTTCCTAGGAATCCCTTTATATGCTAAGCTAAGGTCATTCAACAATGGATTCGGATAAAAAATATGGCAAAAACTGAAGACATTCATCTTCGTTTGGAACGGGGCCGGTGGAATGTAATATAATATTTTTTATTAGCTCAACGGGAATTAAGCGTTAATCGATCACGTCCTTTCGGATTAGCTGCAGCCTCCGCGAGGTCGCGAGGAGGACCAAACTTTTTTTAAATAGTTTAAACGGAATATTCGAGACCAAAACTCAACGACACGCAATTAAAAAGAGTGTCGTATTATATTGTCAAAATGTTTCATCTCAGCCTTATGCTGGCGTCGCTGCCAGGCGCTGATCTTCTTCTTCGATTGCAGACGTGTACAAGTCTGGTTGCGTGGCGTAGTTGATTGATTACTTGATTGATTGATTGGGCATTAAGTGATAATATCCGGAGGGAAGAGTTGTAGGGTGGCCGAAGCGTCAAGTTCTATGAGTGCCTCGCTACTGACAAAGGTGAAGACACGGGACAAATCTGTGATTGTAGATTTGAATCAAAAGCCAATTACTTTGTCCTTTTTACTTTTATTTACTTTTACTACCCCTGGTGACAAACTACAGCTTTTGACAGCTAGAGACAGGTTCGTCAGTCTCTAACATCCTCTCTACTGTCTTTGTGCATCCTCGCGAGCTCTGGCGACCTTACTCACGACTAGGGACACAGCACCACATACCTACCTACAGAGCAAGGAGGGGTGTTATTATGGCTGCGTTCTTCTGTTAGAGTGGAGATACTTCTTCGGTTCGCCTGGTACAAATATGAGCGAGAGAACATTCACTGTAGTGTTAGGTAGGACATGAAATTAAAATGTGTTTGTATGAGCTCCTCATTTACAAAAATGAGGTGGTCCACAATGTCCTACTTCAAATGAGGTGTGAGGTACCATCTAATAATTAACATCTATACTTACCTTCCTCCGCTAAATACAATATTTTATTGTAGATGGGGGAAAGTTAGGCGCGAGTGGCGAGTCCGGAGCTCGAGGGGCGAGGCTTTGTGGTTTGAGGGATAAATCAAGCGCGAAGACGAAGAATTTAATGAAATGAGTGTGACAAATGAGGTGCCTCACGACTGAGTAACCCTATTCCGCTGTTCCCTAACTCTTACGAAAGATAGAGACTATACTTGGCAATAGAGTCGTGCGTAGGTAATTTTGAACTTGTCGGTCATGTGCCTACTTTTGCTGCCATCTGTACATATACCTATATTGTAAACTGACTGGCTGGTATTCTCAACGTTTACCGATCACTCGCCTCAAGATAACCAGTTTAAATCTGCCCTCCAATGACGCATAAATAATGCGGCACTAAGGGTCAACTAGTGATGAGATGGGTCAAGACTGGTTGTGAAGCATTATAGTCGGCCTAAGGCTAGTGTTAGATTGGTGTGCGGCTGATTGGTTGACCCATGGATTGCTAGATTTAAGGGACCCTTAAGTAGCGGGATTTTGACCCCACACTCGCATTTCGCCTAGGGGATATGTCTTTAAGCTGATATTTATGAATTTAACAGTACCAATCGGCTTCTATATGTCAGTACCGTAAGGAAAATACGTGTACGCATAACTCGCTTTAATAACCGTTGGATAATGGCTAAATATCTCTATAATCAATTATTAAATATTCCAAATTATTATTTTTGTGGCTAAACGTAGAGTCTGGGTACAAATAATAATAGATAAATGTGTATTAAACTAATTAAATATTATTAAACAAAAAAGAATATGAGCAATTCTGGAGATGGTAATTTTTCGAATTAGATATGGGAATAGAATTTGTAGACATGATACTAACCCAGATAGCAATTTAAACTTGGATCGGACTTGCTACAAGTTTGCTGTATCAAAAGTGAAGGTTTGTGACAAGTTTGCCATGGCAAGTGTATACACTTGACACAAGTTTGAATCAAGCTTTCTAGTTTCCCAGGAACAACCTTGCATGGAGTTTGTTTCAACAAACTACACGCAATACTGAAATGACAAAGTTTATGCAATGTTGCCCCAACAAACTTGGTCAATGTTTGTTTATACAATTTATATACAATGCTGACATCACAAACTTGCATGAAGTCTGTTTTCACAACATATACGCAATGTTGCCCCAACAAACTTGCATGAAGTTTGTTTTTACAAAGTATACGCAAAGTTGCCCCAACAAACTTGCAGCTTATTTGTTAATCGGGGATATAATCCCAGTTTTCTCATGGTCCTACTATTGTGTCCTCCAGGTAAGATAGCCATACCCTATGTGCGTTTCGCAGTAAATAATACACTCGAGTACCTGTACATGAATGACAACATTTATTTTCGTAAGTAACTATAAAATTAGGCAGGAGGATTGAGACATAGGACGCTGCTGCCCGATCTCCGGATAGTTCCTTTTATGACACCCACAGGATGATATGTAGTAGAACAATTCTAAGCCAACATCCATGTTTTCAGCATACGCTTATTACTTATTATGGTTTAGTTGTTCTGCTCTGAAACAAATAAATAAAATTATTATGACATTTTCACTAAATTAATCAACCTGGGGTCTATCGTATATAACGATTTTCTAAATTCATCTATCTCCACCTCTTTTGCTCATGCTATATTTGAGTGATAAAAGCCTTCACACACCCCCTGGTACCTCCGTTTTAATATCCGAGTAGATGGATCATGATCATTGTTTTTTGAGTTGTCACAAACATGTATTGCAAGTTAACAGATTAAAGAGGCTAAATAATCTGATACACATTTACATATTAGCTGTGTGTGTGTGTGTGTGTGTATGTGTGTGTGTGTGTGTAATGCAGCTATAGATTCATATTACCATATACCATTATTAGGTTTATAAACAAAGTATTAGGAGCGTTAACTTTAGAACATGGTTGTGAGTTTTTGTATTTAATTCAATTTAATATGGTTCCGACACTAAATAGTAATAATGACCTTATTTCTCTACCCATTACATCTACATCTTATTCTAGTCTATGAAATGTGAGTAAGATAGGTACAAAAAACTGACAGTGTCTGGACCCTATGAGAATTACCCAGATACCAAAACCGACTTACCCTGGTAGAGTCCATGTATAAAAAAGGATGCATCAAAATATTGAAGTGAACTTGAGGAGTGAATTTTGCACTTTTCATGGGGAACAAGTAACATGTTAAAAGTATCTACTATGAATACTGATAAGTATTCATACTGTTAATCATTGTATAATGATTAACAGTTGTCAGGATATGGATGGATAACTATACCTACATAGAACATCCATGAGTCAGGAACAAGTAAACACACAAATGTATACCTGTACCAGAACCCGAATTGGTAGCCAACAATAAAATAATGCAATATTTTCTGGTCATAAAGTAAGTAAAATAAATACCTGCATGCATACCCACATCACTGACAATATATTTACAAGCTTCAGGAAATTAGTAACGTACGGAATTCATACTTTATTGAAAATGATAATGAAACTTTAATAGAAAATATTGAAATAAAACTAACCTCAATTTCACAGCGCGTCCACCAAGACGACGGACACGGACACTCAATTCTTATTCACTTCTTAATTTCACGTACACAACACAACTTTATTCAATAACTGACGCTCCTTTTTACCCCCTGTAACTACAGAACTTCGTTTTGTCAATTTCTTTATTTTTGTACATAAACCCTGACGCTAGACGATACCTGGCCTTGATTCAGCGGGAAAGTGTTGACAGAACTGACAGTTAACGGTCGGGTCAGTGTTGCCAGCTCCTGAACTAAAATCCTAAAAAAAGACGCTGAAAATTAAAATCTGCAATACTGAGTAAGCACAAATAGCTTCTGGTTTTTGAAGTGATACTTCTTAGTTGGCGATTCGATAATCTATAAGCGCATGCATGGGAATAAAATTGAAATCGCTATTTTAAAGACATCAAGTTTAATCACATTTCGTTACGGTTTTTTTATCACGATTGTATAATAATTGCGGCCTTAAATGGTTGTACTTAATAGGGGTTTTTGCTACAACTGTAGTGTAATAAATACTACTGTTTAAGTAATATATAATAAACTTACGATATTACGTTAAACGTATTGCGTTAAACAGTGCAGGTTAATTACTTACATTCCAAAGAAAAACACAAGTAACGTATAAATATTTTCATAAAAATTGCTGCTTGTGTGAAGAAAAAACTTATTTTTATGTAAAGGAGTATGGATGCAATTATTAAGTGTTTGTTTTATTTTTCTATGCATGTAAATATGGTAGAAAAAAGTTACAGATTTTTCGGTCATACAATAAAGCATAGAAAAATAAAAACAGCTACGATCTGTTGACAATCCGGAATAAATTTGAATTATCCATAATCTGATCGGAGATCTGCACTGGCAACAATGGAAGTGAAGGCGGCAAGAGCGCTTGTGTCATGTCATGACGAGATTCGCTAGCAAAAACAAGTTTGCAGCAACATAAAAACAAATTTGAAAGGTTATCTTTGAAAATTTAAATAACTTACAAGTTTGCAGCAACATTACCACAATCTTGAAAGTTTATCCTTAACTTTACAAGTTGCAGCAAGATTGTCACAAACTTGCCTTGTTATATTTGACGTAGCAATGTATAATCAAAGAGAAATCAAGTTTGCTGCAAGCTGATCCGCTAGATTCGCTAGCAAAAACAAGTTTGCAGCAACTTAAAAACAAATTTGAAAGATCATCTTTGAAAATTTAAATAACTTAAAGTTTGCAGCAACATTACCACAAACTTGAAACTTTATCCTTAAATTTACAAGTTGCAGCAAGATTGTTACAAACTTGCCTTGTTATATTTGACGTAGCAATTTATAATTAAAGGAAAATCAGGTTTGCTGCAAGCTGATCCGCTAGATCCTCTAGCAAAAACAAGTTTGCAGCAACTTAAAAACAAATGTGAAAGATCATCTTTGAAAATCTAAATAACTTACAAGTTTGCAGCAACATTAGCACAAACTTGATACTTTATATTTAAATTTACAAGTTGCAGCAAGATTGTCACAAACATGCCATGTTATATTTGACGTAGCAATGTATAATCAAAAAGAAATCAAGTTTGCAGCAACATTACCACAAACTTGATACTTTATATTTAAATTTACAAGTTGCAGCAAGATTGTCACAAACTTGCCATGTTATATTTGACGTAGCAATTTATAATCAAAGAGAAATCGAGTTTGCTGCAAGCTGATCCGGTATCTGGGAAAGGATTTAAACTAAGTTTAGGTTCCATGCAACTGGGCCTAAGAGATCCCAAATTATACGAAGGCGTGTCTACTGTCGGCATATTAGAGCGAGGCGAACTGACGGACGGTCGAAATGTTATTATTAAGGATTCAAGGGATTACGGCGGGAATTTAAATTTGTTTCACGCTTCGGTAGGAACGCAAAAAATCATTTGGGAAACATTTGAGAGATTAGTCGCGGCCTTATGTTTTTTGTATGAAATAAAGCAGCTTTTGCTGTTGGCTTTATGCACGCATAATAAACATGGCCCTTTAATTCATAAAGTTGTAAATAGTAATAAAGTAAATAAAATGGCTTTTGGTGTTTTCCATACAAATAGGTCCTAAAATGTTCCCAACTGTATGTCGTCTGTCCTTATTTTCATTTGTTGTACTTAGTAGCCGTTTTTCTCTGAAGGCTTGACATTTTTAAGATTATTATATATTAAACCAAACATAACATATTGTTCTATATTATAAACAAATTCCTTCTATGAAAACAAAAAGCTTTGTGGTCTTCGAGACAATAGGTTTTAGCCGAAACGAAAATTCGAATAAACGATACAGATCAGAACTGAAATGTAGTGATTTCAATAGGATACCTACCTACCAACACAAGCTTCGTAGCTTAACTGACCTATTTATATATCACTAAAAGTTTCCTAAGCAGATACGAGTACGTCCGCTAACGAAATTTCAAATTTCGATCAAAGTGGAAAATTTTAAAAAATATTCGCCACGATTTTCACGGGTTTCAACTTTGAACCCTACTTAAGGTGTAATTAGCTAATTAGAAGAGTGGAAAGGATTGAATGATTCGTCGCCACCAGCGGACCTACGGTAGCTAAGTTGGCAAGAGCGATAGACGGATTCCAGAGGTCGCGGTTTCAAATCAAACTGGACTAATTTTTAAATTTTCCACTTTTATCGAAATTCTATTTATATTATATACTGAGCTACAGATTGAACAGCTAGGTATTTACAAAACGGTATACAGAGTTATAATAATAAATAGTATGCTTTGACTGTTTTTCCCTTGCGGGTTTTTCCGCTATTCTTGGTGGAATTGGTCCATATGTTTTGTGTAAAACCTTTTATGAATAGCATAATGATGAATGTATAATTTATAGAAACCAGAAAATAAACAGATACTAATAATTTAAGAAGACGTGATCATCAAGGTGAATAGAAATTTATATTATGATAGATCTTGATTCTTGACACTACTTCGACCACGAGATGTTTTCGGTTCACAACCAAGTGCTTCTGTTTTTTGTTACTACGATACTGGCAAACTATACGGCCCGCCTTATGGTAAACAGACACCGTGGCATATGGACGCTTGCGACCCCAGAAGAATCTCTCTCTAAGCGCGCTGCCATTCATTTATTGATCTGAGGATTCGTCGTGTTGACAGCTAGCAACAAATGTAAACATTGTCAAAAAATAACTACACGATAAATATACCTATATTTAAACTAGTTCAGCATGAAACTGTTAAATTTAGCGTTCCCTCATCTGACACGAAGTTCCGACCGTGACTAACTTTGTAATTGCAGTGAAACTTTGGATTTATTCCCAGAAATAACGATAATTAGAGCATTCCGTGACACGGCGCGATTTGGCTGATGCGACTGTTTTAAGTTTATATTTAGCGATATGGTGGCGACTTTAGATTGGAATAAGTTAAGTGTTATACGTAGGTTTTCGTCGACGGAAATTCGTGGGGATTTTATGCACCTTAGAAGCCTCACCCTAAAGGCATTTGCGAGGGCCGGGAGTTTCTCTGCGTGTTCGCATCCGAAAGAGGCTATCCGCAGCAGAAGCAAGGCAGTGGGAGGGAGGGGCACATTGCACGTAGAGCCGATGGTCGTTGGGGCGGAAAGGTTCTCGAGTGGCGATCACGTACCGGCAGGCGCAGCGTGGGTAGACCGCGAGCTGATATGATATGATGGAGTCACTAATTTGGTTGTCTTCTGCCTCCCACTGAAGTGCCTTCCAATCTAGCTAACCTTCTGCTATGTTTGATTTTGACGAAACATAGGTACCCAATTAAACCAAACTACTGTGTCGGTTGTCTCCTTTACTTGCAAGGGAATGCAGGTGCAGATTATATATATTCTTGGCGAAACCAAACCATGACTATTATTTTTTCCAATTTAAGCGAATATGAGCGAATATGAGTTGTCAGAGTTGTACAAAGTAATCCATTGAAAAATATACTGTAATGTTAAAAAGATTTAAATTCAATTTGAAGTTTGATGTAACATCGGCCGACAATAAGAAGTCATCTAGGGTAGGCAACTTCGTTATGATTGATTCTTCTAAAATCGTACGCGTCCATGGGGAATGGAGGAGGCGCTCCAGAATTACCTAAAATAAATAAATAAAAACAAAAAAAAACGCTTCGGTGTCTGCTTACGATCAGGCAAATTGTATGCTTGTTTGCCACCATCGTACGATATCGCAAATAAACAAAAAACTATCAGGTATCACGTTTGGTTCGACAGATCCTAGTGAGAAATAAACAAAAAATATCGCCACATGAAAAAAATACCTTCATATCAACATTAACATACATTTTATAAGACAGTTATTGTTTCAGCATAATTTATCGTAAAACACCACCCAAATCACGTTTATTTATAAAAGCCTTGAATACCACATTAGCCCAGGGCCGTGCGCCCCTGACATTGCCATAATTCGGTATTCGCCACCAAACATCACGCGATGATTAGCTAAAACATTATCTGGTTTCTTTTGTCGTAACTCAGGCATAATGGGTGTTTATAAATTAGATTTGTGTAAGTTCATTGTTGACGACCCCTGGCTTTTGCCTAAAAGGTTTGGCTGAGATTAACATTTTGCAAAAAATATATTTTGATACGCTCGCATTGGTGAAGAAGTAAAAAATGTTACGAATGTTTGACAGACACACAGTGTGTGTGTGTGTGTGTGTGTGTGTGTGTGTGTGTGTGTGTGTGTGTGTGTGTGTAAGGTGGCGCAGAACCGGTCACTTTGGTACTCTTTGGGGAGGCCTATTTCCAGCAGTGGACGTTTTTCAACTGATAAGTTGATGATGATGATTAAATAAACAAACAGTACAAGTCGATTCTCGAAAACTGGCACGAATGAATTGAACGAGTGAATGTTAATGTCTATGTGTGCATCACATACTTATTAAATACAGGTTGATGCAAAAAGTGATTATGATCCTTGTGTTTTAGAGAATAGCATTCTCTTTGCTCTCTGCTCTTTTTTTATTTTATTTTTACATTTCGAAGAAGCCATCACCTTTCGATTCTCTTCATTAAAAATAAGTCAGAAAAATATACATACGTGTGTTTACAAAGGACTTTAATAATAATTACTAAAAGGATTAACATGATACTTGGTGCAGATTATAATAATATAATTATTTTTTTCCTTAATAACGAAAACGTAATAGGTAGGTACATATTTACAAAATATTAGGAGGCCCCTGTATAAGAACGGCACTCACTCTGCCACTCACAGTGATAAGTGACATTACTTTCGGTCAATTCATTCATGCCAGCTCTCGTGAATCGACCTGTAGCTTAGAACTCGTTTATATCGCAGCTCCATACAAACTTTTACCCTCCTCCCCATTTCACCCCCTTAGGGGATGATTTCGGGGATAAAAACTGTCATATGTTATTCTCCATCCCTTCAACTATCTCCACTTAATAAATCACGTCAATTCGTCGCTCCGTTTTGCCGTGAAAGACGGACAAACAAACAAACACAAACATACACTTTCCCATTTATAATATTAGTATGGAAGTATGGATACATCAAACACTTAATTGCCCATTCATTAATAGGTAGGTAGTTTTGTAGGTTACTCATTATACATATATGTATCACATAAAACGCTACAAACTTCATAAATAAGAAGTGTATTACATTCTTTATTATTATTAAATACCCATAAAACAGACCGGGTTGCACTCCGGGAGTGCCGGCAGTAGTGAAAACTTAAATAATTTAGATTTTGCAAAAAAAAACCCTTCCTCCCCCCTCACTCCCCCTGCCAATATATCTAATAACAACCTTATTATTAGTACGCTATAGTTCAACTTAACTCAGCAAAATTGATGAAGGAGACGATGAATTAAAATACCAATCTGTTTTTGCCATTGCCAAATATTTTTCAAAGCTTTATCTCTCTAGGAATAACGTCCAAATTCGAACTATTCGAATTTCTCAATAGCAAAACGGTAAAGGACGCGTGGACAAAATTATAATTTTATTTGCAGAATAAGCAATTGCAAAAAGTGTAAAAACGGCTTTTTACTCTTACGAATAGTGTTCAGTTTCGAATGAAGTCGAATCGGCTAACAGCAAAATATAAAAGTTTGATAAAGCAAAATGGAATTTGCATTTACGGAAAATGTGTTACGACCTTATACTGTTAACAATAAAGTACAAATTAGAACTATGTGCCCCTAGTCAAACCCCCGTTTTCCTCCCCCCCCCCCCCCCCCAGTACCCCTGCCCCCAAGCCTCGATCCGAATCTCTCCCAATTCTACGGTCACGTGACCTCCTGAGATCTCACAAAAAGTGCTCAGCGCCGCTAAAGAAGTTTTCACTTTATAAACTTATTTCCGATTTATTTAAAATATTAGACCCCACTTTGCCTTCCCCATAACAATAAAACCTATTTTCAACTCAAATATCACTATAACAAAACCTATAAGCGGTTATAAAGGCAGTTTATGACACGAAAGTATGAAAAACATCCAAAAATCATTGATCACTAACCACCACATTCGTAGAGAAACTGGCACTAGAAATTGGATCTTAAACATGACGTATCAAAGTAAATCTTTAAAGGTTTTATTATTTATATAAGTCTTTTTGACAACAGGAGTATTCATGTAATTCATGACGTCACGATCACGAAACCCATTCATATGGCTCATCGTCTATTTGTTTGGTCGCACCCACTTTACATAAAACGTTTTTGAATTATTTTATTGGTAAAAGCTTAAGGTTCACTTTGGTGCAGATATATGTAAAAGTGATTTGGTAGAAATTTGCTATCTACGCCCTTGACACTGTGGGGCTCAAAATAGCTGAAAAATTGGGTGGAACCCTAGATGAATTAAAGTTTATGCAGATATGCTAATTGACACGAGATTTAACGCTACAAATATTTTACTTACAATAAATTTTTACACTACATTACAAGTCCTGTATAAGCTTGAATATAGATGGGGGGGACAATCTGCTAGTTTATAACAACGGTTGAGAAAGCAAATGTCTTTCTTTGACGAATAGAAACATGATAGTTCTTCGAACCTTTCCAACAAACATATTTTTCCGGCGGAGGACCAATCGGTAGCAGACAGCGTACGATATGTCACAACACTTCACAACTTTCAAATGAGGCTGGGCTGGACACGTTTGTCCACGAAACGACGGGAGATGGGGCAAACGCGCTCTGGAATAGAGCCTGAATAAAACGCAGAAGAAAAGTAGACATTTATTGAATACGATAGCCGAACCTACAGATTATTATAAGTAACGCATCTACTCTTGATGTTATTTTTACGAACCGCACAAAGCCCGAATCTAACATGAAATCTCCACTCGACACGCAAAGGAATTGTCCGCACATTTAGGCTGAAAACTGTCTAACTGTCCTGAAGGGCAAGCCTATCCAGACATTCGTGGGAATCATGTTATAGTAGTATTTGTGACTTCGCTACGTACATTATGTACAATCGCAATTAGGCATAAAGGAGGAAAGGATTGACTTGAACTTGCTTGACATTATCACGGCTATCACAAGACAACGCGCGAGCTCTCTCGA
Source organism: Epinotia demarniana (assembly GCA_945867215.1). Taxonomy (NCBI): domain Eukaryota; kingdom Metazoa; phylum Arthropoda; class Insecta; order Lepidoptera; family Tortricidae; genus Epinotia; species Epinotia demarniana. The sequence goes on from OX244261.1 coordinate 15,685,100, forward strand.
TTTTTCCCGCGCTAAACGTCTCTTTCTAAGTTTTCTAATAAGCAACAGAGCCAACCATTTGCGGATCGTTCTAATAGGTACAACGCGACTTCGCGATTATCGCAAATTCGCGCGAATAGGTAATACTCGCGCGAACGCGAGCTAAAATATTGAACTCGAATAGGTGACAGGTGTCCTTTCGTGTATTCACACGATGATCACATATTCTTAGGACACTCAGTTTTTGTTATCGCGCGACCACGCGATAGTACTTGCGTTGTATTAGGACGATCCCTTAGAAATAAACATCGCTAAGCAAGCGCCTGTTCACGATCATTCTAGGGAACGCTGTAGCAAATTACTGTAAATTCGCTAGAATGCTCGCTAAAACGCTCCTGTTTATTTTGTGAGCAAGACACAACATACTGTCGAGGATGGAAAAAAGGGTTATAAATATTTAATAGAAAAAACGTTATTTCCACACATTACAAAAGCGTACGAAAAAAAAACCAAGATCTATCGTCTGCCAGCAAAACGTTGCGTTCCACCAAAATTATTTATCCTAATATATCTTAAATGTAAGTCTTAAACCAGACGCGTTTATAAATAGATTTTGTTATTCCAATATCAGTTTGTGCATTTCTCGAATGTCAAAAGCGATTTACTGCGAAATGACAAAATGTCATTAGTCTGTGGGAACCAACGTTTTGTTTAAGTATTATTAAAGTGTTTAAATGGAATTAAACGCAGTGAAAACCAATTAGTGGAACCATTTGCTGTGGAAAGATGGAATTTAAGATGCCTACGTTTCATCACCATTGCAAATGATTTTCTTTAAAACATAGGTTGAACCAACGAAATACAGCACTCTACCAAGCCATGTAGATCGAGAACAAATGCGTTGATTACTTCAGAAAAAACCCAAAGCGCTGTATTTGGGTGGATAATACGAGTATTTGAAGTTTCCTCGATTTCACCAGGATCCTGACCTAATGACCCCTTAAAAATAAATGAAAATAAACATTCCAAAACGGTCCAAGCGTCTTCAAGTAATCAGGGAACATACATAAAAAAATAAAGATTCCGAATAAAACCATGAATGTATTAAAAAATGTAAATACTTACTATAATTTATAGTCCAAAATTCCTGTTAAAAACTAAGAATTTAAACTTTCGCGCCTAAACGGATCTACAGTTCCTGTGACATCACTCATGTTTGTCACTCGCCATATTTCTTTGTCCGTGGATCGTCCCTAATAGATCTTTACTTCTACAATGTTATTCAAACTCGGATATTTACTAGCCAATCACAATCACACACCCAATCCCGACGCTAAAAGTAAAGGGAGTGTCGAGGCGTAATAACCATTATAATTTGAACTTTGAAATGATTAAGAACTATTTAGATCTTGGGGTCAAAGGATGCCAGTGACTGGTGATTAAAAACATTAACATATTGAACAATCGGGTCACGTCACGTGGTTTTGTTTTGTCAACACATGACGCAGATACGTTTGGGTTAATGGCGCTAATGTAGGGCAGTACTGAGCAAAGTTTGCTTTGTGAAATTAGTGGAATCTGGGATAAATTCGAGGTTCAATTGTTTCTCTCTATCTTCAGTTCTTCACTCTTGGCAGAGTGGTCGTAATTTTATGATCATTTGTGGAAAAAGCAGCCCTCGCGATGTTCCTCCACTTGTTACGGTCATTGCACTGGTTTAATTGATTACACGTATTGAATTGCGTTCATTAAAATGCTATTAATATACAGTAACTGGTTAATTAGCCCGTTGATATGACATCAACATCATCAGCCTATATATATACCCACTGGCAGTAACTGCTGGCTTTCTCTCATGGGTGAGATAGGCAGTAGTCCCCACGCTGGCCGTGCAGTGCAGGCTAGTGCAGGATGGGGACATCACATACACCTTTGAATTTCATCACAGATGTATGCAGGTTCCTCGATATGACAACGACAGCAAAAATCCTGGATCTGCCAGTCATACGCGATACTTGGCAGAATATGACATATTTCATGCGTGTGTCATGATTTACAAAGACAGACAATGAAAATTGGGAACTATTATCATACTATTATTAAAAAGGTACCGGCCGAGGTTACATCATTATTGAATCTCACACTATCACTATCCCAAACCCCTAGGTACTCATATAAACAAAGTATAGGCCCGCAGTAGTCCACAACGAAAGTAAAAGCGAAACAAGAACAAATAAATAACCAATAAAGGGCGATTTGCATAATATTTGGCGGTGAAAGTAGTTTCCTATCCGGCTGTGAACTTGACTCCGCTCCAGTGGACAACTAGTTTCTCTAAATAAATAAAGAAATGATAAAAGATCGTCTCTACATTGACCGAAGATATGCGCGTCTACTTTATGTGTCGTTTCTTTTTTCCAATTGGTGCCTACTTACTTTATCGACGTGTAACCTAATGATGAAACCGAGGTCTAGACTATGTTTTTTTTTTAAATACATATATTGTAATAGAAACGCTCTGAACATATTTATAAAGAATTGGATGAATGAAGAAATAGAGTGACAGTAGAATCAATAAAGGGCGACGAATACCGGCGATAAAGGCGAGGAATAGACGATGTTTGCTTACTATCAGGCAGGCCATATGCCTGTATGCCACCGTCGTAGTATTTAAAAAAAACAAGTTTCCACTGTAGGTTGAAAGATCGGATGGCCGTAGCTTCCGCGATGTCATCGTAATGCCCGTATTAAAGTATACGGTGCTGAACGAATCATACTTTAATTACCATCAATCTGTCTCTTTAGTCCATCCATTTCACGGCGTATTTACAGTCAATTAACAATCATAAACCTTCAGTCTAGTCCACGAGCCGGTCTGTACGGAGCTGCATACCGATTTGTCGTCGCTTGCATCACTAGATGAGATTATGGACCAGTCTGGAGATTATAGTTTACTTGACCGGTCGCGTGGGTCCGTTATCTGCCGTCAATGTTTCAAGTATGTTCAACGACGAACTTGCTTACGTTTAGTTTATTAATTAATAAATCTACATCACATCGATTAATGTTATCTCATAATAATTAATCGGAATCAGACTTGAAATTGGTCACACAGTGGCTGCACAGGACACATTTCCATGTTACCGAACAAAACAAAATGTTTTATCCATTGACATAAACGATGTTATCGTGTGCGTTCGTGTGTGTTTTTTTAATTTATTATTTACAAGGATTTTATGTACCTTATACCGGAGTAACTTTGATTATCATATATGTCTGAAATGAATGACCTTTTTTTGTTCATATAGCTTGCTCCTCAAACGTAAGATATGCAGGTGCATATGGCAAAAATCTTGAAAAAAAATAAGGTTCAACATATTTTTGCTAAATATATAATACCTAACCGCCGTTTCATAGGCCCACTAATACGACAGTGGACACATGCCACATTTCTGATGGATTAGTTTTTAATGGGGCGAGCTGAACCAAATTGCATAAGACCCAGTACTCGTACTAATGCATCAGACTTAATAAGACTATGAAATGAAAGGAAGCCGTTTTAACCATAGATGTGATTAGCCACGGAAATGATCTAGTATAACTAGATGGATAAAGATATCCAGTCATTTATGTTTCAATAATATGTACAGTCGACGTGAAAGACATGTTTGAACTTTAGCACCTTATTCCATTGTACTGCTGCAGACAACTTTTCAAAAATATCTACACGTGCGTCTTATATCGTAAGTACCTAACAATAAAGAATGTGTGTATATAGATATTTTGGATGGATTGTCTGTGTATAAATATTGACGGACTTGACTGCAATACAGCGAAATATGTAAACATATCTTGGTCGTCGACTCTACCTACTTACATTCGACCGATTCGTCTACGTACATGTACAATAATATATATATATATATATATATATATATCCTACTACTAGATCTAATAAACTAATCTTAAAAAGACTAAACTAATCCTAGACTAGATGTTTGCATATTTAGATGTTTGTTACTCAATCGCGCTTAAACGGCTCAACCGATTTTGATGAAATTTTTATAGCTTTTAAAATATAGGATAGTTTTTACCCCGGGTTCACGCAGACGAAGTCGTGGGCGGAAGCCAGTATACATATGAATATCGAGGGGACAATCTCACACGAATCCATATTTTTTCATCTCATTGCCACATGCGGTATGATATACGTAGTTGAAACCACCGGACTGCATTCTCATTAAGCTTAGTTTTCTGAACTAATGCTCTTTACTTTCCTTTGCTGTGAGTAAAAATAAAACATCAGACGGTGAGTGCATTCGTGTTTGCTCACTAATTAGCGCGCAAGCGCACCCATAGACTTAAGGAGACGTTAAAGCGCTTATAAAGGTTTACATATTTTTTCTTTTCTATAAATGTACCTATTTATAAAAACTATCTCAAAGATCTTGGAATGCCTCCAACTAGAAAGCCCCTTCCGTAGCTTTTTGACCCGGTGGAATCGGTAGGTACATGAGCTTTTTTTGTACGGTAGCGTGAACTTACTTATTGTGCTCAGATTTCATTCGTTCTTGATATACTGTCAGCATACTGCCAGTATGTTTGTTGTGTATTGTGCACACGCAGGTTGACACATTTAAATAAGGTTAAACACTATGCATGCAGTGCTTGCGGACATCAGTATGCTGTCGGTAAAGATGAAAATACCGCATACATATTCCGTCTACCAAGTAAGAAAACGGCCAAAGAAGATAAAGAATGCGAAGAAGAAATAAAAACAGAAAAATATTCATTCACAAATTAATCAAGATTATTGGAATACGTGAAGTAAAATTTAGCTATAATTGCACATTCAAATGAAAATAAAAACATCAAATAACATTTTACTGTAATATAAGTTCGCAAGGTCTATGAGATTGGTGGTTATTTGAAATATTTTTATTCTTTTACTTTCTAAGTAGGCACAATGTTTCTGTTGGCGCACTACGCCTATCTCAGGACCGTGTAAGGCTGAAGGTGCATTAAGAGATCTGTTGAATTAATTAACTAACTTTATAACGTTTATTTTTCACCAGCAGATATATCTAAATGTTTTATTCATATGGAAAAATATCAGTTAAATTGTCAATACGCGCGTTCAAAACGTTACGTGATTACCCCTCTGGTATAGGTTGCGGGATTCCACTGGATGCGTATGGCGCAGGCCCTTCCATTATGGTACTCTTTGGAGGAGGCTAATGTTCGGAAGAAGCCGTTTCGACTAAGTTGTATGTTGTGAAAAAAACCGACACCGATTTAATTTTTATTTAACAGCTCGCGGTAATTGGGTACACGATTTATTGAAAATGCCCTTATGCACTCTATGTGTAGCACTAGCCTTATAATGTAAAGGCTAACTTTAAACAATGTAGACATGCATATGTGAAACCTATTTTCTAAGAAAACGCAGTGTTTGCAGATTTAGATATTACAAATAAGAAGGGGAATAAACAAGCTGAGTACGTGAGCAAATATACACGTGGTATCATTATAGATACATACATAGCTTCACGCCTTTATTCCCAAAAGGGGTTAGGCAGAGCACATGAAACTTATGCTCCAGTGCCACTTTTAGCATAAATGTGGGTATAAAGATCGACAACATGTGATATCGCATTGACAGGTTGCTAGCCCGTCGCACACAACACACTTCAACCCTGCTCCCTTAGTCGATTTTTAAGCTACCCAGGGAAGAAAGGGGCGGTGAAATTCTACTCTACACCACACGGTGCCATAACAATACAAAATTCTAATAAATACATTTGGCATAGGTGTAAAAAAAAACTGTTTTTTAATGGGAATACGCTGCACCTAAATAAAACAAATGTTGATAATAGATGTCAAGTGCAAAAATGTGGATGTATATAATATACAGGGTGACATTTTAATCAGTGTCCAAATTTTTTGTAGGCATTTGGTTTCACTAATAGACTCCATTTTTGAAAAAAAAACTAGTAGGTATTTTTAAAATTATAATTTGTCTATCCCAAAAGAATTATTCGTACTGCGTGGTTACTGGCTACTTCAATACCGCGCGGAGCGGGGCGGGGTCGAGGGAGGGGAGGCGTGCCGTGCGCATACCTTACTTTACTACGCGCTGAGGTGCCCACGCCGTAAGTTTTTTTTTGGGATAACATTAAGCAGCAATTACTAATTTTTTTTGTACTGAATGATATGAAACAAAAAAACGTATTTTATAATTTGGCTGAAGAATCTTATGCTTGAATTTGGACACTGATTAAAATGTCACCCTGTATGTATATATATCCGCTCATAAATAAGTACCGAAATTTTAATCCGCTTACTTAAGAGCAATGGCACATATTTATGAGTAAGTTGTATATATGCACCCATATTTTTACACTACAAGGTAGGTACGTAAATAACAATATAGTCAGATAGGTGGTAGTTTATACCAATAACTAGTTGTAATCGACTAATACCTTCTTCTTCAATTCAAAGCAGCATTCGGCATATTCAATAAATGTTACTTCTGGCTTGGTCAGTCGAATTTAGTTATAAATTATCGAACGAGCGAGCGAAGCGAACGAAGTTCTATTCTGCTCTGTTATTCGCTACGCGCTAATGCGGCTCACCCCGCCGGTCATCCGTCGCGAAACTAGACCTCTACCTACGCTTAGTTACTACGCATCGCGGTCATCGCGGTGTCAAGATATATTTGTGGGTGAGCGTTGAGGTGAGCTTAATACAAGTAACAGAATAGGGGGGCTCCATGGGCCGAAAATCGTTTGGCCGGTGTCTGTCCCAACTGTTCTCCTCGGCACGGCTATCACACGAGGCGAGCGAGCTCTATCGATTTTTATCGCATTATCCGTCTTTCTCTTATAAGACAACTTGGAAGCAGAGTTAAAGTGCAAGAAAAATCGAGAGAGCTCGCGTGCCGTCTTGTGATAGCAGTGCAGGGGCCTTACCACGATCTGTTAACGCGATTCATTTTAGGACCTAAACTGAATCGAAAGCTGTCAGTTACATAGAAAAACTGTCACAAAATGACAGATCAAACCTAAATTGAATTGCAATGGGACGTTGTGGTAACCCCCCAGGTCGCATTTCTCAACCAATTCTCGTGAAATTTTGTGTGCGAGTGTTTTTTTGCCAAGTCACTTTCATCATTCTCCTAGCGTTATTCCCGGTTGTGCCCCTAAAGGAGCCCGGGGTCCGCTTTGACACCTAATCCCAAGATTTGGCGTAGGCACCAGTTTTACGAAAGCGACTGCCATCTGACCTTCCAACCTAGCTGGAAAACTAGACCTTATTGGGATTAGACCGGCTTCCTCCCGATGTTTTCCTTCACCGAAAAGCTAACGGTAAATATTCCGTACATAAGTTCCGAAAAACTCATTGGAGCCGGGATTCGAACCCACGCCCGCAGCTTGACAGCCGCATGCCTGAACCACTAGCCTACCGTAGCTCCAATCCAAGTCACTTTATCGAAATAATAATGATATTTCAGACAGGTTTGCGAGTTCGACAGCTGACGGGGCCACTAGTTAAAAATGGTTAACTGCAGAAATATAACCCTATATTAACCAGTTTTCCAATATAATCGTCCAGTGAACAGTTACCTATACTACCTCCCGGACACAAAAAAAGATTATAGACAAGTAGGTAATTTAATAATGCCAATGACCGCCATTAAATTGCACTCTAATTATGAACAGAAAAAGTCCAAACTTGTGTAACGCATTCACGTAAAGATGGAAGTTCGAAGACCTTTATAAGCTTTCTTTCAAAGTGTAAATTTATTCAAATTTCAAAAAACGAACGCTAGGTCTGCATCCTTTTTCACCACCAGCGCGTAAAAAATGCAAGACGTCCTTATAGATAAGTCAACGGGTCAGAAAGAGACAGATATAGGTATGTCAATATGTCTAGATCCTGTTTAACAATACCTAAGTGAAGTGACGCGCTTGTCGGTTTTTTGTTTAAAAAAGTTAGAGCGAAGACATTATTCTCAATGTTCGATCGAAGATTATAAAATCTATGAAAGCTGGAATATTTAAAGTACATATGTAGTACGAAAAAACATAAAATCTGCATTATATAAATAAGAATCTAAAATTATTGGAGTATAATTAGTAATCGCGCAACAACCACAAAGCGTAAAATAAAATTGAGCAAAATGAATATCTAACACGAATAACATGATTTCCGAATCTTATCAAAACAATGCATTTTTAAATGTTGGCAATTATATCTATCTTTCGGACAAATACCTATCGGGGCAAATTAGAGGTTTGCAATATATCTACAAGTAAAATAATTCAATAAGTAATTTACAGACTTCTTTAAAAAACCGTTTTTTTATATACCTACCTAAAAAAGTCTGTTATATTTCGGATTGATAACACATAAGGCTCAGTCAGCATAAGTTTTGAATACCCCAGTGACCGCACAAAAAGAATACCAACTGCAAACTGACTCACAGCACTAAAAGGAAGTAATACGGTCTAACTGCTATTAATTATAAAACAACCCGAAATAAGATATTTAATCAGTCGTAATTTAATTACAAACTTGGCTGCGCAATAAATCGCGGATCAACCGACTTTGAATGGGAAAATTTCAATTCGAAGAGATTGCAGGGTCCCGTATAAAAATCGTTTTTTTTTTGTGTTTGGCTGATGACTCATCTGGAGTTTATAGGCTACAGCGCTCGCTCACCATCAGGCAGACTGTATGCTTATTTGTCACCGTCTTGGTATAAAAAATAAGCGTAAGTCGAAATATATTTAGTTGGTTTTAGTTTTATGCGGTAATTAAACCCAATACCAAATTAATACAAAACTATACCGAAAACTAAAAAGAACTATACTGAATAAGCTAAATTAAATTCGCAAACGTTCATAGTTCATTAATTCAAGAACAATACATTAATTTTATTGTGTTCGAATTTGTCACTAATGTGCGTGTTATTTATTTACTTATGTACATAAATAATTAATTTAATAATTTACAATGATAGGGTATAATTGATAATAATTTGTAAATAAGATATATCGAATTTTCAGGGGATCTTCAGTAACATTTACTATTGTCAACTGAGGTGACAGGGTTTTTGAAAACAATATTGTATTGTTATAAAACAAGCATTTTTATTTCGTTGACATGGGAGTCTTTTAGGTAAACAGTGAAAAGGTACGGTTCTATGCACATTCATCGTGACAAAAAACGTAAAATTATGTAGGATCTACTTAAATGATCAAAGTCACCCCTGTACGCTTACCATGAGTTTGACAATGACGGCTTACGCTAACGAGTATCGAGTTTTCTATCTGTGCATCTCTATTGCACTTTGTCAGTACGAGCGGGATGCACAGATAGAAAACTCGATACTCGTTAGCGTAAGCCGTCATTGTCAAACTCATGGTAAGCGTACTGATATCAGATCGGCGAGTCACCCCGATCGACCTGGCTAATAGGTATCTTAGTGTGATTGAATATTTTAAAAAAACGTATGAAATCTACGAAGGACACATTTTATCCCCACTGAACAATAGAGATAATATGTGCACGGACAAGTGACCAAAAATATGTGAACAAGATTTAATGACAGCCATTAAATTGCACTCTATTTATGAATATAAAAAGTCCAAAATTGTGTAACGCATTCTGTAGGTTGGTCCAATTTGTTTGACCTTTCATCATAAAAAAATTAAAACCGATAGATACAGAACCTCTTAACTCCCAATTTACTCAAACTTTGGAGCATTCTTAACATGCAACCGTGCAACGCCCTCTGATTTAATGCTAATTAAAACAAAATCGCTAAAGTTTGGTTTCGGCGAAAACATTTGAGATAATCACCGTCCGAACGTCAGGGGCCATTTTGAAATGTTGGATATGCTTGTAACATGAGTTATGATATGACTGTATGCCGATGCCGTACCAAACCTGGAAACCCATAATCAATACAGATGTTAATATTTCACTACCAATTATTACGTAATTACTTAATTTCACGATTTTCTTGAGTCAAACGCATGCATTTCTCATGCTGTCGAAACGTAATTGAAATTACCGTCTTAATTAGGAAGGCAGCTATGAGAAGGCTGATCTTATAATTGGCCGTAATTATAATTTTGTATTAGCAGTTACGTCTGCCAATAAAATTATTATTTTTTAAATATATAAAAAAGGTAGGAAGAATATTAATTTGAGCTGGATTCGAACCCACGATCTTTTCGAATATATGTGGGTGAAATGTAAAGAGGACACCGCCAGTTTTTGCAAAATTAGACTTTATTTTGCTTTAGCACGAGCTATCATGTCATTGACACAATGTCGAATGAAGCGGGTAGAGTAGGTAGAGTAAACAGCAGAGATTTGATATATTATACCGGTAGAGTTTAACTTTATTGTATTACTCGTATGCTCTACCTATGTATCCTTAGATCCTAGGGCTTTTCATACTATATTTATCCAAGAACGAGTTGGTAAATGAAGTTACTTAAAAGCTTAAATAATTTTTCGTCTATTTTACATTCTAATTACAAATCTGCCACCAAAAGTGAAAAGGGTATAATCTCAAAAAGTCTGAAAATCAAAAAACTGACACCGAAGCTCATATCGAAAAATAGGCAAAAAGGCATACAGGCACTTTTGCCCAAAGCAAAACCGGTCGCACCTAACTTCACTCGCATTTGATTCTACGAAGGTCAACTGTCTGCGAGCTAGCACAGTCAGATGCGCACAGACCGCCGAAGCGACCGCTCGCCCGCTCCGAACACGCGAAAACTTTTACGTCACCAAAAACTATAAAAACAAGAGTTAAAACTAGCAGAAACATAACATAAACTAACTTTCGACGCAAGTTTTAGGCGAACCTGTGCCGGTAGAGTTCTTATTTCTGTTTAAATTGCTAAAGTTCAAGTAGAAAGTTGGCATTGCATTGACAATCTCACAAACACAGACTGCATGTGTTACGCTCTTAGTTTTGTGCACAGTGCTTATGTGGGGCTTATGAACTGTATCCGGAATTTTGAAGCTGCTTGGTAAGTTTTTAAGGCATTTTGCATAACTGTTTAAGTTAACAATGCTGTATACTACGTACGGTTGCAGAAAGTAACACTCATTTCTGTTGGTTAAGAAACAACAGGTGCTCTTACAGGCATAATTATGTCTTCCAGAAAACTTTATTTCTTAACGACGTAGACTAAATGACTATCTAGATATTATGCACAGGGACTGAAAAAATATTTAAAAGTAAGGTTTAGGTACTTACATAATTTAAACCGCTTAAGTTTTGGTTTAAATATGGGCACTAATTGTATATTTTTTTTGATAAATATAGGCTCAATATATAAGTTAATACATACATAAGATATGAATGTACTTTTACCGTATTACAAAACCTTAACTAAACTAAAGATCATATTTCAAGATTGCATGGTAATCATAACATAAACATAATAAGATCGACAAGGTAAAGTTTTTTTTTAACGCGGTACAGGGATTCTGGTACTTAAATAGTTTTGCTCTTTTACAGAAATACCTATCTCAATGGTATTGGAGATTTTACGACCAAAGTACGAGCCTGACTTCGCTCGCTTGAACTTTACAGTCCATCATTTTAATTTGAAACCAGTCTTGCCAGCTTGAGTCTTGAAAGCACTCTAAACGAATCGTTTTCCGTTTTTTCAAAGCATGGTTTAGATAATTACCATCGACTACCTAGTAACTTAAGAAAAAACCTTTTCAGGTACTTAAATTAGAATCTATTATACTCTACCAATCATTATTTACTAATAAAATGTATTGTTTAAGTCGCCCCATGTTTCAAAGACACCCCTACAACCCAGCCCTGACATGAAGAATGATTTTCCTATAACATTAATACAATAGTATATTATTCATTGCAACAATTTTTCTTAAGTTAAAAAATATATAATAATTAATAACAAGTAGAGTAAATGTTAGGAAAGTAAAGTTCTCAAATTTTATCCTGCCGGCAGAGCAAGCAATCTGTGTCAGTTTACTCTATCATATTAGATATTTAAAGTAAAATTGATTCACGTCACAAAATACTGCTATAAAATTTCTAAAACTCACTCTATGGATCTTTTCATAGTCTTACGAAAATAATTTTCGAAGAATAGAATCAAGGAAACCGAACGAAATAAATACCTACAGTACATGGTATAAAACAAATTCGCTTCCCGCTGTCTGTCCCTATGTATGCTTAGATCTTTAAAACTTTTAAATAAAAAAAATTAAAAAAAATTTTTTTGGGACAATCTTACACAAATCGACCTAGTCCCAAACTAAGCAAAGCTAAGCTAAGACGACGACGACGATATCTATCTTTTTTTCTTGTAGCAGGTAATAAAAAATATATTCAATGCTAATTAAGATCAATAAGCTTGCGTGTTCATGCAATTTCATTTCACGGTCTTGCTCGCAATGGCGCAAATATAACTGTAGCGAAATTAGTTCAATATGGTAAGATTCTTATCGACATCATTAATCATTTCTATCCGAGATGCTATCGATATTGCTATGGGTTCAATGAACTTTGCATGAAGTTAATTGAAGTGCATCTGTGTAAATATATGGAGTTTTTATTATCTGTGGCTTTCGTGTCAAGTGGAGCCGCTTTAGCCTATTTGGTAGAGACCCTGCCTACGAAGCAAGAGGTCCTGGGTTCGCATCCCGGTAAGGGAATTTATTTGTGTGATGAGTACGAATATTTGTTCCTGAGTCATGAATGTTTTCTATGTATTTAAGTATTTATTTATCTATATAAGTATGTTTATCGTCGTCTAGTACCCATATTCCTTAGTTTTTACTTAGTTTGGGACTAGGTCGATTTGTGTATGATTGTCCCCTAATATTTATTTATCTATTAATGTTCCGGTACATATTTTGCACTTAACTGTACTTACCTAATTTTATAGAAATCTTAACGTGATAAACTATGTGAGTCTAATTCATAATTTATTTTAAAACTTACTTAATCAATTATAAAGACTGACATTGGCCTGGCTTAGGCATAGCAGATGCGATTATATTAATTGGGTACCTAATTAAATCATTAAGTAATTTGACACCAACTTAACTGTTTGAAAATACAACTTTCGCTTGTATCTGCGGACTTAGCCTTGATTATATATAATTTGGATAGATATTACTTATTAATTTCATGACTACCTACTTATAAATATTTCACAAAATTTCATTACTTATAAATATTTTATTTTTTAAAACTAACTTCTCTCGCGTTCTACAGATGGGTGCGTAACGATCGATTTAAAAACTTTTGATATATTTTCACTGGATATAACGATTAAGGGATATAATGCACTTTTGATATAACAACATTTGATATATTTTCAGGTTATCTAATTATCAACAGATATAATGAACTTGTAATATCATCATCATCATCATCATCATATCAGCCGAAAGACGTCCACTGCTGGACATAGGCCTCCCCCAAAGAGTGCCAAAGTGACCGTTCCCGCGCCACCCGCATCCAGCGGACTCCCGCAACCTTTACCAGGTCATCAGTCCACCTTGTCGGGGGCCTACCCACGCTGCGCCTTCCGGTACGTGGTCGCCACTCGAGAACCTTTCCGCCCCAACGGCCATCGGTTCTACGTGCTATGTGCCCCGCCCACTGCCACTTAAGTTTAGCGATCCGGAGGGCTATATCGGTTACCTTGGTTCTGCTGCGGATAGCCTCATTTCTGATGCGGTCACGCAGAGAAACTCCCAACATGGCCCTCTCCATTGCCCTTTGGGTGACTTTGAGCCCCATAGTAAGCGACCACGTTTCAGTGCCATATGTCATCACTGGCAACACACACTGGTCAAAGACTTTCGTCTTGAGACACTGCGGAATATTGGACGAAAAGATTTGCCGTAGCTTCCCGAACGCTGCCCAGCCGAGTCGGATTCGACGATTGACCTCTTTCTCGAAGTTGGACCTACCTAACTGGATCGTCTGTCCTAGGTATACATAATCGTCTACAACTTCGAGCGTAAAGTGTCCGATTGTAATGGGAGTTGGTACTACATGGGCATTTGACATGATCTTCGTCTTATCCATGTTCATTCTTAGACCAACTCGCTCGGATGCTTTACTGAGGTCATCGAGCATCGTACTTAAGTCCTCCATGGTCTCAGCCAAGACTACTATATCGTCAGCAAACCGAAGGTGAGTGATGTACTCGCCGTTGATGCTGATGCCTAGCCTTCTCCAGTCCAGAGTCTTGAAAACGTCCTCCAGTGCAGCGGTGAACAGTTTTGGAGAAATAACATCTCCTTGCCTGACTTCCCGCTGCAGCGGAATAGGTTTCGAGTTCTGGTCCTGGAGTCGGACTGACATAGTGGCGCTCTCGTACAAACACTTCAGCACTTCGATATAGCGATAGTCAACTTGGCACCGCTGGAGAGACTGTAGTACAGCCCAGGTTTCAATCGAATCGAAGGCTTTTTCGTAGTCCACGAACGCTAAGCAGAGAGGCAGGTTATACTCCTCGGTCTTCTGTATAACCTGACGAAGCGTGTGGATGTGGTCTACGGTACTAAAGCCTCTTCGGAAACCGGCTTGTTCGGGAGGCTGGAAGTCATCTAGCCTGCGTACGAGACGGTTTGTAATGACCCTCGAAAACAGCTTATAGACATGGCTCAGAAGTGAGATGGGTCTGTAGTTCTTCAGCAGAGTGTTGTCACCCTTTTTGAAGAACAGCACCACCACACCTCTATTCCATGCCTTTGGAGTTCTCCCTTCCAGTAAGACGGAACCGAACAACTTCTGAAGGGCCGTAAGGACCGGTTTTCCACCCGCCTTCAGAAGTTCGGCTGTTATTCCGTCTTCACCGGGTGCTCTGTTGTTCTTGAGCTGTTTAAGAGCCATTACAATCTCGTACAGGCTGATGTCCGGGATGTCGTCGGTATAGTGTCGGGTTAGTCTAGCTCTAGGGTCTTCCGCCTGACTAACTTCGGGTCTGCGCGTTGATGTGTATAGCTGTCCGTAAAAGCGCTCTATTTCACCCAGAATCTCAGGTTTAGAGGAAACGATTCTACCATCTTCAGTTTTTAACTTCGCGAGCTGGCTCTGCCCTAAAGACAGATCTCTCGAGAATACTTTAGAGCCCTTATTACGCTGTATGGCCTCTTCAATACGATTTGTATTGAATTGGCGCAGATCGCGGGTAAGGGACTTGGAGATCTGTTTATTGAGCTGCCGGTATAAGGTCGCGTCGGCTGAAGACTGTAGAATCATTTCACTCCTTTCCTTCATGAGCTTCTTAGTGGAGCTAGATAGCCTTTTAGTTCCGTTAGTGCCTTGGGCCTTGAAGAACTTAGACCCAGTGACACGGACAGCTTCCACAAACCCGTCGTTCAATTCGTCCACATCGCCGCCTAGGCAATCAAAACGGTTTTGGAGTTCCAGCTGGAAGCTCTCGGGGTTTTGAATTTGAATTGATGCTGGACGGAGCGTAGACTTCATCAATCGAGAGCGCTCTTGCTTGACGCATATATTCAATGTGCCTCTTACCAGACGGTGATCGCTCCCGGTTTTGACCGTATTGATCACAGAGACATCGTTGAATATATGCTTCCTCGTCGACATGATGAAGTCAATCTCGTTTTTAGTTGCACCGTCGGGACTCATCCAGGTCCACTTTCTGTGCTCGCGTTTCTTGAAGAAGGAATTCATCATGTAGAGTCCTTCCTTCTCCAAGAAGCCAGCCAGTAGTTGGCCCCGGTGGTTCCGACTTCCAACTCCAAATTGCCCCACTCTCAGCTCTTCACCATCTTTCTTGCCCAGTTTTGCGTTGAAGTCCCCCATAACAACGGTGAAGTAGGTTTTGGAACTATGCATGGCCTTCGATATATCTTCATACATAGCCTCCACCTCTTCGTGTGCCGAGGTCGGTGCGTAAACCTGAATGACCTTCAATGAGTACCGGGTGGATACTCTGAGTATTAGGTACGCCACCCTAGTCGACACACTCTCGATCTTCATCACCTTGTAATATAACAACTAGTAATCTAACAGACATAACGTATAACATACATGGGATATAACTTTGTTCGATATAAAACTCAGTTGGTATAATGTACTATTGGCATAATCTGGAATACTTACTTACTACTTTTACCATTTTACTCGAAGGCAGGTTGGTGTAGGTACGACGACGAGTAACCACTGAAACACAACAGTATAATAGCCACTGATACTTGTAACAGTGGTATTAATTGTACCATTGTAGGTTAGGTTAGGGTTAGCTTGTGTCCCTCAGAGCGGAAGTAGGCACCCCGCGAAGCGGGGTGACGTCGACACGCTGGCGATTAGGTTAGATTTAGGTTAGGTTAAATTAATTAACGTGTGTGTGAAAAATTTAATTATATCTTACAAAACATTATACTAAGTAATACATATATCCAATATACATTATATCCATTAGACGTTATATCAAAAATGTAATATACTATTTAAACATTATACGCCTTGAAATTATACTGATTGTTGTTATACCAAAAGTTTATTATGTCCCCTGAGTGATTATATCCAATGAAATTATATTAAATGTTGTTATATTCAGTGAAAATATATCAAAAGTTTTTATACCATTCATTACACACCCATTACAGATCGTCAAAAATTGATGACGTAATTTATTCATGAACAGCCCCTATCCCGCAAAGAGCTAAAATATACCCCATGTCCAACCTAAAGGTCCATACTATATACTGGTAAAAACATTCTTTAATTCCGGAGATAACCCCACAGGTACTAACTTATAAAACTACAACCTCACTTAATTTTCCTCCTTATCATTAGTACCTATAGAAATCGACATTCATAGGTGTATTCAAAATGAAATAGAAGACTAAATAACTTTATCTTTGAAAACACTTTACTTTTTTAATCCTTCGACGGTGGCTGCCAAGTATACGTACGTAACCTGACGCCATAGCCTATCAACGCTTGGAACTGTAGAAGAATCTAAAACATCCTTTATACCTACACTGGAGGATTCGTTACCCGTGAAGAGAAATAAATAGGTGGTCGGTCTCAGAAGCTGAAAATGTTATTGTAATTAAGAATTAATGTAATTTTAATAAATCATATAGAGACAAGAACCTTTGGTGTTAGCCTTGACGACAAGTAGGGTAGTAGGTATGATCAAATAATACGAACTCGGTTATCTCCCAAGTGATTAAAACTAAACCAATGGAGCAAGGTTTTCGCCAAAACAAAGATTACCATTTAGGTAATACACATAATCCAATATATCAGCCTGTTATAAGATTGTAAATCGATATTACCGATTCCGTGTCGCAAAAAGATTGTCATGTAAATTGAAATCCGTTTCGGGAATTCAAGTTTTCATGACTCATGAGATAGCAGACGTTAGTCTACAGTAAATTTCTGAAG
The DNA here is from genome assembly GCA_945867215.1 of Epinotia demarniana. NCBI lineage: Eukaryota > Metazoa > Arthropoda > Insecta > Lepidoptera > Tortricidae > Epinotia > Epinotia demarniana. Next base: position 15,702,531 of record OX244261.1, read on the forward strand.
TGCTGCATGGTAAAAAAAATGCCCCAACTCATTTGGCATATTTTGCGAAAATTAAGTCTTTAATTGTTTTGTTGCCTCTGTAAGATATTAAACCTCTCAAGACTAAAATATTGTACTTAGTCCTCGTGTGATTGGATTTAGAGGAGACCAATGTCTAAAGGCACTATACGCAATTATTATAAATCATATTATTGGTCAGGTCACATAATTATATTAGTTTTTTAATTATCCGGAATAAACTATTTACTATTGACTCAGTGAGCAGTAGAATTCGCGAGCCTGTCATTATCCTTTTTTTTCATTTTGGTAATCTGTATCGACAAATAAAATCTGTACAATTATTGAACATGAACATGCTCACAAAGTTCGCGAAAATCGGTTGTCGAGTGCGACCTGTTGAGGAGAACAACCGGGCAAACGAAACAATTTTCGTCCAAGCTGAAACGGAGAACATAGTTCGCCTCGCTCGCTCGCTCGTTCAATAAAATGGTGCTCGAAATTAGTTCATGCAATAGGTTACATCCTCGTACATAAAAATAGTACAAGCCAAAGTAGCCAAATATGTCGTGTCACATAAAGATACCATTCATCTTACTAGCTGTACGGTCACGCCGGACTTTAAATGTTGAGCCGTTTAGACCTCTATACTGGACAGTTCAAAGTTTAACTATTAAAAACCGAAATTAGTTGACACCAGGCGCGGGACACTCCGCGATTTACGTTCATCGCTAAAAGTACATGCCGGTGCCCCAACGTTGGGGAACCGGCATGTACCTCCTTGTAGCGATGAACGTCGACGACGTCAGAGGGCCATAAATCTTAATGTTTTGGCTGAGAAAAAAGCGCCTCTTGTAAAGATCACAGGAGTGGCCCTTCTGTACTTGTAATATTATCTATTCTGTGTTGAAACTTTAAAGGCTCAACAATTAAGGTCCTTGATTGCAGCTAGCTGTATTAAATAGTGCTGACTGTAAAATTTTGAGTACTCACTCAAATAAGAAATCTAGTCACGACTGAATAAAATCAATTCATTAATGCTCTTTATTAACAAAAACATACAAGGAAGTTTTTATTGACATATTAAATATACTACCATGACTGGCAGAGGCATCAAATCAATATTTTACTTGCATTCGTTTACTCAAGTGTTTCTATAAATTAAATAAGTTTGGGTCACGGCTAGCCTCTCATGATGACTTGATAATGACGTCAGGGCAATGACGGCATTGTTGCGGTTACACTTTAAAGAATTGGCTTAAATGTACTGGTCCATTCGATTATACATATAAATCATGATCAACAAAATGGTGATGTCTGCACGGGAACTGTTTAATGGTTATGCACAAATTCTTAGACGCTGCTGAATAATTGAACAATCCCTTTCAGGTATTTCTGCATATATCGACTGTAAAATATAAAATTAGGAATAATGACACTCCTTTTCGTTTTGCAGTCGTATAAAAAGAAAGCGTATCTAATTAATATCAAGTTTGTTAAAGCTACTTTAAAATTTGCAAAAAGCGCAGAAAACAAGAACAAGTAAAACAAAATCTGAAAAAAAACTCTTACTATAGTTAATTTTAGCTCGAGATATAGATGCTAGTTTGATTGACCCAGTGTTATCAACTCGACGTAATATATCAGGGTTATCTAAGAGGCTAGTAATTGTTAAATAACTGCTTTACATCACAGATTGAAGAACACATTTCATGACGGCCAAATCTTACAGATATTTAGCCCTATCTGGGTAAGCCCAGATACCGGGCTACCTGTGAGCTAAGGCTCATATTCCTTCAGTTTAAAAGGGAATACCCCTGAAGGGAATATACCTGGGTATTATTACGACAAAGAATTCCAAAAGTAACGCTCTATGGATTTCCAATAGATTTCGTGGTTAGCAACTAATCGCGTTTATAAATGTCGGACACTTACATACTTGCAAGTAAGAGACGACTGCTTACCGTTCGACATTAAACGTGGTCATGCTAGGCTAGACTGAAGTAGTTTACTGATATGGTGCAACATACGCCGATATAAAACGTAGGTAGTGCAAAAAGTTATAAGCGGAGTAAATCTTTTTCTCTTATCGATGATAAGTCGATTTTAGGTTATCAGCTGACACAGTTCCAGGTAATTCAGTCCAATAAGTTCCTGCAGATACCTAATCTATCGATGCCAATGTGAGAGCTCGATGTTCGTAGGATTTCTTGCTGAGAACTCGCAGTCAATTACTTTTAGGCCGGTTTTATATACGATGCGTGCGGCGGCGCTCAGGATATCGGTTTTGCTTCATGACTCTATCATTCTAATTTTAAAGATATATGAAAGTGGGGATATCCCTATGCCAAATTTGATGAACATTGTCTATCTATACCAACTCCATTAACACAACCATGCTGCACTGAAGCTAAGATTGCTACAAAGTCTGATCACATCACACCATAAAGGCCATCATATGCACGTAGGTTCATCTAACTCGTATCAGCTATCGTAGAATCGGTAATTAGGTAATTGGTTTACGTGAAATAGACCGTAGAACCGATCTATTGATAGTTTTTTACCCCATTAGATACAAAGGGAGTAAGAGTAACGGCGTCAACATCGAGTTTGAATGGATTTTGACACGCTTCGGTTAGTGAATAACCATATTCTGTTTTAGTTATATTCGTGATGGTGATAGTTTCCTGTTAAAAGCTAAACGAATTTAGTTTCGACGCAAAGGTAGTGAGTATTTTTTTGCATGAAAAAGTACAGATTTAGAAATAATTCATTAAAAATATTGCAATATTTTTGAGATTAAGTTTGATGAGATCCTGTTCATTATTTTAGTTTTAGTACTGCATTTAGCCAGTTCCAAACAATCTCACTCATTAGGGCATGGTGGTTTAACTTCCCATCCCCAGTTAGTGCACTGCTTATAGCCAAATCTAAACAATCTCACTCTTTATGGCATGGTGGTTTAACTTCCCACCCCCAGTTAGTGCACTGCATTTAGCCGAATCTAAACGCCGCTTGAAGTAGAAACTATCAAAATATGCGATACATCCCGGGACCCAAACACGATCCGCGATCAATTCCTCCGGGACAGGGTAATCGGCGCTAATGCCCGTACCACTGGTACCAACGCCATTACTCAACGTTTAACTTTGTGGTACCTGCGAAATATGCCGTAACGCGGGCTGTGCCTTTGAGGTATAATATCTGGAATTTCTATAGTGAATATGGTGAGATACCGGTGATATTACAGAGAACCCATGCGAAACCGCGGGATAGTGTAAATCCTGAAACGGACTATGTACATCCTGAAAGTCAATTCTGTATGCTGATGAAAGAATCTGATGATTAGTTCCGAAGATTACCCGCTACATACGAACTATCCAAGACACAAACTACCTCTTTAAAATGTTGGTACAGGTTACTATTTTGGTGTTGGAAGAATTGGAAGCGAGCGCTCGATAAAAATTTAAAATGGACGCCTGCTAAGTGTAGAATGAGAAAGATTTGGTGTATTGGATGGTTGTTAAAAGTCGAGAGGTTACGAATTATTTTAAGTTTGCGACATTTCAGTTTTTCATATGATGAAGCTCATGCAAATTCGGATAACAGAATTTCTTCGCCATATTGGCTGTCACCTAAGGTGGATCCAACTCAAATCCCAGTGAAATAGACAACTAGACATTACTTGGTGTCAGCACTAGCTAATTCAAGAAAGTATTATTGTGTTTTGGGCTCTTTCCAGTAGTGTATAAGATGTAATCAGATCAACAGAAGATTGAAAGAAGATAAGTGTACTATAAATATAGTTATGCTAAAACTGGCACTGGCTGGAAAATAAGTTTCATGTGTTCTACCTACCCCTTTTGATAATAAAGGCGTGAATCAATGTATGTATGTAAATATAGTTAGATGTATAGATTTGAATACAATAATAAGTGTGTTTCAAACCTAGAGGACGAAGGTCGAAGGTTCTGGCCATCAGTGAGACACAGGAGATACTCGTATCTGACGGTGACATGTCACATTGGACAAGTTGAATGAGTTTTCACAGCAACTGACTTTGACTGGTTGGTGCTGACGCAGTTAATATAACTCAGCACCAACCCTAGTCACAGTCTCACAGAACAGGAAGAAGTTTGTACATTTTTAATGCAACCACGCAGGATTGCCCCATAAATCAAGGTTCAGGGAACGCGAGGAATCCGGGCGTTCTTGAGTAATCGTCTTGCATTATAAATGTTACAATGGAATACTAAGAGACGCAATGCGTTGAAGAGTATTTTAAAGAGATAATTGGTAAATTAATATTTTTTTTTGAAGCAGTAACGCTGCTAAAGAAAATTACAAATTTTTAAATGAAAGGAAAAATTTGTAGATAATTGGTAATTCGAGGCAATGAGAACAGGCATAATTGCACCCTATGGTTAGAATAATTTTCGTATGGCTTGTTCATGTAAGCTTTCGTCACAGTTTTGACATGCAAATTGTGCTATGTTTCTTTTCGGAATGGACTATCATCCACCGTCTTTTGACCACATCGTTTTACAATTACCAAAGCATCGAGCACAGACAGCTCGTCTTAGGAGGACCAGTATAGTCTGATGTTCGATTACATATAGTTGTTACGAAATTCGACGATGTCCAGTTATACTGGGAGCAAATTGTCAAGTGAACCGAGACAGGTATCGCAGACGTGACTGGTGAAATTCGATTAACAAGATTTACTAGTTGCTGGCGAGTTTGACGTACTTGCGACTTTAATTTTCACTGCTGTTTATCTAATTAAAAATGAACTTGACTGATTGTGAATTACGACCTATATTCAATTGGTACTTAACGTGTTAGTAACGGTGTTATTAGGTAGGTTCTCGGTGCTGAATAGTTGTAGCTATACACATTACTTGAAATATATTTCGCTTTGTTACTGTTTTTGACGTAGTCCTCATTCACAATATTCATTAAAATGTGTGTGTACACGACGAATTGACGTGATTTTGTAAGTTCAGATAGTTGAAGGGATGGAGAGTGACATAGGATAGTTTTTATCCCCGAAATCATCCCCTAGGAGGGTGAAATGGGGAGTAAAATTTTGTATGGAGCTGCGATATAAACGAGTTCCACGCGGTTGAGTCGAAATGTATCCTGCTTATATATACATACTCGTAGTTTTAGTTTCACACAATTAAATGAGAAACAATGTTTATTTGACTGGATGATGTTTAATGTAAATAATAAAAGTCTGTATCAGTATGCAACGATTTTAAAACTCTCAGCGCGAGTCAGTCAGTAGACAAAGATAAAATGCCAGCGTTTTTGGTTGTTGCTTATTTCTACGAAACTACCTTGAATTCCTTTGTAGATCTGCGGCACATTTTTCTTGATTTTCAATTCTTATGTATATCATTGTTTGTTTCATTGATTTATCACGGCTAATCTTAACGCAGAACCAAGGTAACCGATATAGCCCTCTGCATACGTAGAACCGATGGCCGTTAGGGCGCAAAGCTTCTCGAGTGGCGACCACGTACCGGAAGGCGCAGCGTGGGTAGGCCCCCCACAACACAACACAAGGTGGACTGATGACCTGGTAAAGATCGCACCATCGAGGTCATGGTGGGATGCAAGTCTGGAACGAGGGAACTGTCTCAACAACAAGTTGCAATGTTAGGTATTTCTAACAATGTAATCTAGAAGTTTTATGATATTATATTGAATAATTATTGGATTTGATGAGATTGCTACACCTGAAAAACTTCTTATGATTTTTAACACATTTGCTAACATTTTGGTAATTATGTGAGTTCAATCGAAAATGGAATCGCAAAACCATAAGTCCCGTTCCCGGAGTTTTAATCGTAGTTTTACGGTTCATTTATTTCGATTAACATGCCAAGATTACCAACACTATTTTCATTGTAAGTACTTATACAAGTTGTACAAATAGAAAGTAAAATTGATGTCACAGTAGATAGTGACACTTCGTTTAAGCCTATTATATTCCGAAGCGCAACGTCGTCGTAGCTGAACACAATTCGTAGCTATCAGTAAAGTGGAACAAGTTAACCTTCTTTCTGGATATCGTTCTAATGGTCCTCATTTAGGATACTCGTATACCTATGGCGCGTGTAACTGTATATTCGACTACAGCTTGATTAAATTAGCGGTACGTACATTTAGGGTTTTAGAGAACAGAGTGGAGACGTCATATCCCTCATTGTTTCAAAAGCATCAAGCTATAGATGCTCACCTGTGACTGAGTGGTATATTATAGAGGTTCATATTAGGATCATCATCATCAGATGATTCAAACGTTTATTGGGTGCAATGTGATCATTTTCAAGATATATTTAAATATGAAAAATCTGAAAAGTGCGTCTTGGGCCACGCGCAGTGTAGGGTGTAGGGTCTATATGGTCATTGATAGTGTGTCAGCCAAGTTCATGAATTAAGTATGTAGGTAGGTACTCTTCGAATTCACTGCGTACTCGCTGGGAAATTCTCTCACGCGCACTGGCGGCGAAATCGCTGCGCACTCGCGGCGAAATCGCTGCGCACTCGCGGCGAAATCGCTGCGCACTCGCGGCGAAATCGCTGCGCACTCGCGGCGAAATCACTGCGCACTGGCAGCGAATTCGCTGCGCGCTCGCTTCGCTATCAACTCGCTCACAAATCGCAAGTGTGATAAGGCCCTTACCTATGTCACATATTGCTTTGAATTTCTTAGATGTTTCGCGTTGGTGCTAATCAGAATGACGTCTAGATAACGTATCGGAATTAGACTGCCGGTCACGAAGCATGGAAGTTATCGTACACTGTCATTTAAACTTAAAGTCAATTGTCCGATAGAAAGTACGATAGCATTGTTAATTGGGATCAAAATATTTAGATATCACGGAACATTCCGTTAGATTCAATGTTTGATTACTGTGACATTTTAGATGCAAGATAGTAATGACAGGATCTTATCGAATTTATATAATAAGAAAAGTAGGTTTGTATCTGTAGTCTTTATGATGAGAAAGTAAACTTTTAAAGCTGTATTCTGAACCTATGATAGCAATAGTTTGCTATGGCCAGAAGCTATGCTAACTACTTGCAAAGGTCGTCTAGTCTTTGTGTTGGTTAGCGACACAAGATACAATAGGTTTAAGTTCTGAAATAATCTAGTGTCGAATACAAATAGTGATACATCATTTATAATCATATTTCAATTGTTTTTTCACACCTTTCATTCGGAAAAGTAAGTTTTGCTCCACGACGAGAGGGACCAAAACGCTACTTTTCTGTTCAAGCTACTTTTTTAATTTATACATTGGCATTGGAACATTTGTACGCAATGTGCCAATTAAACACAGATGTTCATAAAATAATCGATTGTAATTTCATCGTAGTCGATTCTAAACGAACATATTTCAAGTTTTAACTATAACAATGTTGTATAAAAATTTATAAAAATTCCGTAATATTTAAAAATAGTAAAATAAAAATTAAGATAATTTTGATATATTTTAACAATAGCTTTTTTTAAATTTCCTCATAGTCGGTGTGAAAAATAGTATGTGTCACTCGGTAGCAAAATTATTTTCGTCTCGGGCGTAAACACTTGTATCCCTCACTACGCTCAGGATCCTACGTTAGAATCCCTCGCTACGCTCAGGATTCTATTGTAGGATCCCTCGCTACGTTCAGGATTCAATACACCGCCCTCGCCGTAAATATACTATTTTGCTCCCTTGTGACACAAATAACTATTTCCCTCCTTGGCCATAACAGTGTTAAAATTGTCAAAAATAATATTACCCTTCATCACTGTAAAAGTTATGTTATTTTAGGTGAATTTCACAGGGAAATGTGTTATTAACGTTCGAAAGCTTGCGCAATTATTTGTTACTGTTCAGTACTCATGTAGCATCTCTATCTCTACATATAATAATTGTGAAAGTTCGTTGAGGTTGTCAGTGAGACATAATAATTAGAGTTGAAGGAAGTTGTATTTATACAACATAAATTAAAAACTTCAATAGCGCGATGCAGAACTTCACCAATTTCCACGCATTTAGAAGGTCATTCTCCAGATTTCTGTCGGCGTCTGAACTCCAACGAACCATATTAGACGTATAAAAAAGTTTGATGGAGTTACGGTGACCCACAGGCCAAATTTGAGAATATTTGGTTAAAGTAATATTTACTTTGCGCACCAGCGCCATCTATCTGTTTGTCTGTTTCTGTCCGGGTATCACGGGAAAACTGTCGAATGGATTAATATGCAACTTTCACTAAAACGTTCAATGGACCTTCGGCCACGCAATAGGCTATAAAAATTATAAAGATAAGGGTGCAAGGGGGTTAAAAAATGGGGTTGAATTCAGTATGTTTTTGTATATAAATAGTTTTTTTTTAAATGTAGAGTAGATACTCACGTTTATTTTATTCTGTCAAATCACAAAATTATGTGTCAAAAGTCCCCAAAAACGTTATTACTCAAAATGCCCTCCAGAAAGAGATCGAACCTGACAAGAATTTCTAGAGAGGCCGCCAGAAAACGAGTGGCAAGATCTCAGGAGTCCGAAGAAGCTTCCCGGGCTTCTAGATTCCTTGAAAACAGTGAAGACATGGAAGCACGTCTCGGCCACGATCGTGAACGCCATTCGTTGTCGCGAGCTTCCGAAGACTATTACGGAACGTGAAACAAGATTAACAGCGAATTCTCGGGCTTCTGAAACATTTACGAGTACACAACAAGAACACCGCTTCACCTCTCAGAGAAGTCGCACCTCAGTCACCCTATATATCTTTTTCTAAATCTCTAATTATTATAAATGTTTTTATGGACCAATTCGCACATGTTTATTTCTCGGTAATCCATACTAATATTATAAATGGGAAAGTGTATGTGTTTGTTTGTTTGTCCGTCTTTCACGGAGCGACGAATTGACGTGATTTTTTAAGTGGAGATAGTTGAAGGGATGGAGAGTGACATAGGATAGTTTTATCCCTGAAATCATCCCCTTTGGGGGTGAAATGGGGGGGGGGGAAGTTTATATGGAGCTGCGATGTAAACGAGTTCCACGCGGACGGAGTCGCGAGCAGTAGCTATAATAAATAAGTAGATTCATATTGAAAACTTATACTATAGAATACTTACTAGCGTTCGCCTGCAAATTCGTCTGCGTGGATCCAGGATAAAGCTATCCTATATTTTAATCCAGGCTATAAACTATCTTCGTGTAAAATTTCTTTCATATCGGTTGAGCCGTTTAAGCGTCATTGAGTAACAACCATCTAAATATCCAACCATCCAAACTTTCGCACTTATAATGTTAGTAGGATTATCCTTTACTTTATAATATATCAATTAAATTTTCACTGTTTTTGGTAAACTTCAGCACTATTCTATCACCGTAGCGAAAATCGAGAATAAACCTCATTCTTTAAACTATTTTATCGTACGGCATACATTATTTTTGGCCTTTAAAGTTTGTCACTCTTTAGTAGGTACCACCCAGGGGACACGTGCAGGGTTGTGGTAGGTAGCTCCTGCGGACGCGAGTAACAGTTGTCCCCCCTTTGTCAAGTGAGTGGGCAACTCGACTGTTAGAAGTTCTTAAGCCGCCCGAAAGCCTCTAATTCGGCTTAACGATTACTTTTTTCTTAGACAGCAGCCGGGATCAATTGCTTAGCATGCCTTCCAAAGCACGGAAGCGCTCATTTATATCAACCACTCAAACATCATCAGGCGGTCACCTATCCAAATACTGACCGCTGCCATCTTTGCTTAACTTGCGTTATCGTTTCCGACTCGCAGGCGCCGGCTGTGAGCGGAGCGTTCACTCAGGGCTTACACTTAGAGTCTGTCAGGCGAGTCGTATCCCTCATTCACGCAAAAAAAGGCTTAACGGATTAAAATTGATTTTGGTATACATATATATACATATATGTGTATATAATAGTGTATAACCTGGATTAACATACGAGTATATAATACTTTTTATTCCTGGAATCATCGTCTAAGGTGGCAAAAGTTTGTAAGGAGCTACGATATAGGTAAAACTTAGAAAAGTTGAAAAACCCCCGACATTTTCATTTCAAAGTCCAATATCTCAAAAACGGCTAAACAGATTTTCATGAAACATGGCTAAGAACACTCGGGATAAAATTATCTATGACACAAAAGAAACCGCATTCAAATCGGTCCATCCGTTAGGGAGCTACGCTACCACAGACACACACACACACGTAAACTTATAACACTCCTCTTTTTGCGTCGGGGGTTAAAAAGAGTTCCACGCGGACGAAGTCGCGGGCAGAAGCTAGTCATCAATATTTATATAAAACAATATGCAACGTGTTGTTGCAACAAATAACAAAATGGTCAGCAAAAAATGTGTTCGTGATATTATTGCGTTTTTTTTTAAAGCAGCGGTGTCATCGTCAGCCATAAGTCTCGCTGCTGAAGCAACAACGTAAAGAAATTCGCTCTTACCTCTTTATGGCATTTGCCAATGCGAGCGCCAGAGACAGAGAGACCCGAACGAACTTCGCGTTCGTTTCTCTGGTTACATGCCTTCTCCATCAGTGGTCACAAGTCGTGATTCCCTGTTGCTATAGTGCGTTTTTTTTAGGATTAGAAATACGGTCAACAAAGAAGCAGTCGTCGTCAACCTTTCATGCTGGTATGTCTCATAGATGGAAAAAAATACTGTTTGATATAATTTTTACGTAACGATCACCGTACTTGTGGCCCCTATTTTCTTTTGAGTAGTATATGTATATACCTAAAAATATATATTTGTAAGCATTTTCTCCGAAAATGGGTCTAATCATTTCAATGAAATTCGGAATGTAGGAGTAATAATCGATCTAGCTGGGTCTCGTGTCTGGGTAAATTAGTTTTCTCGGTATTATCTCTATTTTTAACCGACGAAAAAAACGGAGGAGGTTCTCAAGTCAACGCGTGTATATATATATACGCGCACGCATAACTTTTTACAGAGTAGTCCGGTTTTGATAATTCTTTTTTTATAGAATGGGTATACCTCGAAGTTGGTAGAACATAAATTTTAAATAAAAATTTCAACCCTAAGGGTAGGAAAACAGGGGCTGATTGATTGTTCACTTATTAACTATGTTAGTAATTAACTAAAGTAAGCCACAGAAAATTGAAAAATAAAAACTTTTAAACAAAAACGGCGCCAACTCAAAATTACTTAGGTAGACTTAGATTAATTTAGGAACTTGTTATTAAGGTTAATAAAAAAGGTTTATTATTTATATGCATAGTTTGGCGCCGACTCAAAATTACTTAGGTACCTACACATAGATTAATTTAAGAACTTAGTTATTAAACTTAATAAGAAAAGGTTTATTATTTTTTGCTTTTCAGGTTTTTTCGGCGGTTTTATTTTTTTGTTAAAAAGTTTTCACCAGAGCAGAGCTCTCTCCCAGACTAACATTTACAACGCGTAATATTTGGATATAATATAATATAAAATCACTGGACATTTCTCACATGTAGGTATGCTATAATCGGGCTAGGCCATAATTATTTTGGGAGCAACTTCTTCGCTCCCGCTCAATCGTAACCAAAAGTAACGAACGGGACGCGACGCAACTTTTCAATCCAATTCACAATAGTTTGTAGCGCTGTTGACTAGAGGCACTTATGAATCATGTTTTTATTTAACTATATCTAACAGTGTATGTCTACTCTTAATTTATTATTTTTTCTAGTGGTACAATCAGAGACAAATTGATTGATGTATCGAAGCATGCGCCATGATGAATGATGTTCAAATGATCTCATTTGGCCTCCACTATTGTTTTTTAATGATAAGATGATTTTTTAGATGTACGATACTAAAAATATTAATTTTACACTGTATAGGTAAAGGTTAAATGTGGGTGGTACTTACACGTATTTGATAGGAGTAAAAAATAGTTAAGAAAACAATAATATATGTACGTCACTGTTGATTACGAATCCTCGATATATTGTAGATGGGATGTCAAGGACATGTTTACACTTTTTGCACCTTAATTTTTTTGTTATAAGGTTTAACCTAATAAAACATACATACATACATACATTCACGCCTTTATCCCTAAAAGGGGTAGGCAGAGCACATGAAACTTATGTTCCAGCGCCACTTTTAGCATAAATGTGGGCATAAAAGATCGACAAAATGTGACATTGCAGTGACAGGTTGCTAGCCCATCGCCCACAACACACTTCAACCCTGGTCCCTTAGTCGACTTTTACGACACCCACGGGAAGAAAGGGGCTAATAAAACCTATCATGGCAATACAATGAGATTTATAAAAATTTCGTTTCGGGAATACAGTTTGCATTTATTTTGTTTAAAAAACGACTGAAACAAATCAATTGAAACTTTATTCCAATTGAATATCATGTAAATTCCTTTAGGGTCCTATGCGTATACCCAGGATGGGTCTTAGGCGGGCAAAATGTATACACAATTCTAAAAAAAGGTGTATTCACAGGGTGAGAGTGAAAGATCTACATTTATCTCTTGCTATCACTGTCAACACAACACATCAAATCATTAAGCAAAGGGTCAGCAACGTGCTTGTTTACTCCCTGGAGTAGCATTCGCATAGGCTACGGTGTCCGCTTGTCACCAGGTAGGCTCGCATGCTTTTTTGGCACAGTCGTGGCATGAAACAAATGAACCTAAAACCTAAAAAAGCTAGATTTAAGAATCGATTAAAATAAATACCTTAATGATGCCCTGTATAAATCTTCTTTTTTTTCCATAGAGCATTCATGCGATACCCTACTCATATGTGTATTGAAGTAGGTCATAGTAAAATAATGTAGTGTACCTATACATTGTATATAATTAAGACACTACCATATTATGTTAAAGAGAAATAAGAATAATTTTTGACTCCACAGTCAAACTATTGATGTAGTTTTGCGGAGCAATGTATCTTACTATTCATGTCTAATTTTAGTTTTTTAATAAATAAATCAATGATAAAATAACAAGGTGAAGAAAATTACAATTTTGGTAGTCAACTGTACCACATGCGTGTGCCATTTATGAGATGTGCCTATCAACACTTATAGTCTATATTATGTATGCCATATCACACATCTACCCTTTCAAGACAATCCATCACGACGTATTGACTGACAGACAAACGGATTCGCATATCAACAAGATCTGAAGCAAGCATTCATCACTTCGCTATTTAATGCCGAATAGGTTGCAAAACATTCTGACTGACGTGCCTATATGGTGACGGTATAATGGTTTTCTGACTTAAAAACATATTTAAAAAAACTCTTTATAACCCGTTCGCGCTAAGTTTGCCGCTGGCGATATGACGTAACTCGAAGGGTAGCGTTAGCAAAACGGTTTTTCTTCTCATTTTCGAAATAAGTCACACCATAACCACCTAACACCTTTAACACCATATTTCGTAAATCACTACTTAAAGTTTTGCAATTACCCATAGTTAAACCTCAGATTCAAACAAAGCGAAAAACGGACCGGCAAACTTAGCGCGAACGGGTAGTACATTCTTAATTGTTGCCGCCGCAAAACTACGTTTGTTCTGATTATAGGTACATTCGTAATAGAAACTATAGTACCCAGTGTGTTTTTTTTATCTAAGTAAACCATGTCAAGTAGTTTTTGCGTTACTAGTACTAGTATTAATGCTGCTGACGGCAATATATTTGATATAACGTCATTCTGAATTTTACAAAAGTGAGCTTCTATATGTATCACTTACGTAATTACTAACGCCGGAGTCGAACAAACAGGAATAAGGGCTTAATCTGAGGTTAAACGACTAATCTTAGAATAAACTATTATTGTTTGGTCAAATTGACACTGGAAAGTAACCGTTTAAAGAATACAAGACAAAGATAACAAGACAAAACAAGCCAAGCTTAGATGGAGACGTAGTGACCCGCGGTGAAAGTATCACCGGTGTTTTCTTTTGCTTTTCCTTTGTCGGCGTTGGGAAAGTTTACCAATGTAAGTAGTCAAGTAAACTAGGCTCGAGTTGTCAAATAATATAATGTCGTATGTATGTGGAAAGTTACGTAACCGAAGTGTGCCTTTATTACGAGAAAACTGGACCGAAATCCATATATTAACACGTTCAATGCGGCTCTGAATTTTAAAAACTATCCACAAATGCGGCACGTATCAGATTTGCCTCATTACTGACTTGCCATTCCTACGTTACGTATCAATTTCAATACATAACTAGACCTACCTTCACAGGTCCGTACTTCTTTGAAAAACTTACACTACATAGGTATTATTACTAACATGGAATATTATTAAACCAAACTACACCCTGTTCTCATAGCACAAGGGTCTTGAGCATAGTTTGTGAGCTATAGGTATCAAAGTTAATTATTACATGTGATTCGTATAGCACAGGAGTATCAACATTTGCCAATTTTACGAATTAAAATTGATGCATACCGCACTTTATTAAATTTCATCGATAAATCGATAGGGAAGAAATATATATATATATATATTGACTGTCAAAGGAAATTACTTATTGAAATAGAGGAAAAAAAAAGTCAATTTCGAAAAAAAATGCATAAAACATAATTAGGCGACATTGGAACGAAATGTTCAAGTCGAATCTTCCAAAACACGGTCTAATATCCTACGCGATCAATTCATATTGGTGGCAGCTGAAAGTAGCACACAACATGTCACAACTAATTATCACAAGATACTGCACTATTTTATATTTGTCAAAACAAATGACGGTACGTATAAATTTTCACAAGGTATATACTGCACTATTTCAGGTATAGTATACGTATTATAATAAATACGTATAGCACTGCGTAATAGCGTATACTGTATCCTGCCCGACATGTAAAATAATGTGTTTTATGAATAAAATTCTGAATCTAAATCTGAAGTTAAACTATAAAAGCTGATACGTATAGCACTGAAGTGAAATTATTACGGTACAGTGCGTTAGTATTAAAAATGAATCGTACTTTTAAAATAGTATTTTTAAGTAGTATTTGACAAATCACGCCCAAACATATATTTGCCTTTTTATAATTATAAAAAATGTGTATCTTATGGCTCCCGCAAGTTGGGACCGACAGAGGTTATCGCTTCCGCACCGACGCAAACTACGCGATCGCTTATTTTTGAGACGTATAGCACTAAACGTGTTAAGGCTGTTACCCTACCCAGATGTGTGACTTGACCGGCATATCATAAATCTATACTAATATTATAAATGCGAAAGTGTGTCTGTATATTACCTCTTCACGCTTAAACGGCTGAACCGATTTAGATGAAATTAGGTATAGGGATAATTTGCGTTCCAAGAAAGGACATAGGATAGTTTTCATCCCGGAAATCGGATGATCTGGGGGATGAGATGGTCTAATGGGGGTGAAAGTCTGTAGTTACGATATAAAGGAGTTCCACGCGGGCGGAGTCCCGGGCAGAAGCTAGTTTACCATATATGTCCTTATCAACTTTACATGCACTGCTAATAGACAGGCAGATCAACAGGGACATCGCCACTTCGCAAAAAATTGGCCCAACTGTCAACCAATGTTCCTGGAATGTCAGGAGAAAGAGGTTGAATGAAGTTCCAGAAAACTGTTCATTAGTGTCCATTACTCAAAACACAGTCTTATTTATTTTCGTCTTCGTCACTCGCGTAAAAGGAAAACAAATGACTTGAGGATTACTCATTTCACCTCAATACATTTGTCTCCATATAAGTATGGAATGAGCTTTCTTTACGCACGGCTAAGATTCAGTTATGTTCTGGATAAAATAACCTAAATGTCAAAAGAGACCTTAACGCTAATGTTCTAAAGTCATTTTTCTCACCTAATTGCAAGATACAGTAACGTCTCTTTTCCCAGACATATATGACCCACAGTTTAAATACTTACTAAACTGTATTATGTTTCTTTGAAATGGGGTTGATCTTTGTTTGAGTTCCCAGATGATTAATTAGGGTATTTTAGTTAGGGACTATGTTGTCAAAGATTCTTAGAATGACGAAACTCAAAGACAATTTCTATTTGAACAGTTTTTGGTGGGCCTAAACAAACATTGTAATCAAAAATTGAGCAAGATTTCTCGGTATTCATAGAAAGTTAATTCAACAAAGACGTGTCTCTGATTTGATGAACAATGAACAGGGTTTTAAACTTTTAAATATTTTTTTTTAATCGGGATAATTAAGTTTGCATAAAAGTAATGCATGTGTTTGCATAAAAAAATTATGCAAATATATATTTAGTATTCGGACACGCTGTTAATAACGATGCAGTTTGATAAAATTCAAAAACGTACGGTTTGTATTTTCTGAATGACTCAATTTTTAGGGTTCCGTTGTCTACAAGGAACCCTTATAGTTTCGCCATGTCCGTCCGTCTGTAACAATAGAATAAAATCCTAAAAAAAATTTTTTTTAGGGTACGACATGTAAATTGGTGATGTATTTTTTTTCTCGTTAAACCTATAGTGTGGGGTATCGTTGGATAGCTTGTTGGATAGCTTGTTGCTTTTCAACTCAGTACCTATGTGTCCCCCCCCCCCCCCCCTGCCGGCTAAATGACTACTACTGGGGACGTGAAAAAAATCGTGGCAGTAGTACATATAATGAATTTCAAAGGAAAACTATCACAGTTAAGTAGACATAACTAGTTAACGAGTAGTAGACATAACTATTTAACTGGTAAGAAATGCACTTAATTTCGGGTGCATGTCACTGTCATTGGAATTTGAACCTTTTACCGTGGACGATAAAGTTGCTTTTTACGGCACGTTATCTTCAATAGAAAAAACCTTGTCCTTCAGGTGGTCGCTAACCGAAGGTGGTCGCGTAACCGGCGAAACGACCCTATACATTGGTGTGTTATAAAAAAAACATATTTATGATTATTTACGAGGGAAAGCTATAATAAAAAGCCCAAATCCCCTTTTAAATCCGCATTCTGTGACAGGCGGCAACTACGGAACCCTACACTGCGCGTGGCCTGACACGCACTTGGCTGCTTTTTACAAACACAGTTAGCATAATCAAATTTTAACACTTTATCAATCTACCTCCACGTTATGGCGTGTATATCATTAGTGCCAGAAGACATAAGGTCATTATACACCTGGCAATTTGTCACGGCAACCTAGAGACACAGCTTTAAGATGGAAAGAGACCTCAAACATTCAAAGTATTCCTCAGTTGTGACGAATTGATAGGGGTATAGAACTTTATGGTGCACTGTACATGGCAAGAAACCTCGTATCAGCGTTTTAAATAAGTATTTATTTTCACACGCAGTCATAAATGCCGCTGTTACCGTCTAAGTATCTAACGTTAAAAACCTCGCTACTCGTCAACAAGGCTGATGGTTTATGATGTAATATAAAAAGCGCAACTTATCGATCTGCCTTCACATTATGGCGTATTATGTCGCTGGTGCCAGAAGAGTTATGGGCCTCGTAGACGGCAAAATATTGGATAATAGTGACCCATATATTTAGCCGTTTGTCGAACGCGGACCTCCGAGTAGCTTCTTTATTTGTGCTAAGTTAAATAATATTTTATTCTGAACCATAAAATGTCTACATCCCTTTCAGTTAGAATTTTTGTCGGTACGCAATGTTAAAAAAATACTTCGTTACTGATTTTTGATCAGCAGGTCGATCACGTAACGCATTGTACGCAGGTATCTAAAATGACACTTTTTATATGGAAAAATTACAGTTGTCCTCTAGCCGCTTAAAGGTCTTTTAAAAGCATTTTAAAAGGCATCCGATTTTCCATAAAATTAATACCATTCTTTGACCATTCTAATTTGGAACAGACCTGCATTTGTTTTGTTTCGTTCGATTTTAAAACAAAACAATTTCTACTCTATTCTCTATTTCATAGACAACTTTTCTTGTGTGGTGGGTTAGACCAGGGGGCCTAGACAAGGTTACAATCGACATGCGCTAACGCCAATAGAAAATAATAAAATGTATGGCAATGACAGATGCCGCCGAAACACTTTACGTTGACATCTGTTATTCCCATACATTTTATTAGTTTTCTATTGGCGTTAGCGCTTGTCGATTGTAACCTTATCTACGGCCCCTGGCTTATTTGTACCTGTCTGTCTTCTTTAGTTATTTTATTACCGCAGACCTAAAATACCTACATCTGTTCCAATCAGCTTCCCACAATTACTTACTAGTTTTTGCCCCTCCGATGACTTCATACGTCGATCTATTTTTTTTAATTGTTGCCTTTTATAAAGCAACGACCTCCTTTGTACGATCAAAAACAACTGTTTTTCAATATACCAAACTATGTTTGCGGTCAAGAATCCGAAGTTGTTCGAAAACTGACTATAATTCTACGTAGTAAGAACGAACGACCTTTAAGCAACGATATATCAACTTGGTTTATGTATATTACGTTAAATTGTGCATGAAAATACATGAAAGAAACTTGCACGTGTTTTTATCTTTTTATGGGGTTGGACCATCGTCTGATAGGTATAATGTTTACACCGTAACAAATCTCGGATTGGAGATTTTGAATTTAAATCTTATTTTATTTTCATTGAAAAACTAGGTACGTACTTGTAATCGCGAAAGCATGGATTGAGATGGCAATTTGATCCTTAGATGCTCGGTTCTTGCTTAGATAAACTCTCAGTGCTCGACACGGACCCAGAACTCGGCACCTTGACTCTTAATTCTTAACTATATAGACAATGATTGGAAATAAGGCGGTAAACATTGGGGCGTTTCCCTTATCTGTGTATACTAATATTATAATGAGGAAAAGTTTTTGAGATAAGTTTGTATGTATAACGGGTAATCTCCGGAACCACTAAACCGAATTCAAAAATTCTTGCACCTGCGTATTACAGAGAAGCCACGCTTAAACGGCTTCCGCTCTTATGGATAAGGACCAAATTCTTGACCTAAAAAGTTCCGTTGTGACACAAAAACTAACCATAGAATTGTATGGTTAATTTTCGTGTCACAACGGAAAACTGTCATAGAAAATTTTATTGAGTGAGTTAAGCTGGCCAAGAATGTGGTCCCTTATACATATGGTTTCATGCAATCAATACATTTTAGGGCACGGAAGCCCTTATCTGGAAATAAATAAACAGTTCGTTTTTTAACTATCGACCGTAGGGAAGACTATTGTTTTACTCAATCTATTAGAAATTGCCAAAGCTCTTTCAATTTCGCGCCTACGCTCCGCGCCTGGCCTGTCTATTTATATTTAAACGCTTAAATTTATTGCAATAAGTGATGAGGCTATGACGTCACGTCGATCATCGTAACCACTTCCTCGGTTATGGTTAGTCATGCGCGTGTAAGCAATGTTAAGGTTACCGGTGTCACGGATTTACTTACCCATTAGTTATAGGTACTTGAGATTATTTGAGTTGCATCAAAGTAGCTTTTAAAAAATTTGAAACATAAAGTGCATGTTTTAAGCCTACTAAAGATTAACCGTCTGTCTTTCCACCCGGTATATTTATAACTACTTATATATATTTGCAATCACGTTCTCGAAAAAGGTTCTAACGATTTCGATGATAGTAGATTGTATGACTTGTCATACAGGTAAGGTGTAAAGTAAGCCATATTACCACGAGATGGATATTTACCCGAACGAAGTGAGGGGAAATAGTTCGAGGGGTAATATGGCTTTTAGACCAGAGTTATACACTCTACTTTTCACTTCGACTGCGAGAAAATAGGAAAAACAAAGATTATCCATCCACAATCAAAAATTATACCACGGCGAAAAGGTTGTTCAATTTGGCGCCATCCTTTTTAATAAACTGCTTTGACACAGATACACAATATTCACACCACGAATAAACGCCTCTGACCGTCTAATAGCGGCGTCTAAACGGCCGAGCGCGGCGGACAGCATACGCGGATTTGAATTGAATTCTGTTTCCTGATTGGTCGATTTTAATGTCTAGCTGAATGCTGGTTAGTAGATAGCAAATACTAATGTTTTTTTAAAGAGTGATTGGTGGATGTAATATTGAATTGTTGTGATTGGTCAAATTAAAATGTTTTACATACATACATACATTCACGCCTTTATTCCCAAAAGGGGTAGGCAGAGCACATGAAACGTATGTTCCATTGCCACTTTTAGCATAAATGTGGGTATAAAAGATCGACTAAATGTGATATTGCAGTGATAGGTTGCTAGCCCATCGCCCACAACACACTTCAACCCTGGTCCCTTAGTCGACTTTTACGACACCCACGGGAAGAAAGGGGGTGGTGAAATTCTAACCCGACACCACACGGGTAAAATGTTTTATAAATCATAAATATGTTTACCTACATATTTTCCCTAGGGGCTAAATGTAATACTTCAGCCCCGCTTGCTAAGTCTAATATGACGCACTTTTTGAGCATGAGAAGTAAAAATTTTTGAATATGGGGGTTTAAGGGGGCGAATTATTGATCTAGCTAGATCTCGTGTCTGGGAAAATTAGTTTTCTCCGTATTTTCATCCGAGCACAGCTTGGTCGCACTGGGACTTGTAATAAAGCGAAAAAAGTATAGTAATTTTATGCTGCAATAATTTGCGACAGGCATGGCAAAATTAGAAACAGATCTATTAATGATCATAATTGCCTTGCATCACTAGGACGCCATTGCGACGTCACCGGCAACAGTTTTCAACCAAGTTATATAATCACGCATAGAAAATCACGTATGTAGAGTATTAGGTTAACCAAACTTGCCTACCATCCTGTTTGTATGGGATACGTCGCTGTGGTGCCCCTGGAAATCTGACGGTCACGTGAACTCCTACGCTCCTACACACCTGTGGCGAGTTTATAAATTTTTCCCCATCCCAAAAAGTGCACTATGATAAAAATATATTTGAGGACAATTTTACAAAAATAGACCTATAGTCCCAAACCAAGCAAATCTTATACTTATAGTACGTACTAGGCGACGATATACATACTTAAATAGATAAATAAATACTTAAATACACAAAAAACATCCATGACTCAGGAACAAATATTTGTGTTCATCACACAGATAAATGCTCTTACCGGGATTCGAACCTGTGACCTACTGCTTCGTAGGCAGAGTCACTACCAACCAACTAGGCTACAGAGGTTGCCCTAGTCCCTAATTTGCGGAACTGTACCTATATCGAGCCTAAAGTCATTAGTACCGATGTTCACACCAACACCATCCATAATAGCTCACGACTTCATAATTATTTGGTAGGAAATGTACGATAAACGAGGCGTTTAGAAAAACACAGTTTTTTTTGTTTACGGTAGTAATTATATGGGCAACACGTTCCATCATGAAGGCCGCGTATTACGTTAAATATTATTACCAGTATTTTGTTACACTGAAGCTATGTCAAAGATCATGACCGAATAATATATCTAAAATTGCAGTACTCTCTTAATAATTAGGCATGATCGTAATCATCATCATATCAGCCGAAAGACGTCTACTGCTGGACTTAGGGGGAGGCCATGACGAACGGTTCTGCGCCACCCGCATCCACCTTTACCAGGTCATCGTCCACCTTCTCGAGGGGTCTACCTACGCTGCGCCTCCCGGTACGTGTATGGTCGCCACTCGAGAACCCTTCCGCCCCAACGGCCATCGGTTCTACGTGCAATGTGACCAGCCCACTGCCACTTAAGTTTAGCGATTAGGAGGCCTATATTGGCTACCTTGGTTCTTCTTGGTTCGTAGTCGAAGAACGCTAAGCAGAGGGGTAGGTAATAGTCCTCGATCTTCTGTATACATAACCTGAGGGAGCGTATGTTGGTCTACGGTACTACCGCCTCAATCACGCTAAAACGGCTCAGCCGATTTGGATGAAATTTTGCACAAGTTTATAGCCTTGGTCACAGAATAGATAGTAGCACAAGTGCAGAAGGGACACTCCTTTGATCTTTACAAAAGGCGCTTTTTTCTCAGCCAAAACATTAAGATTTATGGCCCTCTGACGACGTCGACGACGACGTCGACGCTCATCGCTACAAGTACATGCCGGTTCCCCAACGTTGGGGCACCGGCGCGGCATGTACTTCTAGCGATGAACGTAAATCGCGGAGTGTCCCGCGCCTGCCTGGGTTAAAATGTAGGATAGTTTTTATCCCGGGTACACGCAGAAGAAGTCGCGCGAAGGAGCTAGTGTCTAATCCTACTAATATTATAAATGCGAATGTTTCCATGTTTAGAGGTTTACGTGTTTGGATGTTTTGTTACTCAATCACGCAAAAACTGCTAAACGGATTGAGATGAAATTTGGCATGGAGATAGTTTATAACATGGATTAAAATATAGGATAGTTTTTATCCCAGGTCCACGCAGACAAAGTCGCAAGCGGAAGCTAATAGTGTCTAATAAGTTAATAAGCTCTACACGGGTATATAGGTAGGCAGCCGCGCCGCCTTATGACATCAGTATTCCGGAGTGATGCCTAAGAGGCCGTTTTAAAAGGTTACATTTTTTATTTGGTTGTACCTAAGTATTTTTAAAACGTACAAGTCTGAACAAAAATAACCTTCGCAGGCAATATACGCCATATCGCTATCGTTTCGCAACTGCATTGCAGAAAACTTTCTACAATGAACTGGCGTAGTATTTCCTCCATTGAACTTTCCAAAGCAGCAAGGGAAACTGAAACTGGGAATAAGCAATACGAAATAATAATAAATAATATAACCTGATGGATGCGGATGGCGCATGACCGATCACTTTGACACTCTTAAGGGGAGGCGCAAATGTCCAGCAGTGGATTTCTTTCGGCTGGTATGATGATGATGATACAATAGTGTAAAAGTCTTCACCTTTACCTTAAAAAAGAACATGCTGCTAATTGGAGGGAAGCCGACAATTTTACAGTACATCTATAAATATTTAACATATATGAAGCTACCTTGAAGATATTCGCAATTAGAAAGAAAGACCGATCATTAAGAATTCATTTATTATCTGGAAAATCGATCAAAATAATGGCTGCGTCGTGATGTTATGTGGAATAATGAAGGGATTTTAATTACTTAAACTTTTTTAAAACATGATGTAGATTAACTAATAACGATATTGAGTCAATTAGTTCGCATAGCTTCACTTCCCATAAAGTTAATTAACACGTACTTAAACGACGTACTTAAACTAAATGGATTATTTTACCTATCCAAATTATCAGCACATTTATCATGGGACGGCCGCGACATACTCTCGATTTTTCTCGCACTACACCTCTTGCTTTAAGTGTTCTTGTGAAAGAGACGGACAGTGCGAGAAAAATCGAGAGCTCGCGCGCCGTCGCGCGATAGCCGTGCAGCGCGTTATTACAATTAGAATTTGTTTGACATTACAAGAACATGATCATTGATTTCCTCACACAAGATTTAATCGTGATATTAGCTCTCACTTATCCCAGGTCAGACCAGTGTCCACAGCATGACAGCTATCATAACATGAAGGTCACTATCATCACGGCTTGTCAGACCCACTAACCTGAAACCGGCTATCCAGTTTATAATTGTTACATTCACAATTCACTCCATTCAATTATCAACTCAATGTAATATAGGATAAGGTTTATAAAAATATAAGAGCAGCACATTTATGCGGTTCTTTCTCACAGAGTCTGAGACACTGACACCCTGTAACGAATCTTCAGAATGCAAAATGCCGAAGACACATCGCGTTATTCAATTGTCAACCTAATTATATGCTCTATAAGTTTCATAATGGACAATGCGGTCTTTACACGTTAGAAACCGGATTACAATTTGATTTATTATGTCAATTAATAAACTTTATGTCGCTGCACTAAGAATCAGTTTTCAATGTCTACGGTCCAGTTAGCAAGAAAAAATTGAAACAATAGTGTATACCGATTGCAGACCCAATTAAAGGAATTTAATTCGTATTGTGATATAGCGGCCGCCGGGGGGTTAGTTCGGGTTATAAATGACATACCATTTAATGGGTTTAAATGAAGGCATTAGATTTGTAAATTTATTGCCCTGGCGGTATAATAAATTATTGTTATACGTCCATTGAAATTAACACAACTTTCATAACTTTAGGTTACTTGCGTGTTAGAAAAGAACACTGGTCTAGCCTTTCCCTGGGTGGCCCTTAAGGCTCCTAGCCGATATCCCCAAACAAATTGGTTGCTGGCTGCGCTTCACTGACATGGAAGAAAAATAAGAAAAAATACTATTCGATTCCTTTGAAATATAGTCCTCAACGGTGCTCAGTTAACGCTAAAAACGCTGGCTTCCCGGTCTCTTCACACATTTACGAAGAACAACTACTTACATAGAGCCAAACTTTCTACAGCTACGAAGTACTTACCATTACAGATCCTGACAACTTATATAAATACTCGAGTATCGACTTTTAGAATATGCGGTGGATTTTACTTGATTTACCCGTAAGCGCATCAGAATGGCTGTCACAACTGTCACGTATCCCCAGCCTAGTGGAATCAATGAGGTTAATCCGAGACCCGATTTTTCCTGGTAACTTCATAATTTAATGGCATTAAAAGTAATCTCCGCTTTAGTCCAAGCCTAGCTCAGGACTGCTGGGTCAATCGGCCATCGCTTCCTAACGCCCACTCGCAATTAATGCAAGCGGGTCAGCCTAATGGATCTGGTTCAAACAGACCAAATGCTGCCCTTTCCTCCACACATCCTTTTAAGGACAGTACAACTGTACGTTATCCAAGTTTAGTTCCTGTTTTGAACTTGGCGCTGTACTCAGTTCTCTTTCTCTCTCATCCTCAGCGATTTGCTTCAGAGCCCGGACCTTTCCTTTTCTATTCGTTTAGTGACTTTTAGTGTTTACTGGAATTAATGTAGCCTAATGCGGGAATTGAACCCGCGATCTTTTTTACGGGCAGTGTCTTCCCCTCTAGACCAGACCACTAAACCATCGGAGCGAGTTTGTTGTCTGTTGTCTATATCAAATTAGCAAACTATTTCGTTGAATAATTTGATTCGATTATTCTATGACGGTTATTTTCAGACTTGCCTTACTTTTAAAACCGGCCAAGTGCGTGTCGGGCCACGCGCAGTGCAGGGTTCCGTAGTTGCCTGTCTGTCTGATTAGCATGGACGTGCGTGCCTTTTAAATTCATTATATGTACAACTACCACGACTTTTTTCACATCCCTAGTAGCAGCCATGCAGCCGGCAAGGAGTGGGGGGGACACATGACTCGAACAAAAATTAGGGCTTTAAAGCCCAATATCTCGCAAACGAATCACTAATTAGAAAAATGGTTTTAGGAAACCTATAATATTTTTGAACGAGCTTGTTGACTATGGGGCCCTAAAATAGACAAGTAGCTAAGATCTTTTGGACGAGCGGAATGGGACAAGATAGGTTTCATAGCTGAGAAATTGATAATGCGCCTCCTTTTGTACCAACCTATGAAAATTGTGTATAATATAATTATAAATGTATATATCGTTGAGACGAGATTATTTAATGTGGCTGACTTTTTATACAACTGACACTGGAATTTGAATCCTATACCCGAGAAGGCAGAGCTGCTTTTTGATTTTACAAATTTGATGCAATTTAGCAACAAAATAATTAAATTGACTCTCAAATGACGGTTACTTTATTGGTATGTAGATCCGCGTAGTAGTCATTAATTTATATACCAGTCTTTAATCCATTGCCAAATTCTAATTATCTTTAAACAATATAACGGTCAAGTAAAAGTTTTACAATCGGACCTTCAGCATGTTCGTGACCAGATCGTACTTAATGTATTAATTACTATTTAGTGCGATTAATTATCGCCCTTCTTGACTTTAGCGTAGAGCCTAAAGTAGGATGTTTCAACGAGAATGCTATTAACATCACTTAGCTTTAATTCTATTGTGATTGAAAACCCTCTGTTGGAATGGTAATCGGAACCAGGACGAATAGTCACGAAGTAATTACATATGTTAAGTAAAAAAGTACAGAGTAAAATAATAGTACATTACTTCAAAGGTCGGGAAATAAGGGATTGACTGCCGCGTG
The DNA here is from genome assembly GCA_945867215.1 of Epinotia demarniana. NCBI lineage: Eukaryota > Metazoa > Arthropoda > Insecta > Lepidoptera > Tortricidae > Epinotia > Epinotia demarniana. Next base: position 15,728,600 of record OX244261.1, read on the forward strand.
TGAAATAGAAGACCGAGCATAGCGAGGCCGGATAGTAAAAAACGCGAAAGAATCAGTGCGGTACAACAGAGCCCCTTGGTTCTGGTCAGCGGGTTGCCACACCTGTACGTGTCGCGCCTGCATTACTCCGCCACGGCGGATGACATGGTGCAGTATATTCACCAGAAGACTGGCTACTCGCTGGGGGTTTTCTAGCTGCGTTCGCGCCACTACGTGCACTTCAGCTCGTTTGTAGCGCGCGTGCCGCGGCCGCTGCAGGAGACCATCGCGTGTGCTGCCTTCTGGCCGAAGGGTGTCCTGTTTCGGCGGTTCCGGGGCAACCTACCGAATTCTGCACCGGACTTGACAACGCAACGGAGTCAGTGTTTCGTCCCTATTTCCGGCCGAGATATGTATCTATCTATAGAGCTTTTCTCAATCATGCAATGAAATAACAAGAATGTCAAGAGATTTTTTAAATGACAGTGCGGCGTGATGTGATGTGACCAATTGAAAATGAAACGAAAGACGATCGCTTTGCAGGCCTTCACTTTTATTTGAAATTTCAGTATCAGAGATTATCAATTATAGAGGCAGGGTAGATATAAATACATATATAGTATATTATATACCTATACTGAAACTTGATATACCTACGCGTCTGATAGAGGCGGTTTATTAAAATTGGCTATTAACGGTGCAAGGCTAGATTACAAGTATAATAGGAAAAAGGGGAAGTTGTATGTAATAATAATAATAATAATATATTCTTTATTGCACCACAACATAAGAAAAACATGTTACAAGAGTACATATGTTTTTTTTTTTTTTTTTAAATGTCTTTATTTATATAAATAGGTTTTACAATACTTACTAGTCTAGTGTACGTTAAAAATCCTAGATAGTAAAAACATATAGCTGCCAACAGTTTAGTGAGCTAAAACGCTCATTTTAAACTTTTTAAATAGACAATACAGGTCTATAATACACATAATTTTGAAAACATAATGAATATTTACGCAAGAAAAAGGTAATCACAATTTTCATTTAAGTATGCTTGCCTTGAACAGCGCGCATTTATTGCATGCAGGTAATTAAAGTAACTAGAGAATATTACTATAACTGAATTTTATCTAACATTATGTAGTAAGTGATTAATGAGTATACATTAAAATATCAGCAATTTAAATAATAAAATAACATGTATAAATAAAATAACATGTATAAGAAAGTACATAAATTTAAATAGAGGTAACAACAGGCGGTCTTATCGCTTTAGAGCGATCTCTTCCAGACAACCTTTGGGTAGCAGGAAATTTTCAAGAAGAGTTGTAAACCGGTAGTGCAGGAATAAATCAAAAAAACTTACTATCGCATACATCTCATTATATGACAATTTCAGAAAACATAAAATCATAAATAAGTATTGTATAAATACATAGATACATACATACAAACTATAACACAATTATATAAATATATTACAGGACAACAAGGCAACTTAAGGCAGCGACAAGTAATATTGTTTCAACAGATTTTTGAAAATTTGAATAGATTTTGCACATCTTATATGCAACGGCAAAGCATTCCACAGCCGAATAGCCTGGAAGGTGAACGAGTTGTTATAGAACTTGGTGGATGAAGGCGGTGGAGCGAGAAGATGATTATGTGAAGATCTGATGGAAGTGAGGTGGTTAAAACGCTCTTTTAGATACGGAAGAGTTGAGGGAACAAAAAGTATACTGTAAAGCAAAGATAAAATGTGAGAATTCCGACGGAGACGAATTGGAAGCCACTTGAGCTGAGAACGAAAGGAGGATACGTGGTCATATTTGCGCAAGCCAAATATGAACCTAATAGAAAGATTTTGGAGGCGCTCAAGCTTATTCAGCTGGTCCTCAGTAAGGTAACTTGTGTTACAGACTTATATTTCATCGAATGTATAGGGTATCACATCGCACACACGTCGCAGTAATGACTAGTGTTTTGTTGTAGTTTAAAAAAGTTATTGATTTGTATAGTCTTTAAAGTATTTGTAATATGTAATCTTGGGATTAAGTGCCAAAGTTGACGCGGGCTCCTTCGAGGCACAACCGGGAATAACGCTAGGAGGATGGTGGAGGGGGTTGATAATGCACCGAGATGGTAACTATTATACGTATATAATCCACGCGGCCGATGTATTCTGGTACCCGGCCCTTTTCGTTTGCAAACTTGGCTGACACACTACCTGTATGACCCAGCTGCGTCTAAGTACTACTGTGTAAGTCCCATTCGAAATCCGTGTCGCAATCCGTCTGAGCCCAACAAAGGCCTGCGCAGACGCATGTCAGCGTTGTATGCATACAATTAAAATTAAATTAATTATGAATTAATCTTGCCTCATGAAGCGAACTGTATTGTTACGAGTATGATACTTCACTTACTTTCACTGTCAGCACTTACGCGCGGCCTTGGGATTATTCTAGGTTAATAGCATATTTGGGCCAACATTTCCTTGCATTTGTTAGTTGGGACTAGAAGAAAGAGAAAAAATCTTTTTTGCACACAATACTGAGACACATGAAGCAGTTATAAAAATAGATTTTTCGTGCATGCTATTAGAATTTAATGGAGTTTCCAAGGGTTGTAATAGGCTAGGTATGTATAATGTTACGATACATTTTTTTACTTATCACTTGATTATGCAAACGATAATTGCATTTATTTTTAATGTCACATTAAAAGCACAATATTGAAATGTATGTAATATATATAGCGGATACACGTAGTATTTTATTCCTACCACATTATCATCACCAACTTAGACTTTATAACATCTAAAATTAAATTTTTCGTAACTGATAGAGTTGTCTGAACTTACTGAAATATTACACAACATCCCTACTACCTACATTACAATATAACTTTACTTTGTATTTTTATTTCAATTCAATTAAGAGGTGATGTGATTTACTATTTTAAGGCAACTCATTTATGATGTTTTGGCAAATTAGTAAAACGAGTTCAACTTTAACCATCGAAAGGCCAATGAGCAGATTACCAACTAATAAATAATACAAAAGTGCACCCAGGTGCGTCTAATGAATGATTAATCTTAACTCATATATATCAATAAAATGCAAAGAGACAGCCGTGTGTAATACGAAGCAGAGCCTTCATATTTAGAGCAACATTTAAAAGACAAATACAGTAATAATTTTAAGTGGACTGCCTTCAACTGACGAAACATGCACCAATATTACATACTAGTTATATACTTACGAAACTGCAATAGTAAATAATAATAAAATAGGCCCTTAATTACGCCTTCAATGAGGCTATTATTATCATGGCTTATTAAAATATTACGTATCTTTTGTGTGGAACGAATTATCTCGTAGAAGATTATGCAAAAAGTGATGCCAAGGTTGTTTTACATAAAAATAACAAGGCGGCTTCAATCCGTTGGGATTAATCCAAATGCGACTTACTACGAGTTGTGCAATTACGCAAATGATATCTAACAAATTATATTTTTCCAATTCTCCTCATGCTGATTACCTTCTCCCATCCCAAAGTTGAGTCAGGAGATTCTTTAAACTAAGACTGTAATCATAGGTTCTCAAAATTAACGCCATTTTGTAACTATGTTTATTAATTAAAAATTAACTTGACCTCAATATTAGTACACGTACGACCGTTCAAGCTAAGAAATAATCTACTTATCTCCTGAGGTTTCCCAAACAAAGAAGTATGAGATACTTCATGATAGTTTACTTTAAAAACAAAGAAGTATGAGATACTTCATGATAGTTTACTTTAAAAACAAAGTTTTAACCGACTCCAATTCAGTACTCCGCTTCAAGTGTGCCTTTAAAATTTGTAATTCGTGTAACTATGGGATGGTGGTCATAGGAACATAGGTAGGTACATACAAAATCGATTCAGACGAATTGAGAAGCTCCTCCTCTTTTGTCGGCTACAAAGAGTAGCACGGCTCCCTGTACTGCGGTGACCATTGGCGAGGGCTCGATCTTGCTATTAACACTATAGTTGCCTGCAAAGCTCATTGCACTAGGTAGAAACTCAAGCCCGCTTTGATCTTGTACGAACACACGTTAACCACAACAATTAATGTCTATGTGCGCATTAACAACATCGGAAAGTGAGCGTGGCCCGGTTAGAGCACGTGGCGCGGCCGAATTATCCGTCGAGTAATTGCCGTGTCCCCGCCTACAATAGACACCTATATACTAGAGACTTTTACATATGTTATGTACAAATACGTCAAAATTAATTAGAACTGACAGTTATTCTATTTCCAAGAATATCTGCTGTCAGGAGTCTGCAATAGCGATCGGCGTAGCGACTTTCATCCTGCGTTCGTAAACATACGAGTTAATATACTAATGATTGAATAGTTAACGAATTACTACATCGGATTACAGTAGGTACCACTCCAAAAGAAGAGCCGTCGTTATCCGATCGTAAGTACCACACTTTGTCGCTCAATCGGGTTATACAAATAACTTATGTACGAAATACCATTTAACAGTAAGTTCGGTTAAGGAAATCATCTTGAGGAAATAATGATCAATTCCAACTAGCTCTACTTTGCCCTTCGGGTGGGAAGGTCAGATAGCAGTCGCTTTCGTTAATCCGCCTAATCTTAGGATTACGTGTATGTAGGAAAATATGAAAATGAATTTTTGCCCAATGACTAATATAGAGAAGCAATGTACTAGGAACCAGACTGTCAAGTTGTTTAATAAACTTCCTGTAGAGCTAAAAGGTATCGTAAATTATAATAGTTTTAAGGAAAAATTAATGCAATTTTTATTAAGAGGGTGCTTTTATAGTGTTGATGAAATATTTGATAGCAAGTAAGTAGAGTGTGTAGTTATTAGATATTAGAGCGTAGTTATTAGATATAAGATATTATATTGTTAGCTGTAAGAAATTCAAACACAATTTTGTATTGTTTACTGAATAAAATATGTCTATGTCTATGTCAATGTCTATGTCAAAGACCCCAGACTCCTTTAGGATACAACCGAGAAAAATGTTAGGAGGACGGTGTCGGGGTGAAACTATAAAATGTAAAGACATCCTTATTGTTATAGTAATAAACATATTGCAAATGCACCAAGCGCCCGCACCAGTTTTTACTATTTTTTGATCTTAGCTTATCTTATTCTTATATTATCCGGATATGTTGAGTAAACTGCATGCAACCTCCCTGCTCAAGCATCCACCACTAAGCAGCGGTTGTAGCATCGTTGCCATTTTATCACTTATCGCTGTGTATAAGACATCCGTCACTTTCAGACAAGTGTGATATCCACCACAATAAGTTAAAAATAGCAACCATCTTAGGCCCACAGGTCCAACGTCGTTGTCACCATACAAATGAGAATATTTTCAGTAATGAAACCGCTTCTAGCAGCTCTAACGCGTTGTTGTTAAATGATTAAGTTTGATGCTCGAGCGGTGTGGGCTATGTCGATCTAGGCCATACGTTACACCTGGATTTATGACACGACCCACGCTCATGTCAGGAAAGCATTATAAAGTTACATTACCTATACGTTTCCCACGACTGTCGCACGGGCTTTTTACTTAAAGGCCGTGTGAAGCTTGTTTAATTAAGCAGCCTATATGTACTTACTTCTTTTGATATCAGCCATAAGAATTCCACGGCTGGACATATGCATCCCCCAAAGAGTGTCAAAGTGACCTAACCCTTTCGATATATCAAAAGAGACCAATAAACTACCTCTGTCACCGACCCATCTCAACCAGTGACGTATATTATTGATGTTTAAGAGGAATTTTATATGTGTGATTAGATTAATTCCTGATTTATATTAGTATGAGTTGTAATTGATTAGAAGATGTTGCGAGGCGGTGACCCAAGATATCCATCAGTAGCATTGCCGACCGCGACCGCGCATCGCTTCCTACTGGTGCACCTTTTTTAATGGATACTCATTACTTACCCTTATAATAGTTATAATCTACGAAATATCATGTTTAAATTGTCTTCATTTTGTTGCAGAAGCCTCCGTTGCCGTAACAACACGCCCAAATAGGTATGTATTCATCACTGCAGCTTTGTGCAATAACAGAAGCGGTACAAGAAAAAATGGAAAACAGTATAGCTTCTAATCTGCTGAGTAGACAACACAATTTCCAGCTAGCAAACAACTATTTGTTTTGTATTTTGACTTTTACTTGTAGGCACATTCCATACTCATTAAAATCTTGAATGCAACTGTGATTTGATACGTATATGATTAAGAATCTCTAGGGGGCATTGTGACGGAGAAATAACTTTACGTGATACAGTAACGTAAAGTTATTTACAAATAATAAGCACTGCCTGACATATTTCTCAACGGAATGTGACATACAAATGAATTATAGAATAGCTTGTCACGTCATCCTTTCAGCCATCACTTACTGACTTATGACACCTGTTGTATGTGTTGGATTGTAAATCGTACCGGAATCGTAACAAAGTTGCTTTTTCCTTGGCACTCGTAACAACTCGACATTAGTAATTGCAAAATTCATCTCACCCGATCGGAGAGTTCTTTTTAAATTTGCTTACAATGGAAGTCATAATCGCTGTTACGTTGAATGGCGTATAGAACGTACAGTGAGAGGCGAAATTAAAATGATGATTCGCTAACGTTTTAAATCGTGATTGATATCAACAATAGAAAACACTTCCTGATACTCGCAGTCGCATGCTTGAAGGGCGCTTAGGAAATATTTGCATGCTTAGATACATATATTTGCTGTAAAAACGAGTTGCAATTGTATAGCCTAACAGTAATCACTGTTCGATTTTTAAACAGACCTTAAGGTCCAGTTCCGCTATTGTGTACCTTGTTTTAACCTCACCTCTAGTCACCCGTCACCCACCCCACACCCCACGTATCTTGATGCCGCGAGTCGTAGTAACTAATCGTAATCAGTGTAATCCTGGTAAAGGTTGCGGGAGTCCGCTGCATGTGGGTGGCGCAGGACCAGTCATTGTGATTGTGGCACTGTTTTGGAGAGGCAGTGGATGTCTTACGGCTGCCCTGATGATGATTATGATGAAGCGTAATCAGGGGTCTAGTTATTATATTCGTAAGGCGTGACGTGACGGATGAGTTGAGCGCATCCCGAACATCAGTCCCGACGTGTACCGCGCGCGGCTGACGCGGGCATTCTCTGCTACTCTACGTTTGTAGCAGCTTATCCATACTAATATTATAAATGCGAAAGTGTGTATCTCTGTCTGTCTGTCACCTATTCACGCTTAACACGTTCGGGCCAGCAACGTTTTACCACGTCATCATCAGAATATTGTAATAAACACAACGTCTAATGACTACCAAACAAAAAAAATATTTTCTCGCACTACGTTATAAAACGTCGGCAGTCCGTATTAATTCCTATTAGAACTATTCCTGTGCCGTAACACTGAGAAATTCCAAACTGCTAGAGCCGCAACGCATCAACTTTTGGGAGGATTTTTCGAACGTCCATTGCACACGCACATATGCCCACGGGCGCTAACACAACGTTCGTGTACGTCGCGCGGGTAAGCGGCGCGCCCCGCAGTGGCCAGCGTGCGTCGCAACGGGCTGCGTGTGCGCTGTTTTCGACGGAGCCGCGAAATTTGTTGAATAAATCGTAAGTATTTTGTATTTTTTTTTATAAAAACCTTTCGTTTTTTTACGGTTTACGCATAATACTCATATTTGTCTTCGATATGGTATATTATTGATTTCAAATAACCGCGTGGCGCGTCGAAAATAGACTGTACAAATACTATTATTTATTATTATTATTATTATTATTTCTAAAAGTAAAATACATACTTTTTGTTTTAGATGGATAGAAAACTACGTAATAAAGCGACACTGAAGCTTTTTGAAGACTCCCTGTCAGAAGAAGATACACCAGATCCTTACAGCGACGATGGAGAGTGTGGATCTGATCAGGATTATGATCCAGAACCAGCCGGATCTTCAGAGAGCGACAACTCTGTAGTTGACGCGCGACCTTCAAAAGCGACGACATCGAAGATCGAATCATCAGTCTCAGGTGATTCTGATAGTTCAGCCTGTTCCTCAAGTTCTGACAGTATTTTTGGGACTCGGGCTCGGAGGAAACAGACACCGTCTTCAGTCAATCGTCGTAGAATTGCATCGGACTGTAGTTCAAACACGGCGGAGGCTGATACTATTTCACTTGAATCTCTTCCTGGGTTACCTTTGGCAGCTAATTTAGAAAATGGAGTACCTAACGCCTCACCGTCGCCTGTACAAATGGAGAATATCCCTACACCTCCTATATGTTCCTATTATTTTGTTGTGAATTCATACCTAATAATAAATGATTCATGCAATAAATACGTTTTATTATCCATTTAAAGACAAATTTATAAGTTTCAATGAGTATAAACGGTGGCGTTTATCAACGTTGTTCATTTTGGCATGCTAACATTCAAATATTTTTGTGATACAACGTTTTATCATGTCGACGTCATTAGATGTTCATGCATCACATTCACAAAAAAGACTTAATCATACGACGCAACTTTTATACACGTCACCGTGTTATGATGTTGTTTCTAGTCTATAACAAATTTAATGATTTGTTGAGACACAACGTGTATGAAAGTCGATAACAGACGGTGACGTGATTGGACGTTGTGTAGTAAATTGATAAAAATGAGACGTATACGACACAACGCTGTATAACGCCGACGTCTCAAGAAGTTTGTGTCACGCATGGAATCTTTGGAGTGTTTATAGCCTGCAGAACGTCATCCAACGTACCTGCGATTTGTATGGGAAAATATTGTGTCACGACCTCAGTACCTCATTAGGCCGGCGGTGGGCCGAACGTGTTAAACCGCTGAACCGATTTGTATGAAAGGTATACATAGAGATAGTTTGAGTCCTGGGGAAGGACATAGGATAGTTTTTATCACGGAAATCATCCCCTAGGGTGAAATGGGGGGGTGTAAGTTTGTATGGCGCTACGATATAATCGAGTTCCACGACGCGGACGGAGTCGCGGGCGGAAGCTAGTTGTCCATATGCAACGAAAAACGTCCGTGATTGGCGCTGAAGGTTGAACGGTAGGCTACCAAGTAAACTTTTGACATTGTTTTTTGAAGCATGAGTTAAGCCTTGAATATCCTCTTTGACTAACTCTAAAGGTCTCTCTAGTTTTTCTTTTAACACTTCACACACATTTGCATTTTAAGATTTTTTTCATGATAGGACCTGAAAGACCGATTACCAACATTTGTTAAACAAATGATACAATTGTGATCCTGCAGTTTTCACACAACCCCCCAATATTATAATTTCTGTAACATTTACATTTTACAATTCTACTCTCCGTCTAGAAAATTTACGCACTGTATAGTATTACAGTCTCAGTAAAATTAATGCCAGGAAATGTGAAATACTGCAATTTATTCTAGTCCAAGTACACAAAAGGTGTCCCAACAAAATGTCTTTATCGATTGCCGATAAGTTACTGTCACCTTGCAAACAAATCAATAAATGTGGTACCTATAAACTAGCTTAGGAAAGTGTAATCAGGCTTTGAATTATTTGATCTTATAGTATACTTTTGAGATTATTTGCGTCGGCAGAACTGCCTCAAAAAAGTCAATTCAAAAAACCACTCTACCGTCCTAAGTAGACACAATCCGCACTGGGCCGGCGTGGGGACTACTGCCCGTTCCCTCTCATACATGCGAGGAGGCCTGTGCCCAGCAGTGGGACGTTTATAGGCTGATGATGTGTGTGTGTGTGTGTCCTAAGTAGAAGATTCCAATTGCAATGACAGTCTTGTAAAAAGTAGGATACGTTAAATAATATCTTTCAGATATAAAAGCGAGCTTCATATAACTATTAACTACCATCCATATCGTCAGGTGCAGAGTATCAGACAAAATCTAGAAATAACGTTATTTTTATTCTGTATACTCCTGAACACGTATTTACGAGCACTGTAATAATATTTCGAGCCCCATAAACATGGTATATGGAGCCGAGTGTACTCGGTACAGGGTGTTACAATTGGCGCGTCCGTCGATTCGCAGACGTTTTGTCGCTTGCGATTATCATGTCACTGGCAATCGCAGGAGGCGGGGCTTTTGTGAAATGTCTAGTGTCATAGAACTCGGTGACGTTAGTAGGTCGACTTTACTCATGTCAACAAAGTGATCATTTGTAAATCGATTTCAAATTCCAGGTCTTAGAGCCTGGCTTTTAAAAAAAACTCAACATCTTAGCTTCATTATTTACATACTAAACGGGACTTAATCGCGTATAATTAACTTATTTATTTACCTCACTGAGGTCTCCCGACGTTTCGGATGTGGCGTTACATCCATGTTGTCGCAAGACCTCAGTGAGGTAAATAAATTAATTAATTATACGCCATTAAGTCTCCTTTAGTACAAATAATGATTGAGAATCGTGAAAGTTTTTAAATCAATACACCTCAGCTTCTTCACAATCTTCTTCTTTTGTGATAAATTAAGTAATTTTGAGATAAGTTACAATACTGTGGTCAAAACATTCAAAAAAGGAATGATTTTGTAACAGAACGAAACTAGTTTTAAGTTAAGTTTTCCCATCCCATAGCCCAATCGTACTTAGTCGAAACTCATCATAGCCACCTATTTATTTGCCACATCATCAACGCCTTGTTTTTCGCTCGCCCTCGACATAACATCCAGCCAACAATTATCCGTAATGCCATTGTCTTTATTCAGAGAAAGGGCGCGAAAATTGGCGCGAAGTGAAAGCCGCCATTTTGTGGCAGTAAAAGTGTCGAATCAGACGCAATAGTAAAAGTCCTTTTGTTCTAGCCGATTGGGCGTGGGTTTCGCTCTTTGTGGGTGTAGGTGGTAGATTTCCGGAGTGTTGTTACTTAATATTAGAGTTGTGACGTTTCCTGATTTAACTAACGGTATGTTATATATATATGTATGTAGACATGGTATAGTACCTCGTGCATCATATTGTGTTTGATGTTAAGATTACACGTGGGACGTCGCAAAATACTGCAGTGTCTTGTCTATTGAAATTAATCATAGCTTGGAATTCATTCTAATAAACACAGGTCGAAATAGACGCATTTGAGATAAAAACAAATTGTGACTGCGCAACGAAAAAACCATAGAATGCGACCCCATTACAAATGTCTGTCCAAACACGTGCCTAAAATCCGGTATGCGCATGTTCGAACTAAACGTGTGCCTGGCATCGTTTTGACACCCCGCCCCCATCCCCGCATAATGACAATGGCAACCATATTGTGGGGCCACTTAGCAGCGCTACTTAGGTCGGATAGCACCTTATGGTCGCCTATCCACCAGCCAGCCATGACTTGACGTCACAAGCCTACGGCTAGTAACCGGTTCAAAAAAAAAAGGCGCTACTTAGACTTCTATGGTTTTTTTCGTTCGCTGGTGACTGTCAATTAAATTAGTAAACATAGGTTACAACTTTAAAAACCTGTTTCAAAAACAACGCATTTTTATGCAAAACCAGCTGATTTTGGAGATAATCTATTTGTTTAATAAATTATATACAAACATACATTCACGCCTTTATTCTTAAAAGGGGTAGGCAGACCACATGAAACGATAATGAATGAAATTTATGTTCCAGCGCCACTTTTAGCATAAATGTGGGTATAAAAGATCGACTAAATGTGATGACTATGTGTGAAAGATCCACAACACACTTTAACCCTATCGCTGCGATATCATATTTAGTCGATATCTTATAACAACATGAATGCTAAAAGTTGCGCTGGAACATAAATTTCATGTGCACTGCCTACCACTATTGGAAATGAAGGCGTGAATCTATGTATGTATGTATAAAACAAAAACTTACCGTCCAAATGTTATTGAACCTACATTGGACAATAAATTAATCTTGATGTGACCAGAATTAATTAGATGGAACTTAAGTCATATTCGAAGAAACTGTCACGAACCGTCACTTTTTGCCATTGTGACTATGCCAGTAATTTTTCTTACTAACAAAAACTGTTGCTATTACGATCACGTTTTTGAAACTGTCATTCGTCATGTTTTTGTCGTTGTAATGTGCCAGATGTAACTAAAGGTATTAAGATAATTAAGTTCATTAACTTAAAATGTATTCGGCTGCACTTGCCACCAACTGAATCTGCTGAGGTAGGTGAGAAATTATAAGTAGGTATTCTTAAGGCAATATTTCCTTACCCTCATGACGTATGACGTCATCACGTACGACTCATCTCGTCAGGACGTAAGATTATATTCTTCGTTCTAACGATTTCTATCCATTACTGAAAATGGCATAAAATCTGAAATAGGTAATTATGTGTACTCTCTACCAATTTATATGTTAGTACTAACCATACATTAAAATTGAAAAAAAGACCGGGTTGCACTCCGGGAGTGCCGGCAGAAGTGAAAACTTGCGAATTGCTTAAAAAGAAACTTTGGCAATTTTAATTTTCCAAAAAAACACAGTCAGAAAAACCTATAAACGTTTTCCGCAAATCCGCATTTTCATTTAAAAATCCGTGTTTTGAAGCGCAACTCCCGCTTTTTGTATTCCGGCAATTAGCAACACTAAATCCTACTCTTCTACACGTCACAAGACCTCCTATACCTGTCGCGAGTTCAACAATTTTTCCCCATCCCAAACCGAAGTGCACAGCGCCGCTAAAGATGTTTTCACTTAAAGAAAATACCTACTAGACATTATTAAAGTACTTACAATGCTTAACTGAACAAATTCATAATGGACATCATCAATTTTCTCTCTAGCAAAAAAGCCTATTAGAACCCTGCAATTTCATATTTTTCAAGCTGATTGCTTGCAGACAAACAAACAGAAAAAGGCTTAGTTGATGTGGAAGGGAGCAGTTTATCCTTCTAGCTTAACCAAAGCCATTCAAGCTAAGTATAAGAAATTAAAAAGAAAATTGCAACTTCCTCACGACACGATCCTCGTCTTAAGAAATAAAGTCTCGTCATTTTAGCAATGAAATGTAGAAATTGAACCATACGGTGAAGGTGTTAGGTGTAGTTTTGCCTGCAGCTCAAAATTATGAATGTACCAGTAATCTATCAAAGCTGAGGTTAAATGTCTTTGGATTTTTTTTTTTGAGGCTCGTTGTAACTCTCTTTTTGAATCGTGGTTTGAACATTAGTTAAATTAGTTGCAAATGTTGCCAATTTATATTAAAAGTATCGTTACAAAGAATGCGCTAAAGATTACAGCCCATTACCACATTTACGTCCCATTTACCCTTACAACAATTGAAAAAAAACCGGCCAAGTGCGAGTCGCTCTCGCGCTGAGGGATCCGTACCATTATCTATAAAAACGGCAAAAAGAACATGTTTGTTGTATGGGAGCCCCCTTAAATATTTATTTTATTTTGTTTTTAGTATTTGTTGTTATAGCGGCAACAGAAACACATCATGTGTGAAAATTTCAAGTGTCTAGCTATCGCGGTTCTTGGGATACAGCCTGTTGACAGACAGACGGACGGACAGTTATAGATTAGACTTAGCTTCGTAGGCAGCGACACTATACCCACTAGGCTAACTGGTCGTCAACCTATACCTCTACAGATCATGTAGTAGTGTTATTTATTATGGTTGCGATCTTCAGTAAGGTGGATCCCCAGTTAGCTACGAGCGAGAACACATTCCGCTGTGCCCTGCCCTTAAAATGAATCCTTGGACCACACAAGTACTATCTGGTAGACTGTGCTGGTAGATAATCTCGAGTAGGTATATCCAGTGGATAATTCGACTCCATCCTGCGTCATTACGTATGCGCGGGTAATAAGAGATATCGGCTCTATCGGCGCCGGATTCCGTGTTTACATAATGATTTCTGCTGGATCTCCGCTGACGGTTTCAACCGGGTTCGTTAGCTTGCTTCCGAGTTTTTAATCGAATGTTTATGCAAATTCTACGCATGCATATTGGCGTTAACGTTTAGAGTCGGATCGGCGAATTTAGGTAGCGTTATTTTTATTATGTTACGATTTACCTATCAAATAAGCTGTCGGTTAAAAGTAAAGAATTATCGCGACGACATTTCGTGACATTAGCTGGCGAATTACTGCAGTTTTTTTTTCTTGCGGAACGATCGGTCAAACTCCATTTCAGAACTTGAACTATTAGAGATATCTATTTCTTGTTTCGATTGCTATCACCTTGTTTATTTCTCCAGTGTTATTTGAGTACTAGTAATTTGTACAGTTTATTCTGTAATAAAACTACATTTTCTCAGCAAATATCACGCAGAGTATGACTGCATTAGGTATCTCTTGAAGCATATCAATCTATCCTCTGGACTAGCTATACAATTATCGTGATTATTAAAGCGTCTAACGAGTAATTGTATTTAACACTTCCGAGGAAATGACACAAAATGACAGGTTCGCTTCAATCAAAGTATTGAACATCCAGGTTCTGCTCTGTGGACTTATACAATTCGAAACACAATTGGTATCGCAATTTTGTTGAGAATAGAAGCCCAGGAAGCCCGGACTCTCAACATTATTATATTTCACGTAGCACGCACACTGGTCGCATATTACTTACTAGTGGTCAGTAATTGCGCTGTAAAACTGGCTTCTACCGCTTAATGGTAGGCTGGGATACGAAGTGTTTGTGGGAATACCTGTGACTTCCTTTATTAATACACTTGCCAATAAGCATATGTGGAATTCGTGTTTACGTTACGTGTCGCTAGGTTTGTGCTCGATAATTGATATGGTTCGATACTATTCGAGAATATGATCCTCCTGTATTGTTTTTACTAAACGAGAATCGCATATTTATATTGGATTTATTTATTCACCTCTATGATCCTTCATTATAAAAATCGCAATCAAATCCCGTTTAGTAAAAATAATGTGTGAAGAGTCTTACAGAGTAGCAAAAAGATTGAGGAAAATTTGAATTACATAGGGCATATCAGGGTAGAAAACTGAAAGTTTGAGATCATTTTCTTAATGGAACTTATGACTTGTGACAATATTATTTGTGTTCTGTAGGTTAGGTAATCGCTATTCAGAATCAAATCGAAATATATTTTTTTATACTCGTCGACCTTAATGTTTGAATTAAGACTTCGTACACCAAACTTAAATCACGTACTTTTTACTATGGAGGTCCCAACTCAACATTTCATAACTGTTAACACAACTAAAATGAAATTGACCAATTACGTGGCGCCTTTACTGAACTATAATGGATTCGACCAATAGGACGCCGTCATGAGAAAGTCAAAAGGTAAATAGACATCAACGCACAAAAATGGAAAAGTCGTTGGTTGCACTTCGTTTTCAATAGATACCAAGTTTGTTTAATTAGTTCAGTTGACTCGTAGAAAAAGTATTGTTCACAATAGTCTCATAATCAAGCTTTTTAATCTCGTACCTTACTTAGGCCACTCAGCAAGCTTCGTGGCCTAAACACGGTACTCGACTGAAAAGCTCTCTATTATAACACGATTGTGAAAAATACTATTTGAAGTGAAAACTTCTTTAGCGGCGCTGTGCACTTTTGTGATGGGGAAAAAACAACAGTGACCGTAAGATTCGATAGATTGAATATTCGTAAGACGGACACGTGACTTGATCGAAAAACTGTTACAATGTCATTGAGTTTTCACTTGTGCCAGCACTCCCGGAGTGCAACTCGGTCTTTTTTTTCATTTATATGTATACTTAAGGAATTCCAACAGCCGCAGAAAGTACAAGTCTAACATTATGAAGCCAATTAAAGGAACTCACATTTCTCTAAAACCCGCCAAAAAAAATTATATGCTTATGATGAACACATCTCTGTAATTGCTAATCATGTCATAGGTACTTACGTTTTTTTAATATCTGTACACCATATTACTTCCATGTTACTTAGGCACTATTATATGTTTTTTCTTTGTATGAGCCTTTACAAGATAAGGTTTCTAGGGTAACCACTTTTATAACTTGCATTATTTACCTATATGATAGAGAGAGAGTTTTTTGAGATTTAACAGTGTGCCTCGTCATAGCGTGGTTGTCATATCGACTGGTTCATTAACTAGGTAATGTGTCATTACAGGGATATGTCTAATAAGGCATTACCGACTTCAAAAAAGGAGGAGATTCTATGTTCCACTATATGTTTTTTTTCTACTCCTGTACCACCTGTATCTATCATTTATATAGGATTTAGCTCAAATATAACGACACCGATAATAAGTCGTCGAAAAAGTCTGTGCTCTATGGCCCATAAACGCAGAGACTCTTAAGTGTACTTTTATGGTTCATACATTTTCCATAATAGCACTGTTTACCACGATGTCAAATGATCTAACATTTTTTTAATCAGCCACTATATTGCAGTGGTACCGACTTCATAAGCAAATTTTTCGCAATAAAGAGTTTTTATTTACTATCAAATATTTGCAAAATTAAAAATAAATTATCATGTATTGTGTGTTAATATACATATTTTACCATTTATTGGTGTTAGTTATAAATAAAAACCGATCCGATTCGGTTCGGATCCGAATTCAGTTTGGTTCGAATGGCGATGGCAAGAAAATTAAAAACAAAACAGACCATAAACAAGAGGTGTCAATGTGTCATATTTCTAATTTCCCACCAAAGTTCCAGTTCAAAATTAAAAGACGAAATATGATTACTATTCGTTATTAATAACTTCTTAAGATTTGATTCGTGTTTGTGAAATGAAGAACAATGTGTACGTTCCTTTTAAAATGGACGAAGAAGAAAATAACTGCACCGCTGAAGAAATTGTGTGAGTAGTAATAGAACTAACGGAAAACATACTGCTGAAAGTCAAATGCTATTTATTTAAAATTAGTCGTAGAAAAAGTATTGTATGCAACGGTGTATAATTTGGTCTTAAACGCTCGTGCCGTCTTTAATTGCGATGCTCGCCAAGGCTCGCATCGCAACTCACGACACTCGCGTTTTAAGACCCTACTTATACAACAGTTGCATAAATTACTATTATGTATGTTCTATTATCTTACACAGGCGAAATTATTCACGAAAATAAGAAATTCGCAACGAGTGGTGATAAATTAAAACACGACCGAAGGGAGTGTTTTAAATCGACATGAGTTGCGAATCACCTATTCGCACGTGTATCGTACAACGTTTTACTGTACATATGGCTCTTTGAAGTTTCGACATATGCACGAAAAGTGCTCTTTTCCGCACTAGTGCGGGAAAGTAGCACCATATGTAACTGTAAACATATTTACGTCACACCTGGCCATAATGCGAGTTTTACTGCACGCTGCGCGTACGGGAAAACTCGCATTGTGGCCAGGTGAAGACGTAAAATTTTGTACTCAACACGGGCGGTAATTCGTAAAGCCCCAGAGCGCATATTTATGGCCCTCACCTTCGGTTCGGGCCACAAACACCTGCGATC
Source organism: Epinotia demarniana (assembly GCA_945867215.1). Taxonomy (NCBI): domain Eukaryota; kingdom Metazoa; phylum Arthropoda; class Insecta; order Lepidoptera; family Tortricidae; genus Epinotia; species Epinotia demarniana. The sequence continues at coordinate 15,746,072 of OX244261.1, forward strand.
TGGGGCATTCACGAATTCACCGCCCTAGTTACGTAATGTACTATTGTGAAACAACCTATATTGGCGCGCAACAGTTTTTTTTTCGTGAAGTTTGCACAGTGCGGGCACAGAAATCTCTAAACAGCCAATACAAAATAAAATCATATTTTCGTTTTAAAATGTTATCTGTATTTAATTCATGTAAAATGTTATCAAAAGTGAATAGTTTTACTAAATTAAACGTCTCTATATCATTTACAAAAAGAAATAGTCAATTAATTAACAAAAAGGATTTAATTTGTTTAGTCGAGTAAGAATCCATTTGCCGAGAATTAAAAAAAAAGCTTTATGTACATTCTGTACAACCCAGTTAAATTAAGAATGCACCGTATTCATGCATATATCTTGCTGCAAGGTGCCAACGTGACTTAATCGGGATATAACCGTAACACACGAGTGTTGTAATTTTATAAAACACGCGTGTTTAATATACAGGATTATGAGCCCAAAAGCAACACAATAAAAGGTAGGTTACAAGCAATTGGGTTGAAAAGTAAATTATTTCACAAAGTATTAGTCGTGATCAATCACTATTGGTGCAAGTCCTTTAAGGTCACATGCCTTTAAGGACATTTCCTTAATTGAACGAGCGAGCGTAGCGACCGATGCTCTCCGTTTCCACTTGGAGCAAAATTGTTTCGTATAAAATGTGTCAACCCTACAAAAGCTCCCTGTAGCGTCAGCAAAAAATACAGTAGGTACACGCCCGTAATTACCGCAGCTTGCGTAAGCTCCCAGCTATTACACTTTAATCAGGCGAGAGCTTTACAAGTAAGATGGCAGGCGGGGAATGAAGTGTATCAAGCATTTATGAAACTAGATTTTGCCCGCGGCTTTTTACGTGTGATACGAGTAATCGTATCCGTCGGACTCATCTGTTTTATTCATATCGTTATCAATTAAACCTTTACTACTAGTGACTCTGTGAGCTGAGAACATAGCGAGCCTGCCTCTTAAAAAAAATTAAAACTGCATAGACTAAAAAAGTCTCCCGATATAACTATAGAACATGCTCACAAAATTTCACGAGAATCCTGCGAGCGCCGCAGCGACCTGTAGAGAGTAGAAGAGTACAGCCGGATAGTCGGACATCCGGCCATCCGGACATACGAAAGCATTTTCAATCCATATTCAACTTTATGTCGGATATATAAAACATTCGCCCGTACTAAGAAGTTTGTAAACACGAGCGGGACGTACGTCCGACATAAACGCGGTCGATAGCTCGGTCAATTGGACACATTAAATAAGTTACATCAACCAGCCGATATGGCAGCCATATTTAATAAGAAAGTTGTATGACTGTTAAATATCGCAACATGTTTTGAACCTACGACATTATAATATAATGAATTGCGCCAGTATGGAGGAGAGGACTGACGTATGTGGATCGACGGTAATATAGTCGGTGTAGGTTTGTCATCAGAATCTCTATTGCACCCTTAGCTACGGAACCCTAAACCACTTTGATCGGTCATTTCTCGTGCTTGTGTTCAAGCCGTCATTTTATCCTAATCGGCGATCAGCGCGGGTCACCGCTTGATCGGTATCTAGTAATCGCACAGCTGACTAGGAATTTGGCTGACTCACTCCTTGCGAAACCCCGGAGCAAGGATTGTGGACGACAACTAGTTCATACTATTGGCTCTGTGAGCAGTACAAACTTGCGAGCCCGCCTTTAAAATATATAAAAAAAAGATAGAAAAGTGTATCGACAAAAATTGTCTATGACTTGACATTAAAATTCTATATAATTAACGAACCTGCTGAAATATTTACCGTTAGCTTTTCGGTGAAGGAAAACATCGTGAGGAAACCGGTCTAATCCCAATAAGGTCTAGTTTTCCCTCTGGGTTGGAAGGTCAGATGGCAGTCGCTTTCGTAAAACTAGTGCCTATGCCAAATCTTGGGATTAGGTGTCAAAGCGGACCCTGGTCTCCTTTAGGGGCACAACCGGGAATAACGCTAGGAGAATGATGAATAACGAACCTGCTGAAAAAAATTCACGAAAATCGGTTGTGAAATAATGCGACCTGTAGAAGAAAACAGCGGGACACCGGATACTGGACACACGATTTTCGGCCCAAGCAGAAGCATAGAACTTCTTTCGCTTCGCTCGCTCTTTCGATAACTGCCTTTACTATTATTTTTTTCACAATCTTCACGGCTGCTAGCACAAGACCGCGTGCGAACTATCTCGCGCGTCTATCCGTCTTTTTCCAATTTTAACACTCAGAAAGAGACGGTTAGTCTGTGTCACGTGTGGGACAGTTCGCGCGTGATCTTGTGCTAGCCGGACTGGAACAAAAATGATGTATTTCCTTTCAACAATACAATAGAGAACGAACGATTTAGGTTCATATTTCCGATGTTAGAAGCTCCAAGTCGCAAAGTAACATACCTTTCTAGATCCAGCGCCCAAAATGAGGACTTAAAAATTGCCCAATTGGCCCAAAATTTAATCTGGGATGAAAGACTGAACAATTACTCATAAGTTACATAAAATGTTTTTGACCAAAACACGTCTTGGCGATCTTTAGGATGAATTGTCAGTGCAATTTGTTTCGCAATTTGTGTATATAAATTGCACAGCTTGGGGTAACTGAATTATTTGGCTGTCTGCGAATATAAAATATCCCAATCTTCGTAGGCACATCTTCCATGCATATGTAAGAGCCGACGTAAGAAAGCCTTCATATGTTTATTCCTATGATATATATCTAAGGCTCAATATAAACTCGAGGCATTTGTTATTCGGCACAGATATGGCGAGCCTCCAAGTATATCGCAACATGAGAAACCTATTTACTACTACCTACCTATTTACTATACTACTAGTACTTGCTACGAGCGGTCACATACAGCGATACAAACGCGCGTTTTACGAACGCACGACTGTCGCGCGACAAATGTCAAAGTTAAAAATATTATTCAATTTAGGCATCTATGAATGTCGATAAAGCCATTAATCTGTTTCGTTAACTATCCTTGAAGCACAAAGCAATTTGACTTATAAGCGCAACTTACACAAGTATCTTTCTGATAAGCGCATAGAATAGTTGTCACCATGGTATTATTTACTTGGTACAAGAGATAGTAATATGGATATATATTACCGAATATTATTTTGTATATGTGTGTGTTTATTTCAGTATGTAGGTACCTTTCTTAAAATTTTGGTTTGGACACTTCTTTATAACTCCGTGATTATTTAAACTGTTTGCGTTGCTTATTTCGACTACATTTTTAATTCTTTTTCGTGAAAATAGGTACGACATTATATATTTATGTTCCCTCTCATCCATGAAAGGAGGCCTGTGCCCAGCAGTGGGACGTGTATAGGCTGATTTATTATTATTATTATATTATTTATTTTATTTTATCATTCTTCTCTCGAAGCGAAAATTTGAAACCTGTTGTAGAGCGGTAACACGCATGGTGGTATTATACTGGCGATTATTTCAGTTGGCCGAAGTGCATAAAAGTAGTCCATTCGAAAAGGAACTCTTTCGCCTAAGATAGAAGATTCTAATTCTAGTGACACTTTTATAAAAATTCAGCTAATAAAACTGAATCATGCTGACATTGACTTTTAGCTCTTGCGATATTTCGGAACATTTTATGGGTAATTTAAAATAACAAAAACCTCTTCATGTGACATGTACCGCACTTTTTAAGGAGCCACACAAATAAACATGGCAAAATGCATTTAAGTAGGTATTAAATGTATTACTTATCGAGTTTATTTTTATATCTCATAGTTATTGGTATTTAATTAATTAGTACAATTAATGCTACAAAAATCGTTTACATTAATTAAAGTCATGACACAAAAATATGAAAAGACATTCTCCCCGACCTAAAATACCTAATGATTGTCTAGATAGTACTAGTGATTATTTTCTTTGTGATCTGTGTATCAATGGTACAATAAAACTGGTGGTACCTATATTTTCCACCTTAAAATTACGAATCATACTCGTAACGATGTTTCTAAAAGCTATCTTATACATAATATAATATTCATTATTGGGTATTGATTACTTTATTTCCTGGCACGTTTATGAACGTACTTTCGAGAATGTATTGCCAGAGTGCTGCTCTGTATTTTTCCAATCATAGTACTAGTACCCCATACACGATAATATTTGGATCCTACAACCGTTTCGCTCTTATAACCGTAACCATAAAGCCGAAATTCCTATGAATAAATAGCAGCATTTCTGATCACGTTTTTGCTTCGTCTATGCTCAGATATTAGGTCGATGCCACCGAATTCAAACAGCCAAACTATTCGGTACACCACTCTGTAGAACTCCGAACGTTTAGAATACATGCATCCCGTTCACACTAAGCGATTTGGTATGAGATAAATGAAATCAGTTCTAAAAGTGCGTGGAATTGGTGTGCTGGCGTGATCTTTAATTGTTTAGTTTTTATTCTGAATTCAAACTGTGAACAATGTGGTGGCGGTTACACAATCGGGCGATTCGTTTCACTGATGGCTCGAATTTTGATTTGAATAAAACGTATCGATGTTTTTTTAATGCTAGTTTCGTTTTAAATCGAAGTTTGATGGTAGAAACGAGAATGTTTGGATAACCTACGTTTGTGCTAAATCTACTTTAAGCATTACTAGCTTCTGAAATGACATCAAAGTCGGTCCAGCGGTTTAAAGAGGTAACAGACAGACAGGCAGATAGTCAGACAGGTAGACATTTATAATATTCGTATGGATATGGATTACGACTCTTGTGAAGAATGAATTTCGCAGTATCCTTTGCCAGGCTTCTCATCCACTCTTTAATCAACCTTCCTCTACACTTAGCTCATTTTTAACAACTTAATTGAGCTAGAGACCAATATAAATAAATTCAAATCGTGAGTTGTTAAATTGCAAAAGCTGCAAAATTATCCGCACCTATAATAGTGTGAGGTTATAAATGGCCCGTCTCAGTTGGAAGCTACTGTTTTGATTGGACAATTTCGTAACAAAAATGCTACCCGTGTTGTAGATGTACAGTATTGTGAAAGCAGTGGGCCTTTTTACAAATCTCTGCTTATTCACACGTTCCGTCATGGTTGTTGATTTATAGCTTGCATTGGGATTTAGACGCAAACAATACATTACACAGATGATATAATATTGTCATGAGTGTCATGACCACTTACATAGTTTCAATATAACAATACATAGCACGGTGCTTTAACATTATTCAACTAACAATACTTGAGAGACGGAAGACGGTACCTACACTTTCATTTGTGCCTATGTAGTCCTCGATTTCCTTGTCCAAAAATTAATCTTATTCTCTTCTAACTAATTCTCTTCTGACTGTTACTCGATAAACATTTACTCAAAATAGACTGACAAAATCACATCCCTGCCTTTTTGGCATTGCCGTAGTAATCAAATCGTAACATAATCAATCGACAACTAATAAAACAATAAAAGAATATAAGTAACGCAATTAAAAATGTAAAACAAGTCCCTCCGTAATCCCTACAGAGTTGGCTCATTTTTGCCCTTTGGCGAAGGCTGGCTGTCATTCGCTACGCGTTAATGCGGCTCACCCCGCCGGTCACAAGTCACGAAACCAGACCTCTATCAACGCTTAGTTATTACGCATCGCGGTGTCAAGATATATTTGTGGGTGAGCGTTGAGGTGAGCTTAAAACAAGTTACAGAATAGAGGGGCTGGTTCGGCTACGCTGGACTCGCGTCGCGTGACAGTACCTAGCATGTAGCCGCAAAGCATGATCCCTGCCGGATGATTTACTTCACACCGCTCAGGGTCCAGTCGGCAGGAGTAAAACCACTGCGGTGTTGCGTGTGGCCCGTGTGGCTTAAAGTTAACATTTATAGAGGGTCTCAATTCGACGGAATCTTAATTTGTAGATTCGTGAAGGCCACAGTAAGTCATTGGTTGGAGCTCGCGTGTCGATCTAGCTAAGACAGACGGGCAACTACGGAACCCTACAATGCGCGTGGCCCGACATGCACTTGGCCGATTTTTTAGTTTATTATTATTAGTAGTAGTGTCTGTGAGTTGGTTGTCCCTTTCAAAAGAAAATACATTTTTTTGGCTACAAATACTGACATCGTTTATAATTTTTTTGTATTCTTCTTCTTCTTACACCTAGATGTATCAACCTACACAGCTCTAAAAATTATATAAATTTGTCATATTTTCCCATACATTGATTACATAGAATGACTGTACAATTAGTCGTTTCCTCATTCCTGAAGGTCGTGATTAAGTTATAGTCATCATTTCATATTTGTAGACGAAAAATACAGTCGAAAAAAATATAGAGCTGCGGAACTCGCTCTTGCCCGCTTAGGTACTCTTAAGAATGTAGAAGCCTCCACACATTATCTTTACACTTTTTGTTATATTTACGAGATTCTCATTCCGGTAACCAGTCGCCATTCATGTTTCAACTTAATTATAGTTATAAATATGACGGTGCATTTGCACTTGCCGTGGGAAAAGCCACGATTAAAAAGACTAACGCGTAGAAATTGTAATCATTTATCATTATTTTAACAACAACAACAATGTTAGGCAGAATGTACTGCCATTAAAAAAACTGGGCCAAAGACTCGTTCTTCTTATAGGGCCGGTATACCATCACCGATATTTCACGTAAGGGAACGTATCCGCAGTTTGATATCTCTGTTATTCTGATTTTAAAAGACAGAGACGTAAATATTGCTGACAACCAAAACTCATATCATAAGAATGCTCGTGTCTCGTATAAAGGTACTGAGAGGCTTTGTCATTCGGAGCTTGAAGCTTAGAGACTTTAAAGTGGGGTTTCTGATCCTACTTATATGACATCATGAGGACAAGTCACATTTTGTGAAGCGAGTTGTCTCTGTAATTGGCCTGCAACCCTACTAGGCATTATTAATTTGAAAGCTTTGCTCTTTGTTTTTTAAACGGTAGAACGGATTATAATCAAATAATCTACAGCCTAGATCAGTGTTTTTCAACCGTTTTCATGGCGCGATATCCCATACGATGGAATAATAGCTCTCGATTCGCTTAAGAGTCCGCAGTAAACTCGATTCTCCATACAAACGTAGTTACGATCTCATTTTAAAACTACGTGTTGGATTGTAACGAAACTTTGCATATGTAGGTACAATAACACGAGGTATATCTATGTCTGTAATTACTTTATGTAGCTTCAGGTACCATAGTAAAAAATACAGCGAATTTAAGTTTTTCATACAAAACTTGTTTTTGCTGTATTTTGTTTGTTTTATAAACTGGAATCATATTAACTAATTACAGACATAGATATACCTCTTGTCATTGTATATGCAAAGTTTCGTCACAATTACAATCCAACACGTAATTTTAAAATAAGAGCGTAACTATGTTTGTATGGGAAGGTGAAATTCGGCCGAGCTTACTGCGGACGCTTAAAAGTCTTAAAACACCCTTCGCAATTTTGTACTTACATAATGTCAAATCCTCGTACATACCTTTTACTTAAAAATGCATTTGCTGGGACCCCTAAAAGAAGCGCGACCCACAGGTTGAAAAACCCTGGCCTAGATTAAAATATTAGCTACTTTTTATCACGGAATTCATCCCTAAAAAGGATGGAATCCGGGGTGCAAGTTAACATGGAAGTTCACAAGGACAAAGCCTCCAGCATAAGTATGATTAAAAAGAAAGTACCGTTTATTATACCTTTTTACAAATGTCAAAGATTTGCTTAGAAATGTCAAACAAATGTTTCGTTCCACATGTCAGTGTCAAGTGCCCGGTTGGGTCGGAATCCTTGACCTGCTTAGTCCCGCGGAGGACACTGTTCAGTGTTCATCGCATTGTTCTTGGACCGTTAGCAACGGTGCTGCTGGATGCTGAAAATGTGAAAATGTAAGGAAGTGGGACACTAGGCCGGTGTTCGGGATTGTTTGACGTCGCTGATATCCAACTTTTTTATACCATGTCGGTGGTAAACAAACGTAAGTACAGTAAATTTGAGATTATTTAATGTGACTGACTTTTTTTTATAAAACTGGTTTGGAATTTGAATCTTTTGGCTTACACGTTAGAGGTGCTTTTAGAATGGGCTACTTAATAGATGCCATTCGGTCAACTTAAGGCGCCGTAGGTTCATGATCTTCTCTCCCTCTCACTGAGCATAAGCGTGAGCGAGATGGAAGTGCGTGCTCGGAAGCGCGGAAATCATGTTTTCTAATTTTAATTTTTTGGCCGTTTAAATAAATAAAAAAGTAAACACTGTCAATTTCCCTCAAACATGATATTGCCGCCATTTTAATATTTTTAGCTTTTGTTCGTAATTTGTAACAAATATTTTAAGTGTATTTTAGAACCTTTTAGACCTATGTTCGTGATTTTTTTCTATCGAGCGAAAAATGCTTAATCATGTTTCTAAACACTGATTTCCCTGCAGAAAAGCCTCAAGATTACTATTCGTGTTTTTAATAAACCATATTATTATAAACAGACGCATTATATTGTTTCAAAAACACTGTTCGCTTAACTTCGCTGAACCTACGGCGCCTTAAATGATCCCAAGAATACGCGCCAGATAAGTTTGCGTCTCTGATGTTAGCTCCTAGTAGCGTCGCAGGAGTGTCAGAGGGGTTCGACGGGTGTGCGGGGGGCGACATGAGGGTAACTTTTGAGATTTTTATGTGGCAGGTATTGCACGGCCTATGTAATGTTAAGCATGCATGCTTGCAAATCCAGGGGACGCGCATACGCGTTGTCGGCAATAAAAAACAATTTTCTCAATTGTACTGTAAATGTATGTCTGAATTTGATACATCGCCGATGTCATTGCCATTTCCACTTCAATGCGGCGTTAGGGCATTTCTACTAATTTCATAGTCATTTGTAAATTTTTGACCCCCCTATCATCATCCTGTTCATTCGTTGAATCAACCCTCCCCGCCTAATAAAACTGCTACCGTCATCCAATGGTCTTTCCCCTCCCCTATTTTGAAATGACGTAGGTCTTTAATATATGGACAGCCCCTTATGACATTTAAAGTGACATACTTCGGGGCTCATTTCACAAAGGCTTGTCACCACATAGTGTAAAACAAAGTCACTTCCCGCTGTCTGTCCCTACGTATGCTTAGATCTTTAAAACTACGCAACGGATTATGATGCGGTTTATCTTAATAGAGAGATTCCAGAGGAAGGTATATATGGATAATATAGTACCCGTGCGAAGCCGGAGCGGGTCGCTAGTAGCTTTATAAAACAAAGCGTAAGTCTCTAACAAAGTAAGTAAAGTTGCTTCGTTTGCATTACAAGTTGCAAGCTTTTGTGAAAAGGGGTGGGGGGCTTAGGGTGGGTTGTATTAAACCGTCTGTTATCGTAAGCGGTGTTCATTAAAATCTGAATGTATGGTAAGTTTGACTTTAGTAAGTTGGTGTAACTTGCTCGGCCATAATCTGAGACGAAGGCAGCGTGTTCTAAATTGTTTCCAGTGTCTTCTCTAAACTAGCTTCCTAATATAACCATACTTCCCAATACAAATGGAATCTTATAGGTATGTATTAAACGGGCCCACGGGTGTTAATTACAAAACCACGCGCTAGGTGCCGCTGCGGTCGAAGCTGTCATGCGGCTTCGGTGTCCGACCAATACCGAATAGGGTTCTTTTGTTTTACACATTCGAGTCAGTGTTCGACCGCAGTAGTCACTCATGAAATGCAATCTAGCAACATCTACTACACTAATATCCATGTTATCTACACTAATATTATAAAGATGAAAGACTTGATTGTTTGTTTGTTTGTATTGAATAGGCTCCGAAACTACTGGACCTATATGAAAAAATCTTTTAGATACCATTAGAAGCCGACATTATCCCTGATGATTATAGGCAACTTTTTACCGCGGGAAAATGCTTCATTCCTAAGAGAAAATGGGTAATAAGACAACGGGTAGTAAGAATTATCCTTGCGTTACTAACCGTGCGAAGCCGGGCCGGGCAGCTAGTAATATTATACATGCGAAAATGTGTCTGTCTGTTACCTCTTCACGTTAAAACCGCTGGGACGATTGATTGGGTTTTTTTTTGTATGGAGATAGATTGAATCCCGGGGAAGGACATAGGTTTCATACCGGAAATCACCCCCAGAGGGGGTGAAATGGGGGAAACCTGTGTATGGAGCTACGATATAAAAGAGTTCCACGTGGACGGAGTCGCGGGCAGAAGCTTTAGCTACCTATAAATGCGAAAGTAACTGTCTGTTTTAGTCAAGTAACCCATTGAGATGAAGCTTGGTATGGGGACAACTATCCTATGTCCTTACATAGGATAGTTTTTAACCCGAAAATCATCCCATAAGGAGGTGAAACGGGGGGCGGAAGTTAATGTGTTCCGGCAAGCATGAGTACCTAATAATGAAAATAGCCCCAATCCAACATAATCAAATATAGCCTAAGGATAGTTATTTATGCCTGTGATTGACATAGATAAGTAAACTACTTATTCTTATCATTGAAACGAAGTATAAACACATGTACGAGTAAGTATGTCATATGTTTAGCAAACTAACTAGCGAGTTAACAACACACAATACCCTTACAAGATTAACAATAGAATCAGGAGAAACAACATAACTACACGCACATTCTTATTCAAAAGCGTTATAAAGATCCAGTTCAGTTCCCGTGAATAGGACCAAAGTAGCATTATAAACGCTGCTTTTTCAACCTTTATGCGACATAAAGCGGTCACTAACATATCGTATGACGAGCTACACAAAAATTTCCCTTTCATTCTTCGCGATTCTGAGGATTCCATTTTGAATAGAGCATGAGTCAAATCTCGCTTAACAACATTTCACCAGTTGATTATCAAAGGAAACTCATCCTTAAATCCCTTGTAAGAGGATCTTCAAATGCGTTTGCAAGTGCAAAGTTTAGTTGGACTAATATTACGCGTTGATACGTATGTTCAACTGATTATTAAACCAAATTCGCCCGTACGTGGCAGGATTAAGAATTACCAGTCTTTTATTAGACTGCAAAGTGATGCGGTCGCGTTATCGGGGTCAACGCCGGACAATGTCGCGTTAAGTAATTGTTGTGCGGTTACTTTGTCCTTTATTGTGACGTGTCAAAGTTTATTTTGTATTGTTGGAACGGTAAATTGATGATGCTTTAGTAATAATATAAGAATCCGTGTAATAAATAATTCGAGGAATTTTATTGCCTTAGGAATATGTTGGATGACGAGCAGCCCAACGGAAGAGTTAACGGGTCATAACATTACCTAGAGAGATCTAGGAGCTAATCTTTCATGTTGTGTATAATGTGTATATGTGCCTAAGGATAATAGTAGTTTATGCACTGATCCATAATGAGAGGCCTTAAAATACGAGTGTGGTTTTATGAAAGCGTCAGCGAGATTCGTAATAGGATCACACAAGTGTTTTAAGGCCTAATTATGTACAGTGTCATACAATACTTTATCTACACACATATCATAAGTACTCTAAGATGGGTTCACAATTCTACTTTCGTAACAGCTAAAAACCAACAAAAAAATACAACAGCAATGGCGGCAATTCGATCCTCCGTCGAATGGTTTAAAAAAAATCATAGATAAACGAATGAAGTCCCTACACTCATGTGCGTAAATATTTAAAAAAAACATACTGAATTGACGGTTCGTATCGATAACTGTTTTAATATCTATGGATACTAGAATAGAGACCCACTTGAGTTTTGACAGCTGTTCCAAATTTAAACTCATAACGTTACAAAAATCTTTAATGCCATCGACAATAAAGTTCTCATAGTAAAATTGGTTATAATAATGCTGGTCATTTCCTACGGTTTCCTAACGCATTTTAGAGCACTAATGATATGTGCGTAGATGGAAGGGTTTTAATATATACACCTCTCATCACATTAAGTCATACTAAAGACTATTACCATCAACTACATTGATAAATAGCAGCTCATTAACCTAACCATCCTTCAACTTTGACGTTCCATATAAAAACCGGCCTCAACACACATTTGTCTCATAATAGCTGTATAAGAGTCGCCAGCGATGTAGATAGGAGATAATCACTGCTAGTGTAATTACCATGCATTCGACTAATCTATCTTAAGTGCTATTAAAAAGGACTTTAACTACATTAAGGGTCTGCTTATATAACTGACTTAGTGGTCTTACGCTTGGCTTTACATCTATCTTGTATAAACAGGGTGACATTTTAATCAGTGTCCAAATTCAAGAAAAATTATAAAATACGTTTTTTTTTGTATCATTTCAATCAGTACAAAAAATTTTAGTAATTGCTGCTTAAAGTTATCCCAAAAAAAACCTTACCGCGCGGGCACCTCAGCGGGTAGTAAGGTGTGCGCGCGGCACGCCTCCCCTCCCTCGGCCCCGCCCCGCTCCGCGCGGTACTGAATGCCCAGTAACCACGCTGTACGGATAATTCTTTTGGGATACACAATTTATAATTTAAAAAATACCTACCACTTTTTTTTTAAATTGAGTCTATTAGTGATACCAAATGCCTACAAAAAATTTGGACACTGATTAAAATGTCACCCGTATTTACTCAGAGCGTTTGTAGAATAAGCCTATGACTTACCTGTAGGTACGTAGTGAATTAATTATTTTAGTTAGTAATTTATGATTTTCTTTTCAGGTACCTACGCATTTATATTTTTAAACATTCCAAGAATAATGAGAACGAAACAGCACAGTACTTCCGAGTTACAGGTAACGACTTAAACCCCTTAATGGAACCCTTATGGATTCGTCATGTCTGTCTGTCTGTCTGTCTGTCCATCCGTATGTCACAGGCATTTCATTCGAAAACTATAAGGCGTATTTGAATAAAATTTAGAGGATAGGTGTATTTTGTTAGCCGCTACTTAGTTTTGTAATTAAATTCCAAAAAAATGGGGTGCTTTTTAGGGGTGCCCTCCATACATAAAACTGAAATTAAAAAAAAAAAACATTGCAAGCCCACGTGTGGCACATCAATCGATAGCCTTTCAAAATAAATATGAGGTTTCTCAGCAATTTTTTTGATTAAGTGAACAGACTCGGAGATAATCGCCCCGAAAGTCACTAACATTGTGCCCCCCCTCCTCTAATTAAAGAACCGTGTATTTTAAAAATATGAAAACATCATGGACATAGGGCTTATTAAATTCTTTCAGCGAAAACTGTTTTGAACAAGATCGGTTCAAAGGTTTTCGAGATATTTCTAACTGCCTTCCTTAAAGAAAAGGACGTAGTTAGTTAGTATACTGGGCTCTTTTCCGCAAATCGACATCCAGCGTGCCTATTTTGCGTGAAATGGGGTAGCGCTACTCTAACCACCCCAGCTCCTCCTTAGAAAAGGACGTAAGTGCCATATGATTTCAGTAACGATACGACCTTTTTAATAGGCACGGAACCCTTCGTTGTGCGTCGTCGTGTGTCGTACTTATAGTACGGTGGCAAAATCGCAAAAAGTCGTCTCCTTCACGATTTTCGTGGACATCTCTTCTATATACCTAAAACTGGTATGGATGTGTTCCTTGTTGTCTCCAAGGTACGAATCTGCCAGTTTTAGTTAAGGGAGAGGGGGACGGACATAGCTGTGACGTCACAAAGATGGCCGCCTACGGTCATCTTTTACTGATTGCTTCGTGTGAGGTGTCATTTGAAAGCTTATTAAACGTACTATAATTGATTTCTAGAACGCTATGACGTACAATCTACAGTTTTTTAATTATTAGAAAAAATGTGATTTTTTTACCCCGCGCGTTTGAACGAGTACTGATAAAACATGCTTGTAACCTAATAAATAATAACTTTAGCGTAATAAAAGTTATTATAAAAAAGTAGGTAATTTTATAAGCTTTCCGAAAAATATAGATTTTGTTGGTGTACACTAATAAATAACCAAAAAATAATAAATTTTGTGAATTACGCACCAATTAACTATCACCACGCTCGTCTCTGCTAGCGATCGCTGGCGTCAAATCGCGCCTTTAGAAACTTTTTTTTTGTTTTCTGATACGACTCAGACGTTCATGATACGCACCTAAAGCAGTAAAATAAAGGCCACCTCAGGAACTTTGTAGCCCGAGCCGAAGGCGAGGCGAGTACACTGAAGCGTACTTTTTCACCCCCCACACACAGTTTTACGTCTTCTTTCGGCTGACAAGTGAGATTGTTATTACCAATTTACGCCCGGTTGATGTAAAATTAGTCTAGTTCCTAGTATTAAGTTGAAAATAATTAATAAATCAATGAACGCAAGCAGCTTTATTAGACAACTAGCTTCCGCCCGTGACTTGGTCTGCGTGGACCCGGGATAAACTGATCACCTAACTGACCTATATTTTAATCCAGGCTATAAACTATCTTCGTACAAAATTACTTCCAAATCAGTTGACCCGTTTAAGCGTGGTTGAGTAACAAACATCTAAACATCAAACATCCAAACTTTCGCATTTATAATATTAGTAGGACTAGTTTTTGCCCGAGGTTACCTGTGTTGTACTTTGACTTGTACTTTCCAAATCTGACTTGTTTTGGTTATGTATTTCCTCGCAAAAGAGAAGTGAAAAACAGCTATAGGAAAAGCGGCAGAGAGATTTGCAACTGAAACGTTGCACGCACCGAGTGTGTGTCCGCTTGGTGAGTGTTTGAGTCTTGTATGTGATCGAGTAAGGGGAGAGTGGGGCCGCGTTGGCTTGCCGTACGGGCCTTTGGCCCTCAGGTTCGCTTGTAAAACACTCGGCGGGTATGGTGTCCAAGAGCGCGCTCTGAAGGGACGCTACAGACCTTCGTCCCTATACGGAGAGCTGGCTTACCATGCCGTTTTCTTTCGGGTCTTCGGCCCTCAAGTTGTCCGCGCAGGCTCGCGTGGAGAGCGCGCTCTGAAGGGACGCTTCAGACCTGCGGCTCTACGGAGCCCTGCCCAGGAGTAAAGTATCCGAGAGCGCACGCACTCTGGAGGGACGCTTCCGGCCTTTGGCCCTCCGACTCACGTAGAGAGCGCGCTCTGAAGGGACGGTTCGGGCCTTGCTCTTAGATTCGCAAGTAAGACACTTAGGAGTAACAAAGTGTCCGCGTGGGCCCGCCTTTCAGGCCTTTGGCCATCTGGCTTGCGTGGAGAGCCCGCTCTGAAGGAACGCTTCGGGCCTTCGACCCCACACAGAGCTCGGCCTGCCGCCTCGCGTGCCATGCTGCTTTTTCGGACCTTCGGCTCTCAGGTTTGCTTGTAGGACACATAAGAGTACTAAAGAGTCCACGTGGACCCGCCCTTTGGGCCTTTGACCCTTTGGCTTGCGTCGAGAGCCCACTCTGAAGGAACGATTTGGGCTTTCGGTCCTACGCAGAGCCTGGCCTGCCGCCTCGCGTGCCATACTGCTCTCCTTCGGGCCTTCGGCCCTCAGGTTTGCTCGTAGGTCACTTAGGAGTAGTAAAGTGTCCACGTGGGCCCGCCTTTTAGGCCTTTGGCCCTCTGGCTTTCATGGACAGCCCGCTTTGAAGGTACGCTTCGGTCCTTCGGCCCTCAGGTTTTTTTGTAAATTTGTAATGCATTTAAGAGTAGTAAAATGTCTGCGTGAGCTCGCCCTTCGGGGTTTTTGGCCTTAGTACTCGCGTGAAGAGCACGCTCTTGAGGGATGCTCCGGGCCTTTGGCCCCGCGAGCCTCACCGCTCGCCTTCGGGCCGTGTTGGTCTGTTTGAACTTGTTGCCTGCGAAACTGCCACTGCTTGCAGCTGCTGAACTATGGAGCTCCATAGTTCGCAACACATATCAGTCGACAAGCTATATAAAAAATATCTATACGCATCTCCAGAGAAAAAATATGTTTACATATAGCTGTTGCTGGAAAGTTAATGTAACGAATCACCACGTGCAAATGTCTTCAAATTCAACCGCAACTTGCACTCAAATGAAATGAAGTATGCGCGGGCGTGGGGTAGGGCAAGAGTGGTCTTGTTCCGAGTTTGGCTTCTAGTCCTCGGGCTGGATTTTGGCGAAAGCTTGCGGCCTACAGTCAAAGAAGTTATGAATTTAAAATGCCTCTTTATTGAAACATAATTATCTGTCTAGGGGGCGTGTTCGACTCAAATCAAGGCGTCCCCTGAAACACACTATTTATTAATTCGACTACAGGAACATACAGGAAGGCGTGGCGAGAGCTTCTGAAGGCCTTAAGGGGATGCCTTGATTTGAGTCGTACACGCCCCTTAGACAGAGACACGCTGATGCCTTCCGCCCACGAGAAAAAGAGATGTAACACTTTTCGGGAATCGCTGTTGTGGACTCGATAAATATCTAAGTTGGTGAAGTTTCAATTAAATTTCATAAAGTGTGATTTTAGTTGAGATAAAATACTATAGTATTAACTTGATTGTGTCGTAAAATAATGCATCGTTTGAGTAGGCTGAGTAAAAAAAAGGAAATACCAGACAAAACTTTGTTTTTTTTTTTTCTACAGAGGAAATTTTAAGCAATCATGCATCGATAAAATCAGATGAGCAATCATATAGTCAAGAATCATATATCTGAAAACCTCTTATTGTTTCTTAATCTAGTCAGAACGGTGTTTCTAAGCACGCGATAATTTCTAATGCACCGCCTTAAGCACCACGGGGATGCCCTAGGGCAACAACAACAACAGCAACACCAATAGAAACAACAGTACCTTTCATTTGGGAACACCAAAATTGAACTCTCATAGTATTTCAATCATACCCATCTTGCCAGTTCCCGCGGACTTGCGTTACGGAATTGGCCATAAATGACAGGTTTATTATTAAACGACAACAAATTTCATATTATTGGAAAGCTAATAAAATGTTTGATATTTTTTATACTGACATTTATCACGCTAAAGTAAGTAAGTCGCTTTCTCGAATTATGATGGTAAGAACGCAGAACGTCTAAGGTAAAAAAAATCTATTTTTTTAATTATTTTCCAAACGGTTGAATGTACGTTACAGATCTCAAAAAATGAATTATAGAACATTTAATACGCATTCAAATGACACCTCACATGAACCGATCAGAAAAATAGAACCCGAGATTTGAACAAAAATCGATGACCGTCGGCCGCCATCTTTATGACGTCACAGCTATGTCCGTCCCCCTCTCCCTTAGCTAAAACCGGTAGATTCGTACTCTGGAGACAACAAGGAACACATCCATACCAGTTTTAGGTATATAGAAAACGTGTCCACGACTATTATCTATATTGGCCAATTTCCGCCGTACTATTATCGTAAAGGTATCTAAAAATCGATACGTTCACGAGTGCTACGTGTGTGTGTGTTGTGCGTGCTGGAGGTCCTGGGTTCAAATCCCGGTAAGGGCATTTATTTGTGTGAAGAGCACGAATCTATTCCTGAGCTAGGGATGGTTTCTATGTACATATACATGTATTTGTTTATCTACGTAAGTATATCGTCGTTTAGTACCCATAGTACACAGGTTTTGCTTAGTTTAGGTCCCAAACTTTAGGACAAGGTCTATTTGTGTAAGATTGCCCCGCATATTTATTTATTCATACCATACACAATTTGCCTATATAAGTACCTAGTTACCTACAGTTAAGTGACCACCTGTATTTTTTTTATCGCCTCGCTTATGGCACGAGCGGACGCGATTTCAAATATAACCAAACCCTAATCGTGCGCCTGCGCTCATGCGAACTAAGGATATAAGACACATGACTAATACTCCTCGTAAAGGCGTCGGGACACAAAAAAACTTTCCACATTCCATTCCCCATTCCACGCAGTATAAAAGAGTCCATTTCTAATAGATTCATATTATAAAAGGTTTTTTATCATGGTTACTGGTATACTTACTCTGCGCTCGAACACGGGCATTGTTGACGTTGGAGTTAAGAATGCTAGGCTCATTTGGGACTGGGTTGGTCACGTATGCCGTGAACCCACAGAGGTCGGCTAAACTTGCTACGGAGTGGTTGCTACACGATGGGCAATGGCACCGTGGTCGACCGAGGAGGAGATGGGGAGATGAGCCGGACGTAGATATTGGCAATGAATCGGGATAGTTGGAAATCTAGGGGGAGGCCTTTGTCCAGTAGTGGGACATTACATAGGCTCAAAAAAAACTGGTATACGTAAAGTCCAAGTATAGGCCTAAGATATTGAAGAAAACAAACAATTATTTCCATACAAGGAAGAAAAGCATAGAGTACTGAGTAATGACAGCATCACCACTGTTTTAGTATTATAATGATTGGGCATTTTTACGTTGTACAGTCAACTACAAAAATATGTATCCTACCAACTTTTCCATCTGAATCCAATAGCGTTAAAATATGGATACATCTTTTTGAAAGAATGATCAATTGATCATTATATTGAAGACGCCCTTGTCGAACACACTGACGTACTTTCCTCGCATAGCTACTCGTACAAATATAGATCGAATGCAATTTGATGTATCCGAAACGGAATTATGTCTCTGAACATTGGTACTATAATAAAGCAGTCGAGAAACCCCTTAGATTAAGTTGTATTTGGTCATCGCAGCCCCATCTGAAATGCGTTTTGCCCTAGGCTAGAGCACAGGGCATGCAAAGCACATTATATTCCGAAGTCTCCCTAGACATATAAAGCTAACTTATGTAATATGCGGTCGAATAACTCACATACATTGTAGCGCATACATATAGTTATTACTTGGCTGATGCGGATTACGATTTGCTACGGAGATAGAAGCAAATTTATGTTTCGGTACGCACAATCTGTGAGAAATGTATGTAAATATGTTAGGCTGAGCTTTGGGATTGATTCTTTTAAATCATTCGTTGTCTAGGCTACAGTATGTTTATTATTTCAATCAATGAAATGTTGTACTTGTACCAAATGACAAGCAAGTTTTTCACGATTATTTTCATAAAATAGGGACTTCAAACTGTGATTGCTCTCTAAACTGATTCTATTCTATTGAATTTGCTTGGCAAACACGCAATTTTCCAGAGTGCCAATTAAGAATGAAGCTACAAGTTACAACACAGAGGCGCTTGACAATAACGACCGGCCATTTTATACTTCTAAAATTGTAACTTAGCTTCATAAAACGGGCCACTGGTCTTATATACTCGTAATGATAAGATGTCGATGACATTAATGATGAGGGTTTCCTTGCAAGTGAGCAATCCTCACCTTTGACGACCGCTTTAGCCTGTTTTAGGGTTCGAATCCCGGTAAGGGCAAACATTTATGTGATGAGCATGAATATTTGTTTCTGAGTCATGGATATTTTCTATGTATTTAAGTATTTATATCTATTATATATATCGTCGTCTAGTACCCATAATACAAGCCTTACTGAGCTTACTATGGGACTAGGTCGATTTGTGTAAGATTGTCCCCTTATATTTATTTATTTATTTAATCCTTTATTGAACGCCGAGAAGCCTAGTTCCAGTCAGGTCTAGTCATCCTATACAATCATCTGTTGACACAAAATGATCTGACACAAAGTTATCACCACTCTGGCCTGCGCTCATACTGGGCTGTTATTCGCTACGCGCTAATACGGTTCACCCCGCCGGTCACCCGTCATGAAACTAGACCTCTTCCTACGCTAAATTACTACGCATTGCGGTGTCAAGATATATTTGTGGGTGAGCGTTAAGGCGAGCTTAAAACAAGTTACGGAAACGGCTGGTAGGGAACCTTCGTAGATGCTGCGGATAAACCCTGGCAGAACTTTTTTTAATAATGAACGGTTCTCCGCCCTAAGTAATGCTCGTCCGTCGCACACGGCCGCCGTTAGCATAATGTTCATAATTTACATGCAGATTATGGTACACTGGGAAGGAATATGCCGCTCATACTCTCGGGATCGCGATGGTTCATGATTGGTATCGTTGACAGTATTTGTATGAATGAGCTATCGAACGCAGCATTGTTTTTGATAATTTATCACTGCACTACAAATTTTGGTAAATTAATCATGTCTCGCACAGTCGCCACAAAAAACAGCAACGCTATCCATATGCAAATAGATATAATAGAATAGCAATAATTTTGTTAAATAGGGAAGATTTAAAAATGGAATGATAAAAAGAGAAATTCATTATTTTCCGTAATAGTTGTGCAGAATTCCGTGATAAATTTCTTCAAAATTATTCCATAGCTTTTCCGCTACATACTTACCGTCTAGCGAAACTTGCTTCGTCTTACTAGTAGGTACCTCAATTAATATTACCTGTCTTTTCTGAGTAGGTATTAAAATACTGTAATTTTGAGCAGCATAAATAATGCAATCGAGATATGCCAATTAATGTGTTCTAAACATAATCTCGAACGCGTTACGTTACGTTACGTCAATTCCTTAATTCGTAATTTCGAGCGAAGCTATAGAAATGATAACTAGGTGTTCATTGTTTTTGACGGACTCAAAATACCTTAAAGATTTTGTGTTTTTAGTTATTTTCAAACCGGATTTCCCCGGAAACCGATCCGTGTCACTGCTGATTCTGCCATCGTGTATGATAGACATTTTAATTCTAAGTTATTCAATACAGAAAGCGAGCCTCTATATTTGGAAAATGTTGGCAGTTATCTTACTTTCCCTTTTAAACTTAAATACATTTAATGCTTTATTTACTTTTTATGAGCTTGCTAAAAATATAAAAGCCGTTTACTGACTTACATTGTTCATTACAAAGTAAGTGGGTCTTCGCTAAGAGACTCATCAATACAATTCCAGTATTCTTTATTGTTCACCAATAAATAAAACAACGACTTGAGCAACATATTGGGCTGTACAATACAACGGTAAAACCAAGGACTATCTATATAGATAGGTAGTCCTTGGTAAAACTAAGTGGTCTCGCGACTTGTCGCCATTTTCCGGGCAGTATTGGCACTCTTGGGACAGTAAGAATACGCAAATGATTAACTACTAATTAAGTATTTATTATTCAAATAATTTCGTTAGTATTAAGCTCGGATTATATAATCGGATTCCCATGCAAACTTCCAGGGTGATTTCTGGTACAAATAATATCGTAAGCCCTTATTTAAAGCTCAAATTCATGCCAAATTATCTAAAATTTTAAATGGGTTTAGCAGGAGAACCGAGTCAGACAAAAACAGACGATACTATCGCATTTGTAATTATTATACTTCTTGCATTTCACGAAAGCGAGTGGATTTGACCTTTGACTTAAACGTCATACTAAATACTATTATTATGACGGCAAAGTCAAATTTTATTCCCATATACCAACCATACCAAGACTCATGTTGGACGGACTGTACAAGATATCCTTAAAAGACATACGTATGTACATCTGTTTCCTAATGGCATGCTAATACGTTACGGGTTGGCCAGTCACTGGCAATTTACCATTTAAATGCATCCAGATAATGGATGCTGGACCTGGGACCTAGATGGACTTACATTAGTGCACGCGTCCAGGAAAGAACGGCATAGGTATGTACCTAACGCTTTGTTGATTTTGGGGTCGACTGCCATTGCAAACTAGCCTTTAAGGATAACGTACAGTCACGGCACAGCGAACTTTATATAATTGCAATTTTATCACTTATCGTTGTGGATAAGAAATCCGTCACTCTTGCACTCGTATATTTGTCAGAACGTGACGGATAGCCTATTTTACAGCGATGAGTGTTGAAAACAACGTCTTTACAAAATTATTTAGACATAGTTTTTAGTATCTTACTAGAAATTCAAGGGTTATTTAAGCCACCCACAAACTGGCGAGGCCTGCGGTGGCGGTCAGTGGTAATCATTGTATACCTATTGTTTACTTACTTATAAGGCGGCCTTATAAGGGTTGACTTCGAAACAGATATTTATTTTCCTGTAAGTTGACAAAAATAATTAAATTATGAGCGGCGTACTGAACCAGCGGCATTCATTAAAAAAATAAATCAAAAGAGACAACACCGGTAATTCTATTCAATTTAAATTTCTTCCTCTGTCATGACATTTTAAGACTCCCGCTCTTAAGAGCACTTGCCTTAAAGATCCTTATGAAGTAATGCAACTTCATCCCCTATCGTCCTAATTATAAAGATCATTTTTGCTTTTTGATTTCTATCACTTGCAGTATTCCGTTGAGGTAAATATGCTTTCAAAGAAATGCTATCTCCTGTTTAAAATGCGCGCCGTAAGATATGAACAATAGTTGCTCATTATTATGCGCGGACGTATAGCGCCATCTATCGGCGACGCGACGCGGAGAAATTGTTAAGTGAGTTTGTAAATTACTCATTTTCTTGAGTGCCTTTAGTTAAGTCAAAACAATGAGTGGTGCTAAAATATGTAGCAGACCTGTGAAAACGTCATGCGAAACAGATTTCGCGACACGAGTTTTCTTTGATACCTAATTGCATTGTATTTTCATTCATCTCATAGTAAGTAAATTATTATAGTAGTAAAGTAACGGTGTTTTTTAAGTTAAGGTGTGAAATTAAGAAGAAATGGTTTTTGGTCTGAAACTAGTTTCTGGTCTATTAGTCGATATTATGTAATTATAAAATCTCTATGTGAGTAATAAATAAGTAGCCTTTTTATTTGAGAAAATTATTTTTTGGGTCTATAGAGTTACAAGATTGAGTTTTCCAATGTATTTACCTACCGCTGAACAACTACATAAGTACATGCAACACGCAGCGACCGAAAAAACCATAGAATGCGAGCTCCTTACACTACCCAAACACGGACCTAAAACCCGGTATGCGCATGTTCGAACAAAATGGCCGCCTAGCATCGTTTTGACACATCGCCCCCATCCCCGCATAATGGCAATGGCACCCATCATGTGGAGCCATTTTGCGGCATTACGTCAATCTTATACTTTAGGCGTTTTAAATCAAGTATTCAAATATTCATGGCAATGATTGACTCGCAACTGACAGCAGCATTTAGCGTTTTATGAATAAGAGGGAAAATCTGTAAAACTACACATTCCTGACAAAACATAATTGCAACAGCAATTTCAAGCAAGATAACATATAAAAACATCATTGTGTGATTGTTCTTCAACAATCTATCAATTCCGTCGACATTCACATATTATCTAATGTCTATTGATCCATACATTCAAATTCTTTGTTTCCCATCTCATGAACACTATGACACTATTGTTGTAAACATACAATGAACATGTTGGGAAAAACTTTTATTAATACTTAAAGATAACAAAAAGACTATCTAATTTTTAAGGCTTACTTTAAACCTCAAAAAGGGGTAGTTCTTATTGGTAACCAGTTAAAACCACTTACCATCAACAATACCTACGTGCCTAATGTCTGAAATAGAAATAAAACAAAAAAATCATTACATGAAATTAATTAAAATATAGCAGAATAGTGTGTTCTACTATTATGTTTAAAACATTTAACTTAAAAAAAGGTTATGTGAATTCTTAGGTATTTTAATAATTTTGGAATTTGTCATTACGTTGTAAAATACATCGTCACCTGTCTAAGTGTCAAGGCAATTATCACCTGTTTTGCCCTTTGTATAACGAAGACCAACAAAGACAACCAATGGCAAACAAATGAAAGCCTTGTGGGCAGAACTCGTCTCACACATTCGTTTGGTAACAACCTTTCTTTAGAGCAACAAAGTATTGCTTATATGAACGTGTTATGGTAAACAAAACATAACAATTCCGAAATTCAACCTTTAAAGTTGAATGAACTCGCTTAGAGCCTTTTACGAGGGATCTTGAGAGCACTCGGTATTATAAATGTAGATTCAGTACTTGGCTTTTTTCCTACATTATTAAGCATTGCTCCCGATGGATAAAAGATCAATTCATATATTTCGGTATTATGATATTTTAGTTTTTTTTGCGGTACGGGACGTAATCGCTTATAATTAAATTTATTTACCTCATTTAAGATCACACTACGTTTTTGACGAGTTACAACATCCTTTGAGGTCCCGAATAAAGCAGAATTAATTAGTATAAAACATGTTTAACTATCATGGAATTTTGAACTAATATAACGAGTCAAACAGTTAAAATTGTGGTAGAGCCCTGAAATAAATATATAATCAACGTGAAGGATTAATTACGGTTACCGACACATTTATAAATTGATTCGTATATATCTTGTCCCAGGAATCAACAATTCATTTATGCAGTGGTACTCTATTGGGAACTATTGGGAACCTACGTCTGCGCCAGTAACTCGCGCATTGGAGAAAACGGGCTTAGACTCAAAATTTATTATTCCTTCAAAAGAAAATCCCATTCAAATATCTCAATAAATTACGAAGCTACAACCGATTTTGTCACTTGTTATAGAGAAAAAACGCTAGCAGATCGTGACGTCGCGATCCTCGAGCGTCATAGTAAATGACAATCGTTTAATATGAAGAATTTGCATTTTGCGGAAAAGGGATACTTATAACTTTGTGACTATTTAACCTCTTGCGCTGTTTTTTTCTCGATCTGACTATATTTTTAATCCTTTTTCGGGAAAATAAAACATTCTTGATTATTTTATATAGTGTCTACACCCTTATTTATGGAGTGCTACAATGCAGTCGTAAACGAATAGTATACAACGTGTCCCAAAACTCAACGATAAGCCGGCACCATAGGATGGAGCTGCTTATGATTAGTCGAGAAAAAATAAGGAAAAAAATATATCTCAATTATTTTAGAAATAACAGAAAAAAAATGAAATTCATCGAAAATCGATATCCCTAATGGTATTTTTAACGACCATGTCTACAAATATTCAAATATTACTGTTTTTTTTTTGTTTTTGGAAACTTAAGTAGCCCTGCTATCTATCACAGTTCTTAAAAATACCATAATACATGTAGTTTTTACACAAAAAATAATCAAAATTCATTTTGTCCCTACAATTTTGAAAGATTTTTTCTTACAGTCCACTTTCAATCATCATGGTGTAAAAAAATAGTATTCACACCACTATGGCAATTATTTTCAAAAGATTTTTTTTTTTTTTGAGATAAATTTTTTTCCTTATTTTTTCTCGACTAATCATAAGCAGCTCCATCCTCTGGTGCCGGCTTATCTTTGAGTTTTGGGACACGTTGTATAGTATATAATAATGGGAACTATTGGAAAACTACGTCAGCACCAGTAACTCACGCATTGGAGACAATTAGAATTAGATTTGTTTTCTATTTCCCAATACCCATCGGGACTGGGTAAACCCAACAAAAACATCACCATTTACGACTCGTGGGCGTTGTATTACTGGGAATGTGATCGGTAGCCGAGATAATGTTCGAGTAATGCTTCAAGGGAAAAATTACGTATTTAGCGTAATTGTCTCGTGTTTAACGTATCATTATAAAAACGCATTTCTTCGTACACTAATAATATGTTATTAAGAGATGAGCTCATTGCTGTGAACCCGAATAAGTATGTGGGGTACGGTGATCATTTTCTAAACCAACCGGAGCGGCCATTGACAGGCGTTCCCCTCTGCCAAAAATACATATATGACCAGTGGTCATACACATTGTATGGACTGACGTTTATCTGACGTAGCCATTTTCACGTTACGCATACATTTGACGTTCCCCTCCCCCGCAAAAATCGGTAGACTTTTTATGTATAGATAATTTACTTAAAAAACTAAGTTTTAACCGACTTCAATTTAGTACTCCGCCAAGCCACGAGAACGGGGTCCCTTTGTTTCCCATAAACTTATTGTTCCGAATTTCGATAGTCAGAAATTGATATCCATATAATTTATAGACATAAACATCAGGGGGCCTAGACAAGGTTACAATCGACAAGCGCTAACGTCAATAGAAAATAATAAAATGTATGGGAATGACAGATGTTAACGAAAAGTGTTTCGTCGGTATCTGTCATTCCCATACATTTTATTATTTTCTATTGGCGTTAGCGCTTGTCGCTTGTAACCTTGTCTACGGCCCCAGTAGTCATAATCTTTGTTAAGTATAACGTTTTGTAGTTCTAACATTAATGACCCATAATATTAAGTATTATAATCACAAAAGTCAGAAATTGATGTCCATAACGATCAAAGGTCTATCGATAATTATTCATAAATATTCTAAGGCATATATTTCAACGTACTAATGATTGCTATTCACATCACACATCAGCCTATATACGTCCCACAGCTGGGCACAGGCCTCCTCTCATGTATGAGAGGGAACGGGCAGTTACGGGCAGATTGCTATTCATGTCGTTTTAATGCCTAAAGTGAATTACGTCTAAGAGACCAAATCTATAACATCCAAAGTCATATAGATAATTACTCAGAAACATTTCTAGACATACATTTGAAAGGGGTACTAGGAACTACTGCACGAAGGGTTTATGACTGTTTCGTAACGAATACGTTTAAATAAGCATGTTTTATTACAAACTTTTTCTCTGAAATTAAAAATGGCCAAGATATTATTGGACTTCTAAGGCAGGTCGGTGTAGGTACGACGACGAGCGAAGCGAGGAGGAGTGTTAGTTGTACCGTGACCCTAAACGAACCTAAGAGCCAGAACCAATAATGACACAACATTCATCGAAATGTTGACAAGTACATATTTTTCCTAACTTTCGCGTCAAATATTTCGGCCATTTTTGATTTTAGAGTAGAAAGTTTCAAAACAAAACATACTTATTTTAACGTATCCTGACCACTAAACAAAACAGTGAGCGGCATAAATATCTTTCAATCGCATCACTCTTTATTTTTGCCAAAGTACCCACATTAATTATAATTAATGGGTATGTGGGTATGTTATAAAGCAGTCTGGAAGAACGCGTTCAGTAACGTTCGGTAGTAAAAAAAAACATGTATTTTATTATTTTTCTGGGAGTGTGTTTATGGGCTTTAACATTATGAAGAGTGACAGCACCGTGAAATTGAATGATTTGAGTAACTAATCAGATGACTACCAATCATTATGACTTGCGAAAAAATACCTTACAATAATTATTACAAACTAGATTATTGCCTGTAACATTATGTACCTAATTGCATACCACCGGGACGAAATTGAACGTTATGGTTAACCAATTTTATGACTAACAATAATGATGACCTGCAAAAATCGGAACTCCAATGTATATTGTTTTATGACTTTCGACAATATGACTAGAAAAAATTATGATGGAAAACGTTATGGACTGAAAAAATAGGCCTTAAACTGTATGGGAAACAATAGAGACCCCACGAGAACATTTCTTATTTTTTAAAAAACTTAAAAAAAAAACTATTACATGAACTGATTTACGTGTGAAATGCGTATATAAAAAAACCGAATCGCTGTATGTGGGCCGATAATATTTAGGTTTAGGTTTAGAGATGCTTTATTACTCATAAGAACACTACAGTTCACTTAAAATGAGCTTAAATATTAAAATTCCTTAAAAAATCCTTCCTTTTTTTTAATTTCAGGACTTCCATCGATTCCCCAAGATCATCACCAATGGCACTTCATTAGTTCCTAGTTCAACGAAATCTTATCAGAACCTGTGACGTACTTTTGCGCTTTTAAGTACATAATTGAGGAATTCGATAAGTCATCTGTAGTCTTCATCATCAATTCCTCGCCACCAAATTTACGATTCCGGATGTAAATACACGAGTTATAACAGACAATACCAAAATCACTACACGCGTGCCTAATAAAATTGAGGAGTCCCCTCAATTCCTCATGGATACCATCATCTGACTGAATTTTGAAAAAAATGGGACCAACCTGGAAGTATATACATACGAACAAAAAAAATTTTTCAAATCGGCTCATCAATGACGGAGTTCTGAGGTAACAAACATTGAAAATAATAATAATAATAAAAAATACAGCCGAATTGAGAACCTCCAACTTTTTTTTGAAGTCGGTAAAAAATGACTCATGGCCGCTCCTGTCGGTTTAATGCTCTAAATTTTCAGGTAATAAACGAGATGAAGTAATAAAGTGGAATAAGTCGGGTGAAAAAACTTTATAGTAAGACATAAGTACATTACTTTTGGCTGAGTTATTTTACTTCATGGCAAGTAGAACCGATTGCTGTTGGGGCGGAAAGGTTCACGAGTAGTGACCACGTACCGCCAGGCGTAGGCGCAGCGTGCGTAGACCCCACAAGGTGGACTGATGACCTGGTAAAGCGGGAGTCCGCTGGATGCGGGTGGCGCAGGACCGGTCATTGTGGTACCCGTTGGGGGAGGCCTATGCCCATACTTGACTTGACATGACTTTACTTTTCAAGTAATTTGCTGTAAAGTATAACTAACTATAGCTTAGATCACTCTGGACGAACGTCTAGAATCGAACATTCGAACATACTTAGGAAGATGTGGAAAACGTGAGAAACTTGCCCAGAATCAATATTTTCACAAATATTAGATTAGGTATGTCACTATCACTACTGAGTCGACACTTCACATTTGAAAATGCATATAACGGCACTTCACATTTTGAAATCCATCAAGCCGTACCATAACCCTCCTTCTGCTGCATTCAAGTAAAACCTCACTAACGATAAAGATTGATTCAAAACTTTAAAATTATAATAATTTAACCGACCATGGAAAATAAACTTGGGATGGTAGTGATTGAGATTTGTAACTGACGAATTAACATAAAGATATCATAAAACTTACTGCTTGCTCGCTTAGTTCGTCCCTTACAAATTTGTGTTACCGCTAGTAGGACTAATTCCCTGTCAACCATACCATGTTCCGGAAAACAAGGATTACGTAACTCACTTCCAAAACGGTAAATATAACAAAACGCAATCCATCGCTACTCGCTGAAGGAGCTATAAACAATCGGCCCACGTCTGCGCCGCGATGGATTTATTCCCAACCGCGTGACGTGGCGGTTTATAAGGGAAATGTTCTGCAAAGGGGCAGGCTCGACTAAATTTACTTTACAAATCGTTTTAAACCTGACCTATGGCTGCTTAAGGACACAGGTAAATTGGCAGTCAAGTACGGTATGTGATGTGAATATCATTTGAAAGTATATTTACTGTCTAACTTTGTAGTTAAGTACTGTGTACTTCATGAATTTAACGATTAAAAAATCTAATATATTTTTTAAATTACTATTCTTCTGTGACTTGTGGGATACCTGTACCTAGCTTAATTATATAATTCATAATTTACAGACTAGACTATTCACGCTTCTAGCACAAATATTGCACCTTACCGGGATTTAAATCCGAAACCGCCAGCATCGCAAGAAGAATCACTAGCTCCAGACTAACGCATCTACTATACTACATTGTGATACAAGTGAGGTATGTTGATAATTACATCAGAGCCGAAATTGATAAGAAAGCCGAGGATGTAATTATCAAAGCTCACGCGTTTCATACGACGTTGTTCAACACATTTTGCGAGGAAAAAAAATCATTTTCATAATTTGAAAATTTTATAGGCCTGCCAAGTTATTTGTTTTACTTAATGATGGCAATTACATCAGAGCCGAAATTGTTCACGCGAACCGTAGGTGAGCGTGATAAGAAAGACGAGGATGTAATTATCAAAGCTCACGCGTTTCATACGACGTTGTTCAACACATTTTGCGAGGAAAAAAAAACATTTTGATAAGATGAAAATTTTATAGGCCTGCCAAGTTATTTGCTTTACTTAATGATGACAACAGGTTTTTACTCACAATTGCACATCGCCAAGAATTTCCAGTGGCGTCCATTCTATTTATCACTTTTCTAGTCACAACGAGTCAACATTTTTGATAATAACCAAACACCCATTAACAATGTTTGCAAATATTTGTGAAATAACCTAAGTATAATGGCGCGCAACAGTTTTTTTTTTCGTGAAGTTGCGCAGTGCGCGCGCATGGTGATAAGCCAGACTTGGATCAAATCTCTAAACAGCCAAATATAAAATAAAATAAATATTTTCGTTTTAAAATGTTATCTTTATTAATTCATGTAAAATGTTATCAAAAGTGAATAGTTTTACTACATTAAACGTTTCTATATCATATACAAAAAATAAATAGTCAAATAATTATCAAAAAAGCATTTAATTTGTTTAGTCGTGTAAGAATTCATTTATCGAAAATTTAAAAAAAAGCTGTAAATTCCGTAAAACCCGGTTAATTTAAGAATGCACCGTATTCATGCATACATCTTGGTGCCAACGTGACTTAATCGGGATATAACCATAACACACAAGTGTTGTAATGTTATAAAACACGCGTGTTTAATATCCAGGATTATAAGTCTAAAAGCTACACGATAAGAAGTACGTTACGAGCAATTGTGTTGAAAATTAAATGATGTACTTGTATAATAACTCTAGATATCTATATACAAGCGCGCGCCCAGACCGACATTGCGCATTCTAACATGATACCAATGCGTTGGCGCACTTACGTACTCGTAACTCGTTGTCATATTGGTATGCGAATTATGACATCAAATTGATTTCCAGGTCTTTTGTATGTGCGTGCCGCGCAGGACGTCCGCGGCCTGCGCACACGCGCTGCTTGCACTAGAATTCACGGAATAAACAACTGACGACGAACATATTTATTTGAAGACTATTGATGACTGATATTGCATTGCCGTAGATGAATTCGTTGCCGTAGGTAGAGGCTCTCGGGTTCAAAAGTTAAACTACAGAACAACATCAAAGCAAAATACACAGTTTGTCCTGGATACCCAGCGCAACTTGCTGGAAAGTCGCGTCACGTGCAAGTCGTGCAAGTCAGCGACTTCTGCCTCACTCGGACTGTGCTAGTCTGTCTAATGTCGCGTCGCGGCTTCAGTCGTTCTGCATTGCTGGGCTTTATAAATCACTAAACAGCACTCAATAGCAACCGAATTTGGGTTCAGTTACATATAAAAATACTGTACAACTCTTGTCATAGTACACCGAGTGTAAGTGACCAGCGCTGGCTGCAAAGCTAGCAACATGCTGAGCTGGGGTCATTTCGTGGCAAAACAAAATGTGTTTTTTATTTTATTTCTTTTATTTATCTGTGTTGTTTTTGACACGAATAAATATAAACGTTTTTTTTTATTGAAGTGACAGTGCCAACGAAAACTGACTACCTGGTTTCAGTCAATTATTGGAAAGCAAAATCCCGGAAAATACAAAAAATAACTCATACTGAGTTACACAAAGTAGCAATGTGGGTTAGGTACAGTCAAGTGCAAAAATATATATCGATTTAGTCCTCCACAATGATGTACCGAAACCATAATCCGCAGACATGAGAGCGATGGGATGGGACTTTAAATTTATGGGTGCATACAAAGCGTTACAAAATCAACCAACACGTGTCAATCTTCCGTCAATCTCAGCCTATGTTGAAAAATTAAAGTTAACAATACACAATAACAGAGTAACACAATTCTCATTCACTTACGTGAAACCCGATGGGACGATCCGTGCCATACACGCAACGAAAACCACGTAATAAGTATCAATTACAACGTTTTACAAGCACTTACAGCTTTCTAGATACACGAGATTAGCCGATAATGATAGTTTTAACCTGTCGTTATGTATGGCTAGAAATTAAATTATGCTATTAGTGCAGTTATGGCTGTCTCGTAAGATGGACATTATGGACTGACGCTGATTGTGTCCAGCAATTTTATTTTTATTGCTAACTTTCGTTTTGGTACGTACTGTTTTTTAACTATACATATTGTGGGCAAGCAGCAATCTTGGGTGCCAATTTATTTTACGAAATACCTGGCCATAATGCAGTAATTATCGCACGCTACGTGCGGAAAGTTCCACTTCCTGGCTAGGGAGAGACGTAAAATTTTGTTCTCACCACGGGCGGTAATAAAGAAAGCATCCGATCGCATAGTTATCGTCCTTGCCCGGTGGCAGGTTTTGACGCCTAAGCCGATAGATACTCAGGCATCAAATACATGCAATTGGAGACATTATTTGTTTTACCGCCCTAGGTTAGTAATGTACTATATTTATAGTCACATACACCACACACAGACACGCGCAAACTTGAACTATTTATAATACTTATAATGGCATGTCCATGATCAGTGCTTACATGGTTTAATCTTCTAAATATGTTAAGGAATCCAGTTTTTTATATAATCACTGTGACACGTAGGTAAACGTAATTTTCCAGTATATTTTCAACGGTTTGAGCTATACGGTTTGAGTAAGAAGTTACTGTTAACAATATATTTAAGCCGAGGCCTAACAAAAATTAATAAAATAATTTACTGTTCAAAGATTACATATAAGTTCAAACTCGTAAGATCATTTGCTGGAAAACACTTAATAAGTTTGTAAGAAAATTTGCAATACAAAATACTAATTAGGGTTTATCATCAAATTGTCGACACTCACTTCTTCGATTTTCACTTCAAAGTCAACGTTTCATGTATTTTCATTTCGTCGACAATTCAGTTCGTGGAATGGTCATTACAAGTAATTTTAAATCGTGTATTTTTGCTTGTCGGATGATTCATTATATAGATGAATTATGTCATGGAAAACGTTTTGTGATTTATTATTTCAAGTATTTTTAAGCAACATACAATTTTTTACAAGGATTATTATTTTAAATTAAAATAGTAGGCATACACAATTATCTATGGCAGTTATTTTAACCTAACCTAAACCTTACCAAACCGCCAGCATGTCGACGTCACCCCGCTTCACGGGGTGCCTATTTCCGCTCTGAGGGACACAAGTGAACCCTAACCTAACCTACTTATAATACAATTGTTACGGTTGTTTGTTTTTTTTACTGCGGGGGGCTTCACTTTCCAATCCTTCTTTTTCTGCCTGCAATTAAATTCGTTGTTTTGTTATTGTGCCATTTAAAATTTATACAAAATGAATCCTTTGCCAAATAATATTCCCTGTACAGTTATTCCATGAAATGATAAAAATTGTAATGATCTGGTCATGAAATAAAATTACACCAAACAATAATTCGTGAACTAAATGATACTTGAAACGTTTTCGATGAAATAAAATTCGATGAAAAGATTGTCGACAAAACAAGGGACACCCACTAATTAGTGATGAAGTGTAGAACTTTATAGCCTGTTATTCAGAAATTCAGAGCAATGACGCGTTGTTTCAGTATCCAAGAGGCAACCGGATGGCTCGCGCTATTTGAGCACGAAGTGTTGTGGAACCGCCCTCTGCAACCCGAACTGAGCCAACTTGGACTGTCTTTGTTGGCTTTGAGTATTCCTGGAAAATTTTATTCGTAATGCCTTGCTTCCCTCTCACGAACCGTCATTATTCTAATGTACTGTCGAATGATAATGTTTCACTTATACACGTCATTAAAGCTGAACCGTAAGTTATTTGTAATGTTTTAAATCATAGTGTTTCTCTGAAAATGGTATGGTTATTGCTTTCGAAATGTACACAACATATAATTTACTTTAAAACAAAGTTTTAACCGACTTCAATTTAGTACTCCGCAAACCCACGAGAATATTTCCACATTTTTTTACAATTTACCACATGAACTGAATTCCGATACCAAATGCGTTGATTACTATATAAAAAACCGTATCCTGTATGTGGGCCGATAATATTTGAGGACTTCCGTCGATTCCCCAAGATCATCACCAATGGCACTTCATTAGTTCCTGTTTCAACGGAATCCTATCAGAACCTGTGACGTACTTTTGCACTTTTAAGTACATAATTGAGGAATTCGATAAGTCATCTGTGGTCTTCATCATCAATTCCTCTCCACCAAATTTATGATTTCCGGGTCTAAATACACGAGTTATAACAGACAATACCAAAATCACTACACGCGTGCCTAATAAAATTGAGGAGTCCCCTCAATTCCTCATGGATCCCATCATCTAACTGAATTTTGAAAAAAATGGGACCTACCTGGAAGTAGGTATATACATACGAACAAAACAAATATATATTTTTCGAATCGACTCATCAATGACGGAGTTCTGAGGTAACAAACAGAAGAAAAATAATTAAAAAAATATATAACCAAATTGAGAACCTCCTCCTCCTTTTGTTTGAAGTCGGTGAAAAACCGTACCGTTCCATCTCCATGGGAAGAGTCCTGCGTGAAGTGAGACGTTGGTACTGTCAGCTGACCCCCTCTGCATACACACTTCTATTTTTTAACCGACTTCAAAAAAAGGAGGAGGTTCTCAATTCGAGTTTTTTTTTCAATGTTTGTTACCTCAGAACTCCGTCATGGATGAGCCGATTCGATAAATATTTTTTTTTGTTCGTATGTATATACTTCCAGGTAGGTCCCATTTTTTCATAATTCAGTTAGATGATGGGATCCATGAGGAATTGAGGGGACAATTTTATTAGGCACGCGTGTAGTGATTTTGGTATTGTCTGTTATAACTCGTGTATTTAGATCCGGGATCATAAATTTCGTGGCGAGGAATTGATGATGAAGACCACAGATGACTAATCGAATTCCTCAATTATGTACTTAAAAGTGCAAAAGTACGTCACAGGTTCTGATAAGATTCCTTTGAAATAGGAACTAATGAAGTGCCAATTGGTGATGATCTTGGGGAATCGATGAAAGTCCTCAAATATTATCGGCCCACATACAGCGATTCGGTTTTTTTCTATGGTAATCAACGCATTTGCTATCGGAAATCAGTTCATGTGGTAAATTGTAAAAAAATTGGAAATGTTGTCGTGGCTTGGCGGGGTACTAAATTGAAGTCGGTTAAAACTTTGTTTTTAAAGTAAATTATATGAGTGATGAAGATGATGATAATTAGGACGTAAAATAATACAAATCTGTCAAATACTAGTGTTTTATCTTTATTGGATAGATCAAAATGGTTAAAACACAATTATACGTATATTTCTGCTCCAGTGTTCCTGATGTATATATTCTCAGATTGTAAAAATGAGATTATCCGATCAAATCCACCTCACAGTCTGGTGGATTTCAATGAATAAATTACTTGTAACCACTGTATCTCAAATCTGAAGCCAAGCTTGAAAACGCTTTTTAAACAACTTACGTTCAACATCCTTAATTAATAAAAAAAAACTTACGTTTCGAGTTTGATTGACGTTTCCTTAAGCTACTTACAGTAATTATGCAATGAGTGGAGCGCTGTGGAAAAGCAACATACAATTTTTGTAATAGGGTTGATTATTGAATACAGATTTCGCGTCTTAGCGTAAGGATTAAAGGAGGATGCGGCGAGATCAACGTCCATTACGAGTTTAGTGAATTGATATACGTGATCAAAGCCAGTGCGATAAAGAACTCGTTATAAACTAGTGTCTCTGTGAGCTGAAGACCTCGCGAGCCTGTCGATTTATTTACAATACATACGTATATATTTACACTACAATACATACATTAAATTCGAAGAACTGTACCTGAAAAAAGAATCGAACCTACTCTTAAAATTTCACGGATGAGAGCAGACGCAGGACGTCCGGATATACGAAAGATTGTTTGCCCAAGGTGAAACGGAGAACTTGATTCGCTCCGCTCGCTCGTTAACGATTTTCTTTTAAACCCGACTGCTATTTTATTATATTATATGTCACTTGCATGGCTAGGATGAATCTAACCACAGTTCACATATTAAAATTAATTTAAGCTGCAGAGCGTGCCCAAGAAATAAGTAGACATATGTTACACTCGAAAAACATAAACTTCCTTCTGCCGCAGTCGTATATATGAAAAATTATATTGCAGCATTCACGTTTACAAAACAAAACTGTAACGGATAAAATCACAAACTGCTAATAAGAAATTCTTTCAAGTTTATGTAAAGGCATGTATACACTTGATGAGTGATTATTGCGAGACCTTGCAAAAGCTACTCGCAAAAACATAGAACACTAACGTATGAACTGGCACTAATCATTAGTCAGTGTCAACCGGCCATAATGCGAAATATTATTGCTAATTTTCTTAAATACTTTATGGATAAAACCTACGACGCAAGATAAATCCAATCGCAATTTCCATTATATGTAATAGTAACCCACATATACCCTTATATTTGACCTCAGTGCACCTTAAGCAAAGTGTAGTACGACATTTTAGTCGCGGTTTTAAAATTGATTAGTATACTATCAGTGTAACTATCTGATAAAGAAAGAAAGAAAAGAAGACATTTATTCTCTACACAAAAGATACACAGTGACAAAGGGAGTAGACATATAATACAATTGACACATAAGTGTGATACCCTATCCGTGCCATTATCATCCACTAACTATAGGCAAAATAGTTTTATGATCAGAGCGAGCAACGGCTTGAATGAGGTGTTTCAGAGGTTTGACGACCTGGACCTATTCAGTGCAAGTGTTCCTTTAGTAAGACGACGCTTATCTCGTCAATTTTTCGGTAAATGGTTTAAGTACGTAACTCTTCTTTTTAGTCTATTTAGAAATAAGTACTTAAATTATGTAGCCGTGTCAAGACGCAAAAGCGCTGTGTTTTCGTTTGGTTTTTGCTCACTTATTTTTTACATATTCATCACGCTATCGGTGAGGATCTGTTATTAGCTCACTGTCACTACTGTTTTTAGCTACTGTGTGATATTTAAGCTGATGATCTTCCTATATAAATAAATAAATAAATAAATAAATAAATAAATATGGGGTTTTAGTAGAAAATGAAGTATAGGTACTTAGCAACAACCGAAAAGCCGTCAATCCTAACAAACCTATTGATTCCTTATTCTTACAACGAACACGAGAAATCAATTAATTTGACTGCGCTTACGATGATTGTCGATCGAGGACACACATAATTTCCTTAAAATCTAAAGTTTTTACCGACTTCAATTTAGGACTCCGCCAAGCTACGTGACGTGAACATTTTCACACTTCTTTTCCAATTTACCACATGAACTGATTTCCGAAAGCAAATGCGTTGACTATTGGAGAAAAAAACCAAATCGCTGTATGTGGGCCGATAATATTTGAGGACTCCCGTCGATTCCACAAGGTGATCCTTGTGGAATCGACGGAATGTGATCCTTTGCCACTTCATTAGTTGCTATTTCAACGGAATCATATCAGAATCTGTGACATATTTTTATAAGTTTTATAGTATTAAGTGCATAATTGAGAAGTTCCATAAGTCGTCTGTGGTCTTCATCATCAATTCCAATTCACCAAATTTATGATTTCCGGGTTACACGATCTATAAATAGGAAATACTGAAATCACTACACGCATACCTAATATAATTGAGGAGTACCCTGAATTCCTCATCGATCCCATCATCCAACTGGATTTTTAAATAAAATGTGACCAACCTGGAAGCCTATATATTTACCAACAAAGAAAATTGTAGTACGAATCGGCTCATAAATATATAATAGTTCTGAGGTAACAAACATTTAAAAAAATATGTTTACCCAATTAAGAACCTCCTCCATTTGAAATCGATCAAAAAGTGTGGACAATATGTCCAAAATGTATGTTCTGGTTATATTCTTGCAGGTACTTAAACAAAATGTTATTGAGAAATAAAACATGTCAAATTGATCAGAATGCTATCAGAGTCCATCATAAATACATAGGGTAGGTATGTATTTAATAGTGCAGAAGAAACCTGCACTAACAATATGTACTAAATACTTATCAACAAACAACGTCAGTCGCCAACCAAATCAACTCAATTGCATCCTTCTTCCTTGTAAATAAAGGCTAGTTTAAAATAATTTGATATGACGTAGGGTGGTCAACAGAGCGAATCGTCACTTTTATGACTTGTTTGAAATAAAACATGTGATTGAAGTAATAGGGTCAATAAACCAGACTTGGCCTGGCGCAAGTCGATTGCAAGATTTACAACATAACTTAAAATGTTCATGGTCTTTGTATAATCTATGTACCTAGTTACTTAATTTTAATTTCTGTATTTAATTCATTATAATAATACCAAGCCTTTAAGGGGTTACAACAATCAGGGATTTCATTATTCACAATATTATATAACAATAGGTACAATACATTAATTAACATTCTAAAATAATTAAAACTAGCTTAAACATAAATACAACATAATGATAATAAATAAAAAAAACAAAATTGGCTATAACTAAAAATGAAAATTATAAAACGTATTGTATTTAATGCTTTGAAATATTTATTAATTTATTAATTATCAATCTATTTAGAAGTATCCTGTCTGTCATAATTATTATCTATTTAGGTAAGTAATTGGTTACTTACCAAATGCTTCAGTCATGTTATGAATAAAAACGTTTATTTTTTCATTTCATATGTACCTACAGTCCAGGGCTTTGCGGTGTATATGTTGCAGGGAAATGGTCAAAACAGAGATTTAATCAAATCTCTAAGGGATATATGATCAAATCATGCAGGATGTTAAAATGGCGGATCCATTTTATCATTTGCCTAATGCAAATCAGTCATTTGATCAAATCTCTGAATCTGTTTAGTGAAATGACGAAATCGGACAAAAAAGGCAACTCGTTTTTTTCATTTCACTAGACTTGTTTAGTGATTTGATAAAATCCCTGAAACGCGTCAGTGAGTTGACGAAACTAATTCGCAGAGGGGGCGCGATTTAGTTTTTTCCGCTCTTTTATAAAAAAAATAACCACGAAGACGGTGGAGCTCCCGCCACCATCTTCTAACCTATCCGCCATCCGAGTCTAAGTCCCAGAACCGTTAAAATGACTAATAATTTAGGAGCCAATATCTGCGAGTTAGTTTCGTCAATTCACTAACACGTTTCAGGGATTATATCAAATCACTAAACAAATCTAGTGAAATGAAAAAACGAGTTGCCTTTTCTGTCCGATTCCGTCATTTCACTATACAGATTCAGAGATTTGATCAAATGACTGATTTGTATTAGGCAAATGATAAAATGGATTCGCCATCTTAACATCCTGCGTGATTTGATCATATCCCTTAGGGATTTGTTAAAGTCTCTGTTTTGGCCATTTCACTGCGACATATACATATTGGTGAATACACCACAAAGTCTCAAAAATATATAGGCAGACCTTATTTCTGCAACAATAACGTTGTAATATTTATGAAACTTTGAGTGGATACATTCTCGATGTGCCCTTGTCTGTGCGGTACCCTTGCTAACAACAGTTACAACTGAATGTAATAGGTACTTAACAAAAATATTACACACATGACACGTTTTGTTCTGAACTATTTCTAAATATTTTTTTTTCGTTACAGAAACAAGCTGTTTGAGCTGTCTGCGGAAAAAGTGAGTATTCT
The DNA here is from genome assembly GCA_945867215.1 of Epinotia demarniana. NCBI lineage: Eukaryota > Metazoa > Arthropoda > Insecta > Lepidoptera > Tortricidae > Epinotia > Epinotia demarniana. The sequence continues at coordinate 15,785,333 of OX244261.1, forward strand.
TTTTTTTATACCACGTCGGTGGCAAACAACCTTACGGCCCTGATGGTAAGTGATTAACATAGCCTATTGACACTTGCGACTCCAGGCACGTTACATGCTCGTTGCCGACCCTTTAAGAATTTATACACTCCTTTTTTGAAGAACCCCATTCTGTAGTCGCTCGGGAAAACCTCGCCATCCTGAGCTCATTCCACAACTGTTCAGAGCAATGACGCGTAGTTGAGTGTCCAAGAGGCAACCGGATAGTTCACGGTATTTGAGCTCCCGAAGTGTTGTGGAACCGCCCTGTGCAACCCAAATTGACCCAACTTGGACTGGGGCGGAAACAGAAATAAGTATGTTTTTTTTGTTGTGAGGCAGCCGTTTTAAACACCGGTTGCCTGAAAGTGTGTACGCTGTCCTGAATCGAATGGCCTGGCGACATTATTTTTTTCACGCCCTTCCAATTTTCGCTCCAGTTCAAATTGGCTCGGTTTGGGTTGCACAGGGCTTTTCCAAAACGCTTCTGGAGCTCAAATACCGCGAGCCCTCCGGTTGCCTCTCGGACTCTGAAATTACGCGTCATTGCTTTAACTAAACCAGAGCTAATCATTTCATACATACTTGAAGAAAATACTAGTTATTAATACTTACACTTATGTTAAATTATCGTAAGTCTGTAAGTTACGATATTTACGGTTCTTATTGCAAAATTATTTCGAGTCTTAACACTTTTCGCAACCCCCCAATTATGTAGTTACTCAAAACGGCGTAACCGTAAAAACAAATAAAACGAACCCCATCGGCGGTTCGTAACGAGAAATAGCGTAATGGGACTCTTAATTACTTATTGCAGAATAAATAATGGCTGCTCAGAAGATATTAATTGTTATGGTCGTTATAAATGCAGTGTTCTAATATTAAATGCACTATTCATTTATACAATCATTTATTTTTCTGTAAACTATATAGAGGGTACGAATTATTTTTATTAAGGCGCCGTAGGTTCAACGAAGGTAAGCGAACAGAGTTTTTGAAACAATATAATGCGTCCGTTTATAATAATATGGGTTAAAAAAAATACGAATAGTAATCTTGAGGCTTTTCAGCAGGGAGATCAGTGTTTAGAAACATGATTAAGCAATTTTTGCTCGATAGAAAAAAATCACGAACATAGGTCTAAAAGTGTTACAAATTATGCACAAAAGCTAAATATATTAAAATAGATTCTAAAAATCGGCAATATCATGTTTGAGAGAAATCAGTGATTACTTTTTTATTTATTTGAACGGCTAAAAAATTGAAATTAAAAAACATGATATCTGCGCTTCCGAGCACGCACTTCCATCTCGTTCACGCTTATGCTCAATGAGAGGCAGAGACGACCATGAACCTACGGCGCCTTAAATAGTAATAGGGCGGCATTGACTATTTCTGTGATCATCAGTAATGCCGCATTACTGATGATTACAGAAATAGTTTTCATTAAACAAGACATAATATATAAGACCGTTAAAAGGGCACGTGTTTGTTTTACGTTACTTTATATTCTGTTCCGAAGGTCCAGTTCTGGTGAGAGATTTTTGAGATCGGGCCAGTAGTTCCAAATACTCTACGTGCAAACTTACAAACTACTATCTCACAAAGTTTTAATTCCTGTATACACAGGACCGTTTATGTATTTTACGTCACACCTGGCCGTAATGCGAGTTTTAATGCACGCTGCGCGTACGGGAAAACTCGCAGTGTGGCCTAGTGAAGACGTAAAATTTTGTACTGAATACGGGCGGTAATTCGAAAAGCCCCAGAGCGCATATTTATGGCCCTCATCTTCGGTTCGGGCCACAAACACCTGCGATCTGGAGTATTCACGAATTCACCGCCCTAGTTACGTAATGTACTATTACGTTATTTTGGTTCATAACCTGCACAGAACTAACCTATTAGGTATATGTACTTGTAGGTATCTATCAGAAAAAATATAATGTAGTAATATCATTGGGAATTGGTAATTCTATAGATACCAACTCTCATTTATCGTAAAACCCTATGAAAAATGTATAAGGTATAATTTTATGGTACTTAATCGCTAGAATATCTGATGATCTTTTTTTGAGTCATAAAGACTGGTTCACAGGGACCGTATCGGGCCGAATCAGTAGGTACAACTTTGTTATGTGCGAAGCGACCTTATAAAAGATTATGGTTATCGACGAAAAAAAGTTTAATTGTAACGTGTTTGATAGCCGTCCACTTTACTGTATTAGAGTTCCGTAAGAAAATGCATTTTTTTATTACTTATAGATACGCATTTAGTAACGGACGCAATATGTTAACACATAAGTGTGTGATGTGACGAGAATGGATCGAATAAGGCATGAGTATATAAGAAGAAGCCTGAAAGTAGCACCCAGCCAACAGAAAAGCTGAGAACAAAGCGCCTACGGTGGTATGGACATGTTGAGCAGAGGGATAATAAAGAACAATATCCGACTTAAATATTACAGGATGTGAAAACTTTTGAAGTAGGTTAGGTCAACGGAGATTAATATAAGGCTGCGTTTCCACCAGAGCTGTGCGAGGATGGTCGCAACTCATCCTCGCACAGCTCTGGTGGAAACGCAGCCTTATAATACACCAATTGGTTTATGCAACATGCTGTGAGATGTATACGGAACCCAATGCGATATAGATAGACTATAGAATGTTCTTACTGCCCTATTTAACTTTTATAGCTGAATAATTTCCATCCTTAACCATATTGAGGTCTTTTATAGACTTTCAAGTCAAGATAGGCATATAATTTAGGTTTTTATGAAAGCGACGAAATCTAATAGTGTTTATTTCGATACGCGCAGGTGCCATCAAAATGACAACAGTTGTTATATACAGTTATATACATACAGTTGATATAAAATCTTTATTCTATGGATATTTATAAATTAGAATTTTATTTATTTAGGGATTAGGGAAATAAAATAAGAACAGCTCCCCTGTTTCCCGGTTCCACGCCCCGGTAGATATAAATGTAATTTTTGTATGGGAAAATGACCGTCGAGCTATTCTAACGCTCGTTCAAATATAGGTAACTACTTACGCCGAAACACAAGACTAGTGCAAAAACTACTTGTATATGACTGCTGCATTTTATAGAGAGAGGGCGCGGTGATGGCGTCAGAAATGAGGTTATCCGCTGCAGAACCATGGTGATAGCCCTCCGAATCGCTAAACTTATGGGGCAGTGGGCGGGACATTGCACGTAGAACCGATATCCGTTGGGGCGGAAAGGATCTCGAGTCACAGCCACATACCGGCAGGCGCAGCGTGAGAAGATCCCCTAAGAGACAGGTTGGTCCCCAGGGAACTGGTAAAGGTCGCGGGAGTCCACTGAATGCGGTTGGCGCAGGACCGGTCATGTGGCACTCTTTGGCATAGGCCTATGTCCAACAGATGGACTTATTTTGGCTAATAGGATGATGATTCGATAGAGGCTCTTGCCTAAGTTGTCCAATTAGATCGAGACAGTAATATCGTGTGTCAGTGAGTCTGATCTCGTCGACTCCATTTTGAATGTGGGACTCAAATTTTTTACAGATACAACTTACGCCTTTTCGATACCGTCTCTCACCGTCGCGAAAACATTAAACAATGTGCGTGTGGGTGGAGCGCGTTTTGAGAACATTTAATAACCAGTTCGTTTATCTATAAGTAGATGTGGAAGACACTTAACTTTTTAGTTGTTTTAGACATCCGCTCTCGCAACTCGATGGAAGTATATTTATTTAAGAACGGAAATGCAGTTCCGCGAGCTAAGTAGTAAAGGTACTCTAAAAATCCGTCATGTATACTGGTTTTCGAGATAATTATCTGAGAGATGGCTTGGAATATGTTTGATGGTCATGTTATACGAGTATGTGACGTTTTGTGCTATTAGGGTCGTAAAACTTTGGCCATAAAATCTATCGTTTATGACATTATCGAATTTCCGCGACTTTGTACTGGATAGATATTTTCATAACCAAGCTTTTTACTAGGTATATGATAAAACCTATAATGCCTAGGTATTCGGGTCGCCGATGAAGGTCACATGGTTGTGCGCAGATAGGAATCTGCGTAGGTGCAATCATGTTGTTAGTGACACATACTCTAGTGATGGCGCGAAGTTATCGATAATAATAACATCGAAAAATGTATGATAAATAATTCTGGGGACCGCTCCAGGACAGCTCGGGGTAGAATGTCACAACCACAAACAGCGTTAATATTAAAAAAAAATACCGGCCGTTAATATTAAAAAAGTAGCAGCCATTTAAATATAAATAAATAAAACGTTTATTTCAGGCAACTTAGGCCCATAGTTACAAATACCTTATATACAGACTAACCTACAGACAATATAAAAAGTTTTTTTTTTTTCAGTTAGCCGGCAGGGGATGGGGGACACATGACTCTAACAGAAATTAGGGTTTTAAAGCCGCAATCACGCAAACGGATAACTGAGTTGAGAAATGCTATCCAACAAAACTCCACGTGGGATTAACGAGAAAAAAAATGACATCTCTACTTTACGTGTAGAGGAGATACCTTAAAAATATTTTTCATTATTTTATTCTAGCATTTTATCGGCGTGATTTATTTATAAACCCATGCCAAATTATAGCTTTCTAGTAGTTAGAGTCACTGAGCTAAGCCGCTGACGGAAACACGGACATTGCGAAACTATAAGGGTTCCTTGTTGACTACGGAACCCTAAAAATTAAGTCCTAGCAGCTACAGTGGAGTTACGATAAATACCGCACACACTAAACAAACATAAATCAAGTAGCCGTAAGTAAAATCCTCCCATATGTCACTCTCACAAATGAGTCTAATCTAAGTATACAAAAATCGCCTTTCACTACGAGTGACTAAATCGATTGCCAAAGAAATAGATATATATACGCTCGATAAACATAACTCTCCCATCACTGAATCCACAAATTCGTCAATTTCTTATAGTATCGACTAAGAACATCACTACGTGCACAGATGCGTAAATCGTTGTTTTTATATAAGGGCAATACTGACCAGTAATCGGTATGCTAATGTACATAAGATAATTTATTACTGCGTATGTGTATGTTGCCATGTTTTATGTTTTATTTTATGCCAAGAACAATAAAGTCACAATACATGAGACATTTACGGTTTATACGATTGTTGTAAAAGAGAAGAGACATTTGTTCGGCCTAGTTGAGGATACCAGGGGGCCTAGACAAGGTTACAATCGACAAGCGCTAACGCCGAACCCGCCGAACCTAACAGATGTTAACGAAAAGTGTTTCGTCGGCATCTGTCATTCCCATACATTTTATTATTTTCTATTGGCGTTAGCGCTTGTCGATTGTAACCTTGTCTACGGCCCCTGTAACGTTATGTAGTTAAAGTTTACTACTTATTTAAATGTTTTCTTCTCTGCATACCTTTTACTCGTAAATTTTGATTTTATTTCGATTCCTTACCGTCTCCAAGATACAAATTAAAATATCTTCATGTCGCTTATTCGCTCGCTACATCGCCATTGTACATGTATTTGAAACAGACATGTAAAAGAGCCCTTGAGTACTACCCTACTTGCGGAATCAATCCCTTTTTAACCCCCGACCCAAAAAGAGGGGTGTTATAAGTTTAACATGTCTGTCTGTGTATCTGTGTATTTGTCTGTGGTAGCGTAGCTCCCTAACGGATGGGCCGATTTGAATGCGGTTTTTTTTGTCTCATAGATAATTTTATCCCGAGTGTTCTTAGCCATGTTTCATGGAAATCTGTTCAGCTGATTTTGAAATATTGGACTTTAAATGAAAATTTAGGGGGTTTTTCAACTTTTCTAAGTTGTAGTTATTACATTTTTATTTGAGGTGCGTTCTGTAAGACATTGCAAGTATGAAGGGGTTGGGATTTTGACTTACGTTTTCCGTTTTATTTGCGTAGGTATAAGCTATTTCTAACTTTCGTCAATGGGTAAATCCGTAAACATAGATTTTCACTCAATCATCCATTCGACCTTCTTTTATTAGCATATCCTGATGGACACGTAGTAACCGTATTTCTTGACAAGCTTCTTACACAACGTTTTAACAGAAATGTGACTCAAATTAATCACGCTTGATTATAGATACCAGAACTACGCATGGGAATAATTAATATGGAAAGACTAGGAATATGTAGATTTGGATAACAGGATTCTACGTGAGTATTCTCACATGTCCTCCTAAACCAATCCCTGTAGACAATCTAATTACAGCATTTTCTTTGGGTTACTAATCGCAATTACTAGTTTTTATTACCCAACAGTATTTGTCAGAATTTGTATATCTTTATATTTATGAAGTTTTCAGGATTATTATAAAACAAACCTAACCTAATGGGCTTAAGATTCACAAACCTTGCGGTATTTGAGAAAACTGACTATTTGCCCAAATAAGATATCGGACAAACGATGTGGTTGGAAAATTAGTGATTGCGATAGGATTCTTTTTGTTTGACCTATCTACAGCTTCTAGCTTTCTGCAGTTGTCTGTCAACATTTTTATACAGAAACATCAAAAAGCCTTTCGAAAAGCTTAAAGCAACGATACGTAGAACATTTTTAACTACATTACATTCACGAACAAACTCTACAAGCAGATATACCTCGTTTCTTACTCTATTTTCATTGAGATGCATATCATAGGGGATAGGGAGGGGTTGCCTCAGTATTTTTTTTTTCAGGTTTATAAAGTGCTTTGATCTGTCAGCCATTATTGCTAAAAATACTGTCCATCTATGAGATCTCTTCTTTTTAGTGTTCCGTACCAAAATTGGTCCAACGAAACACTTATGCGATCACTCGGAGGCTGTCCGTCTGTCACAGCCAGTTTTTAAATGACTAAACTTTGTAAATTTCAATACAAAACATACTCATTCATGTTCATTGATTATAATAAATGAAGGTTTTTACGTTTTATCACAATATGAAACTTATTCCTACCTACACTTCAAAATGTCCACGGATCGATACTAACTTACTAGGTAATACAATTATCTTGATTGTTTGCATATTCAATGAATTATTAATTGAAACTATAATTAATTTTACTTGGTTTACACAAAACACATAGTTGAGATTATTGAATGTGGCCGGCTTTTTTATACACCTGTGATTGGAATTGTAACCTACTACCATGGAGTGTAAAGTTGCTTTTGGAATGAACTACTTTGATGCAACTCAGCCAACTCAAATAATCTCAATATATTATAATATTGGTAAATTCCGTCGCCAAGTTTAGTTTCCAAATGGAGTTTCCATCAAATAAATATAGCCTCACCTTGGCATTGAGAATGATCTGAACTTGGAACTCATTGATTTAATTTATTGGGTAACGTTATTTTCCGTATAAATCGTTTTTTCATGACCACCACAGTTTTACAGTAAAATCGGGACGTGAGTATTAGGAATCAAAATAAGTATATGGTTGACTAATGACATGGTAAAGATTACGACACTCTTCGGAGGAGGCCTATGTCCAGTAGTGCACGTCTTTCGGCTGATATGATGATGATAATGTGCTATAAATGTAGAAAGTGTATGTACATAAAGATAAGGTACGAAGTACTTACGTTTTCCCGCCATTTAAATTACGGTGAAATGTTTAAGGTAATGTAATTTTAGAAAACCTGTCGTAGTTCTCAGAGAACCCTAAAATATGTAAAAGTACTACTATCTGTACTTGCCGCTTCCACCTGACTGAGTGAGAGCGTGTCGTGTTACGCGTTCGCGACATATTGTAGATGAGGCGATTAAAGATATACACGTCGACTTGAAAATCTCCCCCTTTTTAGACCCCGTCACTGAGGCGTAATACACCAGACTAGTCACAAAATCCCTCAACTCAGCTCACCAATGGTATCTATCATAACTTGACACCTAGATTTGAAACAACAGCGCGTAAGCCGAGATCAATTTTACACAGTAAACGACGTATAGGCAAGCATTGCGGATTGTTGATCTCAGTCCAGTTCCTTCGAACACCCTTTTTTCATCAGCCAGATGGCTGATTAAAATTTATATGGCTACCGACTTCAAAAAATATTAATTTCAAACGTTGTGAGAAGATCCTGCTCCCTTATCATTTACAAAAGACAATACTCTCAAAGGAGTAGATCTCCCAAGTTAGGAGACACCACCACCGCTCTGTAATTCAAACGACTGTAGATCTAATATTATTATTTGCCACGTCGGTGGCAAACAAGCTTACGGCCCACCTGATTTTATTTCTGTATTTCAAAGCTTTACCTCGTACCTTCCAATAGAACTCGTTAATCCCACTTCTATGCAATCATCCACGTCCCGTTTATTCCATTTTGGAGGAGATTTTCGGGATGAAAAATATTCTGTTCTCCCATGTATATTCTTTTTTTAAATCGATTTACAGGTTACTATCGCATTTATAATATACATGATAAGTAAATAGTAGATTTTTTCAAAGAACTATTATAATTAATTTAATTTGCTTGCTTGCTTATAGAACATATTACATACACATAACATATTAGTTTTTTTTTCGGATCAATAAAGTAACAGCTTCATATCAGATCTTATGTCGCGTTCTAATGTTTCACATGAGCATGCGAGCTTGTTCTCAATTGTAAGTTCCATGTCGTGAGCTTCCTATTTACCACCATCTGACTAGCTAGCATCTAGCTAACATCGCGTTTAATTCAGACATAAAGCGTTCGTCCGCCACTACTAAGTACGTACCTAGGTAAGTGTGAGAGAATTATGTAAAACATGCGTGTGTACACAACGCGTGCTACCGGTGTAGTTTCCCATATTCTCTGTTCATTCGATTTTTCTGCTAACCGCTGTTTTTTAATTAAGGAAATCATCAAAATTTAATGTGAATCGAAGGCAAGAGGAAGTGAAATAAAAAAGTGCGTGGTAACCTCACACCATAACTCTCTGCTACCATCCTGTCGCAACTAAAAGTCCCTCCACATTCTCGCGTTTTTCGGTATGAAACGAGCGTTGGCACGCCGAGCGGTGATTGTGAGTTCCAACGAATGCCGTTGGGTTACTAAATGCGGCAGTGCTTTGCGGGTTTTGCGCGCGAGTATAGATGATCTGTTTTATATCAAGCCCAGTTATGTAGCTGTATAAATTTAGCATAAATTAATATTTATGAGAGAGCTTAAGCAAAAATGGCGAGTTAATTAATAAACCTAGAACAGATTATGCGTCAAAATTAGGTTAATGTTAAGCCCGACAGGAGATAGTGTCACTGTGTATGTGGCTAGGGTCAAGTAGAAACTTGCTGGGCTATACCTACTAGAGTTATGGTAGGTATATGAAAATCAAGCCGCTGCTTTAAAAACTACTTTTCAAACAATCCATAATTTACGTTGTGGTTTCCGCTAGTAACGCAATGGAACAATCGTGATAATAATCCATGCAATGGGTCAAAGTCATTCATTAAAACGTTGCCCAAATAACCGCACAAATAACGGTCCGAGATTCGATTCCCGGAAGGTGCTCGTTACTCCGCCAAATATGGGCTCGGACGTGATATGTTTCTAGATAGCCTGCACTCTGACCGAATATCGAACTGTATATTTCCAATAACAACGTGGTGTATTATTACAATGAAAGAGACTACTTAAACAACGTGTAGTTCATGGAGAGGAAATCGGAAAGATATTTATTGCACGAAGCTCGAAGGTACTAATGGAGTATACAAGGTGGAAAAAGCGTTCGATTTTAGCATTCTGTTTAAAAAAATTACATGAATTAATAACGATTTTTGTGTTTATCAAACATGTTTTAGCTAGTCGACTAAGGGACCAGGATTGAAGTGTGTTGTGGGCGATGGGCTAGCAACCTATCACTGCGATATCACATTTTGTCGATCTTTTATACCCACATTTATGCTAAAAGTGGTGCTGGAACATACGTTTCATGTACTCTGCCTACCCTTTTTTTGGAATAAAGGCGTGAATGCGTGAATAGCTAAAATTCCGTTATAATTTCCTGTATCTATCTGTCGCTTTGACATTTGCATTTTCGGGATAGTGTTAAAATACAATTTAGCTAAAGAGGTATGTTACGTTGTATGAATCAAGGAGTCTGTCCGCAAAATAAATATAATCCCATAATAAACATTCCATGTAAAAAAGAGGCCAAGTCGCGAATCTCTTCCACCGTAAAAATTGAGATATTTCGTAGTACCAAGTCTCAGGCATTCTAATTATTCTTTATTTACTAGCTAAATAAAATTCTGCAACTTAGCAATCACACAACTTAACTGCATTTACAGATTTTTGCATACCTAAAACTATGTAGTATTGTTTGATTGCCAAGTCACAATTTTTTATTTAGTTAATATAATAAAGTATATTAAGAATGCCTGAGACTTGGTACTACGAAATATCTCACAACTTTATACGGTGGAAGAGTATCGAGACTTGGCCTCTTTTTCACAGGGAAGATTTTTTTATGCCCCAGATCTAGGCACGGCGCCGTTTGTTTTATAAAACATGGGCCCATGCTCGTTGAAGCGCTGTTTTAACAAAAAAAAGAATATATTTTCCTTTTCCCATCCATGTTTTTATGTCATTTTTCACTAACGATAGAAATTCGAAACGAAGTGACTGGGTTCTTATTTAAAAACGACAGACTAAGCATCCGACAGTTTCTGTAAAATAGTGTACAAATGCTGTATCTTGGTTTTATCATTCGATAACTGTGAGCATCAAAGGTCCCCGTTAAACTAACCATCTCATTCCAAGTGATCTAATTAGAAGGGGACGGATCTATCTCGCGAGACAATTTGCGCGCGGTCTACTATTTGTGCTGGTATTCCTAGAGCGGTGACGTCACTAAATTCTTGTCCGACTCTCAGATAACGGTATAGGTATTCAGTTTCTAGATTTGTTTGACCCGTGACCTAAGTAGCCCGCAGACACTGGGCCGGGAACGAACCTAGGTCGGGTCAGTGCTAAATATTATCCCCCCGGCACTAACGGAGTGTGTTGTGACCGTTGACGTTGACGGCTAGTTGGCAACGTAGGGTTATGATCTGTGAAATTAATGGCCCGTTTTGTTTATTTATGGCCAGTTGTTTCAAACATTATGGTTGAAACAATTGAATCTTATTTACCGGTCCAGTTTGAAATGGCGCTTAGAAAAACCGTTGTAGCTTAGTCTCAGTAAACGAATGTCATACGAATATTAGTAAAAATATTATTTATCGTACGAGCACGTTGGGCACCTAAATGTTAATTAGTCTGACATTTCTTTAGGTGTTTCAAATAGTATATTGAACGACAAGCTCATAAAACAAGCCGTTTCATCTGGGATAATTGATTGCCCCGAGCGAGGTGAGGATACGAGTAAAATACTTACTTCTACTCTACTTCTTGGATTTCAAGTAAATCGAACGAAAAACTATATAATTAGGGTTAAGTCGTCATACCTATTGAAACTCGAGGGGCGAGGCGGAGCGCAGGTTTTACTTTATGCACAAAATTATAAAAAAAATATGCACACAACATAAAGACGAACTTTACAAGCAGGTGAAGTGAAAAAGTTTTATCTGAGTATGTCTGTACATTTCTCATTTGGAAATTGAAAGAACTTGATTCAAATCATGCTTACAACAGACTTCACAATCCCTTTCTCATAAATAACATACAAAATAACAATATGCCTAACGCAGCCATAGAAGCGTGTAAATACATAACGTAGTTTATGGGCCCTGTCGGGATTCGAACCTGCGTACTGTCGTAAACTAGCCTTCCGATGCGTATATCGATTTACAGCCGACCTGTCTAATAACTGCCTGCTGGTGCACTTCGGTTTATGGTTAAAGTTAACACTTATGTTTAAAACTTATGCACGTTTTATATTGAAGTCGCATTAAAACGCATCACATTAAAACTCAGGGTAAAAGATATATATATTCTACGCATTCCAGTTTGATATTAATGTATATCGCGCACTTTGAGCTCCTAGCAATTACCTAACATCGTGTTATAGTTGGAATTTAGCAATTTATACACCTTTCATTCTTACTTCAGCAAGATGTTGTGACCAATTGCTAGGTGTAAATTATGTATAATAGTCTTAAGCTCGGCGCATCTCGAGCCGACGTGTATTTTTATCAAATTTGAATGAGAAATAAAGTGTCTGAACGACCCCGAGGTATGCTCCAATCAGATAACGAAAAGTACAATTGATTTTGTATGATTTGATAATCTTTCAACAAATTAATGCAGCGGTCAAGGTCTCGATTCATACGTGAGTGTTCGGTGTTGAGAATAATCAAGGATATCGGTGAAAATGCATGCGTTGTCAAGTTTTTAGCGAACTATATCTAATAGCAATAAATAATTATTATTACGATTGTCAATTTTAATTTCTGAAGACAGACAGCTAGCTATTTCGGAAAAAATGCGGTGAGTATATTTTTTTTATTTCCATAACAATATTGATGCCCCTTGTCAGTGATTGGGATTCAGGGCAAAGTGCAGTCACAGCTCGGCTTTTTAAAACTTGCTTATATTTGACTTGTGTTGTTTGGTCTTTTGCTTGTTTTCGTGTAACCTGTGTGTCTTGTAACGGTTGAAACGGTCGGTAGCCTATACATGTGGGAAGGCACGTACTTTGGGAATGTTGACTTGATGAATCATTGACGGGTCATTCGGTGGACAAGGATATTGACGATTGCGACCATATTGCGACATTTTTATAGCGTATTATGTCGTTAAAGGGATGCACCGGCAACATCTCGAAAACTTGTAAAAATTGAGTATTGACAGTTGAACTTGGTGATAGAATTTAACTTGGTTTAAAGATGTGACAGCCTCAAAGACAGTTTTGAGGTTTGGCACAATAAGTATAGAAAAATAAAAAAAAGCGGCCAAGTGCGTGTCGGACCACGCACAACAAGTGTTCTGTGCCTATTAAAAAGGTCGTATCGTTACTGAAATCTTATGGCAATTACGTCCTTTACTTTAAGGAAGGCAGTTTTTTTAGAAATATCTCGAAAACCTTTGAACCGATCTTGTTTAAAATAATTTTCGCTGAAAGAATATAATAAGCTTTATGTCCATGATTTTTTTCATATTTTTAATATACACGGTTCAAAAATTAGAGCCCCCTCTAATTTTACTTTATTTTACACAATTTTAGTGACTTTCGCGGTGATTATCTCTGACTCTATTCACTTAATCAAAAAAATGTTAAGAAACCTTATATTTATTTTGAAAGGCCTATCGATTGATGTGCCACACGTGGGCTTGCAATGAAAAAAAAATTATGACTTTCAGTTTTATGTGCAGTGCATCATTAAATTTTTTTTAGTAATTAAATTACAAAACTATTTAGCGTTAACAAAATACACCTATCCTCAAAATTTAATTCAAATATACCTTATAGTTTTCGAGTAAAATGCCTGTGACATACGGACGGACAAACAGACAGACAGACTTAATAACTAGTAGCAAGTTAGTTTTATTTATATCGAAGGAAACGTGCAGTTAAATATTGAAGAAGGTACTCGTAGCATCCCCCACAATTGACAGAAATATGGCGCCAAGCCTATCCAGCCTGCTGAAATGGCATAAAAAATAAAATATTTGAACCTAACTCTTGAATTGTATTGTTTTCTGAATTCAAACGATACAAAACGAATGCAATTCCAACTAAGCTACGTTTTTTTTTACCTTATTTGTTTTTTATTCCTTAGAACATATTTTGCTCTTACTATAGAACACTAAAGATCAAGAGGATAGAAAACGGTCCAACTTTCCATACAATCTAATTTTAACGGACGTAGGTTACGTTTACCAATGGTTTGAAGCAACCGAGTCATACGAGTACATAAACTGTACGTAATACGTATATAATGCCCGTAGATTCTAATATCATTTGAAGTACAATTAAATTGGTGTCCTTTAGTTGACGAACTTTGACGCCAACAAAGACTCGAATAAGTAATAAGGGTTATCTTATCATCATAAAGACTGCGCGATCGAGTGCGATCATTTCGCTGTCCTCCCATTCAATACAGCCCAAGCTTACTCGTACTCGGAAGTACCCTAAGACACAACCTCCAATTTTCACATCAACATAAGTCCTATAGTTCTATACCTAGAACGGAGCTGTAGGGAAAAGGTATCAATGCCGCGTTGGCTAGAATTTTATGGCCTTTTTATGACTTCCCATAAAACTCTCTTTGTCTTCGGCCATTAAATGTCAATTTCCAGGTAACATTAATATTGGTGGACGTTCTAATAAAGGGTTTGGCGTACAAATGCAATTTCCAATAGCATTCTTTATTTTATTTTATACACACTTACGAACACGTTCAAAGGCACTATCGTAAAATTGAATGGTGTTGTGGTTTTCCAGTAACTAAATAGAGGAGCTGGACTTGTCTTGTTTCAATAATAGTTCGGCACATTGCGACTATATCATCACTTTAGTCACAAGGACAATCATTATCATCATCATCATTAAACACTAAATAGCTGGACACAGGCTTTACCTCATGGATAAATAAATCGAACTAGCGGCACAGCATTACGAGTATATATTGAAACAGATATAATTAATCAAATACATAGAAAACATCTTCATAGAAATAAATATTAAAGCTCATAACAAAAGTAGGTACCTATTTGCCCTTTCCGGGACTCTAACCCAGGACCGTCAGGTTCGTAGGCAGGTTCCACGACCCACTATGCTATTTGTCGTCATAATAAAATGGCAAGATTGCCGGCACTCTGTCCAAGTTCGCTATTCGTAATGCATTAAAACGTATAAAATTTAAATAGACTATTGACTATCGTCATGGTGGATGATGTCACAAAATACGCTTATCGCACCAAATATTCGTCGCCGCCGCAACATTAAGGTTGGAATGGAGGAATAGTAGATTATTAACCAAGGGCTGAAAGGCACCCATTTCTGACGAGATAATTTGGCGCTCGAACGAAGTGTGAGCGCCAATGGTTCGAGTCAGAGATGGGTGACTTTCACCCGAGTTAAACACTCTACTTTTCATATCGATTACGAGGAAAGTGAAAAAAACACAGACAGAAAATTAAACAACATATTTATTCAAAGTATACAATTCAAAAACGGCAGCCGCCATTATCGTGACGTCATCCGAGCCGAAAGAATAGTCCCATCTCACCTGTCCTAAAGAAAGACGCAAATATCTGTCTCGCTCGCGTTTATGGTTATACGGTGTAAAGGCTTCCACCCACCGGACGCGTGTGCTGCGCGTGTGCTGCGCGTGTGCTGCGCGTGTGCTGCGCTTGTGCTGCGCTGCAGCTGCGCGGGTGCTGCGCGTGTGCCGCGTTCGATGTGTGTTTGAAGTGTAGTTTCAATGCTTTACAACTTGCCCGTGTGCTGCGCTGCAGCTGCGCGGGTGCTGCGCGTGTGCCGCGTTCGATGTGTGTTTGAAGTGTAGTTTCAATGCTTTACAACTTGCGCGTGTGCCGCGCAGCACACGCGTCCGGTGGGTGGAGGCCTTAAGGCCTGCAACAAACTGGCGCGGCCTGCGGTGGCGGACAATAGACTTTTTTTCAGCGGCGGACAAGTTTACTATTGTCCGCCGCGGCCAGGCCGCGCTAGTCTGTGAGAGGCATAATTCGGTCACGTGAAATGTAGATAATACAAAGACTACGATTTTTATTTTGAAATAAAAAATATTACTCACGTTTTTATAACCAAATAATATTTAGATATTATATTCGTATTTCATATAGACGAAAATAGCCTATTCAAATATTTTCATACTTACTATTTGTATTCATTATTAGTATTAGTTATTAGTATGCGTTCCTGCCTTAGCTTACATGCACAACTTTGAGTTAAAAAAAGCATTGTGGGTGTATTCCATTTGTCACCACCTCATAGACCCTAGTGAATATTTTAGCTAAAATAAAAGTAATCAATTTACAACATAAACTTATTTTATATGAAATAAAATAAATTTTATGAACTAGTAGGAATAAAAGTATTTCCCTTTGTCAGTGGCGGGTAGTATTGATATTTATTAGAATTAGTTCCCGGATAATGTTTTTAAGGTGAGGACTAACTGGAATACACTACTTTTCTGCACTAGAGCAGAAACGTATCACTTTCAGCACACTTTTTAGAACAACAAAGACCCACTTTCAGAACATGAGATATGAAAACTAACTTGTCGACTTGACTGTTGAATATTGTATATCCACTACCACCTGGCACTTTTTTAAGCTCGGGACAGTAACTAGATCTTGCCGGACGGCCCCCAGATTTCGTAGACCTAAATGAAACAGACATTCCAGATACAGTTTCGAAACCATTGCAAGCCAAACTAGTTTAAAAATGCAGTTCCCAAGTTACGAACACAATCAAGCTTCGAGACTTATCGGGTTCGATAGCGTAGAATTATTGCGTACGCGGTTTTCTAGAACTGCGTACCAATATTGCTAACAGTATTTTAACTTGATACGAACGCTGCAAATCAATAGAAGTTTATCTAATGTCTACTGTCGGCGGAGTCGTATCATATGCGTGTTATTATAATATACCGAGTGGCTTTTCCAGTGCGACGATCCGACATAATTATTGTGAGACGCATTTTCCTTCTATAGCGAAAGTTTTAGCAATCGTATTCAACATGCAATAACACACAACATAGTAAATAGATTTTGTTTTAGTTTTTTTACAGTGTCAACCACGTGAAACGAAGTCATTCGTGTCAGCCCCTGATAAATTGTGCGATGTGAATTCATGAGAAATAATTAATCAAGAACAAAAGTTATGCGACACGGAAAAAAAGCATGATCGTTTTATTTTCGTGATAGACATTTTGTTTTATTGTCATCTTCGAGACAGTTATCCCGCTATACTTCAGTGCTATTTCTTATCATTTTTTTGCCCACCGTGTTTATGCAACTGAGTATATCATTTTAATGAAGATAAAACCATTTATTTGCCCAACATAGGTTACAGGATGGTACATAATTATGGTAATTGGTCAGTTTCACTTTTTTTATCTTTTTGTTTCGTTTTGCCTTGCGGCTTACAAATTGTTGAGCATGTCAAAGTATTTATAAATTCATTTATGGTGCAACTTCCACGAGCAAGAACATTTTTTTAACCTCTAGCCGCCCAAAGGCCTTTTAAAAGGTCTTGACAGTTTTATTCAAATATATTCCATTTAAATGTCACTCAAATTTCACTATTCGTTTTGTGCGCTGGGCGGCTAGAGGTGGATTTTTAAACTTATGTAGTTGATCTATTGAAGTCAATACACTGCTTAAAATAACTACATTGCGTATGTGTGGGCCCGATCCCGGCGCGTGGGCATAGGATGTTGCGATTTATGACTAGGAATAGCCTTCCGTGTTGGGGATTGTGGGCCTGTGTCTGTGTGGGGTCTATGCCCAAATTATTATCCCCGTGTTCTGTTGTACGGGCACAATACATGTATTGTTGGGTAGTGAAGCTATACAGGATCCATATTCAAAATATTTTTCAATAATTGTTGACCGAGCAATCGTAGCGGACAATTAAAGTTCTCCGTTTCTGCTGGGGCCAAAATTATTTAATATGTCCGAATGTTAGGCTGTTCTCCTCTACAGGTCGCATTTTTCAACCGATTCTCGTGAAATTTTGTAAGCATTTTTAATAATAAGACAGTTTTTCTTATCGATTAATTCTTTTAAGAAGGCTTAAGAGTCTACGCTATGTTTCACAGAGCCACTAGTCTAAACACAGAACAGGATTATTGGGAAATTTTGTATTCTTTCGTCGGAAGTTCCTCTGAATATCTACATGATTAACGATTATTGTTGTATGAATAATTGATATAATCGATTAATCAATCAATATTGATGAAGCAACATTGCATCTTGGCTTGTATCATTGTATTTATATAACTCAAACATTATATAAGGATGACAATCCCAGATAATGCAAAAAATGTTTTCATCATCTTTGGTCTAAATTATAAACGTTCATTAAACCTGTTGTAGCTAAAATGCCGTATTAATTAGTGTTACATTATCTGTCAATCTGACATTTATATTGAACAGAAAAGGACAACACACCATTTAGTTATCTGGGGTTTAGTTTTATGAATTATCTAGCAAAATTATTAAAAAACCGGCCAAGTGCGAGTCGGACTCGCACACGGAGGGTTCCGTACCATTATCTATAAAAACGGCAAAAAAACACGTGTGTTGTATGGGAGCCCCCCTTCAATATTTATTTTATTATGTTTTTAGCATTTGTTGTTATAGCGGCAACAGAGATACAGCCTGGTGACAGACAGACGGACAGCGAAGTCTTAGTAATAGAGTCCCGTTTTTACCCTTTGGGTACGGAACCCTAAAAATGAAGAATTTAGATTCATAACGAAATCTTTGTAAAAATCTAAATCATTGTAAAATTTGTAACATTGGCATCACACCGGAAACACTTAGCACATAACCTCACTTTCCATAACGCATGACATTATTTCCGTCCATTTGTTATTATGATTTCAAAACTGTCAGCTGTCAAAGTTGAACACAATTGTTTGACCCGTGGCGTAATGCGACCTTAACGGAATGATTGAAAATGGTTAAGTAAATACGTTTGGTATAGTGTGACTCGTTTAGAATGTGCGCGTGAGTTGCGTGACACACATGATTCAATTTTGTATAGTTAAATACAAAATAAGAGTCACATGTTTACGTTGCGCAGACAGGAATATTTTTTATAAAATGGATGCCACTCAGTATAAGCCAATAACAATATTATACTAAAGGCGCAATATTTTTTCTCTCGAGGCGCCGCCTAAAATAAATACAAAACTTTAGTTGCAACTAAACTTTTCACTGTGATTAGGTAAGTTTTATGCATATACAAGGTGTTTTTGGCAATTTCCGTTAAGGGCATAGGTTAGATCAAATAAAGTTAATTTCTCCAAGACAGTAGTATCTAAACTCTTACTGTTATCAAGATATTGAATATTTTAATTTAATCAGACCAAGTGAGTTCGTTCGATATTAGACAAAAACTGCGTCGGAAGTACATTTTTTTTATTTAATTTGTCTTCTTAGACCTTCTAGTCTTAAACCCTTGCACAATAAGACAATAACTGTTAATGCTACATTAAATTATTTTTTACAAAAAAAGGAAAAAAAAAATTTTTTCACGAAATTATTATGCTAATTGGTTTCTGTCAATGTATTCTGCAATATGCCAAAGTTAACGGAAATTCTCGGGAACACCGTGTATATTACTTGACTAACCTTAATTAAACGGAAGAATCAACTGATTCAGAGGTCTTCTGCGTGCTTTATAAATTATCTGCCTTTTAACCTTGTGTGTGCTGGCGACCTGTAGCGACGAGTTTGCAGTCGTCGAGTTATACAAGTACTATAATAGAGTTAGCACATCAATTGTCACTTTCGTCACACCGCATGCCTTGTCAAAAGGACAACGATGTGATATTTTTGACAACTCTGAACGCTTTGCACACGCCCACTGAAACATCTTTACTTTTCAAAGCAATTGCAAATTCAGGGTTTTATTCTTATTACCTTTGCCACGAATCGTATGTATTGAAAACAGACTAGACTTATTATAGCCGTGCAAATGAATAAGAAGTATCAGTTTACTAATAAAAGGCCTCCCCCAAAGAGTGCCACAATGACCGGTCCTGCGCCACCCGCATCCAGCGGACTCCCGCGACATTTACCAGGTCATCAGTCCACTTTGTGGGTGGAGAAAAGATACTGCTTTCCAAAAAAAAAAAAAGTCTCGAGCTCTGTATGAAGAGGGACAGAACATAATAAAAAAACAATCAATAGGACGTACCTACAGTCGCCATCATATATAGAGGAGCGGCCAAAGTGCTCAGTGCCAAGGCATTAGAGACGTGTTCAGATATTTGTGAGCACTTTGGCCGCTCCGATATATCTGATGGCGACTGTACGAGTATAAACAACTCTTTAATTGAATTAAAGTGCAGTATATGACGCGCTAGTCGTCAGAATGAGCGCGCCTGTTAAATACCATATTGATTCCAATTCAATAGATTCAATCGGACAGACTCCAAGTCTAGATAAAACCCATCTCTTTCTATTTAGTACTTTAGATGTGTGTCGTGTTTGTGATAAAAGCTATACGCTTAAATTATGATTATAAATGATGATTAGATTGAACCACAGACATTACGGCAATATTTCGTAGCGATCGTAAATGCCTAGCATTGCAGCGTCATAACTTCGTAACATAACACAACGAGTTAGTATAAACAGACGGACAGACATATTGACAAGGCTTTTAACCTAACATAGCATTGTGGTCCAAGTTATAAGCGCCTGCATCCTTAACGCGTTCACTGCCAAGTATCGCTATACGATATGCTCGTAGCCGATCCCGTGGTTTTCCCGCAAATTCGCGGGTTCCTGGCAGTGAAAGTTTTAATATGAAGTTTGGATTTGCGTGAAATTGTCTTCTAATACTGATTTATTTATCAAGTAAACTTTTCATACCATGTCGCTGGTAAACAAGCGTACGGGCCGCCTGATGGTAAGCGGTTACCATAGTATATGGACGTTTTAAAGATGTAAACACTTCTTTCTTGAAGAACCCCATATTTCAACTTTAGTGCAATATGTACCAGGAGCCTGTTTCCTAAAAGGGCGGATTGTTCTATATTTGTTGATTTGAATTTTTCGGCAGAATACCTAATAAGTTAGAAGAGCTCGTTTGCACAGAATTGCAACATGAATACAATTTCAAAACATGTTCCTAAAATTTTGTATTTTTATAGTTCGTTTAGTAAGTTAGTTAGTTTAGTTTTCTATTGTGCGGACATTGTACAATCAGGAGTTCTTCCATCCTACCAAATTTTAACCAAATCTGACAAAAAAATACAACGATACAAAAGCCCAAAAATGCCTTTTCTACCGCCATCCGCTCCTACCAAACACCACGACCAACCAATGCAATTGACCGTTCCGTTAATGAGATACTAACCGATACGGGGCCAGGGGTCAGCTCTTGACTTTGCTCCATACATACAATACATGCGACCGCTCTAACGTAATCACTATAACTTGGGGATTTAATGACGATACTGTTTGTTGTTGCATTGTTTCGATGTAAGGGCCAGTGAGTAACTGTGTTTACGTTTGTGTGAATGATGCGTCTTTTTCTTTCACATTTGGTGCGGACCGGCCACATCGCAACCCATACGCCCATGCGTTATATAGTAACGATATATGCAGTTCCGTTTGCAACCTAGCTAACATGATCGTGTTTATGTCGGGCATTAAGCCTTCGTCCCTCTCGCAATTACTTGCTAGAAAGCCACGAATAAGTACTTTGTTATATTAGGAGCTAGTGAATTTAATTCAGTGTAGTTCAGATTCTTAAGAAAAATACATAGCTACTTAATACTAATAAACACTAATAACCGGGACTGTTACAAAGTTTAGGACGATTATATTGATTATATTGTAGGAGGACTCTAATACAATATAATCAAAGTGTATATTTTAAAATTATAATCCTAAAGAATACACTTTTTTAGGCCTTGAATCGGAACTCTGAAAATCATTCTGTGTTAAATATCTAACGCCAAGATTGGTGCAACCCACTCGTTCTGCGAGATAATGGAGAAGAAATCCTTTTATATAAAAATCCGTTTATTTAAAATATCTTCCCTTCTTCTAAGAATGTTAAGTAGTCTCTATTCACTGCTTTTTGCAATAAATAAGTCATAAATTCTGCCTGCACTCGAGGTTTTATTGCGATATAAATCCTTAGTAAAGTCTGGCCGTTTTATAAAACACCTGGATCGTAAAGGGCGAATAATCTTATACGACAAATGGGATATTGTCGCAAGTGGGTGGTCACTTTATTTATAGAACGAATTAAAAAATAATGTGGAGTTTTTATTCACAATAATAGTTAGTCTGCGAGTGCCTTCGCGTAGGTTTCAGATGCACGGTTCTCACAATGAAAGAATCTTTAGTGGGTGTAGGTATTATCATGTTCATTCAAAGATTTATGAACAATATAACTTATTTAACTTATCGCCTTACTAAAATCTCCATCTTAATATATACATTTAACAAGAAAAGATGAAAGAAACTTTAAAAACCCACAGATTTTTAAAAATCAAGTCTAAGCTCGTCGTTGTTTAGACTAGAACTTCTATCGCCAACCTATAGCAATGAATGCGATTGATTTTTATTTTTTTCACTTTAATTAGAATTAGGAGTTTTGATAGCAGATGTTCCTGCTTAGTAAACATTTACTGCCGTATCACCATCTTAATAAATATTTACATTCAACAAGACAAGTTGAAATAAACTTTAAAAACCTTTCATTTCCAAAATATATCCGTTAAAAGTCTAATGTTATTTAAATCTAGAATGAGGTATATGCACTGCGTATGTACAGCATTCGGGGTCAGCATAGTATGTGTGTTCGAGTAATCTGCGAGGATTACAAGGCTACCTCATTAACGATTTAGTGTTAAATCGTTAAACGTCATTGAGCTGCTGTTAGCTCATTAGGTCAAGTTAATGAAGTGTACTGTGCTGCTTAGTACGATTCGAGTAGCATTCTTATTTCGGGTTAATTTCGGAAACAGTAATTCTTTTTTCAGTAGAATGGACCTACAGGTCGGACTATGATATTTTCCCGGAACTCCGCTTCGGTTCTCCGTAATATTTATGATTGTATTTAAATCAGGCAACAAAGGCCCATATTACAAATACCTTAAAGACTAACATACATATCAATATAAACTTATTAAAAACTACAAAAGCAGACTAGGGTAAATCGCCAATAACTGGTCACCGTTCAATAACTAGCCGCCACCTCATACTAAAAGAACTCTATTCATCTATAATAGAATTAATTTTTAGTATGAGGTGTTAATTACTGGCCACCCTTAAAATACTACCCCAGTGGGGCAGCTCCAAATATAAGCGAGATGACATTTCTGCTGTGCCCTACCTCTCTTTCTTAAATAGTGATGCGGAGAATGAAACTGCATTTTGAGACCGAAGTTTGTTAATCCCATAAAATTCAGAGCCATAGTGTTATGTTTCAATTTCATTAAATAAGTACTTATAATTCTAATGTCATATTAATGGAATTAATTCCCGTTGCCCACAGATTCTCAACATATCTCCTGAGGATCCTTTAGCCGCGTCTTTTTATAAGGTAAAGCATCCAACTATAAAAATAATAAACAGAGATCAACTAAATTTTATGCTCACATCACATCTACTGTTGAGTTCTGACCCCGTATCATGGTCGGTCTTATCACGCGATAAGTGACAACTATTTCAGAAAAAAATACATAGTTTCTAAGAAAAATTGTTACATTACGGAGTTCTTACGTGCCTAGAAGATGGTCGATACAATATCCTATCCTTTAAAAAGGGTTCGAAATTGACAATAAAACTGACCTTTGGTGATTTAAAACCCATAAATCGTAATTGTAAAAAGCGACACAGGAGACGTCACCGTGGAAACTAGTGTCAAAAAATAGTTGATCCACCCATTTAAGTTTTAAATGTATATGGGCGGGTTGCATCAACTTACGATAACAGTCAAGCTACAATCTCATAGACTTTTCCTCTTTATAACATTATAAGTATAGAAATATACATAAAAGATTTAGCAATACGTTATCCTTCAAGTATAGTAAATTGAATGCGTACCTACCCAATAATTGTCTTGGTCAAGGTTCCGTGTCATCACTGATGGCATCTATTCAATGCTGTGATGACATTTAATGACCCGTCAGCACGTGTCAAGAAACAGACAGCAAATTAGTGTTATTTGTTGAATTTAATGAGTTATTGCATCGTTAATGCTGTTTGATAATAATCGATTAATTTAGTGGAAGAAAACTGGTTACCTATCTGAATCACTAATTTTTTTTGTCCTATTTTCATTTCGGCATTTACTATTCGACAAACTTCGTTTGCCTTTTTTTTCGTTTGTCCGATACCTTAGTTCGCACCGTTTACGGCTGGTCATTTTATGGTTTAGCTTTTGTAATTGTTGTTTGACAAATCCATGATTCCCAATTATTGGTATACCCGCAATATCGTTATACCGACGTAACGATTCGGTTGATAATCTGTTAGTATTTTATCAAGTCGGCTTTATTATATTATTATTATATTTAAACATAATATTATTGTTTATACGGAGCACACGTATGTTACTAATTCATATGTTTGTTTATGAAAATGGTTGTTACCTTATGCATTTTCGATATTAAAAACATTAGCAAAAAGTTTAAAATTAAACTAAGGTTATCCTCCTAAAGCTGTATTTATGTTTAATAATGTATATGTCGGCGGGCGATTGTAAAATTCGCCAGATCACGAAATTCGGAGGCATATCGGATACGTAAATGAAAAAAATAAAGAGTGCGGACTGATAATCTCCAGCGAGTGACGCCACCCCGCTGCGCGGGGTGTCTATTTCTGGTCTGAGGGGCACAAGTGAACCCTAACCTAACCGACCTAAGTTCGCTTATGACATACCATTTTTGTCCGCCCTGATTATTGGCTCCCAACAAACACGGCCGCCATCGCATACGCAGCGCCACCAGTGGCCAAGAAAGAAACTACTTTTCGATGTGCCTGGTATAGAGCTAGGAATATCGACGAATCCGTTGTTCTCATCCATCTGCCGTATTGTTTATTAGGCACATCGTGATAAGCCTGGCCAACTTTTAGGCATATCATGAAATGGCGGCGTTTCAAGTTATTTCTTCCGACCTGACCCATACTTATACAGTACATATGTAAGCATTAGGTAGTAAAAAAGTGTTCGGTTCTGGCGGTTCGGTGGCCGCTGCCGCGGCACGCTCGCTACGCTCGCTCGGCTCGCGCGCGTAGGGTCGCAGTTCACCTGACACTCCTCCTCACTTCGCTCGTCGTCGTACCTACACCGACCTGCCTTAGAGTCTCAGTAAAACTACTTTTGTATTTCCCTCAAAATGAACATTTGGCTAAACGTATGAAATGCGGGAAGTAATGATGGATAAGTAAAAAATTGGCAGTGAAACAAAAGTTGTAACAAGCCAAAGCCCAATTGACTGTAGCGGTAAAAGTTTTTCGGACAACTGAAACATTTGGATAACATCAAATGGTAAATGAAAAAAGTAATGAATTGTATATTCGGAGAACTCATAATAATACGAAAAGTTTTCGGACAAACGATATTCGGTCAATAAATTTTAGTGATTCCGATAGGTTACCAAGAAAACTGCTAGTTACTATATACCTCATTCCAAATAAGAATAGAAAAATCGTGTGTCGGCTTGCGATTTTTGTATATTATTGTTTGAAAAGTAGTTCAATATTCCCCTTTGATATCCGAGATAAAAGAGAATCGTAGAAGAATTTG
This sequence comes from Epinotia demarniana, assembly GCA_945867215.1. Taxonomy (NCBI): domain Eukaryota; kingdom Metazoa; phylum Arthropoda; class Insecta; order Lepidoptera; family Tortricidae; genus Epinotia; species Epinotia demarniana. Next base: position 15,810,771 of record OX244261.1, read on the forward strand.
TCTGTTAAAATTCTAATGCACTAGTGCACCACCTCTCTGACCCACGAGAGGAGGCCCAGCAGTGGGACGTATACGCGCTGATGATTGAAATAAACTGCTGGTTCTACTAGGAAAACTGGTTTGATTATCACTGGTTAATGTACAGGGATTCCATTCGAAAAAGCGCTACTGATGATTGGAATTTGATTATACTTGAGTTTTTGGTAAGCTTACGCTGCCACACGTTTCGTCGCACTATGCAATAAGCCACATGCATTGTGCGAATACCCAAAAATATGTTCAGCCTCGGGTAGTGTAGGGTCGGGGGGATAAGACCGCCCTTTGTCAACATCTATTTTTTTATAAGTTATTATGTTTATTTGATTCATGTTTTGAGGTGTGCAATAAAGAGTATTTGTATTGTATCGTATTGTAGTGATAGTGACCCTGATTATGGTGCTGACGATCTTGGATCCGAGTCCCGGTAAAGGCAAATATTTGTGTGATGAGCATGAATGATTGTTTCTGTGTCTTGGATGTTTTCTATGTTGCTTATATTATCAGTTACTGTTACTAAGCAGAAACGTCCGCTAACGAAATTCCAAATTTCGATCATAGTGGAAAATTGAAAAATTATTCGTCACGAGCGCGATTTGAATCCACAACCTTTGGAATCCGTCCATCGCTCTGCCAATCGAGCTAGCGTGGGTCTGGGGTATTATCGCCTAGCGTCCATATCACAAGCCTTTACTGAGCTTACTATTCGACTAGTTCGATTTATTTGTATCCACATAGCCATAAAAAAGAAAGCCAAGAGTCTCTGAGTTAGCCGCGGACTAGCATACGAAAAGGGTCTACCTTTTCGTATGCCAAGGCGACTTTTAGTTTACTATAGAATATCACCCTCAAAACGCATAAAAATTACTATTAATCTATTTAACGGTGTAATACATTTGCACCTGCCCCGTTAAATAGTAAGTATCCTGTTCTACTGGCCACAAGAGTTCCCGCAGAAGAGACGTAAGCGACAGTAGTTTTAAGGGTCAAACACACAGCACCATCGCGGGCGCGCCGCGTGATATTTCCCTACAAACCGCCAGCGTAGTCAAACAGGCTGCGCCCCGTAGGCAACGCGCCCCGCTTCTGTCGCACCCCGCCAGGCAACCCGCCGCGCACAGACCGCGCTTCCGCGACGGTCGCACCGCGCGACCGCGACGGGCGCGCGGCGCGTCAGTGTGACGCCAGACAGCGCAGCACGCGGTCCGAAGTCCGAACGTAGTGCTGGCTGGTTGATGGCGCGATGCGCGCGTGCTCTGTGTGACCGGCCGTCAAGCGCCGCTACCGCCCCGCTGGCAGTCTGTTCGACCCTTTAACTTCATTGCACCCTTTAGATCCAACCGTAAAACTGAAACAATTAAATGAGGGCCGGTGCTGCCCTCTCTCGGCCGTTCGACGCGCTCCAATTAACTCTAAATTAGCCTCTCATCTCAATCAATTCCGAGTGTCTTTCTCGTGGTGTGCGTCATGAGAACAAAGCGGGGCACCTTAAAGCTTAAGATTATTTAATTGTAAAGTTTACAATGACAAGCTTTGCAGCTAAATCATCTTTTACGAAAAGGTATATGAGCATTATTAGATAACTGATCGCTTAGACATGAAAGTCTGAAGCAAAGATAACATAAGTGCGCAGTGAGGCTGACACTCGAGGGTATCATCGTGGTTAAAAATGGGTCTGCACACCAGACTATAAAATCTAAAATAAAAAGTATAATATCTAAAATATAAAGATAATATACGAAATATGTTCTGCTACGAGTTCTTGTCCATAGGGTAACATTCGCTGAAGTTCGGTGTTGCAGCTAATAACAAAAACACTGCGATACAGTCGACGTCATAGATATTTTTACACTTTTGTGCATATTATTATCATCGTCACATAAGCCGACAGACGTCCACTGCTGGACACATAGCCTTACTCGAAGAGTGCCATAATGATCGGTCCTGCACGACCCGCACCCAGCGGAGTACCGCGACTTTCAACTAGGTATTTTTTAATCAGTCCATCTTTTTTACCTTATTCCATTGTAATAAGGCGAAAAATCTAGACACATCTTTGACGTCCTCACCTGTCACGCCTAACGAAACTAGATCTCTGCCTACGTTTAGTTATTAAGAATCGCGGCGTCAAGATATATTTGTAGGTGAGTGGTGAGTTACATAATAGTGGGGCCGTACCAGTCACAAATCGCTGGCGCCTCCTTCTTGCACCACGCGTCCAGGCCGCTCCAGGAAGAAATTAACTCGTAAGAGAGCACTTCTGGTTTCAGATAGATCGGAATTGCGTGTCCGGCGAGCTGGTTGGAGACCCGGCAGGGTTCCGTGATGGCAACTAACATTGATTAATATAATGAACTAGAAAATTAATTGGGTTTCTATACCCTTTCGTGATGTCCTAGCTAGAAATAGTTTGATACTTACTTAAATTAATTTGATGAAATGACTCAGGAAAATCTATTTATAGGTACGGGTACGTCTAGAATATATTTAATTACTATTTAATTACATTCGGTACTTAAATTACGATGCCACGACTCCAGCTAAACACAATGCAATACAATACACATACTCTTTTTATAAGTACATATCGACTTTAATGTTTGCATTAAGACTTCGTACACTAGACTACTACTACTTCGTACATATTTTTTGCTATGGAGGTGTTTAGACAACTATAATTAATTTGACCAATAACGTGGCGCCTTAAGAGGCCGCAGTAAGCTCGGCCGAATTTCACCTTCCCATACAAACGTAGTTACGCTCTCATTTTAAAACTACTTGTTGGATTGTGACGAAACTTTGCATATACAATGACATGAGGTATATCTATGTCTGTAATTAGTTTATATGGTTCCAATTTATAAAACAAACTAAATACAGCAAAAACTAGTTTTGTATGAAATACTTAAATTCGCTGTATTTTTTTTATTATGGTTTCTGAAGCTACATAAATTAATTTCAGACATAGATATACCTCATTTCATTGAACATGCAAAGTTTCGTTACAATCCAACACGTAGTTTTAAGATGAGAGCGTAACTACGTTTGTATGGAGAATCGAGCTTACTGCGGACTCTTAACTAAGAAATAATGAATTTGTTCAATAGAACTTCGTTTTGGTCATAGTACAAAAGACATCAACGAAACGCTAAGCCGATGGGCTGCGATTCGTTTCAGCAGGGCTTAGATTTTCAATAGATATCAAGTTTGTTCAATTATTCGAGTTGACTCGTAGAATATACATTGTACACAACAGTTACACAATTAGCTCTTAAACACTGTCCTCTACTTTAAGAGCCCTCATTGTGTAACGATTGTATAAAATACACCTCACACAGATAGAGCAGTTACAAAAGAAAACACAGAGATACAGGGAGACGGTAAAGGTAAAACAACAGGCGGTGTTATCGCCAAAGAGCGATCTCTTTCGGACAACTGTTGGGTAATGGAGAAAAGAATAGTAAAAACGGAAAGAATAATTATTTACGCAATAAATATATAAAATTTAATAGTTTTAAAAACTTTATTTCAATCAACTCTTATATCACCAGTCCTCTATGCTAATATTATTTGGACAAAATGTCAGTAAAGTTGTACGTTTGTATATAGGGGGTTATCTCTGTGACTACGATAAAAAAAATCATTCACTATGAAATTGAATGGGAATGATAAATATTACGGAACCAACTACAAAACGTATGAACTGAAGACATCTTCTGGGTGAGTTTGTAACCTGTTACAGAGTTTTAAACATGCCACTGGATTGACAACTAACAATGATTGTAGTAATTATGTGGACCAAGTACCCGTAGGAACGCCAAGAAAATACTCACACTTTTTTTTCTGTCGGCTGTTTAAATTAAATGAGTGTGCCATTATGTTAGTATTCACGAACGTCGTATATATTTAGTAAAAGGGCGTCAAAATTCGATTGTATGTCACTTTGACTTCATTTTTGTGCATACACCCCCGTAGGCAAAATATAAGTACTTAAATACTTAACTAGATACTTCTTTCGTTGCCTCTGCATTTTCATTATTACTGTAAATCATTTCGAAACTACTCTTAAAACTCGCAAAAAAAAAATAATACGTGCTTTATTGAGCCTACTATGGGGCTAGTCCGATTTGTACAAAATTGTCCCCTAATATGTATTTAATAGAAAGAGCGAGTGAAATTCTCTGTTTCAGCTAGGGCCAAAATAATCGTATGTTCTGATTTCCGGCTGTTCTCCTCTACATATTTTTTAAAGCGTTCGGTTTTTCAATATTTTTCATGTTCGCGAGTTGTACAGCTCACAGTTTAGTTTAGTTTAGTTTATTAATCCGGTCTTTGTCTGCCTTTTTTCAACATTTTTTATCCCGATTCATTACATTTAATAATGTAAGGTATAAGCTCGTATGTTCGTGGGAACAGTGCGTAACGCCGGCAGGCAGCCTGGTAATGGCCCCTGCATATTAATTTACCGTACACCTTCATTACTTTATTTTGGTCCAGCTATACATGTAGTAAAGGTAACCTGCGTCTTGCTAGACATAGCTTGTTTAAAAACAGAGGGTTCACTGCATGATTAAATCAGAAACTTAGTAATAACTCTCGTTTACAATTGACGATTGACAACGAAAAACACCTACTCTGTTTAAAATAATTGAATATTTCATTAGAAAAGGTGTATACTCGACTAAAGTTTCGACTTTTAATACAACAAAGCATGGCTGCTCAATACTTTTCGACGTAGGCTGTAGGTCGACATTAGCCCTAACCTACCCTAATATAATAAGAATATTTGTTTTCATTCGTTAATCTAGACCCCTGGCAGCCTGTCCAGCCAAATTCAAAGCCAAAAGAAACTGGCGTCGCGGCAGCCGTGTTACTATTTTGTGTCATCAATTATCTACCCATCTCTCAACGAGCGCAAACCCAGTTGACTTTTGTTGTTTTATTACAGAGTTTCATGGTCATGGGGTATATGGCTGGACAACAAATATAAATAATATATTATCAGTGATCGGCACGACCCGTGCAACACCGCGGGATTCCGAGAAGAAATATTAATATGGACATGACATGCATGGTTATAATCCCGTGATCTAGTTCGCAAAAATAACTCTTTTGAGAGTTATGTATTTGTAAATAGAAGTCGAAGGTTACTTTCGGTTTTTCTATTGTTTGCGTTTATGACCAAACGCATAGTTTAAGCTGATGCGAAGGACAGCTAATAGTAATTTTAGCAGAATTGATGTCATCCTTCTCTAATTTACTGATAAGAAATGCAACCATTTTTTAACACAAATTTTCCATTACTTATGTTCTTCGGTTCATTAAGTTCGGACGTGGTGATTTAAATTTTAAAGTTATTTGACACATGTTGATTTATTTTATGGTAAAAATACTGGTACTTAACTGAAATGAGAAAATATTGTCTTCCTTTACCGAATCGAATACGGGAATCCCGTGGAATATCCATATTAACATAATGATTGAGGTCATTGACACCGTGTTCCACGGGTCGTGCCGATCACTGTATATTATAGTCGTATTTTCGAGACATAAAATACTATTTTAAAATTTTACTTTTAAAAGAAATTATGAGAGTCTGAAAGTGCTAATTTATTATACGAACATTATGTAGGTACATATAAAACAACAAACATAAAATTAAATTAGTACTGTTATTGAGAATCAATTAATATCGAGTATTAAATTCTAATGAAATGATTTATAATTAATTATAACGTGTGGGTCACTCACACCTTTAATATCGAACATAACTCGACATGTTTACGTTTCTATATAATCACGACTAAACTAAAAGGTCCCTAGGCATGGTACCGCAGATGCAGAAATAATAATTCAATGATCGAGGCATCGCATCTGCCAGCTCTGCGGTCACTTGAACTGAACTATCTGGTTGCGCTAGTCTGTGTGCGGGCGCAGGGAAGGGATTCGCGTCGGTTTTTTCTGGACAGGAAGAGGCGACCGGTCCGGACCGTTAAAGCCAGTTAGCCCGCCATATGCAATCGATTTATTATGACGCTACATTGTCAGAAGCGGCGAAATGTTGCTAAACATCAACTCAATTCAGCAGTGATGACAGGGGCATTCAATTTATCATAATTGGCAAGGGGATTGGATTCGCTGGGATATCGTTTTTTAATAATAAATATATATTACGGGAAAATCTTGCTCAAATCGAACTAGCACCCCATAGTAGGTTCAATAAGGCTTGTGTTATAGGTATACTAGACGACGATATATTTAATAGATATAGGGACTTAAATACTTAAACATCCAATATCTACTCAGAAACAAATATTCACGCTCATCACGCAAATATTTACCCTCGCCGGTATTCGAACCCAAGACCATTTGTTTCATGTCTCTGTCATTCTGACTTGAATCCTGAAAATGGAAATTGGGCCTAACTCGTGACACGATATGGGATATCTAGATGATGACTGACCATGTCGACGATATGTTGCATAACACCATGGCCGGAATTCGGTACTGTAATGACAGCCCGTGACATTGATTTCGTGTCATCTTGATGATATCACGACTCATTGCCCAATTCGTAAGTCAAAGTGTAATTGTAGGTGATAAATTGTTAATATTAGTTTTCGCAAAAGCCTTAAGTCATGTATATGATATGCGCCATATCACGAGCTGTCTCTAAATGTTGCATAATAGAGCACCGAGTATTTTTTCAAGCTTTCACAAAATAAGCTTTAGATGGATAAAAATAATCGAGAAGCATGTTCAAATTGAATTCAGGCAACGCAACGTTAATTTGATCTAACCAGCACGGCCCGCGATCTGTGTCGCGGCGAGATAAACTAGGCGTCTCTTCATAATTACAACACTTAGAAAGAGATGGATAGCCGATATCGCCGCGACACAACTCGCGCCCCGTCGTGTGATAACTTTGTGTTTTATATGATTTTTCACCATACCATACTATATCATCGGCGAGCCATCTCAACTCATGTTCACAATTCTCTTCAAAAGAAACCAATAGAGTGAATTATCGGCATCACTGTCACGCCACAGTCCTGTTTCATGTGAAAAACGAAGATATACTGCATCTTGTACGGTTATCATTTTTCCCGGCAGAATCATAAATAGGGTTGCCAAATTGGGCTAGTCCTGGACAAATCAAGCAGCCATAAATCTGATGGCATGGGAACCCTGGGTTAGCGGCTCGTCACAGTTGTAGGCCAGGGAAAAAGCGGGCGCAATTGCGGAGCGGGAGCGGAAATAAATATTAGATTAGGTTAGGGTAATCATTTTAAAACACATGAAAATTATTAATTTTAACTTAAAGAAGTCTAATTTGTACTATACTCGTAGGTATGTATAATTACATATTTCTTGCACCAAGATAAAACACTTTAATGACTGTTTTATTGATCATTAAAATCACGTAAATATCACGGTTGTGGGAGTTACTTATGTCAGTTTTAAACCGGTATAATAGCCGAAAGCGGTTGACGTAAAGTATAAAAAGTGCAGAAGATTCTGTATATGTATACGTATACATGAGCATTCTTAGAAATAATTAATTTGTATTCTTTAGAAGAAACCTAGTTCTACAAAAGATTAAAATATAATCGCTAGTTTCGTAGCCATCACCGAAGCTCCTTATTTGTCTACAACCGATCGGGTACAGTTAGACGCAATATTATCTAGCGAGCACAATAGCTCTAATCGTGCGACCGAGTCGTGACGTACAGTCGGCCGCGGCGTGCTCATTGAAAAGTGCGCTTTTTTGATACAGTCGTGATAGCATCTCGGATAAAACCGATAAGGTTTGGGTAACAGTAAAAAACTATGAGAGACTGGTTCGAAAATACGCCAAACTATTAGAATTTTTACCTTATACGATTATTGGAGTTGGAGATTGGTTCCAGTTTTTTCTGTGCTCAATTTAAAACATTATTATTTTATTTTTTAATACTAGTGACTTTTCGGCAGATGAGAACTTGGTATGAAAAACTATTAGTAGGTACAACATGTTTTGGTTTGAATATATCCTAGCTGCGGGGCCTAAAATCCTCGTGAAGATTCAATTCCGCCTCCGATGAGAGAAATTTTAATCAAACGAATGGTTCAATCAGAATCACTTGAGTTTTCTAGATTCCTTTCATTCTGCTTACCAAGTCATGATCAAGTTATCGTTAGGATTTAAAAATATGGTATAAAATTTTAAGCCAAATAACAGGATCCCATTAAAAACATTCCATGTAACATCCCACTTTACAGCACTGAATAATGTTTGCATACTTACCTAAAACTATATAAGTAGTAGATGCCAAGTCACAAAATTTTATTTAGCAAATAAAGATTTATAAGAATGTCTGACTTGGCTCTACGTAGGTAATATCTCCCAACGTTTTACGGTGGAAGAGTTTCGAGACTTGGCCTATGAGAACGGCTTAGCTCAGTTATTCTTACAACTAGAAAACTGTAATTTGTCATCTAAATATATAAAAGAAGAAGCTGACTGACTGACTGACTGACTGACTGACTGACTGACTGACTGACTGACTGACTGACTGACTGACTGACATATCAACGCACAGCCCAAACCGCTGGGTCTACGGATTCCAAATTTGGTACGTAGGTTCCTTATAAGGTGTAGGGGAGCACTAAGAAAGGATTTTTCAAAACTCACCCCCTAAGGGGGTAAAACGGGGGTCCAAAGTTTGTATGGGGGAAGCATTATTTTTTGAACTACAGACTTAAAACTTTGTAGGAAAATTACTTATTAAGATACAAATAAAGCACTTTCAGCGTTTTACAGAGACTTGAAACTTTGTAGGGATATTAATTATAAAGATTCAAAAAGAGTTCTTTCAGCGTTTTAGAAAATTCTACCCCTAAGGGGGTTTATTAGGGGTGCAATGTTTGTATAAGGGAAACATTATTTATTGAACTAGAGACTTGAAACTTGGTAGGTATTTCACTTATTAGGATACAAAAAAAGTATTTTCAGCGTTATATAAAATTCCACCCCTAAGGGGGTAAAATAGGGGTGCAAAGTTCGTATTCAAAGCTACTGGGACTAGAAACTTGAAATTACACCAGACCTTCCTTTTATGACGTAGGCAAGGGATAAGACGGGATTTTTGGAAATTCTATCCCTAAGGGGGTTAAGTAGGGGTGCAAAGTTTGTATGGGAGAAACATATTTTTTTGTACTAGAGACTTGAAACTTTGTAGGAATATTATTATTAAGATACAAAAAAGTACTTTCAGCGTTTTATAAAATTCTTCCCCTAATGGGGTTAAATAGGGATGCAATGTTTGTGGAGGGGAAACATTATTTATTGAACTAGAGACTTGAGACTTTGTAGGAAGATAACTTATTAGGATACAAAAAAAGAAATTTCAGCGTTTTATAAAATTCCACCGCTAAGAGGGTTAAATGAGGGTCCAAATTTTGTATAAGGGAAACTTATTTTTAGCTACTACGTACTTAAAACTTTGTGGACAGATTACTTATTCATTTACAAATAAAGTGCTTTCAGCGTTTTTGAAATAATGACACCTAAAGGAGGGGTTAAAAAGGAGGTCCAAAGTTTGTATGGAGAAAAAAGATTAGTTAGACAATTTTATTCGAGAATTCACAGGATAATTCCTAACGATAAATGAGTAAACAAGTGATTCCGGTTTTTTGAGAATGCAACCCCTAAAAGGAGACATGTGGTGACAAAATCTGAAAATCAACATCGACATCTATTGTTTCTATGGTTTATCGGGTCGCTGATTAGGAAAACAACAACGATTTTACATTCCAACGTGGCGTCTAAATATCAATATGGGCGTTGTTATTACGGTTTTTTGGGACGTTAATAACGAAAATCACATAGATTTTTAAATGTAATGTTGTGGACATGAAAATTCATGAAAATATTTGTGCCAAATTGCAATTCAATCGGTCCAGTTTTTTTCGTAGCAAATCGGTTGTAACAGACGGACTGACAGACAGCCACACGTGATCTTATAAATAAGGGTTCTATTTTTGCTTTTGAGCTATGGAACGAGACCCGCATTATATAGGGTTATAGGTTTTAAAGTTTGTATTTGGTGCCATCTCGATCGTCAGCAATCGGTACCTAGGCGAGTGCGGGCGGCGCGGCGGGACGGGAGGGTAGGAGAGATTGGGAAAGTGCCTGCATCCGTAATAAGTACATTCAAGGTGCTGCACGAAGATCTGCTTACTTTTAATAAGTTAAGCATTTTGGCCGCCGTTAAATTAAAACAAATTTTTGGGTATTTATGTTAAATACTGGTTCGAAAAGGATGGAAAAAAATCTTAGGAAACAAGCCTATAGCAATGTCCAGGCCACAAATTTGACTTAACATTCGTGGAGATATTTTGGTATTTCAACATTAATGTTCATGAACATAAAGTAGCTTTTATTCCAGAGGACATATTCTCAATAATCATGATTGTAAATGTAATAACAGAAATGCGTACATACATACATACATTGACGCCTTCATTCCCAAAAGGGGCAGGCAGAGCACATGAACTTTATGTTCCAGCGCCACTTTTAGCATAAATGTGGGTATAAAAGATCGACAAAAAGTGATATTGCAAACTCAAACTCAAACTCAAAATTATATTTATTCAAGTAGGCCCAGTAACAAGCACTTTCAAATCGTCAGGTAGAAACATAATCTTAAGGTAATTACTTCGAGTAATTTATTAAACATAAAAAGTAACATTTAAATGAAATATTTAAAATTTTATATAAAAAAATACTAGTCTAGAATGTTTCTAGAAAGACAATCTAATGTCAAAAAATAAATAAAACGAGAATTATTAATTAAAAACACAATGTCAAATTTTTCCAAACGGAATAAATAAATTATAAATCCAGTCAAAATTAGTCCCAAGAAGTTTTATCATTCATGTAGTCTTGTGCGCTATAATAAGCTTTAGAAATAAGTTTACGTTTCACATAGTTTTTGAATTTATTAATAGATAACTCAGTTACGTTTCCAGGAAGTTTGTTATAAAACCTTACACAATTACCCATGAATGATTTTTTTATTTTTTGGAGCCGAGTGGTGGGCACCGCGAGCTTATGCTTATTTCTAGTATTAATATTATGTATGTCACAGTTTCTCCTAAAATTGACAATGTTTTTATGTACATACACAATATTTTCATAGATATATTGACAATGCAATGTCATGATATTAATATTTTTAAACTTATCCCTAAGTGAGTCTCTCTGTTTCAATCTATATATCGCCCGAATAGCCCGTTTCTGCAGAACAAAAATCGAATGAATGTCCGAGGCACTGCCCCACAATAAAATACCATATGACATAATGCTATGGAAGTAGCTAAAATATACTAATCGAGCTGTTTTCACGTCTGTTAATTGACGGATCTTACTCACTGCAAATGCTGCAGAACTCAGTCTATTCGAGAGATTAGCAATATGGGGACCCCATTGAAGCTTAGAATCTAACGTTAAACCAAGAAAAACTGTGCTATCAACTAGTTCCAATTCCTCATCTTTCACAAAGACACTCCCTTGCTCGTGTTCAACGTGATTCGTGACAAATTTAATACATTTAGTCTTCTTCTCATTTAACAATAAATTATTAATATTAAACCAATTTACTACTTTAGAAATAGCATTGTTTACGTCATTGCAAGCTTTTTGCTGTCTTATAAGTTTGTTTAGGTTGTTAGCCCATCACCCTGGACACACTTCAACCCTGCTCTCTTAATCGACTTTTACGACACACACGGGAAGAAAGAAGGTGGTGAAATTCTAACCCGCCACCACACGGGCATAAATATAATCGTAAATAAAAATTAATTTATCATAATGGGTTATGACGAAGGGTTATTAGTAGGGGAAGTTAGTAGTAGTAGGTTAGAAGGCGGCGTAGCAATTCAATAATTATTGGAAAATTACTTTTACTACGCGGGCGAAGCCGCGGGCAAAAGCTAGTGGATATATAATTCATTAAGACCGGCAAAACAGTAGAATAAAATCCTGATTTGTTTTTTTAAAGTAATTGTGTGAAGGTACCCCCTTACACCTAAAAAACACATGCCCACATTGTTTTTCTCGATAAACTCATAGTCTGGGTAATCGTAGGATAGTATCTTTGGTCGTTATTCATAAATATTATAAGTTTTTAAAGGCATTTTTCAACTCCCTTTACGTTAAGAAGATATTGGGCTTTAAAGCCCTAATTTTTGTTCTAGTCAAGTGTCCCCTTCCTCTGCCGGCTAAATGGCTAATACTAGGGATATGAAAATAATCGTTGCAGTAGAACTTATAATAAATTTAAAAGGAAAACTACCACGGCTAAGTAGGCACAATTAGTTACGGAGTAATAGTAGACCAACTTAAAATGCACTGTTTAGAAATGTAACTTTTGTACAAATGCGGCCGACGCAACCGCACCATTTAATTGGCGCGCGCGTGTCGATGTGACAAAGATAGCCAGGCAACTACGGAACCCTACACTGAGCGTGGCCCGACACACACTTGGCCGATTTTTTGCTCTTTTGCTCGACTTGTCCGGGGCACTATAGTGCCCCCCAGATCACACGGATAGCGCCAGATCCATTGAGTTACATATTAACAAAGTTTTATTAGACTTTTGCCTTACGTGTGATATGTTTGTTTACAAATAAATAAATAAATAAATAAAATAAATAAATAAATATAAGGGGACAATCTTACACAAATCGAGCCAGTCCCATAGTAAGCTCAATAAGGCTTGTGTTATGGGTACTAGACGATGATATATATAAAAGGACCATTATTAGCCTAGGTCTCACCTCCTACACATTATTACGTATATAGCTCCGTATTAACATTAACCTAGAATGTGTGAACAGGAACTTTGCCGGCCTCAAATACGGACTATTAAGTGCACTTAGGCTTAAATACCAGGCTAGTTATAATTATGTAGAAAAACTTAACTATATTCACACTCAGGACACATTATGTTATTATAATTGCTTTATTTCATTCATAATGTGCCTTATTGTGCTTGGCCCATTTGGACTTAACCTTCGCCGTCGTCTTAAAGTATTCGTTCCTTTCTAGGTGCAATGTTTATAGAGGGCGGAAATGTAACTGTTGTGATTGCCCCAGCTTCATTACTTAGGGTTAAATATGCGGTTTATAGGCACTCTTTTGAGGAAGCCTATGTGCGGCAGTGGACGTCTTTCGGCTAATATAGAAAGAAAGAAAATCATTTATTAGCGTAAAGATGTTGCTACATAAAAACAAAAATAACTACATACAATTTAACCATAATATTACGCGGGAAGGCCCTCACTCAGCTTGGTGTCACGAGCGATATGATGATGATGAGGTTTATGAGAAATAAGTGAAATAACCATTTAACTAATTTTACTTTGTCTACAGCTAGGCTTCTTATCGCTTTCGTATTTAACTGTTTCTATTACAATTATTGGTAGCACTCCCCGAAATATATCTTTATTAGTACTGTCTCAGCACGAATGTAAGGAAATAAAATGACAAATATATACTCACTGGATTTCTTCGAACAAGGTTACACAACAGGCCGTGGAAAAGTTTGATTTATAATATCAAAGTTGTTCCATTTTAAAATCCCGTTTTTAATACCAGGACGACTGCAAACGTGCATACGGTCTGCCTGATGGTACGAGTAAAGCAGACACTAGCCTATGGACGATTTCGACCTTTATTGATTTGATGATTCATTGTGTTGATAACTAGAGACGAATGCGGGTCACTCACTCTGAACACCGCATCCTATCCTACACATTGCTGGCCATACATGTATAAAGTCTGTGAGATTGTAGCTTTGTTTGTCTGAATGTTTGTTTGGAACATCACCTACCTGCGTATAGAATGAACTTTTTTAATGGACATAGGCTATATTTTATCCCGAGGGTTCGCCTGTGCTCTTTGCTATACGCGAGCAAAGCCGCGCCGGCAGCTTGTACAGTCAGCATCAAATGTAGCTACGCAAACGAAGACGTCAGAAGTCTTTATTAACTAAAAGGCAATAAGAACTTTTGACGTCTTCGATTGCGTACCTACTTTTGATGCTGACTGTAGGTACCATACATAGACAGATACGGGGATTCTATATGTTATGATGATTAGATAAAACTCGTAAAGTGGCCCAATAACATTCGCAAATCGGCGATGCGTCTACGGAACCCCGCAGCTCACGTTAACGTAGAGCCGTGCACTACGTTACGTAAGTAAAGGTCAACGTACACGGACAATGGCGGCGAGGCGGAGGCACACAGGGATCTAGATCGTGTGAGATAACTTAAATAAATCTCAATTGATAAATATCTAAGTAGTTGTGATAAACAAACACTCATTATTAATTGTGAAAGAACTAATGAAATCATACGATTGTTAGGAATATCCAGACCCCTCTATCCCAGTCCCCCGAGGGCCACGCGATCGATAGGGGCCCCCCTCAGATACAAAGTCCCTAGTACCTCTTTGTCTATTCTAACAAAATAGTGTTCTGGCCCCATTATCCAAATATGCCCAGGGCCTCCAATAGGTTAAGGACGGCCCTGGGAATATCAATGTATACCTAATTACTTATTAATTAAGTAAAACGATTGAAATATATATAAATATTATAATTGCGAAAGTAACTCTATATATCTGTCTGTCTGTAATATATACATAGTCCTTTAAATAGTTTATAATGAGGGTGGAAGTTTCTATCGGAGTGCGATTCTTTAAGCTGCGCGTGTGAAAGTATAACCTATTTGATATCCTCGTGAGATCCTGGGTACGCTTTTGTTCTTTTGGTCTAGAAACTTTTTGACATGCAGTAAAAGCGGGTTACCTTTGTTTTACCAAAAAAAATTTGACAAATTATCACTTCCCAAAACATTTTTTTGTAGAATTTCATTTGCCAAAGAATCGTTTGCCAAATTAACACTCGACAAATATTTCTTACGCAAACCTTATGTTTGGCATATTCATATTTAGGCAATATCTCGTTTACCAACTGGTACTTTGACCAAATTTCATTCAGTCAAATATGTTAGTTGGCATAATATGTTTTAACCAAAACAAAATAAGGCAAATGATTTGTATCGTCAATATTTAATTGACCATTTCTATACGTCGTTTAATCAGCAGAGGAACTCTTCGATGACAAATCATTTGCATCTTTATTTCAATAGTGTATAAGATACACAATAAAATAACAACTTTTTTTGTTATGTGGGTAGGGAAAATTAATTTGTGTAGAGGTCGCAATTCTAACCTAACCGCCAGCGTGTCGACGTCACCCCGCTTCGCGGGGTGCCTATTTCCGCTCTAAGGGACACAAGCTAACCCTAACCTAACCTACCAAATACTACAATAGTTACGATTGTTTGTTTTTTTACTGCTAGGAGGCTTTTACCCCCGAGCCCCCCTTTTTTGGCTGCCCTAACCTAATTTAATGCCTTTGGCTACCGACCTACTTAACCGTGCATTATTTTATTTAACCGTTTTTTTAATAGTATTTTGGTAAAATGTCATAACGTAAACAATTATGATTTTTGTCTATTTATAGTTTGCCATAACATTAACTTGACGAAATGTTTATTGTCTAATGTTTTTTTGCCTAACTAAAGCATTTGCTAAAAGACCACATGCCATAATGTAATTTTTCGTAATAATATTTTGCTGAATGAAAATTTGACGTAATGAAAATATTCGTAGTAAAATTGTGCCAAAGTTTGCATTGGAAAACAATATAGTTGCTAAAATTTGTTTGGGAAATGAAATTTGACCAAAATAAGTTTGGTAAAACAACAGGATCCCAGTAAAAGCATGAAGTCAATCATGAAATGTTGTACGCCGGGTCTTAGGAGGCGATTACATTTTGGGTAACCTTTCGAAACCCTTTCTGTCAAAAGTCTGTATTATTTTCAGTATGGACTAGCAGCGAGGCGACAGCACGTATCGAAAGGTTAACGAATACACGCGGACGAAAGCTAGTGCACCCATAAATCGTGATTCGAACGCACCCAGTGTGTGCGTGTGCGCCGCTTTATGACGTAACGGTAGCGCCGGCAAACGCGGTTGCTGCTTTACGAGCTCGCTCTAATGAATCCAAACCTGTGGTTATGGCACCTACTGTTTGCAAGACACGTTGTAAAATTGATGGAACGGAGGACGTGGACCTTAGGCCGCGTTTGTGGATAGAGGATGCGCGCGCGCCGGTCGTTTCCCAAATACAAACATATGGCGCCTCAGTGTTCTGCCCCGCTATTTTGTAATTTGTTTTAACCTCGCCTCACAGTTCACCCACAAACATATCTTAACGCTGCGATTCGTAGTATGGTTAACGAACAAGCGAGCGAAGCGAACGAAACTCAGCTTGTTTGGGCCAAAAATCGGTGTCCGGTGTCCCGCTGTCCTGCTGTTCTCCTCTATAGGTCGCATTTCTCAACCGGTTCATTAATAATTTTTATTTTCGTCGAGGCACTTTATCGAAAGTGAAAAAAATGTTTTTTTCATATTCTTAATTATTTATCGCGATCACGTTCATTATGGTACAATAGGTTTTAAATACAGGCTCACGAGTTGTACAGCTAACAGAGTCACTAGTCTTGACTCAATGAAGCCTCTTAACCGCTAATGTACTGTAACCATGGTTTCGGCATTAAATAAAAAAAAATGTATTTCGAATATCTTCATCTTAATAGTATGTACGCACGTAACCAGAGAATTATGGGTTCAAATCTGGGTTAGTTAAGTGCCAATTAGCTTGATGCGCATAATGAGATTAGTGAGTGATTAAATCTTCTCGCTTGTCTGGGACTGTGAGTTGTGTTGGTGACTAGACCATAACCGCAGTGTAATCTCCGCCAGCCGTATGCTACTTCCTTGAAGCTATGTTGATGAAGTTACGAGTACATATTAACATCATGACACTTGGATGTATAATTTGAACACTCTTAGCTTAATTTTTATTTTTGTATCCAATTGGTGCGCCACAAAAATCAGTACCTGCTATTTTAGCTATAATTCATGTCACTTTGAATTTACAGTTAACAGAACACACAACACTTTTTAGTTAACAGAGGTTAAAGAAGTTTTATTAACAAGGGGGTAAGGCTGTCGCAGAACTGCAGCAATTTGATATCTTAATTCAACGACGGCAAAAAAGTCCATAGTATCTTGAGATTCATCTACATTCGGTTTGAAAGCAGTAAGTGACTGCAGTTGCAACCTAATAGCAATCGCGGACAAGGGTAATAAATAAGTGACTGCATAAAATAAGTTATTTTCTCCAAGTTGATTTACTGCTGATATTACTTGTATTGTGTGAACCGCTCGCTCATTATTATCTCATTTTATAGCTTTAGTCCCATTGTAGAATATCGCTTCAATACCAAAGTATATTAAACTTTTATATTTATTGCAGTATACATGGTATTAACTCTTAAAATTCCAGAATCGCTCATTTCTTATTTAGATAACTGATAAAGTAGCAGTCTGCAAAATGCACGGAACTTTATTTGTAAAAGACGGAAAAACCTGAAATTAAAATGCTATTATTGATACATTACAATTTCGTATACATACTTATATTTATGACGAAGCCACCAATCGCACTGAATTCAGAAGTTTGATGAAATGAGAAGTATTAACATTATTTTTCTTTTTTTACAGATGTGACTAAAGCCCACGATGGCAGCCACGGACGGGCAAGTCGTGGTCGCAGCATCCCGCTGGTCCGATGAAGGGAACTACCTCCGGGAGTACGTCGCAAAGTACCGGCTGCCCAATGTCGCCAAGATCATCAAAGGACAGTACGGGGGGCTTGGCGTGCCCACCTTGCCAAGCCCTAGTCTACAGAGCACCGGCTTGCTTGTTTCAGCTGGAAAAAGCAAGAAGATAATCGCCCAAGCCATCAAGCTTAAAGAAGGAAGACGAATGGTCAGTATCGGACCACGGATCGCCATCCCAGAGACATACAAGGGCTATTTTGAGTTGCTAAGTGAAGAAGGGAGGGCAGTAAGATGTATAGAATCTGTAGCAGAACTAGCTAGGAGGAGACTCGATGATGGCTGCCTTGTTAGAGAACCTATCAGAGTTATTTGTGGTAAAACCGACCTAGAAGGCACGGTGACAGCCGACGGTGCAAGAAATTTACCGGCTGGAGAAGTTATCATGCCGAGAGGGGAAACATATTTAGGGAAAAACAAATATCTGAAGTGCACGGATTCTAAAGGAGACACCGTTCTTCTCAGCTTGGATCAAAGAGGGAAGTTCTCTGCAGTCGCCAAGGAAGAAAATATAAGTGGGGTTCATACTGCAAAAACGTTACTGACAAAACGGTTGCCTATTACGGTGAGACTTGTGCACGGTACCCCACCTAGAGGCTTGAAGAGTTCGAGCCACTTTGTCCCAGAAATCAGACTCCTATCCATGTTCGAAGAAGAGCACGTTTTTGCTTTACCGTTGCAGAAAGAGGGGAATGCGCTAGTAGCCCTGCCTTTAGCAGCACCAATCAAAATGCTGAGATGCAAAAATGAAGATCAGATCAAAAACTTTATGGAATTTTCTAGGCTCGTCGAGAAATGTAAGCGCTTGTTAGTCGAAGTGGTGGACAGGATACACGTTTTAGATGGGAAACTGGGTGATCCTAAAAGGCTTCTGAATGCTCCTTTACACGCGCCGCCTTTACTTAAAACCGGTTATTTCCTACGAAGAAGCGCGTCTTCAGACACGGCCAATCAACATAAACATTTATCCAGACATAGCCATATTTACAGTAGCCACAGAGACGAGAATAGCATTCCTGATGAGAATGAAGAAATCGATCGAATCTACGATTACGTCCGAGGTTTCGCTCCCCTTCCTAAGAATATAAAAGCATCGTATACAAATGAACCGACCCCGAAACATGAAACAGCGCCGTCTTCCCCAGCAGCGACGCCTATCCACATGCCTTTAATAACAGAGATGAAACCTGAACCTCCTCCAATAGAAACTATTCCATCCAAAAAACCTCTGAATCAAAAAGCAGAAAAGCGAACGCGAAGAACTGCTGTAACTACAAAAGAAATTCCAATAACAGTGTATAAAGAAAAATGTTCCATAGCTCCAGCGCCTAACCTACCTAAACTGTATATCAAGAACGGTATCAGTAATAGTAAAAATAGGATGGTTTTGAGACAGAAAAGCAACTCACCGACAAAAGAGTCTCCTAGTCCAATAGCTAGTCCAATCAGACCGTTAAATAAAGGCGATTCTCCAATCTTCAACATTAGGTATAAAAGTCTTTCAAACATTCACCAAGCGATGGAACTTGACGGGACCCTAGACTCGAGCCACTCGGGGGGTCGAACATCTGGTGACTCAGGAAATGGCCCCAAACTACCGGAAAAGAGATCTAGGAAGCTGAGCAGGCCTAAGTCTCTAACCAACCTGGTTTGGGAGATGAAAGGGTGTCCGGTAGAAACGGTAGAGAAGCCGAAGGTCCGTAGTAAAAATGAAGGGTACAAGAAGCTCGGGAACAAGTTGTCGCTGGGAGCACAGAAGAGGGTGCCGACGTTGTATCTCTAATCTCCTGGTAAGTTTGGTTTAATTTTATAACCATTGGCATAATCAAAAAACGCTTAAAGGAATATTGACGATTGTTTGCATAAATGCCAGATATTCAGTTTGCAAACTTGTCAAGGTTCCAAAATTCCAAGATTATCTTTTTAAAGACACAGTGTTGCAGTGTAAACTAGTAATATGATTTAATATGTTAGTATTTGTTAGCGATTATTCACTTGCAGATCTATATAGATCTGGGTCAAACAGAGATTTAGGTTCGCGGCTCTCCTGTGAACATTGCCAAGGTTAAGGGCTATATTAATCGACGACTTTTGTTTCTTGTTTCTGCATAACCCATCCCTGGCAGGTCAAAGCGGGAACATTTAAGTTTGCTTTCATCGGTTAGTTCACTCCGTGTGGTCGATAGCTCAATTTATGTGCCGTCACAGCACCATTAGAATCGCAGTCCCCGCGAGAGATGGCACATGTCGTGGCATATCACGACTGCTTGCGGAATGGCGATGCAACTTGCGCTGTTTATAATACTTTGTAAATATTTCCCTCTAATACTGTCAGGCGGGCGTAGCCGGAAGAGGTTTGGATTAAACCTCGCCGAAATGTTCAAATTTTTAGTGTCATTTTATGTCTATTTTTGTATTATTAATACTTTGCTACGCCTGGGTACATAATTGGTAGGGTTTGTTTTTAATGCAGTGTCTTAGCACATGGAGTGCGTTCCTTTGTGAAGTATAAAAATAGTTTTTACCCATATGTGTGATAATAAATATTTTCTTTTCTCATTTCTTTTTTACATTGTTATACTAATTTTGTAGCATTTCGATGATATCATGAAAACTACAAGTCGAGTTTATCATTTCATCTTTCCATGCGACTATTGCACTTCAACAAAATTCTCTTCAGACTCCACAACTTTTTACACTATTGGTTTAATGTCTGGTGGTCATGGAAAGTAGAAAACAAATGGGTTTTGTGTGTGACCTTTGGATTGGCATTATAATTAAATAAAAATAGAGTAGTATTGATTTAAATCATTCGAGTTATTCGTCGAAATTAAATCATAGTCGAGTTTCACTGTTCAAAATCACGTAGACATTACTTCAGACTCGTATTTATATTAGTCTAAAGTAATGTAAATATATATATATATATCTTATAAGATCCACCAAGATGGCATCTATGCTCAACTAGGTATGATCACTAGCTAAACAACCCTTTTACACATCGACAGCACTAAAACAAAACAAGTCCTGCACGCACGTCGGCACCTATAAGGCCGCGCATAACGCACTCGTGAGAATAATTGCGTGTCCCAACACTATTCATTGGAGATCATGATCACTATAAATGCCAGTGACCGATTCGCAGAATATTGCTGTAAGGCCGTGGCTAGTTCATAAGCAGAAATCGTACATTTTGTAGCATTTTCGGTGCTGCATGACAATCTTAACGCAGTTGGAATAAAAATTGTTAATCGAGGTTAATATTAAAGTTACTAACGCTACGCCTTACAATTGAACATTTTTGAAGAACATTACGCTTCACCGAAAATTTATGCTACAATATTTACTGTGTCAGTTATAAGAGTGCGATGTGGTGTCACGCAAGACTTGTTCCCTAGTATAGTGTGGCAGAGCACACAATAGCAAAGGATATGTAGCTTTTAACTAATTATATTTGATTTACCAGCTTACCAAAATATCTAATTACTCTAATGAATCCTTATCAAGGGATTAGTTTTATCTTTCTTTTAGGCACCATCGGGGCAGATGAACGACGTGATTTATGCCTGCATACAAATAGTTTAAAAACCGGAGGACTTTCGTTTCGGTTTACACTTATCAATTTAAGTCGATGATCAAAAGAGTCACTCTTTCTCGTGCCGCTACCAACAGTCGATTTCTCTTGACGACCCTTCAAAAAAGCACAGTTCTAGAATAGGCAAATATCATTGTCACACGACCACAGCTACCTAGTTTTATATTTTAACGCTCATTTCCCTGTAGGGCGTATCCTTACCTTTTTGTAATCAGAGGTAAGTTATATAACAGTCGTAATTATTGGGATTCATGTCGATAATTCAAAGCGAGAGTGCGTCCAATTACCAACGCCTAGGAAACCATTACGAGTACACGTAGAATCATAACTTAATGCTTACTGTCCAATATGCGGGCTTTAATTCAGGATTGGGTAGCTAGGGGCGTGGCGGGATAGGCCAATTGCAATTGCTAGTAAAAGGAATGTATGGAGCGAATGCTTAATGAGTCTAAAATGTGCTTCAAACGTATTTCAGGGAAGCAATGTGAAAATGGATGGAAAACTTCAATTTGTATGCACTTAGCACCAAATTGAAGTTTTCCATCCATTTTCACTTAGATATCTTATACCTTTTTATAACGAAACAATTTTTTTTAATGAAGTATTTTTGTTTCGGATTATTTTTAACGAGGTAGTTACCCCGATCATTTTTTAAACGATATGATAAAAGTAGATATCTTCGTAGCCATTAATCGAGTTGTACGTAAGGTAAACGTGACAATGTGTGCCACTTTAGCGCTTAATGGTTGACATAGGTATATTGTTCACCTTATTATGAATTGAAATTGAAAGTTTCAAGCACTGGGACGTTTACCTCAGTGTAGTATTCTTTGTTGCGTGTATAGTATCAGTCGCGTGCCTAATTATTTAACAAGCTTGTGCGTACAAGGCGTGATGGATTTTGTCAAATGAGGTCATTAGATTTATCCCAAGGAATAGAAGTCTGAAGCGATGATAATATTTTGATTAGTATCCGGGTTTTGAACCTATCATAATTGTGTATGTACTAAGTAAGTAGGTACTCATGTACAATGGGCATCAAAGATCATTCATCATTCTCCTAGCGTTATTCCCGGTTGTGCCCCTAAAGGAGACCAGGGTCCGCTTTGACACCTAATCCCAAGATTTGGCATAGGCACTAGTTTTACGAAAGCGACTACCATCTGACCTCCCAACCCATAGGGAAAACTAGACCTTATTGGGATTAGACCGGTTTCCTCACGATGTTTTCCTTCACCGAAAAGCTAACGGTAAATATTCCGTACATAAGTTCCGAAAAACTCATTGGTACGAGCCGGGATTCGAACGTACGACCGCCGCTTGACAGCCGCATGCCTGAACCACTAGGCTACCGGGCATCAAAGATATGTTATACTTTTGTACCTTATTCTTTGGTTACCTATAAGGTCGACTCACCCGCCAAGCGATATTCGGCTTTGCTTTTTCGACTTGGCAATTTCCTGACAACCTATCCACTTCAAGATTCTACGACTTGCATTTGGATATCAAAACTAGTAAAAATAACCCATATCTGCTTTAACCTCATGGTCGCCATATCACGCTACCGTTAAAAAAGGTGGAATTTCGCCCCTGACCGCGCGACTTGCGCACTATAATCTCTCAATCGACTCCTGCGCAAGGTGCATCGCGAAAGCGCTGGCATTTGCGCGACATTTAACCGACGCCTGCCATTTGTAGAATTTAAATGATGTGCTATATTCTTGGTATTATTTGTGGTAGGTAGCCGAGAGATGGTACATCGAAGGACGACTTAACTAGAAGCTGATTTATACACGGTTCCTAAACGATAGTTAACCTTTTAAAACAGATATTTATGCAAAAAGCATAAGAATCATTACGGGTATGTCGTAAAACCCCATTCAATATTCTTGCTAAAATGCTCCAACTCCAACTAGTACCAGTTGACAACTGTGCCTACAACTGTTAATGGCCCATATAATGGAAAATGTTGGTAAATGCTACCGTGGCCTAGTGGTTTAAGCATGCGGCTGTCAAACGGCGGTCATGGGTTCTAAACCCGGCTCGTACCAATGAGTTTTTCGAAACTTACCTACGTTAGAAGGTACTGAGTTTCATTAAAAAAATCTATAAATTGGACTTCGATCCTGCTAAGGAGATGCCCCAGCTTGGAATGGGTTAGCCAATACAACAAAAACACGTGTTTAGGGGATTTAAATCCCATAAAATCATGGTTCTAAAGAGAGACCCAGGAGACGTAACTTTGGCAACAAGCAACAACAAATAGTTGTTTGACCCAAATGGACTATAATTTATTCTTAACTTCGTCTTCGCCTAGCTATTGAAATAAAAAATTGGATATCAATTATTTCCTGAACACGGCAATTTCCCCCCTGGAGCGCTCCTGTTGTGAAATCAGCTCCCTGTCCAGATTTTTCCAAAAAAGGGTGTAGTAGGTATACTACGTACGTACATTTTTTGTAGGGTCGCACGAGCATGAGACACCCCTGGAGTTGCAAGGGTCCATATAAAGATACGGTGACCGTTTCTCATCATGCGGGACATACGCTTGTTTACCACCGATGTATTTTAATATAAAAAGACACTAAACTCATTTAAGTTTACGCACAATCGGATCGCGTGACAAATGCAGACGTAACACAATGCCTGAGATCAAGGCTCCGGTAAATGTCACGGTATTTCCTGGCCAGTTACAGCAGACAGGTTTAGTTTTAACCTGGCCTGTATGGAGGTCAATATTACACATGTAAAGTAAGTAGGTATACGGCTGAAAAGTATCTCTATGCTCCTAACGCTCCCGAAAATATTTTGACATGAAATATATTCGTTATCAGCAAGTGGTCCAATTATATCCAACTAGATAATTCTGACAAAAAATATATTGGAGGACAATCTTCAGCTTGATGCCACTTTAGGCAACATATATACCATCAAATGGTTCCAACATTGCCCGATTTTTGGAAAACGATGAATTTTTCAATATTTTTCTATGCTGATGCTAGTGTTTATTTAGTCCATCGTAAAAAGTATGATCACGGGCGTGTACTCATTGCGGAAAAGAATTAAATGTTTTCAAATCAAGATTTCGGCCGATTTTAGAGGCGGGCCAAGTTACCCGGGGTTTTGTCCAACATTGCCCTCGTCGATTTAACACAGAATTATAATAACGCTCTCAAAATAACGGAAAAAAACTACACCAAGAATTCGGGCAATACTAGCAATAGCATCAAACATCCTGTCATTATTAGTTTAACTTAAGTCGGCAATCGGGTGGGTAATGTTACATGGCCATTTTAGGTTGTTTCCTTACAAAGTTCAAAAAGCAAATTTCAAACTGCTGGGGTTGTCACTTTAGGGTCAAATGGTGAAAAGTTTTATATATTCTCAGTACGGGTGGGTTTTTTTTATTGAAGGTATCTGTTTGTATCTAGTAAGTATTAATGGTCTATCATACCAAGCCACAGGTTTGCGCGTTTACCGCGAAAAAGTTAATGTTTGTCGTGTCACCTCGTTTTGAGAGCACTCCCCTGACTGCCGCAGCCAGTATCGGAATCCTTGGCATCGACATTTCGAGTGAAGTCCAGTTCCGCGGGCATTTAGAGGGTAAGGCCAAATTAGCCTCAAAAAAGATCAGTGTGCTCAACAGATCGAGACAGTATTTCACACCGGCCCACCGCCTGCAGCTTTATAAGTCGCAGGTCCGCCCACACATGGCATACTGTTCTCCAGCTTCTCCCTCTGGACCGCATCCAACGACGAGCAACTCGAATTGTCGACTGCCAGCATATTTCGGATCGGCTTGACTCCTTGGCGCTGCGTAGAGATGTGGCTTCGCTCTGCATTTTCTATCGCATGTATAACGGTGAGTGCTCCGAGGAATTGTTCGGATTAATCCCTACCGCTTCTTTTCGCCATCGTCCAACGCGAAAATATTACCATCCTCACCACTTAGATGGTTGGCAGTTCTCAACTGTGCGCTTCTCCAGAAACTTCCTGCCTCGCACAGCTAATCTGTGGAATGGATTGTCGCCTGCGGTATTTCCGGACCGATACGACCTACAACACCTCTGGTGTTGCAGGTGTCCATGGGCGGCGGTAATCGCTTACCATCAGGTGATCCGTCTGCTCGTTTGCCTAGTATCACATTAAAATAATAATAATAATAATAAAAACTATTTAAGGCAATTATTTAATCATTTTAAGTAATTGGAATAAAATTTAAAAATTGTTACAAATTAATCTTGGATACATATTCGAAAAGACACAACATTTTAAGTGAATATTGTGAAGTAATAAAATGATTGAAATAAAAGAAGCATTAGGTAATTTATCCATAAAACATTACCCTTATATCCTTGCGCAGTAGGTTAAAAAACTCGGAAGTGACAACCCTAAGTCGTTTTCGAAGGTGGGCAATGTTGGCTTAAGCCAGCTTGAACATTGCAGGGTAATATTGCCCGGTTTCAGAATTTCCGATTAAATTAAGATATGAATATTAGAAATAAAATAAAAATAATTTACAGTTCATATTTATTTAAAAGTACATGCTCATACTTACATTTGCATTTGCCATTTCATACGACATGCGTTAAATTGTCCGCCGGAATTGGCCCGCAAAAACAGACCCCTACTTGACCAGTGCGGCCACCTATATAACCTATTTTCTACTAAAAATAGCAGTGTTGCCATAAATCTGTAAATGATTACTCCACGAATGAAAATGCTCACGTGTTGCTTTTTGGGCAAAAATAACCTGGAGGGCAATGTTGGACCATTCGACGGGATATAAAAACGTATATATACTTAAAAACCAAACCTTAGGATTCAAAGTTCATACAGAATTTAACAGATAGTTTAGATTTCCAAACTGTAAAATTTTACTATTTTTCATCAATCCAAATCATATTTCTGCTTTATAAATTACAAACCGTCTAATTTTTAAGTACCTCCCCACGTTCCTTCATTAAAATGTTTTTGCTTTCCTGGTAAGTGGCAAGGTCGATAGAGCTCTAACCTAGCTCTAAACAGTAAAACAGCAAGTAGCTACCAAAACAGCATATAAAAAACATATAACGTATGAAAGAAAACATAATTTTTAGTGCTCGTTAACTGATGTTATAACATAGGCGTCACAGTCTTCGCGTGACTGACCAGATTGTATGGGATTTTTTAGTTCCAAATACCATCACCATCCATTTTTTGGAAGAACCCCATTGATATCTGAAAAAATCACGGTGATTACACGTATTATGGACCATTACCATCATATTAAAATCAACGTCAGCTCTGTTGGTGGGTGGGGACGGGGCCCATACAAATCTGCCCATCGTCCTTTGCGTTTTAGAAAATCTGTGCGTAGTAAATCTGACATTTAAAATGATCCTACGACCTAGAACGCGATAACCATCCCTAGAATTGCAAACATCCATGTATATACACTAGGTACTTAAAAATAATCACTAATTTGCCGTGTTAATTAATAAAATGTCATAGCATACAATTGCCTAGTAGGTAAATTAAATGCAGTGATAATTTACTACCTTAAAGGACAATATTTAACATTTAGCATCGAGTATTTCACAACTTACGGAGACAGAAGGTGGGCATTTTGCACGTATGAGAATAGTTTTCATCATCGTACACAACCGGTAGGTCCTGGGTGGGATAGTGTAGAAACCAAAGGTTTAAACTTAACCTATGCCTATTGTTTTCATCCATTTCTGTGTATCTCTTTAACTAATTTTAGTTAACGCAATGTACATTGAATAAATGTTTATTAACTAGTAATTGAAATATAATAGAGAAGAAGTCAGCAGTCAGAAAGTGATTGAAGCCTGTGATTTATTGTCATAATCTCGTAATCCCATCAGGATAGCGAAACATAATGCTCAAATGTGGCTAGGAATTAAGAATACAACCGATACGTGACTAGGGTTGTTATAACACTGTCACTATTGATTAGTTTTATTCCAATAAATAAAATAATGATATTTTGTTAGTACTTAAACAAGACTTGTTGAAGAAAGTGTACTAATAAAATAAAATACTTACTTATTAAAAATACACAGCCTTTAGAAACTCTAAAAAGAAAAGTTAATTGTTCGAATTAGTTAATAACAATTTAAATTTTATTTTATAATGTTGTGTAGTGTTATTGCCAGAAATGTCAAACTTCATCATCCAAAAGAAACAGACGAGACTATTAAACTGAAGAGAATCCTCGTGGAACATTTACGACACATAAAGCATGCACCGTACGTGGACCGTTAGGTTTAAACTGCTGAGCGTCACTTCAGTGTTTACCAAGTGTTAGGGAAGTTTGCAACAATATATGGTCCCTGGTAAATAAAAAGTGATTCCTACCCGTCAGGTTATAGTGCAATTTAAAACCTGCTAGCATCTGGCTGCGTCTTCGTACTAGAACTCGTCTTTCATACTTTCCACCCTCCATTTCATCCTCTATGAGTAACCACTCACGGTGACTTTAGCAACGATACAAACGCGCGACTGTCGCGCGACATAGCCATAAATCATCTGTCAAAACCAACCCCGTTATTCTGAAACTTGGTTTGAGCTCACCCACAAATATATCTTGACGCCGCGATTCGCAGTTACTAAGCGTAGGAAGTTCTAGTATAGTTAGGCGTGACGGGTGGTGTGAGGCGCACGAGCGCGTCAAGAAAAACGGCCCTGTATCGATAATGCATCGCGTTTGTCGCGCTCCAAAAAGTCGCAGTGATTCGTGGTTACACTACTCTAAAGGCCTATAACCAGCGCCTATGACCAGCGATGTGAAAAATGTGTTCTTTTACAAGTGGCAAAAGGAAACTTCGAAGCTAATTAGGTATCACTTGTGCATGCAACAAAGTAATAGTAATGTAACAAAGCTTAGCAAGGCGCTAGTGTAAATGTTGGTTTCAGTGACAAATTGTTTCCTCCGAGATTCAAACCTCCGAGATCTCATCCAGACTGCTTTACTGAAGTATGAAAGTGCGAAACAGTAACAAGCAGTCAAGTTGTTTTTGAAAGGTACTTGTCTCGCGAGCAAAGTTGCGGGGAAAGCTATTTAGAATATTACGTGCACGTGGAACGATAACATAGTTGTTTACATGCACAGGAAACGTCGCAGTTGGTAAATTAATTTAATATCAGCTCGCAATCTGATGGTGTCGTGTAAAAGCGGGCGCGACCAGGGTGCGCCGCCATTAGGGACATTTTGCCACAATTAGTTCATATCGCGCAATACTGCGTAATGGTACTGCTAGACTGTTTGGGTTGCAATGATTTTATAAATTGAACCAAATAATTAGCGCGTACCGATAGCTTAGCTGTCGGCTCTATGAAGAGGTGGATTATCCATATTGGCAAACTAGGCACGTGTCTAAGGGGCGCAGGGTTCCAGAGGCAGGCCATCACGCGGAACTCTTTCCCCCTGGGCGGCCCATGAGGCCCCAAGAGAGGTATCCATTACCATATCTGTAGTAGGCCGCTCAGCAGGCCTATCAGGGAAAAAAAAACCACGCGGAATTTTTTTCGCTGTAATTTACTAGCTTCCGCCCGCGACCTCGTCTGCGTGAACGCGGGATAAAAACTATCCTATATTTAATTCCAGGCTATAAACTATCTTCGTGCAAAATTTCATCCAAATCGGTTGAGCCGTTTAAGCGTGATGGAGTAACAAACTTCTGAACATCCGAAAATCTAAACATCCAAACTTTCAAATTTATAATATTAGTAGGATATAGTAGGAAGTAGGATGGCCGCTAGAGGGGCGCCTATGAGGTGCTTCCCTTGGGCGCTCTCCACATTTTAATCGCCTCTATGGCTCTTCGCTCTCATCTGCGTCTGAGATTTTTGAGATTCAATAGGAGTTCAGTCCTTTAGTGACGTGGCTGTCATGTCGATTGGACACATTAATTGGTTAAGTAACCAGTCGATATGACAACCACTTTATGACAAGGATAGGAGGAAATCCCTGGAAAACTCACAAAGTATCTCACAGTAAACGCATGACGGCCGTCGGCCCTTCCAACCCAGAGAAACTAGACCTTGTTGGCCTTCTCCGAAAAGCTACGTACTGTTAAATATCAAACGATATTTCGTACACAGGTTTTTGAAAAACACAGTCCCGAAATACGGACCCAGGTCCTCCAGAGGGTAAGCCTTGTCTCTCGGCTACATTAAGACTGTCCTAGGACCAAAGTCAGTTTAGTTTAAGTTCTTGCTTATACTCGTATTATTCTACGTAGTTATGCCCGTGATTAGCACGTCGGTAAATGAATGAGTCAAGTGCATATTTTGGTTTTATTCCCCATGTTACTGGATGTTTCGCTGAACAGCGCACCCAGACCCCGCCCAGCCATTAGGGACATTTCGCCACGATTAACTTACCGCGAATAGAAAGCAGTAACTGCGAATGGTTGCACGCTATTATCTGACGCTATATACTCGAACTTACCTATCCTGTGGTTATACAATAAACTAAGATAGTGTAAGGGTGGGTTGCACCAGACCGTCTGTAATCGTATAAGCGGTGTTCGTTAAATTCTGTAAAAAGTTTGACAAGTATCTATTGAATGATAGCTG
Source organism: Epinotia demarniana (assembly GCA_945867215.1). Lineage (NCBI taxonomy): Eukaryota > Metazoa > Arthropoda > Insecta > Lepidoptera > Tortricidae > Epinotia > Epinotia demarniana. The sequence goes on from OX244261.1 coordinate 15,840,790, forward strand.
TCGGCGCCATGTTAAACGTTCATCGATCTGTAATCGGAAGATGCCAACCCACCCTAAGTAGACTTCGTATATTGTCCATGAGGCTGTTATGTTGTTTATGGCAATAACAATAATCACTATTAGAGACTTCAAAAGCATGTGAATTCTCCCGTGACATGTCTTATATAAATCTAAAATGTAACCCGAACAGGGATTTATCCATTAATTCCCCTGTTGTTGAGTTTATAATTTAATCTAGCCTTCTCCAAATCAAAATCCTGTGGCCACTCAAAATCAACCATATCCATGATATCATGAGATACATTATAAGAATTACATGCATAATTATGTACATCAACATAATTTTGCGTTTGTATCATTTCCACTGCAGCGTAGCGGTGAAATGGAGATCTGGACAACCTCGACCGAAAGACTGGTTAAGTGTGCTTAATAAGATCTTTAATTAAATATTTCAATTGCAACTGTCTATGTAATTTCACCATATTTGCACCACTAGGCTTCAGAACACAAACTAAGTAATAACCAACAAACACAGTGTCTCCCTATAAAATTAATAATAGGTACTTACGTCACGTCGTTAAGTAATGGAAACATTATTCCAACTCTAACATTACTACCTACCTAGGATGTAAGAACTTGATAACCTCCCGCGTCAAAACTTGAGTTACTTTGTAGCCCTTTCCAAGCTATTTATACCTACAATATCCTTAAGGGAGTAGTGTAAGTGAGCCGAGCAAAAACTAGTAGCTTCGCAGCGACGTTTTTACTCGCTTTATAGAAGTACCTACATAGATGGTGGAAATGGACAGTAAACTTCATTTTAAATGCTATTTTGATCATTGTAGTTTATAGTACTCGTAAGACAAGATTATTTTTGAAGGATACAAGGATATATCAGGTCTAATATTTTTTAACATTCGAGGCTGGACTCTACCATTCAGAAATAAGGACTTAATGTCATTTATTGGGCTAGATAATTTTGGAATAAACTCTATTCCCCTTAGGTTGACACTAGCCTTCATTCACAATACACATTAATTTATTGATATTTAATATTAATAGGGTCCGTATTGTGAGTCCAACAATTATCACTTCTAAAAACATAGTGAACATTTACCAAATACCAGAATACAGGCTGCCTCTACCATTATTCGCGAAACAAACTTCAAAGCAAGCGTACTGAGATTCCCGCTGCGTTGTGCCATTAAATCATATAAGTTTATACCTAAGTGTAAAATGAGGTAGTGTATCGTTGTATATTTTCCAAACGACAGAACATTTGATCGTGTAAAGTTATGGGTTGGTCACAAATAGCAAACCTCTAAAGGGAATGAAATTGAGATGCCACTCTGAACGGTATTTTATTACTCTTGTGAATCGAGTTTAGACTTAGGCATAGTATATAGTAGATACTAGTTGAGATAGTTAATTCGAAGGCATATGTATGAAGTACAAATAAATGATAATAATTATTATTATTATAAATATATGCCACGCACTCCACCACGTGCTCGTGCTCGCGCAGTTCCATCTGTAGACAAAAAACATTTTCTCAAACATCCCATGAATATCGAACTCAAGAAAGTACTTAACTTTTACCACATTTCGAAGTTATATTTTCGGAGGTGGTAAAAAGTACCTAGGCAGCTGAGAACATTGTTGGTTTTCTCGTTTTAAGTAGGTATAAAATACTACGATTATACGGCATGGTTGGTGCAACTTATAGGTATTCAAATTGTGCAACATTATTATTAAAAAGTGCTTGTATAATCAGAACACACACTGACACGTAGAATTCAACACCGGTGACCTGAACAACTGAATAACTAGTTAAGGCCGTCCTATCAAAAGGTAAAGGGAAATAGGGGTATTCTTGTCTAGTTCAGTGACGAGATTTTTTTAAACATTGGTGATGAGAACGAGCATTTTTGTCCGTTTGGATTCCCATTCAGACTTCCATCCCTAATATAATCTCCCTGATGTTTGTATGAATGTTTTTCGGGAACTATATGCGTGCCTTTCATCCATATCTAAGCCGTTTCTGTGTAGCAAACATAACTTTCACATTGATAACACTAGTGTGACGATATCGAATAGTGAAGGAACCGTCCGTAACTATGCCGCTCCTAGACCAACGGCCTATCTCCTATAAATAAAGTTTGAATAATGTAATAGCTTTGCCACCGATGGTTTTTATGCCTCTTTTTACCGGTCTCCTTATTTATGAGATATGGCTTGCTGATTTGTTTCAGCAAATTCTTTAATATAGCAAAAATAAGTAAAACCGTCCGAGTATTTTCGCGTGTCAAGAGTATGTAGCGACGTTACATAAAACCATGCAGAGTTAATTATGCGTCGATATTTTTTTAATTCGGATTCCGCACGCACGTGGTAGATTTCTCTCCATATAGATTCTTCCTTTTAAAAAACCCTATCTACACCAGTATCTACATATACATACCACATATCCAAACCGTATAATTCAGCAATAAAGCAAAGCTGCATTGCAGGACAGTTTCAACTAATTATTCACTGTAACTCCGTTATTCAAATTGTACTACGGACAGATTTGAATAATTTGACACGAAGACGTTAAAAGCGTCTATAACCGATTTCCTTATATACTTACTTTTTTGAACGAAATTGACATGCCATTGGAATTGTCAAGATGTGTTGAATAATGGTTGAATACTTTAATTATGGAGATACCTCATTTTGCAGTTGACTTGAGCATGTATTTACTATGAAAGTAATTTTACCTTTTAAGTATTCTCAAGAAGTCTTAAAGCACCAGCAGTCCTGTAAAACGAAAATTTTGAAACTGTAGGCTTCCCTTTTGTTACTAACAATGTATTTCCAAACTCATCTGTTTCTAGGTGCGTCATGCTCCTATCGAATCAAAATAGGAAATGTATTGTCATACAATTTACACCGGCTAATACTGGTAGAGAATGAACTAATAAAAGTGCTGTAATTACAGCTCAAACGAATAAAGGTATTTGGTCTAAAGATATATTATTTGGTCGTATATTAATAATAGTTGTAATAAAATTAACAGCTCCTAAAATTTATGACACACCGGCTAAATGTAATGAAAAAAATAGCTATTATAAATCTATGGTTTTGACGTATAAGTGAAATGTATATATTATTATTGATATTATAAAGTGGAAAAGACTGTGATATTGTAGCTTTGTATGTTGGCATGTAATGGGTATCTCCGGACCCACTTATCCGAATGCCAAAATTCTTTCACATTGCGTGTAGAATCCACTTTCTGGATAAGGCTATATTCTATCCCGCGGGTTTGCCTGTGTTCTTTGCAATAACGCCACAGCGAAACTAGTCATATCACGTTTTAATATCTACGCCAAAAACGCGTTGGCACCGATTAACCATTCCCTATTGACAATCAGTCACGCAATAACGCCAAGGAATTGTAAATACGCAGACAACCGAATCGGCGAACGTGTGCGAAACAACAAACAATACTCGAGTCGTTTAGTGGCTAATTAGATTTGCATTTATTTGGGAAATTACCCCGGCACCGTATTAACTGTACTGCAGTGTGTTCGTTCCGCTCGGTTCGCGCTATTAGCGTACAGTGAACCAGGGTTTGTGGCTGCCGGATAAGAAGATGCTCGAGTTATGATGACAATATTATTTGTGCGAATTATAGGCGACCTCAACATGTTATGGGCACAGCGCGCGATGTATCACGACTGTGATAGGCCCAGGGCCCGTAATTTTCATGCCGATGACATCAATTTGACGTCACGCTCCATATAGGCTGATTCCAAATAATTTTATTGTAAATTATTAATCATTAGTAGTCAATCATTTAGAAAAAATGTCGTCAATCTTTTACAAATCATTAAGAAAATTTAGAAAAAATGTGTCCATCAATTCTAAATTTTCTTCTTAACAGATTATTTTTAAAAATTAACTAAATGTGTGACACAACAAACAAAAATACGATTAAGTACAAAACAAAAGGATTTTTATGAATATTGCAATACCAATGAACGCGAAGATGAGTTAGATTTTCTTGGCATGGGATGCAAGAAGGATGGTGTGGTTTACGTTAGAGAGGAATTCTGTTTTCTAAGCAATTATGGAAATGTGTTAACTATTTAATAAAATGTATGTATAAAAACAAATCAAATAGTTTTATTTACGTTTCACGTATCAAGTAAGTATTATTTATTCTACGTGTAAATAGACTACTTTTGAAATCATTTGTACATGATTAAAATGATTGACGACTAATAATGATAAATAATTTACAATAAAACTATTTGGGATCACCCTATATGGAGCGTGACGTCAAATTGATGTCATCATCGGCATGAAAATTACGGGCCCTGGCTGATAGCACTCTGCGTATGTCACGATAGAATCGGGCGAAATGTCCGATTTTAAGGGGGCTCTAAAAATAAGCAACCAAATATTGAAAAAGATATTGTAGTTCATGATGAATGTTTTTATGGATTTGTTTGTACTATTACATAAAACTTGCTTGTGTTGTACTTTTACTTCACTATCCCCTTATTCATGAAACTTAAAATGCCTCCGCTAAATAAAATGTGCTTTGTCCCCTTCTTACGAACACAAATGTCAAAGTGACAGATAAGGACAAAATAATTTTAACGCCATTTTAATTAAAACAGGCTTATAGGACGTTTATGAATACGGCCGTAGCTTCTAAACTATAAGTGATATTTATACCGTTTTTCACCAGTCCGTGCGCACTCGAATAGCAGTTTCTATCTGGCTATGATAAGCAAGTTTTCGATAGAAATAACAAGTTAATTCTGGTTCTGAAAAAGTGGCCGTTTATAAAATGCGGAAAACAAATCAACCAATGCTCGTGTTAGCACGCGACCAGTCTAGACGCTAGGCAGGACTGAGGTCTCATTTTTGCCTGCAAATTATTCACCTGTTTTGTTTTTAATCATTATCATGCCTTTCAGTTATAAGTGCCTAATTAGACTATTTGATTCCAATAATTAAAGACCTCTTTGCTTGATAAATACTGTCTCATCCGGTTTAAAGATTTTAATTTTATAAACTTATCTAATACTTGAATATCTTAATTTGATCGTAAAATATTAATTTTAAATAGTATATTTATTAGGGACACAAATAAAACTATAATATACTCAGAAAATCACCTTCACATCACAAACTAAAGAGTCGCCTCTTGTCGGTGGAGTATTTTCCTATTCATGATATGATACGACATCACTTTTTAATTTATATGGCCAATCTTTTTTAAAGAACTTGTCGTGCCGTATCACAATTTTCCTCTTCAATAAAGTAGATATTCACGGTTGCTCAATTCTCTTTTACTCTCCGTAGCACCTCATTTGGTATCAATTGTATTATTTTATAATTTCGGCCCAACTTACACGTTTAATTCGTTACTTAATTGGTATGTTTCTGTAACTTCAAACTAGGTAAATACTTTTTTCTCGTTCTTCTTTAACGTTTTCAAGTATCCTAATAATGTATGTAACGGAAAGTAATGGGACCGTAGTAAATCAATTATGGTACTTTACAAAAAGAAGTGGTTCCCACATCGCTCGGAAAACAATACCTTAATTGGAGCTTAAAGTTAATATTTCACTCGCAAAGGTCAGGTTTGTATGACGAATGGCTTATATTCTCTTTATAAATTTGTTGTAACTACTTAATTGATCGTTTTTCTAATTTATGTATATATATGTGAAACATGTTACATTGTAAATTATATGGTGTGGTTTCTGAATATTTATGTATAATACGGTTGATGAAACGTAATCGCATATATATATGTATGTATGTCAATTATTTATTGTACATGGAACAAAACACAACAACAATACAATTACAACATATATTTGCCTTATAAATGACTAGCTTCCGCCCGCGACTCCGCCCGCGCCCGCGTTGAACATGTTTATATCGTAGCTCCATACCAACTTTCATCCACCATTTCACCCGTCAGGCAATGATTTCTGGGATTAAAACTATCCTATACTCTTCCCCGGTATTCAAACTATCTTCATACCAAATTTCATCTCAATCGGTACAGCGGTTTAAGTGTGAAGAGGTAACACAGACATACACTTTTGCATTTATAATATTAGTATGGATGAAGAATAAGTGTAAGTTATACATTTTTCGTCAACTAGATGTACCTATACGTATATTAATAGACTTTGCTCATAACACTAGAAAAATGCATTATCAGGCCAGAAAATTAAGCACCATTCCAAAATGCGGTACAAATTTTGTATTTAACAATTTAAAAAATACTCTTCATTGCACACCTCAAAACTTGAATCAAATAGACATAACAACTTAAAAATAGATGTTAACCACAGGCGGTCTAATCGCTAAAGAGCGATCTCTCCCAGACAAACTTTTTCATTTATTTGTATTTGATAGTATACAAAATTAGAAACATGACTAATTTAACTGATTACGTATCTACTTATTCTACGTGTTGTTATTTTGTGATGATTTGTACTAGAAAAAAACAATTTACCGGTGCACTTAAAACATAAGACAATACAACAACCTAATATATTACGCAAGCTTTTTGCCCGTCGGAACATAAATCAAGATATTATCTGTCAATTTAAAATAAGGCATGTTCGAAATAGGTCGATGAACCTGCGCGTACGCCAGCGAAACGCCGGTTCCGACACTTGCGCAAGCGATGGGGCCAAAAGATTAGTTTTTAAATATTTTAAACACTAATGAGAGTTTTACTTGAACTTGAAGCTTAAATAAATTCAAAGTAGGTATCTAGGGTTATTTCCCTCTTTTCAATACTATTAAAAAACTTAAAGCTCATTTCACTTGCGACAATGAAGGGTCGCCTGTGCCTAATGGGACTAGAAAAAGCCGGTGACGATGATTCCAATGAACCCCTCTCTATTCTTTGTTTAATAAAAATAAACGTATCGATTCTTCGTTTTGAATTAATTCTATTCTTTTCTTTCGTTACAGACTGTTCCAGTGAAGAACTTAGAAGTCGAGCAAGCGGTACACTATCTTTGAAGACAGTCGCTACTGAAAGCATTGATAACTTTATTAAGTCATGTAGATTTTACTATTTAAAACTGAGCCCCTTTGTATCTACCCGAAATCACTAGGTAGGCTAATTGTGTAACTTCTCGAACGAGCGTTAGGACACATCCCGTCATTTTCACCCTCAAAAAATTAGAGTCGATATGTCCTTACGCGCAGACGAAAAGCTACACAGTTAGTTCCTACTTACCCTGTGGAGTAAAATCTGACAATACATGTCGCTCAAAAGTATTTCATGCAGCAAAGCTCTACTTATTTGTAGGATAGCGCGTCAGATAATTTTGAGCATCTTCTGAGGGGCTACCGGGAAATGAAAACGAACTTCGTTTGTGTATCTCCGTCTCCGTCGCACTAGCTAGTTCGAGCGACAGAGATGGAGATATTCGAGCGAAGTTCGTTTTCACTTCGCGGTAGCCCCTCTGCTATCAGATATTATAGCAGGGCGCACATCCAAGAGAATGAAGGGACACTGTCGAACGAACGATTTATCGCCACACTACTTTGTAAAGTCATTCCTCTTCATTCTTTGTTAAATATAGTCCGTATATTCTGACAAAGTAAAAGTATATGATATGATGTATTTCCTTAGGGAACAAAATAGCACTACACACATCTAGCTGAGTGATTAGTCGGATACTCGTACCTATTGCTGTTATGTATCAACCTCATATACTTACAACATAACGGTACTTTTTTTAAATTTTTAAGGTCATACTCGATCGATAGCTTCACGAAAACGTGTGTTTGATCTCTTTATGTATAATTAATATTGTTATTTATAATTTTAATGCCATATTACGGTATAATTTTCCCTAGTTGTTAAGTTAGAGTACGAAACCTGTTTTTTCACTCGTAAATGCACCAACAAACAGCTGTATTTGATAAATAAATATTATAGCTAGTTGTTATAGCATAAGCAAATATGTTCCAATCATTAATGCTATTTACTTAAAGAAATTACTGATTATTTTTTCTGCCCAACGGAATGTAAATTAAATGTACCATAAGGGTAATTTTCTGTAATACTGTTACTGGCCAGTAAAACTGGCAATATTTTAAATAAGGCACGATAATTGTCTCGATACACAAGTTAGTTTTTCTTTTGTTTTAATATCGATCCTAACGTTTTGTCATATACAAAGAAAGAAAGAAGAAAAAAGATTCACTACACATAATTTACTCTAAAAACAAAGTTTTAACCGACTTCAATTTAGTACCCCGCTAAGCCACGAGAACATTTCCTATTTTTTTACAATTTACCACATGAACTGATTTCCTATAGCAAATGCGTTGATATTACTATAGAAAAAAACCGAATCGATGTATGTGGGCCGATAATATTTGAGGACTTCCATCGATTCCCCAAGATCATCACCAATGGCACTTCATTAGTTCCTATTTCAACGGAATCTTATCAGAACCTGTGACGTACTTTTGCACTTTTGAGTACATAATTGAGGATTTCGATAAGTCATGTGTGGTCTTCATCATCAATTCCTCGCCACCAAATTTATGATTCCGGATGTAAATACACGTGTCATACCAAAATCAATACACGCGTGCCTAATAAAATTGAGGAGTCCCCTCAATTCCTCATGGATCCCATCATCTAACTGAATTTTGAAACCCACCTGGAAGTATATACATACGTACAAAAAAAAAATTTCGAATCGGCTCATCAATGACGGAGTTCTGAGGTAACAAACATTGAAAAAAAATACAGCTGAATTGAGAACCTCCTCTTTTTTTTTGAAGTCGGTTAAAAAGACGCACATAGACAAAGGGAGTAGACATTCAATACAATTGACACATATTGTGTGTGTCTTCCCGGCGCTGAATCGGTCGCTGTCTCAGCATTATGCCGAGGTGTCAGACAGACACCTACAGCGCTGATTTTCAGACAGCACCGTACGTGACCCACGGAACGCAACACAACATTTTATACGTCATTCAAATAACTACAAATATTACAGAGAGTTTGTTGAAACTATTATGATTATAACCCTGTGTACCTATATCAATATCCTTTTATCGCTGATGAATTTTTAAATGTTTAAAATATTTTTGTGAAATTAAAGCTTTTTATCGTAATATCTAATTTAATTTGGCTGATTTGAGTATCGTACCCTGTTTTTTTGCCAATTTATTAGATCGTGTAAAATCTTATATTTATGGGGAAAAACACGTCTATAAACATGTAGGTATACGATTTTCAACGTTATTCCATTGACATAAGTCCCTAAACGTGTACATGTTTATAGACGTGACTGTACAAGCGCCATATTGCTTTAGCTGTCGTCAGCTTAAGCCAATAAAATGGATCAATTAACCTTATTTCGAATAACCAATTTATATGTAAAAGACGTAGTTATAAAAAGTTTTATAAATTCAGAACCAAAAACATGTGGTGCCTTACTTTAGTGGAATAATTTCACTTTCTTCAAAAACATTTGCAATGTACTTAGGCAAGTTTAGGATTATAAGTAATGACTTTATTTTTAAGAGAAACAGTCACAAAATATCTAAGTAGGTTACTTAATTTTGTATGCATTTATCGTTTATGTACCTTGTTGGATTACTTGGTTATTGTCATTGAAGTGTTTTATAAAGTATTAACAAATAGGTCATTAGCGCTCTACGATAAATTAACGATTTACATTAAATGGTAATTTTAAAAAAATGCCTTTCCTGTTACAAACAATGAAAGGCACTAAATTTATCGATAACAAATACCTGGATACAAAAACACAATGCAAAAAATACGCCAAATTCAAAGATTTAAGTCCATACGTTAGTCCTAGAAAAGGAAATTATTATGGCCATTGTGTATAAGAAGCAATGAAAACTATCAAAACTACAAGTCCTTGGTAACCTTAAAAAAAAACAATTCGATAGTAATGTCAGAAACGTCCGCTAACGAAATTGGCAACTTTCCTAAAAAATACATTTATTCCGTCTCTTAAATTATCTACCTATCACGTAACCGTCACGGGGAACTTTAACGGGTTACCTATATCATAATCAGTATCGCTTTTAATTTTATTGACAAAATAAAAAAATATATGATCAATTATTTTGATAATTTGAAAGACGGACTAAATAGAATTATATTTTTTTGCCTAGGAAATTCCCCAATTCTAAATTTCCGAGTTCGCGGGTTTAAATCCTGCTCGTGGAAAATAATTTTTCAATTTTCCACATTGATCGAAATTTATCATTTTCGATAATTAAGAATCTTTGAGATTGTTGGCGATCTTAAGGACTCTTAACATTTTTAACCGAATTCATAGAACTGTGTAGTAGTAACGTAACAGTCGTATAACCACAGCGGAAAATTTACAAAGTGCCTAAGACAGTAAGCTGCATAAAATACCTACTTAGCGTCAAATGTTTCAGTCACAAAAAAATCGCAGCCTACTTTCATGTTGCATTGACACACTGTAGGTACTTACAATAAGCAGAAATTATAATAAACTGCCAACCTAAATATGACCCTTTTTTTAGAAACACGACTAGATATTTGAATTAATTATACCTTACGTCTAAGTTACACTTTTACAATGATAATTTTCTCGGAGGTTCAAATTGAAAAAGAAACAGTTTAAATATTTTTGAATCTTTGATTTAATTATCATTTCACATCAATAACATTTTTACTCAAATATTTATATCACTATTTTAATTCCAAATATGAATTCTCACCTAGGATAAAGCTTAATCCTAATCGTCATAAAGTTAGGGTACCTTTTATTACATATTATATCATAATTGTCATTAGTTGGTATTTTTTTCAATGAATGTTGTCAATTTCCAGATAATATTGTAATTCTTACGAAATAATAAACGAATGATATCGATTTTTTGTTTTAATTCATATACAATGGATACCTACTGCTAAGAAGCAAAGTCGTCTCATCAAAATGTTAAGCTAAGCCTTTCGGAACGTTCTCATAAAAATTTGGAATAGATATTGATTAAAAAAAGATTTCTCCTCATGAACATTATGCGTATATAGGTAATAACTACGATACGTTAAGCAAAAATAAAATAACATCCTACCAATAAAAAAATGAAATACTCGTATTCTTATTTGCTTTTCAAGATTTTATTGTACCATTTTGTCGGCGTGATTGATATATATACTCATGCCGAATTACAGTTGTCTCGTGGAAGTCACCGAGCTAAGCCGCAGACGGACAGACGGACGGACGGTCAGACGGACATGGCGAAACTATAAGGGTTCCTTGTTAACTTCGGAACCCTAAAAAGGGGTGATCTTCCCTGGCTAGACTCTAGAAGTGAAGTCTTTTTAGGTTTCTGTTTCCGTACCCAAAGGGTACCCTATTACTAAGACTTCGCTGTGTGTCCGTCTGTCTGTCTGTCACCAGGCTGTATCTAAGAACCGTGATAACTAGACAGTTGGAATTTTCACAATTTTTTCTGTTGCCGTTATAACAACAAACACTAAAAACAAAATAAAATAAATAATTAAAGGGGGCTCCTATGCAACAATCGTGATATTTTTGTCATTTTTGTAGATAATGGCACGGAACCCTTCGTGCGCGAGTCAGACTCGCAATTGGCCGGTTTTTTCACTACACCCGCGCCTGTTGATCGAAATATTCTCAGCGCCACAATTTATTAAAACAGTCATACAACATGCTGTACAGTCGGCTATTAAATATAAAGTGGTGTCATCTACATTGTACATCCACAACCCGCCAAGGCAGTTTCTAACACTTAACGATAGATGGCGCTACATTGACAGCTGCATACTCCGAACAGCCTCGAAAAGATGTCACTAGATGGCGCTAACATACATAGCCTAATTACATTTAGTTTTTATACGTTTTATACTTACTTCGTATAAAATTGTCTACAGTGTCTTCTTGTTCTGGAATTCTGCCACTGTTTCTTAATTGAGCACGCAACACAGGTAATCATTTCAACAATTTACTGACTTTACGTAATCTACGTCATGACATTTCTAGTTTTCCAATGGTTTCCACAACACGATTTTACTTAAAAGCACATTTTTATTTTGGTGGCATATTTCAAATTCCTTCTACCACATCGTAGAACATTGAGAGTTCTCACATATTTGTAAGGAAAAACATGAAGCTTTATTTCATTCACCTACGTCCGTAGAAATTACGTTCTGTCCACGATTTCTCAACCTGATACGTATTGTAAACATAGGCATTTATGTTTAAGAAACACAAGTATTTACATAAGTTTTGTCTAAAATGAATCATGGTAAATAGTAATTCAAACCTCCCAAATGCCCCTCATCTCTTAGTCTCTGTTTCTGCAGCCGTTCATCTTCATAGCCGTCTATACCCAGTCCCAATCTCTCGATCAAACTTTCGCCTTTGTCGCCGTGTAGCCCGACAAATTGCCGTCTTCGTCTCAGCGCCACGTCGGGGTCAAAGTCCCAGGTCTGCTGGTTGTGTAGGACCGGTAGACCGACCAGGTTCGTCTGGATGAAGGCTCGGATGGGACCGATCGGGTCCGGAGCAGTGACCAGTCGGTAAAACAGCACGCAGAAATATATTGTTATCTGTGGTAGAATAAAATTGATTTAGGCTAGTCTACACAATAGGCCTCATGGCCCATCATACAGGACGCAACTATGACTACCACGACAGAAGGTCCACTGCCTAAGTGATAACGTTAGCTGTATTTTATTGCAATAGACAATCACGGATTGAGATAGGGGTTGTTAACAAAAAAACTGCAATTACTTGAATACAGGTTATAAGTTCCTACAAAACATTTCATATTTTGCAATGGGATTACTTCTTTCGTTATGTTAGCAAGATGTAAATTCGTAAACCGGTGTTCGATCAATGAAACACAAAAAACACCTGTTCATACATTTTCGTCAGTCTAAACTGACCAAAGGTAATGAAATAGTTAGATTCTAAGTTGGTCCCATAGTGAAAGTTGTTCAGAATCATAGATAGATTCACATTTTGCTATTTGTGTCACCACTTAAGTAACACCCTGTATTTAAAACGTGAATACGTCTGTGTGCAATACGCTGAACAGCTTTTGTACAGTCCTCGCTAAGCCTGCATCACACTAAGACAATAGTAAACTTGTCATTAGCTGTCTTTACTATTGAGCGCCACCGCAGGCCGCTCCAGTCTGTGAGAGGCCAGATATCATGGACAAACGTCGTTTGGCGTGAAATTTGTAGTGGGATAGGCCTGGTTAGACGGAGAAATAAATACTTCCAACGCATAAAGACTGCGTTCCTGTCCTGCGCCATGACGGCCCATTGTGGATAGGGACCTTTAGGCCAATACTTAAACTTGACAGTTACCTAATGTAATTTTATTTTGATTTGAATGCAACGCGGAATTGCGGATATATTACCAAACTTCAACTATGCCCCAGGTGCATGGAAATACTTATCCATAATGATCTCATCCAAAACGATCCTATACTATTAAACGAGCAAAACGTATTTGTACCTAAGTATACAATATATATTTGAAATCACATTCCCGAAAACGGTTCTAGAGATTAGAGATTAACGGAGCTCGGTCGCCAAGGGACTTACATTAAAGTAGGTCATCGTGTAAAGGGGTGGTTAGTTCTTGATTAAGTCAAGATTTTCTACACTGAGTTTGCTATTATAACGTTGTTCACGTACACTTGGAAGTAATTAGGTACTACTACAATTAACTGGCACCTTGAATTTAAGAAACAGGAAAGATTATTGCTTCAACTTCCACTTTGCTTGTTAATAGCACCTTCATTACCGACACCACCCACACATATCTACCGCTAAATTTTGAAGCCACTAGTGCTGCCAAGTACATAACTATGGCAATAACTTAAAATAAATATGATACTTAGTATCTACGTATTGGCACCAGTAGTACCTTTTTTTAGCATTGGTAAATCATCACGCGAAACCGTATTGGAAGGTTAGAATTAAACACGTTACTAATGTACAAGAAATTATTTTCAAGAATTATCTAGTATTGTAAAAAGTGGTAGGTATAAACAAAACTTAGTAGGTATAGTTTTCCTCCACGCCAAAGTCGACCGTTATATTCCTTGGTATATCACTTTTTAGAAGCACTGTTTTGTATTAATATTTAACCATATCGCGGAAAACAGGGAAAACGTAACACAATAAACCACTCACAAGCAACTTCTTCATGTCGGTCGATGCGGATCGCGTGCGCAGCGAAAACCAACTGTTTGTGTTCACACCGACTTTACATATAAAGTAGTCGATCCGATTACTTAACTCTTAAGATCTTATTATATCACAGTGCCCCCGACCAAGACGTCCTTTTCATGCCACTACCGTGTCGCAACAAACCCATGGTTTAAGTTTTGTCACATAAATATAATTAATTTCGAGGTAAAGTTTACGTAAACGCGCTTTGTGGAAAATTAATAAAAGAAGCGCTAATGGGACTGATTGGTTAATGGTTTTGTTATTTCGTTACCAATTACCAAACGTATATTCACTTACCATACCTTATAGACAAAACAAAATCTGCATAAACGTGGCACTGAATGTATAATTCCAGCTAGGTATCTACATTTTAACCTACATTAAAGTAAGTACTCATAAAACTTGGTGCGGATATGCCAGGGCCTCTACTAGTGTCAATTAATGTCGAAGTGAAAATTAGTGGACTGTTCCGTCTATTCTCCTCGCAGTAAATGGTGAATGATTGAACTTCGTAAAATCTGAATCTAGGCGTTAAAATGGTAAGATTTATACCTATCTACTCTACCAATAGGTACTTGTCTCAAATGATGCACAGTATTGACACTTTGTAAAAAGATTATTGAACTAACATATATTTTCTCCCATTCTACTTTATTCGCATCGCACGTCATGCGGACGCCAAAAAGAGGGTCAAGGCATTAAGTTCCAAACCACATATTTCCGTTTAATGCCATAGTTTTTTACGAACACAGTACAATGCATGACTGAGCAACGCTACAAAAACTACGACGACGTTATTGAAATGAGAGATAAATGTTTAATAGTTTACAGAGAATTAAATGAGATTTTCATCATCATCATATCAGACTACAATTATCCCTTTATTGATTTGAGAATTGCACGTGAATTCATCGTAATACAGCCTATCACTTGCCACTTTACCACTTGAATGTCATATTGTATTGTCGTAATTACGAACGTTCTAATAAAGCATGAACGCATCCTTAACTTAGCACAGTTTCCCTCTAAGGGCGGGAAAGTTGAAGCGAAAAGGCGGCTTTTTTCAATTTCATTTAATTAATTTCATTTGAAGCCCTTTTTATACTGATATCACTCTTCCTTTTTGTTTAATTTAATTGTTAATCATAATCGCATGAGTGGCGAAGACGGGGGTGCGGGCGGCGGCTCCACCCCTATGGAAACCGCATCAGTGCCTATGGCAAGTAAAAGAAAAATCAGTGACTCCGAAATCACTGCTTCTGGCAAACAAAAAATGACATTTATAAGGAACAATCGTGGTCTTTTTAAAGACCACCACCCAATATTTGAAGACTTGACTAAAAATGAATATCCAGTCTTACTGCAATCGGCTCAAACACAGCCTAACCAGAAGGTCCCAATGGACATTATGAAGGTGAACAAAGTACTAAAAAATGTTAATGGAGTACAATATGTAAAAGCTGCTGGCAACTTTTTTGTAAAGGTGTTCTTTGGTTGCGCCAGGGATGCGAATAAGTTCTTGTTGAATAATAAATTGATGAGCGAGAATGGCTGGATTTCCAAAATTCCATATGACACCATTGAATGCCAAGGAATTATACGTGCTTCCACTGAGCTTAGTGAGGAGGATATGCTGGAGGAGTTAAAAGCCTCCTGCATGATCTTGGGAGTGAAACGATTCATGAAAAAACAGGAAAATGGCTCTCTTAAACCATTGCAAACAGTTCTTGTAACTTTTAAAGCTTCTACTCGGCCAGATCATGTCACGTATGAACACATTTGGATGCCAGTTCTGGAATATATCAAGCCATTACTCCAATGCTTCAAGTGCTACAAATTCGGTCATGGAAGTGGAGCTTGCAAGAGCACACAAATTTGTTCCATTTGTTCCGCAGGCCATTTCTACCGTGATTGCTCCAACCCCAATGACTTCAAATGTTCAAACTGTAGCGGTGCTCATTCTGCAGTCTCCTACTCATGTCCAGTTAAAGCAGCCAAAAATACTGAAATCAAGAACAAGATAAGTGGAAAGTTTTCATATGCTTCAGCTGTTGCAGTACCTGTAGGTAGGAGCAATATTGGTGTTAATAATTCAAACTCAAAAGCTCCCGCTACGTCTAAAACACCTCAAGGACGAGCACTGATTGCGGACATTATTAATTCTGATATTGTTCTTGGTGCTATTACCAAAACCATTGTTGAACTTTTAAAAAGAAAAGATAATAAAAACCCTTCTGGTCCCATTTCTTCTTCGGCGATCAAAGAAATACTTGTAACCAATTTTTCATGTTAAACTATGGATAATATTGTAAATACTAATTTGCATAATATTTGTTATAATAATTTTAACATCATTCACTGGAACTCCAGAAGTTTACAACCAAAGTTGAGTCAATTGCGCCATTTCATAAGCAATCTTAGTGAACAAGTTGATATGATTTTATTGAATGAAACATGGTTGAGCCATGATAGAACTGTTAAATTACCGGGCTTTACTATAGTAAGAAGAGATTCTGATCGCCCCCATGGGGGTGTTGCTATAGCAATTCGCACAAAATATAAGTTTAAAGTTGTCAATACTCAATCTCAATATCACTTTCAAAATATCTTAGTAACCATTTATTTTAATAGCTTTTCCCTTGAGGTTTTAAGTGTTTATATACCACCACCTCCTAATGGAAAGTTTACCATTAATTTATTGAAAGATGCATGCTCAAAATTTGTCTGTAGAAATAATCTGATAGTAGGAGATTTTAATGCACATCACTTCTCTTGGAGTTCAAGATTCAACGATGGAAGGGGCAATGCTCTCCACGCCTTTGTGGAGAGTTCCAACTTAGTTTGTTTAAATGACCACAATATAACGACTTTCGCTCCGTTCGGCCAACAAGGTAACGTATTGGACCTGGCATTCGCGTCCCGGTCTCTTAGTTCTAGTTGTACGGCTTCTGTACTTGATGATCTGCTCAGTAGTAACCATTTCCCTTTACTTATCAGTGTGTTTATTGACTCATCAGTTCCTGTTAGCAACTATAACAATTTGTTGAGTAGACAAGGTGATATTCGAGACAATAATTCCCTAACTAATGTTAATTTTAATAAGATTGATTGGAATCAATTCAAAGACTTATGTGAAGTTGAATTTGCAACTTTTCAGTTTGAAGATAACCCTATCGAAAATTATAACAAGTTCTTGAGTATTCTACATGACATTCTAATGACATTTGCCAAAAAAAAATGTTGCCAAAGTAAATTAATTTGCTTAAAGGCCATTCCTTGGTGGAATGACGATTGTGACCGCGTAGTTTTACAAGCCAAAATTGCCTTATTATCATACAAACAATACCCTTCTATAGAAAATTATATAATTTATAAAAAATTAGATGCTTTAAAGAAAAGAACGCTCTTCGAAATAAAACGAGTTAGTTGGATTAATCTCTGTTCGTCGTTTAATCGTATGACATCGAGTAAAATTATTTGGGATCATATACGTAGATTTAAACACTCCAAATTGAACACAACCTCTTCGTCACCAAGTTTATTTCAAAATCCAACCAATGCTGCGCTATTTTTAAATAAAATAGCTTCTAACTTTGGTGAAGTTGTGTCAAATAGCGATCTACAGGAATGCTTTGACAATCCTGGCAGTCCTGAAGCTCAATGGATGGTTAAAGAATTTTCTTTTTGTGAGTTTGTAGCTGCTTTGGAAAATAAAAAAGAGACTTCACCGGGTCCAGATTTTATCACTTATAAAGTGATCAAAAGACTTCCTCAATCTGCAAAGGAAATATTATGTAAACTATTTAATGGTCTCTGGCAATTTAATTGTATTCCACCAATTTGGAAAAATCAACATGTTGTCCCTATATTAAAGCCTTACAAAGATCCTAATTGTGTTGACTCTTATAGGCCCATTTCCCTAACATCGTGTTTTTCTAAAGTTTTTGAAACAATGTTAAAAAATAGATTGGAATGGTTTACTGAAAATAATAAAGTTATTCCAACTACTCAGTACGGTTTTCGGAAAGGTAAAAGTACAATAGATAATCTTAGCTGTTTAGTTGGGGATGTTAAAAATAATTTTTGCAATAACCAATATACCTTAGCTGTTTTTTTAGATATTAAAGGAGCATTTGATAACATAGATCATTCATATCTTATTAAAAGTTTAAATTCTTTGGGATTTCCTGGTCACATACTGTTTTGGTTGTATAGTTTTCTTAATAATCGGCATTTGTCTTTAAAAGTTAGATCTAGTTTGACCAGTAGTAAAATTTCTTCTAAAGGTACCCCCCAAGGTTCTGTATTGTCTCCTCTTATATTTGTACTGAGTTTGGTTTGTTTTATGAAACAGATTCCGTCTTCTGTAAAGCACTTATTTTTTGCTGATGATCTGGTTATATATGTGAACTGTATGGATGTTAAAAGAGGTGAATCTATCATGAATAGTTGTCTGCGTAAAATTTATAACTTATTAACATATTCTTTAAAGCTTGAGGTCAATGTTTCCAAAAGTTCTGTAATTCTTTTCTCTCAAAATGGTTTACATCACCCTCAAGTTTTATACAATAATGATGTTATTCCTGCACAATCTTTTGTCAGATATCTCGGAATATTTCTTGATTACGACCTTTC
Source organism: Epinotia demarniana (assembly GCA_945867215.1). Lineage (NCBI taxonomy): Eukaryota > Metazoa > Arthropoda > Insecta > Lepidoptera > Tortricidae > Epinotia > Epinotia demarniana. Next base: position 15,859,706 of record OX244261.1, read on the forward strand.
TTGGAAAACTCATATAGACACAATTTGTAAAAGAGCTGAATTAGGTTTGAATATTTTGAAGTCTTTAACTGGAGTAAAATGGGGAGCAGACCCAAAGGTTTTAAAAATAATATACATTGCGACAATCAGAAGTCATTTCGACTACGGTTGTATGTTTTTTGCCGATGCGAGTTTCTTTCTCTTGAGGAAACTAGATATTTTACAAAACAGAGCGTTACGGATTATTACAGGTGCTTTAATGTCCTCGCCAATTAATTCATTGGAAATTGAAGCTGGCATTGTTCCTTTATTTATACGTAGAAGTTATATAACAGACAAGTATTGTCTAAAACTTATTAGTAGAGATAATGATGTGACGTCTAGGTATCTTGATAACTTTGATATTCCAAATTATAACTTGATCCCGTTACCTATATCCGCTTCCATTAGTGGAGCCATATCATATTTAAACTTTGAATTTCAAGATACGGTATCTTGGTCTGCGTTATTACCTTGTTTCGAGTATCATTATCATGACCTGATGCAATTAGCCATTGAATTGACTAAATTTACTTCTAAATTTGACTTTCTGGAGTTCCTAGATGATAAGACTGATTTTGTTAAATTGTATACAGATGGCTCTAAGACTAAAGATAGGACTAGTTTTGCATTCTATGATTCTTTTTTAAATATAGGTAAAGTTTATAAGTGTAACAATTACTTCTCTGTATTTTCGGCTGAGGTTTTAGGCATAATTTATGCCTTAGAACACATTCATGCCAATTACTTAAATGAGAACAAATTCATAATTTTATCTGATTCCATGAGCGCTTTGCAAGCTTTGGAAAAGAAAAGCATACATGCATCTGTAAATTACTTGATTTATAAGTTAAGAAGTAGTCTAAGCTTTATGTATAGGAAAAAAATGATTGTGGAATTTTGTTGGGTTCCTGGACACTCAGGAATTGTTGGGAATGAACTTGTCGACACGCTTGCTAAGAGTGCAAGGGATGTCCAGGTTTGTGATTTAAAAGTCCCTCACTCTGATTTAGCGCCCTTTGTAAAACAACTAATGACTAGTCGCTGGTCTAATTCCTGGGCTAAATCTGTAGAAGTAAAAGGCAAATGGTTAGCAGAAATTGTTTCGGGCCCCAGTATTCATACGTGGTTTGAAAATGACAAAAAATATTTAGGAAGACCGTTTATTTCTACATTGTGTAGATTGCGAATAGGACATGCTCGTTTTCCTGCACATCTCTTTAGATTAAAACTTAGTGAATCTGCTGCATGTAAATATTGTAATTGTAATGTATGTGACCTTGATCATATATTTTTTCACTGTGCAGAATTTAAGCTGCAAAGGTTATTATTTGTTGCAATGTGCATGGATACCGGTCTACAGGTTATTCCAACCACTGTTCAGGATCTTTTAAAGCATCCACAATTATATCCTGTAATTTATTATTTTGTTTCTCACACTATAGGTGATCTGTAAATACCTTCAGTCAGGCATAAATATTTATTTGTTAGCTCTATTTTGTAATTGATGAACTTCTAATTTTGTGTTATTAATTTGTTTAGTTTAAGGTGCTATTATTTTCTTTTGTAAATAGTATTCTGGTTTGAGCTGATGGCCTCGATGCCAATGCTCCTAATAAAAAAAAAAAAAAAAAAAAAAAAAGCACAGTTTCCCGCCCTTTCATTTCCTGGCTTCTGATTGGCCAGTGCTGTTCCTGTTTCACCGACAGGGCTACCGCGCAGATACAAACAGAAAAAAATCAATAACTTTGACAAACCCTGTGACATTAGGCCACGTATCTTGTGGAACATATTTAGGTGTAAATTTACTATTTATTACATATAAACGATGCAGGAATACGACGACGACTACTTTTTCGAGGAAGACAAAATGTGAGTACCTACTCGAAAAACTCGCACCGGAAACCTGTTTTCGTTATCAGCTGTACTTTATCAGTGAACTTCCTTTATGTTGCAGAGTGATACTGTTTGTTTGAGTGTCGGTTTGTGTTTTTTGTGCAAATTGTTCATTATGTGGCAGTATAACCACGTTTTTCCCTACAACGACCCGAGGATCAACCCTTCGTTGTACACCTACATGACGCAGAACATGTTTGAGGATAAACAGTAATTCAATTAAACTTTGTTATCTCACACCATTATTAGTTCCAAGTAATATTTAATTGCATTACAGTTTCTAAGTTAGTTAGTGATTATTGTATCATTATGTTGACCCGTAATATTGTTAAATGAACCGTATGACTTAATAAGTATTAATGGTAGGTGAGTAGATTGATTTGTTTATTTTCATACTCAAATAAGTTTCTAACACAAACATATTGTTGGTACAAACTAACGAATTTTTATTCATGGTTATAAACGTAGTAAAACTTAGTAATAATTTATTCCCACACGTTTTGCCAGAGTTGACGACTTGAAAATGCATTTATACGAAACAAACGAATCACTACTAGATACTTTATATTAAAGTTTTTATTATTACCTACGGACACATGTACAAATTAATTAAATAGTGTCAATCCTTTCTTTTATGCATAACCGAGTAGTTATTGCCAACTGTACTTTTGTGCACAGCGTTACTCGTTGTGATGTTTCCACCTATAGGTCGATTGGGAGTTGTTATTTAACCACCTTCTGTCTCCATAGTCAGATCAGCCAGGTGCTGTCATAATATTGCACTGTCGCCGAAATTTCATAAGGACTGTAAGGACGCTCGACTCTATACAAACGTATTTTGGTTCTCATTTTAAAACGACAGGCTAGAATAACATGAAACTTTGCATACACAATGTGATCCGTCATATTTAGGTCGGAAACTGGTTAGTGTTGCTAAAAATCCAAATTATGTTATGTCAATGATATATTATGGCATTGATAGAAGAAGCGTTTATAAGTAAGTACTCGACTCGTAGATGATCACTTGATGGCAATTTTTGAAGGTTACGTCATAAGATACCTACCTATTCCCAATTGCTGAAGCAACGTCACCTACATATATGCAGGACGGTGCACTACGAATTTCGATTACAGTCAAAGCCAAGTGACTTAGGCGATAAGCAAGACAGCACAGTCTTTGGTGAAATACCACCTTGACAAATTTCCATGAAAATGACAACTTGCCTTACATTTGGTTAACAAATGTTGATATTTACTACGTTTATTTTACAGTATAAACTAACAATGAAAGACAATCGCTTTGTTTACCACTTAACAATGAACGACAATCCCTTTGTTTACTAGGCACAAAGAGAAGTGATTTTTGAAAGGTTAGCTGGAAGAGATCCCTTATGGGGATAAGTTCGCCTTTGTACTTTAGTCTATTGTGTGACATGTATATTATTACCTTTGTGTACGATATATAGTCCGTACATACATACAGATTTCCATCTGAAAAAAGTACCTGTCCGTAACTATATAGTCCGTTTTTTTAGGATTAGAAATATACGGTATACAAAGAAGCAGTCGTCGTCAACCTTTTCTGCTTCGGACAAATATTAGATGTTACCCGGAAATTCATCCTTGCTGCAAAGTTCACACACCAACTTGTAAATGTTCACCACCATTTGTTCCTCATTTGTTGTTAATGAACTCTGTTTCTGTCTCTTTGGCTGTGGTGAAGGCAAAACGTTCAGGGGAGAACGAGTCGGTCTTTTTTGCAAGCCACTTGGTCCTGCCTCTGGTTGGCCCATCGCAGCACACACAACGAAAAATAAAATCCTAATATTCATTAACAAATAGATACTCGTATAATAATCTCGTAATCTTCAACAATTTTTTGATCACCAAGAAAACAAGAAAAATAAATTGTTAATTTTGACAATGTTGACAGCGAAAAAAACGAACCGATCTTTTTAAACCTCTTCTTCTATAGGTTTTTTATTATGCAAACTTTCCAGAACTGAATAACGAAATTCAAAATGACAACCAAAAAATAAATATTTTAAAAATAAATATATCGCTGTAAGTATTATTTAGACATAAATACTTAAAACACTTCTATCATTTTAGGGTAGACCACAATAACGAAAGTCTTTTTACCCGACTGCGCGACGCAAAGGAGGGTAATGTGTTTATCAGCCTATATATGTATGTATGTATGTATGTATGTTTGTTCCTATGTGGCACTCCAGAGACCAAACGCGTGAACCGATTTTGATAATTCTTACGTCAATCGAACCGTCTTACTCTTGCGTGTGTCACTAAAGACATGACAGTAATCAAAATTCAATATGACGACAATCAGACGCCAAAATTGAAAAAAAAAAACAAAAAAAGTGAACGAAATATGTCGAGTGGGGTATCACTGAATAGGTATTTAAAAATCAGTTATAGGTTTCTTTTACAGTTTTTCATTTAGAGTGACCATTTAAATTCTATATCGTTATAAAGTTATAGTAATTCTGTTCAGTATTAATACTGCTCTGCGCGACGCAAAGGAGGGCCAATGTGACTATGTGACTAATTCAATTTGATTAGAATAGGTACCTAAGAAAAATTTTATAAGCTTCGTGAAGTAATATAAGAATTAAATAAGAAAAAGTAAACGCGGTACTTGGTTGAAAAAGCTGTCATTATTTATATCACGGTTGTATAAAATTCTATTGACAAACCCAGAGTGCTTCTGCTTCAAATAGTTTTAACGACCTAAAGCGTCACTGACAGCTTACGGTGAGATATTACTTCATTTGGAATAAATAAATAAATAAGAGATAAACACATTACCCTCCTTTGCGTCCCGCAGTCTGGTAATTAATACCTACTTATTTTACTTTCAACGTTTCCGAACACATCATCATATCAGCCGAAAGACGTCCACTGCTGGACATAGGCCTCCCCCAAAGAGTGCCAAAGTGACCGATCCAGCGCCACCCGCATCCAGCGGACTCCCGCAACCTTTACCAGGTCATCAGTCCACCTTGTCGGGGGCCTACCCACGCTGCGCCTTCCGGTACGTGGTCGCCACTCGAGAACCTTTCCGCCCCAACGGCCATCGGTTCTACGTGCTATGTGCCCCGCCCACTGCCTTTTGCCAAGTTTAGCGATCCGGAGGGCTATATCGGTTACCTTGGTTCTGCTGCGGATAGTCTCATTTCTGATGCGATCACGCAGAGAAACTCCCAACATGGCCCTCTCCATTGCCCTTTGGGTGACTTGGAGCCTTCTTATGAGGCCCATAGTAAGCGACCACGTTTCAGTGCCATATGTCATCACTGGCAACACACACTGGTCAAAGACTTTCGTCTTGAGACACTGTGGAATATTGGACGAAAAGATTTGCCGTAGCTTCCCGAACGCTGCCCAGCCGAGTCGGATTCGACGATCGACCTCTTTCTCGAAGTTGGACCTACCTAACTGGATCGTCTGTCCTTGGTATACATAATCGTCTACAACTTCGAGCGTAAAGTGTCCGATTGTAATCGGAGTTGGTACTACATGGGCATTTGACATGATCTTCGTCTTATCCATGTTCATTCTTAGACCAACTCGCTTGGATGCTTTTCTGAGGTCATCGAGCATCGTACTTAAGTCCTCCATGGTCTCAGCCAAGATTACTATATCGTCAGCAAACCGAAGGTGAGTGATGTACTCGCCGTTGATGCTGATGCCTAGCCTTCTCCAGGCCAGAGTCTTGAAAACGTCCTCCAGTGCAGCGGTGAACAGTTTTGGAGAAATAACATCTTCTTGCCTGACTCCCCGCTGCAGCGGAATAGGTTTCGAGTTCTGGTCCTGAAGTCGGACTGACATAGTGGTGTTCTCGTACAAACACTTCAGCACTTCGATATAGCGATAGTCAACTTGGCACCGTTGGAGAGACTGTAGTATAGCCCAGGTTTCAATCGAATCGAAGGCTTTTTCGTAGTCCACAAACGCTAAGCAGAGAGGTAGGTTATACTCTTCGGTCTTCTGTATAACCTGACGAAGCGTGTGGATGTGGTCTACGGTACTAAAGCCTCTTCGGAAACCGGCTTGTTCGGGAGGCTGGAAGTCATCTAGCCTGCATGCGAGACGATTTGTAATGACCCTCGAAAACAGCTTATAGACATGGCTCAGAAGTGAGATGGGTCTGTAGTTCTTCAGCAGAGTGTTGTCACCCTTTTTGAAGAACAGCACCACCACCCCTCTGTTCCATGCCTATGGAGTTCTCCCATCCAGTAAGACGGAATCGAACAACTTCTGAAGGGCCTTAAGGACCGGTTTTCCACCCGCCTTCAGAAGTTCGGCTGTTATTCCGTCTTCACCGGGTACGTTGTTGTTCTTGAGCTGTTTAAGAGCCATTACAATCTCGTACCGGCTGATGTCCGGGATGTCGTCGGTAAAGTGTCGGGTTAGTCTAGCTCTACGGTCTTCCGCCTGACTAACTTCGGGTCTGCGCGTTGATGTGTATAGCTGTCCGTAAAAGCGCTCTATCTCACCCAGAATCTCAGGTTTAGAGGAAATGATTCTACCATCTTCAGTTTTTAACTTCGCGAGCTGGCTCTGCTCTATAGACAGATCTCTCGAGAATACTTTAGAGCCCTTATTGCGCTGGATGGCCTCTTCTATACGATTTGTATTGAGTTGGCGCAGATCGCGGGTAAGGGACTTGGAGATCTGTTTATTGAGCTGCCGGTATAATTTGTGCTATTCATTTGGGGGGTATGTGCCATAATCGCCACGCTTGGCATGCGGGTTGGCGATTGCAGTATTTCCACCGCACTCCAGGGATGCTGCTGCCCATCCTCCGGTGGTCTTGGTCGTAGTTTTAGGACATACTCGGGTCCGTTTCCGAACACATATAAATACCTTACACATATAATTCAACGTTTCCGAACACATAAATACCTTACCTGCCTACCCTACCTACTTGCGAAGCGCGTGGAGCCGGAGAGTGTTGAGGGGCCGAGCCGGGGAGTGGGGGCGGGCTTCTTTATACAGCGAGCGACCCAAACGGGCAGACACGTGAGGGCAGACGACGTTGTTGGTTGTGTCGATTCTTTGAATTTTTCGGACTAATATATATGTCGCAGTGAAATGGTCAAAACAGAGATTTGAACAAATCCCTAAGGGATATGATCAAATCACGCAGGATGTTAAAATGGAGAATCCATTTTATCATTTACCTGATACAAATCAGTCATTTGATCAAATCTCTGAATCTGTTTAGTGAAATGACGAAATCTGACAAAAAAGGCAACTCGTTTTTTCATTTCACTAGATTTGTTTAGTGATTTGATAAATCCCTGAAACGCGTCAGTGAATTGACGAAACTAACTCGCAGATATTGGCTCCTAAATCATTAGTCATTTAAACGCTTCTGGGACTTAGGCTCGGATGGCGGATAGGTAAGAAGATGGTAGCGGGAGCTCTGCTCCCGCCACCCTCTTCGTGGTTATTTTTTTTATAAAAGAGCGGAAAAATCTTTATCGCGTTAGTTTCGTCAACTCACTGACGCGTTTCAGGGATTTTATCAAATCACTAAACAAGTCTAGTGAAATGAAAAAACGAGTTGCCTTTTTTGTCCGATTTCGTCATTTCACTAAACAGATTCAGAGATTTGATCAAATTACTGATTTGTATTAGGTAAATGATAAAATGAATTGGCCATTTTAACATCCTGCGTGATTTGATCATATCCCTTAGAGATTTGATCAAATCTCTGTTTTGACCATTTCCCTGCAACATATAGATACTAATGCTTAAGCTCGGATCAGAATTGTGAATTAACGATTCGTTTTATTGTTTTGTTCATACTTACTTAAACAGTTTATGTATTCTAAGTTGGTATTAGCTACTAAGAGATTTTTTTTGGGTTTACTATTAATAATAAAAGTTGTTTGGTAATAAGTAGGTACCTAGCTTGTTAGGTAATTATAATTATACCTACCTACATACGTAGAAATTTAACTACGTATAGGTAATACTAATTGAAGTAGGAACCTGTAATATCAGTTAGGGACTATTACCTTCCGTCTATTTTTTTATTTGCTATCGTAAAACACATACCTTTACCTATTGCAGATAGGTATAAGTAGATAGGTAGAAGTAGAAGCTACGGTAGCCCAGTGGTTCAGGCATTCGGCTGTCAAACGGCGGTCGTGGGTTCGAATCCCGGCTCGTACCAATGAGTTTTTCGGAACTTATGTACGGAATATGATTTCATATTTACCGTTAGCTTTTCGGTGAAGGAAAAACATCGTGAGGAAACCTGCATACATCTGCGAAGAAATTCAAAGGTGTATGTGAAGTCCCCAATCCGCACTGGGCCAGCGTGGGGACTACTGCCCGTTCCCTCTCATACATGAGAGGAGGCCTGTGCCCAGCAGTGGGACGTATATAGGCTGATGATGTGTGATGTGATAAGTAGATCAGTTAGGTAGGTACACTAGGTACAAGTTATTAAACACCGCGTCGACGGATAATTTAATGTAGGTACTTACCTGATATCTAGTTGGCGAGATAGGTAGTTAGCAGGTATATTTCTAATAAGTATTGTTTTGTTTTCGTTCATCTGCTTTGATACTTTCACATCACATCATCACATCATCAGCCTATATACGTCCCACTGCTGGGCACAGGCCTCCTCTCACGTATGAGAGGGAACGGGCAGTAGTCCCCACGCTGGCCCAGTGCGGATTGGGGACTTCACATACACCTTTGAATTTCTTCGCAGATGTATGCAGGTTTCCTCACGATGTTTTTCCTTCACCGAAAAGCTAACGGTAAATATGAAATCATATTCCGTACATAAGTTCCGAAAAACTCATTGGTACGAGCCGGGCTTCGAACCCACGACCGCCATTTGACCCCCGCATGCCTGAACCACTGGGCTACCGTAGCTTTGATACTTTATGTTTAGGAATTTAGGTAAAGTTTGTGTTCGTACCTCTTTGTTGTAAGTAGGTAGAATTGTATAAAGTTACTTGGCGTATAGTTTGGTACATTCGATTCGTAGAAAGTAGCAACTTAATAATTAGGTACTTAACTTACTTAAGTAGGTAGGTAGCTATATCGGTTAGTTAGTGACTGATAAGTAGGTATTTACCATCCATCTTCTTTGTTAGGTATTGTAAAAGAGATAGTTAATTAAGTACAGATACATACCAATAATATATTTGATTTAGTAGCTACTAATAAATAGGTACCTCGCCGGTTTTTTTAATGTAATATTTGGCGAGGTTACTTATAAATACTTACCTAATACCATATGATTATTAATAGGTAAGTATTGAAATCCTGCATCTACTTTGCTAGTGGGTGTTTGAATACCTACATAGTTATCTAGGTGCGGTGTGAGTTTGTATTTATTGGTTGTAAGAACTTATATAATAATACTAACTAAAAAGTGTTAAATAAAAATAAAAAATTTAGAAAATAAAAAAACCCGACTGCAAAAAAGCTATCTTTAGAAAAAAAAAACTGAAAAGAAAAAAACAAGTTCAGTAGTCGAGAACATTGAACATTTCGTATGTCAATTTGGACCTTAGAGTTTAAAAATAATGTCGAAATCGCTTGTGACGGATCCGGAACGAGGCATACGAATCGTTATGACACAGATAAAACAAACTATACCATTCTTATACGAAACAGCAACTTCATCAGTCGGGACCCATTAAAAGTCTAGGCTACGGCACTAATGGGTCCCGACTGTTGAAGTTGCTGTTTCGTATAAGAATGTAAAGTTTGTTTTATCTGTGTCATAACGATTCGTATGCCTCGTTCCGGATCCGTCACAAGCGATTTCGACATTATTTTTAAACTCTAAGGTCCAAATTGACATACGAAATGTTAATCATGAAACTGATTCAATGTTCTCGACTACTGAACTTGTTTTTTTCTTTTCAGTTTTTTTTTTCTAAAGATAGCTTTTTTGCAGTCGGGTTTTTTTATTTTCTAAATTTTTTATTTTTATTTAATGGTTGTTTGAGATACTTTGACAGTTGTGTGGGATAGCGTTTTAAAATAAAATACCTCGTGCTTCGTGCTTTATCCTTCTTTCTAATGCTAAAAAAACGCACTATATACGTATGAAGTGACCATCTTTACTCATACACCAGAAATCAACCAGTATCTGACCACGAGGACCTTAGATTGCACGCACACGTTGCTTACAGTAAATACCTAAATAAAACCAACGCTGGTTTTCCCAAGAGGGGTACCCCAAGCAGAGCATATGAATTTTAATTTCAGTGCAGTGCCACTTAGATCCATCGTAGGTTTAAACTTTAAAGATGGAGCCAATGTGATATCTGATATTGCGGTCATACCCAAATTCAACTAGTCCCATAGTAAGCTCAATAAGGCTTGTGTTATGGGTAGGTACTAGACGACGACATATTTAATGGACATAAATACAAATACATAGAAAACATCCAAGACTCAGAAGCAAATATTTATGCTCATTACACAAATATTTGCCCACACCGGGATTCAAACTCATGACCTTCAACTTTGTAGGCACCGTCACTAGCCACTAGGCTAACCGGTCGTAGAATATTGATTTAGCATATCATTTCATTGATTCACCGCCGATTTCGATTTAGTCTGCCTACCGACGGCCATGACGGATTCCGACCGGCTTCACATAGCCAAGTACCTACTATTCCACAATGTGTTTATTCATACATATATTTTGTATGGACCGTTATACAATGGACGCCTAAAAAGAAAAACATTGGGAATTTTTTTGCTGTATCAAAATTTACATGTAGGAAAAACAAAAATATTCCAAATGCTGAGAAAAAAGTGAAAGTTATTTATGTACACTTTAAGTGAAACCGCTATTGGATTGTCATCTTCATCTTTTTTTATGTTGTACAAAATCATGTAGGGTCAACTGTCGAACATTGAAACAATTGTACACGTTGAAACTTTGCGATATCTCGAAAACGCGACGTTGCCAAACAGTGCAGTATATCACGCAAGGACAAGCCAGTACACCCCCCCGCCTGCCCAGTTCGGGAACGCGCCGCGTCGAAGCAACACGTCTCCAGGAGCACAGTTGTGATTTCGCGACGGCAAAGTAAGATTTTTTTTCCATATTTGGTGATTTTTTAGCATGCTACTGATAAAGAGTTCTTACCGTTCAATATTCTTATGCATTCAGTATATTCTTACCTATATTTAGACCTAAAGATTATTGGAAATCGTTCACTCTTTGTCACAGTATTTTTAACGGAAATAAAAAACCACCTGGTTGTCTCACGTTGAAACATTCCAGTGGAGTGGGCAATGAAACATGTTTCATTGTTGCACTAGCTAGTTTCATTGTAGTTTATTTAGGAAATTATATAATACGAGGGGTGTTTAATAAGTTTTGAGAATGAGCATGATTTGGCCTCGTGATGATAATTTGTGATTGTCATTCCTATTGTGCCACTATTCAATAATACACTTAAATGTTTTTTTTAATAGCTCAATAAATATAATGGTATGGAATATATTCTGACGTCAGTAAAATGGGAGGATATTTTGTTACATGTTTGGGGCGGTGTTGCCAAAATTCTGGTGCGGTAATAAAATATATATAGGTATAATAAAATTTAAAGTTTATTTATGTAGATGCCACGAAATTAATAAATTAAACTCAAGTCATCATTTTTTAAGCACAGATCACGTAAAAAAGTTCAAGGTAGGTTTTTCTGGCGATAAATACATATTTTTTATTTTTTTTAAACAGGGTGAACCTAGGAATACTGATGAACCTTATAAAAATCCTGTTTTAAAAAAATTACTCGTAGGTAGGTAAACAAGATTTTTGTTGTTTGTTTGTGTGTTTCTTGTAGACAAAGACCAATATAGGTACCTACCTATATTTATATAATGTTGGTCCTTGTCTACAATAAACACACAATACCTTAGGTAGGTAACCTACCTATTCTTAGTAAAACACAAAAGCTTACCTATTTGGTATATCTTTTTGATTCAGATGGGACGTACAAAAGTATTGAAGAGGAAAAAAGGAGACCATACGGCCGAAAATATGTTACGTGCCATCCAAATATATAGGACGGGGATGAGTTTGAGAAAGGCGGCAAAGGAAGGTGATGTTCATTATCCGACGCTATATCGCTATGCAAAGAAGTTTGCAGCTGTAAATGATGCTAACTTAATAAATCAAAGATTAATTCCGAATTACGACGTCAACAGAACCTTTTCGGAAGAACAAGAAGCTGAACTAAAAGAATACGTAATAGATTGCGCGGCAAAGTTTTATGGCCTTTCTAGTAAAGATGTCCGAAGCGTTGCGTTCCAGATGGCACGTATAAATAAAATTAAATATCCTGCTTGCTGGGAGGCTGACCAATTGGCAGGTATCGAGTGGTTTCGATCTTTTAGGGGTAGGCACCCTGATTTATCATTAAAAAAGCCTGAAGCGTGCAGTCTAGCGCGGGCTACTGCCTTTAATAGACACACGGTCGGTAATTTTTTTACCAATTTGCAAAATGCCATGGACAGACACCCGACTTTCGGAACTGGCTGTAGAGTATACAACTTAGATGAAACTGCAACGGGTACCGTACAAAAAACAAAAAAAGTCATGGCTCCGAAGGGCCGGCACAATCTAGGGCAGATAACAAGCGGCGAAAGAGGGACACTAGTCACGACGTGTGCTATTGTATGCGCTTCAGGGCAAGCTTTACCTCCAGTGCTTGTTTTCCCGAGAAAAAATTACAAGGATTATATGTTGACCGGTGCACCTCCAGGGTCCCTTGGACTGGCTGCCGCCAGTGGGTGGATGAATGCCGAGCTATTTGTCCAAGTGATGCAGCATTTCATAACACATACATGTGCGTCTCCAGAAAACCCCGCATTATTGATCATGGACAATCATGAGTCCCATTTAAGTATTGAGGCTTTAGATTTGGCCAAAAAGTCTGGGGTCTGTATTCTTACTCTGCACCCACACACAACAGCTAAAATGCAGCCACTTGATGTTGGCTTAAACGGACCATTTAAAACCTATTATAACGGTGCCGTAGATTCGTGGTTGCGACGAAACCCCGGCAAACAAATGACAATCTACAATGTCGCCGACTGTGTGGGTCAAGCTTACCCAAAGGCAATGACGCCATTGAATATAGCAGCAGCGTTCAAAAAATGTGGAATCTTTCCATATAACGCAGACATTTTTGAAGATGTTCATTTTCTGCCATCAGAAGTTACTAACAGAGAGCAGCCTGAAGCTTTCTCGGGATTGCCCACACCGGCTTCCTCAGTAATCACTGACAGAGGTCACCCTGGACCATCCTCAAGATCGTCCACCACAGCTGCTAAAGCAATCACCAACAGGGAACAGCCTGGACCATCCTCAAGATCGTCCACCACAGTTGCTAAAGCAATCACCAACAGGGAACAGCCTGGACCATCCTCAAGATCGTCCACCACAGCTGCTAAAGCAATCACCAACAGGGAACAGCCTGGACCATCCTCAAGATCGTCTACCACAGCTGCTAAAGCAATCACCAACAGGGAACAGCCTGGACCATCCACAGAATTGCATACATCTGCTTTCTCTGACCACCTGCGCTGCGAGTCAATATGTCCTGGCAGTCCCTCGTCAGATATAACGTTCGTTGAAAGTCCTCAATCATCACAAGCTGGAAGTTCTCCACTACCACAAGCTGAAAGTCCATTCATGGCATTCATGGTGGAAACAGATGGGGTCAGTTCTCCACCACCACTAGGTGAAAGTCCATCCATAATGGAAACAGATGGGGTTTTTGCTGAATCCCTTTTGCATGACGCGTTCATACCATCACAGGACTTGAATTTACTTACTCCAAGAGAAATAACACCGCCTTTTGCTGTCGAAGAAAGGGTTAGGGGAATGACGCCGCCTTGCGACACTCTTGGTGCCGCAAGCACCTCTTCTGGTACCCTAATGAAATTCAAGTCACCCAAAGATTTTATGGCACCTTTAAAAGCTGGCCCACGAACTGAAGGGCGCAAGCCAAGGAAGTTGGGTAGAAGCATGATTGCAACGGACACGCCGGAAAAAAATGAAATCTCTGTAGAAAGAAACAAAGCTAAAGCAAGAAAATCCGCAAGCATGAAAACAAAGCGGACAGTTCTGAGTGACAAAAAAGAAAAGCAAAGACGCAAAAAGACTAAACATGACGTCAAACAATCAGATGAAGAAACTAGCGAAGAAGTAGATATGGTGTTATGCCAAAGTGAAACAGAATTTTCTGACTTGGATGACGAAGATGAAAACTCCAAAGATAATTTACCATTAGTGAAAGAAAATTTCAAACCAATTAATAGAAAACCGAAAGTAGGCGATTACGTTTTGGTGGGTTTTGAAACTAAAAAACTTGAAATATGCTACGTCGCGTTGATTACTGAAAAAGTAAGTGCTAATGCATATATTGTTTCCTTCATGAGAATGAAAAACAAGACTGAAATGAAATTTTATATGCCTCTGGAGCCAGATCTTTCAGAAATAAGACCGACGGATATAAAGATGTACTTGCCTAAGCCAACAATTACTGGCACCAAAAACCGAAATTCTTTCTATGTTTTCCCAGTTCGTCTGTCACCGAAGCTAAATTTGCGTTAATTCTTAATGAGTTTCGGTTTGTAGCTCTAATCAAGCAAATTTTTATTATTCGCGTTTTTGCTACCTATAGGTATGAATGAACATTCATATCAAAGTCTGAATAAAAGGTAGGTTAAATAAAAGGTACGTTTTAAGTTAGGTAAGTTTACCTATGCCAAATAATAATGATGATTGTGATTCGTAATAATGAGACTACAGGTAGTATGTAGGTACCATAGGTACACACAGATTAGATTTTTAAGAAGAGAAGATTACCTGTTAGATTTTAGGGGGGACATACCCGTTTTTTGTTTTGAAACTTTATTCTTTTGAAGTTTTTATTAAAATAAAGGTTACCTATGTCAAATAATAATGCTGATTGTGATATTCGTAATAATGAGACTGCAGGTCGTACGTAGGTACCATAGGTACACACAGATTAGATTTTTAAGAAGAGAAGATTACCTATTAGATTTTAAGGGGGGACATACCCGTTTTTTGTTTTGAAACTTTATTCTTTTAAAGTTTTTATTAAAATAAAGGTTACCTATGTCAAATAATAATGCTGATTGTGATATTCGTAATAATGAGACTGCAGGTCGTACGTAGGTACCATAGGTACACACAGATTAGATTTTTAAGAAGAGAAGATTACCTATTAGATTTTAAGGGGGGACATACCCGTTTTTTGTTTTGAAACTTTATTCTTTTAAAGTTTTTATTAAAATAAAGGTTACCTATGTCAAATAATAATGCTGATTGTGATATTCGTAATAATGAGACTGCAGGTCGTACGTAGGTACCATAGGTACACACAGATTAGATTTTTAAGAAGAGAAGATTACCTGTTAGATTTTAGGGGGGACATACCCGTTTTTTGTTTTGAAACTTTATTCTTTTGAAGTTTTTATTAAAATAAAAGTTACCTATGTCAAATAATAATGCTGATTGTGATATTCGTAATAATGAGACTGCAGGACGTATGTACCTACCCACGCACTGCTTAGATTTTTAAGAGGAGAAAATTACCATTTAGATTTTTGGAGGGACATACCTACCCGCTTTTTGTTTTGAAATTTTATTATTTTGAAGTTTTTATTAAAATAAAGGTTACCTAAATAAATAATAATGATGATTGTGATATTCGTAATAATGAGACTGCAGGTCGTATGTAGGTGCCATAGGTACACACAGATTAGATTTTTAAGAAGAGAAGATTACCTGTTAGATTTTAGGGGGGACATACCCGTTTTTTGTTTTGAAACTTAATTCTTTTGTTGTTTTTATTAAAATAAAAGACATTGATTTAAAAATTTCTTTATTTTTAGCTTTCCTACCCACCTAATTGGTATAAATCAATGTGAAAACCTGATTTATTGTGCCATCCACCCCTGTTTCATTGTAAAAAAACAGGGATTCATTATATGGACACAATGAAACAAATCAAATTTATAAAAAAAAAAAAAATTTACTCAGACATCGTAAAAGTGAAGCTATGATTTGAAGTACCATGCGATTACTCAATAAATTGTCTATCGTGGTGCAAAATATCAGACTTGTATCTTTCCAAACTGCAGAGGTAGGGCGACTTTTAGGTGAAGAAATTTAGGTGCTCCATTGATGGACAAATCAGGGGTTATTATATGGACACAATGAAACAAAGCTCTTTAAAAAAATATATATAATAACTCGGACATCGTAAAAGTGAAGCAATGATTGGAAATACCATGCGATTACTAAATAAATTGTCTATCATGGTGTGAAATATCAGACTTGTAACTTTAGAAACTACTGAGATATCCCAGCTTGAAATTTAGGTGTTCCATTGATGGACAGGTAAAAGCAAAGTACTTCTTACACTGTTTCAATGTGAAACCCCCAGTTTCATTGTAAAAATTAAGGTGTTTTATTGAATACATATACATGGACACAATGAAAAAAATATCATTTTTTTAAAAAGTTATAATAACTCTGAAATAATTAAAGTAAAGCTCTGATTTTAAATGCCAAACGATAGCTAAATAAATTGTCTATCATGGTGCAAAATATCAGACTTGTATCTTTAGAAACTGCAGAGATATCCCGGCTTGAAATTTAGGTGTTTCATTGATCGACAGTTTACCCTACAGGTCCAAATATCTATAAGTAAGTCAAATAAATATATATATAAACCGAATATATTTAAACCGAATGTTGGTATACTTTAGGGCTCGTAATGATAATACCCGAGCAAGCGAGTGTCTATAGGGGATATTGGCATTCTAAATATATGGTTTAAGTAGCTTCTTTATTTTAATGTATTTTTATGTTTCTTTGTGTAGAATCTCTACGCAACCAGAGAGATCCAAACAATCACGATCGCAATTTTTAGTTTCCATCGAAGAAAGGTAAGTTAAACGTATATTCTAGCTAGGAAATACGGATATAACCTGAGTTTTTAAACTTATTACTTACTAACATTTTGGTTCAGTGTCAACATCAATCAAGAGACAACTGTGGAAGAGATTACGCCGAAAACTGATATTAAGTGAGTACGCTTTGCATTTGTTTTTATTTCGTAACTTTTGGTAAACAATATTGAGACCAAATGCAATATAACTTGCCCTGGTTCCTTAACCCTTTTAACGCCAATAACATCTAAGGAGTCGTTTATTGTCGTGCCACAGCGCCAAGAACGCCTATAGGCGGGTTGTACGTTATTTCATAGACTACATTTTTATAGAATTTCGTTTCACATATTATTGTTTCATAGAACAGTCATTTCGCTGTCTACTTGCTCTGTAGAATTTTTAACCATAGATTTTTGTTGCAAAGAAATGTCATTCCTTCGATATTTCTGTTCACAGAATTTCAAATCACATATTTTTAACACTTATATTATTCAGTTTCTGCAAAACTTATTGCCAAGAAAATAGTTCTAAAAATATTTTTTTCGCATCAACTGACTTCCCAGATTATTGTTTCATCGAATCATCAATTCGCAGAATAGTAACCATGTAGAAATGTTTATCACAGTTCTTTCATATAAAGAAAATTTTATATTGCGATATTCATATTACGGAATTTCAAATCATGTATTACAATATTTATCCGTTTAGTACTCATATTAACGCAATTAATAAATAAAACATTTAATCGAGTGGTAGGTATGTTTTTAACTACAATGAGTTCTGTTTAACTCACCATCGCTTTTTTTAAGCAACGTTTTGTCTAGAATCATGTTACATTGCGTAAATTGGAGTAAGTAATTAAAATATTATTGAAAACTGTCGGTTCTGGCGCTTCGCCGGCCGCTGCCGCGGCACGCTCGCTTCGCTCGCTCGGCTCGCGCGCTGTAAGGTCGCGGTTCAACCTAACACTCCTCCTCGCTTCGCTCGTCGTCGTACCTACACGGACCTGCCTTAGAGTAGAATAGGTAGAAATTTTTTCAATGCAATGAAAAAATTAAGGCCTAAACTGATTGAAAACTGGAAATGATTGTATCAATGGCAATGTTAATTAGAACATAACTCTACTTCTTAATTGATAAAGTTTATAACTGAACAAGTTAGTTTTTAAATTAATTGCATCGTGTGTCTGAGAAATATGTATCATTCAAGTAAAGAGGCGGTGAAACAACAATATCCGAAATAAAAATACAAGAACCAAGTATTATATGAAAGTACTTTCTGTGAAACGAATTTGTATGAAATTTCTGTCTGCGAAACAAAAATATACCTTAGATAATTCTACAGTTTGATAAGTCTGTTATTTAAAAAAAAAAGGATAAAAAAACATTGAATGGTATTTATTAGAAATATGTTTCGTTCAAGTAAATGAAGTTGAAAGAATAATTTTCGAACTAAAAATTCAAGAACTAAATATTATGTGAAACATTTTCTGAGAAACAAAATTCTACGAAATTTCTGTCTGTAAAACAAGGGATCACCCTATAGGCGTTATGAAGTCCACTTTTAGACCAACCTTAAATCTTTTGTATAAGGTTAGCATTTGCTCTCTTGTAATGTACGAGTAACGATGATGTTGGCGCGAGAATGTATCTTTTGAGTTTTGGTCTTGCGTGATCTTTAAAGCTCTGCTCCCGCCACCGTCTTCGTGGTTATTTTTTCTATAAAAGAGCGCAAAAAACTTAATCGCGCCCCCTCTGCGTACTCTTGTCAACTCACTGACGCGTTTCAGGGATTTTATCAAATCACTAAACAAGTCTAATGAAATGAAAAAACAAGTTGCCTTTTTTGTCCGATTTCGTCATTTCACTAAACAGATTCAGAGATTTGATCAAATGACTAAACATCCTGCGTGATTTGATCATATCCCTTAGAGATTTGATCAAATCTGTGTTTTGACCATTTCCCTGCAACATATACATTTGTGTGCATTGTTTACTTTATTTTCGAACGGTGACTAAACAACAATTAGGTCTTTTATAGACTAATTGTTCAGAACACACTACATATGATATAATCATACGCTCACGATACTGGAATGTGTATTTTTTACGAACTTCCAAGTAGAAAGTATGTACTTTTTAAAAGACATCCATAGAAAGTTAACACTTAATTATCTTTAGGTACAGAGCCCTAGAGTTCCAGCCATCGTATCGATTAGGAAATGATGATAAAATTTATAACCATAATTATGTAACTATTATCAACACAGGCTAGTCACTGAAGACCAGGAATCTGAACAGGCCACGGAATGCATTTTCAACGACTTGAGGCGGCAGCGATACATGATACAGCACCAAGAGTTGCTGTAAGTCGTCCATCAACATACAAGTTTTTCTAGACGAGCCTAGAAACATTTTAGAAGTTGATCCCGGTTTTGCTGTGTGATGTAGAAGCTAGAGAGTAAGCTAGAAGTGCTGCTAGAACACTGTAGCGCTAATACATACCTACCACATTAATATACTTGAATACACACCTGTTCTCAATAACAAACCGTTTTTTATTACCATCCATCTCACCCGTTTAGTATACGTTTGACTAGCTACCTATTAGTAGTAGGTACCTATGTGTCACAATTACAGAAAATTTACAAAATACAAGGATTTTGAAATATTATCAAACGAATCTGAGAGATAACATAAAATAAAAAATCGTTACCAAAACCATCCAGCATTGTTCGCATTACAAAGTGATTGTTCTGCATATACTCAACTTATTAAAATAGCCTATAGTCCTGCAAAGTGTGTTGTGTTGCTTGGTCAGACTTGTTTTAATGCCAATAAGCTAGATCTAGATATAATAAGCGTGAAAGCGAAAGGATTGATAAGTTACGGTATCTCCTTGGTACACGCTTACGTAAGGGTCAGTAGAGGGCAACAGTCGTTAGTGTCGTTACGCCAGTTACCAAACGAGGACATATTTTTGCTATTACATACTATCTACCTACCTACTGTGAAGTGGTAACAAAAAAAAGATTTTATGATTAACAATTCCTTTGACAAACGGATTTCTAAAATAGGTATCCGCTAAGTTTTTATATATTACTAAATATTACCCGGAATCCATTTTTAGTAATCCAAGGATTATTAAATTTTTGAGATAGGTAGGTAATACAATTCCAGAGAATCTGTAAGTACACATCGTCTGAATTCTAGGCAATATCTAAACATTTTCCATTGTAAAGTATAATTGCTGCATTTAGGTAAAGGTTATATCTGCCTGCATTAAACGAATATTATTTATTTATGCAGTAAAGTTTTCATCGCCGTGGTTTACAGTACCTAGCATAGTGGAGTAATTATTCGTAGTTAGGTTAAACGTAGTTAAAATTAATCTCGTTTTCAACCCTTTTAGATTTGTCTAGAATTAGTCAAATTAATATACCTACTAAAATACTTTCCCAAAAAACAACATTACTTACCTATTCAAGAATACCTATAAATGATTTCGAAGCTATTTTTGAATTTTCTTATCGAATTTAGTTGGTAAATTGGGAATCTGATAAAGTGAAAAATTGCTAGTTCATTAACGTGGTTTGTAGATTTAGAAAGTGGTACGGAACTAGCAGTTTCTACTAAGTATCACTTATTTCCAACATAATGATTCCCATACGTCTCCTTCCCGGCCGTCATCAGCATTGACATAGAGTTCACAATTGACCGCGTATTGGAGACAAATGGGAATATCCCGACTTGACGTGGTCCATCGAGAATCGCATTGAATTGCGATTTTCACCCGAGATCGTTTCCTCGTAAGTAAGCCTAACATGTCAGAACGTGAACACCTAACTAAAAAATACTATTCCCATTTCAATTAAATGCGTTTCCCAAATAGACCCTTCATGTCCAGTTTTACTAACTAAACACTGTTCCAGGGGCATGACAGTGACGTCAGGTAGCGTCACGCTGGCCAAGGATGAGAAGAATCTAATAGGAATCAGCATTGGAGGGGGAGCGCCGTTGTGCCCTTGTCTATACATTGTGCAGGTTTGTTAACCTACTAGGGTAAGTGTCCATCGGAGTAGCCCGGCGGCGGCGTGCGAGGAAATAATATCCACCAATAGCATAGTTACCGTCGCTCGCGCATCTCTTCCGGCACGGTTGGTACAAGAGGGCGCGCGATCTCTCTCGAGCTGTCTCGCAGTATCCGTCTCTCTCTTATTAGAAAACTTGGAAAAAAACGGATAGTGCGTGAGAGCTCGAGAAAGCTCGCGCGCCGTCTTGTGCTAACCGTGCTGGTGGATTTATTCCTCGCACACTGCACCGCTACCTCGCACGGCTCTGGTGAATACTTACCCTTAAACCGCAACTAACGTCATTTAGTTGCTGTGTAAGTACTTATACTTATACATACTAGCAATATTGGTACCAACAATTAATGGTGCCATAATAGAAAGCGGTAACTCTACAGAGCATATTCAGAAAAACACTGTGCCGTGAGAGCTAGCAATCTCGGTGACTTAGATATACGAGAAACGCATACGCCGTACGAAACGAACGTATGATATAAGTGAGCGCAAGCTGTTGAAGAGAGGGTGGTATTCTTAGTAACACATTCATTCTTAACGATTTCCTGGCGCTCGGCTCGGAGCCAAAAACATTGGAAAACCCGTTTGAAAAGGAAAGCGCTCAAGAGCAGAGTGCTTAAAATAATTCCGCGACGTTCAATCGATCTTCCAAGAGGAGGAAGTTTTCAATTCGATTATAATGAATTCCAGATTTTCGACAACACTCCAGCATCGAGAGACGGCACGCTGCAGAGCGGGGATGAGCTGGTTGGCGTGAACGGGCAGACTGTGAAGGGGAAGACCAAGGTCGAGGTGGCTAAGATGATACAAGCGGCTAAGGTAAAATTATGGATAATTTAAGTGTGTGAACCTTAAGCGGGGCTAGCACAGTTGAACGTACGAGTCTTTCTCGCGACAGAAAAACATCGATCAGACCCCGTAGCACGGACGGCTTTATCACACTCAGCCTTGCCTCGGCCTTGTCACTGGCTGACACCGTTCAATAGAACGACACGGACGCTCTATCTTGTCACTTATCGCGTGATAGGCTTAAGGCTATCCATGCTACGGGGTCTGCTTTCGAAGTACAGTCAGCATCAAAAGTAGCTAAGCAAAATAAAACGCTCAAAATGACCTACAGAGATCATTATTCCCTTGAGATTAGAGTTCGTGTGTAGATAATTTTGATCCCTAGAACTGCTTAGCAACTTCTGCTGCTGACTGTACAGTGCGACAAGCGGTCTGGGCGATGCATGACGTGGCCCAACTTGCAACATGGGCAATGGCTGTCCTAACCCCAATGTCAAATTCTCAAGACCAATGAGGTAAACTTTATTAAATAATAAAATTGCCCTCCTCATTAAATCAGTGAAGCCAGTTCTTTTCCAAATTTTGACATTCAATTCACATTCTACTTACTTGCATTGCCTGCTCGTTTACTTTCGATTTTCTTAGTAATTCTCCCCGTGTGGTGCGTCTCTAGCCCATGTATCGCCCGTGAGCAAACATTACTCTAGCGCCCCCTTGTCGATCTTTTATACCCACATTTATGCTAAAAGTGGCACTGAAACACGAGTTTCATGTGCTCTGCCTACCCCTTTTAGGGATAAAGGTGTGAATGTAGGTACGTATTATGTATGTTTATAATGATAACTAGTTTCGTGAAGTAGGTACTTAATTTATTTATTTTTATACAACGACGGTGGCAAACAAGCGTACGGCCCGCATGATGGTAAGCGGACACCGCAGCCTATAGGCGCATCCAACTCCAAAGGAGTAACATGGGCGTTGCCGACTCTTGTTGAGGATTCGCCGTGTTGACAGCTGAAGGAACAAATTCCCTCGCTCTCAACACAACGCATCCTCAGGAGCTCTGGCGACCTTGCTCACCTCCAGGAACACAACACTACTACAGAGCAAGTAGTAGTGTTATTATGGCTGTGGTCTTCTGCAAGGTGGAGGTACTTCCCCAGTTGGGCTGCTCCATATTCGAGCGGCATGACATTTCGCTGTGCCCTACTTCACCGAATTCATGTAACCTATCCGTCTTTATACGGACAAATAATGACTACTTATACATTATACTGCCGTGCTTACGATAACAGCAATATAACTCCATTAAAAATATAATTCAAGTGCGTTGTTCAAATAAAATAAAGTGTATATTTGAATTACATTTCGAATGGAGTTATTGCTGTTATCGTAAGCACGGCAGTATAGTTAATTGAACTTCGAGTGTTAAGTACCTTTCGCAGTGCCCTAAGATAATTCTGATCCATGTGTCGATTTACTTCAGGACGAAGTAACGATAAACTACAACAAACTGCACGCGGATCCTCGGCAAGGCAAGTCTCTGGACATCATCATGAAGAAGATGAAACACCGTCTCGTAGAGAACATGTCATCGGGCGCGGCAGACGCGCTGGGCCTGTCCAGGGCTATCCTGTGCAACGATACTCTAGTCGCGAAGCTGAATGAATTGAGAGATACAGAGACTATATATAAGAGGCTTGTGGAGCATGCAAAGAGGTAAGAACTCTAATCACAACTTGGAAAAGTTCAAAAACCCCCGACATTTTCATTTCAAAGTCCAATATCACAAAAACGGCTGAACAGATTTTCATGAAACATGGTTAAGAACACTCGGGATAAAATTATCTATGACACAAAAAAACCGCATTCAAATCGGTCTATCCGTTAGGGAGCTACTATACCACAGCTGTCTGTGTATCTGTATACACAGACACGTTAAACTCATAACACACCTCTCTTTGCGTCGGGGGTTAAAAATCAGTGTGCCCAGTTCACCTTACAACCATTTTCTAATCCCGATATTCTCGCTAGATAATTCGCTTCCATGATATCCTAGTTGGTCCTATCCTAGGGGAAAAAGTTAGGAGGATGCGTACCTAGATAAGGTACGCATCCTCCTAACTTTTTCCCCGGTTGTAGCCCAGAGGAGCGCTCGGGGCCCCTTTGGCACCTATTCCCAAGACATGGCGTAAGCACTAGTTTTACGAAAGCGACCTTCGAACCTAGGGGAAAAACTAGACCTCGATGGGTTTTTGGGGTTACAGTGGTTTTACTCATGATATTTCCAAAAGCTATTGTTACACATGAAATTATTAGACAAGTTTTTTAGGGTTCCGTACCAAAAAAGGTACTAAAGGAACCCTTATGGTGCGACTCCGTCCGTCTCTCTGTCTGTCACAAAGTGAAATATCTCACGAATCGTATAAATATATCGTTTTAAATGAGAGCCATCCACGTGCATGGAAAATGAAAAATTCTAATATATATTTTAATTTTCCATGAAATCTTACGAATACGAGGGGGCAAAAAAAAATTCAACTATTGGGTCAAGTGGGGTATCATTTGAAAGGGCTTGAGTTGCACATTTTGAAACAGTTTTTCTTTTTTTATATACACGGGGCAATTTTTGATCTATGAAGGAAAATGTAAAAAAAAATACTACCTTATCTCCGAAGTAATTCAAGCGAATAATTTGAAATAATTACTTGTGATTAAGTTAAACATAAATATTACGGGAAATGTTTTTTTTTCTGTATCTAGCATATTTTTTGTTTTATTTACAAAAATCATTTCCTAGTTAAGTTTGCAATTTAATCAACTTTATAAGTATTTTTTTGTTTTGAAATTTTATATAAGACTATAATAGAAATACCCTTATTTCAAATTAAAAAATAATAATCGAGATCGGTACACGTGATAAACAATAATCGCTAAAACACCAACATACATATATACTAAGCTGATTGCCCTTGCACGTTAGTACCAAATGGGGCCGATAGACGGCGCTGACCCCATTCGCGTTGTTAAGATTTTTCTAGAATGAATGGAGTTGGGTTGGGACGGGTATATTTCAATAGCAGGTAAAAAAAAATCGCGATTCAATTGTCTTGGTAGTTTGATGGTGTTGGTGTAAAAGTTACTCGTTGTTTAAAATTGAATTCTGTTGTGTTGGGTTAAAATAAGTAAATAATTTAACAAATATTGGGACATTTACCTTTACCTTGAGTTAATTGCTAGTTTGTACGGAACCCTCGGTGCGCGTGTCGGACTCGCACTTGACCGGTTTTTTTAATATTTCTTAACATCAACACACCACACACACACACACTTGTTATTTATAAGACCCAATAGGTATGTACTGGTGTTAAATGAAGAAAAGTTTGTTACTAATTGAGCGTTTCTTTAAAAAATACCGCTACATTTTTAGGGTTCCGTGTCAAAAATGGTAAAAAAGGAACCCTTATGGTGCGACTCCGTCCGTCTGTCTGTCTGTCTGTCACAAAGTGAAATATCTCACGAACTAATTAAGCTATCAATTTGAAATTTGGAATGATTATAAATGAGAGTTATCCGCGTGCATGAAAAATTAAAAATTTAAATATACATTTACTATGAAAAATTACGAATTTGAGGAGGGGGCAAAAAAAAAACAACTATTAGGTCAAGTGGGGTATCATTTGAAAGGGCTTGAGTTGCACTTATCGAAGCAGTTTTTCTTTATTTTCTACATTGGTAAAATTTCGATTTATGACGGAAAATGTAAAAAAAAATACCCCATCCCCATCCCTCTCCCCCTCCTTATCACCGAAGTTATCAAAGCGAAAAATTTGAAATAATTACTTGTGATTAAGATAAACATAAATATAACTGGAAAAGTTTTTTTTTTCTGTATCAAGCACATTTTTTGTTTTATTTACAAAAATCATTTCCTAGTTAAGTTTGCAATTTAATCAACTTTATAAGTATTTTTTCGTTTTGAAATTCCTATAAGACTATAATAGAAATACTCTCTTTCAAATAAAACAAAATATAATAGAGATCGGTTCACGAGATAAACAATAATCGCTAAAAGACCAACATACATACTAAGCCGATTGCCCTTGCACGTTAGTACCAAATGGGGCCGATAGATGACGCTGACCACATTCGCGCTGTTAAGATTTTTCTAGAATTCATGGGGTTGGGATTGGGACGCGTATATTTATTTGCAATAGCAGGTCAAAAAAAGATCGCGATTCAATTGTCTTGGTGTAAAAGTTACTCGTTGTTTGAAATTGAATTCTATTGTGTTGGGTTAAAATAAGTAATTTAACAAATATTGGGACATTTACTTTACCTTGAGTTAATTGTTAGTTTGTACGGAACCCTCGGTGCGCGAGTCAGACTCGCACTTGACCGGTTTTTTTTCGGAGGTTTGTGCAACTATTATGTTATTTCGACTCAAAATCACGATGTCTTTCCATCCAAAAAGTGTCCCAAAATGTCCATAAATTTTTGAACTTTCCTATTGTGTTACTACCATACAAAGTATAAGGTAAATGGTGACACAATAGGAAAAATATCTTTGAGACAGTTTTTTTTTTCGAAAGAGCTCCTGATTCTGAGTGGAAATAATATAAAATTCCTAGAAAAACGCACAATTAATAATAGTGGCATTTTTTTTAGAAATGCTGAATTTTACTGTCTTCTATTCGTAAGATAAATTACCGTTTTCTATTAATAATTACCCATTCGAACCCAAGCGACAACCCACACCAAACCTAACTATTCTTTCCTATTCTAATGTAATAAGGACTTTTTAGCATGAGGACGATAGGCAAATTCAACAGTCAAAAGCAACACAAGCGAAGTTGTCGATCTCCATCGTCGATCCAATGCAAGCAAGCCCTATCCATTTCTCTCGTAATTTCCAGAATGCTGAAGGCCTACTTCGACGTCCTTCAAACATACAAGTCGCTAGGGGACATATTCTCTGGCATCGGCGTGCGCGAGCCGCAGGCGCGCGCTTCAGAAGCCTTCTCCAGGTTCGGCCAGTACCACCGCCTGCTCGAGAGGGACGGAATCAAGATGCTCAAGGCCTTGAAACCGGTAAGAATATCTAGAAGCCCGAAAAGGTTGACGAGACAGCAAGAGTGCGATTTCGTACTTCGACTTGCAATAAGCTTAAGTCGCTAGGGGACATATTCTCGGCCATTGGAGGCTTTCTCCAGGTTCGGCCAGTACCACCGCCTGCTTGAGAGGGACGGAACCAAGATGCTCAAGGCCTTGAAACCGGTAGGACAATTTAAAAGTACATTACTGCAAAGGCGGGGGAGGGAGTAATTGCTTGTAGAATGTGTTATAGACATACATACCTCGGCCGGACGAAGAATTGCCGGCCATGACATCGGCAGGCAATCATTTTCTTTCCGACCTTTATAGTAATTCAGAGAAACCGAAGTAAACCTAAGAAACCTCTACTTCCACCGTAGCTCGAAAGGGACAGGATAAAGAGGTTGGGACAATCTCAAAGGGCCTCCTATCGAGCACCTTGCTGAACACATTGCTTGAGACATAGTAGGCCCCAGAATGCTGAAGTCCTAATACTTCGTTGTCCTCCAAACGACAAGACCGGGTATGGAGGTTACAGGTCCGTGTAATGGAGGCTTCTTCCGATGCGGCCAGTACAATCACCTGCATTAATCTGTGACTGTGATGTCCCTATGGCAGATTCCGTGTTCATTCTACCATCGCATTTCCAGATTCTATCAGACATGGGCACATACCTAACCAAGGCCATACCAGACACTAAGCTGACGATCCGCAAGTACGCCGACACCAAGTTCGAGTACCTCTCGTACTGCCTGAAGGTGAAGGAGATGGACGACGAGGAGTTCGGCTACAACGCGCTGCAGGAGCCGCTGTACAGGGTGGAGACTGGCAATTACGAGTACAGGCAAGTCGCGGGACTGTTTATGGACTTGGCTTTTCTTGACTAAGGGTGGGTTGCACCAAACCATCTGTAATCGTAAGAGGTGTCCGTTAAAATCTGAATGTATGGAAAGTTTGACAAGTTTCTGTGGAATGACGAATGACAGCTGCCGGCGCCATATTTGACGTTGATCGCATTGAATCGTATAGTGCGCATTCATCCTTACTTGTCTTATTTGGTAAACAACATTCTAACGTCAAAATGCAACTTTTTAGGATAGAATAGCAATTTTGTGAGTATTAGATCATGCCGAGACGACTTTTCGGACATCAGGGGGTCGATTTTTGAATCTCACCAAGTGACAAATTCTCACCGATTGTGAGTGATTTCCGAAAGTTCGTATTTTTGAAACTCATCGGTGACTTAGATTTGTCATACCTATGATATCGATTTACGAGTGCCCCTACCCACTCGTAATTGAAATCACCATGCGATTGTTTTTGACAGTTGACGTATGTGACATCTGCCAAGAATTTTTCAAAACTTTCATTTTTGTTTACATGACACTGACAGATACGCTACGTTTTACGTTTGAATCTGTTTTAAGTTATAGTATGAGAAAATAAAAAGCGGTATCAAGGACAACATCTGCGTAAAAAGGAACGTAACGGGAAGATTGTCTCTGACTGGCATTGTAAAATTTCTGCATGTTGGTAAACAGCGTGTGACTTTCAAAAATACGGCTTTTGGAAAATTTACATTAAACTCATCGGTGATAATTTTAGTCACCGGTGACTTTGATATCACCAGTGAGATTCAAAAATCGCACTCCAGTTCACGATTTTTAGGGTTCCGTACCAAAAAAGGTACTAAAGGAACCCTTTTGGTGAGACTCCGTCCGTCTGTCTGTCTGTCACAAAGTGAAATATCTCACGAACTACTTAAGGTATCAATTTGAAATTTGGAATGGTTTTAAATGAGAGTCATCCACGTGCATGGAAAATGAAAATTTTTAATGTATATTTTAATTTTCCATAAAATCTTACGAATATAAAATAAATAAATAAATAAATAAATATTAGGGGACAATCTTACACAAATCGACCTAGTCCCAAACTAAGCAAAGCTTGTACTATGGGTACTAGACGATGATAAACATACTTATATACTTATATAGATAAATAAATACTTAAATACTTAAATACATAGAAACATCCATGACTCAGGAACAAATATTCGTGCTCATCACACAAATAAATGCCCTTACCGGGATTCGAACCCAGGACCTCTTGCTTCGTAGGCAGGGTCACTACCAACTAGGCTAAAGCGGTCGTCAAATGAGGGGGCAAAAAAAAATTTCTCAAGTGGGGTATTATTTGAAAGGGCTTTAGTTGCACATTTTGAAACAGTTTTTCTTTTTTTTTCTACACGGAGAAAATTTTGATCTATGAAGGAAAATGTCAAAAAAAATACCATTCCCCCCCCCCCCCCCCCCCCCCCTTATCTCCAAAGTTATTCAAGCGAAAAATTTGAAATAATTACTTGTGATTAAGATAAACATAAATATTACGGGAAATGTTTTTGTTTTTCTGTATCTAGCATATTTTTTGTTTTATTTACAAAAATCATTTCCTAGTTAAGTTTGCAATTTAATCAACTTTATAAGTATTTTTTTGTTTTGAAATTCCTATAAGACTATAATAGAAATACCCTTATTTCAAATTAAAAAATAATAATCAAGATCGGTACACGTGATAAACAATAATCGCTAAAACACGAACATGCATACTAAGCTGATTGCCCTTGCACGTTAGTACCAAATGGGGCCGATAGACGGCGCTGACCCCATTCGCGTTGTTAAGATTTTTCTAGAATGAATGGAGTTGGGACGGGTATATTTCAATAGCAGGTCAAAAAAAATCGCGATTCCATTGTCTTGGTAGTTTGATGGTGTTGGTGTAAAAGTTACTCGTTGTTCTAATTGAATTCTTTTGTGTTGGGTTAAAATAAGTAAATAATTTAACAAATATTGGGACATTTACCTTTACCTTGAGTTAATTGCTAGTTTGTACGGAACCCTCGGTGCGCGAGTCGGACTCGCACTTGACCGGTTTTTTTTTGTCTAGCAACGCTTTTTTTACGATAAAATAGCTGCTATAGTCTAAAAAGATACATTTTGAGGTTAGAATGTTGTTTACCAAATAAGACAAATAAGGATGAATGACTATAAGTTGGTGCAACCTGCCCTTAATTGTACTTCGAAACGTGAGGTCTATTTCGCAACTATCCCCAAGGTGCACAGGTATCGGCCACAATGCGCTAGGTATACGTGGGAGCGAGAGAGGCCGTAGCCTCTCGCTCCTATCTCTCCCCGTTCACATCTACGGTTGATTCTCATTGTTTTCTGGCCCCGTATCATGGTCGGCCTTATCACGCGATAAGTGACAAGATAGAGCGTCCGTCTCGTACCATCGAACGGTGTCAGCCGGTGGAACTGACAACTGTTGTAGTAAATGCGAACACCTCATTAAGTGGCATACCTAAGTACTATTAGAAACTTGACATAATTAATTACATAAACAGCATATGGATGGATTTAATTTGTACTTAATTAATAATTTAATTAGTTCCATAACTTTCACTACACAATGGAATTAATTATATTGTAGTTTAATAATGCTTGGGTTAGACGCTTCCAAGACGCTTTCGTGGCACTCCCGCCGGGGCACGTTGGTATACTAGATGCATGTAGGAGGCATCTAGTATACCTTTAGGAGGCGATTCTCCATACAAACATAGTTTGGTTCTCATTTTAAAACGACATACAGGAATAAGATGAACCTTCTTGACCATGAAGTCTCGGTTGCTATAAATTATACTAGAAAATTAGATTAGAGACTGCACGAAAAACTTTCTATTTTTTTGTAGTAACAAAAACTTGTTTCTGACCTAGATATGGTGGACCCCATTGTGTATACAGGGAGTTTGATCTTTGTATCAGTGGTTTAAATTGCCTTGTCCAGATTAATACTCCGGTGTCGGCAAGACGCGAGGGCACGTTTCGCTCGGCTCCGCTCCGATGTCTTGGTAAAACTGGAGTTGTTGGACAACAAGAAAACGCAAGATGTAGCCTTTCAGCTGCGCCGGTTCATACAGGGGCTGGCCGTCTATCACAAGTGAGTGTTGCTGTGTGTGTGTTTCATAGCCTTCAATAGCACGATGTAGGTGAAGCGAACGAGTTGCGTGCAATGCTATGATAGTGTCTCAAACCAAGAAAAAATATAGACAGAGCATTACGCACACCCTTCGGCCACGTACGAAATCGCAAGTTCGTAACCAGATCGATCGAAGATTTTTTATTCTTTGTACGAAACCAATTATGTTTTTTTTTTTTCGTATTTCAACAGTCTCGACGGAGGCCCGCAGAGCTATTTCTGGTCTTTTTGTCCTTTGGTCATCTGATGCTACCTCACCTGCCTATAGTGTTTTGCGATCGTAACAGGTCTCCAACAAGGAAGAAAAATTCTTCGTGATTGTTTTCGTACAAAGAATAAAAACTCTTCGATCATAACTGGTTACGAACTTGCGGTTTCGTACGCGGCCGAAGGCTACGAACAACCTAGAGAAGCCGATTTTCGACTATGCCAAATAAATTTAGCACACGCACACAGAAATGTACAAACAAAATAGTACAAAATTCTTCAGCACAATATGTCGCAATGCTGTCAAGATACGCATTTTGAGTTGTGATTCTAGGAGACTATCTTTTTAACCGACTTCAAAAAAAAGGAGGAGGTTCTCAATTCAGTTGTATTTTCTTTAACATATTTTTTTCGATGTTTGTTACCTCAGAACTCCGTTTTTGATGAGCCGATTCGTAATTTTTTATTTGTTTGTAAGTATAAGTATGCTTCCGGGTGGGTCCCATTTTTTTCAATAATTCAGTTGGATGATGGGATCCATGAAGAATTGAGGGAACTCCTCAATTATATTAGGCATGCGTGTGGTGATTTTGGTATTTTCTATTATAACTCGTATATTTACACCCGGAAATCATAAATTTGGTGGAGTGGAATTGATGATGAAGACCACAAATGACTTATGGAATTCCTCAATTATGTACTTAAAAGTACAAACGTATATCACAGATTCACATAAGATTCCGTTGAAATAGCAACTAATGAAGTGCCAAAGGTGATCCTTGTGGAGTCGACGGAAATCCTCAAATATTATCGGGCCACATACAGCGATTGGGTTTTTTTCTCTAATAATCAACGCATTTGCTCTCGGAAATCAGTTCAAGTGGTAAATTGGAAAAGAAATGTGGAAATGTTCTCGTGGCTTGGCGGAGTACTAAATTGAAGTCGGTTAAAACTTTGTTTTTAAAGTAAATTATAGAGTTCAAATAAAAAAAAATAGAGTTGAATTATGAAATAATGTTTTGAATGTATGAAGATAATACATTTTGTGTTAGTAGATAGGCATTATGCAGGAATCATCTGACTAATTTTATTTCTTGAATAATCACATTTCTTATATTGTATCCCATTGTGTTCGATGGTTCAATAAAATGCCTACCTAAAGACGCACAAACGACAAGCGCATGCCACTATAGTGGTATGTGTAAAGAGAATTAAAAATGTAATAGTTAAATAAGATGTAATCACCCTCGAGGCAGCTAACTGCCAGTATAGGGAAAAGGCCTCTCTTGTGTCAGAGACCAAGTCTTCCAGATTGATTATTGATTTGTGTTAGTCTCAGCATTTACGAGTATTAGGATCCTACACCGCATAGGATAGTTTTTATCCCGGAATAAATTGTAGTGTAGGTACGCACCTATTTATGTTAACCTTTTTAGTGACTGTTGGTAGTTCCACGACAGCTGCCAAGCTTGTCTTCGAATACAACCGTTATTATGATGAATGGAGCATTATTTCTTATATTGCCCTACATTTCATAAATCTTCTTTGGGTCATCGCGCCAGCGTAGTAAGTAATCAAATAATTATTAAACTATAACTTAACCAACTTTTTTTCCATTTCAGTGAAACAGTAGACCATTTGCAAGAAAATGCGACCCTATTCCCTGTAGAGGTGGACTTGTCGCAAAACGCCTTCCAGTACAAGTCTACTAGTCAGTTCATTCAGGTGAGTTGGCCGTTTATTCAGCAACTGATGATACTTTTAAAAAATCTAGACTTAAATGTAGGAAATGGAAGGTAATAATCAATGTATTATTACTTGCCGCTTATGACAGATGACACAGGCTTAGCCGCGTGATAATATATAGCTTTTGTCCATCCTAAAAGGCCGTTCTAATAATACTATAATAGTGAAAGCATTTTTTTAATCGGACGAGTAGTTCATTTATAAACAAGCGACAGATAAATGCAATCTAGTTTTATCGGCATTTATCTTCAATAGGTTTCATGGCCGGTTATGAATAATACTTATGACTCACGCCGTATACCTAATGCATCCTACCTTGATTTTTTATGTTTCCGGTCACATAAGACAGCGACCTTTACTAGGGCTTTACCTAGAAACCTTGTGAGTTTCGGAGTCTATACACGTCGCGTTAAGCTTAATTTAGTGGCAATACATTTTCAGCATCGCCAAATCACTAGGTGATTCGCTCACGAGGTGAAAAAGCTATGAAAGTGTCGAGTATGAGAATCACCAGGGAAAGAGAAGTTACTTACCTCGAGGAAAAAACCTGTTTCTCTTACCCAGGGTCAGCCCATAGTCGGGCGTATGTACCAAGCTTGTGTCCAATTTAGGGGATTATTCCATGGCATATGCACACTTGAACACAACCAATAGCTTTAGGTGTGTGTACTTACAATTTTCTAAAGGGAAAAGAGAAAAAAAAACACAATAAGAAAAAAAGAATGCATCATGAATCTGATTATTAGCTAAGCTATTAGAGATACTTGTTTTGTGGCCTATGGTACAGTCAGCGTCAATATAGTTAGTAGAAGCCAAATATTTCGTAACACGATTATTCTTATAGTAATAAAGACATGTACCGAAATATTTGGCTACCTTGGCTGTGCTACTAACTATATGACGGTGACTGTACCGCTACGAGGTGTTAGTTAGGGCTTCGTCAAATATAAAAGGGCGCCTAAGGCATGAGTGCGAGAAAAATCAAGAGTAGGTATGTCGCGGCCGTCCCATGATAAAGGTTGAACACGCCAAAACTGGGGCATGTAAAACTGGCTATTATTACGGGAAAAATAGAGCTATACAAACTTTTTAGACACCAATTTGATCACAAGGAACTGCCCTATAATATGTCGATTGCTTTGTTTCTTATTTTTATCCGTTGTCAAAATGTCGAGCAAACAACATCAACAACGCGAACTCATTTTGCACGAATATATAGAAAATTCAATGCTAAGCTACAGAGATATCGCGAAAAGACTGAAATGTCCTCAATCTACGGTTTGTCGCGTATTAAAAAGGTTTCGTGAACGCTTAACAATAGATAGAAAGCCAGGAAGTGGTGGGTTGCAAGGAGTCAAGAATAAAAAAAAGGACGAGAGTGTTGTAAGGATTTTTGCCTCAAATCCTAGGATTTCACCACGTGATGTTGCCAAGAAAGTGAAAATGTCTCAGTCCTATGTTCAAAAAGTAAAACTTAGGGCAGGACTAAGAAGTTATAAAGCCCAGGCCGCACCAGATCGAGACTCGAAACAGAACTTATCCGCAAAAAAACGGTCACGAAAACTTTATGAAAATTTCATTACGAAATTTGCATGCGTGGTCATGGACGACGAAACATATATAAAAGCAGATTTTAAACAAATTCCTGGGCAAGAGTTCTGTACCAGCGTAAGTCGAACAGACGCTCCTGAAGAATGCAAATTAAAAAAAAGAACAAAATTTCCAAAAAAATACCTTCTTTGGCAGGCAATATGTAGCTGCGGAAAAAGAAGTCGCTCGTTTATTACCACCGGCACAATAAACGGTGATATTTAACAAAAAGAATGTTTACAGAAACGTTTGCTGCCTTTCATAATAAAGCACGACTCACCACCGTTATTTTGGCCAGATTTAGCCAGTTGCCGTTACGCAAAAACAGTGATGGAATGGTATGACGCAAACGGGATCGCGGTGGTACCCAAAGTATGCAACCCACCAAATAGTCCAGAACTGCGGCCTGTTGTAGAGTACTGGAGTATTATGAAGGGAATTTTAAAAAAGAAAGGTGGAGAAGTAAAAATGTCTCTGAGCTCAAAAAAATGTGGACATGGGCGTCGAAGCGGTGTCCTAATGAGATGGTGCAAAGTCTTATGAGCCGCGTGCGTAGGAAAGTTAGAAGTATGGCTTACTGTGTAGACAATAACTAAAATAGGAAACGTTATTTTAAACTTTATTCTATTTGTTATTAAATATGGAAAACATAATGTAGTTATTTATTGTTAAAATTATTCAATGTCAATATTTGTGTGCCCCAGTTTTGGCGTGTTCAACCTTTAGACGTGCAGGGCGCCTAGATGGTTAAGGCCCTGCTCTTAGGAACCCACTCTTACCCACCTGACTTCAGTGTTCGTTGTAAGTACCTACTTCAGATGTTTTTCTATAAAGATTATTTTCCACAGGACAATCAAGAGGAGGAAGACATCGAATACGGAAAAGAAATTGAAGAATATCACGACATAAACGACGATAAGAGCGCACCCGGCGCCAACAGACGACAGACCAAAGACAAAGACACCACAGACTCCTCCCAACGTCTACTAGACACTGAGTTTCATTTTGATACTAACTTTGAGAAAACTGACAACTTTGATAAATGTGAAAGCGATAAGACTGACAATTTGACGCTTTTGACGGAACTAGGACTGGCTGACGGTGATTTTGGAGAGTTCCAGATTGGCCTCATGGATGATTTCATGCCCAATAGGAATAGTGGCACTGATGATGTATTTGACAAGTTGTTGAGCGAATTGAATATTGGAAAGTGAGTTTTAGGTGATTTTTATTATCAGTTTGTTTTAGTACATATTAAACTTGTATATTGATGTTGATTTACGTGTTTCACTATCATCATATCGCAATAATTTAAGAATTACTCACAATGTGACGAAGTGCGATCATGCATTCGGGCGTGTGTCGAACCAACTGTCAAAATTGCGTAGGAAACAGAATGTCAATAAAATATCAATCATCATTATTTGGGTGTGTATCCACCAGAGCTATGCTGGGTAGTAGAGCGTAAAATATCCACCAATAGCACTGCTATAGTCTCGCTCGCACATCTTTTTTTGCATGGCGATGGGCACGTGTTATGCATGTTTAAACTTTTGCAAGATGATGGATGCAATATAATTTATTGTCTCTTTTATGTAATGTTTACCAGTGCATTGGTTAAGTTTCAACTGTAATGCTGTGTAAATATATATTATAGTAAATAATAATAAATCTTTTCCTGTTGGTGGATAATTTTCTCGCTCACCGCCTCGCATCTCAGTTTTAAGCTCACCTCAACGATCGCCCACAAAATATATCTTGACACCGCGATGCGTAGCAACTAAACGTACACTGAAAAAAAAAACAGTTAAACTAACCCGAAAACCAGTAAAATTAACCGCTTTGCGAGGTTAAAATGGAGCCTTCTGTTTAAATCAGTTGGTGTTACTGTTTTAAAACAGTTACAGTTCAAACAGTTATACTTACTGTTTTAGTTTAACTGTCTATAGACAGTTAGTAATTTTATACTGAACTGCTTAAACAGTAATAGTACAAACAGTAATTTTAACTGTCGTAACACATATTATGCTTATAAATGTTTAAACAGTTGTATAATGTATAACTGTTTAAATAGTTAAAATAACTGTCTTAAGACAGTTGAAATAACTGTCGAACTATAGATTTAATAAAATCAACAGTATAAATAACTGTGAAGAAAAAGTTTCTGGTACTGTGATCCGAGTTGTTTCTACAGTAATAATTATTGTAGGCACAGTTGCAGAAACTGTTTCTACACAGTTAACGGTACTATTGCAACAGTAGCAGCTACTGCGAACAAACAGTTTCTGGAAATGAACCTTCAGTTGATATTACTGTTTCTCTACAGTTATAGATACTGTGGGCACAATTGCAGAAACTGTTTCTACACAGTTAACGGTACTGTTGCAACAGTAGTAGCTACTGCGATCAGACAGTTTCTGAAACTGAACCTTCAGTTGTTATTATTGTTTCTCTACAGTTATAGATACTGTGGGCACAATTGCAGAAAGTGTTTTTAGACGGTTAACGGTACTGTTGCAACAGTAGCGGCTACTGCAATTAAACCGTTTCTGGAACTGAACCCTCAGTTGTTATTACTGTTTCTCTACAGTTATAGATACTGCGGGCACAGTTGCAGAACCTGTTTTTAGACGGTTAACGGTACTGTTGCAACAGTAGCGGCTACTGTAATCAAACAGTTTCTAGAATTGAACCCTCAGTTGTTATTACTGTTTCTCTACAGTTATAGATAATGTGGGCACAATTGCAGAAACTGTTTCTAAACAGTTAACGGTACTGTTGCAATAGTAGCGGCTACTGCAATCAAACAGTTTCTGGAACTGAACCCTCAGTTCTTATTACTGTTTTTCTACAGTTATAGATACTGCGGGCACAGTTGCAGAAACTGTTTCTAAACAGTTAACGGTACTGTTGCAACAGTAGCGGCTACTGCAATCAAACAGTTTCTGGAATTGAACCCTCAGTTGTTAATACTGTTTCTCTACAGTTATAGATACTGTGGGCACAATTGCAGAAACTGTTTCTAAACAGTTAACGGTACTGTTGCAACAGTAGCGGCTACTGTGAAAAAACAGTTCTAAGAGATGTGCCCTCAGTTGTTATTGTTTTGGAACAGTATGTACTACTGCGGAGAAGCAGTCCGGACGGTACTGTATCCCCAGTACCTGTTCCTGTGGTGAAAAAGTAACAGATACTGTTTCAAACTTGCAGGTACTGGGGATACAGTAGTCCATATACTACTTCCACAGTGGTACAAACTGCTGCATGCTTACGGGTACTGCAACAGAAAAATAATAAGACGACCACAATTCATAATAATTATTGTTTATTAAACAGATTGTTAAAAAAATATATATTCAGTAAGTACACAGCCAGCAGTAGGAGGAGGTAAACGCTCGAAAAGCTAAAAATTATCTACACACGCTCTTCCTTGAAAATACTAAACAAATCGTAAGTATATCCTTTAAGATTACTTCTGCTGCTAGTACATTATACTTAAGTGTAGAAGCTGATTTCTCAGCGTTATACTAATACATAAAAAGTCGGATGTAACGCTAACATAATGGGGAATGGTTTTTTAAGTGTTCTTTTTTTTCTACTTGTAGGAATAAGATGTTATATTCACAGTAAAAAGGTACAGGTTTTTCGGTCCTGTCTATAAGTTTTGAAAGTTTCTATACCCGCCATAATATGGCGGCACGGCTCATTTCCTATTTTGCTTTATAGTCCATACAACTATTAGGCCTGTCACAGACTGGCACGGCCTGGCCGCGGCGGTCAATAGTAAACTTGTCATTAGCTGTCAAATTTTCTATTGTCCGCCACCGCAGGCCGCGCCAGTGTGTTGCAGGCCTTAAGGTTCGACCAATCACTGTCAAGTTTTTTTTTATATTTTTCATCGACAAAACAATGGACTAAGACAAAATATTGGCTATTATGGCGGATATAGAAACTCTTTCATCATTTAAATGAATTGACTGAACCGAAAAGTATGCAACATTTTCTGTGAATAAAGAAATCTTATTCCTACACGTAGAGTTAAGCACTTCTATTAATTTCATCCATGCTCCATTATGCATGAATTGAAGAAAGATGTCTGTCTCATTGCTACTTTCATCCGGCGTAACTATAAACGTTATATTGATTATTAGCGTATTATAAACATTTATGCTTGTGTAAAAACATGAATTAATTCAACGACTCTACAATATGTATCGTTTTTTGATATGTTGGATATACCCATATTTTTTCACTTGATTAACATTTTTCAAAATTGTGTTTGCAAGTTATAATTGACAATTACTTATTTTATTACTAAAGCACGAAAGGAGTATTTTTAAACATTATGTTTCTATACTATTACATATTTGTTTATAACCTGTTTTGAAAACCGCAAGGAGGTCATAAGTAATCTTATAACATTACGAGTACCTACCTACATTACGTCAATGTAGCTACTTTCTAAAAGCCATGAGATGTGTTAGAAAAACACCTACTGGATCAATGTGAGCCACCCATGGGCCACACATAAAAAACAAACTACTAATCGCGGGTTGAAAGTAACGCTGATAAAATTATGCATGAATTAAGGAAAGATGTCTCACTGATACTTTCAGCCAGTGAAATTACAAATATTATACTCACTATGACTTATGAGCGTATGAAACATGTAGTCATGTGTAAAAACATGGGTTCATTGAACGACTCGATAATAATATGTCCCATATTTTGATATGTTGGATGTACCCATATTTTTACACTAGCTTTAATTCCAACCAAAATTGTGTTTGCAAATTATAATTAACAGTTTCTTATTAACAAAGTTTTTCAGTAGATACATGTAATCTCATGGAAGTATAACTAAAGCATGGCAGTAGTATATACATTATTTGTTTCATAAAAAAACTTTTCATCAAGGCTTATACAAGGTGTAAAAAAATTAGCGTCGATCCGCTTATGGGCACAACTATGTCCTTATCCGGGACTCACACTATCTCTATACCAAATTTCATCCAAATAGGTTCAGCGGTTTAAGTGTGAAGAGGTAACAGACAGACAGACACACACTTTCACATTTATAATATTAGTATGGATATTCACCTGTAGCCAGCAGTTTTAACTTGGTGATGAACGAACTTTTTCCCGTTTTTATTTCACATAAAGTTAGTATCTTAGTCTTGAGAAGGGGGAACTTGTTTTGAAATATCTGCTCATTTCCGAGATACCACCTATCGAAATCTCCTATGAGCTGGAAAATAAACATTGTTTATTAAGGCACAAGTTAAATAAAACCCGACCGCAGACAGCAGCAGCCGACGTGTCGCAGCGACACTACCGGTTTATATGTATTTCTATGACGGCGACGCCTGACGACGTATCGCTGGCTACGAAAGGTATTTCATAGAAATACATAGAAACCAATAGTGTCTCGGACTGGGACTCGCGCATACAGGGTTCCGTACCAGAAATAATATCGAGCAAAAAACGGTAAAAAAAATACTTTTGTTGTATGGAAGCCCCCCTTAAATATTATTTTTGTTTTATTTGTAGTATTTGTTATTATTGTAGCAATAAAAATACAACATCTGTGAAAATTGTAACCTCCTTGCTATTACGGTTCATGAGATACAGCAAAAAACGCCAACAACTACTCTGTATGGGAGCCCACCTTATTTTGATTTTAGTATTTGTTGTTGTAGCCACAATAAAAATACATAATCTGTGCAAATTTCAACTGTCTAGCTATTACGGTTCTTGAGATCTAGGTCGGCGAGTGGTAGCCATGAAAAAGGGCTAAAATATCACGTTTTTTGTATGGGAGCCCCCCCTTAATTATCATTATAATTTAGTTTTTAGTATTTGTTGCTATAGCGGCAACAGAAATACACAATCTGTGAAAATTTCAACTATTACGGTTCTTGAGATACAGCCTGGTGACAGACGGACGGACAGCGAAGTCTTAGTAATAGGGTTTCCGTTTTTACCCTTTGGGTACGGAACCCTAAAAAGATGCTGTTATAATTACTTAACAAGTTTTAACAATTTTTCTTTATTTTTATTACTAATTATTAAATATTACGAAAAACATGTTACATCCACCCTTCTGCACAGACTAATGATGATGGATAATGAAGGCCATGATGTGTTGTATATAAAAGTGCCCCTGGCGACTGTAATAAAAACAATAATGACTTACTTATTTTAGCCCCCAAGACCGTTTTAGGCATGGGAAGTCTGACAAATAGGTCTGAACTTCATTCTCTGACAATACGCGCTGCAGTCGCTGTTCGTGTGTAATTTGCCATTTTTCAGCACACAGAGCATATAGTTGTCCACAGAGGATTTAAGCCACTCCAAACATTCTTCTATTTCCTGTAGATTCGGCTCCTGGTCGGCTTCAGGGACAATAATGTCTTCTTTGTTCAATATCAACCTGTGATTAGAATTTGCGGACTCCGGAGTTAAAGTTTTATTTAGGCAACGTCGCGCTCTTGGTTCATAAATGTGATTCCTCCGATATTTTGCCTTTAAATTTGTAACGGCATCAAATAAACGTCCATGAGGTCGTCCAGCTCCTCCGGTAGCTGTATAATAGACAGAACTATTTTCTGTTGGAAATACTTTCACTGAAAATGAAAAAAGTTGTATCTTTAGCAACATACTTTAATATCATATTTATTTCTATACATACTAGTAGTTATTGCTGAATTTTGTATGAATGAAGAACAAGTGTTTAAGTGTATTATTAAAAATCCTGCATATTTTTATTACCTACTCTATTGACTTTCATCAATGTACTCAGCATAGTTGTTATTATGATACCTACACACAGGTGCGTGTACGGCTCTATCGATTTTGATGATATCATGATTTTGAAAAATCTGTGCGGACATAGCCTAAGGCAGGTCCGTGTAGGTACGACGACGAGCGAAGCGAGGAGGAGTGTAAGATGTACTGCGACCCTACGCCAGAACCAATTTTTAGGATTCCGTAGTCAACAAAGGGTTCCTACCCTTAGCGGGATGTCACACTGCGCCGCATCTCCGGACGGAGATGCGTTTCTCGTTGTATGCAATTACCTCAGTTTGTATATAAAAATCGCATGGCACGACACACTGCACCGCACCTCCGTCCGGAGATGCGGCGCAGTGTTTTTTAACTTTGTATGTAGAATCTTGATTTTGTATAGAAAAATCGCATTGTACGACACACTGGCTCCGCCTCGACGCACGGAGATGCGAGACGCACGCTCGGACGTTGACGCGGTGCGTGCTGCAGAGTATCTCACACCGAGCTCCGTAGTGCCGTACGGATTTTAGTTCAAGAACGCGGGACGTAGTGCAACGCAGCTCCGGACGGAGATGCGGAAAAAACTCGGACGTTGGTGCGTTGTCCCCGCATGCGAGTCCGTTGCTCCGCGTCTCGCAACAAGATGCGGCGGCAATGTGACAATCGCCTAACTCGTAAACCCTTACTACTAGAAAACTGTAATTCGGCATGGGTATATAAATCAATCACGCCGACATAATAGTAAGTAAGTAAGTAGATTAAAAGCCCCTACACTGCGCGCAGTGGCGTGCCTAGGGTTTCAGAATAGGACAAGCCACAACATAGGTATGTGTTTGTAATTTCCTCGGATAACTGGCGCGGTAAAGATGTCTCAATTCGCTGTTTACCAAACCGGCAAAGCGCCCGCCGCTCGCTCGAGTCGCTGTTCAAACTGTCCAACAATATAACATTGTTGGACAGTTTGAACTCATAGTTGGCCTGTTCGTGCGATGTCCAACTAACCCCAGCTTTGACGCCTGAATTCTGACCATCTTTTGCCACATTTCCGAGCAGTGGCGTGAAAAAACTATTTACTTACCAATCTCGCTGCTCCAATGAGAGTATATGTCGGCAGTCACAGGAACCTTCGGGTCAGCTTTTACTATTTCTTTTGATATTTCTCTTGTCAGCAATTTTCGCAATTGGTCTCCAAGGAACTGGGCGCGTTGTCTTAGGAGTCATTGACCATCTTGTGTTTTTTCGAGTAATTTAATGAGATTTCCGTCACTCGATTCTGACACAGACACGCCAGATACGCATGAGGCCCCGGAGATAGATGTTGATGACGACACAGGTGACGCTGGTGCACTTTCTTTACATAAAGAGACTATATAGTCTAAAGTATCTAATTCTTCATTGTCAGTCTGTAAAATAACATAATGGTTTTGTTTTTAATAATACTGCTAAAAATACATGCATAAATACTCTTTTTTAGGGTTCCGTAGTCAACAAGGAACCCTTATAGTTTCGCCATGTCCGTCCGTCCGTCTGTCTGTCTGTCTGTCTGTCCGTCCGTCCGTCTTCGGCTTAGCTCAGTAACCCTTACAACTAGAAAACTGCAATTTGGCATGGGTATATAAACCAATCACGCCGAGAAAACAGTAGAATAAAATCCTAAAAAAAAAATTTTTTTAGGGTACCTCCCCTACATGTGTATTGGTGATGTATTTTTTTTTCTCTTTAAACCTATAGTGTGGGGTATCGTTGGATAGCTTGTTCAAAAATATTATTCACGTGTCCCCCCCCCCCCCCTCTGCTGGCTAAATGGCTACTACAGGGAACGTGAAAAAAATCGTAGCAGTAGTACATATGATGAATTTAAAAGAAAAACTATCACGGCTAAGTAGACATAACTAGTTACCGAGTAATAGTCGACCAACTTGAAGTGTACTTAAAAAGGCTAACTTTCCTACAAATTCGCACGGACATTGATACGATTATTTACGAGGGTAAAACTATAATAAAAACCCCAAAAGCCCCTTTTAAGTCCGCATTCTGTGACAGACGGGCAACTACGGAACCCTACCCTGCGCGTGGCCCGACACGCACTTGGCCGCTTTTTTTTTCAAATGTGTGTACTTAGATCTATCCGACTATAGTCGTAGTCAATCATTTTCTAATCATACTTACGTCTTTGGTTATCTGTGGTTGTTGAGCTGCCTTCCAACTGATTAATTTTTTTTTAAACTTGGCCTGTGGTCCAATTGCAGGTATAAGAGCTTTTATTTGTTCGTCATCAAGTAGTAGCAAGGCCTCTGTGTCAACCTCATTCTCTAAAAACATAATAAACTGTTATCAGAGACAGTACATGTATAGTCAGCATCAAATGGTCCGCCTTACGCGGTGTCCTACGTGGGCGTGGGCGTGCGGGCGGGGTGGCGGGGTGGCGGGGGGGCATCGCACCGCGCCGCGTCGCTTCACGTTCGCGATATTTCGCCCACGTAGGACACGGTCTAAAGCCCTTATTACACGCACACGCACGCACGCAAACGGCACAAAAAAAGACTTAGGTACTTAGATATTTTTGACCAAAAGTGAAAATTATATAGAAACTAGCTGATGCCCGCGGCTTCGCCCGCCGCCCAAACTTTCACCCCTCATTTCACCCCCTTGAGGGATGATTTCCGGGATAAAAACTATCCTATGTAATCCCCCGGGACTCACACTATCTCTATACCAAATTTCATTTAAATCGGTTCAGTGGTTTAAGCGTGAAAGACGGACAAACAAACAAACAAACAAACACACACACTTTCGCATTTATAATATTAGTATATGGTAGTAGTATGGTTCAGTGGTTTAAGCGTGAAAGACGGACAAACAAACAAACAAACACACACACACACTTTCGCATTTAT
Source organism: Epinotia demarniana (assembly GCA_945867215.1). Taxonomy (NCBI): domain Eukaryota; kingdom Metazoa; phylum Arthropoda; class Insecta; order Lepidoptera; family Tortricidae; genus Epinotia; species Epinotia demarniana. Next base: position 15,903,863 of record OX244261.1, read on the forward strand.
AATATTAGTATGGATTATAAGTAACTTCAAATTTCACTGTTCGTTTTTGCGTTTCTCTAAAATCATAAATGGCAGAAATATTTTGAAAACTTATTATTAAACTATTTTTGATTTAAGAGAAAAGCTTTTCCTATAAAACATGCTTATTTTAGCGTATTCTCTACAATAAAATAATAAAAAATAGGTGTTATAATAACATCACTCTGATGAATTATATTCAGCGTTTGTGGCCTTTGCTTTTCACAAAATATAGTTTTCTCTGATACAATCCAGTGTTTGACTTTGGAGACTTATTAAATGTAGGTATATGAATTAAGTTGTTCGCAACATGGTAGGAATCACATGTACCTATATAAATCACAACACTAACATCGACCGTTGGGTATTGAGAACCATAAAGTGCTTACAATACATACATACTAAACTAACTAGGTACTTAAGTCATTGCATTTGAGAACCAGAACACTGTTTTTGTTCGAGACTAGTACCTACACAATTGCCAAAATTTAAATCTATTTTGTGGAATTTCACTCACATTTCAGTTCTCGTTTCCTTCTGCCTCTAACACACAACACAATGAATTTTAATCAAAACTGCACTAAACGCAAACAAAACAATATTAACGGACGATAACCGCAATGGAACTAAACAAATTAACTTTACTAACTCGTGTATTGTATTTCACTTCCAGTAACGAACGCGCCTATATTGTCTCACGCACGTGTCGCTAGTTAGTAAACGGCGCAGCGCAATAGCGAACGAAAGTCCTTCACGAAATGAGCGAGTGAGACAATGCGAGCTAGTTAGCTCGCTTTGTCTCACTCGCTCAATTCGTGAAGGTCTTTCGCCAATTTCACCTCGTGGCAATATAGTAGGTGTTTTCGCGCGCACATTACACATAGTTTGTTGACACATAGATTAATAGTTAATAATATATGCGAGTTTATTTGCAACACGCCACAACAAATGAATGTTATAAACCTAAAGAAATACGGCAACCGCCATTGCAAACTAATGCGTCATCCTCTAATGTTTTTTTAATCAGGTACCTATATAGTCTACGGGTCGCTCCAGCGGCTATATCACAAGACGGCGCGCGAGCTCTCTCGATTTTTCTCGCACTATACCCCTCTTAATAAGTTTTCTAATAAGAGAGAGTCAGATACAGATAGTGCGAGAAAATGAGCTGGCGCGCCGTCTTGTGATAGCCGTGCATGGGTTAGCACACTTTGAAATGTTAGTAGGCGTAAGTAACAGACAATTGAGTTCACCAAACACCACACACCACAAAATAGTAAACATACATTTCATACCATGAAACTGATGATGATGTTTGTGCAGGTGTCGATAAATTCATAGTGTCACACAGTAGGTATGTTTTCTGAAATCATGACTAATTATTAACTGACAACTAAAGATTTTTACCCGACTGCGCGACGCAAAGGAGGGTAATGTGTTTATCAGCCTATATATGTATGTATGTATGTATGTATGTATGTATGTTTGTTCCTATGTGGCACTCCAGAGACCAAACGCGTGAACCGATTTTGATAATTCTTACGTCAATCGAACCGTCTTACTCTTGCGTGTGTCACTAAAGACATGAAAGTAATCAAAATTCAATATGACGACAATCAGACGCCAAAATTGAAAAAAAAACAAAAAAAGTGAACGAAATATGTCGAGTGGGGTATCACTGAATAGGTATTTAAAAATCAGTTATAGGTTTCTTTTACAGTTTTTCATTTAGAGTGACCATTTAAATTCTATAACGTTATAAAGTTATAGTAATTCTGTTCAGTATTAATACTGCTCTGCGCGACGCAAAGGAGGGCCAATGTGACTATGTGACTAATTCAATTTGATTAGAATAGGTACCTAAGAAAAATTTTATAAGCTTCGTGAAGTAATATAAGAATTAAATAAGAAAAAGTAAACGCGGTACTTGGTTGAAAAAGCTGTCATTATTTATATCACGGTTGTATAAAATTCTATTGACAAACCCAGAGTGCTTCTGCTTCAAATAGTTTTAACGACCTAAAGCGTCACTGACAGCTTACGGTGAGATATTACTTCATTTGGAATAAATAAATAAATAAGAGATAAACACATTACCTACCCTCCTTTGCGTCCCGCAGTCTGGTAATTAATACCTACTTATTTTACTTTCAACGTTTCCGAACACATCATCATATCAGCCGAAAGACGTCCACTGCTGGACATAGGCCTCCCCCAAAGAGTGCCAAAGTGACCGATCCAGCGCCACCCGCATCCAGCGGACTCCCGCAACCTTTACCAGGTCATCAGTCCACCTTGTCGGGGGCCTACCCACGCTGCGCCTTCCGGTACGTGGTCGCCACTCGAGAACCTTTCCGCCCCAACGGCCATCAGTTCTACGTGCTATGTGCCCCGCCCACTGCCACTTAAGTTTAGCGATCCGGAGGGCTATATCGGTTACCTTGGTTCTGCTGCGGATAGTCTCATTTCTGATGCGATCACGCAGAGAAACTCCCAACATGGCCCTCTCCATTGCCCTTTGGGTGACTTTGAGCCTTCTTATGAGGCCCATAGTAAGGGACCACGTTTCAGTGCCATATGTCATCACTGGCAACACACACTGGTCAAAGACTTTCGTCTTGAGACACTGTGGAATATTGGACGAAAAGATTTGCCGTAGCTTCCCGAACGCTGCCCAGCCGAGTCGGATTCGACGATCGACCTCTTTCTCGAAGTTGGACCTACCTAACTGGATCGTCTGTCCTTGGTATACATAATCGTCTACAACTTCGAGCGTAAAGTGTCCGATTGTAATCGGAGTTGGTACTAAATGGGCATTTGACATGATCTTCGTCTTATCCATGTTCATTCTTAGACCAACTCGCTCGGATGCTTTTCTGAGGTCATCGAGCATCGTACTTAAGTCCTCCATGGTCTCAGCCAAGATTACTATATCGTCAGCAAACCGAAGGCGAGTGATGTACTCGCCGTTGATGCTGATGCCTAGCCTTCTCCAGGCCAGAGTCTTGAAAACGTCCTCCAGTGCAGCGGTGAACAGTTTTGGAGAAATAACATCTTCTTGCCTGACTCCCCGCTGCAGCGGAATAGGTTTCGAGTTCTGGTCCTGAAGTCGGACTGACATAGTGGCGTTCTCGTACAAACACTTCAGCACTTCGATATAGCGATAGTCAACTTGGCACCGTTGGAGAGACTGTAGTACAGCCCAGGTTTCAATCGAATCGAAGGCTTTTTCGTAGTCCACAAACGCTAAGCAGAGAGGTAGGTTATACTCTTCGGTCTTCTGTATAACCTGACGAAGCGTGTGGATGTGGTCTACGGTACTAAAGCCTCTTCGGACGACGGCTTGTTCGGGAGGCTGGAAGTCATCTAGCCTGCATGCGAGACGATTTGTAATGACCCTCGAAAACAGCTTATAGACATGGCTCAGAAGTGAGATGGGTCTGTAGTTCTTCAGCAGAGTGTTGTCACCCTTTTTGAAGAACAGCACCACCACCCCTCTGTTCCATGCCTATGGAGTTCTCCCATCCAGTAAGACGGAATCGAACAACTTCTGAAGGGCCTTAAGGACCGGTTTTCCACCCGCCTTCAGAAGTTCGGCTGTTATTCCGTCTTCACCGGGTGCGTTGTTGTTCTTGAGCTGTTTAAGAGCCATTACAATCTCGTACCGGCTGATGTCCGGGATGTCGTCGGTAAAGTGTCGGGTTAATCTAGCTCTACGGTCTTCCGCCTGACTAACTTCGGGTCTGCGCGTTGATGTGTATAGCTGTCCGTAAAAGCGCTCTATCTCACCCAGAATCTCAGGTTTAGAGGAAATGATTCTACCATCTTCAGTTTTTAACTTCGCGAGCTGGCTCTGCTCTATAGACAGATCTCTCGAGAATACTTTAGAGCCCTTATTGCGCTGGATGGCCTCTTCTTTACGATTTGTATTGAGTTGGCGCAGATCGCGGGTAAGGGACTTGGAGATCTGTTTATTGAGCTGCCGGTATAATTTGTGCTATTCATTTGGGGGGTATGTGCCATAATCGCCACGCTTTGCATGCGGGTTGGCGATCGCAGTATTTCCACCGCACTCCAGGGATGCTGCTGCCCATCCTCCGGTGGTCTTGGTCGTAGTTTTAGGACATACTCGGGTCCGTTTCCGAACACATATAAATACCTTACACATATAATTCAACGTTTCCGAACACATAAATACCTTACCTGCCTACCCTACCTACTTGCGAAGCGCGTGGAGCCGGAGAGTGTTGAGGGGCCGAGCCGGGGAGTGGGGGCGGGCTTCTTTATACAGCGAGCGACCCAAACGGGCAGACACGTGAGGGCAGACGACGTTGTTGGTTGTGTCGATTTTTTGAATTTTTCGGACTAATTTTTCATATTTGTCGCAGTGAAATGGTCAAAACAGAGATTTGAACAAATCCCTAAGGGATATGATCAAATCACGCAGGATGTTAAAATGGAGAATCCATTTTATCATTTACCTGATACAAATCAGTCATTTGATCAAATCTCTGAATCTGTTTAGTGAAATGACGAAATCCGACAAAAAAGGCAACTCGTTTTTTCATTTCACTAGATTTGTTTAGTGATTTGATAAATCCCTGAAACGCGTCAGTGAATTTACGAAACTAACTCGCAGATATTGGCTCCTAAATCATTAGTCATTTAAACGGTTCTGGGACTTAGGCTCGGATGGCGGATAGGTTAGAAGATGGTAGCGGGAGCTCTGCTCCCGCCACCCTCTTCGTGGTTATTTTTTTTATAAAAGAGCGGAAAAATCTTTATCGCGTTAGTTTCGTCAACTCACTGACGCGTTTCAGGGATTTTATCAAATCACTAAACAAGTCTAGTGAAATGAAAAAACGAGTTGCCTTTTTTGTCCGATTTCGTCATTTCACTAAACAGATTCAGAGATTTGATCAAATTACTGATTTGTATTAGGTAAATGATAAAATGAATTGGCCATTTTAACATCCTGCGTGATTTGATCATATCCCTTAGAGATTTGATCAAATCTCTGTTTTAACCATTTCCCTGCAACATATAGATACTAATGCTTAAGCTCGGATCATAATTGTGAATTAACGATTCGTTTTATTGTTTTGTTCATACTTACTTAAACAGTTTATGTATTCTAAGTTGGTATTAGCTACTAAGAGATTTTTTTTGGGTTTACTATTAATAATAAAAGTTGTTTGGTAATAAGTAGGTACCTAGCTTGTTAGGTAATTATAATTATACCTACCTACATACGTAGAAATTTAACTACGTATAGGTAATACTAATTGAAGTAGGAACCTGTAATATCAGTTAGGGACTATTACCTTCCGTCTATTTTTTTATTTGCTATTGTAAAACACATACCTTTACCTATTGCAGATAGGTATAAGTAGATAGGTAGAAGTAGAAGCTACGGTAGCCCAGTGGTTCAGGCATGCGGCTGTCAAACGGCGGTCGTGGGTTCGAATCCCGGCTCGTACCAATGAGTTTTTCGGAACTTATGTACGGAATATGATTTCATATTTACCGTTAGCTTTTCGGTGAAGGAAAAACATCGTGAGGAAACCTGCATACATCTGCGAAGAAATTCAAAGGTGTATGTGAAGTCCCCAATCCGCACTGGGCCAGCGTGGGGACTACTGCCCGTTCCCTCTCATACATGAGAGGAGGCCTGTGCCCAGCAGTGGGACGTATATAGGCTGATGATGTGTGATGTGATGTGATAAGTAGATCAGTTAGGTAGGTACACTAGGTACAAGTTATTAAACACCGCGTCGACGGATAATTTAATGTAGGTACTTACCTGATATCTAGTTGGCGAGATAGGTAGTTAGCAGGTATATTTCTAATAAGTATTGTTTTGTTTTCGTTCATCTGCTTTGATACTTTCACATCACACCATCACATCATCAGCCTATATACGTCCCACTGCTGGGCACAGGCCTCCTCTCACGTATGAGAGGGAACGGGCAGTAGTCCCCACCCTGGCCCAGTGTGGATTGGGGACTTCACATACACCTTTGAATTTCTTCGCAGATGTATGCAGGTTTCCTCACGATGTTTTTCCTTCACCGAAAAGCTAACGGTAAATATGAAATCATATTCCGTACATAAGTTCCGAAAAACTCATTGGTACGAGCCGGGCTTCGAACCCACGACCGCCATTTGACCCCCGCATGCCTGAACCACTGGGCTACCGTAGCTTTGATACTTTATGTTTAGGAATTTAGGTAAAGTTTGTGTTCGTACCTCTTTGTTGTAAGTAGGTAGAATTGTATAAAGTTACTTGGCGTATAGTTTGGTACATTCGATTCGTAGAAAGTAGCAACTTAATAATTAGGTACTTAACTTACTTAAGTAGGTAGGTAGCTAAATCGGTTAGTTAGTGACTGATAAGTAGGTATTTACCATCCATCTTCTTTGTTAGGTATTGTAAAAGAGATAGTTAATTAAGTACAGACACATACCAATAATATATTTGATTCAGTAGCTACTAATAAATAGGTACCTCGGCGGTTTTTTTAATGTAATATTTGGCGAGGTTACTTATAAATACTTACCTAATACCATATGATTATTAATAGGTAAGTATTGAAATCCTGCATCTACTTTGCTAGTGGGTGTTTGAATACCTTCATAGTTATCTAGGTGCGGTGTGAGTTTGTATTTATTGGTTGTAAGAACTTATATAATAATACTAACTAAAAAGTGTTAAATAAAAAAAATATAATTTAGAAAATAAAAAAACCCGACTGCAAAAAAGCTATCTTTAGAAAAAAAAAACTGAAAAGAAAAAAACAAGTTCAGTAGTCGAGAACATTGAATCAGTTTCATGATTAACATTTCGTATGTCAATTTGGACCTTAGAGTTTAAAAATAATGTCGAAATCGCTTGTGACGGATCCGGAACGAGGCATACGAATCGTTATGACACAGATAAAACAAACTATACCATTCTTATACGAAACAGCAACTTCATCAGTCGGGACCCATTAAAAGTCTAGGCTACGGCACTAATGGGTCCCGACTGTTGAAGTTGCTGTTTCGTATAAGAATGTAAAGTTTGTTTTATCTGTGTCATAACGATTCGTATGCCTCGTTCCGGATCCGTCACAAGCGATTTCGACATTATTTTTAAACTCTAAGGTCCAAATTGACATACGAAATGTTAATCATGAAACTGATTCAATGTTCTCGACTACTGAACTTGTTTTTTTCTTTTCAGTTTTTTTTTAAAACTTGTCTAGGTAAGTATAAGTAAAGTATATTAACGCGGTCTGGCTATTTATAGCAGGTAACGCTGCAGTTTTATGTAAAATTTGTGAGCAAAATACATTTAATCAAGGTGCACGTACGTATACATACGGTACCTATTCATAGATACGTATATTCTAATGAAACACAGTTGCCCTAACTATTTGCACAGTTATATTAATTGTTCGGAGATTTATATCGTAATTCGTATCGTAGTTAGGAGCAAGTGTAAATAAATACATAAGTAGTACATTATTGTAGAGGGTTGAACGTAAGCAATTCTGGTTACAAGGTTATAAATTATAATTAAACATTATAGCTACTCACCACGAAACACTTCAATATATTTATCAAAGCCCCAGGTCTCCAGCAAAGTAGACACAGTAGGCAAATCATTCTCTTCCATAATCACACACACTTCACTGACTCGACTCGACAAAAATATTCTTCGTACCTAGACAAGACACTCGTGTGTTCATTCGTTGACGGCCGCCATTAAAATGATGCGTCGTGCGTTGGTCCGGTCGCTTCGCGGTCGGTCTGCAGCGGCGCTACCACGAACTTCGAAAGTTGAAGTTCGGGTATTTCCATCTCTATCGCACTTACAGTACTCGAGTGACAGGGATGCATGTATACGAACTTCGAGATTAAGACTTAGATTCGAAGTTCGTGGTAGCGCCGCTGTTCTAAATTTAGTCACTGATTCAGTCACATCCGCCCGCCGTCAGGTTCGCGAGGCGACTGACTGCACTAAATGTTATTACACCTATCCTAATTAGGATGCTTAGATCATTCAGCTTGTCCGAAACCATCCTAATTCCTAATTAGGACATCCTAACTTGCTAAACGCGATTACACTTTCCTAATTTAGGATTCTAAATCATTTAGAATCCTAAATTTGGGAAAGTGTAATAAGGGCTTAAACTTACATTATCCTAAATTAGGCACTAACGAGAGGGACGCCGCAATACGTTGGAATGAGATGAAGATATCTTCATACGTGTCTAACGTATTGCGGCGTCCCTCTCGTTAGTGCCTAATTTAGGATAATGTAATAGCTGCTTAAACCGTGTAGCACACACTTTTTTTTAGTCTCCCGACAATCTCTTCGGGCAATTATGTGTGGCTATACACTTAAAATTAAATAAATGAATGATAGTTATGTAATGTAATACTTAGGAGGCATTCCGTTTTTTCGACAGTTAACTTCACGGCAATTAGCATTCGCATCCCGTCACTATTACTGTCCTTGAAATGGATTCAAGTGCTCCCAGACCTTGAAGTAGGATAAATGTTTGTTTGCAAACACAACTTTTAATATCCTGACGTAGGTACCTAATTCAAATGCAGTTTAGCGCAGCTTTAGTTTTCGACGTTTTATATAGTGAATTCAAAAACAGTTAGGTAATTCAACTATCTTACTAATATGTAGGTATTATAAATGCGAAAGTTTAGATGTTTGGATGTTTAGATGTTTGGATGTTTGTTACTCACGCTTAAACGGCTCAACCGATTTGGACGAAATTTTGCACGAAGATAGTTTCTAGCCTGGAATAAATATAGGGTAATCCCGGGTCCACGCAGACGACGTCGCGGGCGGAAGCTAGTTAAGTTATAAGTTGACAAAAGTCTCGAAATTGTTCCATATCATAGGTAGGTACATTTTTAAATTTTGCAATAATTCTCTGTACGTATCACGTTTTGATGGCAAGAACTTTCTTAAGTAAAGCCTCTCTTGCATGTCGTGGTTCTCGTAGGTGTCTATTGTTCACAACTTTCTATTCTTCTTCTATTTCCATTCTATGTCTACATCATTGCCTATGAAACTATCATTTTCTTTGCGAATGGCGTACCTACCTACTGTGAATTGTGAAATTGACCTAGGTGAGTAGGTACGTATCCTAATATTATACATATTATAAATGCGAAAATGTGTCTATCTGTCTGTCTGTCTGTCTATCTGTCTGTTACCTCTTCACGCTTAAACCGCTGAACCGATTTGGATGAAATTTGGTATAGAGATAGTGTGAGTCCCGGAGAAAGACATAGGATAGTTTTTATCCCGGAAATCATTCCTTAAGGGGGTGAAATGAGGGGTGAAAGTTTGTATGGAGCGACGATATAAACGAGATCCACGCGGACCGCGGACGGAGTCGCGGGCAGAAGCTAGTAGTAATATAGGCAGCGAGGCACGTAAACAGACGCGCGCACAGTTGCAGAAACTGTGCCCGCTGTATCTATAACTGTAGAAAAACAGTAATAACAACTGAGGGTTCAGTTCCAGAAACGGTTTAATTGCAGTAGCCGCTACTGTTGCAACAGTACCGTTAACCGTCTAAAAACAGTTTCTGCAACTGTGCCCGCAGTATCTATAACTGTATAGAAACAGTAATAACAACTGAAGGTTCAATTCCAGAAACTGTTTAATTGCAGTAGCCGCTACTGTTGCAACAGTACCGTTAACCGTCTAAAAACAGTTTCTGCAACTGTGCCCGCAGTATCTATAACTGTATAGAAACAGTAATAACAACTAAATAAATAATAATAATAAATAATAAATATAAGGGGACAATGTTACACAAACCGACCTAGTCCCATAGTAAGCTCAATAAGGCTTGTGTTATGGGTACTAGACGACGATATATATAATAGATATAAATACTTAAATACATAGAAAACATCCATGACTCAGAAACAAATATTCATGCTCATCACACAAATATTTGTCCTTGCCGGGATTCGAACCCAGGACCTTCAGCTTCGTAGGCAGCGTCACTACCCACTAGGCTAACCGGTCGTCAAAGAACTGAAGGTTCAATTCCAGAAACTGTTTGAACGGAATACGTTGCAACTTGCAAGTAATGTTTTTACAAACCCCTGTTAAAGTAGCTTTAAAAATGCCGCGCGCGAGCCGCAGAGCTGGCGTGATTGGCCGGTTGCATGCAGCGGGGCACACCGCCGGCAGTGTTGTTCCTGTCGAATTCTGGGTTGCCGTGTATAGAGTCTAAAATTGCCGTGTTCTAAGAGAAAACTTCAAAAAATTGCCGTGCTCTATGCAAACTTAAAAAAATCGCAATATTCCTTCTGATTTGGCAATTGTAAGTTACAATGGTACGTACTTAAATGAAACCCGGCAAACATAAGGCCTACAACACACTGGCGCGGGCGGCCCGCGGTGGCGTCCAATAGTAAATTTGACAGCTAATGACAAGTTTACTATTGACCGCCGCGGCCAGGCCGCGTCAGTCTGTGATATTTTTCGTTCAGAAATCGACTCAAGGTTCAAACGTGTTGTAAACGGCAGACGGTCGGTGGCGCTTGATGGCGATATCTATCGCTAGCTGAAGCGTCGTGAAATTGCCGTGTTTTATGATACGGTAATGGATCTGCTGCCTTATGCCGTGTTTTAGGTCCGACGATACCTGAATTGCCGTATGTTACGGCAATTGCCGTATCAGGAACAACACTGACCGCCGGCTGGCCGCCCGCTCGCCGCGTAGGTTAGGTACTACTAGGTAGGTACCGCACGAATCGCAACGATTCGCAACAGGATCTTACGCGTCTAAAATCGTCTTACTCGTAATATAAAAATATACTTACTCGTCGTGAGAATAATTATGAAAATATTTAAGTACTCTTCAGTAATCTTTATTGCACTAAAGAACAACTTATCGTACACAAGGCGGACTTAATGCCGTAAGCATTCTCTACCAGTCAACCTTTGGGCAAAGCAGACATTGTGGGCGTGTTGTAATTGTAATAGAGCAAGATCCGTGAAAATAGTAAAATAGAGAGATACAGGTATCAGATAACAGGTAAGGGTATTAAACCCTTACCTGTTATCTGATTCAAAATCAATCAATTGTGCCAAATATTACACGGATAGGTAGGTATATGTGGATGAATTTTGTTAATTTAAGTATTATATTCTCATGCAGTCCACCAGGATCCCCTAGCCTGATCCCCCAGGGGATCCTGATGAACTTCCGAGTTCTTTAGGATCCCCTAACGTCAGATTCATAATGTTAAGCCTCATATACACTAAAGTAGTTATTGCCACGTATGACATTGAATTGTATTTTTTCAGAGAGTCATCCCTTGTATTGAAAGAAATGAAAGAAGCACAATCTATGAGTTAGTGCACTACTGGTCATTTTCCCTGATTCGCCACTTTCGTTAATTCGTCAGTTTCCCTAATTCGTCAATGCCAACAAAATATTTAATTAAGTACTTAGTCAATTATCCTATTAGTCATTTTCTTCGACTCGTCATCTGTCATTATTGGTATAGTGAGTTCTACTCTAAGGCAGGTCGGTATAGGTACGACGACGAGCGAAGCGAGGAGGAGTGTGAGGTGTACTGGGACCCGACTTTATTCGAAACAAATATTAGTAAAGCCGGTTCTGGCGCTTCAACGGCCGCTGCCGTGGCACATTGACAAACTGTAGGGTCGCAGCGACTTGCCTTAGAGCAGATTAAAACAAATCAGCGTTTTGCATGTGAATGTCAGAAGTGAAACTTTAACTGCTGCAGTTAGAATCAAATAAAGGACCAGTAAAAATAATGCATCGCTACAGTTACTTTAAGGTCTTAAACAGTTACAGGCATATAACCAGTATGTTTAACTGTTTAAACAATTTATTTTAACTGTTTGAAAGAATTACATCCAAATGATGTTGATAAGTAAAAATAACCTTTCGTTGCAGTTGTTTTAACGTTAGCACACAGTTACAGATACGGCGAGAAAATTTTACTGTTTGAACTTTTACTTTAACTGTGTTCATGCCAAGAACAGCGCCATCTAGGTGTTTAGGGATGAACCCGAATCCTAAATCGCTTGTTAGGTAAATCGATTGTAAGACTAAGTAACGAGCTAATTACCTAGTTGGTTCACAGTGTCACCAGAAGGGGGCGCTGTTATCAATATAGGAATATTGTTAAAACCTAGCATGTAGATTGTAGAGCACTTTTCTAATAAACACGATACCAAACAGACGAAGTCTCTCTCTGCACCTCCCATCAAGGAATACGGTCCAGCTACGTGGCAACAAACTGTTTGAAAGATTTACTTCCGAATGATGGTGATTGATAAGTTAAAATGATTTACTGTCATTCAACACAATTGGAAAATTGGCAATTCGAAAATATTAGTCGTATTTGAATGATGTCAATTGAAAATCCTCGACATGGAAAATTGTCTAGGCATTTTACGGTTTCTCCAAACATTAATTTATAATAGCCTTTATTTTTTTTTCTCCGTCATAAATACATAGTTCTTGGGTTCTGGTGGACTGCATGAAATAAACGACTATTACTATTTTTATTTTAAAAAATCGGCGTGTTTTTGACAATATTTTTTTATACCTACTTCCGGGTCGAAAGTTTGTAGGATTCGTAAATAATGTACTTATCTTAAAATAACTTTTGTTAATACTACAATTTGAATAGGTACTTGATAACCGTTAAAATATACATACACAATTAATAAGTGATTATGTAGGCACCTATTTCACTTTAAATACTTTCGTGTACAATATTATACACGAAGATTCGCAGAAAAAGTATTTCAATTGTTATAACTCGGCGAAATACATATTTCATTGATCCCCGTATCGATCCGACCCATTGAGGACCCATCCAGACCGATCCGACGATTTTGTCGGGACATGTAAACATCGCCGGCCACGGCCAACGGCCTCCGCACACTCGGAGTCCTGTCCGAAAACAATCCGCGCCCGAGAAACAAGAAAATCGCTTGCGTATGGGGGGCTGCGCCCCGGGTTTTTGACAGTTTCCAGTGTCACTGATGTCATTCTTTGTTGTGTTTTCTAATTTGTTTATAATCAGTTAAGTGTGATTAATATTTAGTGCATTGTGTATTTATATTTTACGTCCTTGCCTACGCTCTTCTCAGCGGCTAAACAATAATGTAAAGGACTGTACATGCTCTACTTTGTTGCGGTATTTTTATACTACATTTTTATATTTGCAACTGTAAGTTTTTCTTGTTTAGTTTTAATCATACTCTTCAACATAATAGGATCCACTTCAAATCAAGTAAATATGGCTCCTCCCCTGTCTCTGCCTCTGGATAGCTCCGTGCAATGCCCCTATTGCCCCCAGATTCGTTATTTTAAAAAGAGGGGACTGAACATCCATATAAGTCGTGTTCATGCTAACCATACGCAGCCACCTGCTCCAACACCTTTAAACACCACACAAACAACCCAAATATGGCAAGATCATATTCCTCTAGCTCGAGCAGCGCTCCTTGGGACTTCGGACATTTCTTCCCAAACGCAACATGCGAACGTTAGTCTAAACGACTTACCAACTTTAAAGTCTAGCATTCGAGTTTTGACCCATATTCCCAAGGGTGCCAGATGTTTAGCTGCCGGTAAGCTATGCACGGTTATTGAGGATTGTTTGCTTTCGAACAGTGTTGAAAATTGGTTTACTTTACTCTCTTTCTCTTTTTCAGCCTTGAGGGTACCAGATAAGACTGAAAAGAAATCGTTGACGACTAAAGTTAAAAATAATATCAATGACTCTAATTTGTACTTCGCTATTTTACAGTCCCCAATAAAACAAACTTCGATATATCGTTCCATCGAAGCCAAAGTACACGACGGAGACTTAAGAGGAGCGGTTCGTTTGCTCCTTTCCGACGCTACTCTCGCTCCTGTGAATGAAACTACACTACATGCTTTGAAAGACAAACACCCCAGCCCATCGAGGTCAATAATCTTACCACCTGAACCGAGTTTAACAAGCCCTTTCCTTTCTGTTACAACTTCGGACGTAGCCAACGCAATTGCGTCTTTCTACAATGGGTCTGCATCCGGTCTAGATGGTCTGCGACCGCAGCATCTCAAAGAGTTGACTTCACCCTCCGCAGGAAATAATGGTCCCCGATTGTTAGAATCACTCACAAAATTATGCAATTTTTTACTGAGAGGTATGCTAAACTTGGAGGTGAGACCGTTCCTATATGGTGCTTCGTTATGTGCCTTATCTAAAAAAGATGGTGGTATTAGACCAATTGCGGTGGGCAGCTTTTTTCGTCGTCTTACGGCTAAGCTCTGTTGCCAATCTGTTAGAGAAGCTATGTCTGACTATCTGCAACCAATTCAAATGGGCTTCGGTACCAGACTTGGTTGTGAGGCGGCAATACATGCCACCCGGTCTTTTGCTTTACATCGCAGATCATCCAATACCATAATCGTTAAAATCGATATCAAAAACGCTTTCAATAGCCTAGAAAGGGACACTATTCTCAACGAAACCTTAGAGCAAACTCCTTCTCTTTACCCTTTCATTTACCAATGTTACGCCTCCTCAAGTAATCTTTTCTTCTCAGGCAGTTTAATACAGTCGCAAGTTGGTGCCCAGCAGGGCGACCCATTAGGGCCCTTGATGTTTTGTCTCGGCATCCAAAAGATTATTTCTGGATTAAAGGCGCCCCTTAACGTGTGGTATCTGGATGATGGCACTATAGGAGGAAGTCCAGAAGTGGTCTTAAACGACTTGAAAACATTGATACCTGCCTTGAAGAAAATTGGTCTTGAAATAAACCCGTCTAAGTGCGAGTTTTATACTTGCAGTTTTTTAGACACCAACTCTCTCGCAGAAATAGAGTCACTTTTACCTGGCATTAGACAAATACACGAACATTCTTTCAATTTACTGGGTGCTCCAATTTTCGCCGAGGGTGTTAGTTCGGCCCTTCAAGCCAAAAGACAAGCACTTTCGGCGGCACAGGAACATTTGACACAATTGTCGGGACATGTTTCCCTTATCTTGCTGCGAAACTGCTTTGCTCTGCCTCGCATGGTGTATATGTTACGGACGTCTCCAACTTGGCTTTATGACACGGATTTGAAATCGTTCGATGACACTATTAAATCTTGTTTAGAGTCAATACTCAATGTGAGTTTAGACGACAAACAATGGTGTCAGGCGGCTCTGCCAGTTCGTTACGGTGGCTTGGGCGTGCGTCGGGTCCAGGACATAGGTCTGGTAGCCTTTTTAGCGTCGGCACATGGTTCGTCGGATCTTGTTGCTCGAATATTATCATTTGATGGCAGCAGCATTCGAGTTCCATTCGTAACCGAGGCCCTGGCTAAGTGGGCGACACTATGTCCGTCCAATGATCATCCGGATAGCTTAACGGTCCAAAGAGGATGGGACGATATTCTATGTCAGCAAACGTTTTCTCATTTGTTGAGTGATGCCTCGGGGACTGACCTAGCACGTCTCAAGGCTCTCACAAAGCCCGAATCCGGTGCGTGGCTGCATGCCTTGCCTTCCCCTCAACTCGGCACTTTGCTCGACAACGACTCCCTGAGGATAGCAGTTGCTTTAAGGCTGGGGAGCAAGGTATGCGAAGCGCACCGATGCGTTTGTGGGACAATGGTGGAGGAGAATGGCCACCACGGGCTAAGCTGCAAAAGATGTGCGGGTCGGTTCCCTAGACACCATTCTATCAATGAGATCGTGCGTCGGGCTATGGTGTCCGCCAACGTACCGTGCATCCTGGAGCCCCCGGGTCTGTCTCGGACTGACGGAAAAAGACCAGACGGGTTGACGTTGGTTCCCTGGCAGAGAGGGCGGTGCCTCCTATGGGATGCAACTTGTGTTAGCACTTTTGCAGCGTCCCATCTAAAGCACACAATTAAGTCAGCTGGTTCGGCGGCCGAAAATGCCGCCAAGCTCAAACACGCAAAGTACTCTGCCTTGGAACCGACTTATGATTTCGTTCCGGTTGCTGTGGAGACAGCTGGGCCCTGGGGCAGTGAGGCTCTCGGGCTGTGCAAGGAGTTAGGCAGACGATTAAGGGACAGGGGCCTTGACCCCCGCTCTGGGTCATGGCTCGTCCAACAGGTCTCCATTGCTGTTCAGCGAGGCAATGCCGCTAGCATTTTGGGGACCTTTGGTTCGGGCTTGACGCAGAGCGGGATGTACTCGTAGTATTACTTTTATTTATTTTTACGTATTTTAATTTTATCATTCTTTACACTTTTGTTAATTATTAATTATAAACTCAAATTAAATACGACTAATATTTTCGAATTGCCAATTTTCCAATTGTGTTGAATGACAGTAAATCATTTTAACTTATCAATCACCATCATTTGGAAGTAAATCTTTCAAACAGTTTGTTGCCACGTAGCTGGACCGTATTCCTTGATGGGAGGTGCAGAGAGAGACTTCGTCTGTTTGGTATCGTGTTTATTAGAAAAGTGCTATACAATCTACATGCTAGGTTTTAACAATATTCCTATATTGATAACAGCGCCCCCTTCTGGTGACACTGTGAACCAACTAGGTAATTAGCTCGTTACTTAGTCTTACAATCGATTTACCTAACAAGCGATTTAGGATTCGGGTTCATCCCTAAACACCTAGATGGCGCTGTTCTAGGTATGAACACAGTTAAAGTAAAAATTCAAACAGTTAAATTTTCTCGCTGTATCTGTAACTGTGTGCTAACGTTAAAACAACTGCAACGAAAGGTTATTTTTACTTATCAACCTCATTTGGAAGTAATTCTTTCAAACAGTTAAAATAAAATGTTTAAATAGTTAATCATACTGGTTATGCCTGTAACTGTTTAAGACCTTAAAGTAACTGTAGCGAGGCATTATTTTTACTGGTCCTTTATTTGATTGTAACTTTTTCGATCAATAAAATTAAATGATTAAACATTTAATTTGCTCGTTGTATCTGTAACTTTGTGTCAACGTTAAAACAACTGCAGCAAAAGGTTATTTTTACTCATCGATCATGTGGAAGTAAATCTTTCAAACAGTTAAACATACTGGTTTTGACAGTAACTGTTTGAAACCTTAAAGTAACAGTAACGATCCATTATTTTCACTGTTCCTTTATTTGGTTATAACAGTTTCAATCAGTAAAACTAAATGTTTAACTAACTAAATATTAAATTTGCTCGCCGTATGTGTAACTGTGTAATAACGTTAAAACAACTGCAACGAAAGGTTATTTTTACATATCACCATCATTTGGAAGTAATTCTTTCAAACAGTTAACATAAATGTTTAAACAGTTAAATACACTGGTTATTCCTATAACTGTTTAAAACCTTAAAGTAACTGTAGCGACGCATTATTTTTACTGGTCCTTTATTTGGTTATAACTGTTTCAATCAGTAAAATTAAATGTTTATACATAAAATTTTGCTCGCCGTATGTGTAACTGTGTGCTAAAGTTAAAACAACTGCAACGAAAGGTTATTTTTACTTATCACCATCATTTGGAAGTAATTCATTCAAACAGTCAAAGTAAATGTTTAAAAAGTTAAACATACTGGTTTTGACAGTAACTGTTTGAAACCTTAAAGTAACTGTAACTATCCATTATTTTTACTGGTCCTCTATTTGATTCTAACTTTTTCAATCAGTAAAATTAAATGATTAAACATTTAATTTGCTCGTTTTATTTGTAACTTTGTGCCAACGTTAAAGCAACTGAAGCAAAAGGTTATTTTTACTTATCAATCATTTGGAAGTAAATCTTTTAAACAGTTAAAGTAAATGTTTAAACATAAAATTTGGTCGCCTTATGTGTAACTGTGTGCTAACGTTAAAACAACTGCAACGAAAGGTTTTTTTACTTATCACCATCATTTGGAAGTAATTCATTCAAACAGTCAAAGTAAATGTTTAAAAAGTTAAACATACTAGTTTTGACAGTAACTGTTTTAAACCGTAAAGTAACTGAAACCATGCATTATGTTTACTGTCTCTTTATTTGATTAGAACTTTTTTAATCAGTAAAATTAAATGGTCAAACATTAAATTTGCTCGTTTTATTTGTAACTTTGTGCCAACGTTAAAACAGCTGCAGCGAAAGGTTATATTTACTTATCAATCATTGGAAAGAAATCTTTAAAACAGTTAAAGTATCTACTTTAACATCTGTTAAAACAGTTAAACACACTCGTTTTTACTTGAACTGTTTGAAACCTTAAAGTAACTGTAACGATGCTTTATTTTTACTGTTCCTTTATTTGATTCTAACTTTTTCAATCAGTAAAATTAAATGGTTAAACAGTAAATTGGCTCGTTATATCTGTAACTTTGTGCAAACGTTAAAACAACTGCAACCAAAGGTTATTTTTACTTTAAATAATTTGGAAGGAAATGTTTCAAACAGTAAAAGTAAATGTTTTGAACAGTGAAAGTAACTGTGTCAACAGTTAAACATGCTATAACTGTATGAAACATTAAAGTAACTGTAACGAAACGTAGTGTTTACTTGTCGTTTATTTATATGCAACGTTTTAAACAGTAAACATAACATTTTTGGAACTTAAAAGTAACTGTTTTCGCAGTAAAATAGCATTTTACTGTGTGAAATGTTAAAATTACTGTTTATGATACGTTGTTATCACTGACCAATGACTTACTTTAACTGTTTCATCCATTGAAATAACTGTTTGCCAATAACTGTTTTTTTTCAGTTATTTAAACCTCGTAAAAACATTAATTCTCACTGAAATATAAGTTAGCTTAACTGTGTAAATTTTAACTGTGCAAAAAAGGCACACAGTTAGAAATCATTTTTTTCAGTGTAGGTAGAGGTCTACTTTCGCAACGGGTGACCGGCGGGGTGAGCCGCATTAGCGCGTAGCGAATAACAGCCCAGCCCCCTATGCTGTAATTATACGCACAGGCGTAATTTCGCGCGGCCATGGTTAGGTCTGGCGCGATATAGGTACTGTGAATCAGCCTCAGGTATTTTATGAGGATAAAAGTGATCAAAGCAAAGGCAAACGTCATATATACCTAGATTACCTAGGTATACAAATTAAAAAAACATTTTCTTCAATATTTAATTACAAAAGTATAAAACCTTATAATCTACGCATATTTGTATTTTGGCAGTCTTCTTATTCAATAAGGACTCGCAAGACGACAGCGGTGGGCGTGGATTTAACGATCCATAACAATTAATGGTCCAATCCAAGTGAAAGAAATTTTAAGATTAGGTTATTACTTCGTTTCGGAGACTACTGCGTTACCCTACCCTACAGCCCATATTTTTCTGGGGCACCTTTTGCTCTAGCCGAGGTACCTACACCTATCAGTTGCGGAGTGCCCATTCAGGCCGGTTGTCACTGGCTTGCCTAAAATTTATTTTTAGGCAAGCCTCTAGTTATATGGATACTCTAAACTCTTTAATAACTTTTTGTTCCGGGTTAGGTATGTACCTATCGAAAATTTTCACTCACCGTACCTACTACTTAGTCCCACGTACCGCATAACAGTGGCGTAGCGGCGTAGCATGCATAGAACTCAATTCCCACCGTCGGGCCTATTTGGGGACTAGGTACTAGCTAAGTATAGGTAGGAAAATTACGTTTTTTTCAAACGTTAATTTATAACAGCGTTTTTTTTGTTTGTTTAATTTTCAAATGTTGTTCTAAGATGCCTTATCCAAGAATAGTACCCATCGGAAAGTAAATATATAAAAATAGATGACACATCCATTATGTTTTTTGTGCGATTTATTTATTACTTATTCTTGAAGAGCTCCTGTAAATTAACCAAACTAAAATTAAAACATCTATTAATATGTTTCCTCTTTTTTCAGGAATTGGTTAAATAAGTATCGATTTTTTTGATGACTAATATTTTGGTGGATTTTGAGTCTACGCTAATTACTAAAATGATAATATATCAGTTACACACAAAAAGCTGCTGTTATGAATTATTTCCAAAGTTCCATTTTTTTCCATACTAATGAAAATAAAATGCTTGGGCTCACTTACCTATGTAAGTATTAGCTGATATTTGTCGGTCTAATAATAATAATAATAAGGAGTAGCGATGTGACGGCCCCATCGCCCAACCAGATTTCTGGTGCAATCAGTCAACGTAAGGCAGCTTGTGGCGGGCTGTTAGGGAGTAGCGACCCTACGTACCTGAGTGCTCCTGGGGGTATCCTGTGGTCAGGCTGAGCCGATCGGGTGGTTGGTTGGACAGGCCCTCCGCCTCTGGCTTGCCTTTATTGGCCGTCCAGAGTGGAGTCGCAAGAGCTGTTGCTCGAGGGTAGATGTGGACACCTAAGTGGCGAGTTGGCTATATGTTTAAAGTCCAGTGCCACCTCTCTACCCCCCAGCTCTCTGACCGGTGTTGCCTTTAGGCCATTTTTTTATGTCGCTATTAATAGGGGCCCATCTAGCAGTTAGCGAGTCACCGTCTGCCAGAGATAAAGATTGAAACAGTTTTATTAGGCAGGCGTCCGATGTTTCACCCAATAGCCCAGCAGCCACTATAGTCCATCATTTCAACCCCAATAACCCGTTTTATTTAGATTCCATCAACCATCAATAGTCCCTATACACCCCAGCGGGTGCTGTCTCTGTGTGCGTCCCATTTCACGGACAGGGACAGCATCCGCTCGGTGTACTCCCTGCATTTCATTAAATTGTCAAAAGGGCCTCTACGTGTTGGCTCATTTGGTACTTTGTAGGTACCTAGCTCCACGCACGCCTCCCAAAGGTCCGGGACATCATTGTCCCGTGAACGGGAAAGACATACATAATAATAATAAAATAATAAATATCAGGGGACAATCTTACACAAATCTACCTAGTCCCAAAGCAAAAGCAAGCAAAGCTTACTATGAATACTAATTGACGATTAAACATACTTATATAGATAAAAAAAAAAAAAAAAAATAGATAAAGAAATACTTAAATTCATAGAAAACACCCATGACTCAAGAACTAATATTCGTGCTCATCACACGAATGAATGCCCTTACCGGGATTCGAACCCAGGACCTCTTGCTTCGTAGGCAGGGTCACTACCAACTAGGCTAAAGCGGTCGTAAAGTAGGGTAAGTATTCCATAAATGATCGGAAACGGACGAAATTATAAAGAGAAAGACAAGTCCTACTCATTGTGTATATATATGTATTGTACTTAGACAGAAGAGAGGGCCCTCCTTCGTGTACGAGTATGTGGGGTACAGAATACGA
This sequence comes from Epinotia demarniana, assembly GCA_945867215.1. Classification (NCBI taxonomy): domain Eukaryota; kingdom Metazoa; phylum Arthropoda; class Insecta; order Lepidoptera; family Tortricidae; genus Epinotia; species Epinotia demarniana. The sequence continues at coordinate 15,925,146 of OX244261.1, forward strand.
TTACTGTTATCAGCTCAGCCCATTACAACGCGATGCCTGTCTTCAAAATAATGACTCAACCTCTCGGCTTGATATGGATCAAGAATCAATGCTTCCTCTTTCTTCTCCCCTGTTAACAAACTCTTCAACTTAGTAACTTTCGGTATTATGTGAAATATGTCCAGCTTTTTCGCCTTTTCTAGGTCTATCCCCATCACTATTTTACCGAGTTCTGAAGCCGCTGTTTCGTGCAAAGCTTGCAGGTTTTCTTTTGCTGTTTTTGTTAGTTCTGCTATGTCTAATGTAGCTCTGGAGTAGTGGAGGACGGTGAAAAGGGTTATCTGGAACGAAAGAACATAACTATATTATTTAGTGTCTAACATGGTCTCAAACAATTTTTATCCGACCGCGCCGGGCCGGAGCGAGCCTTTTACAAGTTGCCAAAGGAATTTGAAGCTTTAATGCAGACATTACGTTTCATATTTGAATCTATTTAAGACCGGCTGGCTCCTCGCGGACGTAGACGTCGCATCTGATGTCAAAACCTCCATCTGGCTTTTGCCTACTGCAATCTATTATACCTCGACACATTTAAAAAGAGCTCCGGGTACCATATAAAATGTATGGCCGCCAGAGCCTCTTTTGACGTGTGTTGACTTGTAAAATGCGGTTGCTCGCACATCCGTTACGATGTGGCGCCACGCGACCCGGCCCGGTCCATTCGGTGCATGGGAATAGTACATAAGACGAGAGCATCATCAATCCTTCTAGCGATTGTAGATACTGATATTAAAATGCACCTACACTAGGGAAAAAAATTACGAATGTAGGTACCTACACATCACTTTACTGGCTTTACTGATAGGATGTCTGCTCTATAAAAACTAGTAGGTAATTAGACTCACCAAAACCACAAGCTTCATGGTGTATGGCTCCCTGCGGACTGTCCTGTCAAATGGTCAGCAGTGATGGACGGTAGTATTTAAATATTGGCCGCGACATCTTATTACGTTTCCACGCAGCCTATTCTGATGCTAGGATCGTAGACAGACACGATTTTAAACAAGTTTTAGGTCGGTCCTACTGCTCTACCAACTTATTTCAACTTATCATTAGATGATCTCAAAAAACAAAGTGCGTCTAGGTACTTACATTGTCGAAACTGGATATTGTCATATTGTCCACTTCCACACTTAGGGTGAGTTGCACCAAACTGTCTGTAATCGTAAGCGGTGTTCGTTAAAATCTGAATGTATGGAACGTTTGACAAGAGTCTATGGACTGACAGCTGTCAGCGCCATATTTAACGTTGATCGGTCTGTAATCGTAAGTCGGTGCAACCCGCCCTTAGTGTAAGGCCTGAGTGCAGCGTCCATATGTAAAACAAATGCAATTTATATGGACGCTCTCACGCCCCGCTCTGAGCGTGGCGTCCACTCAGGCCTTGCACTTAGGTAGATAGGAAATTCACACATAAAGTGGCCGTCAATAGAATTTGCTACGTATGTAATGTAAACAAACCGGCATATTGAAAGACCATTTCTAATGGATCATTGAGGCTGAAGCAGTCGAGTGTTTGTTCTTTCTTTCGTTTCATTTGTTCTATATCCACGAAGGTGCCAAGATATCCATATTGAGGTTTCTACAGTAATTCATATAGATACTTGCCTAATTGTGGATCTGCAAACCATATATCAAACTGCTTCGTTCCAGAATACGCCTTTTATCGAAAGTGTCACTGCTATTATCAAAATTCACCTCACAAATAGCGCCTCGCGGCACCCCATGCATGGCAAGCAGATGTACAAGATTTATTGCACTTACACCTGCTCTGATGTAATTATTGTATAATCGTTGGGTGACTCTCACGTAGCGATTTTTATGCGCCCCGTATCATGGTCGACCTTATCACGCGATATGTGACAATAAGTGATAGAGCGTCCGTCTCGTTCTATCGAACGGTGTCAGCCGGTGACGGACGCTCTATCTTGTCACTTATCGCGTGATAAGGCCGACCGTGATACGGTTACAGCGGTTGTCGGTAGGTACCATCTTTAAAAATAAATCGCTATAATTACTCGTATATTATGTTCATTCAGTTAGCTACAAAGCTAACTGAATGAACATGGTGTAGTCCCCACATTATTATGGGTGGTGTCACCACAGAGCAAAGTTTGAAGCAACCCGTATTCTTTTTTTGAGTATCATTCCGTTACGTACGGCGCCATTATTTAATTAGTTAAAAACATAGATATATATATATATATATTACTTGTTAAAAAATGTTATTTTTAGGATAGGTTTTTGTGGAAATTCGACGCACACAAGAACAATTCGGTACAACACAAGTGGGTCTCTGACACGGAAAACAGATTAATATGACCTTTAATCTGTTACTAGAGCCACCCGTCGCCCGACCCGCGCCGCCTCGCCTCAAGCGGTTAGGTATTCTTTATATGGATTTGTACGGGCATGCGTTCACTACATCAACTCCGTATCAACTCCATAGTTAGTACATTTACGAGGCGAGGCGGTGAGGGTCGGGCGACGGGTGGCTCTAGTGAGCTCAGTCATCAGTTTTCATTGCTCCTGACAAGAGCTTGGGAAGTTAATAATAATACCCAGTTGATATACTTAGACCTATTTTATAGTCACATTTATGGCCAGGTGACGAGTGTGGCGCACCGCTGTCGTCCATGTGGTAGCCGGGCCTTTAGTGATGGAGAATTTGTATTGATTTCAGACATAAAGTCACCAGCATTGTGTTTTTCTCACAAGCTTTCTTCTGTATAAGAATGAACCGAGTGGAAATAAACAAGTCGGCTTTCCTGTGGTCAATAGATAACAGCTTTTATTTATTTAGTCAAACTTTATAGTTGCTTAGCACGAATAAAAATATAAGTACGTTAATGGTTTTCTATAGTACTTACGTCCGAAACGAGAAGGTGGGCCATTTTACAGAAAGTTGTACACTTGACTTTATTTTTAATTTTGATATTATTGGGTTTTTTGTACTCAGAATCGAGAGCACTTTCGAACCTAATAGGAGAAATAAGTGTCCCAAGATTTTTTATTCCATTCCGTTGCCTAGGATGGAAACATAGACCTGGTATGTGTTGACGTTGCAGAACGTGACGTGGTAACGAACCGGAAAATGATTAGGTTCGAAAGTGCTCTCTATTCTGAGTAGAAAAACCCCGATTATATCATTTTTTTTAAAGTTGAGTTTACAACTTTCTGTAAAATGGCCCAGGTGTCAAAAAACGCAAACAAAAAACTACCTTATAGTCAGAGCACAAAGTCATTTTTAGCTTTTGACAGAAATTACTCTTACAGTTTTGAATAGAGTATAGGTACAAGTACCAAACCGTCCCTCTGTTATAGAAAGTTAGTCAAGTTTCCATGGCACGACAGCTGCCGGCGTCATATTTAACGTTAATCAGTAACTATGTAATCTAAACTTACAACCCTCGCTCAGTCTCACAATTTATTGGCGAGATGGCGTTTAATACGGATTAATGAGTTCAACCAGAAACTTTGCGTTACAGTCCTTAACTTTGGCAATGTCAACAGAAAAGACCTGAATCTTTGTAGGACCCATAATATTGTAATGTTTGTTTTTGGGCCCTGCCTGGGCGTAATAAATTGACTATGTTAAGGTACTTAAACTTAATGAGTAAAACACCAATGTCTTCAGGTAAAATGTATTGAATTATAAACAAGGTAAAATTAGAGCTTAAAAAACATACACTTCCTTCTAGTTGTATGTACTAGTAGGCAGTAATCCTAGGTTACAGACGTTACTTCGAATGAGAAATAAATGTTATGTACTAATATTTACTACTTACTTTTAACCAACTGTTTCTGCGATGCCGAAAACGGGTTAAATGATGACTTTTATCTAGTTATATGACAGAAGCAATATACAGGCTTAAACAGGGTAAAAAGTATATTATGAACCAAAATATGTCATTTGAGCTCCGTAACACAGCTCTAACAAGAGCTCCTAGTAACACCTTTCTCCAATGGGTGATACCCACACAATTTCCTCTCAAGCTCGTTACGAGCAGTTCGGCAGTCAACGTTTTAAATCATTCTTGTTTTAATTTTATTTAACTTGTGTTTTTATAATATTGTACATTCCACCCTGTTTAAGTATGCATACTTCGACTTCAGCTACATTTTTGATACAGTAGTCAAATGAAATGAGGTCAAGTGGGGCTAGTCCATCAGAGAATCATTACATCAAACCGTTATAAATCACGTGATATAGTTCTCATGCATCATTGGACAGCGAAACAATAAATATTTTTTTTAATTTGTCTATATTAAATTATAAGCATTTATTATAGGTAAGAATTAGACGTGTGCGCCGATCGGCGTGGCGTACGCCGCCGGTCATTACACCAGCGTGGATTCGGCGTGAAAATAGCGTGCAGACTATTGTGACTCGGGGTAAAATTTTGGTCTGTGCTACACTCAAACAAGCCACACAAACACAATGTGCATACGTCTACATGGACAGCAGCGGCAGATGTTGTTGCTTGCAAGACACCTGGATATTGTATGTGTCTGGGGGCTTGCTTCGGGTCTTCGGCCCGCAAGCTGGCCTAGGGAGCGCTCTCTAAAATCATGCCATATGGCTCAGCCTTCGGCTTCACTTACCTCCCCTTTTACCTTGGAAATTTGGCCTCGCTGCCACCTGAGGATAGTAAGTGGCCTCTCTTAAGGCTTTCATTGTTACGAAAAGCTCAACGTTCGGCCTCACTTCCTTGGCCGCTCACCTTCGGGATTTGGTCTCCAGTTTCGCTTGCAATACACCTGGGGATAGTAAGTGTCCGTAGGGCCACCCACGGGCCTTCAGCCCCCGAGCTCGCAAAGCGACCGCTCTTTAAAAGCATGCTTAGGGCCTTTCAATCCTACGAAAAGTTCCGAAAGACCGCTCTCTGAAGAATTGCTTTAGGCCTTTAATTCCAATGAAATCTGCCTCGCCGCTCACCTTCGGGACTTTGGCCTCAGGTCTCGCTTGCAAGACACCTGAGAATAGTGAGTGTCCGTCGAGCTCGCCCTATGGCGTTTGGTTCGGGCCTGGGGCTCGCATAGGGAGCGCTCTCTAAAAGGATACTTTGGGCATCTATATAATATTATTTATTTATTATTTATTTATTTATTGAATAAACAGGTTACATAACATTACAGTGTAAGCACCAATGCGTCATGAACCGAACAATGTTTATTTAGACGGCGAAACGGCGTGGCCCCGTTGCGTCGACATCTCGGGTGTTGGATTTGGTAGGTTGCCCCGGAACCGACGAAACACGACACCTTTCGGCCAGAAATCAGCACACGCGATGGTCTCCTGGAGCGGCCGCGGCACGCGCACTACAAAAGAGCTGAAGTGCACGTAGTGCCGGGACCGCAGCTGGTGCACCCTCAGCGAGTAGCCGGTTTTCTGGCGAACATACTGCGTCACTTCTTCAGCGGTGGCAGTGTGATGCAGGCGCGACACGTACAGCGCCTTACTCGGTGTGGAGACCCGCAGACCACAACAAACCGGGTCTGCAGTACCACACTGACTCTTACGTGTCTTACGCTTTCTTGACACCGTTGTTGTGAAACCCTCCTTGTCCACATTGGTGCGAGGGGTTTCCTCTTTAGGAGGATCCCGAACTTCACGTGCTTTCGAGGGCGCAGCTTTCCGGCAGGCTGGAACAGTAGGCTCACCAGCAGAAACGACGTCAGCAAAACGACGACGTGGTTTCGATGAAGCGTTGACGGGAGGCCCCGCGAGGAGGGGGCAGGGGGGCCGCGGATCAGCATGTACAGTGACATCGCTATGCGCATTGTCAGCTACACGCGAATTGACCGAGTCGGCATTTGACGCCCGGTTACTATTCTTGAAATTTGACGCCGTCGGTGACCGCGTTTCTAGGATTATTGACGAACACTTGTTGTTGTTGTATTATGAGGGTGTTTATTTAGATTCGACGTGAAGTGTTACACGCACACCACACAGTCTATGTGAATCAAATCTTTATTTGTCAGATATATGGTCAAACATAAGGATATCGTGTAGGTACTTAAACCATAATTTATACGCGTAAGAAGTCGTCGGCAGAAGCTAGTAATTTTTATGAGCCTGAGCTGAGATGCCAGAATTAAATGAATTATTATTATTATTATAAATAGATGATTTAAAAAATGAGCCATGCTGTTTTTTTTGAATACCTAAAATTAAATGTTTCATTATGAAAGAAAAAAGTTTATTTGGTTTAGTTTAGTTTGTTTGTTGTAGTATGAAAAATAGTTTTTTTTTGCATTATTGCTTATTTTTATTTATCACGCCGATCACGCCGATTACGCCGCCGCCGCCGGCCATTTTTGGACCGGACGCCGCCGCCGACGGTTTAACCATCGGCGCACACCTCTAGTAAGAATTGTAAAACCGTTGATTTGTTGATCGTTTGATGTTACCCCTCTTTCGGAATTGCCCCCACTTGACGCCAATTATCCAATGCGCGTATATCAACCTGACCTCTGAAAATGTTCTTAATTAGCGTTTAGTAGCAAATTGTCTTATCGAGTGCAAACGTTCTCGAAACCCAACAAATAATAATATAAAAATAGTTTTCTTCAACATATTGATTACAAAAACAGAGAAATAAATATAGATAATATTAACAGACTTGCCTACCCATATCAATCGGTTTCTATCAATATTTGGACTAAACACTGACATTTTGTACTGTACTGAACAGCAACGAATATAGTTTACTAACTAGCCGTGTTATTTACTTATGGAATTCAGCGACTGGTCGACTAGTACTCATTCAAAAATCGTTTTTAAGCCTACGCCATAAAGTTTATTGTTGCTTGAACCGTCTTACACATGTGTTAAACTTAGGGTGGGTTGCACCAAACTGTCCGTAATCGGAAGCGGTGTTCGTTAAAATCTGAATCTATAGAAAGTTTAACAAGTTTCTATGGAATGACAGCTGCCGACGCAATATTAAGAGCGCGTTCACATGTAGGCGTTTTTGTCGCGCAACGTGAAAGCGCTCTTTGTTGATCGGTCTGTAATCAGAAGTTGGTACAACCCGCCTAGTAGTACAGTACAAAAATCAGCAACTCTTATATAAGGCAGATTACATTTTGTCGCATTAGATAAAGCATGTACCGAACGATTGTTTCATACATATTTATATATACATGCTCGAGCGCAGGTTTAGTTCTGTTTTAGGTACGTCTGTGCGATTTCCCTGTAATATCTTATCTAAATAGAAACGAAAATCATGGCTGTTTGACCTTTAAAACCTCAATGCCCTTATTCATAAACGTTCATTAAACCAATTTTAACTAAAATTCAGTTAAAATTAGTTGGTCTTTGTAAAGTTTGACATTTGCGTTTATGGGAAAGAGACAACACATTTAAGTTAACAAACGTCTATTAAGTTTTATGTATAAGGGATTTAGTATATAGTCCGGGCGCTCGAAGCAGAACTTCTGGCACTCAGGCCGTACATTTATGCTTTGAGGTACACTTGTGGAATTGATAGAGAGGAGTCATTTTTGAGATTACTTGAGCAAAACTAAACCTTCACTCGACTCGTTACAAGTCGTTCAACCCGCGAGCAAGCAGCCCACTCCTCATTGCTGTCTAGTTTGCGCGGACGCACATTACAGCCACTAGTGGCCGCCACTAAACGCGACCTCTCTGCCGCACATTGCGGCCACTCGACCACCCTAGACGCAGATTGTGGCCACTCGACCACTCTGCTCCACATTGCGGCCACTCGACCACTCTGCTGCACATTTTGGTCACTCGACCACTCTGCTGCACATTTTGGCCACTCGACCACTCTGACGCACATTGCGGCCACTCGATCACTCTGACGCACATTGCCGCCACTCGATCACTCTGACGCACATTGCGGCCATTGGACCACTCTGCCGCACGTTACGGCCACTAATGGCCACCACTAAACGCAGCCCTTAGCGTTCAGATTGTGGCCACTCGATCACTCTGCTGCACATTGCGGCCACTCGACCACTCTGCTGCACATTGCGGCCACTCGACCACTCTGCTGCACATTGCGGCCACTCGACCACTCTGCTGCACATTTTGGCCACTCGACCACTCTGACGCACATTGCGGCCACTCGATCACTCTGACGCACATTGCCGCCACTCGATCACTCTGACGCACATTGCGGCCATTGGACCACTCTGCCGCACGTTACGGCCACTAATGGCCATCACTAAACGCAGCCCTTAGCGTTCAGATTGTGGCCACTCGACCACTCTGCTGCACATTGCAGCCACTCGACCACTCTGCTGCAAATTGCGGCCACTCGACCACTCTGCTGCACATTGCGGCCACTCGACCACTCTGCCGCACATTTTGGCCACTCGACCACTCTGACGCACATTGCGGCCACTCGATCACTCTGCCGCACGTTACGGCCACTAATGGCCACCACTAAACGCAGCCCTTAGCGTTCTCCCCGCAGCTTGTGGCTCGGACGCGGCTACTAAACGCGGTTTTAGGCCAGCAGCGCCGACGATTAAGAGGGAAGTATACCTTTGGAATACTACGTACTCGTCCATACAAAACGAGAAAACGATTTTCCACGTCAAAATATTTTCCAATGTCAATGATTTTTTAGTACGTTATTGACACAATGAAAGACTAGGTTTCCGGTTTTCCTTTTTTCAAAATTTGCAATAACTTTAAATTTACAGGCACCTACATTTTTATTTAAAAGCGAAATTTATAAGCCTAGATATTATCATGCTGAAGCGATCGACATCAAAATCCAAGTGATTTTGGTGGAAAACGTTTTCGCTCGAAATACAAAACCATACTAATATTTTAAATGCGAAAGTGTGTCTGTCTGTCTGTCTGTCAGTTACCTCTTCACGCTTAAATCGGTGCACCGATTTGGATGAAATTTGGTATAGAGATAGTTTGAGTCCTGGGAAAGCACATATGATTTTTTTCTTCCCGGAAATCATCCCCTAAGTGGATGAAATGGGGGTGAAAGTTTGTATGCAGTAGCTACGATTTAACCGAGTTCCACGCGGACGGAGTCGCGGGCAGAAGCTAGTATCATATAAAAAGTACCTATTGTCAGTCGCGATTTGCTGGCTATACTTCCCTCTTAACACTGTCGCTGCCAGGAACCCGCCTAGCGGGCGTCTACGCCGTAATCGCTATTCGCTACATACGAGGAAAACCACGAATGGCAACGAAAGTGTTAAAGATATAGTATAAGTATAACCTCCCTGTGGCCTTATTGGCCGCCCAGGGGGAGGACTAAACGCTGGGCGAGCGCCAATGGTATACAAAATGTAGGAATGAAGTCGACCGCAGCTTGTGGCTACTACTAGTGGCTCAATGTGCAAGTTGGAGTGCCGCTTGCTCGTGTATTGAACGATCTGTACCGTCAAAATATCACAACATACAAATCACTTGCAAACTCGCACAGCCTATGTAGCCCAGGATTGCAGCTTTGCGAATTCTTCGTCATCCTCTGAAACAATAACAAACAAATTAAAAATTCTCTTCTTCATTTTGATTGGTTTGAAGTAGCGAGTTAGAACCTTAAAGACTCGAGCCGTCGGCGCTACTTGAGTCTTCTCAGCACTGCATAAAACTAGTCTTAAGGGCTCGAATCTTCAAGGCCAAGCGCTAAATCACAACACTAGTTTGGGGTTTTTTTTAAGTAAACCAAAAAATCTACTTTGGCGGCCAGTCTTTCCAATACTGACCTGTTTAGAGATCTCTCGGAGCCACGATTCAGAACCGTAAATAAAAAAGTGCATGATGGCTGGTACTTAAATACATACAAAACCAGTGGCGTGCCTAGGGTTTCGGAATAGGGCAAGCCGAGAAATATGTTTTTGTAGTTATTACGGTTATTGTCGATAAATCCATCTTGCCTCATTATTGAGCAATCTTCAGTTGCATATGCACTTGCTAGCGAGTACGAGCTCACCAAAACACACTGAAGGCATGCTACTACTAGATATAATTTTACAGACATATCTACAATCCAATGAGTTTTGTACACCGGTCTATTAAACTATCTTTTATGCGATTTACTACTCTGAGAAATACATAAATCAGGCGTAGGTTTTGGCGAAGAAATTAGTTGTTTCTTCTGAGCAAAGTTTAAAGAGTTTACCTTTCCCTCGCCAAGCAAAACTAGCACACACTTTAAATTATCACAATCACAAGGAACAACTTCCTCCATTGTCAATCCGATTAAATAGCAACACAGCAAACAAAATACTTAATGACCGCACTGACCGCTCAAACAAACAACAAACAAAAGTAATTAATTGAAATTGCAACAAACAACAATGAAGTCGGACGACATCACACTCATGACGGCGCACGCGCGAATTTCGCATTTTACTAGACTCGTGCAACTTCATACGCATGCAGGGCTTATCTCGTACTATTTGCTATATTAACCTATAAACACTTGTATGTCATTATTAGGCAGTCTTCATGGGTAAGAAAGAGACATAGATAGCTAGAATAGAAGCCCGCTTGCAAGCCAACGTGTGCGAGTGAGATGACTAGCCGTGTGCCTGTCTCAAGCGAGTTCGGCTAGTTGTCACAGCGATAGTGCTGCCTTGGTGCTGCCGGCCAGCCGCGCCGCCGTGGTGCGCGGTCGAATTTTGTACCACGATGTAGGTAATAAATTTGAAAAATGCAATGAGAGCGCAAGTGCGAATTGAAATAGTTCGTGCTCTCATTACCTTTTATTTTTGACCGATAATGAGTTTTGAAAGGCAAGCCCGGGTTTTGGGCTTGTATGGCAGTACCGCCACTGTACAAAACATGAATGACTCAGGAACAAATATTCGTGCTCCTTACACATACAACCTATTACCGATATTCGAGCCCAGAACCTCTTGCTTCGTAATCAGGGTCACTACCAACTAGGCTAAAGCGGTCGTCACTAGATCTGAGTGAGTGAGTGTTTATAATATTACAACATGCTTATAGTACACAGCCATAATAACACTACTACTTGCTGTGGAGTAGTGTCGTGTTCCTGGAGGTGAGCAAGGTCGCCAGAGCTCCCGAGGATGCGTTGTGTTGAGAGCGAGGGAACTTGTTCCTTCAGCTGTCAACACGACGAATCCTCAAACATATCAAGGGTCGGCAACGCCCATGTTAATCCTTTAGAGTTGCATGCGTCTATAGGCTGTGGTTTCGGCTTACCATCAAGCGGGCCGTACGATTGTTTGCCACCGTCGTTGTATAAAAAAAGTATTGGCATCTGGTTGTAGTTGTTTTTAACCCCCGACACAAAGAGAGGGTAAGTTTAACGTGTCTGTCTGTGTATCTGTATCTGTATTTGGAATCATAGCTCCCAAATGGATGGACCGATTTGAACGCGGTTTTTTTTTGTGCCATAGATAATTTTATCCTGAGTGTTCTTAGCCATGTTTCATGAAAATCTATTCAGCCGTTTTTGAGATGTTGGATGAAAATGTCGGGGGTTTTTCAACTTTTCTAAGTTGTAGTTATTTAGTGTGGTGTGGTGGATACTAACCGGTCTGCTTGGACCTGCTGGGCCTGGGCTTGTCGTGCACCAGCTCGGCGCTGGGTACGTCGGGCAGCGTGTCGGTAGGCACGCTGATCCCCAGCATCTCTTTATCCAGGTCCTCCTGCAAACGGAACAAGTTACCACATTCAATAAGCATAGAGAACATAGGAAACAGAGTAATGTGTGAATCGATACCGCTGTAGACTCGAAAATTATTGTCGCTCCAAAAGAAAGAAGGCAAAAAATATGCTTAGTGACATAACGACGCATAGAGGACGTCACTGAGGCCCTAGCACGATAGGTTTTATAGTCCCCTTTAAGGTGACGTTTAAGTACATTATCGCCGTAAATCGTGACGATAAAAGCTATTAGGGCCTCTGATAGGAACACTATTAAGCAGTGAATATTTGCATGTCGAAATCGATGACACACAGATTTACTTTTTCTTTTGTCTTTGTCCTGTAATACTGCGTGTTGTGTTGTGTTACAAATAGTCCCATAAGAAGCATGACACCATTACCTGTTCGAGTTCCTCTAGTTCCTTCTCGAGCTCGTCCTCATCAATGTCGTTGGGGAAGGCGACATTGTTGCTGATCGCGTCGGTGATCTCGCGCGATATGTCGTGCTGCTCCGCGATGTCGTCCATTATGTCGTGGACCTTGTCGACATCGCTGTAACAAACGGGAAGGTTAGAACGATAGTGACATACAGACCAACTTTCAGGGCTGCCAGATCGTATATTTGGATACAAAATATGTATAATCGGACAGTGTCTTGTATCCATGATCATTCCGTATAATACGATACAAAAGAATACGCTATCCATTTCACTTGTAATCAAAATTTCGTATAATTGCAGATACTTAACTATTACGGTTCAGTATCTGCAATTATACGAATTTTTTTTACTGCGCGCTTTATTTGCTGGCAGCCATGCCAACTTTTCACCAGCTTGCCTTAGAAAGAGGGTTATATTTGTCGAGCGTTTGTACAGTCAGCGTCATATAGTTAGTAGCAGCCATGGTGGCCAAATGTCTCGGTACACGTCTTTATTACTGTAAGAATAAGGGTGTGTTACGAAATATTTGGCTACTCTGGCTGCTACTAACTAAATACGCTGACTGTACGTATGTGGGCAAGAATACAATTTCATGGGCTACAGGGCTACAGTCCAAACGGTTTGATGAATTTTAAGCTATGACTACCATTTAAAACCATTATTTTAGGAATCCAAAATAATCCTCCCAATGTAGGATTTATTTTTAACCTAATTTTTATTGGCCATCTTCTAAGAATGTCACAAACTCACGTTGTAAAAAAACACTTAGAAACTCAGTAATTTTGACACAATCAGAATTACAACAAGAAATACACTTGCGAGTTGGGTTGTGCATGTTTGGCTTTTAAGTGTTTCAAATGTTTTGCTCGCAAGTATAGTTGATTGACCGTATGACTAGGTATAATACTAACATGTCCTTGTGGGCGAGCTTCATGGCATTGGCGGCGTCCTTCATAGTGTTGAGCACCTGGGCGTTGGTGTTGGCACCCTCCAGTGCCTCACGTTGCGCCTCAATCTGGGTGAGCGTGCCATCGATCTGGGTGAGCTGCTTCTCATAACGCTTCTTACGCTTGAGGGCGCCAATTGCAGCTGCAATTGTGTTTTAATGAGAAAGAGCATTAGAATACATTAACACATTGGACACCGCGTACCCGACTCTCGGGCACTCGTAAACTTTACTCAGATGCCGGCATACCCGAGAGTCGAGTACGAGCTATAAACCCTCACGCGACGCCAAAGTACCCGACAGTCGAGCAAGCTTTGCATCTTCGCTACCTCAGGGCTGCCACTGCCTGTCTTCTGATTATTATGTACTTATGTGGTCTAAAAGTTGGTACAGTTGATTATATTTTATTATTTCACTTTGTATTTTTATTTACTTTACCTAAGCAGCAGCAGATTTAATTTTATGCACATATACATTACTTGTAAAGTTACTTGGCACAGCCCTGAGCGTCCGCCGCATGCCCGACTAGCAGGTTCGCGGCGTCCGGCATTGAGTTGCACGTCGTTGCTCGACTAGCGAGTTCTGTCGGTTGCTGGGGTATTGTTCGGAATTATGCCTGGTTGCGAAAGTGTTAAAGAACAAAAATAGATCAGAACAAGAAGTATGATATTTTGGCCGAATTATTCAGTACAATGCCTTCATCAGCCATTCTTAACAAAATAGATTTTGTGGTAAAAATATTGTTCATTAAAGTTATGTGACAATAATAATCCATTTAAGACTAACAATTTTAAAAGACAATGATTAAAGTTCTTGCAACTTGCAAACATATACCCCTAAAATAATTCGGTAAATATTCGGCAGTTGAATAATATATTGATGAATTAGCAGGAAATACTAAACCAATGATTAAGTTTTAAAGCAGGAATTTTGGCTGTAACATAAAGGTGGATGTTTATTGCACAACATGAGTTTTTCATAGCAGTCTTACATCATGTTTACAAACTGTGCAAAAAAATTATTCATAGATTTGATATAATAGGATGGCTTTATTGATATAACTTTTTTAGAGTTAAGCTTAGGGCCAGAGTAATGTCAGATTAATGTCCATTAATATCTGGTTGTATGGGAAGTTCCAGTTTTCTATGTGATGACAGCTGCCAGTGCCATATTTCATAATTACTGGCTAATAAAGTGCAGTAAAATGCAACCCACCTTTAGATGAAATCTAAGGAAAGGAGTGAGTCATAAAGTGATGGTCAATGGGAAATGAAAAGAACAACATAATTATTTCATATTTAGTAAGACATGTGTGTTTCTTGCGGGGAGGATTGTTAAAGCATGACTAATAGGTCAGCTGTATTTATTATTTTTACAGAAGGTAGGAAGAGAAGAGTTTTTAGTTATAGCTTTTTTAGTATTAGCATAGCTTTTATGGTATATGTATGACTATGCAACCTAATAAAGATACAAAGGATGATTTACGCACTAAAATAATACCTAAGGAGTCGAAATTAAAAACAAGGTCATGTCAACAAAGAAATCGTTGGACTACCATCTTAATTGATGTTATTATCAAATGAAATATGATTGAAATTTACCTCTCTTATTTTTGGTGCCATGTTTCCTAGCTGTTTGGATTTCTAACTCGATTTTTTTCTCGAGAAACTCCTGTTTCTTGATCAGCAACTCTTCAGTTTCACGTAATTTTTGTATCGCCTCATGCGTTGACGGGCCTTTCTCCTCCTTCTTGCCGCCGAACATTTTCGTCAGGAAACTCATCTTCGTTTATTAAAATCTGATTATTAGAGACGCAAATTCTCGATTGATCACACAAAATACGTACGAGAAAATTATATCCTTCTTTGCAAGTCAAGTTTGCAGCAGGGCGATGCGTCATCTCTGTAAAGTTCTGATATCAACTGATGTAATTTTTATGTTTTATCCTAAAGGTATTTTTTTTTACCTTATAACCTTTTAATTAAAGTTTATGTAATTTTTTATGGAAAAATTCTACTGAATTACTTTATATTACCGCAAAAATAAATAATCTACAATAAAACTACTTTACTTAGAAATAGTTGCATAGTTTTCGAATGCTTGCGTACCTTGCTATATAGTCATGAATCTAGAATACTATGGACGAGCAGCGGCGCTATGTGGCGCTATCACGAACTTCGAAAGTCGAAGTTCGTAATACATGCATCCCTGTCACTCGAGCTAGGGAGTGCGATAGTGATGGAAATACCCGTTCATGTATTATAGTAAAAAAAACTATACGGTCCGTTTATCTATATTACCGATTTGTGTACAATCGATATCACGAGGAAAATAACACATTCTCATCTTACCAAATAATTGAATTAAACTTTTAAGTTTTAGATTTTAAATTATTTTCTATTTCAAATTATGTGATTTAAATCTTGCAGTCCATTTTACGCAATCAACGTGACACTTATTTGACATTTACTTTCTTTCATATAAACTCAACCACTTGTTTTGGAAAGTCAGTCTGTGAATCACATCCGTATGCGGGAATAAAATTGATTTACAATTAATTTACGAAGTTTTGAATAAAAATCCTCATTTCAATATAAATCTTCATCACAAAAATGGTTCGCGTTATATCTCAAGAGACGTATGATGAAGTGGTCCAAGAGAATATGCAGGAGTTTGAGATGGGCGCCGAGGAAGCTATTCAAGATGCTATAAATCAATTCGAAGCTCAGGTAAGCCAAGCCATGCTTTAGAACTTTTAGAAGTAAAAGTTGTGACACAAATGCTAGTGTTATCATATTTTCCTAAACATAACGAACTAAACTAACTACCTACGTAGTTTGCGTGTTTGGATTCTTTATGTTCATGTGTCCAAAGTATTTATTTTCTATCGTTTTCAGGGTGTTGATCTATCAAATATTATAAAAGACTTGGTTCTCGGATCAGGCGATCATGATGTGATCTCGAAAACGGTAAAAAAACTACAAGAACTCAAGAATGTTGATGATGATGGTGACAGTAAAGTCATAAAAGAACTGGATCTTTTAAAGGTACACTGTCTTTTTGATTAATTCCGTGTCTAAACCATGTTGTCAGCTGTAAATTTTTTGTTTGAAAACTTGCAAGCCTTTCTAAACCTGCTGATTACATAAACCATTTCCAAACCTACAAAAATTTTTGTGCTACTAATGTTTTCAATTCAATTTATTTAATTCAGACCAGGTCCATAAAATATGTTAGTAAAAAATACACTAAGCCTTACTTGAATCCTTTGATACAGAAAACAAACACAACCACATTAAATTAATTCACATCAAAAATATTTAATAAATAAATAAAAATAAATAAATAAAATAAATGGTAGACACTCCCTCTGGAATCCATGTGGATAGTATCCCAGTGTTTCCAAATTGTGTGTGGTGTCGGGTTAGAATTTCACCACCCCCTTTCTTCCCGTGGGTGTTGTAAAAGTCAAATAAGGGACCAGGGTTGAAGTGTGTTGTGGGCGATGGGCTAGCAACCTATCACTGCAATATCTCATTTTGTCTATCTTTTATACCCACATTTATGCTAAAAGTGGCGCTGGAACATATATTTCATTTGCTCTGCCTACCCCTTTTGGGAATGAAGGCGTGAATGTATGTATGTTTCCGAATTGCACTGGCAGGGTACTCCACTATTATTTTAAAGAGTTTTTTTATGTTGA